>JAULJL010000026.1:17757249-19049718 GCA_030761205.1 Fremontodendron californicum
ATATTTATACAAGTTACGTTTTGTTATATTATATGCATAAAAAACTATAATTTCATTTTCAAACAAAAAAGTTGATTATTATACGAGTTATTATAATTGAATAGATAGATCAATCTCTTTAACGTTTTAATTATTCTACTTCTAATCTTACTTATTTGATTTCATAAAAGTATTAAAAACAATATTTTTTTAATAAAAATATTTTAATTTCTACTTTTAATCTACTTATTGATAAAAATCAAATTTATTTAATAAAAATATTAAAAACAAAATTTATCTATTTACTATAAATAAAAAAATTTGAGATTTTGGTTAATTACTTCGTGATAAATCAATTTTATACTAGACCTGTCCATGGGCTGGGTCGGGCCGTGACTCGATCTTTTTTTTTATTCCATGCCCAAGCCCTTTCGGGCCGGGCTCGGGTCGGCCTGTATAAGCTTATTTTACTATTCAAATATATTAAAATATTAAAAAATTATTTTTTATTAATATTTTTATATATTTTATAATTAATTTTAAATTAAAAAAAATAATATTTTAATATTTAAACAGTGATCCGGATCTGGCCGGACCCGGACCGAGTCATAAAAAATCATGTCCAGACTCGGTCCAATACGAGTCGAGCCGATCGGATCGGACGGGCTACCCGACCCTGAACATATCTATTCTATACCAACAGCAAATAGGCAAATCTACTGTTCGAAGCGTCAAAGCTACCCATTATAGGACTTTAATCCTATGTAGTTTTTCTTTTAAAATTTAATTTGTGCTTTATTTTATATCTAATCCAATCCTATTTGAGTTTTTTTTTATCTATAAGTTAGTAAAATAGTACACTAAAATCTTATTTTATTAGAACAAAGAAGAATCCAAAGCTTTTTTTTTAAAGTTTTAACACATTACAAACTAGAAGGAGACAGCATATATAATTTTTTTTTTTTTTTGTGTGTGCATATTAAGCTAAGATTTGTATGTTATTATTATTTTTCTACATTTGAAAACGATGGTCCCCATGAATAAAAAATTGGACCAACAACGTGCCAATCATAACGGTAAAGCAGAATTTTTGTTCATAATTAAATTACGAATTGCTTTGATCTAAGAGAATTTTCTGTTTTTATTTTTTGTTTTTTAGAAATAAAAAAATTAAGGAAAAGTTTTCCAATTTCCACCAACGATCACGCACCGTTCATCTAGAATGCTTAAAACCAACGCGTTTTAGAGTTGTCAAAAAGGAGAAGTTATACGGTTGAGATTCTCTGATTGGGAATAATTTGGGGACACGTGTAAGTCAATAATGCGTTTGGCTTTTACCTAGTAAAGTACAAACAAATCTCTGTTCCTGGAGATTGATTTCACTTGTATCCTAAGACTTCTTTTAAATTGTGAAATGACCCATATAATTTCTTTTTGACATCGAATTGATTAACAAATAATATGATAAAGAAAAATTATCTCATACATTGTTATTGAAATTTTTAGATTTTACAAGCGGATTTATCAAGATGACATGAACTTTTAAAATATAGTAAAAATTTTGAAAAAATAATTAAAAAAATAAGACATGTGATAGATTCTTATAAATAAAAAATTTACTAACAACTCATTATTCAATTCCTTCAAAATTGCTACAATCTACAATATATATTTTCTATTATATAAAAAAGGGAAAAAGAAACCTTTAAACATATTATCATTTACAATCTTACTTTCTAAGTAAATAATTCTTTATTAGCATTCCTTTATTAGCATTTGCTTATAATTTTGTGTAAATCATAGCAAAACTAATGTAATTCCAAAGTTTAAGACATTAATAATTTCATAAAAATATAAAATTAAGGACACACAATTCGACAAAACTAGTAAAAACTTTTTTATTTGGTTTTAAAGTCCAAAAATTGGAATCAGATATATAGAGCAATCAAATAAGAAAAGTGGTCTAATTCCTGAAAACGAATTCTGGACTAAATTGAAATTAAGCATGAAGTATTGGGCCTAAACAAAAAAAATCAGAAAACTCCAAAGTTTTAGAAGGCATAGAAAGAACTAAGAAAAAAAAAAAGTCTGTCAAAACAGCCCAAGGCCTCAACCTTCTATATATATCTCCCTTCCTCTCTCTTTTCCCTTTACCCTACTGCCGCTTCTGCTGCTTTCAGGCTCTTTGATTTCCCTTTCGCTTATCTCTTTTAAAGTTTTACAATGGCCAAATCTTTCGCTTGCTTCGTTCTCTTAGCTCTCATAGCCAGCTGCGCCCTCGGCCAAGCTCCCAGCTCTGCCCCAACCAAGTCACCACCGTCTTCCTCTCCTACTCCAGCTCCCAAAGCCTCTCCAACCAGCGCTCCTACCGCTTCTCCGCCGTCAACCTCCACTCTTTCTCCATCTTCAACCCCTGAATCTTCTCCAACTTCATCTCCTACCAGCTCTCCTCCAGCTCCTCCTGTGGCTCCTGCTGGTGCTCCCGGCGCTGCTCCCACATCCTCCATCAGCCAGACACCAGTTTCGTCTCCAACTCCTACACCGAGCGCCGCCGCTTTGAATAGAGTCACTGTCGCTGGATCTGCTGTTACAGTGGTTTTGGCAGTTGCTGCTTTGTTGATGTAGATCTGACTTGGATTGACGATTTTTATTTTAGGCCATTGTTAAATTCTTATTTTTAGTAGGAATTTTTAGTAGTGTATTTCTTTTCTTTTCTTTTGCTTTGTTAATTTTTATTTATTATTGTGACGGTGGTGGTGATTTTATATCCCGATATCCTAGCTTGTTGCTATTTTTACGGTTGAGATTTGATTTCTATTATGTGTTTTTACGGTTGAGATTTGGTAATTTTTATTTTTTATACAGATACATCATACAAATGTGTTTTTTTGGCAAATTTACTTAAATATTGATAAAAAAAAAAGTATTTTTCAAATTACCTATAATTTAAAATGATGTATCGAAATACGTTTATTTTTTAAAATATTGAGAAATCATCATATGATATTTTTCTTGATTAATTTTTAAAAAAATTGAAAAACATAACGACTTCTCTTCATCTATTTAAAAAAAAAAAATTACAAGAAAAATCGTTATATCATATGACTTCTCTTATAAACTAACAAACAAAACAAATTGTTTTCAAATTATATGAAAATCAGACATTTTCAAATGGCGACTTCCATACAATTATATATATATTATATATTTATATATATAATTTAAATATTAAATAATAAAATTAAAAATTATATAATTTATAATTTTAAAAAATTAAAAAAAAATAACAATTTACAAAAAATGTTAAAAATATTGATGATTTATTGTAATATTAATCAGATTCTTTCAACTTGTATTTGTAATAAAATGGACCTCCAGGAGAAAGACCAACTAAAGCGTTGTGGATTATGCAGGAATGAAGGTCATAGCTAGACCTATCCACGGGTCAGGTAGCCCGCTCGGATCGTATTGGGCCGGTTCGAATTACAAAAACACTTGTCCAAGCCAAGCCCAATACGATCAGGACGGGTTACCCGGCCCGTGAATAGGTCTAGCTATGATCTTCATTCCTGCATAATCCACAACGTTTTGATTGATCTTTCTCCCAGAGGTCTATTTCATTATGAATACGAATTGAAATAATCCGATTTATATTACGATAAATCATCAATATTTTTAACATTTTTTGTAAATTTTTATTTTTTAATTTAAAATTTAAAATTTTTAAAATTATAAACTATATAATTTTTAATTTTATTATTTATTATTTAAATTATATATTATATATATAATTGTATAGAAGTCGTCATTTCAAATGGCGACTTCCATACAATTTGAAAACAAAGTTTGTTGATTAGTTTACGAGGGAAGTCATCATATGATATGACGACTTCTCTTGTATTTTTTTCAATTTTTTTAAAATTAGAAGTTGAAAAGTCGCTATATCATATAATGACTTCTTAATTTAAAAAAAAATATTTTTTAATTTATAGCGCGAAAGTCATCACATCATATGACGACTTTCGTGCTTTGTTTTTAAAAATTGTACCTTCTTGGTAAAACTTAATATTAAGCTTGAACAAGCTAGCAGAATGGATGAATTATTTCGGTAACTTTTCAATTTAAAAAAAAAAAAACGTATTTCGGTATATAATTTGAAAAAATTGATAGTTTGAATTTTTATTTTATTTTATTTTATCCATATTAGAATAAATTTGCCTGTGTTTTTTTCTTCTTCTTTTGTTTGAGGTAATTTTAGATCGGGGTGGGCGGGGAGGCTGGGATAAAAAGTGTCACGTGGTATCAGCTGTTATTATTGATATGTGACAGACAAAGACATCATCCACATGCTAAACCACATGAAGCATGTTCCATGTTTGTCCGAAACAAATATATATATATATATATATATATATATATATATATATATATAGTTAAGAGATCACTTTTTAGAAAAGATATTTAACATATTTAAAATTTTGAACTTTAATATTTATATATATTTTTATTTTTAGATTATGATTTATATATATATATAAACTAACATTGAGATTGAGTTAATCGTTTGGATTTAATGTAATTCAATAAATGTTCCTCAATTGATAGTGGAAGTGGATTCCCGTATTGCTTTGGATCTTATTACTCATGATCTTCATGCTACTCATGATCATAGTTCCCTTGTTAATGACTTTAGATCGATTATGCAACAAATTAGTAAAATTAAGCTTGTTCATACTTATAGAGAGGCCAATGCTTGTGCTGATTTATTAGCTAAAATGGGAGCGCTTCCTTGCAGCAAGACTTTGTTCTTTTAGTTGAACCTCCTGATGGTCTTGGCCTTTCTTTGTTTGCTGATACTGTTGGGGTTACTTTTCTCATATTTTTTTGCTGTAACTTAAACTCGCAATTATTTTGTTATTTTCCATTTCATCAAAAAAAAAAAAATGACATGATGTATAATGTACATATTAAAATTAAAAATTCGTGTGTGGTATTTGTATTTATTCAATTTATTATGGTTTTGAAAATTTTTAGCGTATTTTAACTTTTGTTAAAAGAAAAAAAGTTATTATATTTTTAATTGTGCAAAAATCTCTATAAGAGTCTCTTATATATAAATAAGACTTAGAAGTTAAATAATTTGTTGAATAACATAATGATGTACAATTTACAAATAACAATAAATCTCAACATGCATAGTACACTCATAAAATATATTATTATGATCAATATGAATGACATTACGGTTATCAATATGAAATCTAGTGACGAAAGATAATGAGATACCCATATCCAACAGTAATTGATGAAGTCAAAATAATTCGTAAATTGCATTAATTAAAGTATGATATTCTGATTTAGTTATACCGAGCAATTACAATTTGTTCTTACTTCATCAAGAAATGAGAGAATCTTTCAAAAAATATATATATATAATCAATGGTGAAACGCCAATATGTAGGATATTTGGCCCAACCAACATCAAAATATGTCCATGAAACAATGAGCCTTTGACATGATGGAGAATTTAAAAAATAATTAAAAAATGAATTGAACGAGGAGGAGCAACCATTAATTGACTAACGCCCCATATGGATTCCACTGTACATCCAGTGCGGTGGAATCCAAGGCATGCATGAGGGTAGGGATGGCAATGGAGCGGGGCGGGAGCGGATTTTACAGTATCCGCCCCCGCCCCGCCATAGTACTGTTCTGCCCCGCCTCCCGCTCCGTCATGGATGTTGAAATTTCAATACCACTACCATCTCCATGGATGTCGGTTACATCCATAACCGCCCCGCCCCGCTCCGCCCCATTTGATATTTATTAATTATTTTTATTTTTTTAAAATAATAAAGCATTTAAAAAAAATTTAAATATAAATTAAATATAAACATGTTTCTAATATAGGAGGAGAAAAAAATAAAGTATTAGGTTTAAGTTTTTAAAAATAAAAACAAAAATAATAAGTTTAATTATATTATTTTATTATTCATTTAAAAGCTAAATATGTAAGGGTAAAATTATAATTTCAGTATTCGGGGCGGGGCGGGGCGGAGCAGGCAATTACCACAACTGCTCCATCCCCGTCTTTCAAACAAAAAAAACCGCACCGCCCCGCTCCACCTCCATTGTTCAAAAAAAAAAAACCTCTCCATTCGGATAGGATCGGTACGAAATCCATCGGTCGGATCGGGTTTCGCCATCCCTACATGAGGGTAAAACCCCTCGGTGCATTTGGATTGCACCTCACCGATGCCCTAATCTCACTGTCCCTTCAGTTCCCAACTGGAAGAGAAAGGGTCTAGTGAGCTTACTGGAGCCTTTGGTGGGGTGAAATTCCCATTCACCTTTTTTTTTATATATATAAATTAATTTATTTTATTAATTTATTTTGTCAAATTTAATTTAAAAAATTTCAAATTACTTATTTAAAAAATTATATACTTATATAAAAATTAATTAATAATAATATTTAAATAAATATATAAAATAATATATGTTAAAATTTTAAATATTAAATATCATTAAAAATATACATAAAGTTAATTTATCAATATACTTTTATATTGATGTCCTTAATGGTAATTTTTATTTTCATCTCACTGTCACCGTTGCATTTGATTCCAAACACATATCCCACCACTGATTTTAATCTCACCGCCCATCCAAATCGACCCTAACTAAATGAAGAACATAAGTAATAGAAGGACAATAAAACTCAAGAAAGAGGTGAATTGAGACCAGTGTTATCGGTATCGACCGTACCGTTTTCAAGGTAAATAGAAACGGTACCAGTCTCGTACCGTTTCAATTTTTGTACTGGCCTGTACCGGTTGGTACAAGATTTTGATTTTTTTATTTTTTTATTTATAAAAGTTCACTTATTTGATTTTTTAGACCAATTTCAATATTTTTTGTGTCATGATCATTTTTATTTTTTCATAATTACATTTAAAAATAAAATATGTTCATTAAATTAAGGTATTGAACATAATTAATAATAATTTATTATATTTTTTAATATTTTAATATTTATTTTACCTATTTGATGTTTAAAAAATTTTAGATATTAAATATTTAAAATTTATATTTGTATAAAAACATATATATATACATATAATGGATGTATATTTGCATGTATATGTAATATATATTTTATTAAAAAAACTTGAAAATAGGCTATACATATATATGAAAAAATATTTAAAAAATATCGATAAATCCGAAACGATACGTTAAAACACACCTATCGATACGTATCAATATCAAAATAAAAATAATATGTCTATTAATACGGTACTAACTATCTTGTTTGAGACCTCTTCCAGTCTTCCTTTAATCAAAACTAATACTATATAACTTAATAATTTCGAAACCCTACAAAATACAACTCAAAAGTTGATAAAGGCAAAGGCAAAAAAGTTTAGGATGGAAAAACATGTAGGAAACTGGAGAATGTTCTGGAAACAGAGCCGACTCTTTAGAACTGAACTGGCAATCATAATGTGGACAACTCAAAACCTAAGACATGATGAGATTGATGCCTAATTGCGCCCAAGAGGGACAATGATGTGAGCGAGTGAGTTTGAGTTTAAAATTGAGTTAATAGCATTAAAAATTCTCAAATTATAGGATATATTTTATGTTAGTTTTTAAAGTTTAAAATATATCAAATTGATCTTTTATTACAAATATTATAATAAATTGATCCTTACCGTTAGCTTTTTCGTTACTTTTACTGTAGCAATCAACTTAGTGACAAGTGTCATCAACTGATTGCACCACATTCTTCTTTATTTTTTTTCCTTTTTTCTTTATTTCTTTATTATTTTTTCTTTGATATTTTTTAAAAAATAAATGTAAATAAATATTTTTAATAAAATTCATGTAAATAAATATTTATATTTTATAAATTATTTAATTATTAAAAAATTAATTTAAATTATTATTTATCTTTTGTATTTATTTATAAAGAATAATAAAGAAAAAGGGAAAATGAAAACATTAATAAATACAAAAGATAAATAATAATTTAAATTAATTTTTTAATAATTAAATAATTTATAAAATATAAATATTTATTTACATTAATTTTATAAAAAATATTTTTTCTTTTTATTTTTCTTCTTTCTTTTTATTTTCTTTTTATAAATAAATTAATTTCATAAAAATTAAATAATTTATAATTTATAAAATATAAAATATAAAATATTTATTTACATTCATTTATTAAAAATATATTTTTTACTTTTTTATTTTATTTTATTTTCCTTTTCTTTCTTTCTTTTTTCTTTCCTTTTTTTTTCCTTTTTTCTTATAAAATTAATGTAAATAAAATATTTTATATTTAAAAAATTAATTTAAATTATAATATGAATTATTATTTTTTATATTTATATTTATTTACAAACAAGAGAAAAAGGGAAAAGATAAGAAAGGAAAAAATAAAAAAAACTTATAAATATAAAATAAATATTTTATATTTATAAATTATTTATTTTTTTAGAAAGTTAATTTAATTTAAAATATAATATAATATACTTTTATATATATATATTGTATTTGTTTATAAAGAAGAGAAAAAATAAGAAAGGGAAGAATTTTTTTTTTAATAAAATTAATGTAAATAAATAGTTTTATATATTTTTTAATTATTTGATTATTACAATATTAATTTTAATTATAATGTAAATTATTATTTAGTTTTTAATATTTATTTATGAAAAGGAGAAAAGCAACAAAAAAAGGAAGAAACGAAAAAATTAAAAAAATATTTTTTTATAAAATTAAAGTAAATAAATATTTCATATTTTTTATATTAATTATATTTTTTAAAAAAATTTATTTATAATATGAATTATTTTTTCTTTGTATTTATTTATAAAAAAAAATCAAAGAAAAAATATTAAAGAAATAAAGAAAAAAAAATGAAGACAACTGTTGGAGCAATCAGCTGGTGATACGTGTCACTAGCTGATTGTTAACGGTAAAGGTAAAAGAAAAGCTAACGGTAATGATTAATTTATTATGATATTTGTAATCAAAGATCAAGTTGATACGTTTTAAAATTTAAAGATTAATATAAAATATGTTTTATAATTTGTGGATCGATGCTATTAATTGTTTAAAATTTTAAAATTCTTGGAGCCGAAAACATAGAAATTCAGAATTTGAATAGGGTCGAAGTTTAATCTAATGAGTTGTCATTAACCGGAAGATTTTGTGGTATGTAACTTATAAACATAATAATTAAAGAATGAGTTGTCATTCTTTCCGTTGAGCAGGGTAGGCACTAGGCAGGCAGCCTTCCAAAGCTTGTAAAATAGTAACCCACACAAACAAAGGCCACGTATCGAAATCAGAGAGCCCCTAATTAGCTATATATATATATATATATATATATATATATATATATATATATATAATTCGTTACAGAATATGATTTTTATTGAAATCAACAATACTAAGCATGATTTCTCACAACATATATGTACTAAAAATATATTTTTACCAATTGTAACCCAAAAATTACAAAAAAACTTATTGCCATAAATTTGTTTTTAAAATTTCTAAAAATATATTTTTACCAATTGTAACCCAAAAAACACATTTATCCTGAATTCATAATATTGCAAAGTAACATTGGTGGCTAATCCTATTTTTCTCTTTTATTAGTTTTTTTTTTTTTTTTTTTTTTTTTTTGTATTTTGGAAAGCGAGTCCATATTTTTTTTTTTTAATTTTTAATCTACTTTTAATCCTAATTCATATCTATTTAATTCATCTAAAAAATGCATTATACACCTAAATTCACTTGAAGCTGTAATTTTTAAGAGTCTAACTAACATGCACATTATCTACGATAATACTTACTTGACACCAGTTCACAAGACCTTAATTAAGCATGAAAGGTAAAAAAAAAAACTATATTTCCTATGCTATGTATAAAAAACAGCTTATAATTTCCAAAAATCAATATATATTTAAATGTGAAGGTGTAAATGCTGCAATGGTGGTTAATTGACTTATTTTTTAGGCGCAGTGTAAAGTGTGTAACTAGTAAATGAACTAAGGAAATGGGTTTTTTTTTTCTTTAAATAAATTATGTGATAATAGAAATTACAAAAGTAATTTTTCATAATAATATCGAAATTATTTCATTCATGAAAGAAATATATGTCATAAATGAATATTCCTAAATTGTAATATTTTCTCATGGTATTGCAAGTTGTAACTATCTTTGGGATAATAAAATTGATTGCTACTGAAACACCTGAACTGTGTATTAGTGTATTTGGATTAGTACATTAATAAATGTTGCTAAAATAAGAAAAGTTTATACCCTGCATAATAATGATTTAATATATATAATAGAAATTTAGAAAATTTAAAAATAAACTGGGCCAAGAAGGAAATTAAAGATGGGCTTATTAGAATTTGACAGGTCAAAGTAATTACAAAAGTTTTTACTTTCTTAAACAGTTAAACTTTTAGAACTCGATTGTCCAAATTTCAAAAGGATCATTTCAAAACTAAGCCCAATGAATGCCCATATCAATCCAAAGAGTCCGAACACTATATCTTGCAACTAAGGTGGCAATTCAGCTGATCGGATTGGGTTAATTTGGGTCGGGTATTTTGAATATCATTTTGGGTGCAAATTATTTTAGATTTCAGTCATATCAAGTTTAACATTGAGATTATTTGAATTCAGATTATTTCGGATCCAAATTGTTAAAATTTAAAATTAAATTTAACTAATCTTTTGAGTCATTCGAGCTTGAATCATTTTAAATTTAATTTTTTTTTTTGGGTTTGGGTTGAATGAATTTGATTGTTAATTTATTTATTAAGTCAAATTGAAACGGATCAAATTTATATTTGGACAATTTTTTTTTAGTTCAAATCAGCTTTGTTAACTTTGACAGTATAGCAAGTTTTATATTTGTAATTGGCAAAATTATACAAAGGCTACCAGTTTAATTTGAATTGGACCTTCTGAATGGCCATCCAAATATAGTTAAGCCTTTTTCGGGTTGATTATTAAACAGCTAAAATTTGAGCGCAATGTCATAACTTTCAAGAAAGTCCAAAAATGTATTACAATAGACTATTCAAAGTTCAAACTAATCCTCAGAGATTGTCAATTAGATTAGTTGCTAGTCTTTAGTGGTTGTACTTAAAAGTATCAGTAGTTTGATCAAATTTCAAGTTCATCCAGCATCCTGGATTAAAGGATTATGGAAAGGGACAAACCTTTTGGTATCAACTAACCTTCTACTTGACCAGTTATTCCTCTGTTTTCTTTTGGCAGCTTTTAAGTTACCATTAATCTTTGATCCCAGGGAAAAAAAGTTCCCATTAATCAAAGGTTCCAATAAATGTTCACATAGAAGTAGAACATGATACAACAATGAACAATAACTTACATATATGTAGTACGTACCTAACGCCATGAAAAAGCAACCCAAGTTAAGCAATGATCCTCAATAGAAACAAGATAAAAAAAAAAAAAAGGGAATAAAAAAGATCAGCACTGCCTCTATCCTGACCAAGGCGAACACTCTTGCCCCCAGAAAGCTTATTATGAAATGACCATAAAAAACAATGCAACCCAAGTTGTGACAAAAGCCATAAATGGGGAGAGACTCCATGAAGATGAGGAATCCGGGACGTTAGTTGTTGTTGTAGTTGTAGTAGTAGATGGTGTGGTGGTTGATGGCTTATCAGTGGAAGGCGGCGAGGAAGAGGAAGAAGACGGTGACTTGGATGGTGCTGCAGTGGATGAGCTGCCTGACTCCACTTTGACTGCAAGCTTCATGCCATTCCCACAATGGCCAATCACACCACAAATGAAGTACTGAGTTCCGGCGGTCTTGAGAGCAACGGTGGTGGCTCCACTGTTATCTGTTGTGATTGCATTGCCCACCGTGCATGTACTGTAGTCACTTGAACTTACTGTATCCACTGTATGGCTAGTTGGGTAATTGAAAACTAGGTAAACAAAATTCAAAATGTCAGTACATGAATACGAAAGATCTAGGTAGATAAATAGGGTTTATGTGTCTAAATATGCTGATCAAAAGTGAAATTCATTTGAAGATTTGTGTTAAGGATCAGTATTTTTTCTTTTATATTTTTGATTGAGATTGGGGTTTAGAACTCACCAAGGCTATCGCCAACTTTGAAGGTCTTGTCACTAGCCCATGTGCTATAATCAACACCAGTTGTCCAGCCAGAGGTGTCACCAACAGTGTAAACTGTGGCCAAGCTTGGCACAACCATGCACAAGACTAGCAAAAGACAGGCCATTCCCACACTTGAGCTTGCCATTTTTATTTTTATTTTGTGGAAAACTAGACAGAGACAGAGTAACAATGTAAAACAGAGAGATAAAAGAAACAGGGAGAAGCTTTCTGAGATAACAATTTTCTGAAATGGAATTCCTTATATAATGCCATGAAAGAGGGGATGGATATGAAAGGAGTAAAGTTTGATCCACTTAATTCCATACAAACCAATATTTGTGAAAAGGAATTCATTCCAAAAGGATGACTTGGAGGGGGCAGATTCTATACCTAATGCAAAGGAACGTGGGGCCCTAATCCTATATTTCTCTTTTATTGCCTTACACTTGAATAATGGTTGTTAAGTAGGGACCCTAATGGTAGTTAGTTGGTAATGATGTTTTTGCTACAAAGCCAGTTCAAAAGACATCACTTATGCATTCAATATAAGGAACTCCATTGATATAAATTTTTGATGTATTTTTAAGTGATCTTTTTACGTCTTGTAATGATGGATTGTGAATGAAGAAAAGCATGAAAAAAGTTTCTTGTTTTCTTCTGATTCTTTGTAAACATGTTAGTTGTTATCATGTGGTGTTGCGACTTGCGACCATTGTGTTTTGAGGAAGTTATTGTCAAACAGATAAAGAAGGTCATAATCACCATTAATGGAAAAGCAGAGATGTAGTAATGCAAACAGGGTGGAACAGGTAATAACATGCTTGAACCCTACTGAAATAAAAATGTGATCGATATTAAGGAGACTAACCCATCTTTGAAACACAAATCTGGCATCCAACAACCCCATAAAAGGGCAACTTTTCATTGCGTACGTGCAAAAGATATGATACCTTGGACTTTCAACTAACAAGAAGCTGAAAGAGAGAAAAAAAAAAAAAACCCCAAAAAGAGGAAGAAAAGTATCTCAGTTACCCTTTTCAATTAGGCTTAATAGTTTAAAATTGTCATCACATTAGCTTGTTGGAAACTGGAAATACAGAAGAAGAATTTAAAAGCATTTATTATTTGGCTTGCAAAAGTAATAAGGAGGAATTCATTACTTTTATGTAAAAAAAAAATGTTGAACTGAGACATGAATTTAACAAGTTACTATAATATTGTTTATAGACTTAAAGCATGTGCAAGTTCTTAAAACTGAAAAATGATTGATACCCTCTTTTCATCTAGTTTGATTTTCTTTTAAAGTACACTGATTCTATGATCCTAACATTTTTGCTTTAAAGAAAGGAAAGGAAAGGAGAGGAGGGTAAAGATGGGCATCAGCTTTGAGCTTTTGGGCTAAGGAATGAATAGGAGCGAGAGTGCCTTTGATTTTTACAACATTCGTATCACAGTACTTTGCTTACCAATGTTTTCTTTGATTTTGTCCCAAAAAAAAAAGGGTTTAGGAGAATGATGTAGCGTCCAGATTTTGACGCAAACCTTCCACCTAACCTGAGACTAAAGGTCTTCATGGGCATGAATGGGAATAATTACTTGGTTAGGTAATAAAAAAAAGTGGGTTCGGTTAATGGGGTTTGGTTGATTGAGCCGTTGGGGGTCCAGTTGGTGTAGGCCAACTGCCCTTAGGATCCGACTCCAGCTAGCCTAGCCTAGCCTGGTCAGCTTGTCTGATTATGTGAATTATCATCCCTTTCACCAACCGCACCCTTTTGTGTTTTGTGGATCCCCCCATCCCAACTTTTGTCATAAGCTAAATATTCCTTTGCTCTTCAGCCAGCCTCACCAAGGTGGCCAACCACCGCCAGCAAAGAAGAAAAAACTTAATACATTTTCCAGAGAAAATGCAAGAAATATTTTACGCATGCTACATGTAATAATGAGGTAATGACTTGTTTTACAGTAAAGAAACATGATTCTAATTCACTAAAACAAACAAATTTAAAATCATGAATTGGAAAAAGAAAAAAAAGAAGAATATAATGAATGAAGAGTGGATGAGTTAATTATCAAATCAATTCTATTCTTTTCTAAACCTATTAAATTTTTACAAGGTCTAGAAGCCAGATTTTTCCTGGTTAAGTAATTGACCTAATAATTTGGTGTACTTTCAAAATCAGTTGGATTTCCTTTTGCTATATTCCTCTTGTTCACAGTTCTGAGATTTTAGAGCTTTTCATTCTCAACTGATGTGATAAAGCTAATCTAGTTCATTCTAACTTCTAAGCAATAGGTGCAATAAATTCATGAATCATGAGACAAGACAAACCCAAAAGCTAGCTGCCTCAGCCCCCCCACATATTATCAGCTGACAGTTCCATTTTCTCTACACAATGCTGTAATTGGTTGGAATAGAAAATTTTCATTACCCCAAATACTTTTGCTTACTCTCTCAATTACCAAACTACAAAATTTTACAAGCATGTAAACAATTGTGTCACAGCAAATTATAGAATTAAATTAAAGCACTTTTGCTCAGAAATATTGGGATTGGCTTCACAGAGAAAAAAAAAAAATCCCAATGCATAAGAGATGTGCATATTTCATGGAATGTTACTCATGTTTCAGTTTTTAATTGAACTAGCACAAAACAGAGGAATATTTTTGTTTTCTTTAAGCTCATCTTCAACTTTGCAAATATTTGGGTTTGGATCAAAGACATTTCTATACATGAAGAAATTCCTAAGAGACAAAATTTGATGATGTAGATGACAACAATTCAGAACATAATAGATCATCTTGGAGGACAATTATTCAGAGAAAGTAAGTAGGTTCTTAATGATTTCTGGATAGCTCTCTCTTTGTCTCTCTCGGTTGAGGAGAAGCAAAAAGGCAAAAAGACCTCAGCAATACTTCGTTGGCTGCCCGGTCCTTGGGAGTAAGGAATGATTTCCATCTTAAACATCTATTGGGTTTCTAGATACCTTTGAATCAATAATGCTGACAAACATGCAAAACAAATGAGGAACACAAATTATATTGCCTGAAATATGTAAAAGGACAGAAGACTAGTTTTGGACTGAAAGCATATCATTGTCTTCTCAACAACAATTTACTTACATAATTGCAGCCTTTGCATGAGTCCTAAACTTGTAACCTGTTAGGAGTGATATCAGCCTTGACAGGATGTATTTCCTTTACATTATGAACCCAACAATGCAGCAGTTGCCAGCACTTTATTCACCCAAAGTTCATAAAGCATGCTACTGAAAGGTTTCTTAGAAGGTCTGGACAGTCCTTGCACTTTTACTGCATTTTTTGAGTCCATTGTTAAACCTAAGATTTCTTAGAAGGCCCAAACAGCAGTCATTGTGAATCTACATAACAGCAATTGTTAATATGAGAATAGAAAGGATTAGAATTGATCCCATGAAAGAGCCAATCACCCAACTAGTACTTGTTTTGATTGAGCAACAGCATTTATATTGCCTAAGAATACTCAATTTACTCAAAGGACCACCAAAAATAACCCAGAGCTCAAATGACTGAAACATTCATGTACTAATGTACATCTATATTCCTTTTGTCATCACTGAATTTAAGAACCTTACTTACGGAATAACAAACAATAAAATCTCATTGCTCTGTGTATAATCAATTCAACTTTCGTTAGTGGTAGCTTGTTCCAAATTAGAGTTCAACTCAGTTGATTTATCATCAGACTGTGAACTGTTTTCTGATTGAACTTTCACAAATTGTCTACTACGTTGCACCCGAATTGGTCTTCCCATAAACATCTGTAGAATAACAACTTCTCAGTTTCTTGATTAAAAAAACCAAATGCTGATTAATAATATCAACATGGCCACAACCAACCGAAAAATCAGACACTCAAATAATCTAGAAGATTGCTAAATGACGAAGTACCTTTCCTTGGAAAGCAGACACCGCTGCATCGGCCTCTTTCTTGGATTTGAATGAGACAAAGCCATACCCAGATGACTTTCTTGGATTATCATGAAATATAACTTCAGCAGAAACAACATTAGCACCCTCAGAACTGAAAAACTCTTTAAGATGTTTAGCTCTTACTTCATATGAAAGATTTGCCACAAACAAGTTGAATCCGGGCACTGGCTTGGCTTTCTCAGGTGGAGCAAGTTTCTTCTTCTTAGATTTAGCATAATTGAGCCTTAAGGCACGACCCTCTAATTCCTAAATCAGTTAAAAAAAGATGGCCAAAGAAAAAATCAATTATCTACAAAAATAACTGAGATAATTAACAAAAGTCCCTTAGAATTTATGTTTAAGTGTACATCATACTTAGCCAGGGGAAATTAGCTTTAGGTACAAACTTAATCCATAAAGGGTTTTGCTGACAAGTGCCATAAAAGCACTTGTTAAATTAGTATTTAAGGAAATATCTTTGTTAAATGTATTGAAAATCATCACATTCACATGATTATCAAGGCATTGAATAAAAATAATTACTTAAATAGTAATCTTAAGGAGTACATATTAGGGCACTTATTAGCAAAAGTCACGAATAAACAAGATAAACCTGTGTTAATACTGGTAAATTATATTGGACTTTCTAGTTCCTGAATTCCATGATATCTCAAAAGCTAAGCTGGCAACTTAAAACAGACACTAACAGCAGAGAAATTCCAGGAAATAATCAAAGGCAATATACTTACATATGATTCGAGATTATTGAGAGCCGCAAGAGCCTCCTCAGTCGAAGCCATAGAAACAAATGCCAATCCCCTATTTCTGGTCTTGTTATGCATAGAAAGCTAAACCAAACACAAGAAAAGAAAAACACATTCGAATTAATATATCAACCACAAACCAAAACCAAATTTAACCAAAAATATATTAAACTCTTAAAACAAAGAGAAACCCAAGAGAAAAATGTTGACAAAAACCTCAACATCTACGACTGTGCCGTGTTTCGCGAACAAAGAACGAATGTCTTCTGTGGTACAATTAAAAGGCACGTTCTGGGCAATCAATCTAGTTTTCGAAAACTCTTCTTCTTCTTCTTCTTCTCCTTGTTCTTTTACTCCTAGAACAGGGTCTTGGGTAGTGGCAGAAAAATGGAGCATGAAACTGTTAAAACTTGTAGCTTTCAAGCGAAGGGTATTAGTGAGAGGAGAGAATGGAGGGAGAAAACAAGTTGAAGAGACGTTTTTGATGGAGTTAAAGTTAGACTGATTTTGAGGTTTATGTTGGAGAGAAAAGAGAGAAGATTGGTGGGGAAGGCGAAGCAGAGCCATGAGAAAGAAAGCAAATTAGTTCAGTTTGAGTTTGGTGTTTGGATTTTTTTGGAGGTTTGAAACAATGGTTTCTTTGAGGTTTTTGAGAGTGAGAGAGAGGTGGATTTGGATAAGGAGACAGACAGATCTCACAGAAGTCGATATTTTTAGGAGCCAAAACCTATCTTCGACAATGAGACTATGAAAAAATAGTGAAAACGAAGGAACAGAACGAGGTCGTTTAAGGATGTAATATGAAATACCCAAACATAGACGGCCAAGCCACGTGCTTCAAATTCAACGGGTAGTCTTACTAAATTGGGCCATGGAAGCAAGTCCAGGGTTCGAGCACTTATAATGGCCCCTCCCACCGGCAGGCCGCCTCCGGTTTTCTCACAACTTAGGAAACAATATATCCATGTCTTAATGCTGGAGTAACATAGCTGACTATTTTAAGAATATACAACAGAAATAAATGATTTCCAAAGAAACAAGTCATTAAAAAAACGTGCCTTAGGGAAAATAAGATTACAGGAGCTGCAGAGTTGTTGAAACACACATAGTAAGAGATTGCAAAGACAATATGAATCTAACAATCAATTTTAAAATTGCTAAAATTTCTCATTACTGCATTAGTTTGAGCAATTATCTATTCTATTACATCAGATTAGTCAGGACAATGCTAAAGAAAAGCAGAAAATGAACATTACTTTTTAAAAAAAAGGGATTTTCCTTCCAGTGCTTGAAACTAAGATATTACTCACAAACTACACACACCGTAGCTTCAGAAAAGCTATCTGTAAATCCACTTCAAACACCATCATTGATACAAAGAATAACCAATGGACAAGAAGTTAGATCCTATCATGCAAGAGATCATATCTTCAATTGTGCATTCTTAAGTCAGGGAGTTATATCGCAAGGGTGACAGAGGTTTCCTTGCTGAATCTGGATCAGTAAAGTTAATCTTCTTCTCAATCGGGCTGCATATCTTGGGACTTGATTTTCTCTTGTTTGTCTGTGAGAGAGTCAAGCAAATTATAGCATTAAATCAATGAACTTGTGACAACTGACCAGACACATGCAGGAAGTGTACTTGTTTTTACATGTCAAAAAAAGCACTCATGTGCAGACTAACAAATACAGAGAATCCAACATATTCCTTCCTTCCTCACCTTTGCAGATGCACTACCAGTATGCTTCCCACCAGAACCATGGAGATTCTTTTCTTGTTGGGATTGCCTCAATAATTTTTTGTTCTCCTCATCCAATATGTTGTTTTCTTCAAACAGAACTTTGACCTATATAGATAAAATATCTTGTTAAGTTCTGACAAGGGAAATGCAAATTTCAACAAGCACCCAGTGTCAAATTCCTTGGTTCTCACCTCTTCTTCAGCTTTACTAAGGTTCAGCCTGAGATGTTCCTTGTCTTTCTCAAGGGTCTTTACTTCAGCAGCTAGTGACAAAATTTTTTGAGTTGAAGGCCTCAACCTGCAAAGCACCACAGACCATTATAATTGATTCAGAAATATGGGAGTAGTCCTTAGCAAGTGTAGAAATGATAATGCCTCTTTAATTGCATGCACCAAATATCACCATAAACCAACAAAGATGCAGAGGCAACATAGAAATAAGTGAAGACTGAAGAATACCATCACCTATTCCACATTTTAAGCAACCTTTGGCATGATTCAAGGGAAGTATTTGCCTCCAAGAATGCACGTCCAGACATAACTTCATCTTTACAAATCAATGTTGCTAGAATCGACTCAAGTAAATTCTCTTCCACAGTGAAACTTGTGCCCTTAGAAGATGAATCAATCTTCAAGTAAGGTATATGATTATCAGTCTGGAGGTATCATAGTACTAGACAAAACTATATATGATGCAGGCTTTCTAATCAATCATAGACAATCAAAAACTGAAATTAATCTCCTCAAAGCAGCTTCATCGTGTTCAACTTATGTTATCTCTATCAGCGACAAAGAAGAATAGTTTTATCATGCATGCTCAACTAAGTTTAAATGTTTAACCCATCCTTTATAAGCTAAAGATCCACAATTCAGCAATTAAATCCAACAAAATCGCATTATTTACTACAAGAAAAGAAAATGTAACTAAAGCTGTCCCAAAAAAACCAACAATTCAAAACGAAGTAACAAAGAATTAAAGGAAAAAAATATTTAATTTACCCCTTGGCTCTCATAACGGTGTTTGTACAACCTTAATTCTTCAGTTAACTTCCCTAACTCCTCTTCCAATTCATGAACCCTAATCGCAGCTTCCTTTGTCCTCTCGTCAGCCTCATTTCCAAAATCCATCAACGCCTCCCTATCATGATCATAAAGTGAACACTCTCTTTCCCATTTGTTACACTGAGTCAACAAATTCGCACAATCTGCCGCAAGCTTCTGATTCTCTTCCACGAATCTCTTCAATGCCACCGCATTCATATTGGCTTCGGCCTTCAAAAAAATCCTTAAAAATGTCTCACATTTCGAGTATAAATATATTAAAAATTTTGCTTCTTTTTTTGTTTTGTTTTTAAGTTGACCGACCTTTGATCGCTCGATGATTTGATCTTTCTCTTTCAATTTTGAAAGGAGGAACAGGCACTTCTCACGGAGGCGGCACTGGGTTTCTTCGGAGGAACGGAGTTTCAATTGCAAAGATTGGGTGGAGATTTGAAGACCTAAGGAATCATTGATTGTTTCTTTTATGTAATCGTCGATTTCTTGAGGAATGTCCATGTTTTCAATTACTCAAAAATTTGATTCTCGAGGAACCCTAGATCTTGCAAAAAAAATTAAAAAGGTTTTTCTTTTTAATGAACTGTGGAGTGAAAAGAAAAGAAAAAGGTGAGAAATAGAAATAGTTAGGAATTGGAGTTAGGGTTTTGAAAGGGAATACAAAACATGGAGGAATTTTGGGGGTTTAGGAAAGGGATTTTTTTCTCGCTCTTTTGTTTTTCACTTTCTTCAATTGCTCTCTCTTTTGCTGGGTTTCTGGTTGGGGGGTTCAAATTGAAAGAAAAGAGGATGTGAGTAGCCGTTGGAGTGCGGTTTAAAAGCGCAAAAAAGTATAAACTCATTGCTGGCGTGGCAATATTTTGGAGAATTCAAAAATGAACATAGTTATTCATTATATTTTTGAAATGTCATTTCTCATTTTAAATTTAATATTTATAAAAAATAGTATTATAATTAATTAACAATTCTACTTGATGTTATTTTGACTAGTTAAGTTCTAATCTAATTCATATATTAATATTGATGTTATTTTTGACTAGTTAAGTTCTAATCTAATTCATATATTAATATTAATAAGAGTTTGAAACAAAGTTTTAGTCTTAATAATTTTAACTACTTAATGTTTATTAGTCATTTAATTTAGGATTAATATTTGATGCTGATGCACTCAAAAAATATATCTTATTTCATCTTTGCACTAAAAATATATCAATTGTAGAGTATAGTGATTAGCAAGAGTCAAATCCACAGGGATTAGTGTTTAGTTTAAAAATTATTAATTTATAATTAAATTCAAAGAAAACAAATTAAAAGAGAGGTTTTTAAAATTAGTTTTAACTAAAAATTTATAATCAAAGAAAAAAACAAGTAAACAGAAAGTAATCAAATATGAGAAAAGTATGGTTAAGGTTTCATTCTCCACTACTATACATCATTGAGAATCAATAATCAGATCTATCAACATTAATTAACTATCAAAATTATCAATCGTAGATAACAACAAGCTTTGTTACCCCAATCTTTTCTTAGTTCGTCATTAAATAGAACAAACTCTATATTTAATCTCTAACAACTAGACAACCTAGAATAAGCTCTCTAGATTTAATGTAATGGCAACTTTATTATGAGAAAGATAGGTTGATCTAGGCAACAAACACATAAGCTCGTATTGTTTAACCTATGTTATGTTCCACTTTGCAAATAGCGAAAACTTGACCATAATCATTAATCATAAATTGTCACTTATGAATAGAAAATCAAGACAATTACACGGATCAAGACAGTTAAATTAGTAATAGATAATTATCAAGATCTATCTAGTTCACGACCTAAACAAATCAAGACAACATCATGAACAATTTTTATGGAAGAACATAATCAACTTTGATAGAAAACTAATAATAAATAAATCTAAAAATCAATTACACAACATATCTAGGGTTTTGAAATCATCTTTAACCAAATAAAACTTTAGCTTTGCATAGGCATTGTCAACATAAACATGAATATTCAAAAGAAACTAATAAGAAAAATAAAATAAAACTTGAGAGATTAAAGAAGAAGAAGAAGATTGATAAATAATCAAAAGCATGTCCTAGTTGGTGGCTCAAAAGATGATATTTATAGAGTTTTAAAGTCTTGGAAACCTTTTCTTGTTGATCAAAGAAGCTAGGAATCAAATGAGTGCAAAATAGGCAACCTTTGTGATTTTTGCGGTTTTTTCACGGATTGGGGACAGAATGGTTGGCGCCGCAGCGCCGAGTACACTAACTTGCATGTTTTGCCTGCTGACTTCGCTTTCATGGCTGCTGCACTGTCTCGCACTTCGTCGATTGATTTGGATGACCATTTCTTGTCCGATTTGGGTATGTAAACTATCGTTGAAAATGTATTCAAGTCAGCTTCAAAAGTCAAGGGGAAGTTTCTTCAAATAATGACTTTAACATAATGATTTCTTAGCAACAAGCTTCTGAGGTCAGATCTGCCTGATCACTTAGCACTAAAAATTTGATCTTTTTGACTCCAAAATCTTCTTCCATCTTATTTGTGACTTTATAAGCTCTTTATCATCATATTTGACATGTTTTGACTTTATCTCTTCCAAAATACCTATAATTCATAAAATCATAGTAATTTGTCAAGGAACTTAAGAATTAAAGCACAAAGTATAAGAAATAATACATGAAAATGTATGAAATTAAGCACTTATCAAATTCCCCCACACTTAGTCTTTTGCTAGTCCTTGAGCAAAATCAAATAAAAACAAAGTAAGGAATCCTAATCTAGTCCACTTTCAATAAAAATGAGAGATAATCATTAAACAAGTCTTATAACTAATCACTAACTTAAAGAGTTTCACAAAGAACCATGCTTGATAGTAAAGGTTTTGAGTTAAGCTAACATTAACATAATATATCTCAATCAAAATAGTGCATGTTCAAACTTAATTTCAACTTCTCACATGGGATACTCTCATGATTTTCACTCTTTAAAGTAGTGGTAAAGTGTTTACACTCAATCAATCTCATGAAAACAGTTCTACCATATGCTTGCTTGTCCAACTATTCTCCACTACTTAGATCATGCAACTTCATAAATCAAGAGGTCTTTATTCAAGGTTGTAATGGGGCCAAGGGATTGTAATATGGTTAAAGAATAAAAGAATAAAGATATCACAAATGTTCCAAAGATTTCATAGAATTTAGAGACAAAATAAGACTTTGTAAATAAAACTTTCTCAATATTCTTAGAAGTACATAATCACATAGGCTAAATATTTCATGTTGAGCCTTTGCTTCATTCTAACCAACCTTGTAACATTTTTTTTTCTTTTCTTTAACTAGTAGTTCAAGAGATGATTCAATATTTTTATTATTATTATGGGAATGTATTTTTACAATGTTCCCCTTTTTTTTTTTACTTTTGCCTTTCTCCTCCTTCACACTTATCTTTTGTTCTAACCCAAATTAACAAAAGGTATCCCTTATTTTTGCAATATGTCTCAAACATTCTAGTCTATCTTTAGAACAAGGGTAAAGATATAAATATGTTTAGGCTAGGTGGAAGATGTGGTTACCAATAAAATAGCATATTCAATATAGGCTCAAATTGGTTCACTAGAGGGATGTTTTCTTGGAATATCAATAGGGATGGCTGTTTGGCCCTGGTCATAATTCTAATGCCTCAATCATATTCATGTTATCACATACATCAATATAGTCTCAAAAAGGTCTAAAGCAAGTTCTAGAGAATCATGTAATCATAAGAGCACTCAAGAAGAAATTAGATTGATATGTATAATACATCAATCATATAGGCTCAAAACTCACAAGGATGATTATACAAGTCAATATTTAAGTCTAAACATGCTTCTTTCTCAATCAACATATCATATCAACATTGGCTCATGAAAAATAGTGATATCAAGCTTAATTCTCATGAAAATCTTACCACTAATGATCAGTTTTAGACCTATTCAATTCATATCTCATCATAGTATGGAAAGTAACTAGAACACACTAAAAACAAATTAAAAACTAAACTAAACTAAAGGAAATCATAAATTCTCCCCCTCACACTTAATTCTTACATTGTCCTCAATGTAATTCTATTATCCCCAAATATAAGAATCATGTGTAAAAGAAAAGAGTTACTAATCAAAACAAACTAAAGAATAATAATAAAAGATAAAATGATAGAGAGTAAGAATAGCAAATATGAGTATAATATGTGCTCTCCATCATTTTGGGTTACCTCTCAAGAAGCGCTTGGTTTATTGTCCTCAGCCTGACTTAGACCCATGCCTTCATTACTCAATATAATTTGGCTCATAAAGTGGCAACTCCTCGATATCTTGTATTGGAAAGTTCTCATAATAAGGCTTCAATCTATGGCCATTTACCTTGAATGCTTTATCTGTCTTTGAACTTTTGATTTCAACTGCATCATGAGTAAACACATTAGTAATAACAAAAAGTCCAACCCAACGAGAATGTAATTTACCTGGAAACAACTTAAGGCGTGAATGGAAAAGAAGAACTTTTTGTCTAACAACAAAGTCCTTTCTTGATATCATCTTGTCATGGAATGCCTTAGTATTTTCTTTGTAAATCCTAGAATTCTCATATGCATCATTCCTTATCTCCTCAAGTTCTTGTAACTAAAGTTTTCTTTGGTTACCTGCCTCATCCATCTCTATGTTGCATTGTTTGATAGCCCAATATGCTTTATGTTCTAATTCAATCGGAAGATGACAATGCTTACCATAAACAAGTTGATAAGGAGACATACCAATGGGTGTTTTATATGCTGTCCTACAAGCCCAAAGTGCATCATCTAGACATAAAATCTAATCCTTCCGATTTGGATTAACAATTTTTTCAAGGATGGATTTTACCTCTCGATTTGACACTTCAGCTTTCCCACTAGTTTGATAATGATAGGATGTGGAAACCTTATGTGTGATGTTATACCTTTTTAAAAGTTCTTCCATGGATCTATTACAAAAGTGAGTACCTCGATCACTGATTATGGCCTTTGGTGTTCCAAACCTTGCAAAAATGTTAGTCTTCACAAAATCTGAAACAACTTTAGAATTATTAGTCCGAGTGGCTTTTTCTTTCACCCATTTTGAAACATAATCAACAGCAAGTAATATATAAAGATTACCAAAAGAAGAAGGAAAAGGTCCCATGAAATCCATGCCCCATACATAAAAAATTTCAACAATTGATATGGGAGTTTGAGGCATTTGATTTCTAGCACCTAAGTTACCTGTTTTTTGGCACCTATCACATGACTTGCAAACGAGGTATGCATATTTGAATAAGGTAGGCCAATAAAATCTACTATCAAGAACTTTCATGGCTGTTCTTTTGGGTCCAAAGTGCCCTCCACATGCATAGGAGTGACAAAAGGTCAGAATAGAATGAAATTCAGATTCAAGTACGCACCTTCTTATAATCTGATCAGAGCAATGCTTCCAAAGATAAGGCTCATCCCAAATGTAGTATTTGGCATCACTCTTGATCTTATTTCTTTGGGCTTTTGTCAACTCTTGTGGCAACTGCTTGGTGACTAAGTAATTAACAATATCAGCATACCAAGGGGTTGTTTTGCTTATGGAAAAAAGTTGCTCATCCGGAAAGTTCTCATGCAATGGTAGTACATCCTCTTCATGAACTAATCGACTAAGATGGTCCGCAACCAGGTTGTCCTTACCTCTCTTATCTCTTATTTCTAAATCAAACTCTTGTAAGAGTAGTATTCATCTAATCAACCTTGGTTTGGCCTCCTTCTTAGTGAGCAAATACCTAAGGGCTGCATGGTCAGAAAATACAATTACTTTAGTACCAATTAAATAAGAACGAAATTTCTGTAAAGCAAATACAACATCCAAAAGTTCTTTTTCAGTAGTGGAATAGTTTAATTGAGCATCTTTAAGAGTTCGGGAGGCATAATATATGACATGTGAGGCTTTGCCAACCCGTTGACCCAAAACAGCTCCAATGGCATAGTCACTAGCATTACACATAATTTCAAACGGTATATTCTAATATGGTGGTTGCATGATAGGAGCTGATGTCAAGAGTCCCTTCAAAGTGTCAAATGCCTCTTTGCATTTATCATCAAAGTGGAAATCCACATCTTTTTGTAACAGCTTGCAAAGAGGTATCTTTGAGAAGTCTTTGATAAATCGTCTATAGAAACCTCCATGTCCAAGAAAAGAACGAACCTCTCTCACATTTTTGGGAGGTGGTAAAGAATGCATAATATCTATTTTAGATTTATCTACTTCTATTCCCTTAGAAGAAATAACATGGCCTAAAACTTTTCCTTGTTCTACCATAAAGTGACATTTTTCCCAATTCAATACAAGGTTAGTTTCCATGCATCTTTTAAGTACAAGGGTAAGCTTCTCTAGACATCTATCAAAAGAATCACCATAGACATTAAAATCATCCATGA
This sequence comes from Fremontodendron californicum, assembly GCA_030761205.1. Taxonomy (NCBI): domain Eukaryota; kingdom Viridiplantae; phylum Streptophyta; class Magnoliopsida; order Malvales; family Malvaceae; genus Fremontodendron; species Fremontodendron californicum. The sequence continues at coordinate 17,783,396 of JAULJL010000026.1, forward strand.
AAACTTCTATGATGTTCTCTACATAATCTGAAAATATACTAACCATACACCTTTGGGATGTAACTGGTGCATTACAAAGACCAAACGACATACGCCTATAAGCAAAGGTTTTAAAGGGACATGTGAAAGTGGTTTTCTCTTGGTCCTCCGGAGCAATTGCAATCTGATTGTAACTGAAAATCCATCAAGAAAACAATAATGAGAATGGCCAGCTAACCTTTCAAGCATTTGATCAATAAAAGGTAAAGAAAAGTGGTCTTTGCTTGTTGTAGAATTAAGTTTACGATAGTCAATACAAACTCGCCACCCTGTTTGAATTCTAGTAGGAACAAGTTCATTCTCATTATTTTTAACAACAGTTACACAGGACCTTTTAGGAACTACTTGGACCGGGCTCACCCATTTGCTATCCGAGATAGGATAGATCACTCCAACATCTAAGAGCTTAAGTATCTCCTTTTTCACAACTTCTATCATAGGTGGGTTCAATCTTCGTTGTGCCTCTCTTGTTGGTTTTGATCCTTCCTCTAACAAAATCCGGTGCATGCACATGGAAGGGCTTATTCCCTTGATATCGGCAATTGTCTAACCAATTGTTGTCTTATGCTCTCTAAGCATCCGGATAAGTCGTTCTTCTTGCAAAGATGTGAGCTCTTTTGCAATGATGACTGGTAATATGTCTTTTTCACCCAAGAACTCATATTTCAAATGATCCGGTAATGGTTTCATCTCCAATGTTGGTGCCTGCAAAATAGAAGGTAGAAGTTTCTCATCAGATATAGGCAAGTCAATATAAGAAACATCATACCTTTTATCAAGATATAGCAACACTTGTAGATATTCAATTTCCTCTTTCACATGTTCACTCAAGACTATTTCTTTTGCACAAACAGAATTTAGATGGTTGCTAATGGTTATTTCCAAACTATCTTTACCATCTAACTCGTAAATTTGCTGCATCAAAGAGTCAATTATGTCAATAGAAAAAATAGAATGCACATCACTAGGATATATCATGGCCTAAAAAATGTTAAAACGAATTATTTCACCATCAAATTCCATAGTGAGGGTTCCATCATGCACATCTATTTTAGTCCTAGCTGTTTTTAAGAATGGTCTCCCTAATAGAATGTGATGCACCCAAAAGAGTGTATCTTTATTTAATCTTGCAATTAATATGATTAATTATAGTAAAGTAGCTTGCAAGGGTCAATTCCACAGAGATTGGTTTTTAGTTTATAAATTACTAGTTTAAAATTTAAATTCAAGAACAATAAAAGAAAATGAGGTTTTTGAAAGAGTTAAAAGTAAAGAAAACAAGAAAAGTAAAAAGAAAATAAATAAGATGAAATCAAATATAAGATAAATATGGTTAAGGTTTCCTTCTCCACCACTAGACATCATTGAGAATTAATTTCAGATCTATCAACATCAATTAGCTATCAAAATTATCAACCGTAAATAACAATAAGCTCTGCTACCCCCATCTTTCCTTTGTTTGTCATTAAATAGAATAAGCTCTCTATTCAATCTTTAATTATCAAGCAACCTAGAATAAGCTCTCTAAATTCAATTTGATAACAGCTTTATGATGAGAAAGATAGGTTGATCTAAGCAACAAACAAGTAAGCTCAGATTGTTCAACTTATGTTATGTTCCACATTGTAATTCCCGAAAACCCAACATAATCATGAATTACAAATTGCTACTATTGAATAGGAAATCAAGACAATTACACGGATCAAGACTCCTAAACTAGCATTAGATAATTATCAAGATCTATCTAGTTGCGCACCTAAACAAATCAAGACAACATCATGAACAATTCTTATAGAAGAACACAATCAAATTTGATAGAAAACTAAAGATAGATAAATTCTGAAAATCAATTACACAACATGTTCTAGGGCTTTGAAATCACTCTTAACCAAAGAAAAGTTTAGCCTAACATAAGCATAAATAATATATACATAAAACTAAAAATAAAAGAATGGAGAAGAAGAAGAAGAAGAAGAATAATGATGATCTTTGAGTCTCCTCCAAAAGATAATGATAGTTTGTGGCTCAAAAGATGGTATTTATAGAGCTTTTTGACCTTGAAAATCCTTTCTTGTTGATCAAGGAAGCTATAAGTCAAAGGAGTGCAAAATAGGCAAGATTTTCGAGTTTTGTGATTTTTCCCGGTTTTGAGGATAGTAGGGCCGGCGCCGCGGAGCCAAGTACACTGATTTGGTGATTTTGCTCGCTGACGTTGATTTCGCGACTGCTGCACTATCTTGCACTTCGTTGGCTGATTTGGATAACCATTCGTTGTCCAATTTAGGCGTGTAAACTATCGTTGGAAAGGTATTCAAGTCAGATTCAAAAGTCAAGAGGAAGTTTCTTCAAATAATAAATTTAACATAATTATTTCCTTGCAACAAGCTCTGAAGGTCAGATCTGTTTGATCATCTAGCACTAAGAATTTGATCTTTTTGACTCCCAAGTCTTCTTCCATCTTATGATTGTGACTTTGTAAGCTATTTACCAACATTATTGACATCTTTTGACTTCATTCTTTTAAATATACCTATACTTCAAAAATATAATATAAGTAAACAAGATAAAGATCGAAAACCTAACAAAAACTAAAGGTAGAAAGGCATAAAATGTATATTTTATGAGCGTATCAAATACCCCCACACTTAGTTTTTTGCTAGTCCTTGAGCAAAACAAAATAAAAATAAAATAAGAAAATCTAATCTAATCCACTTTCGTAGGAAATCACGGTGGCACTTAGCATGTGACACAAGTCTTTAAACCCCTAGGTATCCCTAGTGGACGAGTTTAGTCTCGTAAGGGTTTATTAAGATGACACCCACAAATATTGGAAACATAAAAATAATAATAATAATAATTACAACTAACCCTTTCAATATAAATTAGAGAAAATCATTGGACAAGTCTTATAAACTAATCAATGGCTTAAAGAAATTCACAAAAAATCATGCTTGAATGTAAATAGTTTGAGTTAAGCCAATATTAACATAACATATTTCAATCAAAATAGTGCATATTCAAACTTAATCTCAACTTCTCACTAGGATACTCTCATGATTTTCACTCTTTAAAGTAATGGTAAAGTGTTTACACTCAACCAATCTCATGAAAATATTTCTACCATATGCTTGCTTGTCCATTAATTCTCCACTATTTAGATCATACAACTTCATGAATCAAGAGGTCTTTAATCAAGGTTGCAATGGGGACAATGGGTAATAATGTGGTTAAAGAATAAAAAGGAAAAGATATCACAAAGGTTCCAAAGACTTCACAGAATTTAAAAACAAAATAAGATTTTGCAAATAAAACTTTCTCAATATTCTTTAGAAGTACATAATCACATAGGCTAAATATTTCATGTTGAGCCTTTGCTTCATTCTAACCAACCTTGTAACATTCTTTTTCTTTTATTTGACTAGAAGTTCAAGAAATGATTCAATTTTTTTTTCAATATGGGAATGTATTTGACAATGATCCCTTTCTTTTTCTCTTGACTTTTTTCTTTTCTTTTCTTCCTCCATACTTATCTTTTTTTCTAACCCAAATTTTCAATAGATATCCCTTGCTTTGCAATATGTCTCAAACATTCTAGTCCATTTTTAGAACAAGGATAAAGATATGAATGTGTTTAGGCTAGGTGTAAGATGTGGTTACCAATAAAATAGCTTAATCAATGTAGACTCAAATTGGCTCACTAGGGGGATGTTCTCTTGGAACATCAATAAGGAATGGTTGTTTGGCCCTGGTTATAGTCCTAATGCCTCTATCATAATATGTTGTCACATGTATCAATATAGTCTCAAAACGGTTTAAAGCAAGTTCTAGAAAATCATGTAATCATAAGAGCACTCAAGAAAGAAATTAGATTAATATGTATAATACATCAATCATATAGGCTCAAAACTCACAAGGATGATTATACAAGTCAATATTAAGTCTAAACATGTTTTTTTCTCAATCAACATATCATATTAACATTGGCTCATGAAAAATAGTGATATCAAGCTTAATTTTCATGCATATCTTATCACTAATGATCAGTTTTAGACCTAATGCAGTTCATATCTGTATTGAAAGCAACTAAAACACACTAAAAACAAACTAAAAAGACTAAAAAAAATTGACAATCTAAAATAAGAAACTAAATTAAGAAATCTTAAATTCTTCCCCCCCACACTTAATTCTTACATTTTCCTCAATGTAATGCTATCACCCCATATGCAAGAATTATATGTTAGAGAAAAGAACTACTAAATAAAAGAATAAAAATAACTAAAGAACACTATACAAAAATTAAAACAAAGCACGAAAGGGAGAAAACAAATCTGGTTTGGCAGGTTGGCAATTTCTTCATTTATTGGGCTACCTTCCTAATTAGCGCTTGAGTGATTGTGTTTAGCCTAGCCAATACCCTTTCTTAGCTTTTTAGGATCTTCTGTTCTAGGCATGAGACTTTCAGGATTTCTGCGTTTTGTTGAAAATTGTCTATGCACAACAGTGGATGCATTCTCCATCACAATTATTATTCTATCATCCTTTGTGGTGCATAGCTCATTGAGGAATGATGCATATTTTGGTATTTGTTGAATGACATCCACAAACAAGCTGTTTAAGGTTTTCGGCATGTGTTGTTCATGTTCCTCCTCCTTGAACTTTGCAAATCTACTAGGAAAAGGTGGAGAAGAAACATTAGTAAAAATTGAAACCTTAAACGTTACCTCAGGTGCCGAAGTACTCTCATTTGGAATTGAAGCTTCATTATCTTCAAGTAAATCCATCTCAAGTTCTTTCTCATCCTCGGGTTCCCTTACATTTTTTGATTCATCCTCAAGTTGTGTAGAACTAACATTCTCCTTTGGTTCAATCATAGTTTGGGAATGGAGTTGTTCATGTAGTTCTTCAGATCCTTCTTCTACCAATCGCGCCACACCACTAGCCAATTGGCTCATTTGCATTTTCAAATTCTGGATACTTACCTGAAGACTTGTCCTTGTTTCCTGAATGTTTGCCTCTATTCTCTATTGAAGTTGCAAATTATTAGCAGCAAAAGTATTGACAAGGTCTTCTAAAGAAGTACTTGAACTTTGAGGTGGGGGTTGCAAATTTTTTTTTGAGATCATGATTGATTGAAACTCGATGGATAATTGTAGTTGGCATAAGGATCTATTTCTTGAAAATTTCTTGAGTATCTATAATTAGTATGATTCTATCATTCCTTATTGTAAGTGTTTGGGAAAGTATCATACTGTTGTCCTTTGAACCCTTGATGGCTTTGGTATCTATCCACATCATAGGCTGGTTCAAAATTATCTTTTTGATAGTATGGGCACCAATTGGTTGGATGATCCATCATGAAGCACACTCCACACTTCCTTGATTGTTGAATCTTACTTATGGCCACTTGTTGAACTATGGAGATGAGATTGTTTAGTTGGTTCTGAAGGTTTTGAAGTTTTGATGTAGCACCTGTCATCTCTTCATGCTTAAAATCTGAAAAGAAAAACTTGTATGTACAAGGAAAATAAAATTGATTACAATTGACAATAAGAATAAACCAAATAACAAATAAACTAAAGAAAGCAATTCCTGGCAGCGGCGCCAAAAACTTGATGCACCCAAAAGAGTGTATCTTTATTAAACCTTGCAATTAATATGATCAATTATAGTAAAGTAGCATGCAAGGGTCAAATCCACGAGATTGGTTTTTAGTTTATAAATTACTAGTTTAAAATTTAAATTCAAGAACAATAAAAGAAAATGGGGTTTTTGAAAGAGTTAAAAGTAAAGAAAACAAGAAAAGTAAAAAGAAAAATAAAGAAGATGAAATCAAATATAAGATAAATATGGTTAAGGTTTCATTCACCATCACTAGACATCATTGAGAATTAATTTCAGATCTATCAACATCAATTAGCTATCAAAATTATCAACCGTAGATAACAATAAGCTCTGCTACCCCAATCTTTCCTTAGTTTGTAGTTAAATAGAATAAGCTCTCTATTCAATCTCTAATTATCAAACAACCTCGAATAAGCTCTCTAAATTCAATTTGATAACAGCTTTATAATGAGAAAGATAGGTTGATCTAAGCAACAAACACGTAAACACGGATTGTTCAACTTATGTTATGTTCCACATTGTAATTCCCGAAAACCCAACATAATCATGAATTACAAATTGCTACAATTGAATAGGAAATCAAGACAATTACATGGATCTAGACTCCTAAACTAGCATTAGATAATAATCAAGATCTATCTAGTTGCGCACCTAAACAAATCAAGACAACATCATGAACAATTCTTATAGAAGAACACAATCAACTTTGATAGAAAACTAATGATAGATAAATTCTAAAAATCAATTACACAACATATTGTAGGGCTTTGAAATCACCCTTAACCAAAGAAAAGTTTAGCCTAACATAAGCATAAATAATATATACATAAAACTAAAAATAAAAGAATAGAGAAGAAGAAGAAGAAGAAGAAGAATGCTGATCTTTGAGTCTCCTCCCAAAGATAATGATAGTTTGTTGCTCAAAAGATGGTATTTATAGAGCTTTTTGACCTTGAAAACCCTTTCTTGTTGATCAAGAAAGCTAGGAGTCAAAGGAGTGCAAAATAGGCAAGATTTTCGAGTTTTGTGGGTTTTCCTAGTTTTGAGGATAGTAGGATCGGCGTCATGGTGCCACTTTCCTGCGCCGTGGCACCAAGTACACTGATTTGGTGATTTTGCTCGTTGACGTCGATTTCGCGACTATTGCAGTATCTCGCACTTTGTCGGCTGATTTGGATAACCATACGTTGTTTGATTTAGACGTGTAAACTGTCGTTGAAAAGGTATTCAAGTCAGCTTCAAAAGTCAAGAAGGAAGTTTCTTCAAATAATGAATTTAACATAATGATTTCCCAAGCTCCGAAGGTCAGATCTACTTGATCGTCTAGCACTAAGAATTTGATCTTTTTGACTCCCAAGTCTTCTTCCATCTTATGATTGTGATTTTGTAAGCTCTTTACCATCATTATTGACATTTTTTGACTTTATTCTTTTAAATATACCTATAATTCAAAAATATAATATAAGTAAACAAGATAAAGATCGAAAACCTAACAAAAACTAAAGGTAGAAAGGCATAAAATGTATATTTTATGAGCTTATCAGAATGGGTGTTAGATTAGAAGACATCTCATCTTCCATCTCAAGAAAATAGAAATCAGTAGGAAAAACTAACTCATTAACTTGCACTAAGACATCTTCTATAACTCCTCTAGGATATGTGTTAGAACGGTCAGCAAGTTGTATTATAACACTAGTTTCCTCTAATGATCCTAGATTCATTGAAGCATAAATCGAATATGGCATGACATTAATGGATGATCCTAGATCTAGCATAGCACGCTCAAACCTCGTGTTTCCTATCTTTAACGGAATGGTAAACATACCTGGATCCTTGCATTTAGGTGGGAGTTTCTTTTGAAGAACAGCTGACACATTCTCCCCCACACTTACCTTTTCATTCCCTTTCAACTTCCGCTTAGAAGTGCACAACTCTTTTAAAAATTTGGCACTTGCTTGATAGCATCTAGTAAAAGAATGTTCACCTCTACTTTTCGGAAGGTTTCCAAAATTTCCTTATCTTGCTCCTCCTTCTTGGATTTTGCTAACCTGTTGGGAAAAGATGGAGGAGTTGTATAAGAAGGAAAATATGGTTTATGAGTTACCTTTTGTAATGGCTCATTGGGATGTGAAGATGATGCCATGGTATTGTCATTCCTTTGAGCATTATCCTTCTGTGGTGTCTCAAGCTGTTTCCCACTTCTTAAAGTTACGGCATTGATATTTTCTCTAGGATTCACTATGGTTTGGGAAGGTAATTTCCGGAATCCCTTGCTTGGGTTTGACTTATTGCTGTTTCCATTTGTCCAATTTGAGTCTCTATTTGCCTCATCCTTGTTGCCATTTGTCTATTTGTTTCCTTTATATCCTGTTGCATTTGCAATTGGTTAGTAGTAAGGGATTTAATAAGATCTGCTAGAGACTCAACTGAATTTTGTGGTGGTGGCACTTGCTCTCGGGTTTGATATGGTTGTTGCGTTCTTTGCTGAAAACTCGGTTGTTTCTTATCAACGGGTGGATGAGCAACTTGTGATTGGTTCCCTCCATAATTAAACTTTGGATGATACATCCATCCTGGATTGTAAGTGTTTGAGTAGGAATCATACTTTCTTGGTTGGCCCGAAAATCCACCCATAGCATTAACATGTTCATTTGGATCATCTTGAAGTGTTGAACACATATCAGTTTTGTGTCCCATGTTTGAACATATACCACAAGCCTTGCTTTGCTGCATTTGACCTACAACCATTTGTTGCACAAGAGAAGTCAGTTGAGAAATTTGTCGCATTTGACCTCATTTACTTTTTGTGGTTGTGATGGTGGTTCATCTCTCATGTTGAATTGTTGTGAGTTGGCTGCCATGTTGGAGATGAGAAGTTTAGCAGCTTCGGGAGTTTTATCAACTAGTGCTCCCTCATTTGCTGCATCTATCATGCGTCTCTCCATGGGCAAGAGACCTTCATAAAAATATTGGATGAGCAGTTGTTTACTTATATGGTGATGTGGACATGATGCACAAAGTTTCTTGAACCTCTCCCAATATTCATACAAAGATTCTCCATTGTATTGCCGAATCCCACATATTTCCTTTCTAATGTTGGCAGCCTTAGATACTGGGAAATATCTTTCAAAGAATGCTTTCTTCATCCCATTCTATGTAGTGATAGTCCCGGATGGTAAGTAGTAGAGTCATTCCTTTGCCGAATCAGCTAGAGAGAATGGGAATGCTCTCAACTTTATTTGCTCTTTTGTGATTCCGGTTGGTCTCATGCTAGAACATACTACATGGAACTCCTTGAGGCGTTTCTTTGGATCCTCTCATGCAAAACCATGAAAAATTAGAAGAAGATGAATTAGGCCAGATTTTAATTCAAATGCAACCTCAAGAGTTGGATACTCTATGCACAATGGTTGTTGATCCAAGTTCGGAGTGGCTAGCTCCTTAAGAGTTCGGTTGTTTGCTGCAATCTCTCCTTGCTCCTCTGGGATAGTTTAGATCAACTCTTCGTTTGTTCTTTGGTGGGCGGCTATGAATTCCCGAATTCTCCTAAGTTCGAAGTAAGGTTCTTCTTCTTTGGGAGAGTGGGACATTCACTGAAAAAGAAAACAAGAAAATAAACTAATTAAAACAGAAAATAAGAATAAACCAAATAACTAATAAACTAAAGAGAGCAATCCCCGACAACGGCGCCAAAAACTTGATGCACTCAAAAGAGTATATCTTATTTAATTCTTGCACTAAAAATATATTAATTGTAAATTATAGTGATTAGCAAGGGTCAAGTCCACATAGATTGGTGCTTAGTTTAAGAATTATTAATTTATAATTAAATTCAAAGAAAAAAAATTAAAAGAGAGGATTTTAAAATCAGTTTAAACTAAAAACTTATAATCAAAGAAAAAAAACAAGTAAATAGGAAGTAATCAGATATGAGAAAAATATGGTTAAGGTTTCATTCTCCACCACTAGACATCATTGAGAATCAATAATCAGATCTATCAACATTAATTAACTATCAAAATTATCAACCGTAGATAACAACAAGCTCTGTTATCCCAATCTTTCCTTAGTTCCTCATTAAATAGAACAAGCTCTCTATTTAATCTCTAACCACTAGACAACCTAGAATAAGCTCTCTAGATTTAATGTAATGGTAGCTCTATGATGAGAAAGATAGGTTGATCTAAGCAACAAACATATAAGCTCCGATTGTTTAACCTATGTTATGTTCCACTTTGCAATTAGAGAAAACTTGACCATAATCATTAATCACAAATTGCCACTTATGAATAGAAAATCAAGACAATTACACGGATCAAAACTCCTAAACTAGCAATAGATAATTATCAAGATCTATCTAGTTCGCGACCTAAACAAATCAAGACAACATCATGAACAATTTTTATGGAAGAGCATAATCAACTTTGATAGAAAACTAATGATAGATAAATCTTAAAATCAATTACACAACATGTCTAGGGCTTTGAAATCACCCTTAACCAAATAAAAGTTTAGCCTTGCATAGGCATTGTCAACATAAACATGAATATTCAAAAGAAACTAATAAAAAAAACAAAATAAAACTTGAGAGATTAAAGAAGAAGAAGAAGAAGATTGATAAATAATCAAAAGCATGTCCTAGTTGGTGGCTCAAAAGATGGTATTTATAGAGTTTTAAAGTCTTGAAAACCTTTTCTTGCTGATCAGGAAGCTAGGAGTCAAAAAAGTGCAAAATAGGCAACCTTTGTGATTTTTGCGGTTTTTTCACGGATTGGGGACAGAATGGTTGGTGCTGCGGCGCCGAGTACACTGACTTGCATGTTTTGCCCGCTAACTTCGCTTTCGTGGCTGCTGCACTGTCTCGCACTTCGTCGGCTGATTTGGATGACCATACTTGTCCGATTTGGGCATGTAAACTATCGTTGGAAATGTATTCAAGTCAGCTTCAAAAGTCAAGGGGAAACTTCTTCAAATAATGACTTTAACATAGTGATTTCTTAGCAACAAGCTCCGGAGAGTCAGATCTGCCTGATCACTTAGCACTAAGAATTTGATCTTTTTGACTCCAAAATCTTCTTCCATCTTATGATTGTGACTTTATAAGCTCTTTATCATCATATTTGACATGTTTTGACTTTATCTTTTCCAAAATATCTATAATTCATAAAATCATAGTAATTTGTCAAGGAACTTAAGAATTAAAGCACAAAGTATAAGGAAATAATACATGAAAATGTATGAAATTAAGCACTTATCGTACACTGTCAGTGCATCTTACGATGCCACCTGTCAGGTTAGGGGTTAGCTTTTTAATGAGGTGTCAGTATAGGATTCACTGTCAGTGTATAGAATCTGTACACTTACAGTGCATCAAAAACGAACTCTTTAATTTATTGGATTTTGTTAACGAGTGTCCTAAGGGCATTCTTTAAGGTTAGTTAATATACTATTTATTGTAAAAGTATATAATAAATACAAAAGTTAGCAAATTTATTCATCATTTTCAATACATTAAATGAAGATATTAGTATACATAGTAATCTTAAAGAGTACCCTTAAAACACTCGTTAACAAAATCCTAATTTATATTTAATATGTTTCAATGTATTATATACTATATAAAAATATATAATAACGTATTTACGTGTAATATATGTGATCATATATTAGTATCTTGAAAATGAGAAATCCATTTATATCGGTGTAAGTATCACACAATTCATACTTTTTATATGTTTATATTTATTTAATTTGATCGTTGTATTTTATATTTTATTCATATAGATAATACATATCAAATTTTAAGTTAATTAAAAATATTTAAATATTTGTTTGATATAAAAAAAATTTAACGGTTAAATATATATTAAAAAAGATAATATTTTCGATGATATGATAGAGATATCAGAATGATTTGAAACTTTACGTGCATGACGGATACGATAATGTTGTTGAATCCAACAGTTGATTTGTTAAAATATTAATTATAAATGAAATTATAAAAAAAATAATTAATTTTACATCGATATAACTTGATTTATCTTTCATTTTGAATATTCAGTTCTTTAAATAACGACAATAGGTGCACTTGTTAGGGAATCAAATATATAATTAAAAAAAAGTATATTTACATTTAATTATTTTTTGAAAAATGACAAATAACTCAACGGATTTATTCCGAAAATAAGGTTGATAAATTATACATATATTTAATTGTGTATTATTGTCATCGAATTTCTTTAATTGTTTTCTTAAATATTTTTATTGCTTATAGTTTTAGTTACGTATATATAAGAGAAAGAAAATATTAACCAGGGTCATTAGGCACTAGTTAAGATAATATATATATAATATAATTAGTGACTTTTTTTTTTTTTAAATTCAATATGTATTAAATGCAAAAAAAAATTTCTGAATTGATAATTAAATAATCTTTAATCGATATCTATAGACACCGATTAAACGGAGAATCATATTCAATTGTTTAAAGTAAGAACTCCAATCATACATACATTTCTTAATATTCCAACGCACAATAGGCATAGAGTTTATAGTTTATAGCAATTTAATAAGGAAAAATGCAAATAAAGAGGCAAGAAATTCAACATATGATGACGACATTGTTCCATAAAAACTGTACAGTTAAAAACTTACATTGACTTCTCCTAATAATGTTCTAAAGGAGAGATATTTTACCTAACGGTGATCTTGGGCTAAACCTAATTATGGATGGGATTTTGAACATGATTTTTTAAGTTCAGACAAACATTGTTTTTATTTAAATTTAATTTTAAAATATATTCAAAATATTAAATATTAATATAAAACTAATATTTTAATATAAAGGGTTTTTGTAGATGAGTTGGATCAAGTTTTAAACAAACTTTCAAAAATTTCAATCAAATTTAACTAGATTTGGTTTGACTCATAAACACCCTTTATCCTAAGCGTCCTTGGGTTTCTCGTTGCCTTTAGCGTCAACCGATTCCATGAACAACTCCATCTTGTCTTCCATTTCTTGCACCTGCATTTTAGATAAAAAATAATAATTGTAAACATCAATGAGATGTATATGTATTCTTAATTTCAAGAAAAAAAAAGGGTTTAAATCCTTTTTTATAATAAAAAAAAAGATTTATAGAAATAAGTACACTTATGTGAAATGAGCAACTAATCCAATTTATTTATTTATTTATTTATTTATGTGGCATATATGGGGACTCTGAAGGGTTTTAGCTATAATAATCTATATATATTAATAGTAAAGTTAGGTACCAATAACTAATTTTACTTGTAAAACTTTGGTTTTGGTGTTTATATTAGAAATTTTACTAGGGAATAGGGATCGTAGACAAAAGGAAAAGTTAAGCTTTATAGCACTGTAACAAACAATTTAATTAAGAGAAAGAATTAAAAAATAAACCTCGTGATACACACCCTTCATCTCAAGATAATATATCTTTTGATGATCGAAGGAATGATGTCATACCAAAATAATTATACTTAAACCTAATTAAAAATTGCAAGTTGAATTTCTCATGTTGTTTGAACTTAATTAGACAAGTTATATTAATTTATTAATTAGCTAAGGAAGGATCATCTGATTTAATTGGATTTGAGTCTTATCTTGTCCATGCTCCTATGCTAGTATACTACTTTTGTTGCTTAAAAATATGAATAAAAATATGCATAAATCATGAGACCTTTTTCACAAATAATAATAAAAAAAAAAGCTGACAGTAGAATTATTAAATTTTTTAAATTGAATTAGTAAAGTAACACATTAAAAAAAAAAATAAATAAATTTAAATTTGAAACATATGATAAGTGACAACTTTTTAACCCGTTAAAATTTTTTTCACTATTTATATATATATAAAAAAATCAATTTTCACTGACTCATACAGTTTAGTTTCAATAATTAAGATTCAGATAACCTCCATTATTAAAAAAAAGTCTTCACTAACCTAAAACTCAAGTGAGGTTAATTTTATATGCTAAAGAAAGATTTCTGACTATTAAGTGAAAACTTAACCTTGTCAATGAGATCTCCGGCAAGACGTGCGTTCTTAGATGTTTCTTCGGCTAAATCTTCAACCAATTCAAGAGTAGCTTGAAGTTTTCCACCATCCGGCAGCTGATCACCAATCTCATCTGCTATCTTCTCCACTTTCTCTGCCACTTCTTCGACCACATCCGAAATATGTTCAGCTGTCTCTAGCATGTTGTCGGCATCATCTACATATATATAGATATATGTATATAAACACCCAATAAGTTAAAATATATTAATGAAATTCCTAATTACTTTAAGAAGAAGAAGAAGAAGATCCTCACTTTTCAGTTTTAATAATGGCCCCCATTTGCTCGTCGTAAAGGGTAGGAATACTGATATTACCGTTCCCAGAGCCCAGAGTTGCCTGCAGATTATATGATTGTGAACACCTTAGTGCAACTTTTGCAATACTAATTACAAAAAGTATTACCGATCCGATTATTTCCATATTTAACTAATTACCAGTTGGTACCAGTAGGGAGAAGATTATAAGGAAATGGTGGAGCCCCTAATTCCAAATTGCAGCAGACGATCATATTGTTCCTGAAAACGTTCAATATTATGATCTATTAGGGAAGCAAGCAAAAAATAGCTAGCATATGGAGATTCAAAGTTGGAAAAGAAAAAACCAAGTTAGATTTACTTACATCTTCCTGTTTCTATAACTCTGCAACCCAAAGCCGCCATTGCTGAGTGATGGCAAGGTTTGATTTCTCTGAAAAAGCTGTCCATTCTTTTGCTTTGATAAATTGGTAAAAAAAATACCAGTTTTGAGTATGGCAGCAGCTGGTTGAAATCTGCGCAAGGACTCCTGATGAAGGCACTTAAATTTGTCAGGAAGAACAGCTGATCCGCTCGTTAACATATTTTCTGCTATGAAACCTTGAAGCACCTAATTTACCCGAATGCAAGCCAGCAGATAGCAGAAAATTGAATCAAGCAGAATTTTTTTGTGATGGGTGGATGAATTACAGGCAACTTAAGTTTAAGAGAAAAAAAATATTAGGTGGGTTTGAGGAACTTGGGATTAATTGACTGATCAGAAATGGTCGGACTAAAAGTTTCATAGGTGCCCCGAACAGTTGTTTTCGAGATTGCAGATAAGGGGGAATTGGAGTACGTCTCTTATTTCGTAGCCATTCAACCAGTAAAAAAATGTGTAATGGATTGTACAATTTAGATATGCACAAAAATATCCACCATATATCATATGATTAAAGAAATGGGTTAACCCACAATGGGATACTTTTAGTTGGTAAGACAAGCTTCATTTTTCGTTAATTATTTGGGTTTGATTCTTGTGGGAACATTTTAAGAATAAAATTATAAATGTATTAAATCAATGTGAGGGATGCATTTTTTTTTTTTAAAATTGCAAAAAAAAATCTAAAAAAAACCCGAGAGATATTTGATTATATTACCAAAAAAAATGGGGTTCATACAAAATTTCATTTTCTAAAGGAAAATAATGTGTTATATTAACAGATAAAGGTTAAGGTTCAGATTTTTTTTAAATGTTCATGACTCTTAATTATTTTTACTTGTAAAATTAAATAATTATATATATGACATTAATAAGCTACAATGTTAGCAAATGATTGTTTGGCTAATTAATTAAATTGAGAAGATAATTGAAATGAAGAATTATGCATATTGCAATTGCCCTCTCTATTCCCATTCCATGTGCCATTTATAATCATTATATTGCGTTGAAAAATCAAAAGTCGGAATTATGATCATAAGGAACAATCAGTGAGATGAGGACAAAAAACAGCATCTTTCTTCATACAGTTTAAAACTATATATAATATAATATATGAAAAATTATCACATCCCATCAATAATAAAATTATTAGATTCTGAAAATAAAATTAATAAAATGACATATATTTTTAAAATATAATAAAAAATATTAATTAAAAAAATAGATATATAATAATTTTGTAATTCATTTGTATAATTAAAAAAATTTCACCTTCAATTTATAAAAACGAACACATAATTAATATATATATATATATATGGTTTGAGCACATGTAACATGTGTTATTAATTAATCTTCTGAATCATAAGACTGCAGCCCACCTTTTTCTGTTTTCTTTTTTAATAGAAAACGGTAGGTAAGGAAATATTACTATTTGGAAAAAGTGCATGTATAGCTGATATAGAGTTGGCAAACACTCATATATCAATAATTTACTTGCAAGAATTAAATGGATCATGTCCCCATCCGCCGGCATGAAAATCACTACACTATACATCATTATAAACATGAAATATAATTCATTTTTCAAAAATTATAATATATATTATAAATCAAATGATGACGAAGCATGAGGTTTAACTTAAATGATTTATCCATTTTTCTTAAAAAATAAAGTTAGGTTTGATCATCACCATTTATAATTTTTTTTTTTTAATCTTTCTAAAATTTTGATCAAACAATGACTTAATAATATATTTATACATATCTTCGTGTACCTAAAATTGAGAATACTATTTTTTACATTATATATTTAATAAATGAAATTTTATTAATATTAAAAAAAATTAAACATATTTAATTAACTTGAAATTTGAACATATACATGATATATATATATTTATTTTAGAGTATAGAATTTAATTAAAGATTGAATTAATAAAATATAAATTATATAAAATGATGTAAAACTTTATAAATTTGTATACTTGTAATGTATGTTCATGTGCATGTATATATTTTTCTTATTTTTTAGAAATAACGTAAATTGACAAGTAAATTATAGAATTTTGACAAAAGACTTTTTTATTTATTTTAGAAATAAGCTTTTACAATTTAAAATATTATTTATCAAATAATTGATGAATTATTGGATTAAGAAAATTGGAGAGGACATCAACTCAAAATGAATCCACCCCACGTTCCTTTCCTAAATCACATGTTCATTAAAATGGTGTACTTATCTTTTTTGCATTTTTTTTTTTTTTTGAAAAGCAGAATTTTATTAATGGACAACAGAGAAACATAGTGCTCATAAGAAGAAATAGAATGTTGTCCCATACAGACTAAGAGAAGACCAACAAAAGACAACAGTTAAGAGAAACTAATAAAAAAATTATTATGCCTATTTACACCAGACTTTGCAAGCTTATCCGCTTCGTCACTAGCTTCTCTAGGAATGTAACATAGTTTCCAGTTATCCACACCTGATTTGAGCGATTCAATCGTAGCAACACAATTTCTTAATCTCCACGGTGCGTTCTGAGGCGTATTTATCCAATTAACAACATTCAGACAGTCACACTCAATGATTAGTTTGTGAGAGTTTACCCATTTTGAAGCAGCAAAAATGAAAACAGCTTCCTTAACAGCCAGCAACTCAGCAAGAACAGGTTTAGTGGAGCCAACTGACTTGGAGAATAGGAGCTTTACCGACCCATGTTCATCTCTCAACAAACCCCCGATACCCGCTGTAGCGACCCATTTTTTATATTTCTATATCTATTTTTTATTTTTTATTTTTTATTTTTTATTTTTTTATTTATTATTATTATTATTGTTATGGCCCAACAGGCCCTAACCCCAACAGGGCCCAAACCCTTGCAAGCCAACCAGGCTTGGTGGCCCAGCAGGTCAGCACCGGCCCAAATCTCGCCCAACAGGCCCAGCTGGCCACAAGGCCTGCCCACAATCCCCCCAACCCTAACTTGGCCCAACAAGACCCAAGCCCAATGCCCCAAATAGGCCCAGCAGGCTCCAAGGCTTGCCAGTAGCCTCCCTCCCACAAACCCTAATCGCCTCCACCGCCTCTCCACCGCCTCACCCAGCCATCCAAACACTGCCACCGAGCTGCCAGCTCTCCACCGCCACCTAGCCTAGCGTGACCTAGCCTCTAGCCTGGCACCCACCCCCACCCCTACCTCTCGCGACAGCCAACCAGGCGCTGCTACCGAGCAAGCCAGCCACCAAATGGCCTGGCCACCGAACCAACCCCACCGCCACCGAACCAACCCCACCTCCACAGCCCCCCTATATAAACCTAGATCCGAAACGAGAGAAAGAAAGGGGAAAAAAAGAGAGATCCGAAACCCAAAAAAAAAAAAGAACATAAGCAAAATCACAAAAACAACAAACAAAAAAAATCGATAAGCCAAAACACAAAAAAAAAAAAAAAAAACGAAAAAGAAAAAGAAAAGAAAAAAGGTTAAAGGTTTCTATTTTTTGTTTTTAGATCAAGGAAGTTTGGGTTTGTTTCGGAGAAAACTAGGCTAGGATTCGGATAGAATATGCGTCAAGGATTTGTTTTTGGGTGAAGGACAGTCGAAAAACCCACCGGAGACGACGGCGGCTAGGGTGTTGAGAGAAAAAGAAACAGGTGATACTTTTTTTTTTGTTTTTAGGTTGAAATAAAAAAAAATCTTTTAAAACAACATCCGAGTCAGGTCACAGGACCCGCACGCGGGTCCGCGCCTGGACCCGACCCAGATGTTGCTTCTTCATTTTTTTTATTATTATTATTTTTATTATTATTATTAATTTTTTTATTATTATGTTAATTATTATTATTATTAATATTATTATTTATTATTTATTATTGTTATTTCCATTTCTTTATATATATATATATTTGTTTATTGCTAGTATTATTATTATTTTTTTTATTTTTTATCTTTTACTTTTTTATTTTTTTTTATTTTTTCCATTATTATTACTATTATTATCATTTATTATATATATATATATTTTTATACCTATATTTTTATTTATTGTTATTATTGTTATTATTAGTATTATTATTTTTATTTTGTATTTATTGTTAATTTTATCTTTGTTGGTATTTATTTATTTTATTATTCATTTTTATGCATTATTAATAAAAAAAAGGGAAAGTTTTTTCATTTATTTATTTAGTTTCTTAATGAATAAATTTTTCGCGTATAAAATATGTCCTTTAAATTATTTTAGGCAAAGAAAATTCTCTGAAAACGAACTCTTTCTCGGAATGGTCGGAATATCAATCGTTCCTCGAAATGGCTCGTGTAAACATGATTATCGAAATTATCGGAGTGGTTCGAGAATTATTTTTACAAAAAGTAATTTCTTTTATTTCGAAATTAATTATAAAAAGATATTTTTATTAATTTCTTCGTAAACAAATTTTTTAATAAATGAAAATTTCTAAAAACGAATTATATCTCAGGATGGTCGGGGTATCAATTGTCCCATGAAACAGTTCGAGTAAGATTAGTTACCGAAACATTATCGAGAATATCAGAGTGATTCGAAAATTATTTTTACACAGATAATTTCGTTTATTTTGGAGATTAATTTAAAAAAAAAGATATCTTCATTAATCTTTGTTTTCTTCCCGCATATAAAACATATCTTTTAAAATTATCTTCGGTAAATGAAATCTTCTAAAACGTATTATTTCTTGAACGGTTGGAGTATCAATCGTTCCACGAGATGGTTCGAGTAAAATTAGTTACCGAGACATTATTGAAATTATCGGAGTGATTCGAAAACTATTTTGCATAGATGATTTCTGTTATCTCGAAATTATTTACAAAAAAAGACGTTATATTCTTATTTTTTATTATTTCTCCACAAAAAAATGGATTTTTTTTAAAATTATTTTTGGGTAAAGGAAATTCTCTAAAAACGAATCCGTTCTCCGGATGGTCGGAATATCTATCGTTCCTCAAAACGGTTATTGTAAAAATAATTATCGAAACATTATCGAAAATATCGGAGTGAATCGGGAATTATTTTTACATGAGTAATTTCTTTTACTTCAGAAATAATTATAAAAAAAAAACATTATCTCTCATTCGTTTTAAAATATTCTTTTTAAATAAAATGTACTAAGGGAATTATTATTAAATATTAAAATTAAAATAACTTTTTCAAGATTAAAGATAACACGCGATTAATCGGTACCATTTTTAAAACGGGCGTCGTGGGGGTGTTAATCCTTCCCCACGCGTAACCGTACTCACGAACCTAATTTTGTTTCACAGACCAAAAATTATCTTTTTAATATATCTTAATTGATTTTAGGATATTATTAAGAGGATATGTTTTCATAGGTAACCAATCACACCTAACCAAAAAAGATTGGTGGCGACTCCCTGCATTTTATTTTATTTAAAAAAAAAATCGTCGAGCGGTTAAAAAACCATTATGATAGCTTGGTGACTTCGCTGGGGACGCTTTTTGATAGTCGAGCCATAAATTAATTACGTGTTATCCCGGAATCTTAAATTAATGATTTTACTATTATTTAATCATAGTTCCCTTCTTTGTTTTAATAATAAAAGGAAAATCTTCAATTTTGAATAAATTTGCATTCACGACTATTTTGTAATTTTTTTTGATTATTTGCATCTTTCCATGTGTATTAAATTATTCGGGCCATCCGGGCCATCTCACACACTAAAACACGCATTTCATACATTAGCTATATACCCGAGCTTTGTCTTTTTAGGAGGAAGTAAAGTACCTAGCTCTCGTGTGGTAATACCTCCGCATGGGCTAGCGAAACACTCTCGGGGTGTAAAGTACCTACGCTTTCGTGAGATAATAATCTCCGCACAAGCCTGGAAAATACTCCCACTCGAATTGAACCCTTTCCGTTCATGGCCTACAATAGGCAAGGATCAGGGTGCCTTACTAGTCCATTCCGGATAGTAGTGAGGAACAATTTGAGAACCTTTTAGATATATGAAATCCGAACCTAGCATATAACGAAACGTAGGAAGTCGTATGATTGGTTGAAGGAAATTCGATTTTTCTCCGAAACATTATTTTGTTATTATATATGTATATATATATATATATTAACAGATTCTGTTTTCTTGTGGTTGTCTTCTTCCCACATCATTATCATTGGCATCATTAGCATCCCATAACGAAGTGTTTACTTCAATACATTGTTCGGTCGTAAATTCTCATGGAATCCACTGAACGTCGAGTTTGCGCCTCATCCGTGAATGTCACATGCGAATCACCTATGGATGTACGGATTTGGTCTGAAAAAACTCAGCAAGAAAAAAGGGATTGTTTGACGGCCGGTTTTGTATCAACTCTGCCTGAAAAGATAAACCTAGATCTTTCACAAAATGACTTGACAAGTTTGGCAAATATTTGGGAACAAGTGAGTAAAGAAAGAAAGATGAGATTCTCTCAGAAATACGGGCAGATAACCTTGCTTATCCCGGTGATGATCGAAGAATCGCTAATCAGGGCAGCAATCCATTTTTGGGATCCGCCATACAGATGCTTTACTTTCAATAGAGAGGACATGACCCCAACCATTGAAGAATACTCAGTCTTACTTGGGATAGAGCTCCAATGTCCAGATAAGGTATATGTTAGAAAGCTGAAGTTCGGACTTTGCAAAAAGTTAACTAAAATCCTTGGGATTAAAGTAGGAGATTCCAAGCTGAAAACTATGACTTACCTCCTGATTTGTTGAGATTGATAGAGTCAGAAGAAAAACAAATTATGCCTCATCAGGAGATAACGGAGTTTGTTAATCTGGGAAATGAGAATGATAAAAAGGAAATAAAAATCGGCACTTCACTTTCAGTGACAAAAAAACAAAAATTGACAGAACTGCTCCATGAATATGCGGATATGTTCGCATGGTCCAATCTAGACATGCCAGGGCTTGATACGAATATCGTGGTGCACCGTTTGCCCTTAGGGCCAGAATGCAAACCAGTGAAACAAAAGGTGAGACGAATGAAGCCTGAAATGCTCCTAAAAGTCAAAGAAGAAGTAAAAAAATAGTTCGACGCAGGATTTTTGAAAGTCGCCAAGTATCCTGAATGGATGGCGAACATAGTCCCAGTCCCGAAGAACGAAAGGAAAGTACAGATGTGTGTTGATTA
Organism: Fremontodendron californicum; assembly: GCA_030761205.1. NCBI lineage: Eukaryota > Viridiplantae > Streptophyta > Magnoliopsida > Malvales > Malvaceae > Fremontodendron > Fremontodendron californicum. The sequence continues at coordinate 17,804,991 of JAULJL010000026.1, forward strand.
TCGGGACCTAAACAGAGCTAGTCCGAAAGATAGTTTTCCATTACCCCATATCGATACCTTGGTGGATAATACCGCCAGGCACTCATTGTTCTCATTTATGGATGGATTTTCGGACTACAACCAAATCAATATGGTACCAGAAGACATGGAAAAAACCACATTTGTGACAATGTGGGGGACTTTTTGTTATAAAGTTATGCCATTTGGGCTAAAGAATGCCGGTGCGACTTACCAGAGAGCAATGGTGACCCTCTTCCATGATATGATGCACAAAAAAGTAGAAATTTATGTCGACGATATGATCGCAAAGTCACGTAAAGATGAAGACCATGTGGTTAATATGAGAAAGTTGTTCGATCGGTTAAGAAAGTTCCAGCTTAAGCTCAATCCTGCCAAATGCACGTTCGGTATAACATTCGGCAAACTACTAGGCTTTATTGTTAATGAGAAAGGAATCGAAGTAGACCCTGACAAGATACGCGCCATCCAGAACTTATCCCCATCCCGGACACAGAAAGAAGTAAGAGAATTTCTGGGAAGACTGAATTACATTGCCCGTTTTATTTCCCAACTCACTGTCAAATGTGATCCGATTTTCAGACTTCTCATGAAACGAGACCCGGGTGAATGGGACGAAGATTGCCAAGCAGCATTCGATAAAGTGAAAAAGTATCTTATCAACCCACCGGTGTTGGTACCGCCCACTCCGGGAAGGTCACTTTTTTGTATTTGGTAGTACATGAGAAGTCCATGGGATGTGTATTGGGACAACAAGATGAGACAAGTAAAAACGAGCATGCCATTTACTACTTGAGTAAAAAGTTCACCGATTACGAGGCCAAATACTCGACAGTAGAAAAGGTGTGTTGTGCACTAGCTTGGACTACTCGTAGGCTCAGCCAGTACATGTTGTATCATACAATATTACTTATTGCTAAATTGGACCCCATTAAGTACATATTTGAGAAACCCTCGTTGTCAAGAAGATTAGCAAGATGGCAGGTTCTACTCTCTGAGTATGACATCACCTATGTCTCGCAAAAAGCTATAAAAGAGAGTGCAGTGGCCGAATTTCAACCAGATAGAGCTACAGAAGATTACGAGCCGGTAAAGTTTGACTTCCCTGATGAGGACTTGATGGTTATTTCTTGGGAGGATGAAGGCGAGGAGTTAAAGAAGGCTGTGTGGAAAATGTATTTCGACGGAGCATCAAATGCTTTGGGACATGGTATTGGAGTGGTTTTGATATCACCAGAGGGAAACTATTGCCCAATTACTGCGAGATTAACTTTCAGATGCACCAACAATGTGGCAAAATATGAGGCCTGTGTCATAGGACTTCAAACGGCTATTGCAAAGAAAATAGGCGAGTTAGAAGTATATGGGAATTCTGCCCTAGTTATTTGCCAATTGAAAAGGGAATGGGAAACAAGAGATTCAAAACTGATCCTCTACCACAAATTCATAATGGAATTGGTTCAGCAATTCCAAAAAATCGAATTCAATTACTTGCCTCGAGAAGAAAATCAAATGGTCGATGCCCTAGCTACGTTGGCCTCAATGTTCAAAATAAATACAAGTGTTGACGTCCAGCCCATCAAGATGAGTATACGAGAATCGCCCGCACACTGTATGCATGTCGAGGAAGAGCCGGATGGGAGACCGTGGTACCATGACATCTCACAATACATAAAACATCAGCAGTATCCAGAGCACACTGCAAAAAATGACAAAAAAACTTTGAGAAGAATAGCGACGGGATTCTTCTTGGATGAAGAAATATTGTATAAAAAGAGTAGAGATCATACACTTCTAAGGTGTGTCGAAGCGGCTAAAGCTAAAAGAATACTCGAAGAGGTTCACGAAGGGATGTGTGGAACACATGCAAACGGCCACATGATGGCTAAGCAGATTATGAGAGTAGATTATTACTGGATGACTGCGGAAAAGGATTGCATCAGGTATGTTCGAAGATGTCATAAATGCCAGATATATGCAGATAAGCTGCACGCTCCTCCGACAACTCTACATGTCATGACAACGCCTTGACCTTTTTCTATGTGGGGAATGGATGTGATCAGGCCAATTACCCCTAAAGCCTCGAACGGACATCGCTTCATTTTGGTAGTGATCGATTACTTCACAAAATGGGTCGAAGCTACTTCTTACGCTAGTGTGACCAAATCCGTGGTGTGTAAATTTTTGAAAAAGAAAGTGATAAGCCGATATGGTCTCCTGGAGAAAAGTATTACAGATAACGCTCTCAATTTGAACAATACCATGATGAAGGAAATCTGCACTCAGTTCAAAATCAGGCACCACAACTCGGCGCCTTACCGTCCCAAGATGAATGGAGCAGTAGAAGCTGCTAACAAGAATATAAAGAAAATCGTTGCCAAAATGACTGATAAGTACAAAGATTGGCACGAAAAGCTTTCGTTTACCTTGCATGCCTACAGAATGTCAGTACGTACTTCTACAGGGGCAACCTTATACTCCTTGGTGTACGGGATGGAAGCTGTACTACCAATTGAAGTGGAGATCAATTCTCTGAGAATTTTAATGGAAGTCGAGTTAGAAGAAGCAGAATGGGTTCGAGCCTGCTATGAGCAACTTAATTTGATCGAGGAAAAGATGATGACGGTCTTGTGTCATGGCCAATTATACCAAAGATGGATATGAGGGCTCATAACAAAAAGGTTCGCCCAAGAGAGTTCCGGGAAGGTGATTTAGTTTTGAAGAAAATCCTCCTTAATCAGCAAAATCCCAGGGGGAAATGGGCACCAAATTGGGAAGGCCCGTATGTGGTAAAAAGAGTATTTTCAGGAGGGGCAATGATTTTAGCAGAGATGGATGGTGCGGATTTCTCGAGTCCAATCAATACTGATGCAGTGAAGAAATATTATGCATAAAAAAAGGTAAAACAGGGGAGTTTCAAACCGGAAACCCAAAAAGACGGTTCGAATCAAAGGATGGATCTAGGTCGAAAACCCTAAAAGGCGGCCTAGGTAAAGGACAAACAAGAGTTGGGATGATCGACAATAATCTGTGCGAAATAATTCATGAGACAAGGGGTTAAAACAGGATGAAAGAACTGAACAAGCAGCGAGGTGCGACATGACCGAATGGCACAAGACAGGAAAGGCAACTAATAGTTGAACGCTCTCGAAAGGAGTCAAAGACATCGATGGATATTCTTTTCTGAAAGAGAAATCTGAATTTGCTCAATTGAGATCGTTTAAGTATTCATTATGTGGGGGTCTATCCCTGTTCAGTCTTTCTTTCTTTTCTTTGATTAATGCCAGTATGTTCTTTTTTTTCCTTCACTGGAATGAAAGTATATATCCCGATTCATAAAATCGTGTCCTTAAATTATCCTTCTTTGTTTGAAATTTTCTTTAGATAATACATTATTTTGGCATGAAATATGAATGATAATAAATAACTAGATAATGCACAAACGAAGCTTTCATGATTACTCTACAGAAATTTAAAAATTGGAAAATCAGAAAGGGAGGAAGAGATAATGGGGCAGTGTGAGACCCGATTTGATTATACCTTTTGGAAGTAAAGAAAACAATGATTGAGATGACGATTGATACGTAAAATTGTTTTGGGGGGAAAGGTACAAAGTTTTGACTCGACTAAGAAAGGATCGTGAGGGAATAAATTGTGGAGGCCTAGTGGATTTGATGGAGGAAAAGAGAAAGAATTGGGAAGGACAAAAAAGTTTGTGAAGATTGAAATAAGAGACTTAATCAGACTCAACTCTGAAAGGGTCTCTGGTTAATGAAATATACACAGGGGCATCGAATCATGATTCGGGCCTCAAGTTATGCATTTCATTGTCATAAACATGCATTGCATCATCATAACATTGCAAAAAATTAAGAATTATTGTTGCATAGAAAGGGATATGAATGACAGATGGACAATGAAAATGAAACCCGACTGCAACAGGAAGTTGGGAATCACCATGATAACCAAAAAAAAAGGTACATTTTAAAAACGAGTGATAAAGCCTCTGTTGAGAGGTGCAATTTATTTTTCAAGTGATAGAGCCTTTGATGAGAGGAGCAATTTATTTTTCAAGTGTTAGAGCCTTTGCTGAGAAGAGCAATTTATTTTTCAAGTGATAGAGCCTCTGTTGAGAGGAGCAATTTATTTTTCAAGTGATAGAGCCTCTGATGAGAAGAACAATTTATTTTTCAAGTGATAGAGCCTGTGTTGAGAGGAGCAATTTATTTTTCAAGTGATAGAGCCTCTCTTGAGAGGAGCAATTTATTTTCCAGGTGATAGAGCCTCTGTTGAGAGGAGCAATTTATTTTCCAGGTGAGCATCGTTTTTAAGTTTCAAATTCATGGAGCCTCTGATGAGAGGAGCATCGATTTAAATCCCAAAGTTTTCGAGCCTTTGATGAGAGGAGCATTTTCACTTTTTAAAGTCAAGAAGCCTCTGATGAGGGAGCATCGATTTAAATCCCAAAGTTTCCGAGCCTCTGATGAGAGGAGCATTTTCACTTTTCAAAGTCAAGAGCCTCTGTTGAGAGGAGCATTTTCATTTTCCAAAATTTTCGGGCCTCTGATGAGATAACCATTTTCATTTTTTAAAGTCAAGGAGTCTCTGTTGAGAGGAGCAATTTATTTTCAAAATCTTGGAGCCTCTGATGAGAGGAGCATCGTTTTAAATTTCAAAGTCATGGAGCCTCTGTTGAGAGGAGCAATTTATTTTCCAAGTGATAGAGTCTCTGTTGAGAGGAGCAAATTATTTTCAAAGTCTTGGAGCCTCTTATGAGAAGAGCATCGTTTTAAATTTCAAAGTCATGGAGCCTCTGTTGAGAGGTGCAAGTTATTTTCCAAGTGTTAGAGCCTCGGTTAAGAGGAGCAGTTTATATTAATCATGGACGACATTGTCGCTTACGTCTTTGCCCTATTGCTGATTCTCAGCAATGTTCAAAGAAAGGCAACTATAGCGACCTATTTTTTTATTTTTATTTTTTACTTATTTATTTATTTTTATATTTATTATTATAATTTATTATTATATTATTATTATTATTGTTATGGCCCAACAGGGCCCAAACCCTTGCAAGCTAACCAGGCTTGGTGGCCCAGCAGGTTAGCACCGGCCCAAATCTGGCCCAACAGGTCTTCCCCTAGCAGCAGGCCCAGCTGGCCATAAGGCCTGCCCACAATCCCCCCAACCTAACCTGGCCCAACAGGGCCCAAGCCCAATGCCCCAAACAAGCCCAGCAGGCTCCATTGCCAACAGCCTCTCCCTTACAAACCCTAGCCACCTCCACCGCCTCACCCAGCCATCCAAACACTGCCATCGAGCTGCCAGCTCTCCACCGCCACCTAGCCTAGCGTGACCTAGCCTCTAGCCTGGCACCCATCACCCCTACCTCGCACGGCAGCTAACCAGGCGCTGCCACCGAGCAAGCCAGCCACCAAGTGGCCTGGTCACCGAACCAACCCCACCGCCACAGCCCCCTATATAAACCCAGATCCGAAACGAGATAAAAAAAGGAAAAAAAAAGAGATCCGAAACCCAAAAAAAAAGAACACAAGCAAAATCGCAAAAACAACACACCAAAAAAAATCGATCAGCCAAAACACCCAAAAAAAACAAAAACAAAAAAAAAACGAAAAAAAGAAAGGTTTCGCTTTTTTGTTTTTAGATCTAGGAAGTTTGGGTTTGTTGCGGAGAAAACTAGGCTAGGATTCGGATAGAATACGCGTCAAAGATTTGTTTTGGGGTGAAGGACAGTTGGAAAGCCCATCGGAGACGGCGGCTGGGGTGTTGAGAGAAAAAAAAAAACAGGTGATACCTTTTTTTTTTAGGCTGAAATAAAAAATTCTTTTAAAACAACATTCGGGTCGGGTCACAGGACCTGCGCGCGGGTCCGCGCCTGAACCAAACTCAGATGTTGCTTTTTCATTTTATTTATTTATTATTATTATTATTTATTATATTAATTATTATTCTTTTTTTATTATTATGTTAATTATTATTATTATTAATATTATTTTTTTATTTATTATTGTTATTTTCATTTATTTATATATATATTTGTTTATTGCTATTATTATTATTATTTTATTATTTTTTTTATCTTTTACTTTTTTTTATTTTTTCAATTATTATTACTATTATTATCATTTATTTTATTTTATTATATATATATTTATACCTATATTTTTATTTATTGTTATTATTATTATTATTATTATTATTTTATTTTGTATTTATTGTTAATTCTATCATTATTAGTATTTATTTATTTTATTATTCATTTTTATGCATTATTAATTATAAAAAAAGGGACAGTTTTATCATTTATTTATTTAGTTTCTTAATGAATAAATTTTTCGGGTATAAAATATGTCTTTTCAATTATTTTCGACAAAGGAAATTCTCTGAAAACGAACTCTTTCTCGGAATGGTCGGAATATCAATCGTTCCTCGAAATGGCTCGTGTAAACATGATTATCGAAACATTATCGAAATTATCGGAGTGGTTCGAGAATTTTTTTTACATAAAGTAATTTCTTTTATTCCGAAATTAATTATAAAAAGATATTTTTATTAATTTCTCTGTAAACAAATTTTTTAATAAATGAAATTTTCTAAAAACGAATTATATCTCGGGATGGTCGGGGTATCAATTGTCCCATGAAACAGTTCGAGTAAGATTAGTTACCGAAACATTATCAAGAATATCGGAGTGATTCGGAAATTATTTTTACACAGATAATTTCGTTTATTTTGGAGATTAATTTTCAAAAAAGATATCTTCATTAATCTTTGTTTTCTTCCCGCAAATAAAACATATCTTTTAAAATTATCTTTAGTAAATGAAATCTTCTAAAGCGTATTGTTTCTCGAACGGTCGGAGTATCAATCGTTCCACGAGACGGTTCAAGTAAAATTAGTTACTGAAACATTATTGAAATAATCGGAGTGATTCGAAAACTACTTTGCATAGATGATTTCTGTTATCTCGAAATTATTTACAAAAAAGACGTTATATTCTTATTTCTTATTATTTCTCCACACAAAAAAATGGCATTTTTTTTATAATTATTTTTGGGTAAAGGAAATTCTCTAAAAATGAATCTGTTCTCCGGATGGTCGGAATAACTATCGTTCCTCAAAACGGTTCGTGTAAAAATAATTATCGAAACATTATCGAAAATATCGGAGTGATTCGATAATTATTTTTACATGAGTAATTTCTTTTACTTCAAAAATGATTATTAAAAAATATATATTATCTCTCATTCGTTTTAAAATATTCTTTTTAAATAAAATGTACTAAGAGAATTATTATTAAATATTAAAATTAAAATCACTTTTTCAAGATTGAAGATAAAACGCGATTAATCGGTACCGTTTTTAAAACGGGCGTCGTGGGGGTGTTAATCCTTCCCCACGCGTAACCGTACTCCCAAACTTAATTCTGTTTCGCAGACCAAAAAATATCTTTTTAATATATCTTAATTGATTTTAGGATATTATTAAGAGGATAAGTTTTCATAGGTGACCAATCACACCTAGCCAAAAAAGATTGGTGGCGACTCTCTGCATTTTATTTTATTTAAAAAAAAATCATCGAGCGGTCAAAAAACCGTTATGACACCTGCAAGACCAAGTTTTCTATGTGCTGAACCATCCACATTGAATTTAAGGTGACTTGTCAACGGCCTAACCCATTTAGCAGCATTCCTATTTTCCTTGCATAGTTATTGAAAAAGATATTAGGTACTTTATTATATATGTACCCCAAAAAAAAACATTCAACTTGTTATTTATTTGAACAATCATGTCAAATATTGTTTTATTAAAAAGTTATCAAACTGGTCTTACATAGAACCCATTAGTACATAATGTTTAGGGCAAAATAATTAGGAGAAAATTAATTTAATTAAAAAATGTAATTAATGAAGAGATTTGCAAGAAATTAATATTAATTTCAACATTTAAAAAGAAAAGCTTCATTGAACTCTCTATTCATCCTAATTTTTGCAATTGAAGAGAGCTGCATATGTTTGCCTAAGCATGACCCTTGGCTTCTTCCTTTGTCTCTTTGGCTTGTTCATCACCATTGTTTGGTTTCATGAAAGATTCCACCTTTTCTTCCACTTGGTCTACCATATCTTCTACCTACATAATGTATAGTTGAATTAGTATGCAAAATTAGTCAACTAACATGTGGGTGAGCTGCCAAATGAATATTAGCTCAGGCATGCATGTTGGACATATTCTTGGGGTTGCAGTTTCGAGAGGAGTAAAGCGTGTAATGTCTTTTTCAGGTGAGTTAAGTAGATAAAAGTTGAGGGTTAAACTTAGATTAAGAATTGAAAAAAAAAAAAACATGTGGGGTGAACTTATATTATTGTCAAACTGATATTAGAATAATTAATTATTCCAATTAGACTATATATTAAAATGAAGACCAAGTCAGTCTTTAGGAACACACTTGATCTAATATTATATATTTATATTGCTTCTTTAATTTCTTGGATTTTATTGGAAAGAAGCATCAATTATCATGTGCTAAGCCTACATATATAGGACAATAAAATACCAACTATGTTATATCCTATTGTTAATAATGAATTAAAATATGCTAAAAATCAAGGGATTAGGTTAATTGTATAGCAAAAAAGAAGACCTTGTCAATGAATTCTCCAGCTATGCGTGCACCATCAACTGTGTCTTCAGCCATATCTTCAACAATTTCGAGCACATCTTTAAGTCTTCCTTCCGGTAGATGATCACCAATCTCATCTGCTACTTTCTCCACTTGCTCCGCCACTTTTTCTACAATATCCGTCACGGCTTCCACCGTGTCTATTACCGTTTCAACTTCCTCTATACACATATAACAAGGAGTAGTAAATAAAACAGTAAATTACTTTAAATTCACAAAGATGATTTGACAATACTGAAAATGTTGATAATAGCTAGCAGATGGATATTGGGGCTAGTCCTCACGTTTCAGTTTTAATAATGGCCGCCATTTGCCCCTCCAAAAGGGTAGGATTATACTCATCAGAATCCCCAGAATCCAAGGTTTCCTGCTAAAATTAGAAATTACTGTGACAAACCTCATTGAAGAGTAACGAAATGGACGATTTCTTTCTTTTCTAATACATAGTAAAAAAGCAGAATGTTATAAGACTAACCAGGAACCAGAACCAGGAGTAGGATTAGAAGGGATTGCAGGTCCTGATCCAACACTGTTGCAGAAGACCATGTTCCTGCATCTGTCAGTATTTTGCACTATAAGACCGTTGCCCAGAGATTGCAACTTTTTGTTTCTTAGAATCTGATGTTTTTTCTTGTGTTTTGATATCACCAAGAAATGACTAAAACAGACAATGGCGGGCTGAAATTTGCAGGACTCCATTCGAAGTTTGCATGGAAGGATAAATCCTGAAGTACTCGACATAACTTGTGATAGTACAGCTTCCTTAATGTCTGCGAAAGGAACTTTACGTTTATGCAATAAAAATGAGAAAAGTTCACACTCAAGAAAAAGCTTTGAAAAGAGGTTGATGAATTACAGGCTTTCTTAAAGAAATTATTTGCGTGTGGAATGACAGGTAAAGAAACGGTCGAAACCAAATGTTTTTATAGACATGGCTGTTACGTGGATTAGGAAGAAAGACAATATTCTAAATTTTCTCAAGTCAATGAATCCTAATCCTCGTTTTGCATATTTGAATTAGTTTTATTATATTCAATTCAAATTTCTTACATATTTCCTCATGAATACTTTGAGGTATTATTAGTAGATCAAATTGTGTTTTTTTGGATAAGCAATAGTTCAAGTTGAGAACATATGATAGTTTCTTCTTCTTTACTTCCATAACCCATCTATCAAATTCATGACCAGCTGTTTTTCATTGCCGGTTCCAAACCAGCTGAAATAATGAGTTTATCCTAACAATTGCTTTAAATTTATGAATCTAGATTTAATTCAATTAGTTCATATAATTATTTTTAAAAAAGTGATATCAAACAAATTTAAAATTCAAATCTCAGTACTTACAATCCATTTACTTATCCCAAGATATGGCTTCTTTTGTAAAAAAAATAAATTAGATTCTTAAAATTAATTCAAATAATTGCATAATCACCTAACTATCCTTTACAACTTTGTGACACCCAAAATTTTGCCTTTTATTTTCGAACTTGCCTAGCTTCTATTTTTAATCCTAAAAATATTTTATCATTTGTACCTTTAAAAAAAAATGATCATTGGGTTTGTTTGATTATAAAATCTTTCAACAACGCCTGTTCTTAAAAGGCAGACAGCTAGTCTAACCAAAATATCCATTAGTCATTAGGCAATTTTTCATGGGTCTAATCTTAACACTTTTATCTTTGTTAAGGACCTTTTCTATTCTCTAAGCCCAAACGATTTCAATAGATCTGTTTTTCCTTTCTGGGCTAAGTCAAATTTTTCCTCTTTTTGGATCAAGTCGAATTGGGGATCAATAAAAACCAAATGTTTTTCAATCTCTACAACTACAAGCTTGTCATTGGATCAGCCTCTCCTACATTCATGGGGACAAAAATTTCAGAAACTGGACAGCTTAATGTGCAAGGGGCCTGAGTTTTCAGAAGTAGGTCATGGTTATAATCACATCATGCATTGAACTAGATTCTCAAATTGTTTGGGATTTTAGTAGACTAGGATTAAAGCTTATCTGTATCAAAAGATTATTTCAATTAGACTTCAAGGCCAAAAGACCAAGCAGATGATTTGGATTCTTTTCCAGATGATATGATATCAAAGCTGTGCATGAGCATGAATCTACAACTTACTATCATTTACGCCTCTCATATTTGATTATTTTTTCCATACCAAAAACCTGAGGAGAAAGCAGTATGTTTCATCACTGAAGGCCAGGTTTAAGGGTCAATAAGAATAAGTAAGAACAAGAAATAAGATTAAGATTTAAGAATACTTATAGCAGATATGAGGTCCATTTCACTCGACAAGTACACAATATCCCCTAACTATGACCCTAAGACAACCTGATCAGAGATATAGTTAAATCCACTTAATCTAAGATATAATATTATCATCATGATTAGGACCAGCTACCAAAAAATTGCCAGATTGTGGAAAATACAATAAAAGTCTGAATGTCATAGCTTGCAGTGACAACACCTTAGGTCAATATGTTGTATAAATGTACTTTATTTATATGGCTAGAAGATGAATCAAGAGACTATATATGAAGCTGTCCCAGCATAGTAAAATTAATAAACCTTATTAATGTATCTGAAAAACACTTTTTGTCAGAAAATTAACAATAATAAGGCATTAGTTAAGGTTCTGATCAGCAATCATGAGCAAAACACAGAATAAAATGAAAGAGAGAAATCATTTAAACTTTGGAGGTTGAGCTAATTGGCTATGTAATCTGTGCAAAGACTCACTGAGGTCTGAAATTCTTGTCGTAATACCAATTGGTAAACACAACCAAACACATACTACATACTGTAGACACCCGTTTTTGTCCGGGTAGTTTTAATTTTAACTTTTAATTTTGATTTTTACTTGTATTTTCGGAATTAATAAAAAATAACAAAAAATGGAAAAAAAAATGGAAAAAAAAAAAAGAAAAAAGGAATTAAATTTTGTTTAAACCTAAATTCTATAGGATTAAGATTGAATTTTCAGATTTTTTGAGATAATATTAAAAGAATTTAGCATGCTGAATTCGTATTTGGCACGTTATGACACATACTTATTCACATCAGTCTTTACTCTTCACTAAACCTTGAAAGAGACATGTTCTTTAATTTTCTTCATTTCTTCTCTTCCAATTCAAACAGAAGTTTTAAGTTTACAGCTCATTAGAACCTCTTTCTTTCTTTCATCTTTTCTTCAATTCTCTCTTCATAGCAATGAAAAACAGAAAGCTTTTTCCGGCTCTTACAGAAACAAACCAAACTATAGACTGCCCTGATTTCTGTGACCCTGCCTGCCCTTACAACTGCTACCCTTTTCCTGACTATTATTACCTACCTCCACCGCCACCTCCGCCGCCTTCTCCCCTCTCAGACGAAAACCATTACATCTCACCTTATCTGATCATCTTACTTTCTGTATTAGCCGGTATTTTCCTTCTTGTTGGCTACTATGTCATTATAGTCAAGTCATGTTTTGGTTGGTGCTGCTGCTCAAGAAATAACAGGCAACCACAAATTCAAACTGATGCTTCAGATGAAGAATTTCTTGATGAGAATCGAGTTGATCATCCTGTTTGGTTCATCACCACCGTTGGTTTGCAACAATCAATCATAAACTCGATTACCGTTTGTAAGTACAAGAAAGGTGAGGGATTGATTGAAGGGACTGAATGTTCAGTATGCTTGAATGAGTTTCAAGAAGAGGAGACAGTCAGGTTATTGCCTAAATGCAACCATGCTTTTCATATTTCATGTATTGATACCTGGTTAAGGGATCACACTAATTGTCCCTTGTGCCGAGCACATATTGTCTTTGATGCTCTGTTTACCCCTCCACCTTCTGCGGATCAAAATTCTGATAATATGGACGTAATTGTCGATAACCAGATGGAAAATTCTGAGATTGGAGGTGAACTTACTAGTCAGAATCAGGGGAGAAACAGTGAGCTTTGTGAAAACGGGGCTAGAGCAGATGCTGCAAGTGAATTGCCAGAGGCTAATGATCACCAAAGAATTTTAAAGGAGGGTATCTATTCTGATGAAAATGGCGATTTGGTTATCAGTGATTGCATTGACAGTAGCCAGGTTGTGGTTAAAGAGATACAACAAATCAAAAGGTGCGTTTCAATGGATTCTTCTTCAGCTGCAAGTTTACTTCTCGGTTTGGCAGATTTATGTCCTCTTAAATCAGAAGGAAGTTCTTTTGATCAACAAGAGGATGTCGAGAACCCACATTCAAGCATCATTCCAAAGCAAGACGAGGTAAACTCAAGCGAGTTTAGGCTAATGGGTAATTCTTCCATTTCTCAGCATCTTCATTTAAGTCCTGTTCCCATGAAAAGATCATTCTCATGTGGTGGAAGGTTTTTCTCATCCAAACGTTACCGAAGCATGAATTCAATCCTTCCCCTGTAAAGTTTTTTACTCTTTCAGATATAGTTTTGGTTTTAAGTGTGGGATATATATTTGTTAAACAGAGAAATTGTATGCATTATGCACCCCCTATTACTTGTGACGTTGAGCTACGACGTACCAGAGGAATTTTAAAGAGAAAGTTCTCTTCAGAAGAATAAACTTCATGTATTTGCCTTGGCTTCAAGTCCTGAAGTAGAACTTGACTGAAGTTTCAACTTAAATATAACTGATATCTGTATGCGAGAACTCATTATGTTGTTAACATAATGTTTCTTCTGAGATAAACCGTCTGATTTCAGCTTTGATTTTTGCTTTTGCTAAGTTGAATTGGTAACTTTCATCATTGATGATTATGGAACAGTTACACATTAGCTTAAGAAAAAAAACATACAATGAATATTCTTAGTTTAAATCAGTTTTTGCACTTTTTTCTCTATAAAAAAAGGTATGTGTAGGATAATTATATGCTTCTAAAGCAAACCATGTTGAATTCTTTGGAGAAACTGGCAATAGTTTAAAGCCTAGGGAGAATTTAAAGTGTGTCAAGGTTGTTATATTATTTAAATCAAGCCTGCTTTATATGCTTGAAAGCTCTATTCACCAAACCATTTAAATCAAGCAGTCTTTTTTACTCTTTTTTTTTTTTTTTTCAAGTTAAAAACAAGAAGAAATCATAATTTATAGGTTGCTTTGAAACCTGGTATAGCCATTTTTTTGGTTACTGATATAGGCTACCAAAAACAGTCAATTTCCTCTGCAGTAAAAGCTTGCCTAATTCTGGTGACTTGGGTTTTCTTCCTTTCCAGTTTTCCATCATGGCCTAATTGCCATCTAATCAATCGACATCTCTTTACTCTAAAGATGATGATCTAAGCTTATACCTTCTTCAACCATGAACTGATGCTGATTCAGTAACTGATCGAAAGCCCTCTCAGTTTTTTTGTTCATCTGGTTGCAGCCCTAAGCCTAGTCTTTAGAGCCAGAAGTAGTGGTACAAACTGAGCCCAACCAAGTTGAATTTCTCTGATTCGAGTCGTCTTGGTGGCGGAGGGGACCAAACCAGATACGAAATAACATTCTTCATTTCAATAATAAATTCTTGAACGATCTCAAAATATATTTACATTCAATTTGTCTATACTAAAAGCTATTGACACTGCAAATGAGACTTCGTTGAGTTGTTCTACCAAACTTATGTATACATTGTTTATGGAGTTTATTAGTGATTATAAACGAGTTAAACTCATTTATGTTCAAACGAGTTTATTAGGCTTGATAGAAAAATGAAAAGATCAAAAACATATATTTTTTTAATTAGTGTATTTGGTCAAAAAGAATAAAAAGTTTGATCCATTGTAATATTTATGTCTTTCAATTTTTTATATAATATTTTTTTATAAAAAAAAATTATTATTTTCTTAAAAACTATTCATTTTTTCTCAGGCTCCATATGGATTCCACCTCAGTTCTAGTGCGGTGGAATCCAAGGCATGATGGTAAAATCCTTTCAACTGATTGCACCTCATCGGTACTCCAAACTCATTGCTCCTCGAGTCCCCAATTGGAGGGACAAAGGTCCAGTGAACTCATTGAATTCTATGGTGGGATAAAATCCCCATTCACCCCATCATTTGTTATTTTTTTTATCTTTTAAAAATAGTTTAAATTATTTTTTAAAATTATTTTGTTAATTTATTTTGTTAATTATTTATTTAATTTTTTAATTATTTTTTTATTTAATATAATAAAAACTTTTCAAATTATTATTTAAAAAACTATATATAATAATTAATAATAAAAACATTTAAATAAATATATAAAATAATATATGTTAAAATTTTTAAATATTAAATATCATTAAAATATACATAAAATAATTTATCAATACACTCTTACATTAATGTCTTTAATGGTAATTTTTATTTTCATCTCACTGCCACTGCTGCGTTTGAATCCAAACACATATCCCACCATTGATTTTAATCTCACTGCGTTTTTAATCTCACCGAAACCAATTAAAATGAAGGCTTAAAAAACTACAACACATAATTTCTTTTCCTCTTTCAAAACATTTTTTCTCATTCACATACTGGATATGCATATTTCTAGTAGAACTAAAGAGAGATAATTTTATTGTTCAAATTCATTTATTTTAGCTTGACGAAGGAATGGAATTTTAATCGAGTTTGTTCTAAGTTTTCAACAAGTATATTTAATTTGCTAATAATACACCAAGCTAGAGGAGCTTGAGCTAGCAGGCCCAGACAGTTCATTGTAATTAAGGCCTACTTGAATCTGTTTGAGGCTCTGTGTAACCAGTTTTCATCTCTAGGGGCCCAAAGAAAACAACCAGGCTCCAATTACTGCTGCTAAATTAGTAATTACCCAGACTTAGTCCAAATCCAGAACTCCAATTACTCCAAATTGGGCATCTTTTATCTTCACATGATTTATCTTCAGATTCACAGGGGATTTTATAGCACCAAAAAACACCGTTTTGTCAACTGCAAATCTGCCATTTTTCTAGTGCTTACCAGATCTCAGGACAAGTATACATAAAATTAGCAAAGTTGATGCATCTCGACAGGAAAATGCCATTAATTAAAAGCAACGGCAATGGAGAGAGAAAACCATGGTCAAACCTAATAAGTGCAACACAAAGGACAAACACTTGGATCGATCTGTTATTTATTATACTGAAAACATTTTCGATCTTATACCTTTTGTTGGGGGGGGAGATCGACTTCGAGATTCATGGAGTTCTTATTGCCTTTTGACTTCAACGTTTGTACCTGCATTAATGGTGTTTGTTGCCTAAATTATACTAATATCTACCTATTAACAACCATGCATGCATGCCTTAGATTGTTTGTTCCACAGCTATTTTAAAACTAAAATCTTCCATCACTGAAAGATCTTGTCAGATCTTTTTAAGTTAACTTAATGGTTCATGTTCCTCAAGAAAAGAAAAAAAAAAAAAAAAAACTAGTTCTAAAAGGAGACACTGATGATTTAATTTTCAAATGCAAGTGCATTCTAATATTCACGAGGCCAAATCAATTGTTAGTCATTAAGATGTCCTTTGCCTCACCGATGCAGTCAAGTGCCCTTTTATTTTTTATTGGATTGCCAAAAGTAAGAGTCAAATACTATCCCTTTTATTTGATATGGGATGATTTTTTTTTTTATTTTTAGAAATGTTAATTAGTGTCATGATTAGGGGTGTAAATGAGACACTGGTGCTCGCAAGCTATTCGAGTTCGGCTCGAAAAAAATTCGAATTCGATTCGGTCATTATCGAGCCGAGCTCGAGCTCGAGCAGCTCGAGCTATCGAGCGAGCCGAATTCGAGTATCTCAATACTCGATTCGAGCGGCTCGCGAGCCTAATCGAGCTTTTGATTTTATAATATATATTTTTATAATAATTTACTATATTACCCTTATTATTTAAATGTAAAAAAATTGTATATGAAACGAGCTCGAACTCGAGCTCGAGTACATAAATTGAGTAAACGAGCTTTATCGAGCCGAGCTCGAATAGTTCGATTATATCTCGAGCCGAGCTCGAGCTTGAAAAATGGTATTCGGTCGAGCTCGAGCCGAGTTTCGAGCAGCGAGTTTCGAGTCGAGCTCGAGCTCGAGCAGCTCACTATTCGAGCTCGGCTCGACTCGATTACAGCCCTAGTCATGATATATATAAAAAGAATAATATAATTAAGGATTTTTTTTTTAATTCAATAAAAGTAATATATTAAATGCAAATTTTTTTTTTACTAAATTGATAATTAAATCACTCTTAACTGGTGTCCATAGACACCCGTTAAGCGAACCCCTTCTTTTTTTTATTTTTTATCATTGATCTGTTTAATTTTCAACTTGATTTAATTATTCACCATGATTGGTAGTAATTTGAGAATTTTACATAATAACGACTTTAGATTATTGAAGTAATTAGATTACCATTTTGTAGGATAATTTGAATCCCATATATATAAATTAATGTATTTATAAAAGTCTTAGTTTATGGTATTTTAATTTTAAATATAAGTAAAAATTTCAAACAAAATCGAGCAATCAAAAATCAAGTTCCATTGTTTGTTTATTTTTTATGTGATATAAAAGTAAGTCATGGGTGGGTCTGATCATTGCAGGCAGACCTTTCCCTGTATGAACGAAGTCACTGCAATTGTCATCTTTAGCCTTTAGGTCAAATAGATTGATGTTCATCATCTCATATATGCTAGCATTAGTAGCTGTTCTTAATTATTATATGCATAGAAGTGAAAAGATGTGGGGCATATGTCCATTTCCATTCATGCTGTTATTATTGTCTTCAAAATCACAATGATTTCGATTTACAATCATTTCTTTCAAGAAACTTCTTCGATCCTTCCTGAAACTCTCCCTTCTTTCTTTTCTTTTTATTTTTACAGGTGAAAGAATCTCATGTCACTCCAAGTTTTGACATACCCTTTTTCCATGAATCTTCCTTTGTCTACTTTTTAATTTTTTTTTGGGTAAAAAAAATTTAAGTAAAGAGAGATTATCTCAGTCTAGGATCAAGATATCAAGATATATTAATAATGGTATTTACATATCATCCATCAAATGAAAATACTGATGAAATTTGAACTTTAATACTCATCAAAACATTAATGATTATTCCACCAGCTGAACCAACTCTCGTTGTCCCTTTATCTACTTTCAACTAAAGGAATTGAGCCCTTCAATTAATATTATAATAATCTCAATAATGAAGTTCATAAATACATGCAGATTAAGGCATGCAATGTAAACCGGACATTGACTGTCTTTTCCAGATTTTTTTTTTGAATCAATAATAACTCATTATTTATAAGAACTAGTTTTTGTTAATGTATAGCTATGTATTATTGATTCAAAAAAACCGGGAAATGCTGGATCCCTTCTTTTTTGACATGCTTAATTCGGGGGAAAACTTGAAATGTCCTTTAATTACTTACTGTGATTTGTAGAGATCTTATCATCACTTTTAACACATAATAAAAAGTTAAAAGAGCTACAAAAATGTGGGCCAAAGCATATTTCAAATCTGAAAATTTATCATCAATCAAATGATAGTTATAAGCTTGGCTGTTTCTAAAGTTGTTCATGGCTAGCCATGACTTCTAGGCTCCTTCTTTCTCCTTCCCTACCTGGCTTTTCTAGCTTTCCTTTTTTCCCTAAAGTGACAATAAAAATCTAATGGATCTTTATAGTAGGCCTATTGATATTTTAATTTAAGATAAATAATATGACCACTTTGTTTTCATGTATATCATGCAAGTTTTAGAAACCAAGTTCCACATTGTCGATTGTATGGGACTTTAGGCATGGTTTCCAGATCATAAACTCATAATCTACAAAGGATTAAAATAATATATTGGGTGTTATTATCGGAAAAACAGAAGAAGAAGAAAAAGCACCATTTGCGACATTTTATGGGCAGCAACAGCATTCCCCTTTACTTATATTCCACTCCACCAAACAATTCATAGTCTTTTATAATATGTAATTACAAAGGGAGAGAAAAAAGGGGATAAGAATCAAGAATTTTATAATCAATGCTAGAATATAATGGCGGAAGATAATCATCAAAAAGCTTAAAGATTCAAAAAAGTAAGACCATCAAATCTGGAGTTCACTGTTTGATAAAGATTAATGTGTGGCACCCACAAATAATTAAAAGTTTGTAAAGCTAGTTTAAATTCAGAAAGTGAATATTGAAGAAGTGGAATTGCAATGTGTTAGGAAACAGCAAGATATTGTTGGAAAAAGGAAGCATTTATTCTTTCTGTTCTTTCCAGGAAGGAGCAGGGCAATGGATAACAGTGATCATCCTGGAATATTGAAGAGTTCTCTCTCTGTCGGCCTCTAAATTAATGCAAAAAAAAAATTACTAAAGTTGCTTTTGAAAATTTAAATTTTAAAAGATAAATTTGGATTTCAAAAATAGTATAAATTGTATAATAAAACACATGTAAATGTAACATTGATGATTATTTTTCAAATCCATGAATTTGTTGGATACCTATTTAGTGGTGAATTTAAAATACCTATAGCTATTTGTGAATTTGAAATAAATATTTTTATACCTTTCAATTATATAATCATATTGAATTTTTACTAATTTATACATAATGTACACATTTCATTCTCATAATTTATATAAAAATGAATCCAAATCTAAATTTTCAAATTCATATTTTCAAACATAGAATAAATGAATTTCAGTACCAAAACATAGTAGATTATCATAAAATATGCACAAAAAAGGCAATAGATGAAGGCCTTATATAATTGCATTAGGGGTTTAATCATATGGGAACAATAAGTTTCAGATGAAGAAATTGCATAGTCTGACGGTAAATACACCTTACCTTCTAAAAATGATATTTTTAAAGTTCAAATCTTTCTTCTTCGAATCCAAAACTTTGTTCAGTTAATTTTTAAGATATAATATCTAACAAATTTAAAATTCGAATCTCAAAATTTATAAACCGAACTCTTTTATACTAAAAAAATCTTTCTTCTTTTTTAACTATCAATTAGAAAAGATCGACTTAGCTGTAAAACAATAAAATTTTTACCTATACCAGACAGAGGAAGAGCCCATTTCTCACACAATTTTAAGGCGTGTAGCAATTTGTCCAAAAAAGGGTATCCTCTTCTTATGGTTACTTAAACTACAAAATAAGTTATCTTGGCTTATCCAAAAAAAAAAAAAATAAGTTATCTTGTCAAAAGAAGCCGGCCGGAAGATATGGGCATCCCTGTCTTATGTGTCTTAAATTATTTGATCATAAAAATTTAAGACGCAATTGTAACAGGATTATGTCTATTTTTTCTGCACTGTAGCTGTTGGAAGCACAGTATTATGGTAAATTTTTTTTTTTGCTTTACTAATAATAAGGCATATAATTAGATTTGTCCATGCCTCCATTAGCAGGCAAAAGGCAAATATGCCCAACATTAGGAAAAACATTGTATATCTCCAAAATAGAAGAAGGAAAAATTAAAAGTTGCAATTGCAAGAAATTAGATAGCAAAGAACAATGGAATCCCTTCGATCAATCCATTTTGGGAGCCAGATGATTAACCAAAATTACAGCAGGACAAAAAAAAACATAATCAAGGGTTTACATGTCTCAGGTTCTCAGCTAAAAGCAGCTTCTTCTTGGATTCTGCCCATCATTTGATTAACAGCAGCTGCAATTTCATCCACAGTGTTCAGATGGCACCCTTCCTCAACCTGTCCCAATTAACATCCAAAAAAAAGCAACCATAATTTAAAATGATATTTCTATAAGAAGGATAAAATTGGTAGTGAAATTAGAGAAATAATTGTTAAATAATTGGCTTATTTTGTTCTTTTTTAATTACCTTGACGCTAATTGAATACAAAGCCATTTCATCAACAGTTGAGACATTGAAGTGGAGAATGGTGAGCCTTAGGCTTTGCAATCCAGCAACCAGTTTCAAGAGTTGTCTGGGTCGTTTCTTTGCGAGTATCTTGAGGTTGGCATGGGTCTCCACCATGTTCACTTCGATATCAGCCACGCTTTCGGCGGCGCCGGCCGCCATGGGCTCAGCTGCCATGGACTGTGAATTGTTGCACTGAGTTGCCCGAGTAGAGAATTGTGGAAAAGTGAAAAACTCAGCAAACGGTGAAGGATTGCCATTATGTTCTGGCTGTAGAGTAGTCCTCTTATGAGCCTCCATGGACTGTAACTGCTGCTCTAATTCCTTAACAAAATTAATGGCTCCGCCAATTATCGATGCTTGATCACTCTGAAAAAGGTTAATGCATATACTAGTGTAATTTAGTTGTCAGATGAAGAAAAAGTTATGTAGATAGCTGACCTAGCTATAAGTCTAAATGGTTTTCATGAAAGTAAGGTATCTCTAAACTTTTTTCAGCCAACGCCTTTTACGATTCTTCAACCATTTGAAAATCGAAAAAATAAATAAATAAAAATGATTATAATATGCAAAGGGGTTGATTAGGGGTTGTAAAAACTTAATTACCGAGGCGAATAAACGTGTTCTAAAGGTCAATTATTACTTTATTAGTCGTAATTATCAAACACAAATAAAAAATAGAGAGATAGAAACTGACCCTTTGAACATAAGAAGGTGGCATCAAAGATCTGATCACAGCGAGGTACTCATTCATTTGTTTCCGGCGATTGCGTTCAACAGTAATATGAGTCATTCTCTGGTTCTCTAGCTCTTCTTTGTTCTTGCTGCTCCTGGTGCGTCGACGTTTTCGTCTAGTAGTACTATTCGTCGTCGTTGTTGTTGCTGTGGAAGCTGATGGAGGAGGTTCCATTAATGGAGCTGGGAATCCAGTTGCAGGGAGAGAGTACTGATCAACAGTGCAAGCTTCAGGTGAAGAATAAGGATCCCATTCCTTAGCATGTTGCATGACTGAAGTAGATGAGGAGCCCCAATTTGCATGGAGATGACTCCCTTGTTGTTGTTCTATGTTGTTGTTAAGAATTCCAAGAAGAGCTTTATCTTCTTCTTGGAAGCAGAAGTCATAGCCCCAAGCTCCTCCTCCTCCTGCTGCTGCAACAGGGTAGAAGTCCTTGCAAGCATAAGTAAATCGGTCTTGAGGGTAAACTACTGCCTCTAATGCCATGTTTATCAGAATTCAGATCCTTATTACACACTCTCTCTCTCTGTTTTTCTGTTCTCCTTTTGTTTCTCACACAAAGAGACACACGTTTGTGTTGTCTATTCTCCCTTTTCTAAAAGGAAAGACAAAGATATATGTAGAGATAAATTACATAAAAGCGAGGGCGAGGGGAGTGTGTTAGCCTTTAGCCTGTTAGGGCATAGACTCACTGGAGCAAAAGGGACTCTCTTTTAGACGAGAAGAACTGAAAGCCGAGACTTGAGGGAGAACAGTTACCTACAAAGAAACCCAAATCAAAGCAAAAATAAACCTGGAATAAGCCCAAGAACTACACATCCAAAAGACCAAACAAACTCCCCCTTTTATCATCCTCCCCCGTGAAAGAAAGTTGATCAACTTTTTAAAGATGTTTAATCCTTAAAAAAAATAAACAAAAGCTACAGCATGCTGCACGTGAGATTACATTGCAGACCGGTCGCTGAACCAGAGAGAGAGAGAGATTCTCTATGTCAGTTCGAGAGAGAGAGAGACCAATACTGTTTCAGGATAGTCCTCAAAAACATAACATAGAAATATTGAAGGGGGGAAATAATGGGTCCAAACTCCAAATTAAGGGCATATCTAATTTCGTGAAATGGGTACCATTTTTTTAATTTATTTGAAGGGACAGTCATGTCCCCTATCAACTATTTAAACAATAATAAATAATTCAAGAAAGGGTTGTTTTGTCTTTGGACTAATTCGTATATCCTCTAATTAACTTTTCTAAATTGTCCAAACAAAACAGAGGTGCCTAATTAGATGTGATGAGACTATTGGTTTTCATTAGGTAATAATGTGGTCGGACACTTGGACGTTAAACTCAGAAAGATGACAAAAAGCTGATAATAAACCAGAGATTCTGATGAAGATCTATTAAAAAAAAGAAATTGAGAAGGAGAGAAAAGCCTGAGAAAGCACAGGAAAAAAAAAAGCTTAGTTTTTTACTACTTTTTTCAGGTGTCTGGTAAATGTCCAGACGAATCCATGTGACCATACAAAGAGCCACTCTATAATCATCTACAACGAAGACCCCTCCCCATCTCTCTTTCCCAAAAATTCTACTCTTTCTGTTTTCTTTATTATATTTCTATTTTATCATGTTATTATTATTTTTTTTAATACAAGACACTTCTAAGCTTTACTTTGTTTTTTTTTTTTTTTTTTAAATATGTATTTTCTCACATCCGTTTGATACATTCACCAAATTTTTATTCCGATCATAGTGCTTTCTATAAAAATCGAACCTTTTTTAATTATGGGTTAATTTTAAAATTTTTAAATCACAATGTGAAGTTAGCTATATCTGTTCAAGGATCGAATAATCCTTTCGGTTTGGTCTATATTGGGCCGGGCTTAGGTAAAAATTTTTTTTTTTCATTTCGGGTCTGTCCAGTCAAGACCGAATTACTATTTATATAATAAAAAATTATTTTTATTTAAATTTAATTATAAAAATATATTAATATTAATATAAAATATAATTTTTTTATTTTTTAATGTAAATTAAAAAATAAAACGAATTTGTGAACTGATCTGGGCTCATCTAGAATCAAATTTGAGTAAAAGAAAAAAAATTCGAGCTCGACCAATCCAGTACATGAGCTCTAAAGCTAGCTAGCTCCATCAATTTCAATAAGACATTAATTCTCTATGGTTCCTGCTTTGGCTTCTCCTTCCATGGAATATTGTTAACACCATAACAATATTCTATTGTTCTGATGTAAGAATTTAAGTCATTTTTTAAGTTTCTTTCAAGTATTCCCAATGAATTTTGTATTTTAAAAAGGAGGAGAATATTAAATAAACAAACCCAACTGGCATTCTTTTGAATGTATCACAAAAAAAAAAAAAAACTATTATTTATGAGATTCCTTGACCAATATTGTAATTAAGAAAATACAATTTGGCTAATTTTTATTTCCTTATGATTTTCTAGCTTTCGAGATCTGTCTTTGAAAACAATAAACCAAGTTAACAAAGGACTCTTAATAATGTAATTGCAAATTGTTATTTATAAAAAGGGTTGCTATCGTTTAACTATTTTAATTTTGAGCTTCATAATTCGCAAGCAAGGCGCCGTTTCACAGTCAATCTTCCTACTTTTGTCATTTTTTTTTTCTTCAAAATTTTAAGGTATAGAAATTAATAATAATATGTTAATAATTTGTTTAAAATAAAAGAAATTATCTTATTATTATCGGTGGGTTCTTAAACTTAGGGTCCATTTGTTTCATTAAAAATGATTTACGAAAAATGACTTCTGCATTTTTTGGTGTTTGGTTGGTCGAAAATTGATTGGTCAACGGAAATTGATTTGCTGGTCAACGAAAAATAAGTGTTTTTTTTTCTCCTCAAAAGGGGAAGACAATTTTCAGAAAACAACTGCCATGAGTATGACTACTCGAATCGAAATTTGGACATCATATTTTAGATCAAAATTTAACTTGACTCGAGCCAAATATTATTATATTAATAAAAATATTTATTTTTTAATTATTAAAATATATTAAATTATTAATATAAACATATTTTAATATTGTAATTTTCAATATTTTATTTAAATATTATTAAACCTACATATTTATATTTATATATATATTTTAATTATATAATATTATATTTATAATTTAATAATAAATTATTAATATAATGATATCATTTATTATTTTAATAAAAATATTATTTCATATAGCAATATCATTATTTTAATAATATATTGTAACACTATAATTATTTTAAAATTTAAATAATATTTTTAATATTTTATTGAATAATGATTTTATATTACTATTTTAATAATATATATATATATAAATTATACTTTATTATTATTTAATAATAAATGGTTTTTAGTATAAAAAGATTATTATTTTAATAGTATAAATATTAATTAATAGAAATAATATTTTAATAATTATTAGAACTCTTTAAATATTTTAAAATATTAATATAATTAATGTTTTAATAATAAATAATATTAATAGAAATAATAATATTATTTTTTAATATTTTAATAATAATTATATTAATATAAATAATATTTTAATATTTATATTAATATTACTATTACTATTTGAAAAACTAAAAATAATATTTTATCATTATTATATTAATATAAATAAAATTTAATAATTATTATATTAATCAAAATAATATTTTAATAATTATTATATTATAGAAATAATATTTTAATAATAATTATATTAATATAAATAATGAGGAGGGATCCACTTACACTAGTGTAAAACTAAAGTTGTTTTACACACTTTCATAATTTTTTATACGATTTATATTTCAACAAATCTATCGTTAGATTTAACAATATAATTGTACTCGTCGTGCACGTAAAGTTTTGAATTGATTCGATGTCTCAATCCTATCGATCGAGAATATTTTTTTTTTTAATATATATTTAACGGTTGAAAGTTTTTTACGTTGAATAAATAGTTAAACATTTTGAATTTACTCGAAACTCGACGTGCATGATCTACGTGAATAGAACATGAAATACGACGGTCGGATTAAACAAATATAAATCGTATAAAAAATTATGGAAGTGTGTAAAACAACTTTAGTTTTACATTAGTGTAAGTGGATCCCTCTTCATAAAAAATATTTTAATAATAATTATAATATTTTAAATATTAATATAATTAATGTTAATATTTTAATAATAATTATAATATTTTAAATATTAATATAATTAATGTTTTAGTAATAAATAGTATTATTTTAAGTATTTAATATTAATATAATATTTTAGTATTAAATATTATTATTAATATTTTAATAAGAAATTATTTTTAATATTTTAATATTTAATATTTATGTCAATATTGATATTTGAAAAAATAGATTTTTCAAAAAATAACCAAACAACAAAAAATATTTTTCAAAAAATTATCCAAATATCAAAAAAAAATTATTTTTCCAAAATAAATTCACATTTTTCAAAAAATATTTTTTAAAAAACAATTTTTCGAAACAACGGACACTTAAAACGAAATTAGTAAGTGAAACATACTTTTAAAATCTTTTAGTTGAAGGTAAACAAATAAAAAAAAATTATTCGAACCGGGCCCGACAACTCTACTTCTAGGTGGGGTGGTAGAGTAAAAGATAAACGAAAAAACAAAGGTACAGTAATTTACAGATAAACACGAATATGTAATAGCACGTGAAAAAAAATTAGTCTCTTGCATATAATATGTTGAGCATTTTTGGGCATTGAATATAGCTCAAATTAAAGTAAATCCAATATCAGATAATTTTATATATATATATATATAAGAAAATTAAATATTATAGTTCGTATTTAAAATTTTTATCGAAACCTCATCTCATCTTTACCACTTGAACTAAGTTCAGAAAACTTTTCAACAATACTAACCGGTATATGAAACTCAACATATGTATAAGACTATAAGTTCAGAAAACTTTTCAACAATACTAACCGGTATATGAAACTCAACATATGTATAAGACTATAAGTAATGTCTATACGGATTAATATTTGATGCACTGACAGTGTATAGGATTATATACTGTTAGTGTATCTTATGATCAGTGACGGATCTTGATACATGATTTTTGGAGAGATGATTAAAAGTATAAAACTATTTTTTTTTTCATTTGAGGTATGTCACTATGTTTTACTAATATAAAACATATATGCAAATAATATACTAATAAAAATAACAAACTCATAAAAGCATAAATGTTATCAATTCATAAATAAAAATATAAGAAAATAAAATACATCAAATAAATAATTTTATCTAAAATTGTGAGCGACGTTTTTTTTTATATAAAAAAAAAGGTTCAATAATTGAATTTGAACTAAATATCTTAACAATCTTTTAATGAATTTTTAAATAATAACATGCCTTTTAAATTAATTTACACAATCTTTTAATAAACTATGGGTGAACTTTTTTGATTAATTCGTTTTTCATTTTAAAATTAAAAATATATAAATAAATCAATTATTAAATAATATATTTTAATCAAAACAATAAAATAAAATATGCCTTTAAAATAATGAAATTGAAACTTTGAGATTATAAATTATGGTGTTTTCTAATTTTTTTATAAGATAACCTCAAATTTAACTTTGGTGTTGAAAAAAATTACAGTAAAATAAGTAAAGTTGATAAAAAAATATTTCTACATAAGTAGTTAAGACAAATCAATATAATATTGTATTATAACAAAAATTAATAAAAAAATATCTCAATTTTTGGACCGAACAAAAAAGTCTTAACATTACCAATGCATATAACAACAAAATTATACAAACATCTATTTTTAAAAATAAAATAACAAATCTTAGAAAAAATCTTGTTATTTTATCATAAACCAATTGATTTAAAGAGTTCATGAATAATGATTGGTGGGTAATATAAAAAGATAAATAACAATATAGTTTTAATTTTTTAAAATTATAATATATAAAATTAAGTTGTAGATTAAAATAAAAATAAACCAATAATAATTTTATTTTGGAGACAAATTTAATTTAATATAAATAAGAATATACATATATATTAAAGATTTTTCAATTTTTTTTTGGGGCCAAGGCCCCCTCTGGCCCTCATTACGGGCCGCCACTGCTTACGATGTCACGTGTTAAAGCTAGATTGTAGGGGTTAGAGGTTAGGGTTAGGGATTAGTGGTTACCGGTTAGAGTTAGGGGTTCGTAGTTAGGATTAATGATTAGTTTTTTACGAGGTGTCAATATAAGATTCACTGTCAGTGTATGGAGTCTATACACTGACAGAGTGCATCAAAAAATAACTCTATCTATCTATCTATCTATCTATCTATCTATCTATCTATCTATCTATCTATCTATCTATCTATCTATCTATCTATCTATATATATATATATATATATATATATATATATATATATATATATATATATATATATATAATAGACTTGCTTATGAGTCGGGTCAAATAACGGCTTGAAAATTTTTCATTTCATTTCCTTTACCCAAACCCGGTTTTGGACAAGCACGTCAGCCTGATTTACTATTTAAATAATAATAAAAAATTTAAAAAAAAATCATTTTTATATATAACAACGGCTGAATAAAATGTATAAAAACTTAGTTCTTGTATTCATATTCCAGTACTAAATTGCAATATTTTATGCTACCACTAGTCTTTTATTTGTTTGTTTATTTTGTTGATAGGATCCACCAAGCATTTCTTGATTTTATAAGATCATTGTTTTCACTTGATGTGAGGTGAAAATTTGATCGTACACCATCAACACCAAGCATAATGTTACTTCTTTCTTATTTCATTTACTTAAGGCAACAAACAATGAAAAAAAAAAAAATTGAAGAATAACGTGTTTCAAGATCTAAACTATCGAGTTTATTACCCAATTCCCAGGGACAAAATTAGCACTAGACAATAGCTCCCCCTTACCCTTAGGCTCTAAATTAACTAGGGTTTTTTTTTTCCAGCAGGAAAACTAATCAAACCGTACAAGTATATCCTATAATTACAACTCATTACCTAAGAAAAAAACAAAAACTAATATAGACTTAGCTTCTTTAATTAACTTTTTGTGTTTTGGTTTTTGTTTTTCATCATATATATGCATGCATGTGTTTCAAGCGCGAAGCTCGCTTCCAAAAATTCTAACAATGACGCATGTGGCCATTACATAATGGCTCTGGCTTCCAACATTAATCCAACTGGATTAATTGTTATCAATGTTTAACAATTTATGCTTTGATAGAATCTCAATTTATTTTAATTAAATGTGTTAAAAATAACTGTAATAAGAGAACTATATATATATTACTGGGTTTTTTTGACTTGTTCAAGGAACCACGGACCTCAAATTCTGGGAACCAGCAGCTTATTGTCGTCTTTTGTTGCTCCCCTGGTGAGTTTTGCTCCTATGGCAACCAGCCTAAGCCTAAGAATTAGACCTGCTGTCTCCAATTATTTTCCTCCATGTTGTTAATCGGCAATACTTAGCCTCATAAGTTCAGACCTGTTCATGTGTCGGACCAGATTAAGTCATTATCCGAATTTTTTTAAATCTTTTATCTAAACTGATTCATAAGTTTGAATCACTGTTTAAAAATTATTTAAAAAATTATTTTTATATTAATATTTATATAATTTTGTAATTAAATTTAAATAAAAAATATTTTTTTATTAATAAATAGTAATTCGAGCCAGGTCATCTTGAATTAAAAAAAAATCCTTGTTCAGATCCAATTTCATACGGACCGAACAGATAACTCGACCTTTAAATAGATCTAGGCTCAATCTTATTGTTCAACAATTATTTTTAATTTCCTTTTTTTTTTCTTTTCTTTTTGGGCTTTTTGGATTTGAAATTCTAAAGGCCTCAGCTCAAATATTAGTCTATTTTAGCCCATTGTATCTCTGGGCAGAAGAAGAAGAAGATACATTTCAGGCTCAGTCCAGACTCCAAAATGAAGGTCCCGGCAGCTGTACGTTTGTCAAGAACTCAAGATTCAAGGCGACTTGTTTTCCTTGGAATATATGCACCTTGAATCATTGATGCATCTAAGAACAAGGGTAAATGCATATCTCTAATAACTACACATATTTTAAAATTTAAGGAAAAACTAAAAGTTCGAATTTAAAGTTTTGATTCATGTTTTCATAATAAATAAAAAAAAAACAAAGAAAAAAGAATTAATCGAGCTATACTATATTATATATATATATATATATATATATATACAAAAAATATCACAGTTTGAAAAATAAAAAAATTTACAAATATTAGAGATCGACCCAATTTTATGAGAATTCACCTCTTAAAAAAATGTGAAAGTGAACCATTTAGACTATACCATTCAAAATATACTTTTATATGTATATATGCGCGAATAAATTTGAAAAAAAGAAGAAGAAAAAGACAATTGTCGTCATCATAGTCCTATAGAAAATTCGACTAGGAAAAAAAATCATATTTGCAGTGCATGATTCAATGTTACAGATCGTCATGAAATGCAATGAACCTGAAAACATAGATCAATTATTAAGACAGAACACTGATATATCCAACTTTGCCGTACGTTATGAACAAAATAAATAAATAAATAAAGGTGGTCGACGTTGTTGTAGTTTTGTAGATATATGTGGTAGGGGCACATGCAATAAAATATAGCCCTTTTAACAAATCTTTTTCGAATCCAAATAATCCGTCTTCATTTTCCTACTTCTATTTATGTCTCTACTCTCGTAACGAGTTTCATATCCGATTTTTTTTTCGTACATGTTCGTTTATAATATTTGACCCGATTTTTTATCAAATTAAAAAACCAATTTCACTTGAAAAAAAAAACACGAATACAAAGACGATGCAAATAAAAGAGACGATGTCGTGGAATTCAACTATTCGATCACCGGTAAAATATCGATTGGTCGTATTTGTATTTCGTAGCTCTCGTTAAATAATTGAAAACAAACAAGAAAAGAAAGCGATACCAAAAAAATGGACTCGCAACTCGTTACGAGAGTGAGGGCACACGTAAAAACAGGAAAATGAGGCAGAAGATTTTTATTCATCTTTCCATGGATGAAAAAGAAAAATGATTACAACGCAATTTAATTGACATATCAAATATAAGATAGTGCAAAAAAACACCGAAATTCCCTTTCTTTTTTATTTTTTATTATAATATTATATTTTGCTCGACGATTTCTTCTAATGGGACACATATATATTGTCGTCTAAAAAGCTTGAATATTTCATGCACTTCATTCCAAGATTATATATATATATATATATATATATATTACAAAAGAGGTCGCATATAGAAAAAAATTACAGATGTTGAAATTCGAATTTCAGATTTGTTGGATGCATTTTTTTAGAGTAATTATATAAACCAACTGGATTAAATTTCGAATTCATACTCTTTCTACTTTAAATTTGTGTTTGAGCAAAAACTTTTGCTAAAAATCCTCAAATTTAATTCACAAGTCATATATCCTAACAAAATTATTAAATTGATACCCTATTTTAATGATCTATATATGTCCCCAACTTAGTTTGTAAGTTTGATTAGGTATAATTTGTTCGTTAATGCAATATTATATAATTAAGATCTTCCAATAATTGAAAATGTATTTTGTGGTTTTTACCTTTTAGCCCCAATTATATATATATATATATATATATATATATATATATATATATATATATATATATACTTCTAATAAGAGATTTACAACTCAACATATAAATGATCGATCGGCTCAACCTCACTCATTAAAATTAATTATGCTTAATATATATATATATATATATATATATAACTCAAGTTGCTAATCTTTTAATCCATCGAGTCCCTTTCAGCCCGAAACAAGTCCGAGCAGCGACAATATTGGCAAGGGAGGAGTATAATTTCATTGAAAATCAAAGACAAATTTTTTTCTGTCTCTAAGTCGAATTATAGTACTCAAATTAAATTTGTTACAATGTAAAGCATTTCCCCCTATTTGTTTTACTCAAATTAATGGAGCCTACATTTTTTTTGCTAGGTTTATTAATGTATAAATGGTTTAGCATTGCAACTTAATTAATTTGCAAAAGAGTGACTTAGGAATAGTAGAATATTAAACTTAGAATATATTTTATTATCACTTTCCTTAGGTATGATGTCAATAATTATGTTAAAGTATCGATAGTTACGTTTAAATTTGATTCACTTGATAATCTTGCCAACTTGCAATGGAATCTTTAAAATAATATTATTTTACATTTGTTAAATTTTAAATTTTTTGTGATGTTTATATTAAAGTTGCATCTTTTTCACTTACAAATAATTGATTTTAAAAATTAAATACTTAACAAATTAAAAATCTTTTTTTGATGTTCGGGCCGTTCAGGCACTCCAATGTAGACCTGCTCACGGGCCGGGCAGCCCGCCCGGCCTGGCAGGCCCGGCCCAATACGGGCCGGGCCTGGGCAGGAAATTCATGTTCCGGGCCGGCCCGGAACAATGTTTTTTTTATTATTTTAATATTATTTTTATTTAATTTTAATTAAAAAAAATAAAAAAATATTTTTTATTCCGATGAACAATGATTCGGGCCTAAATGGGCGGGCCTGGGCAAAAAAAAATGGACCGCGGCCCGGCCCGGCCCATAAGCACCTCTACTCCAATGCCACGAAAAACCCCTCTCACCACGTATCTAAAAACAGTTAAGTTTGATTGAAAATTATCTTTTACTCTTGATTATTAGAAAAAAAAAATTGGAGGATAGTAGGATTTAGACTTTGGTATTCCTCAACTTTAGAGTTTTATTTGTCTTTATTACAAAGTAAACATAATTAAAGATGGATATGTATTTGATATATTGATAGTGATTTTTTTATTTATTTCACATTTGAAATTATTATATGTTTTATTTTTTTATTAATATTTTTTTTTACATATGCATCATTATTTTAATTATACTTATAAAATCTAAAAACGCTACTAACTTAAAAATTTCTCATTAAAGATTACCAAAGAAAACACTAAGCCACAGCCACTCATAAACTATAGAATAAAAACACTAAGCCACAGCCACTCATAAACTATAGAAGAAATAAATTACGAGAAAAAGAAAAGGACAAAGAGAAGTACGTGGCAATGGTGTTAGGTTTTGTACTACAAAACAGAAAAAGATATGAAATGAAACGAGGATGATGAGTCCCTGATTCGTCTGATTCGATTGGAACAAGGAACAAGTAGGGGTAATGGGAGCCGTACACGTGGTCCAAAGCCCACCCACAGGATTCTTGTCAGAGCCGTTGCAGCGCAGCGAAACCGCGGCCCCAACCAAAAACCAGGGGCTTCCGCCTCAATCTTCACCTTCTTACATTACCCATGCCCACGAAAAAGAATCCGATAAATTTTGTTTTTTTTTTTTTTTTTGTTCCTTTAATTTTTGTTTTTAATGTTGTCAAATATTTGGTCTAAAGAAATCATGTCATATTTTGTCTGAGAGTTTACTGATAAATACGATGTCAAGTTTTTGGTTCCATTGTTGTCTGATATTATCTATAACATACTAAAAAAATTATCCCTATATTCAATCTAATGCTTTGATTGAGAAAATTGAAATCATAATTTTGTTGCCAACTAAACAATGGTGTTAATCATGTTTTTAAGGGTTTTTTGGATAATTGAGATATTATTGGGTAGCTTAG
The DNA here is from genome assembly GCA_030761205.1 of Fremontodendron californicum. NCBI lineage: Eukaryota > Viridiplantae > Streptophyta > Magnoliopsida > Malvales > Malvaceae > Fremontodendron > Fremontodendron californicum. The sequence continues at coordinate 17,838,033 of JAULJL010000026.1, forward strand.
CAAGAGGTTTTAATTAAAAAATATCTATCATAATAATAACTAATTATAAAAACTATCCCCAAATGCATGAGAGTAGAGAATTTATGATTTTGAAACATCATCCATATGTCACATAAGCCATGTCATTAATTATAGTTTGAAGGATAATTATGGTATTTGGATTTTTTTCATATGATTTAGGGATTAATTTGGTCATTTTAGAATATTTTTTGTGTTTATTTTGTCTTTTGATTAAAACTAATGAGATATTTTGGATCTCTGATTATTTTTGGATTCGAGTCATATCGAGTTTAGGTCTTTCGAGTTCGTACCTTTTCGGATTCAAATTTTTTCGATTTCAAATCATTTTAGTTTCAAATATTTTCTGTCCTGTTCATATTATCTTTCGTTTCATATTTGTGTTATTTTTTTTTGTGTTCAAAGTATTCGTGTTAGTGTTATTTTTCATGTGTTCAAAGTATTATAGATTTATATAATTTTTACAAGTTAATAATTCGTTTAATGTAGATTTTGACACATTCGTATCGTATTTGTGTTATTTTTCGTGTATTCAAAGTAATATAAATTTATATAAATTTTTATATGTTAATAATTCATTTTATGTAGATTTTGAGACGTTCGTGTATTTGTTTTGTGTTCATGTTATCCTTCGTATCATATTTTAATTATTTTTTTATGTTGTATTCATGCCGTTTTTAATTTATCTAAATATTTTGCATAGTTTATCATTGTGATTCAATTTAGAAAAAAAAAAATTGTGTGTACGTCTCGTGTCTCAATTCATTCATATTTTACATAATTTGTCATAATTATTCAATTTAGAGAAAAAAAATGTATGTTCGTAACGTGTTTGTGCTATTTTATCATGTGTTTAAAGTATTATAAGTTTATATAAATTTTTACACGTTAATAATTGGTTTTATGTAGATTTTGATATGTTCCTTTATTTGTGTCGTGTTTATGTCATTTTTCGTGTCGTGTTTTAATTATTTTTTTATGTTCTGTTCGTGTCGTATAATCATGTTGTGTCCGAAATTGTCAAGTCTAATTGACACTATTCAAATAATTCTCAATTTTGTGTCATGTGTCGTCTTGTTTGTATTATTTTTTCTGTCATAATCATATTCAAACTATTATATATTTACATAAATTTTGATACGTTAATAATTTGTTTTATGTAAATTTTGACACATTCATGTATTTGTATCATATTCATTTTAATTTTCGTGTTGTGTCGTGTTTTAATTATTTTCTCATGTTATATTTGTATCGTATAATTATGTTTTGTCCAAAATTATCGGATCTAATCGACCATATCGAATAACTCTCAATTTTATATCAGGTTTCATATGATGATGATAGTTATTATTATTTTTTTAAATTATCTTCACTTCACTTCTTTTGTTTTTTTTTATTTTTCAAATTTATTATAAAATATTAATTTAAATTTCATAACATACTCGCAACGAAGCACGAGCATTAGTATAAATAAAAGTGGAAAGATTAATAATACTATTAGATTCCAAAAGCTGATCATGATTTCACTGATTTACTTCTCTTTAGAAGTACTTGCCAGTATTTTCTCTTTTTTTTTTTTTAATTACTCAATTTTTTATAGTTATATATATATATATATATATATATATTTAGGAGTTCAAATCCCAAGTTGATGAAGGGTTAATTTAGTATTATTGTCGAAAAAAAAATTGAATTGAAAAAAACTTAAGTTGAAAAAAATGTGTTTAAAAAATGTGATGAAAAAGTATGATTTAAATTATTTTAAGTGTTTGCCATTGTTGTGAAAAAAATTGTGAGAAATTGAATGTCAAAAAAAAAATATGTTTAAAATAATAAAATTTTAGAAATACGGGGATAATAAAGTTATTTTATCCAAAAATCAGCTTTTAAAACTCAAAAGCTATATTTTTTGGCTTTTCAAACTATGATTTAAACAGCAAAAGTCATTTTTTTTTTACCTGTTTAATATTGCGTTTATGGTGATAAGCAACTTTTGACCTTAAAAATTGTTCCAAAAGCAATGCTAAACAAGGTTGAAGAAAAAATAGATTTCACAATTCGTATATTAATTGTGTTGTGGTTTTTTGTGTTATAATCATATTTAAAATGTTATATATAAAATTTTTGATATGTTAACGGTTAATAATTCGTATTTTATAGATTTTGATGCATTTGTTTATTCAGATCATATTTATGTATCGTATTCTGTATTTTTTTAATTTTATTCGTATCATATAATTTTATCATGTACAAATTTATCGGGTTTAAGAAGAAGAGGCCTGAAGCGCCCTCAAAATCAATGAAGTTCAATTAAGTAGATGGGCCCAATTGCGTGTTGCTTACGAGCTAAACATTCTTATGGGCTAACATGTTTTAAGCCTTTGGGCTGTAAAGTGGGTTCAAGTATTTTTGGAAGATTATTAAAGCAATTAAGCAAATTTTCAGGATTGGATTTTTCTTTCCTTCCTAAGAATTAAGATGAATAAATTACTTACCAATAGACCATATAAATACTTGGATTAGATATCATATGAGATTGATTTCAACTCGTCCAGTAGCTACAGAGGAACAAATTAATGCTAGCTAGGGCCAGAACCCAGAAGAGATTTGTTTATACACAATTATTATCTCCAAGAAACAAAAACAAAACATTTGATCAATCAAAGTCTCATCATCAGTTCGACTTAAAACTAGAAAATGAGGATGCCACTTTAAGCCTAGAGTCTTTTTCCTTTTTTTGATGATATAAAACTAGAGTCTTTATCTTCAAGTTTCCGAATTTTTTTTTTCTTTAGTTAGGCATGCACACTCTTGAGTGTCGTGATTCTAGTGAGAATTAAATCATGAATTTATATCGGTTATGTATTAGAGTTTGATCAGATATATAAATGTTCATATCATCTTTAATCTCTGAGGTCTTTTTATGAATAAAATCGTGATACCCAATTAATCGAAGCGGACAATACCATATAAGTTGGTGTAGATCATGATAATTGATATCAGAGCTGACTTTGGGAGTACTAGCGATATGCCATTGAAGACTAGGGGTGTAAACGAGACACGTGCTCGCAAGTTACTCGAGTTCGACTCGAAAAAAACTCGAATTCGATTCGGTTATTATTGAGCCCAGCTCGAGTTATCGAATGAGCCGAGTTCGAGTATCTTAATACCCGGTTCGAACGACTCAAGAACCTAATCGAGCTTTTTTATTTATAATATTTTTATTAATAATTTACTCTTTTTCCCTTACTATATATACATATACTTAAAAATCCTAAAACCTAATATTTTTTCTCCTTCTCATCCGTGCCTCCTCTTTCTCTCCCTCTCAGTCACCTTCTCTCCCACTCTCACAATCCCACTCTCATCCAAGCCAGAGTCTCCTTCCTCCACATATGGTGTCATGGAATCCAACATCTTGTGTTTTAATTTTTTTTTTTTAATTTTTAAAAAAGGTGAAAACTAGAGAAAGAAGTAACAACTAACAAGGTTAGGTTGCTTTTGATTAGGGTTTTTTTTTGCTTTGCCTAGTTTGTCACTGAATATTCCAATGCTTGGGATGATCTTTGATTTCTCCTTTGTTTTATGGGTTTTTCTCAAATCTCCAAATTTGCTTCTCTAATTTCAGACAGCGTCTTAGTTATTTTTCCAAGTACACCATGCAGGAGACTACCCAGTTGCCTATTTTACATCTTCATATGTTTCAGAAAAATTTTCGGTTTCGAGTTTAGATTCATGTTTGATGAACGAGAGAACCAAAAGATGATTTTATTTAAGTTGATTTTTTTTTTTTTTAATTTTGGCAATTCAAAAAAAGAAGAAGCAAAGGCTATGCCTTGGCTTTTCTTTTGGCTTTTTTAATCCCACACCTTCCTAATTTTATAATTTTTATTATTATTTTTTTCAATCAACAAGGAACAAAAATAATACATGATTTTGAAGATTTGAGCTCTTTATTTTTGTGTTTAATTTTTTTTTGGATGTATAAGGTTTTTTTATTTTTTATAATTTGAAATTTTTTTGTTATTTATTAAATTCAATTAATAAAAAAGAATTGTATATGAAAAAGCTTAATTCGAGCTCGAGCTCAAACATGAGTTCGAGTATGTAAATCGAGTAAACGAGCCTAATCGAATCGAGTTCGAATAGTTCGATTTTATATTGAGCTGAGCTCGAGCTTAGAAAATGATACTCGATCGAGGCAAGCTTCGAGCTACTAGTTTCGAATCGAGCTCGAGCTCAAACTTTTCACTATTCGAGCTTGGCTCGATTGGATTACAGCCTTATTGAGGACAATGGACTCTCATTAGAGTAAAAAAAGATGTCATGGTCTTAGAGAGAAGACATAAATCTCATATCGGTTATGTACTAGAGCTGGACTAAATATATAAGTATTCACACCATCTTCAACTTGTGAGACGTTTTTTTTTTTTAACAAAATCGTAAAATTTAATTGATTGAGATGGACAATAACTTGCAAATTGACATTTTCGGTGACACGGAGCATGCTTCAAGCCCATGGAAACTCACCATGAATTGGCCAACTTAGTGATAATCTCCCACTTAAGATGACACAATCAGCTGCGAAGACTTTGCCAAAATCTTCAGTGTTAAATTTGGTTGGAATCAGAAGAAAATAAATACGATAGTACTAACATTTTTCTATTCTTACTCCTATTCTAAGTAACCACAAAATTAATTTTGAAAAATCTTCTATATATACTGATTTTTTTTAGTAGTCATCCGTCTTAATCATATATACCCTCGTTGGACATGCCGAAAGTAACAGCTTTTTATTATTTTTGTCTTTTTTTTTTATAAAAAAAATAAAAGAGAAAAACCAAGTCAAAAGAGAACGCTTATCCATCAAACAAAGCAGTAATAACTTAGATGGATTAGTGATTTGCCATCCATTTTATGATGAAAGAGAGTGATCAATAAATAATTGTAAGTAAACACCTGGGAAAGTATATTAAACTTTTTTTTTTAAACAATCCCAGTTGAAGATATAAACCTTTTTTTTTTTTTTTCTGTATTTGTTTATAAAGAAAGATGCTACATCTCTCAAGAAACTCCGAATCCAATTGAACAAACATAACATGAATTGCCTTTCGTTTTTAGTTCTTACGTGATAATTTACTCAAATCTCTTTTTAAACAATTGCATTAAAATAATTTGTATATTTTTTTGGGTAAAAAAAACTCGTAGTTTAAAGATAAAAAAAAAAAAACAGATTGCGAAGTGTTGGGATTTGAATCCCATAACTGTTGAAAGCTATCTCTTAATTGAAAATTACTGTATGAATCAATTAAATTAACCATGTTTTTATTATAACTTGTACTATTTGCCATTGTATACTTTCAGTTTGAATTTTTTGAGGCAAAAACTATTTGTGCTGTGATTTACATTCATGGAAACTTCCCGGAAAGTCACATAATTTCTTAGTCTGACTGGAAATAGAGTTACATTTTGAAGCCGTAGTAATTAATATGCTTTAGGTTTGTGAATTCATTTGCATTTTGAATTTGCTTGGAAGAGACAAGAGTTACAAAGCTAGCTGGAAATTTTCCTGAGGTGGGGGCTAAGATTGGCTTGAAATTCAATTTCCTTGGTGTCTTTGATCACCCTATTTTCCTTTACTTTCCATACTTGAATCTTCAGCTGAACTCAAAGTTGCTTAGCTAAGTAGTACCAGGTGTTGTGCGGAACTAAAACGAGATTACTAAAACCGATAAAGACACACTGAAAAACACCGATAATTTTACGTGGTTCGGCCAATATGCCTACGTCCACGGGAGGAGGAGCAAAGCTTTGTATTTATCGGAGATGGAGTATTACACGAGATACGTATTACAAGTGCTCTCTATAGCACACACTCAACCGGGAGGGGCTCTCTCTAGAGCTCTCACATCTCTACCGGGAGGGAGCTCTTGGAGCTCACCTTTGGAGCTCTCCTACTCTATCTCACACTCTCTCACTCACTCATTTTTCTCTCTCAACTCACTCATATTTCTCTCTCACTCTACATGGCCTTTTATAGGCACCATCCATGGTGTGAACACATAGTTAGTGGAATACAAAGTAGTCACCATCCACCAACTATCATGGTGGGAACACATAGCTAGTGGCAAACAAAGTAGCCACCATCCACCAACTATCTTGGTCTACCATCCACCAACTATGGTTGGTGGTAGCCTCCATTATTGACCTTGGTTGGTGGCTTTGGTGGAAGCTTCCTTGGTTAAATTTGAGCCATATTCAACAATCTCCACCTTGGCGAGAATCCACAGAGAGAATTCACAGATCAGAGCTTCCTCCTTTCTCTTTTAGGTGTCATGTACACCATTACACACATCAGGGCACCTACTGCATTGGCATGATCCATCAATGCACTGAGCATGAGTCAATTTTTCTGTCTACTTCCCAAGAATTTTCTTAGCTTCTCCAAGATCATCTCGAACTCTGAGCTCAGTTGAGCCTTCAGCCTGTCGATCTCCACCTTGCCTTTTTCAGCAGATAGACAAATGATCCATCTTGAAGTTTCCGGAAATAAACACAGTGATCAAATTGACTGTGTGTGTACTTTTCATCCTGTCATGAAACAGTCCAACCGTTTATACAGCTGTCACGGGATTGTTTCAGACCATACAGTGACCGGTTCAACTTGCTTTTGTAATCTTTGCGACCGGGGACTCCAAAACCATCTGGTTGAGTCATATAAATTTCCTCCTCTAAGGAACCATGGAGGAATGCAGTTTTTACATCAAGTTGAACTATCTCTAGGTTATACAGTGCTACTAAAGCCAATAAGATCCGAATAGATGCATGCTTAACAACAGGTGAAAATACCTCATTGTAGTCTATTCCTTCTTTTTGAGCCTAACCTTTGGCTACCAATCTGGCTTTGTATCTGATGCTGTCTTTGCCGGTAGCACTCTCCTTTTTTGGCAAAGACCCATTTGCACCCAATTATTCTTTTGAGTGTTTGGAAGTGGAACCAACTTCCAAGTCTGATTTTGATGAAGTGATGTCATCTCTTCATCCATCGCCTCCTTCCACTGGGCATGCTCAGGGCTGTTTATAGCTTCTTTGTAATTGATCGGAACATCATCATCAATTACTGGAAGGGCGTATGCCACCATGTCTGTGTACCGAGCAGGTTTCCGAATATGTCTATTCGGTCTACTGGTGGCAACTGATTCAGGTTGCTGAAAGATTTCCGGTGATGACTCCTCCACTTCAGTTAAGGTGTCATCAGATTCTGGTTCAGATTCATCAGAATTTTGACCAGCATCTTCAAATTCAAACTCCACCTGCTTTAGAGAATCATGGTTCACATTCTCTGGAGTTGACAGTTTCAGCATTACAGATTCGTCAAAGGCAACATCTCGGCTTACGATGACTTTCTTTGACTCAGGGTTCCACAGTCGGACTGCCTTTACTCCTTCACTAAAGCCCAAGAAGACAGCTTTCATGGCTCTAGGATCCAGTTAAGCATCCAAAAAAACAGCCGATCCAGTTTTAAGACTCTACCTCTAAGGATTTTTCAATCCATGCATCCAATGCTGTAGAGGGTAGTCAGTTGATACTCTAAGAGGCCAAGCCTCTACTCAAAATGCCTCTCTCAAGCCTCACTGAGATAACTCGAACTCTATCAACCAAAGTTCTAATCATCCGTTCTGCACCTCCATTCTATCGTGGAGTGCCCAGAGCTTCAAAGTGTCTGATCTTCACTTTGAGGAACGGATAATCGCCAATATCAGATCTCAGTATTTTGAGCTTTTGATCACAATCGACCTCTCTGTCTGGACAGTCTTTCTTCCAGTGTCCAACACTGGGCACACTCGTCCCTTGCAGATTGTCGATGATAATTTTCCTAGACGAGATCTTCATCCATCTATCGGTCCTTTGCGGATTAACTGGATTCTTCTCCTGGATAGGATATCCACCGCCTACTGGACTGGACTGGACAGGATCCTTCGCGGATTAACTGGATTCTTCTCCTTGATAGGATATCCACCGTCTACTGGACAGGATCTTCACCGTCTACTGGTCCTTCGCGGATTAACAGGATTCTTCTCCTAGATAGGATATCCACCGCCTACTGGACTGGACTGGACAGGATCTTCACCTCCTACTGGACGGGATCTTCACTGTCTACCAAACTGAATTGGACAGGATCTTCACCTCCTACTGGACGGGATCTCCACCGTCTACTGGACTGGACGGGGTCTTCACCTCCTACTGGACGGGATCTTCACTGTCTACTGAACTGGACTGGACAGGATCTTCACCTCCTACTGGACGGGATCTTCACTGTCTACTGAACTGGACTGGACAGGATCTTCACCTCCTACTGGACGGGATCTTCACTGTCTACCAAACTGAATTGGACAGGATCTTCACCTCCTACTGGACGGGATCTCCACCGTCTACTGGACTGGACGGGGTCTTCACCTCCTACTGGACGAGATCTTCACTGTCTACTGAACTGAACTGGACTGGACAGGATCTTCACCTCCTACTGGACGGGATCTTCACTGTCTACTGAACTGGACTGGACAGGATCTTCACCTCCTACTGGACGGGATCTCCACCGTCTACTGGACTAGACGGGGTCTTCACCTCCTACTGGACGGGATCTTCACTGTCTACTGGTCCTTCGCGGACTCACAGGTCCAGTACTTCGCACAGCCACATGCCAAAGTTACGTGGTGCCATCAAATTTCTCCACCTCGAACTTTGCAGTGGTCATCGAGTTCTTTCTGATGTAATAACTTGATGGTGCGCTGCTGGTTGTTTCAGTTGTCTCTAATGATTCTGCCATGGTAATAAAACAAAATTACCAACTCAGAGTTTTTCCCTTATCTGTATGGAAAAAACGGATGCCGCGGTTGAGTCCGGAATAGTCGAAATAGCCAGGAACGGGTCCAACTGTGTAAATTTTGGACACACGGTGAATATTCTGCGAATATTCAGCTGCAGGTGACTCGAAATGGACTCGGTTTAGCTCAACCGGCTCGGAAAAGTCTTGGAATAGTGTTCTGAAACGGCTCCAAAAATGGCCCGGAAAAGTTGGTCGGAGCTACAGCGGCGCGTGGGGCGCGTGCGGCGGCGCGTGGGCGCGTGCAGACTGGTGGTGACCGGCGCGTGGGCTTCACGCGCCTTCAACCTCTGGAGCGCGTGCGGTGCGTGGGCGAGTGAGGCCCACTCGCGATTCTTCTGGCGGCGCGTGTGGGCGCGTGCGGCCTCCTCTGGTGCTCCGGTTGATTCTGCTGCACTCCTCTCGACGACCTCTTCAACCTGGTATTTTCAAAACACAATTTGGAGCACTTTTGAAAAACGGACAGAATCGAACAAACTCGATTTTACGTAAAATTTGGCTCTGATACCAATTTGTTGTGCGGAACTAAAACGAGATTACTAAAACCGATAAAGACACACTGAAAAACACCGATAATTTTACGTGGTTCGGCCAATATGCCTACGTCCACGGGAGGAGGAGCAAAGCTTTGTATTTATCGGAGATGGAGTATTACACGAGATACGTATTACAAGTGCTCTCTATAGCACACACTCAACCGGGAGGGGCTCTCTCTAGAGCTCTCACATCTCTACCGGGAGGGAGCTCTTGAAGCTCACCTTTGGAGCTCTCCTACTCTATCTCACACTCTCTCACTCACTCATATTTCTCTCTCACTCTACATGGCCTTTTATAGGCACCATCCATGGTGTGAACACATAGTTAGTGGAAAACAAAGTAGTCACCATCCACCAACTATCATGGTGGGAACACATAGCTAGTGGCAAACAAAGTAGCCACCATCCACCAACTATCTTGGTCTACCATCCACCAACTATGGTTGGTGGTAGCCTCCATTATTGACCTTGGTTGGTGGCTTTGGTGGAAGCTTCCTTGGTTAACTTTGAGCCATATTCAACACCAGGAACCCGTCCAGGATCCACAAAGCCATTGTGGTTGCATCTCATTAACTAATTGTTTCTTCATCAGAGTTCTTTTTGTACAATGAATTACTAAGGCAAAAGTTATAGAAGTATAATTAATCAAGATCAAAACAAAAAGGAAAAATAGAAATAATCTCATGTCTCAATTTTATAATTCGTGTATGCGTGTTGTTTTTTTATTTGGAAAATCTTATAATTTGTGTGTGTGTCTCGTATTGGAAAAGTTGATATTCTATAAACCATATTGGACACAAAACATTAGCGCGGTGAAAATCACACTAATCGTCCTCCTAAACGAGCTTTGATAATTGCCTTTTTGCTTCTCTAGAGTAGCATTATTGCTTCTAATTAGAATCTCACTTGAGAGATACTTAAGACCCTGACATCCTAATTCTCCCATCAATAACATATATAAGCAACTAATGTCAATTTGCAGGCTCAAATTAATATAGGCCTTAGGACTGCAAAGATTAATAATGATATATTCAAGAATGGAAGGTAGCCGGATATGCAAAATCTTTACAAGAAAAATGGTTAATGAATTCGAAACTATTAATTACACCTCAAATGATTATATACACCATTTAGATAACAGATGTTTCAGGTTCAGCCAAAAAAACAATGAGAGAAGGAGACAAGTGGTAGGGACCCGGTCAAAACCCTACCAACCTCCCAGTCCCACGAGATGCCAACCGAAACAATTGGCTAAACCCGGTCAACTTTCTCGACTCGTCTCCCATTGTAACCACTAACATTTTCCCCTCTTTCTTCTCCTTCATCATCACCACAAGTTTTGCCTTCGTTTCCTTTATCAAATCCCACAAATCATCGTTCCTGTTTCTGTTCACCAACAGCGACGATATTCTCTCCTTGCAATCCTCGAACCTGTTTAAAGAATTCAGAAACTGAGTGCACTCATTAAAACTCAAACTCGTCATTCTCACTCCGAGTTCAGCAACTCGTAGAGACATTTCACGTTGGACTAATCTATAATCTTCGCTAACCAATCTTACAACCTCGTACACCAAACTCTTCCGTTGAAGATAAAGCGAATCGGGTGGATTTCCTACGTGATCCGCGAAATCAACAAGAACATCAGTCTCTTTTAGTAAATCCGAGTTCAAGAAACCCATAATCTTGTCTTTTTTACTACTGACATTCTTGGCAGGTGAACAATAAAGGTGATAACCTAAGATCCTGGAAACAACCAAATTTTGTTCCAAGATTCCTGCGTACCATCGAACCCATATTGACATTTCCCTTGTTTCTGGATCCGAATCATCTCGAAACATTAATAAATTAAGGAAATTTCGACCCCCAAAACAAGGATATATTGAGAGCTGATCTTTCAAGATAAAAGATCCTTTCCCTATAATATTATGGGTTGTGTAGAGGCATTTCAGGGCAACCGACGCATTACTCGTGTGATGTAGTCAGTCCATGAGAGCTTGGATACAAGCACATGCCCTGGCGCGTGACCCATGGCCAAGGGAGATAACGGCGGCGATTCGATGATCTGATGGTGGGAACGAGGAGGAGCCGTGGGTGGTGGCGCGTAGAATCACGCGACGAATAGAAGAATTGTACTGGCGCTTTGTTGATAAGGTTGTTTTGATCAATGACCCCTTGTCTTTCAGAATACCACACACAATTCTTAGATTTTTCCAATAACCCATTGAAATCAGGAAAAAAAAAAAAAAAGATAAATGACAAAATACTAAAAATCTAGAGTGGAAGAAAAGAAAATAACAGTTAGTTTTCATAAAAACGACTTTAATTTATTACAAACTATAAATACTTAAATAGACACGGTAAAAGTATGATTAATTAAATGAAAAAAATAGCGTTTATTTCGTTAACCTCTCACGCTTTTGCTACTAAACTAAACTATTTGGCAATTGGTTGGAAATTATTTGTCAAATTTCGCTAAAAGGAAAGTCACTGGATGGAGCGGTGTCACCGTGTTTTTAGGAATTGACATTCTTATATAAAGCCTAATAATCAACACTTTGAACCAAAGTAGGAAATTACGAGGAAAGTTCCATTAAAACATGTGTATAGTAATTACCCTATATTAGGGCTAGTTCTATATGATTAATGACGTAATTGTGAAGAAAATTCTTGGAAAAAATAGTTAGGATTAAATTGCATCCATCTCTTCTCTTGTTGGATATTAAAAATGATAGAAACATCCATGCTACCGTCACCTCTCAAGTTAAAAATTTCATTGTTTCAATCATCCATTATATTGCAATTTCTTTCAATATTAATTTTCATGATCACATGACAAAATACTCTTTCTATTTTAACTCAAAATATGAAAATAACAGGTATTTTTAACGACAAATTTTCGATAAACGTATTATTTATTAACTTATATATATATATAAGCAAACATCTATATAAAACAACAATTTCTGCAATTGATTGAACAGAATTTATCATATTTTAAAGTATGAAGAGGCCAAACCATAATTTATTATATTTTAAAGTGAAAATACAATATAATTTTTAGTATTTTAACAAATGTACCATGCTTAATTAATAATTAATAAGCTTTTCCTCCCCTCTTAATCGAAGAAACTTTCAGTTTCCTTATCATTTCATCTCTCAACGTCTCTGGCACTCCATGATCATTTTTGTCTGTGCAGAAGTTTCTTCACATACTTTAATTTATATATATATATATATATATATATATATTATAGATGTCTTATTTTTTTTATTAGATGATGCCTTCAAGTTTTACCTAAACTTCTTCCGGACGATATTAAGAGAGCACTCATTCACAATCGACAAGATGCATATTCAAGACTTTTGGAGTGCTTCACACAAAATTGAACCTTGATTGACAAATAAAGGAGCTAGTCTCTTACCAACTGTTCTAACTCGTAATTTTTAAGATGAAATAAAAGCTTTATATGAAAATTATTACATATTTATAAACGAAAATTAATGCATATTCATACTTCACTTTCATATTCCAACATTTAGTACAATTATTTTCTTTCACCTCAATTTTCTTTGTCCTTTAAAGATGAAACTATGAAGCTATAAAGTTGGTTTAAGTGGAGACAAAATGGAAGAGGTGGTTTATAATAAACCATAGAGAAATGTAACGTCCGAATAAATATCCTTCATGTTGTGGTTACATCTTTGTTGTGGAAGATGTTGTGATTTTTCCTTACCCGCCCATCGGTCTATATTTACTGTTCACATATATTAAAAAATTATTTTTATTTATTTTTATAAGTAAATTTAAAAAATAATATCTTTTTATTATATGAACAGTGATCTGAACCGAGGTCGAGCAAGCCCGGATCACTAAAATACCTGACCAAGCTCGGCCCAATACGGGCCGGGCGGACTGCCCGACCCTTGAGCAGGTCTAGCTGTAGTTCAATAGAGCCTTGCTTTCTTGATCTTTGCTGTTTTTAATGTGGTAATCAAGGAAAATACGTATTAGTTTTAATTTTTTAATTAAAATTGAAAAGTAAAAAAAAAAAAAAAACTAAAATTATAAGATAAATAACAAAAATATATTTTTAAAAAAAAATACCAATCAAAGAAACATTATTGAATTCATCAATCATTTTGGTTTCATGAAAGAAAACATGCATTCATTTCTATATAGTGTGAAATGAGATATCAATACAAAGAACATGCATTTAAATTTAAATTTAAATGAGATTATGAGTTTTTAAAACTTTCAAAAATTCAATAAATAGATAAAGTATCGTTCCTATATAGTGTGAGTTGTTATATATGATCCCACCGACAATTTTGTTGTTGTTACATGTGACCCATGAACGAATTTTCTTGCCTCCATCAATGCTTATATCAATATATTGTCAATAAAATTAGGTTAGAATTGAGAGTTGAGAGCAAAGCTTTTAAAAAAAAAAAAAAATTATTATTTAGTTGGATATGCATCAAATGAAAATGATTACTCCATGATCTACACCTAAAAATCCAAACAAAAGTCATATACATAGTACCTACAACATTTTTTTTTTAATAAGTGTTTATTCATCCAAAAAGAAGCAAAATATCCTGTTACAGTTTCAACTATGTAAATCTAGAAAACAAGTTCTATTTTTTTTTTCTATACAACTGTATGAAGCCCCATGTATCTATGAGTGTACTATTTACATGATTATTTACAGAAATATTAACATCATCTAATCTATCCCTAACATTGCTGGCTATGAGATTAAACAAAACTTGTTCCGATCTGCCTTGACCCCCATGGAGCCTTCTATTCCTCTCCTGCCAAACATAATAAATATCCTGTTACAATTTCAACTATGTAAATCTAGAAAACAAGTTCTATTTTTTTCCTATACAACTGTATGAAGCCCCCATGTATCTATGAGTGTACTATTTACATGATTATTTACAGAAATATTAACATCATCTAATCTATCCCTAACATTGCTGGCTATGAGATTAAACAAAACTTGTTCCGATCTGCCTTGACCCCCATGGAGCCTTCTATTCCTCTCCTGCCAAACATAATAAATGCATGCATTCCAAGCTAATCTAAGAATCACATAACTCATAACCTTTCCTTTGATCTCTGTCACAACCCAACTTAGTTCCTCCTGCCATACCACCACTGCTCTCATCCTTCCGCAAGCAGTGAGAACTCGAAGCCACAGCTGTGTTGAGTAATCACAACTAAAAACCAGGTGGTTTCTACTCTCTTCCCCACCGTTACATAGCAAACAATCTGTAGAGAGCCCTATACCCAGGAACGCATTCTTACTTTTGTAGGCAGTCTATCAAGAGTGGCAAGCCAAGATATGATTGAATGTCTAGGAATATGGAGGTGGCACCAAACCAACCTGTGACAATTCACCTTCTCCCTCTGATGTCTTAGTTCTTTCCAAACCTGGGCTGTCATGTATCTGGTCCCAAGTAGTTTCCAAGTTAACATGTCTCCTTACTACTGGATGAACTTGAGTGCATTGCTTCTCAGGCTTAGAAGTTTCTTCCAACTCTAGCTGAACCTTTGTACTAAGGATAGCTACATGATGTTGTTACCTTTCAAAACATACTTAGTGATCCATGCTACCCACAGGGACCCAGCTTGAGTTAACACCAACCACAGATTCCTCAATATGCATGCTTTGTTCCATGATACGATTTCTTTAATGCGCAATCCACCTTCTGATTTGGGATGACAAATGTCCTGCCAACTGACCCTAGCACCCCTTGCATTGCCTACTTCACCTTTCCAAAATAAGGCACTACATATAGAGCTGGCAAAAAAGGCCCGAATTCGAGAACCCTCCCGAGCCGATCCGAATCCGATCTGATCCGAATTGACTAAAAATATCAAAGGCCCGAAATCTGAATCCGAAAAAATCCGAACCCGAGAAAATCCGAATCCGAAAGAGCCCGAACTCGAAAAAACCCGAATCCTAAAAAACCCGAACCCGTAAAAGCCTGAATCCGCTACGATCCGATTCCAAGATCGATCTGATCCGAAACCCTTAAAAAACGAATTTATAACTGAAAAAATCAGAATTATGGTTATATGATTTTATTTAAAAAATAAATAAATGATAAATTTTTTCTTAAATAAAATATTTTATTTATGAAAATGTATTTATAATTATTATATAATTAAATCAATAATGTATTATCAATAAAAATAATTAATAGTGAATCTTTAAATTGGATTATAAAATAAAATTAATTTGAAACACATTAAATATACAATTAGATTCTAATATTTTGTAGGATAAACTGGATCACTCTTTAGAGTTTATTATCATAATTATATATCTTAAGTTTATTTCATATGTAACACAGACACACATACGAAAACATGCACATATACATATTGCGCCTTACTTCATTCAGGTGAGCGTTTTTTATGTCTTGTGCCTTAGACAATATAAGAGTTCTAGGGCTTAGAGTGCACCTTGCACCCTTAACAACACTTATCAAAATAGTTTAATATAAACTAATTTTTACATGCCATAGTATCCTAAAATTTCTAACTATTAAGGGCTAAAATAAATAATTGACAAATTATTCATATGAAATATTTTTGGTGAATGATAATCGATACTCTTTTTAATAATGTCTGATATTCAATATTATAATTGGATAATTATTATTCGATTATATGATTAATTAATTATATCAATGTTAAAGTCAAAATGATTAAATATTAAAATTATATCAATTACTATATAAATTAGCTTGTACATATCACTATATCAGGATTTTATAAAAATTTAAGTATTAATTATTAAGGTTAAACCAATTAATTAGTACTCTTTTAGCGTCTACTATTCAATATTTAATTGAACATTTGAAAATTAGATCTAATGTTATTATGTTAGTATTTATAATGTTATTAAGGTTAAACCAATTATTGTATACAATTAGTGTATACAATTAGATCTAGTGTTATTATGTTAGTATTTATAATTATGTCCAAATATAAAAACAAATTCTTGAAAATTTAAAATATTGTTAAAAAAATTATAATACAATGACTAAAAAACTTAATAAAGCAATATATATATATATATATATATATTGGATTAAGTGACTAAGAGCCCAATGAGTTATTGGGTTAAGAGAAAAAATCATTTATATAAATTGTTTAATGGATTTTATTTATAACTTCTTTCCTTCTAATGATGTTTTTTAAAATGTAGCCAAATAAATTTTATTTTTTATTTTTTTAATGTCACTTTATATTTATTTTAGCTCATAAAACAAAACAAAAAATTCTTATATAATCATTAATTATAGTATATTCAATATCAAATATTTAAATTATATCAATACTATATAAATTAGCTTTTATATATCATGGTTTCTTAAGTATTAATTATTAAAATTAAATCAATTAATTGGTATTCTTTTAGTGTCTACTATTCACCATTTAATTAAACATTTGATCAATTAGTGTATACAATTAGATCTAATGTTCTTATGTTAGTATTTATAATTATGTCCAAACAAAAAGATATATATAAATATAAGAACAAATTCTTGAAAATTTAAAATTCTTTTAAAAAAAAATTATAATACAATAACTAAAAAACCTAATAAAGCAAAATAAAAATTTGCTAGACTAAGTGACTATCAGAGTCCAATAAGTTATTGGGTAAAGAATAAAAGTCATTTATATAAATGTTTAGTGAGCTTTATTTATAACTTGTTTCTTTCTAATGATTTTTTTACATGCAGCCTAATGATTTTTGAGTTTTACTTTTTTAGTGTTACTTTATATTTAATTTAACTCACTTATAAAACAAAAACAAAAAATCTTATATAATCATTAATTATATCTATATTCAATACTAAACATCATAAAAATTTAAAATATAAGTATATAACAATTGCCAAATAATAAGAAGTATCTAAATATACAAATTCTTTTTTATTCATACTATAAGTAAATATATCGAACTTATATATTTAGCTTTTATTTGAACTTTTGAACTAAAAAATAATATAAAATATTAAAATATAAAATATTAATACTCAATTTATAAATAAAATTATTATATAATTTATATAAATATTTATTAATTTTAAAAAAATTTAATTTAGTATTTTTGTAAGTGATATTAATCATTACATTCGAAATTAAAAAAATATTTATAGCTTAAAAAATTCCAAAATTATTGAATCCGTCTAGGCCGACCCGAACTCGAACCGATCCGAATCAAAAATAATCCGAACTCGAAAAAACTCGTATCCGAAATAGCCCGAGCTCGAGATAGCCCGAACTCGAAAAAGCCCGAATCCAAAGTTATCCGAATCTGAAAATATCCGAGCCCGAGATGATCCGAATTTGAAATAAACCCGAACCCGAAATAATTCGAATCCAATTACAGCCTGCTCCGAACCCATCCGAACCGGCCCGTTTGCCACCTCTAACTACATATTTGAGAGATTCTTTTTACTACTCTGATGGGTAGTATAAAGTAGACCTGCTCATGGGTCGGGCAGCCCGGCCCGTATTGGGCCGGGCCTGAGCAAGATATTTTTGTTCCGGCCCGGCCCGGCCCGACTCGGAACAGTGTTTTTTATTATATTATTATTTTATTTAATTTTAATTATAAAAATATAAAAAATATTTTTTTAATATGATGAACAGTGAATTCGGGCCTACTAGGCCAGCCTGACCCGAGACCCAGGGCCGGATCTGAATAAAAAATTTGAAAAAAAATCAGGCCCCGACCATGAGCAGGTCTAGTATAAAGTTCATCCAAAAAAAATTCGTGATACACGTTTTTTATTAAAATTTTTAAATATTAATAAAATATGTATCATATATATATATATATATATTATCATGAATTTTGACAACATATGACTTAATTTGTCGGTGGAGATTTTTGTAACTGTCTTAGTACGCATTTTCCTCGATTAAAACATTGAGCACAATTCACAACAAAGATCAAGAAAACATGAATGAGATTTATGTTTTTATTATTAACCACATCTTCCATTTCGTCCCCACCTAAAGCTAGCTTATATATAAAGTAGCTAGCTTTAGGTGGGGATGAAATGGAAGATGTGGTTAATAATAAAAACATAAAACTTGATATTTTCATCTTTGAAAAAGACAAAGACATTTGGTCGTCAAAGGAAAAAGATAATAATTGTACTAAATGTTGTAATATGAAAATAAAACAAAATAAAAATTTCTTGAACTAAGTGATTATAAGAGTCCAATAAATTATTGGATAAAAAAATAAAAGTCATTTATGTAAATGTTTAGTGAATTTTATTTATAACTTGTTTTTTTCTAATGATTTTTTTTACATGCAATCTAATGATTTTTGAGTTTTATTTTTTTAGTGTTACTTTATATTTAATTTAACTCACTTATAAAATAAATAAAAATCTTATATAATTATTAATACTAAACATCATAAAAATTTAAAAGTATAAGTATATAACAATTGCCAAATAATAAGAAGTATGTAAATATACAAAAAAAAACTTTATTCATACTATAAGTAAATATATCAAACTTATATATTTAGTTTTTATTTGAATTTTTGAACTACAAAATAATAGAAAATATTCAAATATAAAATATTAATACTCAATTTATAAATAAAATTATTATATAATTTATATTTTAAAAAATATTTATTAATTTTAAAAATTTTAATTTAGTATTTTTGTAAGTGAAATTAATCATTACATTCGAAATTAAAAAAATATTTATAGCTTAAAAAATTTCAAAATTATTGAATCCGTCTAGGCCGACCCGAACTCGAACCGATCCGAATCTGAAATAATCCGAACCCGAAAAAACTCATATCCGAAATAGCCCAAGCCCGAGATAGCCCGAATCCAAAAAAACCCGAATTCAAAGTTATCCAAATTTAAAAATATCATAACTCGAAATGATCCGAATCCAAAATAAACTCGAATCTAAAATAATTCAAATTCAATTATAACCTGATCCAAACCTGTCCGTACCAGCCCGTTTGCCACCTCTAACTACATATTTGAGAGATTATCTTTACTACTCTCGTGGGTAGTATAAAGTTCATCAAAAAAAAATAAAATCGTGAAACACGTTTTTTATTATTTTTTTAATATTAATAAAATAAGTATCATGAAATATATATATATATATATTATCATGAAGAAAAATCCATGATTCAAGTTAAAATTGTGAATTATTTGTGAAAATCATAATTTATTAGATGTACTTGATATATTTATATATATATATATATTTCACAAATAATTCACAATTTTAACTTGAAGCATGGATTTTTCTTCATGATAATATATATATATAGTCAAAATTCGTACTCCTTGAAGATTTTGACAACATATGACAGGAGATTTTTGTTACCGTCTTAGTACGCATTTTCCTCGATTACCACATTGAGCACGATTCACAACAAAGATCAAGAAAACATGAATGAGATTTATGGTTTTATTATTAACCACATCTTCCATTTCGTCTCCACCTAAACCTAGCTACTTTATATATATATATATATATATATATATATAATAACTTGATATTTTCATCTTTGAAAAAGACAAAGACATTTGGTCAAAGGAAAAAGAAATTTGAGGTTAAAGACAATAATTGTACTGAATGTTGTAATATGAAAATGAAGTATAAATATGCGATAATTTTCATATATATATATATATATAATAGTTTTCTTATAAAGCTTATATTCCATCTTAAGAGTTAATCCGGAAAGAATTCCCATATTTATCAACCAAGACTTTGATTTTTGCGGGAGGAGCTTTGAAAGTACAATTTAAATGCATTAATTTGTTTGATTTAGAAGAATGTTCCCTTAATATCATCTGAGAAGATGTTAAGTTTAAGTAAAATTTTAAGATATTACCTAATAAAAAATAATTATATTATATTATATAAAAATTTAATCATTTTTTTCTCTAAAGCAACAATTCTTTAAGCTTATCTAAACACGAAATAATGACATTCATACTTAGGATTATATATAAAATTAATCTTCCTAGGATGATTCAAATTAACAAATTAGAATGTTCAAGCAAATTAGATAGATTGTTCTTAGTTGGAATTTATTAATAAAATTCCAAAGGGAAAAGAACTAGTAACAAGACTAGCAATAAGAAGGAATTGAAAAAAAAATAATTCTGCTGAAAAATAATTCTTAGTGGGATTTAACTTTTGAAATATATATAATATAAATATAGCTACTTTCTGTGATCTCTTTTTAAAATACTCCTATAGTATATAGCTAGTTTCATTTTCCTGTAATGATAATTATATATATATATATATAATATTATTGGATAACGGGATTTGAATTGCAATCTCCTTTTCCGAAAGATATATAACTGAATTAGGAAATTAGCTTCAACTCATTTTTAATTTTATGCTTTAAACGAAAACATTACACTAATTAAAAGAAAGTTGTTCCTTGACTCGTTATCTAAAAGTTTTAGCCACGAGAAATTATTTCAACTTTAATTAACATTAGATTAGTATCCCAAAAAAAAGCTTTAACATTAGATTTGAACCAGTTATAGAACTTATAAGAGTGAGAACTCTATTAGTATATGATTTGAGAAGATATGTAATTAATTTTTTTAGTACAAAAGAAATCGTAATTTGAGAATAAAGAAAGGAGTTGTAGATACTGAAATTTAAATATATCAGATTCGTTAGATACTATTTTTTAAAAATAACTGAATGAATCAACTGAACTAAACATGAATTCCGTAGAATTAATTTCTGTTTTCAAATAAAAAACCAAATAGCAAAAACTAACAAATGTATCTTAACTCTTAAGCTATGCGTGAAACATGTGGAATAATAAATATTCTCCCTTCGACAAGATTGTTGGTACTTATGTCTTCTTTCATACTTTTAGCAGCACAAATTTGTTGGTCCACTCCAAACTTTAACATCTTTACCTTTTGAAAACTACATGCCAAACTTAATTATTTGTTTTTGATAATTGACAAACCAATGCTAGCCATAGCTCATAGCCACAAGTTTAATACAATGAAACCGGCAACATATATGGTCGTAATCAATTTCGCCTACCTGTGGATCGGGTCAACTTCGAATTAGGCCTAAACTTGATATTAATATTTTTACTTATTTGTTTAAGTTTGGTTCGATTATTCAAACTTCAAATTTTACTTAGAATGATCTAAATTATTAAATGGTACAACGTACGATCTATTATATAATAATTAAAAAATATATAAAAACAAGATATTTTTTATTTAATTTTTAGTATTTTTATTTTATTAAATTTTAAAATATGAATAATTTAACATATTTTTTAATATTTACACTATAATATTATATATATTTATCTTTTATATTATATAAATTCAAAAATAATATATATTATATACTTGAAAAACGAGCCTTAAATGTTAAGCCAATGCTAGATTTATTTTTTAAATAGATCGACCTCATAATTTGCCCGAATTTGTTTACCAAATTTAATATTTTTACCCAACTCTCTCAAATTTCAAACGAACCTTCAAATTAATTTGACGCGTACTCAATCGAGCAAATCTTTCGCCTTAAAGTCCATTCAATTTGTTGACCTTTCTAGGATCTTAACTACTTACAATCTTTTTATAAATTAAGGAATTAATGTTGTGCTCACTCCAAAAAAAAAAAAAAAAATTAACATTGTGCAACTGTATCAACAAATAAAATTTCACAATG
Source organism: Fremontodendron californicum (assembly GCA_030761205.1). Classification (NCBI taxonomy): domain Eukaryota; kingdom Viridiplantae; phylum Streptophyta; class Magnoliopsida; order Malvales; family Malvaceae; genus Fremontodendron; species Fremontodendron californicum. The sequence goes on from JAULJL010000026.1 coordinate 17,860,222, forward strand.
AACATGAAGGTAATTAGTTCAAATGGTTCATCCATTTCTCTTCGAAAGTGAGTTTTTATAAAGTTGGAGTTCGATGTTCAGTTGTTACAATTTTTCTTCCCCGATCTCCTAAGTTTTGGCTTCCTTTATACTTAAAAAAAAAATCCAAAATACAGACATCCAATCTCTCTAAGTGATCTGATTTCCTTCGTGGAATATACAAAAATCAAAATTTTTTGTGGTGAATTCATCCCCGTCTTTTCGAAAAAAATAAGGGGATTTTTAAGTTGTTATATTTGTAGCTCTTCTTCTGTTCTTTTGGATCAAAGGAGTGGTCAAAGACTGCTTTGAGACTGTTTTTTTTTTTTTTCTTTATGGATTTTAGCTTTTCACAATTGATTTTCATGCAAAAATCATTGCTTATTCCTAGTCTGGAAATGTTGTTGAATCTGTAAAATAGTACTATCACCTTAATTTGTTATATATTGTTGATTCGTAAATCAAGCAAACAATGATCACTTTAATCTCACCACTATTTTAAGGAATTCATGCCTAGACTATTAATAAAAACTACATACCATAGCAAACTAGAAATTAAAGTTGAATTAAAGTAAGAAAAAAATTAAAGAACAATAGAGGAGAAAGAGAGTGAGAGGGAGAGCACCTACTCACGGGCCGTGCAGTCCGTCAGGCCCGGCTTGTACTGGGCCGGATCTGAGTGAGCATTTTCATAATCCATGCCAGCTTGACCCGAATAACTGTTTACATAATATAAAAAAATAATATTATTTTTTAAAATATAAAAAATAAAAAATATTTTTTTATTATATAATAAACAGTGTATTCGAGCCAACCCGAACTTGTCTAGAGCTGGACTTGGACAAAAAAATTAAAAAAATTTCAATCCGCAACCCGACCCGACCATAAGCACGTGTCTAAGAGAAACCCCATGCTTTTTTTTTCCTCTTAAAACAAAGAAGTGGTCGAAAAAGTATATATGTACTGATTACTGTACTAAAAAAAAAAAAAAAAAGTTTGCTTGCCATATCACTTTTCTTTTACGAGATATAAATCATATCGTTATCAACCTCCTTTTCCCAGTCTATATAAGAAGGCAAACGGAGAGTAAGTAACTCAAAAAATCTAAACATCTCAGGCTTCTATACCAACTAATTATAATCTAAAAATGTCTTTTGTCAAAGAACTAGTTGAATCAGTTCACCTCACTTCTGTTCCTTCCAATTATATCTTCAAGAATACAGAATCTGATGATGATTGCATGGTCACAGTCACAGAACAAGAAACAGTCCCCACTTTAGACTTCTCCCTACTGACATCTCCTGATCCAGGTCAACGATCCAAAATCATTACTCAACTCGGCAATGCATGCCTGGAATGGGGATTCTTCATGGTAAACTGATCAGTTTAGTTATATCTTCTTCTTCTTTTTTTCCTCTTACTGAGGAAAGGTCTTAGTGTGGGGTATCTTATTATTTTGCAGGTAATAAATCATGGAGTGCCAGAGACATTGAGAGATGAAATGATAAGGGAAACTGAAAGTTTCTTCGATTTAAGAGGGGATGAAAAGCGACAATACGCAGGGAAGAAGCTGTTTGATCCCATAAGGTGTGGAACGAGTTTCAACCCTACGGTGGATAAGGCACTTCTTTGGAGGGATTACCTCAAGATTCACGTTCATCCCCATTTCAATGCTCCTAACAAACCTTCTGGCTTCAGGTATGCTTAATTCATGAGTCATGGATGTTTTTGCATGTGTTCAAAGTAATTATGATGTTTTTTGCTGCTTGCCTTTTAACAGCAAGGTTCTACAAGAATACTGCAAAAAAACTCGAGAAGTGGCCAGTGAGCTGCTTAAAGGGATCTCAGAAAGCCTAGGATTGGAAGAAAGCTACATAAACGAGAAAATATTGGGAGTAGAATCATCGGAATCTCATCAGCTGCTTGTTGCAAATATGTACCCGCCTTGTCCACAGCCAGAGCTTTCAATGGGTCTAGCCCCACACTCGGATCATGGACTCCTCACTATCCTCATGCAAAATGGGATTGGGGGCCTTCAAGTAATGCACAAAGGAAAATGGGTTCCTATCAATCCCCTTCCCAACTCTTTTCTTGTCAACACCGGAGATCATATGGAGGTATTATGGTTTCCGAGATATATATATATATATATATATATATATATATATATATATCTCACTGCCAGAGAAATTTCAGAGCTTTTTTTTTTTTTTTTTTTTTTAATTTCATTTTAGTTGGGGAATAAAAGGAAATTCAAAGAAATTATATATTATAGTATTAATATAGTTTTATTTTAGTGAAAGTGAACAGTTTATAGTAAGTGCTAAAGGTATGTACTTATATAATTTGATGAAGTATTCGAAACTTAAAATAAGAATAAAGAATTGAATTTGTATTTGATGAATTGTCATGTATAAGTCTATATATAATTAGATAAATTCAATATAAAATCAAATCAATCTGAGCTCTTAAAATTCTTGTATTTCTTATTTTCGACTAAGATATATATAAGATTTTTATCGGAGAAACCTTAGTTTTGAGAGTTGATTTAGACATATCTTGCTGTTGTTTAACAATGGAGCACATGGCTGTCAATTTCAGATACTGACCAACGGGAAGTATAAAAGTGTGGTGCATAGAGCTGTGGTGAACAACAAAGCAACAAGGATATCCATTGGGACAGCACATGGTCCACCACTTGACTCAATCGTAAGCCCCGCACCAGAGCTGGTGGTGGATGGCAGCGGCGGAGCATATCTTGGAATCAAATATAGGAACTACTTGGAGCTTCAACAAAGTAAAAGTCTCAGTGGAAAATCCTGCTTGGATCACCTCCGTCTTTCAATATGATCTCATTCTAGCCACTATTGATCATTTCGTCACCTGATTACCTTGTTGTTATTCATAAAAAAAAAAAAAAAAAAAAAGTTAAAAGTACCATATTGCACGAGTAAAATCATGATAATTGGTTGTACCCAAATAATTATTCTGTTCAATCAATTGCAGAAATTGTTGTTTTATATAGATGTTTGCTTATATATATATATATATAAGTTTTTTTTTTATTTATGGAATAAATAATATTTTTATCGAAAATCTTCGTTAAAAATACCTGTTATTTTGTAATGAAATGAGTTAAAATAGCAAGAGTATTTTGTCAGGTGATCATGAAAATTAATATGGAAAGAAATTGCAATATAGTGGATGACTGAAACAATGAAAATTTTAACTTGAGAGGTGACGATAGCATGGATGTTTCTATCATTTTTAATTTGTTTATGGCATGGTGTGTTGAAAAAAATGGCAGCAAATATTGAAGAAAGAAAACCATGGCAACCTATATAAGGCATGATGGTTATGGTGTATTCACGCCATGAGCATTGCCTATATAAGGCATGAGTGTTTTGCAGAAGGTTGCCTGGTAGAGAGTTTGTATATTGAGGTGTAGAGTTTAGTGCTAGAGAGAGCACTTGTAATCTGTATCCGGTGTAATACTCCATCTTTGATAAATACAAAACTTTGCTCCTCCTCCCATGAACGTAAATATATTGGACGAACCACATAAAATATTTATGTCTCATATCTGTTTCTATAAATTTTACAATTCTTAAGCTATTTCCACACATGGGGTTTACAGCGGATTCTGTTCTTCAAGGTGAATTTTTTATGTTGGTAGTTTCTATGATTGGATGGTTTTTTTTTTTTTTTTTTTTTATAAGTTAATCTGTGGAAATTTTCTTTTCACTTGTAATCTTTGCTTAGAAAAAAAAAATGACATAACGAGATCTGAGTGCACAAAACAGACATATACTACAACTGTACTAGCCTGATTGATTATAGACCCATTATTTTTCAATCAATCAAAATTAAAGTAAATATTAAAGCGACCAATGAAGGAATATAAGTAGGAATGACAAAACCCGATCCGACCGATGGATTTTACATCGATCCGTTCCGAATGGAAAGGTTTTTTTTTGGAGCGGGGTAGAGCGGAACGGTTTTGGTAAATGCTTGCTCCACTCCGCCCCGCCCCGACTTTTGAAATTACTATTTTATCCTTTAAAATATTTTATATTTTTTCTTATATTTTTAATATATATTAGATATATATACTAATATTTTATATCTATACTTTTAGTATATATGTATTATATTAAATATTTTTATATACTAAAATTATGTTCATGAATAAATTATAATATAATTTTTTTACAATATTAAGTTAAAAATAATTAATATAAATTGAGGTGTAGCGGAGTGGAGTACCGTGGAGCGGTTATGGATGTAACCGACATTCATGGATGTGGATGTTTTCAACATCCATGCAAAAGTGGAGTGGAGATGGATAAGGCAATATATGTCCCCGCTTCGCTGCATTGCCATCCCTACATATAAGCATTATCGGGTGGGGATGAATGATGAACAAATGGGAAATGGGAAATGGGAAATGGGAAATGAACTTTCAATTTTGCAATTTGCAAATGAAAATGAAAATGAGAGCCTTATTTAATTTCCACGATGATATCAGCATCCTTTATTATTTCTTTATGATAAATGATCAAATTTTGATGGATCATTTCAAATACGAATTATTTTAAATTTAAATAATTAAAGATTTATTTTTAATTTAAATGATTTTGAGTTCGAATTTATTCCTCTGCCTCTCCTAGTATCCTAGAAGTGGGTGGTGACTAATTGTTTGGGTTTATTTCTATTTTTTCTTTTTGTTTTGATCTCGTTATTTATACTTTATAACTTATGCCTTAGTTCATTGTACAAAATGAACTCTGATCTATTAACAATTAATATAATCATCCACCTATTATATAAGCTTCGAGTACACTAGGAGAAAATTAAATTAAGCTGGTGTTGCATAAAATTCTTATTTCTTAACCTTAATTCCCAGGTGTTTTAGACTTTCATTACTAAAAAAATCTCTGTAATTTAGAAATGGCAGCGGATCGTATATTTACAATTTTTTAAATATTCGAATATGAATCCGTTTTATTTATCCAAAATTCGAATTTATTTATTATCCGCTTACTATCCGAATCCGCATTTGATTTAAAATGGAATATCCGTCGGATGATCAAATCCGTTAAATATACGAACTTCTAAAACCAATTTTTCAAAAAAAATATAAAAAATTAAATAAAAACTAAATATGTAAATTGATATGGAATTCGGATATTCGAATCCGTTATCTGTATAAATAAAACGAATTTGAATGATGGATTCAGATATCCGACAGTATTCGAAACAAAACCAAAGCGAATTCGGATAACGAATATCCAAAGATTTATATCCGAATCTGCTTCGAATTAAGTATGGATAATAAATCTAATATCTAAATCTATAAAAAAATTAAAAAAAAAAAAAAAACGAATCAATAGTATAATTCCAAATAGGAAGAGAGCCCATGCACACTGGTCACTCCATGCAAAGCAGAAAGCCCATTTGTAAGATTCCATTTTTAAGCCTTAAACCCAATTAAAGTCGAAAAAGAAGTTTTGTCCCAATCAAAACGAAGTCCAATGCCATTTACTGTAAAAATATAGTAAAAGAATAAGTATTAATATTTGATACACTGACAGTGTATAACTTCATACACTATCAGTGTACAAGATGATACCACCTCATTAAAAATAAAATAATTTATTTTTAAATTTAAATTTAAATTTAAATTTTTTTCAATGAAGTGTCATCATCTTTTTTACTGACAGTGTATGAAGTTATATACTGTAAGTGCATCAAATACAAACTCAAAAAATAAAAGTTAATTGACCATGTATGATATGTTAATCAAATGAATGAAAAATTAATATTCAAGAAACTATACATTAGTTTTGAAAAAGTTCCAAATAAAAAAAAAAAACGATCCAAAACATGAAACAATTAATCGGAGAGACTTTCTATAGAAGACATTCGAATGTTTATATATGAGATTCGAATCCCATATGTTTTAAAATAAAAATTAGCTTCTGAAATATTTTTGTACTAAATCATTTGGATATTCAATTAAAGTCATTCTAATGCCATGTCTAAAAATATAAGCCTTAGTGCAAATTTTGAAAGCATTTGCTATATATAACGATTAATTTCGTTTTAAACTTGATTAAGCCTTTTTTTTTTTTTACATGTAAATAGTTACAAATGGCACCTATTGAATTTCAAAATATGTGAATTCAATGAAAAAAAAATTTGATTGAATAAAATACAATTAAAAAGTTACAACTCTTGAATTTAATCTCTATAAATAGAGATATTAAAATTCATTCCTCCCGACTTTAAACATACTTGAACTTATTTTATATGTTCCTCTCATTCTTAGACATTGTTTGTTGCAAAAAATCATGATTAGGAAAGATATTTTCGTCTCTCATCAAAGATGTTTAATGGTTTAATTTCATTAGTGCAAAGTGTTATCATAACAACATTTACATACCACACTCGGGCTGGAGCGGTAGGTTTCACTTCGATTCGGATACTTTTTGCTTTAGATGTCTGATGATAAGGGCGACTAAATCAGGGATTCTGGGAGTTTATCCGAATTATATCAATAAGTTTGGATGGTAGGCTTACTTATGTAACTTGACAAAATTAGGGGGAAAAATTGCTAAAAGAAATTAATTACTATAGAGTTCGTTTTTGATGCACTGTCAGTGTATAGACTCTATACACTAACAGTAAATCCTATACTGACACCTCAAAAAAAACTAACCACTAACCACTAACCCCTAACTCTAACCACTAATCCCTAACCCGAACCACTAACCGCTAACCCCTACAATCTAATTTTAACACGTGTCATCGTTGTATAGCCTTATACACTGTCAGTGTATCAAATATTAATCCATTACTATATATTATAGAGATACTGAACTGTATTTTGCACCAATTAAGAGATTTCTTAGAGTGTAATGATTACATTGAGTGTAATGTTATCCCTTCAATGTTGGTCCTCTGGAATATTGATCATGTTCCCCCACCTCTGTACTCTCTGCTTAGCTTTATCAGCCTGTAAAATTAAATCAATTCCAACAAATTGATAAATCAGGCAATATATATATATATATCACTCTTTAAATGAAATAAATACAATCAACAATGTTGAATACGTGAAGTTCTCACCTCCTTTTCCCAGTCGGTTCGCATTGTGAATATAGCCAAAATCACTGTCTGAACGGCAGTCCCCCCAAAGATCATCCCACCCCAAATACCCTGGTAATTAATTTTACCATTTAGACATATGTTTCCAGGCAATGTGAATTAACATATATACCAGATATTTCACTACGATGGGTCGAGCTAGCAGGCAGATACTTGTAAATGGTGAAAATTTAATTTCAGGTGCAATATTGGTCATTGAATGAAGGAAAGAGCTAAGCCTTACCGTAACACCCAAGTGAAAACCCCATCCCATTAAAAACCCAAGCGGGAGTCCAATAATATAATAGCAACCAAGGTTTATGTATGCTACAGTTGCTTGCCATCCGGATCCAATTGCAACTCCTGAAAACAGTATCCAAAATTTACTATGGGATTAATAATCAATCGATTGCTTAATTTAACTGAACAGTTTTAGGTTGAAATTTAGCTTACCTGATAAAACTGGCTGAACACCGTTGAGGAGAATCGTGATGCCTAATAGGTATGAAAGCTTACCAACTTCTTTAAGGACATCAGAACTGGAAGTGAATATCAAAGCCACCTTATCACCAAGTATGAAGATAAGTACGCAGAAGAAAAGTCCAATGATTGTTGATTGTACTACCGAAACCTTTGTTGCAAATTTGGCTCCTTGCCCATTGCCTGCTCCAAGCTCATTTGCTACCCTTACTCTGTCAATGTCAATCAGATTTAGTTTTTATTTTTTTTTTATTTTTTCAGGTTATTGGGATTCTATTTTCACAATTTAACGTATTTCAAAATGTGATAAGATGTGAAGGGAAATGTTAAATTAGGTTCCAATTTTATTTGTTAAGATCAAAGTTTAGTAATGGAGAGGAGAAATTGGTTTTGGCTTAGACATGATCTATTAATTTATCCTACACAATTTGATATGGATGAACATTTGTACGAGTTCAATGGTGGCTGTGACTCGTAGTTCTAACGACATTACGATATCGAAGAATATATTTGTCCCAGGAAGATACGCAATCCTAACTCTTGAAAGATAATTTTGTTTTTGGTACATATCTCGAACAAACAATATAATGAGAGGTACGTTTGATAATTTTGAATACGATACAAAAATATGATAAACATAATACGTTTAATAAATACGAAAACAGTGTAATAAAAAAAGTCAATTAGTAAAACTAAAAATTGCTAAATGCACTAATCATTGTCTAACGTGTACAAAATTTGTCTCCATTTGTAGTCACCGAATCTATGCCTTGTTCAAATAATTAACCATGCCGAAGAGAATGTTACAGTGTTTTCTTTTCTAATGGTCAATTTTAACGTAGTCTCTGTGAATTTTTTTTTTTGTCACTGACAAAATTGAAGTTTAGGCTGTAATATTAATTAATGGGATTGAGAATTGTTCATACATACCCAGTAGCAGCCAAGAAAGCCAGCGGAATCATCAGCTCCCATCCATTGATACTCATGCTGCCAAAATATACCAACCATATAAATATAATGAAGAGGGGGGGGGGGGGGCAAGGGGTCCATTTAAAAAATTATCGATGAATCAATTTTGAGTCCAATTAACGACCGTCTATAAGCACTAACTAAGAATAATTATCATTTTGGTAAAAAAAAAAAATTTGCATTTAATATATTACTTTTATTAAATTCAAAAAAAAATGCATTCACTACAATAAAAGAGTGCTTCAGCGATGTTTTTTTTTTTTTTTTAAGCTTAGCGACGTTTATAAATATTTATTATATTTTTCTTTTTATAAATATAATCTCAAGAAGTATCACTAGACATAGATTATCATTTCCGATCAATTTCAGAGAAAATATAATGGTAATACTATAGTACCCTACTAGCTAGATAAAAATGCATAAGATTCACTGTTATTTTGTCCAAAATTTTCTACATGAGATAGGAGTTAGTCAATCAGGCAGAATGATGTAATTAGTATATTATTTTGTCCATTTTTTAGTCTAAATCTAATCATACTCTCATATATGAACCAAAAATGTAAAGCAAAAGAGTGCTATTTATGAAGGTGTAATGAGTAATTATGACATACCAGACGGACAAGGCATCCACAGCCAAAGTGGCATTTTGCAAGTATCCGGTCATCAATATCAGAATCCTATAGTACCAATTTTCCAAGCTGCAATGGGATTGAACGAAAAGGGGGAAAGTAAAATGACTGATTGGTCTTAAAGAAATTACTAACAAAGTAACGTCGTTAACTGATAGAACAAAATTAATTAGAAGAGGGGAAAAGGACTGAAGAATGAAATGAATCTTTGTTTTTGATATACTACCATAGCATGACTCCAGAAGCAGCGGAGAGTTTAAGAAACTCCCAGAGGCCATTAAATGCTTGGATTGAGTAACCAGTCCATGACAATGGGCACCCTCCGAAGACTGTGTACCCATAAAGCCCCAAAACCCCGACCCACCACGAAATGTCTAGCGCAACCGAGGCTCCGATGACTCCCCAATCCAAGACGTTTACGAATAGCCAACTCGTCAACACATTGACACCTAAGGCGGCGAAAGAGACGTAGGCTAACACCCGAGTCTTCAGCTGGCTCTGCAAGAATCTTTGCAATGGGAACTGAAACGCAAAGCTGAAGTGCAAAGGTATCATCCAAACTGCCACTACTCCTGACATCTTCGCCACGTCGTCTGGCTGTCCTAGAAGCTTTAGAAGCGGGGTGGCGAATACGTAAAAGGGCAATAGCAAGAAACAGCAGAGAAATAGAACAATCCATGATCTTTGCATGTATACGCCTAGCATGTGGTACTGTTTGGCACCAAAAGCTTGACCGCAAAGCGTTTCTAAAGCACTCGCCATTCCTAGCTAATTGCCATAATAAAATCCCAAAAAAAGAAAAGGAAAAGTAACGTTAGAGACAAATACTGCAAACTGAATAAAAGAGCCTTGGATTGAGAGAGAGAGAGAGAGAGAGAGAGAGAGAGGAAGAGATTGATTAATTACTAAGAGTCCAAAATTGAATCCAACAATGACAGTATTGGCTATGGAAATAGCAGCGAGTTCAACATCACCAAGGTGGCCAGCAAAGGCTTGGGTAATAACGTTCATGGAGTAGGAAGCAACGCGGCTGATTATGGAGGGTCCCAAGATGATCCATAGCTTCTTTGTTTCGATCCATAGCCTTGTAGTCAACTCCTTTTCTTCCTCATCTTTCAGTACTTCTTCTGTCGATTCATCTGTTGACAAAGATTGATGGAACTCTTCCCCATGTCTATGGATACTATCCATTAGAGAAAATCTTTGTCTTGTCTTACTCTAACCAAAGGAAGAGATCCTAGGAGAATAAGTAATAGTAAAAGTTGAGACATGAGAGAAAGGGCACTTAAGAAAATTTAAAGAAAGGTTCATAATAAAAAATAAAAATAAAAATAAAAAAGAAAATATAACCAATGGTAGCAGTGGCTAGTGGTGGACACATATATAGAAGTACATGTGTATGGATCCTAATTAAAGGGATTAACTCCATTGTATATAATTAAGGAAGCTTGGTCAATTCTTGGCTAATTGGTCACGCCATGTGCATATATATGGAAAATTAGGTCGGAAAAAAAAATTACTTTCTTGAATGTAATCTTCTTTTCTTTCTGCTAAGAGTTATATGCAGAATACAGATATATACAAATTAAGAAAAATTGAATCGTTATTGTTTTGTTTAGTCTGATTTTTTTAGTATACCCACCTAACACATACATTTGTGTTCATAGGAATCTAGAACATGATATTGATTAATTTGCAAATTAAGAAAATGGTTTGAATCGAGTTGCTACCTAATTATGAACAGAGAAGTTGGGAGATAGAGATACGTTGTAATGTAAGATCAAGAATTTGAGATGATAAAAGATGAAAGAAAGGGGAAAAAAATTTTGGAAAAGAAGAAGCTTGAAACTGAGAAAAGATGAAGAAACGGAAAGAAAGAGAGAAAGAAAGTAGATGAAGTAAAAAGAATGTTTTAATCACAGCCTTTCATTTTATTAAGATTCAAAGATTAAAATATATATAATAATTTTTAATTTTACATTATTATAAGATTGTGTTTGAAAACTTAAATTTGAATTTGGATTTCAAAATTTTAGATTTGAAATTTATGATTTTCAAATTCATGAATTTCAAATTCTTTGTTTTGGAGAATCAAAATTTCAAATTTAAGATTTTGAATAAATTCAAATTCATTGTTTAGATAATTAAGATTTGGATTTAAATGAAAATTAATTTTTTTACTTTTATAACATATAAAAAAATTGAATCACTATATATATATATATATATATATCCACTTACACTAGTGTAAAACTAAATTAGTTTTACACACCTCCATAACTTTTTATACGATTTATCTTTTAAAAAATCGACCGTTGGATTTAACAATATAATTGTACTCGTCGTGCACGTAAAATTTTGATTCGATCCGATATCTCTATCATATCGATCGAAAATACTGTCTTTTTCAATATATATTTAATGGTTGAAAGTTTTTTATATTGAACAAATAGTTAGACATTTTTAATTTACTCGAAACTCGACGTGCATGATCTACATGAATAAAACATGAAATATGATGGTTGGATTAAACAAAAATAAATCTTATAAAAAGTTATAGAAGTGTGTAAAACTAATTTAATTTTACACTAATATAAATAGATCTCTCCTCTATCCTCTATGAATATAATTCTTCAATACTACATGCTCAAATGCTCTAATAAAAAATTAACTGAAAAGAATTTGCAAGGGATAAAGCATGGTTAACACGATTGTCCTTCATATAGTCAAAGGAATATAAAAATAAATGGCAACCAAGTATTGAGTAAAACCAAGTATCGGATGTGTAGAAAGTATTCCTGTTGTACTCATTAAGAGGGGCACCAAGCTCAAATCTCATTGGCAAATCTGGATTGGCCAGTCGACCTTAAGCAACAAGATCGACACGGTTTTCAGAAACAGCATTGTTTCCATCATCTTTATCATAATCCCCGGCAGCAATGAAAGTGCCATTAAAAGCCTTTTTCATAAGCAGAAGACTTTGAGGGCATTCACATACTTCTCCCCCCATTTTCATTTTTGGCTCGACTATATGACAGTAGAGAATTCCATGTAGAGGCCTAATGCTTTTGGATTAGAGTCCCCTAATTCCATAAAATCTGCATAGGGAGATGACCTTATTCCAACTTTATCTGCTCCTATTTCATTCACAACAGCTTCAACTATTTCTAAGGCAAATCTGCAACGGTTTTTTTAGTAATCCGCCGTATTGGTCTGTTCGATCATTCACTTGATCTTTCAAAAACTGGTCTATTAGGTAGCCATGAGCTCCATGAATCTCAACTCCATCAAAACCTATAAATCAGCCACTATTTCAGTATCCAACAACATGTGAGATCACTGAAACCAACTTCTAGGAACTCAATCATGCAGGAAAATCAAAACAAAACAACTAAGGTTTTTTTTTTTTTTTCCCTGCTTAGCACATAAACCAGAGACTAGAAATCTGTTAAAACTGTTAGACTAGAAATCTTGACAAAATTACCTGTAAGCATCATTATCAGCAAAATTACTACCAGATAGTGCATTGCTTAAGAAGAAGAAATGAAACCCAAAAAGGATTTTTTTTTTTTTTTCCAAATCATCCAGCAACTATGTGCCACCTTTCTTTTTATCTTGTCACCATCCTCCTAATTTTGCTACCTTCTTTAACATTTCAAAATGCACGCTAGCTGTTCAGTTTGTTGATTGTTCCTGGGTTTAGTTTTGACTCTTAAGAACTGGTTGGAAATGAACCTACCTCTTAAAGTTGGTCGGCAACTTACCATTAAGACTTTTTAACATTTTCAATTGTCAAAGACCCACTGAATCTGAAATGAGTATATCATGTAGCCACTAGCCAGAACCCAATGAACCAAAGCACACATCTCACCTGACATTTTCTCGTTTCTCAAATCAGAGAGCATCTACCCACCCCAATTGGAGAACTTTTTTAGTTATGTTTTCGGTCGAATTATTAGGAACTTTAAAGGCAAGGATAAAAAATAAAAAAAAAAACAAACAAAATCATGTGAAAGAATATACGAACAGGGCATTAGGATATAAATTCTAATAGAATTTTTTATACAGAAAAATGTAGGACAACTTCTGATGATGAAAACTATGATTATATATTCAAAATTTTACCTGCTTTGTGCATGTACATGAAAATTTTGCTGCGATGGTCACTTTACTTACCAGAAACAAAGATGGGACAAGAGTTAATCCCCTTGGCTTTTCCGAATGCAGATGATTCGACAACGCCGGTATCCTTCCACAAGGATTAAAGACTTGAGAGTGATCCGACAAGAGGGGCCGAGACCGTGATTTTGTAATTTGATTTGGTAGGGTTTGGGTTTTGATAGAAGAGAGAAGAGCTGTAGAGTGCAGGCTTGAGTTTTTTTTTTTTTTTCATTTACGTATTTTTGTTTTGTGATTTTTGATTTTGTAAATTCTCTGTTTTAAAAAAAAAAAAATTCTAATTCTAAATTTGGACTGTTAAAATTTGACGTTGGATTTGTCCAAATCCAAATCCAACTTTTTTACTTGACATCTATATAAAAAAATTATGGTTCAATAAAATAAAATAAAAAATTCTCTGATCATATCTTAATCCACCATTCAATTTCCAGTCCAAGACCCACATTTACTACGTGAAAATGAAGAAAAAGAAAATGTACTTTGTATAGAATTTGAAACAAGAAGCAGAACGCGAAGTAATTTCAAGTCCTCAACCACCTATCGAAGATTGGCCTAAAAAAGAAATAAAAATAATAATAAAAATAAAGCCGGCCTATTGACTTCACTTGCCCTTCGCTTGTAGCAGCTTTGCTTTAAATATTTTTGTTAACGAGTATGTTTAGATATTTTTTAAAGTTTATTAATATATTATTTATAGTAATAACATTATATTAAATGTAAAAGTTGATAACTATATTTATCATTTTTAATGCTAAAGAATTAAGATATTACTATATTTAATAATTTTAAAGAGTATTCTTAAGGTACTCATTAACAAAATCCTTGTATTAATTGTGTTATACCCCATGTTTATTTAAGCTAGAGGTCCGAATAAGGTTCGACCACTAAACTGGTGAAGCTCATAAGTCATAAATCAAAAGAAGACAAGTTTCATTCTTTTTCAATTACACAAATCTTAAGTATAAAAGAAGTGAAATAAAGTCATTAAGTCCTACGTCACATTTTGATATTCTAAAAATTTTATTCTCTTCAATCGTTATTCTCTTCTTTTTCTTAAGGTGTTTACTGACTTAAACATCTTAACGCGTTTCAGAGTACCAATTCCAATATTCCTTTGACTGTTTGCTCTCTTTAAGTTCTCAAAGTGCTCCTTCACCGACATAAAATACCATCAACAAATTGAATGGTTGGTAATTTGAAAAGTTTTAATAATACTTGATATGAATATGGTTATCTTTTTTCCATGAGAGTGAGAAATAAAGTGATCAAAGCTGGGGGGCTTTCAGCAACTTCTGGTAGTCTGGTGTTTATTTTTTGTTGGAATTTGAAGAGTGAAAAAATAACTCTTTTTATATATTTAAGACAAATATATACTATGCACTTACACTCTTTTAACATACACTCATTAACACTCTAGTGATTCTCACACAACACAATTTTTGCATACACTCACAATTTAATGCTCATCACTCTTTCTTCACTCACTCTCTGACTCAGACGTCACTCACCACCATGCACTCACATCACTCTCATACTCACACCACCACACACACTCACATCTTTATTCTCTTTTTCTCTACACCTATCTCACAACATCTCTAGCTATATTTATAGCTTTCTGTGTGGGTTACTTAAACTGTCTTACAATGTTCTTACAATTTCTAGTATATTCTTTTGACTACTTAAATATCAAGCACCTAGAGGAATAGAGAAAAATCTAGAAATGAGAATACTGAAGAAAAGTCTAGAAATCTGGAGGAGAGTAGTCGGTGATTACTTTAACACTCCCCCTCAACGACTACTCTCTCTTAATGCTGGCTTGGTTGTCATTCCAGACTGTCTTCTGGACTTATCAAATCTTGCATCAAATATCTTCTCTTTTTCTTTCTCTTCTTAAAATTCATCAGCATCATTAGTTCTGCTTCGTCCATCGTTGATTGCTCTCTTCTCTTTTGATCTTGATTTTGTTCACTTCCGTCTTTGCTTCAACACCATTTTTATCTTCTTTCTTCTTGATTTTCTCTGCTAGCCTGTCTCTGACTTTGGCATACTCGACTTTGTTAACTACCATTAATTTGTTGACTTCACAATCGATCTTCATATCTTTGAAGCCTTTGTAAGGCTTACCAGTGTCGATGACCTCGTTGTCATCTTTCTCAATGTTGACATCAGCTGCAAGCTTCTTCTCGACTTCTAGAAATAACATTTCTTCTTCAAACATATTTTCTGGTGGCTGAAATAGAGACTCGTTCCCTTCCTTTGACGTTTCTTCTGTTACCTCCTGTCTTGTTGAATATTCTCAAAATCAATTTCTTCTTCGTCTTCATGAACATTTTCTTCTAACTCAGTGGTGCAACCAGATACGAGTTCTTCGCATTCTTTAATAGTAAATGCTGTCTCAAAATCCCATTCTTCTTTATAGTTATTCTCCTGTCGTGAGAACACTGTTGCATAGCCTTGCACTTGTCTATATCGACAATCTCGAGCATAGTGGCCAATCTTGCCACACTTGAAACACTGAATGTTTCGACGATGAGACCTCACATTTTCGCTTTCGTCTCTATCTCGAACAATTTGAGCTCCCCCTCGCTGAAAGCTCCTCCGTTGCCAAGCTTCTTTTTTGTTTTGAACTTCAATGTCTTTCATTCCTTGCCTCATCGCAACTTTACCTCTTCTATTGCTAAAGAGGGCTTTCTCATAATCTTTTATCATGACTTTAGACATTTGGTTATCTAAAGCCTCTTGATTTGCAAGGATATTTTCCAACTCAGTTAAAGTTGGTTCTTTGCTCCATCCACAGGTTGCAGTAACAATCCCGTTGTATTCAGGTCGTAGGCCATGGATAAGAATTCGTCTCATCCTCGTTTCGGTAATAGCATTTTCTGGATCTAATTTTGAAATTTCATCACAAAGAGTTTTTACTTTGGAGAAATACTCACTTACCGACATATGTTGCTGCGAGATTGACAAGAGCTCATTCTCTAAATGTTGTAGCCTTGCATCATTTTTCTTTGCCAACAACGTTGCGAGTGTGTCCCATGCTTCCTTCGGTGTCTTTATATCCCTGATACGTTGTAATAAACCATCCTCGATGGTGATTGATAGCATATACATGGCCTTACTAGCTTTGATATTCCATTCCTTCAATTCTTCGACGTTGGTTGGTGGTGTCGCATCGTCTTCGCTAATAATTTCCCATAAATCTTGTCCTTGCATGTAAAATTGCATGCGAATGCTCCACGTATTGTAATTGTTGTTATTGAGCTTCTCGATCTTACCAACAGGACTTGAAAATTTTTCCATTGTGACTTGAGAATGCCTCGCACTTGCCTTAAGATTGTATTCTATCAGTTTCTGTATTTTCACGAACTACAATCCCTGATCTTCTTGGTCCCAGACCAATAATCTTCACAGTCCCTGATGATAGGTAGCCCTTTTCATCTCTCCAAGTGACGGCTCTCACACTACTCCATGTAGCCCTTTCCGCGACTCGATCTATCGTCGATAATCACAATTCTTGATCATCTGATTTCGAGAAACCCCTGGCTGGTTATCTTTTCTCCGATACGCATACTACGGTCCCTGACCATCTCGCTCTGATATTTCGATCCTCTAGATTATACTGCTTGGATATTCCGGTCCTCTAGATTGTCCCGCTCTGATATTTCGGTCATTTGGATCGTCCTGCTCTGATACCAATTTGTTGGAATTTGAAGAGTGAAAAAATAACTCTTTTTATATATTTAAGACAAATATATACTATGCACTCACACTCTTTTAACATACACTCACTATCACTCTAGTAATTCTCACACAACACTATTTTTACATACACCCACAATTTAATGGTCATCACTCTTTCTTCACTCACTCTGTGACTCACACGTCACTCACCACCATGCACTCACATCACTCTCATACTCACACCACCACACCCCACACACACTCACATCTTTATTCTCTTTTTCTCTACACCTATCTCACAACATCTCTAACTATATTTATAGCTTTTTTTGTCGATTACTTAAACTATCTTACAATGTTCTTAAAATTTCTAGTATATTCTTTTGACTACTTAAATATCAAGCACTTAGAGAAATAAAGAAAAATCTAGAAATGAGAATACTGAAGAAAAGTCTAGAAATCTAGAGGAGAATAGTCGGTGATTACTTTAACATTTTCATCATATATATTTAGTTGGAAAATTTTGCAAACTTTCTGTAGTGTCATTTCATCATCATTAAGCATTAATTTGCACGTAAGAGAACATGTAAATTTCTAGTGTTCTTTCGCAAAACCAACTGGTTGGAAACTGGAACGGTAGTTGCATGTCCGTTGAGATTCTTTCTTTTTAAAAAAAAAAAAAAAAATCGATAAATTTCGTAAGAGAGTCAAAGGCATAATCTGATAATCACCAATGAAAAAACCTACTTTGATCTCCATATATAAGAAAGTGAATTTGATGCGTTAGCTAGCTTTTCTGCTCTCTAATTGGCAACTCAAATTGTGCAGATTAATCAGCTGGTGGAAAAGTGATGGTAAGGAAATTCGTCAGTTTCTCATACTCAGAGTTAGATTAGTTTTTTAACAAGCTTATCAGCCTTTCAAAAAGATGATAAATATAAATAAATAAATAAAAAGACATTACTGAATTTGGCCCTTTTTAGCTAGCAATTGCTAGATGATTTCGAAGGTTTTGGATGTTTGTTGTATGTCCTTTATGTTTGAAGTATATTTGTAATTAGTGTGGGAAAGTACACAAGAAGCAATAATTTATATTGTATTAGGTGGGAAAGTTCATAAGAAGAACATTAATTATTGAAAAGATTAAGGTTAACCTCTATGACATCAACTCTAAATATAAAATTTGAATGTAACATT
This sequence comes from Fremontodendron californicum, assembly GCA_030761205.1. Classification (NCBI taxonomy): domain Eukaryota; kingdom Viridiplantae; phylum Streptophyta; class Magnoliopsida; order Malvales; family Malvaceae; genus Fremontodendron; species Fremontodendron californicum. The sequence continues at coordinate 17,878,527 of JAULJL010000026.1, forward strand.
TGATTAAAGAGTTTTGTTAACGAATGTTTTTAAGAAATTTTTTAGGTAGCGTTTGGTATCATTTTTAATATCATTATGGTAATTTAATCACCGAGGTAATCTTATTAGTAGGGTGATCTTATCACTCTCGATTTGTAAGCACTTTGTTTGGTTAATAATTATTAATTTTTTAAAATTAAAAATCACTGTGTTTGATGTTACTAAAAATCAAATATTATTTTGTTCAAAAGTACCAAAATAACCATGCATATTATAATAATTACACAAGTTAATAATTGTAATGTTATTCAAAAATAATAATTTTTAAAATATTAGTAATCTTTTATTTACTTTATAATTAGGTATAATTAATTATAAAATAACAAATATATTTATTGATAACTAAATTAATATTTATAATATAAATGATGTAAAAACCATTTGAATTAGAAAATAACACTTATATCTATTAAAATATAATTAAAGAAAACAAAAAGATTTGTTATATATAACATTTTTAAATATATATATAAAAAATTAACACTAAATTTATTTTTTGAACTTTGGTAAAATGAATATTAGTTTGAAAATATAACAATTTATAAAATAAATATAATTTTGAGAGAAAGTAAATTTTAAATTCACATATTAAATGGGTAATATTGATTAAAGTTGATTTTAGGTATCACTTCACCTTGATGATAAAAGTTTTTCACCGTTTTAGATGGGAATTAGATCACCCTCCAAGGTAGTGATTTGAGCACTCTCGGTTATCCAAGATCACTGCCACGTAGGATCATTGAGTATTTACCAAACATAGTGATCTATTCACCATGTGTAAATCACCATGGATTTTGGAGTGATCACCTCATGTCAAACACTACCTTAAGGTTAGTTAATAGATCATGTATAGTACTAATATTATATTAAATGTAGTACATCATTTCTAATACATTGAATAAAATTATTACTATATATATATAATAACTTTAAATAGTGCTTTATTTATTAGCAAAATCTTTTATTAAATTTTCTCAAGTTGTTGACCATCAAATCAAAGTTTAAAGTACTTTTGATAAAAATGAGGAATCTTGGAATTCCATCATAAGTCTATATCAATTTGAGACAATGATGTTCCTTTATAATGTTCCAAGATGCATATTTCAATTTTGGACCTACTTGAAGGACTTGGTTTTAAAAAAAAAATCTTAGCAAAAAGATAAAAGAACAGAAACTTGAAAGGCTTTTGAAATGCTTCATTCATTTACAACCCAATTAAAAAGCTTTTAAATGAAAATATTAGACGATGATTTTTCACAGGATATTTCATGCTTTGTTTTGGATTTCTTTTATAATTGAAATTGTCAAGATTAAACCATCATTAAAACTAAAAATCTAACATTCTACCAACAAAAGATCATGCTTTGATAAAAGAAAAGAAACTTAAAAGGCTCTTGTTCACGAACCTAACTTGAGTCTATTCGAGAACAATTCTTCAAACCTTCAAACGCTTTATTCATTTACAACGAATTTAACCCGAATCTATTCACAAACAGTTCACCAATGTTTTATTCATTTACAATCCAATTAAAAAAGCTTTTAAATAGAAACATTAAACCAATCATTTTTCCTCATCATGGGTCATGCTTTGCTGGATTTTTTTGATAATTGAAATTATCAAGATTAAATCCTAATCACTAGAAACTAAAATCCAACACCCTACTTTACCCTAGAAAGTTTGAACTATGGAACCAATGCATAGAAACTAGGAAGATACAGATTTAGTTAGCCATTTAGGCATATGGCACATTTTCACTGCCTTTTCATTTATCACCCATTATTTGTTTCCTTTTTCTTAAAAAGGTGGGGAAATTTACCTGTAGATATGCCTTTTCCCCATTTTCTTAAAACAGGTCCAGAGATATAACACTGATTCACTCACAGCTTGAAGAATAAGCATTGTAATACAACTCATATAAGCACACTTAAAATGATGTTATTGGTAGGGAGCTGTTTCATTTGATATATGAATTTGAGCCTTTTGTGCCTGTAAATGAGATTTTAAGACGGAAGAAACTTAATAACTTTATTTAGAAAAGGAAAACAACAAAGGGTTATTCAAATATCACAAACCTACCACTATTTCCCATTTGCATTTCATTGTTATGATAGTTAGTATCAATGTCTGAATCACAGTTCCAGAGATCATTCCAGCCCAGATACCCTGGTTATACAAAAGTTAACACTAGATATTAGATGTCCTGAAGAGTAAATAGGAAAAATTCAGCCATGTTTTCATGTTCCAGTTGAATAATACGGTCCATTTTTCTGATAATTTTCAAAAGAGAAGACTCTTTTACCAAAAACTTGTGACACAATAACCGTTTACCGTGATACCAAATTGAAGCCATCCAAAGAAGACACCAAGAGGAAGTCCAACTATATAGTAGCTACCTATGTTTACAAATGCCACTACACCTTGCCAACCAGATCCGACTGCCACACCTGAAAACAAAGCACGATGGTCAAATATATGACGAACTATTGATCATGATTCCAAATAGCAATTTCTTGTTGAACTTATGACCTGAAAGAACTGGTTGAATGGAGTTGAGAAGAGTGGTGAATGCTAATAAGGCCGACAACTTATTAACCATTGTAATAATAGAAGAACTTGAGGTGAAGATCATTGCAAGTGTCTCATGAAAGGCCATAATAATTGACCAAAAGAAAAATCCAACTGCTAGAGAGGTAATCACTGACACTATAGTTGCAAATTTGGCACCTTTTGCATTGCCTGCACCAAGCTCATTTGCTACGCGCACACTATATTAAGAAAACACAACATTTTATAAGAGTAAATAGGGATGGATGAAAGAGCAGTAAGCAGGGTGAGAGATGAAAACAATGAAGGCAATAAATGATTCAAATCAGTTGTATAACAATACAAATGCTCCAAAGAAAAAATCTTTGTTAGTTTTTATGTAAGCAAATGCATTTTATATCTGACTACAAGAGTCTAACACTGATTATAATCCAATGCCAAACATATGAATTGGTGATGATTCAATATTTTATAGCATATAGCATATAAATGTGCTAAGCGATTCATCGTGTTACTGGAGACACTACAATGAATAAGATCATCATCAAAACCAAAATATCAGAGTACAACTACTTCAGAACATGTATGCCAGAAACCCACAAAAAAGGGAATCATAATTACTCATCAATAAGACCAATGAGAGAGAAATGTTCCATTAAATTTAAGTTAAAAACAGTAGAAATTATTTACTTTCTGCGGTGTCTGATGTGCCATCATTTCGGCATACGCATCTTATCAGCTATAAATCTATTGAAATTTGCAATGCATGTACAAGATGAGCAACCTAAAGTTTCAGTTAATAGGCTGTAGATTGAGGTTCAACTTATATCTTCCTTTTCTCCTTTCAATTTTTTGAAATTCCTATTTCTATTGATTAGCACTTGTATAGTGAGATGGGAAGGGGGACCTACAAACAGTAACATACCCAGTTCCAGCCAAAAATCCGAGCGGAATCATGGATTCCCAGCCAAAGATTGATACGCTGCCAAATGAGGAATTGAAAATTTATCAAAAAGATGCAGCAAAGTACGAAAACAACAACCAAATAGTAGAATTATAAAGGTGACCCAAGGAAGTGGAACCAACCAAATTGAAAGAGCGTCAACTGCAATTTCAGTATTGTGCAAATATCCAGACACTATAATTAATATTCTGTAATAGAAATTCTCCAGTCTGAAACATCAAAAACCCCCCACAAACTCCAATTAATTAGTTCAATATTATAAGAGATTCAATTATCAATATATCAAGGATTGGTAAAAGAGACCAAGCACATACAAAAGCATGACACCAGAGGCCAGAGAGAGTTTGAAGAAATCCAAAAGCCCAAGGAAAGCCTGTGCAGAAAAACCAGTCCAAGAAAGTGGACAACCACCACAAACAGCATAAACAAAGAGCCCCAAAACAGACAACCACCAGGAGAAATCAAGGGTAATCGCTGTCCCAACAATCCCAACTCTCAACTTGTAAACAAAAACCCAACTGACTAACACATGAACTGCAAGAGCAACCCCAGAAACCCAAGCAATCACTGCAGTCTTCAGTTGGCTCTGTAAAAATCTCTGCAATGTGAACTGAAATGGGAAGCTTAAGTGAAATGGTATTAGCCAAACTGCAACTAAACCTGTTTGGTCAGCCACGTTGGTTGGTTGTCCAATGAGCTTTAAGATTGGAGCAGCAAAAATGAATAAAGGTAGTAAAAGAATGGAACAAATGAAGAGAACAATCCATGAACGTTGCAAGTATATACCCAACATTTGATATTGCTTTGCTCCATAAGCTTGTCCACATAGTGTCTCTAGTGCACTAGCCATTCCTAACTATAAAAAAAATAAAAAAGCAAACTTCAATAAAGTTGGGTTTTTTAATCAAAATACAAAGGAGATATTTTGAGATGAGAGAAAGTTTCGATATGGGTTATCAGTTGTTACCAAGAATCCAAAAGTGATGGAAATAATGACAGTTGTGGCAACGGAAATGGCAGCGAGATTGAGCTCACCAAGGTGGCCAGCAAATGCTTGAGTTATGACAGTCATGGAGAACATGGCAAGGCGGCTGAAGATGGAGGGACCCGCAACTAACCATAACTTCTTTGATTCAACCCAGGTTTTGGTAATCAGATTTGACTCTTCAGGCTGTTGTTGCTGGCGGAGGAAGTTTTGAGTTTGATCTGAGCTTGAAAGAATCAAAGCTTCTTCTTCTTCTTGGTGTATGGTGCCCATTTTTTGGGCGTCTGACAATGAACCTCTGCCTCTGCCACCACGCGACAATGAGGGGCTTAGCCGCTTAGGCCTTTAAGAACATAGCTAGGGCCTCGGAGGCTTCGGTTAAAGTGGCTTTAACGGGCCCGAAATCATTGATCCCTGAAGGTGGGGGTGGCTTGTCTTCAACTCCAAGTCATTGAAGAAAGACTACAACTCAAAACTTGGACCCCTCGGTTGGGCTTTGATTTTTTTTTTAATCTATAATAACCCATAAAAATATAAATTACATAAATAAAAATGGAGTTTAAATTATATTATTATGATCTATAAAGTGTTTTTTTTTTAAGGATTCTATTTAAAGCATGCCACCTCATTATCTATAATCTATAATATATATAAAAGCACGAATATAAAAAATCTTTTGAACTGACGAAAATAAATATATATATTTATTATATTTTTAAATTACCATTTAAAATAAATACTAATAAAATTTATCTAATTTATAAGTAAGAACTCTACTTTCATTGAAATACTTTCATTAAATAAATTTATTTGATAAATAAAAATGAGTTAAACTTTACATTAATTTTTTTTAGAATTTTAATTTTAAATTAATATTAAAAGTGATAAATTTATGTTAATTAACATATGATATATTAATATACATGAAATAAAATTTACATGTTAATATGCACTTTATTAATTTAATTATTATTTGATTTTTGATTTTTTTATTTTTAAAATTTTAATTTTATATCAACATTAAAACTTTATATTACTCTCATGTATTTTATACATGAGACAAATTTTACATGTTATTATGCATTTTATTAATTTTAAATATTTACAATGTACAACTACATATTTAATATATATTATTATTTAAAATTAAGTATTTACATACAAATATTTCTAAATTGTCGTTATAAATATTTTTTATTATTAATAAGATTTATCTAATTTATAAGTAAGAAGTTTAACTTCATTAAAACAATTTCGTTAAATGTATTAATTTGATAATAAATAAAAAATTTATGTGAAATTACTTTATCTTAAAAGTTTTAATTTTCACTAATCTTAAAAAGTGAATTAATTTATTTGATATAAATAAAAAGTTAAAATTTACATTAAATTTTTTTATCTTCATAATTAATTTTGCATTAGTATTAAAAATAATATAATAATTTTATATAATTTGTACATGAAACAAATTTTACATGCAAATTTTAATTAATATGCATTTATTATTTTTAATTATTTTTAAAATATACAATTATATATTAAAAAATAAATAAACCAACGAGCATTCACATGCGAATGCATGTAATAACAAATAGTCAAATATTAGTATATATAAAAGTGCGAATGTGAAAAATCTTTTGAACTGACAAAAATACCCATTATTGTTTATTATATTACTAATTTACCATTTTAAATATTTGTTATTTTTAATAAAATTTATCCAATTTAAAAATAATAATTCTAATTGACTTTAGTTAAATGGATTTATTTGATAATAAATTAAAAAAAATAGGTAAAAATTTTAAAATATACAATTAAATATTAAAAAATAAATAAACCAACGAGCATTCACATCCGAATGCATGTAATAACAAATACTAGTATATATAAAAGTACGAATGTGAAGAATCTTTTGAACTGACAAAAATACCCATTATTGTTTATTATATTACTAATTTGCCATTTTAAATATTTTTTTTTAATACAATTTATCCAATTTAAAAATAAGAATTCTAATTTTATTGAAGGACTTTAGTTAAATGGATTTATTTGATAATAAATTTTAAAAAAAATAGTTAAAATTTACTTTGAATTACTTTATCTTTAAAGTTATAATTTTTATTATTAACCTTAAAAAGTAAAATATATATATTAATATAATTTTAAAAATTAAAGAATATTTTGATTATTTATATAATATGTAACTTTATGCTCAATATATAATTTTTTTTTTATAAATAAATAAGTTTGTTATAATATAAATATTTTATACTATATTATAAATGGTAATAAGATTTATTTCATTCTTATTTACGATTTTGTATTATAAATATTAATAAAATTTATCATTAAAAATTTCAATATCATGATAGATTTTTTTTTTAGAAAAACAATTATCAAAATATTTTAGATAATGCTTTTAACAATTAAACTATGTGTAGAACTCTTAAGTATTTAAATTTTATCAATGCAAAGTTAGGGTTTACTAAATAACTAAATCTCATATCATTAATTCATTATATATATTATGACAACTTTTTATTTTAATCTATTTATCACATAAGGTGTGGAAAAGGTTTGGAGCTATGATTTTTCAGAAGTAATAAATGCTCATTTTTTTTATCTTATATCAAAAATACTATTAATTTATATGATGTCTAATTTTAAATGTTCATGCAAATTTTGATTATTTATGTAATATGTAACATTATGATCAATATATAATTTTTTTATAAATAATTAAGTTTTTATAATATAAATATAAATATTTTATATTATATTATAAATAGTAATAAGATTTATTTTATTCTTATTTACGAATATTGTTTATTATTAATAAGATTTATGTAATTTATAAATCAGAATTTTAATTATAGACTTTAATTAAATGGATTTGTTTGATAATAAATAAATAAAATAGTTAAAATTTAAATTGAATTATTTTATTTTCAAAATTATAATTTTTAATTAACTTAAAAAAATTTAAATTATATTAATCTAATTTTAAATGTTAATGCAAATTTTGATTATTTATGTAATATGTAACTTTATGCTCAATATATAATTTTTTTTATAAATAAATAAATTTTTTATAATATAAATTTTTTATATTATAAATAGTAATAAATTTATTCCATTCTTATTTACTAATATTGTTTATTATTAATAATATTTATGCAATTTATAAATCATAATTTTAATTATAACTTTAATTAAATGGATTTGTAATATATGCTGAATTGACTATTGAGAAAAGAAGAGAAAAAATTTAGAATTGAAGAGCAAAAAATTTACAATACATCCATCCTTTTAACATTATACAAGTGCTTTAATTATGATTTGGAGTTCTTTTATTATTATAGTATTTAAATTATCAAAACTAAAATTTGTCACACCCACAACGTGGGTGGGTAGTTTTTTTTATAACAAAAGTAGTTATTGTTTAAGTAGTTTTTATTATAAAAATAGATAACTTTTGTAAGTTTTGTAAATAAAAATTCTGTTTTAAAAAATATTAAAAGACATTAACATCCTTAATCTATAATCATTATAACTTTTTTTAAATTATTTTTTGGTAATTTTATCAACTGAATTGGTGTGACTTGATTTAGTGACACCAACTCAGCCACTCCTTTTATAATAGTATAATAGTATAGATAATTAATATATTTGAATTATGTTCAACATTTTGAATAATGATTACTCTACATTAATTACATGAAGTAAAAATATATTATTTAATAAATTAAAAAAATTAAATACGTAAAATCATGTGCAACGCATGTTACATTAAAAATTATTTTTTCTAAAAATCTTAATAAATATCATTCACTCTACAACACTAAATTAATTCTTATTAACACTCAAAGCCCTTTTCTTTTTTATTGTCGAAAATCATATATAAAACTACAAAAAAAAGTCAACCCTTCAAATCATTTATGTTTGTCCTTAACACATTTATCAAAAATTCCTCACCGATCATTTTAAAATTGGGGAATTTTTCCGGATTGATTTTATTTCACTTTCAATTTTATTTTTCTAGTTATTTTATCATGCATTTGAACATATTAATAAGAAAATTTTAAACAAGCTAATTTGGTATTAATGAGTGTATAATATTAAAGTTCGTTTTTGATGCTCAGTGTTAAACTTTATACACTGACAGTGAATCTTACATTGACACCTCATTAAAAAGTTAATCCCTAACCACTAACCCCTAACCTTACAGGTGGTATCATAGGATGCACTGACAGTGTATATATAGCCTTATACCCTGAAAGTGCATCAAATATTAATCCATAATATTAATAGTAAGCTTTGAAGAAAATATGATGTGTCATATTTTTAATGGATTTCTAATAAAAACTCATCTTAATATAATTTAAATTTTAAAAAAGTATCTTCTCTGGTTACAAATTTACAATTGAAATTTTGTCCATTCTAAATACAATTTGATTGCATTAATTTGTCTTCTTTCTCAATATTTTATTTGGCCACCCAGTTAGCTATTTTAAAACTTTGGTAGTTCCTTTTTAAAGCAATGGATAATTTTTTTTCTTAGAAAAATATGTTTTTAATAAAAAATAAAATAAAATCACATGTGTATCTTTAACTTCATATATTTCTTTTAAAATCTCTAATTGAATCTGGTATAAGAGTTAAATGGTAAAGGTTTTAATTACTTGTTTTTTTTTAGTAAATACTTAAAATTCATGAGTATTCATTATTAAAGACTCTTAAAATTTTAAATTTATTTATTAATGAGTGGCAGCATCAAGTTGATTGATAGTGTAATAGTGTTAGATGCATCAAATGTTAACCCGGTTAAAAATTTGGAATTAATAACGATATGTTAATATTTTTACTTTTCTTTCAAAATAGGATTTGGATTTACATATTTAAAAAAATTTATGCCTATTTTTCTCTTTTCTAAATAACTGTATTAATGAGTTATTTCTATTTTTTTCGTAATTATGTATATATTCCTCTTTTTAATCTATTTTTAGTGATAAAATTATTTATTATTTTATCTACGTATAATAGGTGTTATACAATTAATATTTATTAGTGTTATTACAATTCGATTTTATATAAATTTATTAATTAAATTAATGTCACTTGATTCAACAAACTCAATCAAACACATTATAAATAAAATAAAAATAATTTGCTATTTTATTTAATATTAAGATTAACTCTCAATATATAAGCTTCTAAGATTCAACTGATTGGGTTATCAAATACAGTTCCAAGTTAGGCAATAAAAACAAACAGCACTGAGTAATAATGTTTGCAACAAGTCAATTTTGTGTTAGTATTAAAATGATGAAAGTTTGCGTGAGAGAAAGTGATGGTTAAGCATGTGAAATTCCAATTAATATTATTTCTAAAGATTACTCATTAGTGAAATTAATTAATTAATTATTTCCTTCAAACATTATTATGAAGAAGAATATCCAAGACTGTTCAAACAGTAGTACTCCTCTTGAATATTTGTTCAAACATCTCCAAGTTGACGTTTTAATTTTATAATATATATAAAATAATGTTTGGTATTAAATATATATATATATATAACTAATTAACACCACGTTTGGTGGCTTCATTTTTAATCAGTTGAAACTTTGATTATATATATATAAATGATTAAATTTGGTACTTAAACTAATTGACTATTCTGGCGCCAGCAATGGTTAGCCCTGCTTGTCGCCGGATGAACTAGCCTGGGTGGGCTGGGGTGGGGTGCTGCTTATCTCACCTTCAAATTAATTAATGGCATAATTAGGACACACCAATTTCTCCCAATTAATTCCAGTTGAACTACATTAAAAAACCAAGATTTTTAATTTTTTTTTTAGTTGATGTTAAGCTTTTTTAATATAATAACAGTACTTCGCATCCTCATGATTAAAACATACAAAAAAATACAAAAGGAAAATTATATCAAATTTTGGTCATGGAAATCTAATTAACTGCAAGATGTTCCTAAATTAGTTTACTAGACATGTCAAATTAGTTGGCGATTTACATAAACTAATAATTTTCCAAGTTTTTCTGGTCTTCTGGTTATATATTTTACAATGGATCAGTACTGAGATAAGATCAAAAGTTAGCTCAATTGCAAAACAAACATGGTTAACAGTTAAAAAAAGATAATTTCAATTATTATCGGTCGACAGAGGATTAATGTATAAAAAATACGAGGTAAAGGCATAAATTTTTTGAGTCTTTACCGCGACTTAAGTATTGGAATGCATCTAGAAATCCTAACTCCGATTCTCCTTTAATTATTTCCTGTGTTCTACAACTCTTGCCAACCTCCTCCATTGCTACTCTTCCGAGGTCTCCACCTTCAACCCAAAAATTCATCTAAGTACAATATATAATTCATTTGAAGCATTCACTCCAAGCAGAAATGGACAATGCATATTCTGGCTCTCATGTTAGAAATCATGAAAAAGTATACCTAACCAACACAAAAAATAAGAATCATAACTCTATTGTGAAAAGAAAAAAAAAAAAAAAGTCTAGCCACCGCAAACTTAAATAACAAATTCGTTGAACCACGTGGTCTATATGGAAAATAAGATTTTGCTAGATTGATCTGTAAATTAGTTAACATGCATTGCTAAGAAGTTTGGTCGGGGATATTATTTGGTTGATTATCCATTTCAACTTGACTTAAGAAATACGCAAAATCACGTATTGATATTATGACATTAATTAGAGAAAGAACAAAATAAATTATTAAATAGATCTTCTGTATTACACCGTAACAATTAGTAAGAGATAGACATCACAATCTTTAATTACATGTCGTATTGGTCATGTTTACCAATATTATAGTGATGGATATAGTATAGAATGCAGCTTAATGGGAACTTAATATCATAAAATTTTGATTATCAAAACTTAATTGGTCTTGGAAGCTGAAATCATCCCTTTTTTTAATGTAAGGACAGCTAAAAAACTGTGCAAAACATGTTTCACAACTTCAATACCTCCAAAGCCCACAAGTAGTACAAATAGAGGCCATCCACAGCCGAAGTATCCATCCCTCTCCCTTTTAGCAATTGCAAGTACGGTAGGGAGACAGGAACATCACATTTCCACACACACAAAAATGGCCTATCCTTACCATTCTCCCCCACCACCACCACCACCGTCACCATCTCCTCCTCCTCTTCCATGCAACCATGTCATGGCACCACCTCCGCCAAAACACCATCACCACCATCACCACAAGCCATCTCCACCGCATCACCATCATACACACCATAAGCCTCCGCCACCACCTTATCCAGTGCCTCCACCAACCCCGTCAACGGCCCGAGTTTCACCTCCAAATGCACCATCACCATCACATTACTCTGCACCGCCAAAACCAACTCCAAGTACCCCTTCTAGTCCAGCTCCAGTGCCATTGCCAAATCCTGCAACCCCAACTCCTCCAAGTAAGGCATCACCCCCTAAATCCTCACATCCACCAAGCCCTGGTAAAGGTCCCACTCCACCATCAAAACCACCACCAGCAGCTGCACCAGGCCCATACATTGGTAAAGAACCTCCTACTCCTTACAAGGGATCACCACCATCAAAACCACCAAAATCTTGATCACCTCCATACTCACCACCGTCTCATAATTACGTGCCACCACCAAAACCAACTCCAGGTACTCCTTCTAGTCCAGCTCCAGTGCCATTGCCAAATCCTGCAACCCCAACTCCTCCAAGTAAGGCATCACCCCCTAAACCCTCACATCCACCAAGCCCTGGTAAAGCTCCAACTCCACCATCAAAATCACCAGCAGCTGCACCAGGCCCATACATTGGTAAAGCACCTCCTACTCCTTTCAAGGGATCACCACCAGCAAAACCACCAAAATCTTCATCACCACCATCTCATTATTACGTGCCACCACCAAATCCAACTCCGGGTACCCCTTCTAGTTCAGCTCCAGTGCCATTGCCAAATCCTGCTACCCCAACTCCTCCAAGTAAGGCATCACCCCCAAAACCCTCACATCCACCAAGCCCTGGTAAATGTCCCACTCCACCATCAAAATCACCTCCAGCAGCTGCACCAGGCCCATACATTGGTAAAGCACCTCCTACTCCTTATAATGGATCACCACCAGCAAAACCACCAAAATCTTCATCACCTCCATACTCACCACCATCTCATAATTACGTGCCACCACCAAAACCAGCACATGGTAGCTTATCCCCCGCACCAGCACCAACTCCTTATGGGGTAGCCCCCCCACCTTTCAGTTCTCTGCCACCATCGTCAGACGTAAAAGCACCACCACCACCAGGAGGCAACCACACAACTATAATCGCCGTGTGCGTTTCGCTCGGTGGTGTCTTTTTCCTTGCATTCCTTTTGGTTGGTCTCATTTGTCTAGCAAAAAAGAAAAAGAAACCAGTCATGGTTCCTGCCGCAGCACCTTGCTGTGATGAAGAACGTGAACAAGCCTGCGAGACAACCCCAACAAACCCATATGCAGAACAATCTGTGGCAGTACCAATTGATCAGCAGGACGATCATATACATCAGCAAGCCATAGGTTCCGCCACTGTTGGTTCACATATTGGGACCTCCAGTAGCCCTCATTGTGAACCAGGGTTCGGTGGTGGCTCTTCTCATCGCCGAGACTACTAGATTCATCAGTTGTTCAAGGTTGTAATAATTAAATTGCTACTTGCATCATTGCATGTAGCCCTAGCTATACTTCGTCTTTGTGCCAGTTCATTAAGATTATTGTTTGTCGGTTACATGCATTTATAATAAGTTTAATGAATTTATTTGGTTAATTGTTTGAAACGTGCTTGTTGACCTTCTGCTAAGCATAGCAGTGAAGCTGGGGAGCACCTTGATGTATAATTAGAAACCAATAATATATGTATTCACTGTAGTCATACTTGGATTTTAGTAAATTCAAAGTGGTAAAGAAATAAGGATTTCTGCCTCTTCTTTTTAATCAAGATTTTGGTATCACTTAAGCTCTGTTTACCATATATTTTACTTTTTGATTTTTTTTTAATCTTTTTATTCATTTTTTATTTCTAATTTTAGTTTATCACTTTTTATAAAGAAAATAATAATAAAAAGCAAAAGGGTTTACGAAAAGAAGTTTTTATTATTTGGTAGAGTTTGAAAGATGATGGAAATGGAATTCAGTTAATTTGCAAATGAATTCTTATACTTGGATTGTCAAATAATATATAAGATGATGATTTAGAGTTTAGAATTTAGAGTCAAGTTTATTAATTAAGTCTACTTTTTTATGGCCAAAAAATACATTAAGGGTATTTTACTAAAAGGCCTACCTTTTTGGTAGAGTGTATTTCATTTTCTATAAGCATCAAGTTTAATTTCTAATTACAAATTGCATGAAATGTTGAAACTATTATTCCATGATTTAGAGTTTAAAATTTAGAGATTAAGGTATCCATATTGCTTCTTCGATAAGTAACTTTTGAGTTTTGACTTGGAATGACCTTCACCAAACTCCGACTGCTTCTACGACAAAGTAACTTTTTAACTTTGTTTGCAAGTGTTTATATATTATTTTATTTTATTACTCGCAAACAAAAAAAATAACTAATTAAAATATAAAAACTTCCATACAAAATTTTATATATTGATTATTACAAAATTATTTTTTAATATTTAAAATTTTTAGCAATTAATTAATAATTTGAATGCTGGTGATAGCAAGTTAGTTTAGTTATGATAATTTACGTTTGTTATTTGTCTAATTGTCATAAATTTGGAAGGTGAACCAACTTCCAGGCCCATGGGCCATGGCCATGGATGATGGACCTCATCCCAATGTTCATTAATTCTCAAATGTTTATGTTATAATGTTAAACGACAAAGGCTACAGCGTTTAGGCAATTGGGTCCCACTGGTACGTAAATAGACTAATACTTTATAATTAATTTTTGAAAAAAGTACACTAACACTTAGGGACGGCAAAATCTGACCGATGTATTTCGTATCAATCCGTTCCGAATGGAGAGAGTTTTTTTTTTTTGAAGAGCATGGCGGGATAGAACGGGGCGTTTTGGTAAATGTTTGCTCCGCTCCGTCCTGCCCTTACTTTTGAAGTTACTATCTTACCCTTTAAAATACTTTATATTTTTTCTTATATTTTTAGTATATATATTAGATATATATACTAATATTTTATATATTTTTTTAGTATATATGTATATTATATATATTAAAGAAATTTATATACTAAAATTATGTTTATGAATAAATTATAATACAATTTTTTAAAATATTAAGTTTAAAATAATTAATAAAAATTGGTATGTTGTAGAGTGTAGCAGTTATGAATGTAAGTAACATTCATGGAGGTGGATGTTTCGAACATCCATGCAAAAGTGGGACGGAGGAGGATAAGGCAATCCCAGCCCCCGTCTTGTTCCATTATCATCCTACTAACCCCCATGAGGTTTACTAAAAAACACACTTACTCACCTATAATTTGAAAACTACCCACTTATTCCTTTGAGGTTTGATGAAATACATACTAACCCCCTTAACCTTAAACCCTAAGTAAATTTTAAATAAAAAGACAAATATACATTTGTTAATTATTAATCATATATTTTCTATTTATTTTATTCATTTTATTCATTTTATTCATTTTATTCATTTTTTAATTACAAAATAATAAGAATTTAATTAATTTTAAAATTATCTTTAATTCAATAAAAAATAATTTATCTTTAATTCAATATAATATTAACTTATCTTTAATTCAATATATTAACTTTGAGATGAATGTATTATTATTTTTTTAAAATAAATTAATAAAATCATTTTAAAAAGTTTAGTGATAAAGAAATTGATTAAAACAAAAAAGACACGAAAAAAAAAATTAGGGTCTTAATATTTAAAGTCAAATTTAAACAAATATAAATTTTATTAATGAAATCCTAACATTAGTTACTTTTTTAGAGAGATAAAATGTAATTTTCAAGTTAATATATGTAAGTTTATTTTTAATAAAATTTCATGGATGATAATTATATTTTCTTTTTTTCTTCTCCTTTATTTCATTTTTTAATCAATTTTTATGCAAGTACATGTTAAATATTTTAAACTTATTTTCAATTCAATTATATATTAACTTTGAGATGAATTCATTAAATTATTTTTATTTAAAATTAATTAATTAAAATTATTTTAAAAAGTTTAATGATAAAAAATAATAAAAATATAAAAATAAGGGAAAATAAATAAAATGAGGGTATTTTTAATATTTAAAGTAAAATTTGAATAAATATTAGTTTGATTAATGAAATCCTAACATTAATTATTTTCTAGAGAGATAAAATGTGGTTTTCAAACTAATAGAGGTAAGTTTAATTTCAATAAAATCTAATGGATGATACTGATAGTTATATTTTCTTTTTTTTCTTCTTCTTTATTTCTCTTTTTTCATATTAATTAATTTTTTTACCATTAAATTTTCTTAAACAATGATAATTTATTTATTTTAAATAAAAATAATTTAATGAATTCACCTCAAAATTAGTATATAATTGAATTAAAGATAAGTTTAAAATATTTAACATTTACTTGAATTAAAATATAATATAATTTAATTAGAATTTAAATTTAAAGTATTTAAAGATAATTTTAAAATTAATTAAATTCTCATTATTTTGTAATTAAAAAATGAATAAAATGAATAAAATAAATAGAAAAATATATGATTAATAATTAACAAAGGTATTTTTGTTTAAAATTTACGTAGGGTTTAGGGCTCAGAGGTTAGTGTATTTTTTATCAAATATTAGGGGATAAGTGTATTTTTTAACAAATCTCAAGGGATAAATATACTTTTCCCTTATTTTTTTTTTCTGGTTTAAACAAAAAACAACAAATGAGGGAAGAGCAATCAACCAATAATGTTGAAAGAAGAACATTTGGGAGATTAAACTTAAAATCATGTAAGAGAAGAATGGATGTTTGATACAAGCTATGTTAACCATACTTTTATTTTTTTTTTAAATATTCGTATTTGATATTTGTATTCGACACATATTCGAATATGAATATGAAATATAATCCTCTATATATTTATAAAAAAAAAATTAAATTAAATATATTCGTGTCGAACATATATTCATAGCCGACACTCATGAAAATTCTATCAACAAATATAGATTAAACTTCAAAATTATGTCATTAAATAGTAAATAACTTTCCAAAACCATGAATTTTCTCACAGTGCAAAAGAAAGATACTAGCTAGCATGTGTTTTTTCAGAAGAAAATCATAGCTTCTCTTCATATTTATTGGACAGACAACAACATTAGTGTTGTCGAAAGCATGGCAGGCTAGCTCTTTTGTGTTTGAACTTTGAAGGAAAGTGTTTGTCTTCACTCCAAAATATTTAATAGTCAATTTTGGATGCTGCTATATATAATAAGTATTTGTCCCCATGAAACATAGTATTGGACTAGTTTTATATATATAGCTTATGCCAAACGTTATTGTATTTTAAATGTTATTTTATTTGACATGATTATAAATTATATTAAAAAAATCATTTTTTATATACAGTTATTGAAGTTTTTTAATTTTATAAGTAGGGTTAAAAAATTGATAAATAATTTTTGTTGTTATAATTAATTAATTTTTATTATATCCTATGTGAAAAAACGTTTAAATTTGTAAACTCCACTGATAATTTTCTTTAAAAAAACTGTCTGTTATTTAAAGTTTACGTCCAAAAAATTGATTAACTTAATAATACCTTGAATCTTAAATTACTCTTACCCTTATATATGATTTCAATCAATGATACATTTGAAAACAATGAATAAAATTATCAATTCTTAAATATCACTTTAACATTTTCTTTATATTGGAAGATAAAGATATTCTTTAAGGTTATATTTTCATCAAATGTATTAAAAATAATGAATAAAATTATCAATTATTATATTTAATACAAAATTATTATTATAAATAATATATTAATTAATTTTTAAAAATATTTATTAACAATACCCTATATTAAAACCAAATAAAAGTTCAATAATTTAGACCAAATTAATTTCCTCGCTCAACTGTAAATGCAGTCAGTAGTATCCCAACAACAAACGACCGCAATTTTACAAGGTTTTGATGAATCCAAATCCTCAGCCCCATTTTTTGTCATCATCCGTGCCCCAACAATTAAAACAGGCCACGTGTTTTTTTTTTTTTTTTATGATTCCCTTAATACCTGTTTACCTTCAATGAATAACTCAAATTTACTTGTAAAAATAACATAATAAAATGAAACAGTGATTCAAAGTTGCAGAAAATAATGGGAATTGTATCATGAAATTCTCATATTCTGTCATTGGTATGTACCCTCACTCCCCTTCCAAACAAAGAACAAAAAATTGGTACCTTCACCCACCCTCCAAAAGAACAAAATATTCTTCAATTTATATTGATAGAACAGTGCAAAGCAAAATTTTCATGTTTTCCTCTTTGAAATCTGGTCTTTTCGTTCCATCTTTTTATTTTTTTCAATTTAGTTTAGCTCTGAGAACCTAGATTAATGAGGAATTTTATAACAAAATTGATTTTAGATTCTCAAACAAAATTGATGAAGGTTTCTTTTTTACACTTTGATTTATTTTTCCAACTTTAAGCAGAGAGTAAGAAGTGAGTGAAAGAGGATGTTGTTGTACCACTAAATCCAACCATGACCAAGCCTCAATTTTAATTACTTGCTTATGTATGTATTCGACTTAATAGACCAAATTTACTATTTTTTTTTCTCGTCAGCCATCGCAACTCTTTCGGCTTTTTTATTACAATATAGCCAAAAAAAAAAATTTACCAAATTACCGTTACTTTTTGATTATTTCCCAAAATACGGATTTTTTTTTTTCAGCTGGGAAATCGCCATCATGGCGATTTCCCAGCGTGTTTTTTTGCAAATTTGTAAAAAACACCAAGGGAAATCGCCATGGGGGATGGCGATTTCCCTTGGTGTTTTTTGCAAATTTTGCAAAAAAATACCAAGGGAAATCGCCACCCCCCATGGCGATTTCCCTTGGTATTTTTAGCCAATTTTGCTAAAAACATGAAGGGAAATCGCCACGGGGGTGGCGATTTCCCTTCATGTATATATTTTTTTTTTCAATTCTTAGGAAAATTTAAAAAACATGACTCAATAGTGAATTTATTGTGAAAGGGTATAATGAATAAAAGTTATTTGAAAAAGAGAAATGAATAATTAGAAATTATTATAAAGGATTAGACCTGCTCACGGGCCGGGCAGCCCGGCAGGCTCGGACCGTATTGGGTCGGGCCCGGGCAAGATAATTTATGTTCCGGGCCGGCCCGGCCCGGAACAGTGATTTTTATTATAATAATATTTATTTTATTTAATTTTAATTAAAAAAATAAAAAAATTATTTTTTTATTCCAATGAACAGTGATTCGGGCTTAAACGGGCGGGCCTGGGCAGAAAAGAAAAAAAATATGGGCCGCGGCCCGGCCCGTCCCATGAGCACCTCTATAAAGGATATTGTAAAGACAAAATTATCCTTGATAAAAAAACCTTCTCTTCTCTTCCCTTTTTCTTTTATTTTTTAATTTAATTTTTAATTAAAAAATAAATATTCTGAAAATAAAAATTTTAAATTTAAAAAAAAATTAAATTTTTTATTTACTTTTTTTATTTAAATATTTTATTTTTTAAATTTATTTTCAATTAAAATTTTTAAAAAATAATATTTCCTTAATTAAAGAAAAAAAAATAAGTTTTTTCATTAAGAGTAATTTTGTCTTTATAATATTTTTTATAATAATTTTTAATTATTCATTTCTTTTTTTCAAATAACTTTTATTCATTATATCATTTCACAATAAATTTACTATTGAGTCATGTTTTTTAAATTTTCCTAAGAATTGAAAAAAAATATATACGTGAAGGGAAATCGCCACCCCCCATGGCGATTTCCCTTCATATTTTTAGCAAATTTTGCTAAAAATACCAAGGGAAATCGCCATGGGGGTGGCGATTTCCTTTGGTATTTTTTTGCAAATTTGCAAAAAACACCAAAGGAAATCGCCATCCCCCATGGCGATTTCCCTTGGTGTTTTTTACAAATTTGCAAAAAAAACACGCTGGGAAATCGCCATGGGGGATGGCGATTTCCCAGCTGAAAAAAAAAGATCCGTATTTTGGAAAATAATCAAAAAGTAACGGTAATTTGGTAAAAAAAAAATTTTTTGGCTATATTGTAATAAAAAAGCCTCTTTCCTTTGTAACTATTCTCTAGTTAAAATTAATGGACCTTTCTTGAGAAAGACGATAATAAATGTAATTGGATGCTATTTTAAGGTGTCTATGCCTCTATGGTCTGAATCGTTGGTATGAAAAAATCTTTGCTCAAGGAGCGGCTTGACCCGGCTCGATTTATCGGGTCTAGGAGATTTTTTTTTATTTTTTAATATTCAAAAATAATTTTTTATTTAAATATATTTTAAAATTAAATAAAAAATATTTTTTTAATTATTAAAATAAATTCAAATCGAATTTAAATTTAAAAAATTTTGTTCAATATTCAATTGATTTGAATTGGATCAGATAAATAATACGATTTTTGAATACATATAATTGTTGTTCTTTTAAGTCTTTCCTCACTTTTTTTTCTTCGTTATTACGCTGAGCAATTGAAACCCTTATAAATTGATCGAATTTTTAGAATTGTGTGAAAGAAAAAACAAACGATTTCCCTTCTTGTACAAGTCCTTAAGACACTTTGGTTATTGCATAAGTTTTCTTTTACAATACAAATAGTTTAATAAAGACAATTAAGTGAAGATAAGAATATGAATAAATATTCAATATGAATCATTTAAGTTTTAAATACTATATTTAAAATATTATATCTTACAAGATAAATAGGGATATTTAAAATTAATGGTAAAAAAAATTGAGATTAGATTTGACAAAAATAATTGCTTAGTTTTAACATCAGAGAATTGCTTTTTTCGGATTTTGGTCAAGAATTGCTGATATATGATTATCTCATCCTTACTTTGGCTTTTTTAATTTTTTGATACGTTTAATTGAGCTATGCTATTTTGTCACACACTTTGATACAAATCCGATCCAATTTAATTTTTTATTAAAAAAAAAAGTAATTTGAAAATTGTTTATTAATTTTTTTTAAAATGACGACATAATTTGCGACCGATATTCATTTTTCCATTAGTATAAAGCACAACCACAAGAGAGTTTGTTTTCTAAAAAATGCGTTACACTCTCCGCATACACAAAAGAGAAACTCCATTTATTCTCTGTAATTAACCATGGAGGTGAAGGAAGCTAAACCTGACACCACCATGAGAAAAGCTCTCCTAGTAATAAACTGCATCCTCCTTTCTGTAGGCAACTGCGGCGGTCCACTTCTGATGCGTCTCTACTTCATCCATGGTGGGAAACGAGTCTGGTTCTCGAGCTGGCTCGAGACTGGAGGTTGGCCCATCATCCTAGTACCCATCACCTGCGCTTACATGTACCGTTCCAGGACCGAACCCACTTCGAAAAACAAGCTTTTCTACATGAAACCTCGCTTGTTCATTGCCGCCGCGGTCATCGGAATCCTTACAGGCCTTGATGACTACCTTTACGCCTATGGCTTGGCTCGTCTTCCCGTTTCAACTTCTTCTTTAATCATTGCCTCACAGTTGGGTTTCACGGCAGGGTTTGCTTTCCTTTTGGTGAAACAAAAGTTCACTTCTTACTCCATAAACGCTGTGTTTTTGTTAACTATAGGAGCAGGTGTTTTGGCTTTGCATTCGAGCAGTGACCGGCCTGAGAATGAATCAAACAGGGAATATATTTTAGGGTTTTTAATGACCCTGGCTGCATCTGCTTTGTATGGACTTATCTTACCTTTGGTGGAATTAACGTACAAGGAGGCAAAACAAGAAATCAGCTACGCCCTTGTGATGGAGATTCAGATGGTGATGTGTTTGTTTGCTACTGGTTTTTGCACCGTTGGGATGCTTGTTAACAACGATTTCAAGGTTTCTTTTTTTGTCTCTTTCTATCTAATTAGTTATTCCTCTTACCGGCCAAGTATTATTCCATTTAATATGAATAAAAAATCTTAGGTTAAGTTTGATAACTTGAACTTAAAAAGAATGGATTTGGATATTAAATTTTGTATACATTATGTAATAAAATATATATAAGTATGACTTTTATAATTATTTTTAAATTTATAAATTTATTGAATGTTTATTTAATGATAAATTTGAAATATTTAAATATTTGTGAATTTAAATTTATTTTTTATATCTTTTAAATATATTGTATTCATCCTCGCAAAGTCATCTTTTCCAACATAATATTATAGTTTAATTAATTCTAGTACTTGAGATAAAAAGGTAAGGTACAACTCAGACCCACTTTTATAAAGTGGCTACTGGCTACTGTAAATCTTTTCTAAGTTTAAGAAGCCCTTTTTAGATAGGAAATTGAAGCCAACTTTATCAATCTTGATAAATAAAGTCAAGCAGGAGGAATAAAGATAATCTAGTAGAATGAAAAGTCATATATATATATATATATATATTCTGAAATGGAAAATCATTTCTTTATTTTTTTTCTTTTTTGGTTCTATTTTGGTATAATTAGCACTTTTATTATAGCTATGAAAAAATACATTGAAATGTTAAATTTTTGCAGGCAATTCCTAGGGAAGCAAGGGAATTCGAGCTCGGAAAAACAAAATATTGCGTTGTAGCGATTTGGAGTGCAATAATATGGCAGTGTTTCTTCTTGGGAGCAATAGGAGTAATCTTTTGTGCTTCATCTTTGTTATCAGGTATTGTAATTGCAGTTCTATTGCCCGTAACAGAGATTCTGGCAGTAATTTTCTACCAAGAAAAGTTTCAAGCAGAGAAGGGTGTGGCTCTTGCACTCTCACTCTGGGGCTTCGTTTCATACTTCTATGGTGAGATCAAGCAAACCAAGAAAAAGAAACCAGCTCCTGAAACCGAGATGCCATCAGTACTAGTTCCCAATCGTCTCGAAAGTAGTGTTTAAGTTTTGGTGATCATCCCTGGCTAATAGTTTATGGGAATTTATAGTAGCTAGTTAGAAAAGAAATTACCTTTGCCATGTCCTTGTAAGAATTCGATTTTCTATGATTTCAGGTTTAAAACACCGGGAAATATTAATATATTAATTTCCCAAAGTTTCTTCTCCATTTTCGAATTTAAATGTCAGTTTAGCCCATTGTCTTTTTTCAGGAAGAGCAGGATTAGCAAAAGTAGAGAAAACTCAATCATAAAGTTAGGAGCCGTCACATGCTCAAGAATTGTCTCCCACCTCCTGTAAGTTCAACCAGTAGATAGCTGCTGATAAAGCCTGTTGTCCATTTCAGGGTCTTCATCACAATTAAAATAATTACTGAAGGACCCAATGTTACCCACAAAAAGATTCAGGCATCTGATGCATGCAAGATACATCCCAAATATATTGAATTCAAAGCAATTGCTCTGAACTAAAATGGCAAATCAGGAACCTAATGACATTTGCCAATCACAAGATCAGCTATCATCTTTGGTACCTGGTGGTGCCAGCCAAACAGCTAAGATCATGGAAATAATTATGCCTTAGATCAAATGTGTCAAAATCTGAGCGCATTAAATTAATGATGTAAATGAATTTCGAAAGAGCTGGAATTATCAGATAACAAGCGTTATTGTGATGTACACTTACCAGTTGCCCTTCAATAGTACTGTCATTTTCATTATTAATTTCCTCCTTTGCAAGTTCTTCTAAAATAGCACGTTGCTGGTCATTTATTGCACTGAAGAGGGGGTAGGGAAGGAAAAGAATAATGACAGAATAAAAATTAGGAAATCTGTTTTCTCAGAGAATCTACATTGCACATAACTCAGGCTCCAAAAGTAATAATCATATTAATTCGTTTTCTCAGTTTTGGCAAAACAGGCCACTCTATAAAAGTAAATACCACAATTCACATAGGGATTAGAACAGTAGGCTATACTTTACAAGTATAAATGGCCGAGATGGGGCAAAGGGCTGCTGTAATTCGAACTTCAGTTCTTCCAGCTCATAAAGTCTGATACTTGGTTAGCAAGCACTCGTGTATCTACACCATTTCAGGATCACTTAACACTTTATTAAAAAAACTTGCTAGCTATGGCTTGTAATTGACAGTAAAAGCATCTTATAGTCACTAAAGTAACAGGTGATCTCGAAAATGAGTAATTATACTTGACAACTACAATGAAAGTTTTCATTTCCATGAGGCAGAAATGCCCAATATTAGCAGAGCTAAAAATCAATAGATCGAGCATTTTCAAAGGCAATATGGTTCCCACAAATCCACTGACTGGTATAGTATCCTTATCTTTCAATGAACTAGTATATTGAATTAAAAAGATCTTAGCAGATTATCCAACTTCACTCCACGTTAAAAGGGAGAGGAAAGAAAAGAATTAAATTTTGTAAGTAATTTCACCAGGACACAAATTTGAGGAAGAACTCATCTTAATAAGCATCAGGATTTCTAATGGCCAGAAGCATCATATACTCAACTAAGCCTCACTGCAAAAAGGTATACAACTAAGCCTCACTTCAAAAAGGTATACAACTATGCATACTTCAAACAAATGAAATATCTTAGGTGAAATGCTGTCCAAACTGATCTATATATCTTCATATCATCAGTCATAAATTTAGAGATAACCAAACCAATAATATGAACTGAAATAAGCTAAAAGAAGCTTACGTGGGCAAATTAACACGGAAACGAACATATTGATCTCCATGATGTACTAGAAAACCATGTTCAGGCTTGTCCTGCATGAACTCATAAAGAAGGCACATTTATGGCAGAAAATTGCACAAGAGAGTAAATTCAAGCAGCACCAAGAAATAGGGAGAGGAGGTGCCTATGCCTCTCTTATAAGCTTAACAATTTGTGTATCTGTATCGTGTTCGTGTATTTTATCGTATCATAATCGTATCGTATTTAAGGTATTTTATATTTATATAAATTTTGATACGTTAATAATTCGTATTATATAAATTTTGATACTTTCATATATTTATATCGTTTTCGTACTTTTTTCGTATCGTGTTCAATATTATCAGATATACTTAGAACCTGAAATTTTCCATGTTGGAATAATGGGGCTCTAGACAGTGGACCCCAAAATGCTTTGAGATAACATAATATAGCTGAAATGTTGCGTAATATTAAACCTTGAACCAAATTTGAAGGGGAAAAAAAATTTGTTGAAATATTTAGGCGTCAAAGGCAATAAAAAGAATCAAACGAGTTTTATTCCAACTGGAAAGTTCAGGGCTATATGCAGCAGGGAGGGTTTAAGAGTTTTTACATTTTAGGCTTATTAAGTTCACTAAACGACGGCGTTTAGTGCGACGGGATCCGCGTGGCAAAAAGTTCACTTCACACAACTTTCTCGACCTTCTCTCTCAACTCTCAAGCAAGAAAGGAAGAGCAGAAGCAGATTTTTGTTGTCCATGGCGAGTCGCTCGATTTTCTCTAATCTCAAATGCAATGGCGGCGATAAGCTTGCGGTCGCCACATGGCGGCGGCTAATAAGTTATATTTTTTCCCCGAATTACGCGGTGGAGAAGCCAAGTGCAAATACTGCTGCTGCTAGTAGCAAGGAAAGTCTAAAGAGGAGCATTTTGGGGTTGAAATCACCCACGGAAAGTGCAACCAGGGTGCTTCAAGATTGGGTTGATTCGGGTCACAAGGTTGACATTCCGGAGCTCCTATCTATTACCGAAATTCTCCGCCAATCTAGGCGCTACAATCAGGCCCTCGAGGTTCCTTTCTTCTTTCCATGTTTAGAATTTGTTGGTAGTGTAATATAAAGCAAAAAAAAGGGGGGGGGGAAAGGTTCATTTTTGTGTTTAATTGGAAGAAATGAAAATTTTGAAAAGATGAATTTTCTGGTTAGGAAAAATTATATAGTATATCATTTTCTTGGCAAAAGGGTATTTAATTTTTTATGGGTAAAAAATCCTGCTACTAGTTATTTCATGAATTTGATTCTGTACTATATTTGTGAAACAAACAGATTTTGACATGGAAGGAAACTCAAAAAGGTTTACAAATGTCAGCTGCAGAACATGCCAGTAAAGTGAAATTACTCATCAATGTTGGTGATTTAACAGCGGCTGAAGAACATTTCAATCGTTTATCCAAAACTGCTTCGCAGAAAGCGGCTTGTCTCCCTCTTCTTAATGGTTATGTAAAAGAAAGGAACATTGGAAAAGCTGAGGCTTTCATGAGTAAGTTGGCTGCTTTGGGGCTGACCCTCAGCCCCCATCTGTTTAATGAAATGATGAAACTGTACATGGCAACATCTCAGTATGAAAAAGTACATCTGGTTATCATGGAAATGACTCGAAACAAAATACCCAAAAATGCTCTATCCTACAACCTTTGGATGGATGCTTCTGCCCAATCATCTGGGGTTGCAGAAGCAGAGGCCGTCTACGCTGAAATGCTGAGTGATGAGAATGCTAAAGTGGGGTGGAGCACGCTATCTACTTTAGCTAATATTTATACCAAAGCAGGTCTTGTTCAGAAAGCAGTTTTTGCCCTCAAAACTGCAGAAACAAAGCTGTCTGCAAGTAATTGCTTTGGTTATATCTTCCTTATGACTCAATATGCATCTTTGAACAAAATGGCTGAGGTTCTTCGGCTTTGGGAAGCCGGTAAGGCAGTAGGTAAGAGAATGAGCTGTGCCAATTATATGTGCATATTATCGTGCTTGGTTAGGCTAGGTGATCTTGTACAAGCTGAGAAGGTGTTTATGGAATGGGAGTCCAACTGTCAGAACTATGATATCAGAGTCTCCAATGTCCTTTTACGTGCATACATGCAGAATGGATGGATGGACAAAGCTGAGTCACTGCATCTCCACTCATTGGAGAAAGGTGGGTGTCCCAATTACAAGACGTGGGAAATTCTGATGGAGGGATGGGTGAGAAGCCATAACATGGTAAAGGCCATTAATGCTATGAAGAAAGGGTTTGCTTTGTTAAAAGATTGTCATTGGAGACCACAGCATCATGTTCTTGTGGCCATTGCCAAGTACTTCGAGAAGCATGGGAATTTAGAAGATGCATACAACTTTTTTAGAGATGTTCAGCGTATGGGTCTTGCAAGTTCATCGATATATAAATCATGGCTTACAATCCACCTTTTGGCTAAGAGACCAGCTCTTGACATCCTTGAAATGATGGATAAGGATAGAATTGAGATGGATGATGAGATTTCTGCCCTTGTTCAAGCTTTCGACAAGCAAGTAAAATCGACTCCAGGAATTAATACCAATGCCTCTTAATTTCAGCTGTTTTTGGGATGAAATTGATTCTATTATAGAGGAAAGAAGATGAGTGATGTTCCCGGTTAAAAACTCCCATGATTCAGCCAGCTGGTTGTTACATTTGAAGTACAGGTATTCCTGATGATATCAAATCCTATCATCTTTTAAACCGAAAAATAGTGCACAAGGGGGGTCTGCTTAGCTGCTCTAGATGAATGCCACTAGGGCCTTGTCCTCCATTGAAACCAACCATTATAGCAGCCATACAATAACAAGGTAACTACCATGTCTGGATATTATTTAGGTTAAACTGCTACTTCAATTGCAAAGTTGTAACCAAAAGGAATACAAGGGGGTTCCATTGCTAGTAAATTTGAAATTTATCACAATCGAGATCCCCTACTGATGCAAAACGAAATGCCCTGCTAATGCTTTTTATAATTTGGCAGTATTCTGGTTTAAATGTGGTGTTT
This sequence comes from Fremontodendron californicum, assembly GCA_030761205.1. Lineage (NCBI taxonomy): Eukaryota > Viridiplantae > Streptophyta > Magnoliopsida > Malvales > Malvaceae > Fremontodendron > Fremontodendron californicum. The sequence continues at coordinate 17,905,929 of JAULJL010000026.1, forward strand.
CCTCTCTTTCTCTCAACACGCACACACACACACACATCAAACATGATGAAAATGCTGGAAAAAATAAAATGACAGATTGCTTTAGGTGTGCAGTGAACTAAGGAAGATAATAAATGAAAAGATGAAAGAAGCGTTATACTACTTAGGGGTCACACCTTACTTGCAAGCAAAAGCTTCCACAAGAAACTCTCCATTGTTCTGTACTGAATTTATATATATCACTAGGGCATATGGACTCTTGTGTTCAATTCAAGAGTAAAACCTATATTAGCCCTCATGACAAGACTAATAGGACTAGTAAACTAAAGATAAATGTTCCATGACAACAAGCATATAAAAATACAGATTTCTCCCTATTTAGACATGACAATTCGTGTATTCATATCGTTTTTGTATATTTTTTTGTGTCATAATCGTGTTTATTATATTTTATATTTATATAAAATTTGACATGTTAATAATTTGTGTTATATAGATTTTGACATGTTCGTTTATTCGTGTCCGTGTTTTGTGTCGTGTTTTAGTTATTTTTACATGTCGTGTTCAATATTACCAGGTATTTACCAGAAAGAAAAGGTCCACAACAGCAGAACTAGCAGAATAAGGTGCATCGGCCTGCATCATCCATATATATGATTTAATGTAATCTAGAAGTGATTAATGCATGGACCACATGCAGGCCTTTTCGAGCACATTAACTCTTAAACGGTGTCACCTGGTAAAGACCAAGGACTTAAAGCTGAATCAGCTTTGAACTGTCATGAATGCATTGTAATTCATTCATTGATAAAGACCAAGGACAAAAATGTTAGACATTGTAATTTAATCTTCTTTGAATTCATTGAAATTCTGGTCCTAATTATAGATTTAAAAGCAAAATAAGTGCACAACGCATTACATCGGGGCAATCCAGCTTGTCTTCCACCCCAAGTTCATCTACCAAAAGCCTTAAGATGCTGAAAGCCTATTTTCCATACAGGAAATCACAGGAAAAAGAAAAACACTTAAAAACTCTATTAATGATTGAATGCTCATTTAAAGTTTCACTATAGCCCCCATCGTAGGAAAACCATGAGATCTTGTACGATATTCTTCAGTTACTGCAAAGATAACAATGCTGAGGAAACATTTCGCGAGATTCGATCATGTATTGACTCCTGCAAGAAAAGAAAAAAAAAAAAAAAAATCAACTTGCCACTTTGCTATAATAACATTAAAAGAAGCATCTATAGTTGCTAAGTCTTACCTCCGTCGATGGCATCTCAAATCTTGATTTTGTTATTGTCTCGTACAAAAAGATGTATCTGGCAGTAAGGTTAACACCAGTGCAAATGGACATTAATGAAAGCACTTCAATCATAAAACAGGGTCAAAATGTTTCTACATCAAGAAGCACCACAAGGTACACTAAAAAACGTGGATTCAAACACATAGGTTTGGCTCCTAACAGTTCTCTTTCAATACAACTATCGTCACCGTTCAAATGTCTAGAGTCCACAAATACAATTAATAACTGCACCCGAGTCCCGACACGTGTAATTGTGGGATTATTAATTGTTAATCAAATTCTACAAGCTTGTAAAATTAGGTCCATACAGCCATGTTTTGTAAAGGCTAGCATAGCAACATACTACACATGGAAGATGATAAAACAGTGATAGTTTGTTCCAATTGATAGGAGAGAAGAGAAATGAAGAAGAAATAGTATGTGAGAAATGAGAAGTAACTTCAAGTGAATAAGACATTGATTTAATTTTTGCTTTTCTCTTTAAATTCTTAATAGCATATATTTTGTGCCTAATAAAAAGGTATGATAACAAGGAAAATATACCGCCAAGCAAGCTCGCAGACAAGTTCTTCAGGGGCATCAGGAAGGACCTACGGATTGCATCATCAAACGAGATTTACGATACATCCTAAGATGAACTGACATCAAGAGCATAGAATGTAACTTTTTGATGTAAATTACCTCGTCTTCATAGGGATTGCAGTTCTTGCTAAACCATAACCTCAAGAACTCCTATAAACTCCATAACAATTACAGATTAAAAATCAGAAAATTTTCTAATTACATTGCTAGCAAGGAACTTAAAAGTGACAATCAACAATCTTCACATGTGAGTTGGCAATAAGACCAACTTTTTGTCCCTAAACATCAACTCAGACATGCATAAACTATTCACACACCTTGTCAATATTTTCAGGTTCAAGTCCATTCTGAAAGCGCTCTTCATAAGAATTGGCAATCCAATATCGACTCGAGTCAGGTGTATGAATCTAGAATTACAAAACAAAATGCAAAACTCATCATTGCCTGTCAGTTTGTGTGAACTTTTCATGCCGACATATGTGCGCACACACGCGTGCACATGTTTGCATGTGTTATGTGTATATGAGAGAGAGCAGGGAATCTTTTCATGAAAATGGCATCTAACCTCATCAACCAATAGAATTGAACCATCACTACTCTTTCCAAATTCATATTTTGTATCTACCAAAATCAGGCCATGCTCCAAAGCTACACGCTGTATTTTCCACAAAATCATATAAATCATAAAGTCAGTTGTATTAAACAATACAGTAATCATTATCAAGCAACATGCAGTTGAAGTGGAAATATAAAATGAAACAATCCATCATATTTTAATAACTTATATGGTGAAAGTGTTTATTGTAGAAAGAACAAACACCGCACATACATAAAGATACCCAAGATTGCTGTACATAAGCTACGATGCTTGACATAAGAGCATTCTGACTACCAGCAGAGCATCACTGACACTGTAAAACAGTGATTAGTAATAAAATGGTTTTTAACAAAACTAGGGGAGTTGAACAGAATGGGAAGCAACTCTCAAATGCCAAAGGCAACATTTTCATCCCAATCAACAGGCTGTCATAGCACAAAATACAATTCAATATTTGTTTTCTTCTTGTTCTATTCTGTTTTTCTTTTTTTTCTTTTTTTGATACATTTTCTTGTTTATTTTAAGTTTTAACATAGTGATCTATAATTTGATCTCATCTCAAGGAATTTCAGTGTGTTGACTGTTGACTGATATTGTCTTACATGCATCATAAAAATTACATCATGAAAGCACATGAAGCTTATGAACAGAATCTAAATCACCTGTCCATACTCAAACAAACTTAAAGCTTTTTCTCTTGCTTCATCAAAGTCAGCTCGAGCCATCAGTCCTCTTTCAATAATCTGCAAGGAAAATGCACCACTTGAAATAACTCATCCAGCAGATAAACAGAGACCAATCAACAATATCCTAAGATTAGCCAAAAGGAACCCGTTTTTTGGAGCCTTTCCTAGTTTGAAGGGGCAGATGTGGAGGAAGAGGAAAACAGTGAAGCAATATGAAAGATGAAGGAAGAATCTCATTATTTTCTTTATACTTTCCCTATATCATTCAAAGTTTAGATTTGGGATAAAGAAAAAAGATCAACCTCATCTGGAGTTACAGGAACATCATGATCCTCAGCCTTAGTTGTTGGTGTGAGTATGTTTGCAGTTAACTTTTGATTTTTTACCAACCCTATAACAAACATATAATTTCACCATCAAATAGTACAATTTCCAAATGAAAACAGAAAGTGATTTAACTATACAGAAACCTCACCATTTGGAAGTGCATTTCCACAGTAATTTCGAACTCCACTTTTGTACACTGTCCACAGTGATGTATCAGTACTTCCTGTCACAAATCCTCTAACTGCATATAGCACCAAAATTCAGATCAGATGAGGATTTTACACCAGATGACTGCAATAACTCTAAATGACAAGGTTGGCATACAGAAATGGAAAACTTAAATCACTTTGAATCTGTGACAATTCAATCTCCCATTCGATACAGCTATAAAAAAAAAAAAAAAAAACAATGAACTTACATAGAACACCAATTCAAAAAACAAATTTTTGTAATTGGACCATGTGAAATTGAGTTACGTATTCCAAAACTATACAAGTCTTTATCTTCCACACCTAATGAAAAATTACCCCATCTAAATATAGTAAAACTAAAACTTATGAAACATGTTCACTATTTTACATGCTGTGAATGAACAAAGGAAAACTTGTCGATTGCTTTAATTGATAGAATGTAACTTGGTTCATAATCCAAACTTAGGAATAGCTCCTAATCATGATATGTAACCAAGGAAATTCAGAGTTCAAGTTTGTAACAGCGAAACAATTTGATTCCAATTAGCCACCCTCCATGTGACAAAATAAAGGGTAAGAATATCAAAGATACTCACCAACAAATTCAACAGGAAAGACAGAACATTTCTTTCCAATTGTAACATTTTTATCTGGTACTGACAGAACAGCATTTGGAGTTATGTGTTGTGTTCTATTGAACCACCACAAACTCGTCTCATTAAGAACCTGAAAATTGAAATTCCAACAATGATACTACATCTCAATTACTACTGTTAATATTTACCATCAACAAAGTAGCAAGTACAAAAACCTGGCCCTTGAAGGGAATAGAGGCAAGAATCCTATCAAATGCACTCTGACGATCAGTTGTGACCAAAACAAGATAATCCCCACTATCATAAATATCTCTAACCTGCACAAATCGATCCAAATTAAAAAAATTCCCATCCTTTTAACACCAACCTTTGTTGGTTGCTATGAAAAAGCACACAACTTCAAATCTTAACTTAGCCAAATTTGTATTAAAAAAAAAAAAGACAATCTTTTGTTTCTACCTTGCCTCTGGTTTTGGATTTGAGACCAGGAACTGTCAATTGAAGATTAGTCTCTGAAAGACAATTCTGAACTGAGCCTTTTATGGTGGCAAAAACTTCTTCTTTGCGACCAGAGTTCAGCAAAGCATCAAGAGATGGATTTTGTTGTTGGCTCTGGCTTTGGTTTTGGCTGGACATAATCGAAAGTGAAATTTTGTGGTACTTTCTGGCATTGGGTTTTGCTTCAAAGGAAGAAATTGATGGGAAAAAGGGATTTTGAGTTCGATTTTTGGCGGAGTTTAATGGGGTTTTGGGAGGGTTTAAGGTTGTCCTCATACACTTAGCCATTTTCAGTTTTTCTTTGTCTTCGACTGTCTAATTTTTGAGGGTTCTATGAGACACGGAGATTAAACTGGACTGGAGTGTTTTCAAGGCCGTGTTTGGTTGCGTTGAATCTACTACTTTTTCATTTCATTTTTTTATTTAATTAAGCATTGCCGTTGCGATTGAAAAAAATTAGTTTCAAAAGTGTTGTAAAAATTATAGTGAAAAACTGCGATTTAAAATTTTTGTGTGTTTAGCATTGAAAAATAACTTTATAGTTGAAATGTCTAAAACATACATGATATTAAAAAATAAATAATAAGTTATTTTAAGTACTATTCTAATAAATTAATATTAAAATATATCAAAAAATAAATTTAAAATATTTTTTAAATAATTAATATAAATTATTGTGAAATTGAATTTTAAAATATACAAAAAAAATATACTTTTTAGATATTAATAAAATCACATACAAACATAATATATTCTTATTAAGTATATTTAATATTAGATATTTAAAATATAATTAAAAATGAATAATTGTTATACCCTCAAATAAATATTATAAAAATATATATTCAATTTTTGCATTAAAAAACTATAATTAAATGATGATATTATTGTGAATAACAAATAAATAAGTGCATTTTTAGTAAATTTATAGGTTGTAAACCCAAAAATCAACAAAAACACCACTTCAATGACTTGTGCGATTGATTGATTTTCTATGATGGAAAAGAGTTTTTTTACCACAATCTGTTTATCACTACAGTGAAAAACCCTGTTTTTAAAATCAAAATCAATAATAAATGAGGCCTAAGATAATTAATGGTTAGAACTTATAATCAATTCAAAAAAGTTAAAAACTTTATCACTGTAAATCATTTTTAAAACTTTTTTGTACACATAATCTTAAATTACACAACTAATTCAAATATATATATTTTTTTTTATGCATATAAATTTTTGAAGTTTTAAGGTCAAACCAGATGATCTGGTGCAAGAAAATCAAATAATAATATATTTTTACTTTTTTAATATATTTATTGTTATAATAATAAATTCAAATTCTGTTATTTTCTCAATTGAATTTCAACTATCTATAATTTATATTTAGACATGTTTAAACGTTGGATCGCAGTTTAAATTTTATTTTATTTTTTTATTCAGGTTCATATCTATTCAAAAATTTATTTACTATTAAAAAAATTATACTAATATTAATATATTTTATAATTAAATTTAAATAAAAAATATTTTTTATTTAATAAATAATATTTCAGACAGGACGATTCGAATTGTGAAAATTTTAATTCAAATCCGATCCAATTCGGGTCAAAACTATCAAGACGGACAGATAGTCCTGCAGGCCTGGTCTATAACTATTATATTTTTAAAAAAAAAAAAAAGAAAGGAAAGAAAGAAAGAAATTAAATAATTTATTTTACGTGTGTATATTATATCATATATATAATATAATAAGGTACATGCTTACTTGGTAAGTATGCTGACATGTAAGCTTATGTAGATATCTTCTCTTTATGACACGCAGAACAAGTTTACTTAAAAAGGTTTACGTGGACATTTTCTCTTAATAACATATAGGACAAGATTAATCCTTATATATTATATTTAAATTTAAAATTTTCAAAAAATATTTATCCCAATTTTTTAATTTTTACACTTAACAAATCTTATCTATTCACTTAATTTTTTTTTTAATCTTATCTATTCACTTAATATTTTGTTTTTTTGGATAAGTGAAAATTCACTTAATCTTCAAATATATATGTATTTTAAATTAAAAACATCTTAACTTTATTGTAACTCGATTGCTTATACGATGGTTTCCCTTCTTTGTTCTTAATTTTTATTTTTGTTACATTAATAGGTATATATTGGTTCAGCTCTCCTTATCAAAACATATAAATTTGTAGAATGGGTAGGATAAATAATTTTACAAATATATAGTTCCGAGCCAAGACAACATCGAAGTTTTTAGTAGACTCAACGTTCCTTTCCTTTGCGATTGCAACGACGATGGCGTCTTCGGACCACGTTTTCAACTACAAAGTTAGGCCAGACGAATCACTAAACCTATGTTTGGATTGAAGTTGAGGTAGGGAAAGAAAAATAAAGCAAGGAAAAATGAGAAATCTTTCTCTTACTTTCTCTTGTTTGAATATGATATAAAAAAATAAAATAAAAATTAATAAAGGAATTCCCTCAAATGTTCAATTTCTTATTACTCCAAACTGGGGGAAATAGTAGGAAAAGGAAATGATTAAAATATTTTTACTTATAAAATGATTTTTATATTTTTTTTTTTTTTAATTTTTAAAAATCATTATAATTCATTACCTTTTTAATTCAGTCAACAATTTTTTTTCTTTATTTTATACTTGGTTTTAATTTTCTCTCATTTTATTATTATTTCATATTTTTATTTTAAAAAAATAAAAAAGACAAAAAGACATGTAAAAATGAAAAATATATATAATAATGGAGCTTTTTAAAACTATAATAAAATACTAATAATACTTATATAAATTTATAATAAATTTTATCCTAATAAATTTCAGTCATACATTTTTTATAATAATTTTGATATTTGATAATATTTTTTTATTTTAGTTTATAAATATTTTTGATATTATATGTTATTTTATAAAAATGTTATAATTGAAAATTTTTATTACAATAAATTCTTTCATTTCTTTTTCACTCTTTAACCAAATAATGGTTGTTAGAATTCATTTTCTTTCCTTTATTAATTTTAACTATCCAAACAAAAGGTACATATACCTTTTCCTTTCCTCAACCTTTCTCTCTTTTACTTTCCTTTCATTTCCTTTCCTTTACTATTATATATCAAAACATAGCATAAAATACAATCTTAAGTGATAATGTCTATTCACCCATGATACAGTATTTTTAACCTTGTTATGTCTATTCATATATTGAGTTATCAAATTTTATATTGTTTATATTATCACCTACAATCTTAAGTGATACAATATTTCTAATTGTATATTGTTTATAAGTTAAAATATATTTTAGTTATAAATTAATATATAATAACTAAAATAATATTAAGTGATAATACTGTATATTGTTTATTTTATACCAATGAAATATTTTAACTTATATGTAATAATATTATTTAGAAATATTTGTATTAGTGATAATATTGTATAATATAATCAAGGAAAGTTTTTATTTACAAAAATAGGAAAATTTTAACTTATAAAATATTTTTATTTTAATTATGTTTTCGGTTTAAATTTTTTATCAACAAATTGTTGGATAATCACCTATATTTTGCTATTTTTGTAAATAAAAATCTTAAGTGATACAGTCTAATCTTAAGTGATAATATTATATCATAAATTTATGAATATATATAAATTAGTTATATTATATTGTATCACTTAAGATTGTAGGTGATATCACTTAATATTATCACCTACAATCTTATTAATGGTGATATTAATATATTTTAGTTAAAATATTATCACATATAACTTAAAATATTTAGTTTATTCATATTATTCATGATACAGTATAATTGAAATATTTCAATTCAAAAAGTATTTAAATATGTCACAAACTTATTATACGTGATAAAAACTTTATAATCATTTAAAAATATTTTTAACTGAACTGTATATATCAAAATTAATTTGTTACTCAATCCATGAGCAAGTATATATTTCATTCATATAAATTTGTATATAAAACTAAATATTTGTATACTATATTTTAGATATTTTTATTTTTGTTTAAATATTATCTATCATATATTTTGAATTTCGTTAAATTTTGTAATAAAATTTTTATTATGATTTAATATTTTATTATATTATATATATGGAACATTATATATATTAAACATGAAAATGATTATATAAAATTAATCTATATTTTTATATACATATATAAACTAGTTTATTATATATAATCTATAACAATAATTAAAAACTAACCCTATAATTAATATAAGACTTTGATTGGGGAAATTGAATCCATTTCTTGTTGCCAACTCATCAATGGCATTTATCATTATTTTATGTATTTTTTGGATATTTAGGCTATGGTATTTTTTTAGGTGTTTTTGAGGTATTTGATATTTGTTTATGGGTAGTGGTGTTCATGGTTAGGGTCACGGTCCAGGAAAAAAAGTTTCTTTACCCAACTAAGCCCGTTTTGGGTCAGGTTTAGATCGGTTCGTAAGTTCATTTTACTATTCATAAATATTAAAATAATATTTTTATATTAATATTAATATATTTTTTATAATTAAATTTAAATTAAAAAAATATTTTTTAATTATTGAATAGTAATTCGAGCCAGATCGAGCACGTTTCGGATCGGCTTGGGCTGACCCATAAGCTCATTTCACTATGCATAAATAATTGAAATATTAAAAAATTATTTTTATATTTTTTATAATTAAATTTAAATAAAAAAATATTTTTAATTATTGAATAATAATTCAGGTCGGCGGATCGGCTTGAATTACAAATATTCTTACCCAAGCTCGACTTACAAATATTCTTACTCAATCCAAAGTATTCGTATTCGTGTTATTTTTCGTGTATTCAAAGTATTATAAATTTATATAATTTTTACAAGTTAATAATTTGTTTATTGTAGATTTTGATCGAGCACGTTTCGGATCGGCTTGGGCTGACCCATAAGCTCATTTCACTATGCATAAATAATTGAAATATTAAAAAATTATTTTTATATTTTTTATAATTAAATTTAAATAAAAAAATATTTTTAATTATTGAATAATAATTCAGGTCGGGGCGGATCGGCTTGAATTACAAATATTCTTACCCAAGCTCGACTTACAAATATTCTTACTCAATCCAAAGTATTCGTATTCGTGTTATTTTTCGTGTATTCAAAGTATTATAAATTTATATAATTTTTACAAGTTAATAATTCGTTTATTGTAGATTTTGATCGAGCACGTTTCGGATCGGCTTGGGCTGACCCATAAGCTCATTTCACTATGCATAAATAATTGAAATATTAAAAAATTATTTTTATATTTTTTATAATTAAATTTAAATAAAAAAATATTTTTAATTATTGAATAATAATTCAGGTCGGGGCGGATCGGCTTGAATTACAAATATTCTTACCCAAGCTCGACTTACAAATATTCTTACTCAATCCAAAGTATTCGTATTCGTGTTATTTTTCGTGTATTCAAAGTATTATAAATTTATATAATTTTTACAAGTTAATAATTCGTTTATTGTAGATTTTGATCGAGCACGTTTCGGATCGGCTTGGGCTGACCCATAAGCTCATTTCACTATGCATAAATAATTGAAATATTAAAAAATTATTTTTATAATTAAATTTAAATAAAAAAATATTTTTAATTATTGAATAATAATTCAGGTCGGGGCGGATCGGCTTGAATTACAAATATTCTTACCCAAGCTTGACTTACAAATATTCTTACTCAATCCAAAGTATTCGTATTCGTGTTATTTTTCGTGTATTCAAAGTATTATAAATTTATATAATTTTTACAAGTTAATAATTCGTTTACTGTAGATTTTGACACATTCGTGATGTGTTCGTGTTATTTTTTTTGTTTGTTCAAATTATTGTAAATTTATATAAATTTTTACATGTTAATAATCCATTTTATGTAGATTTTGAGACGTTCGTGTATTTATTTTGTATTCATGTTATCCTTCATGTCGTATTTTTTTTCATGTTGTATTCGTGTCGTTTTTAATTCATTCAAATATTTTGCATAATTTGTTATGGTGATTAAATTTAGAGAAAATTATATATATATATATGTCATGTCTCAATTAATCTCATATTTTACATAAATTGTCATAATGATTCAATTTAGAGAAAAAAATTTATGTTCGTAACGTGTTTGCATATTTTATCGTGTGTTTAAAGTATTATAAATTTATATAAATTTTTACACGTTAATAATTGATTTTATGTAAATTTTTACACATTCGTGTATTTGTGTCATGTTCATGTTATTTTTCGTGTCGTGTTTTAATTAATTTTTTTATGTTCTGTTCGTGTCGATAATCATTTTGTGTTCGAAAATTGTCAAGTCTAGCTAATTGACACTATTCAAGTAACTCTCAATTTTGTGTTACATGTCGTCATGTTTGTATTATTTTTTTGTCATAATCGTATTTAGGCTATTATATATTTATATAAATCTTGATACGTTAATAATTCATTTTATGTAGATTTTGACACGTTCGTGTATTTGTATTATGTTTATTTTATTTTCGTGTCGTGTCGTTTTTAATTATTTTTTGCATGTTATATTCGTATCTTATAATTATATTGTATCTAAAATTATCGAATCTAATTGATAATTTCAAATAATTTTTAATTTATATCAAATGTCGTATAATGATGAAAGTTATTATTTTTTAAAATTATATTTACTTCTCTTATTTTTTTTTTTATCTTTTAAATTTATTATAAAATATCAATTCAAATTCGATAATATACTCCTAACGCTAACATTTATCTAGTTATAAAGTAAAAATCACCCCCAAATCTCTCAGCCCGGACGTTTCTAGGTTTTCTGATTTGATCCTCCAAATTTCTCTCCCCGGATTTTCCCTATCATTTACTCACCTAATTTCGCTAATTCTCGCTTTTATTTCTTTCTGCTTTTTTTAACCATTTCTCAACCGGGGTCTCCGTATGTGGAATCTGGTGGATTTTTGGCTGGTGTTTAAAGGTTCTTCTTTGCCACAAAATTCTGATTTTTTTAGTTGATTTTTATGATTAGATTGAAAATTTTGAATAATGATAGAATAAAGTTAGCATTTTGATCTAGGTTCTATCTGGTCCCCAGGAGAATCCATGAAAAAAGCAAACAGGACCGATTCAGTATCTCGAATTTTCTTTTCTTTTTAAATAAATGTTCCGTTTTTAATTAAAGATGAGTTTTTAACACCGTAATTTAATTGGGGGCTCACAACTTTTTTGTGGCTTAGCGAATCAAGTTTTTTTTTTTCTTCTATTTTTCCTTTGTTTTTGAACTGATTTTGACCCATCATTTCTTATTTTGTTTTTGATTTACAGGAAAGGAAAGCAGAAGAGCTTGCGCAATAAAATTGGATATTTTCATTGATTATCTGTAATTTTTCTGAAACTTAAATGTATCTAAGGTCTAATTTTTAGATAAGTTTGTTTGAATTAATACTTGACTTGATGAGAAAGAAGAGGAAAGGAAGTGAAACTGATGCATCTCCGGAGGTAACCAACAAATTTGCATCTACGTGTGATTCTAGATCATGTAATATTAGGTCTCATTATTCATTAGAAGATTATGCGAGAATAAAAAAGAGGTGCAAAGAAGATGTGGATTCACCTCCTGTTGGTTCATGTAAAAATAGACTCGCTGGCATTGCTACTGCCCCGCCTTGTGGTGCGTCCTCTTTGGTGCCTCTAGGAAGAGGTCTTAAGAGGAAGATAGGGTGCATTGAGGTAATTACACGAATTGGTAGGAAGAAAAAGATTGAGGATGATTATGTTAAAGGTGACACGATTGGGCAGGGGAAATTTGGGTCGGTTTGGTTGTGTAGGTCTAGGACTAGTGGAGTAGAGCTTGCGTGTAAAACCTTGCATAAGGGAGAGGAGACGGTTCACAGAGAGGTAGAGATAATGCAGCATTTATCTGGTCATCCTGGAGTTGTGACTTTGCTGGCAGCGTATGAGGAGCCGGATTGCTTTCATCTCGTAATGGAGTTGTGCTCCGGAGGTCGTTTGATTGACCAAATGGCAGAGGGTCAATATTCAGAGCAACGTGCTGCTAATATTTTTAAGGATGTGATGTTAATCATTAAGTACTGTCATGAGATGGGAGTTGTGCATAGAGATATAAAGCCAGAGAATATTCTCCTCACAATTTCAGGAAAGATAAAGCTGGCAGATTTTGGTCTTGCCATGAGAATTTCCAATGGTGAATATCTGGCACCTGCTTTGAAGAATATTACCTTTACTTTTTATTGATTCTTTTAAATTCATGCTTTGCTTAGTATCTTGCAACTCAATATTCAAATGTTTGGAGATGTAGAGTTAAGTTTGTATGTTCTCAATGTTTATCAAGTATGATGACATCTTTATTTTGAGATTGGCTGCAAAATGCCAGTCACACATATGCATGAAGGTAGAGGGAGAGGGAGAACTAAGTTGTTGCATGAGACAAGAAGACATGTCTTCCTGTTTGTTTATTGATGAAGAGAACCTAAGTTGCTATCTGGCCTGGAATATTATATATTTTCCTTTCTATAGCCATGTCTTGGTTGGTGAACAAGAGAATTTGCTGAAGAAAAGGATTAACAAGATGTTATCTTACAAGGTGCTTAAATTTATATTGAATGATAAAAATTTCAAGCGTTAAAGATGTCTACAACCATCAGTATTTTGATTAGCTATCGAGGAGTGTTAATATCTGCCAGGGAGCATGTGAGGGACTGTGGCCTGGTTTTAGCATGTCCAACCACACCATTTGTGAAACTAAATTAAAACATAATTGCTAAAAAATTTGAAACTATAATTTAGAGGGGCTTACAAATTATTATCCTTGAATTACAAGTCATACAGACTAGTTTTATTTGATTTTAATTTCAATGTTCTCATGTTCTAAATTGTTAATTCTAAATGGTTTTAGCTATTTCTTTTCCCTTGATCATTCTTATGCGTAAGTAGATTTGATCATGCTAAAAGACTCTAGCAGTAGCATATTGCCTTGGGAAAGCTCTGTTTAGAATTTGCTTGTCTCCTTCTAAGCTGTGCCTAATACTTCTGAGTGACACAATTACTATTTACTACAGGTCAGACTTTGTCTGGTTTGGCTGGAAGTCCGGCTTATGTTGCACCTGAGGTTCTATTGGGAAATTATTCTGAGAAGGTAGATATATGGAGTGCTGGTGTGCTCCTACATGCGCTTTTGGTTGGTGTTCTTCCATTTCAAGGAGACTCCTTGAAGGCAGTATTTGAGGCCATCAAGAATGTAAAGCTCGATTTTCACTCAGGGATATGGGAATCTGTATCTAAACCTGCACGTGATCTGCTGGCAAGAATGCTGACCAGGGATGTTTCATCAAGAATAACTGCTGATGAAGTACTAAGTAAGCCCCAACTTTCTCTTTCTTAAATACTAGAATAATTAAATAATACATACATTTCCTAGAAATTTGCGAATTAGCCTTGCATTGATCAGTATGAATCATGTAACTTTGCTAATTATTTATAGTAAGGTGTTGAGTGTTCATAAAGGTGATTCATTATTCTATTTTCATCATGATTTTTGCTTTCTTAGGATTGCTTCTGCCACTCATCACGTTTGTTTCTATTTCAATTTATTTGGACCTTTTTGTATCCTTTTTTTCTTTCCAAACAATCTGTTATAAAATTAGAAATTTGTCTTAGGACTTGAATAGGGGCTTACCCCTACAGTTCTTGTAAAAGCTTAATCGTTAGACTTCATTTGCTGACATTTGAGTTGTGTAACTTCAGGGCATCCGTGGATATTGTTCTACACCGAGCGCTCATTAAAAACATTATCCATCAAATCAAAGTCGAAGAATCAAGTAGGATCACCTTCCATCCAAATTTCCAATTCCCCTGGATCCGAGTTAAGTGTGAGGACGGTCGATGGTGGTTCTCATAGTCAGGTTCCACAGCCAGTTTTAACACCCCATAATTTTAGCTGCAAATCAGAGGAACAAGATGAAAATGGTGTGGTGGATGTGCTTGCAGTGGCAATTTCCCATGTGAGGATTTCTGAACCAAAGAGGAGCAGACTTTGTAGTCCTACAGGACCTATAGAGCAGCAGTGTTCATCTAACCTGACGGCTAACAACCTCTGTAGAGCCTTTTGATCCTGCTGACAGCGCGCTAACATAATTATCTCCACTGTTTTTTGAGCTGGGGGTTTAGAATTAACTTGCCCTGGTTGCAATTTCAGTGGGCAAATGATGCTTATAGATGAACTTAACATCAATCCCATATGGTGAGCTTTTTTGGCTTCCAAGCCATGGTGTTAACTAAATAATTGTTCTAGTCTGGTGATCTGAGAGAATTGATGTACAGAATTGATGTTTCTCCTCAGTTGTACAGGTTTGTGTTGAGTTACCAGGAATGAAAGTTTCAGTCGATAGTAACATAGGTAAGCCCTTGCAGAAGAAGTATACATAGGCTTATAAAGATCTGTTTTACTGAGTGACAGGCTATGAAAGCAGTGCAAGTCAATTTTAGGAAGAAGAGGTAAATCCTTTTTAAGCCTGAAATTTCTTTTTATTTTTCATGGGGAAAACATGAATACAAAGACTTTAAAATAGCTTCAGAGACCTCTTTGAATACAAACCCTTGTCTATCTCATAAATCCCATCTTCGATTACGAAATCTCCAAGTTAAAAATCTCAAATTTCAGCCAACCAACGAAAGCCAATAAAATGCAAAAACGTAGAAGCCAAATCTTAATAAATAACAAATACTTATTCTAATAGGAAAATAAGGTTGAAATTTACCAATACATAGCATTATTAAGTACAAAAGGCATAACTAGGCGAGGATACTTCAAATAAACACTTTCTTCCAAGTGTTGTAAAGCACTTTTAGCTAGAGCATGGACCATATCATTCATTAAAACCATGGATTAATAATGCAAGATATCTCCTCTTTTGAAGGATAGAAGAACTAGTGTTCTCACCACATCATTAGAAAAATCTGAACCAATATTTTCCATACAACTGACATAAGTCATGAAGAAAGCTTTATACAACCACCTTTACGGAAACTATTAGCAGCATTTAGGAACCATTAATCATATTTAGACTCAATCCAAATTCAACTCGGTCCATGGACAACTCTTGGTAACAGTGTAATAGCTCACAGTAAGTAATATCTAGATGTGGCAAATGGGCGGATTCGGATCAGGTTACCTTCGAATTTGAATCATTTCATACTAGAATATTTTCGGATACTTTCTTGAAACCATATGGATTGGAGCTCCTGGAATCCTGTCCAGACCCTGTTGTTATTCATCATCCAAAGGGCCACACCATTCCCAGATTTGGTAGTTCAAATTTTCATATATGCAAATATTCCTTTTTGGGTGCATTAATTTTTGCTTATTTATTTGATTGATAGAAGAATCTCTTTCTCTTTCTCTTTCTCTTTTGTTGTTGTTAATTTCAGATGAAAAAGGATTAGAGACAATGCTGAGCTTCCTGGAGAGGATTCAAAGATGTTGCCTGAGAAAGAAGAAAAGGAATTATACTACAAACAGGAAGAGGACGATGCCTTAGAAGCATGGATCAAAAAAGATAATCATTTTAATTTTCAGTTTAATTAGTTTGTAATCGAATTAATTCTAAGCCAAAAAAGCTTGTTTATTTTCAAATGTCCATCATTTATTTTCTACATTTTCTTTTCCATTTTTTTTTATCTTGCAAGACTGGTTATACAAAATGGGCAAAAATATGTACTATATGATCATTCAAAAATTACAGTAAAATTAGTTTGGCATTTTTCTTCAATTTCCTTATGGTTTTATATATCCCTTGCCAAAGGAAAAAAAAAAAGAAATTAGAAATTAATATCATTAATGAAAACAAATTTTGTATCAATTTATATGTAAGATATGTAAATTTATTAAAAAAAGATAATGTTTGTGATTCAATCTTAATTACTTCTTTTACATAGAACGTTCTATGAGTTTATTTCTATTAATTCATGTTATCTTTAAATTACAGCTTTCTTTATAAAAAAATTAAAAAATTTGCACAACTTCAAAAAATAATAATAATAATAATTTAAACTATAATACTAGCTATTTCAATTTTGACAAAATTGTATACAATTTCATATTTTTGTTTTCATTATTCTTTTTCTTATATTAACTTGTAAAGAAAAATCTACAAAAAAGGAAAAAAATAAGAACATCGTGGGACTGGGTGGGGAGTGATAGGCAAAAGCAGAAGAATGATATGGTCGCTTCTCACACAAGCACCACTCCCTCTCGCTTATAATTATAGGAGCTCACCTTCCATTTACAAAATCAAACCATCTACTATCCCCCTCGATTCGCCTCGGTAAAAACTTGTCATTTCCTCTCTCTTTTTTTTTATCCTTCTACTAATTACTTTAACAAGTAAAGCTAAGATTGTTTTGATTAACAGGGTTTTTTGGGTCCCAATTGCGAACCCTGCAATCCGAGCGTTTTGTTCGAAATCCGTTGTAGGGGAGGAATGGCGTCGTCGCTGCAAAATCCGGGTTCTGTTTCGTACCTAACGCAGCGAGAAGCTGCTGAAGTTGATGAGACTCTCATGGGTCCTCTTGGCTTTAGTGTTGATCAGCTAATGGTTAGTTAGCGTTTTTTTTTTTATAACTCCATTCATTTCTTAAATATACATTTTCTTTCATTTTTCATTTTTTTTTTTTAAAGCTTGAGTGGTTTCAGTTTATGTGACTTGTCAGGAATTGGCTGGTTTAAGCGTCGCTACATCGATTGCTGAGGTAATAGCTAATACCCTTTGAGCGTTTTGTTTATTGAATTTTTCTGGTTGCCATATACTACTTTAAACATGCAAAATTTCCATGTTTTTGAGTTTATCTAAGCTTGCATAAGAATTAAGAAGTTTCCGACAAAGGGTTCTGCTCCTTTTTTTTATTTATTGATATTGAATTGGTTTCTCTACCTTGTCTCGCTACTGTCTACTACTACTAGGATGTCAAATATATATTGTTCAGTTTACAATCCTGCTTGAGATTATATAGCATCATATATGGTTTCCAGCGTGCAAAAAGAGCTTTTCTTGTTACAGGTTTATAAACCGAGTGAGTATAATCGTGTTCTTGCTATTTGTGGTCCGGGAAATAATGGAGGTGATGGGCTGGTTGCTGCTCGTCATTTGTATCACTTTGGGTATAAGCCGTTTGTATGTTATCCCAAGCGAACTCCCAAACCCCTTTATTCTGGTCTTGTTACTCAGGTATGATACAAGGGCTGTAGTTGTAATAATCTTGAACATTGAATTACATGGTTTATCTGAGCTGCTATTCAATCTGCTGGTTTTGTAGCTGGAATCTTTGTCAGTCCCTTTCCTGTCAGTGGATGAGCTTCCTGTGGACTTGTCAAAGGACTTTGACATTCTAGTAGATGCTATGTTTGGCTTTTCATTTCATGGTAAATACTTAATACTCGTACTATTTTTAATAATTCGTTCAACTTCATGTTTATGTATATACTTTGTGAAGCTGCAACAATATTGTGGTTACCATCATTTTAGAAACAAGTTAACATCATGCTGTATGAGTCACCTGTTCTTCCCCATTAATATTGTCTTCTTATAGTTTAAGGTTCTTATTTCTTAACACTGCTACCAGAATTTTCCAGTTTTTCTTTATATATTTCAGTTTTATTTAATAAGCAAACCTATGAAATATTCCATACTTATCTGCACATATTGCTTATTTTCAATGGTATGATCAGATTGCGTCATTAAATCACTTATTGCCTATTGGTTAAGGTTTTTGGCGAATCCTCTTGGTTAGGTTTAGTTCACCCATTTGTTCTTTTTAAATATATATTCTTTTCATAATCCTAGTGAAATTTTTATTTTTTTTGTAAATTAGAAAACTTTTATTTCCCCAATGAGTGTATAAATATATCATGAACAAGGTTTGTGGGCTTATGATGGTGTGAACTGTGAAGTATCAGAAAAACCTTGAAACTTGTGCGTCCTCTAAAATCTAAATTCTTCATTTCAAATCTTTCAGGTGCACCAAGGCCACCTTTTGATAATCTGATCCAGAAGCTGGTTCACTTACATAATTATGGACAAATGCAACATAAGTCCCCTGTTATTGTGTCTGTAGATATTCCATCTGGATGGCATGTCGAAGAGGGTGATGTTGGTGGTGAAGGAATTAAACCTGACATGTTGGTATGGCTTTCGTGCAGCCTTAAATGTGCTCTGAAAACTTATAATATATATATATATATTGTTTAAACACATAATTATGCACCTCTCTACTTTATATTAAGTATCTAACTACTGCAAATTTCTAATTTCAAAGGTTTCTTTGACTGTTCCAAAACTGTGTGCCAAGAAATTTTCTGGACCTCACCACTTTCTAGGTGGTAGATTCGTCCCCACAACAATTGCAGAAAAATATAAGCTTCACCTTCCCCCATATCCAGGCACATCTATGTGTGTCCGGATTGGAAAGCCTCCACAAATTGATATATCAGCTCTTAGAGAGAATTATAAATCTCCAGAGTTACTTGAGGAGCAGATGGAAGCTGATCCTATGGATCAGGTATAAATCTAAGTCAAACGATGCTGTTCATTCATTTTACTTGATTTGGAAAACCTTTTTTTTTTTCTCACAATCAGTTATAGTGTTTATTTCTTTTGTCATGTAAGCTTATGACTTATATTGCAGTTTCGGAAATGGTTTGATGATGCGGTGGCTGCTGGCTTAAGGGAACCAAATGCTATGGCTTTGTCAACCACTGGAAAAGATGAAAAACCGTATGCTTCTCTGGTTTTGCTGCAATCATTCTGCTTTATTCATAGTGTTTTTGTTCTTTTTTCGTGAACCTTAATTCCTTGAAGCTGAAAAATGGGTCAGATGGGACCTTGCTGCTATTTTAAGGCTACATATGATAAAGAAATAAGTACATATTTTTGAGACTCTAGCTGATCTAATGGATCCAGTCATAAGCTTATGACATATGATAAAGAAATATGTACTTATTTCTACTTCAGGGATGGATCCACAATGGGGGCATTTAGGGCTGCTGCTCCCAATGGGATCCTTAAGAAAATTTGGGAACTATTTAAAAAGTACCAATTTTTTTTGAAGAATTTTGCTTTTCCCTCTACTAAATATGAGAGTCATGCTTATAATTTGGGGTAATTACAAAATAATCCTTAGAATTTTAATTGTTATTATCCAAAACCTTTATTTTTAAAAATTAATGTGGATTTCGTCTAGTTTCTCTTTGGTAAGAATCACATTAATTAAATGGATTAAGCTGAATTAATAATGGAAAAAAAAAAGAACTAAGAAAGAGTTTTTGTACTTATGAGTATATTGACTAAAGTTAGTTTTAGTAATACTATTGTCAATGAGTATTCATTGGAACAACTTCAATACTGAAGATTGTAAAGAATCATTAGCCTAACCGAGTGAGTTATTTAGAATGATTAGTCATGACATTAAATGCAGTAAGAAAAGATCTGTTGAATAGTACTAATAATGAAACATATCTTACATTTCAAATTATGAAAATATGTTGAAAGCAAGTGGGGGATTTGTTTTTATAAGATATGTGCTTGGTTAATCTTGTATCTCAATGTTTCCATAAGTTTAGTAAAATCTTCTTTTAAACTATATTTTTATTTCTTATAAAATTGTAAATGAATAACCTTTAGCCGGTGAACGGTTGTGCTTCTCCCACCTACTTTTTGTTTGAAATTGTAAATTGCCAGAAATTTAAAATTTTCTTCCTCTGATTGAAAGAGTTTAGTTCATGCAACTTTATGGGTGCTAATTCCCTTCATCAACCTCTACCTCTTCCATTGTTCGTTTGGTTTAAACCAGTGACAACCTTGTGGAGCTTCGTCCTGAAATAGTTCATATCTCCAGTACTTCTAGATGTCCTTAATGAAATAGATATGGTGACGATCACTGTCAGCAGCTTCATTAAAACTTTTATTGCATTATTTCAGTACTTATTTACGGTTTGGATATTTATTGGTTGACCTTCTCATCTTTTTTTTAACACTGTCTGCTGCAGCTCATCAAGAATGGTATTGCTAAAAGGAGTGGACAAGGATGGTTTTGTCTGGTTAGTGTTCCTTTACTGTCATGGAACCATGTGCAGTTAATAGAGGTTTTCTGTACTACATATTGTTTGTCATATTTCTTATGTTTTTACGATAAGCAGGTACACCAATTATGAAAGTCGGAAGGCACGTGAGTTATCAGAAAATCATCATGCATCACTTCTTTTCTACTGGGATGGGCTTAATCGGCAGGTAGGACATTGAATTATGGCTTGTGCTTATCCATTGTCAAAATGTGGAAGTAAATCAACTTAGTTGATTTGAAAATTATCTTTAGAAGAAATCTGTTGTAAAGATGATTCTTCTCAAAAGCATGGTTTATATTTGAACATATTACTAGCATCTGCATGCTATGAATGAAATCATTGATTTATGATTACCTGATTCTGATGCCAAATTCTCTTCAATTTCCTTACCCTTAATTTGTTTGATGGAGAACATGCAAGATGGATCGTGAAGACTTGAACAAATTTTAAGATTCTATTTAACATATGGAAACTCAGATTTAGTGTGGGTTATGCCAACTGTTGAACTCCTTATATACATTTTCACTTTATTTTCAATACTGAAACTTCTTGTGTTATAGTAAATATGGTTGTGTTATCCCTATTTGCTACCAGTGCAGTTTACTCTTGATCTTTTGGTTCAAGAAGTAGAACCATTGAAGTAGGATTGAAGCAAGAGAGTAACAGCTTTTCTGGCCAAGTTAGCTTAGTCTATTTCTAACCTTGAATTCTGGCTATTGATTCTTTAGGCTGTCATAGTTGATGTGGATAGGATGTTAATTATCAAAATAAAATGGTGGATGGTGAACTTAGATAAAGCGTTTCTGCACTTACGCATGCAGGCCTTCCTCTATGTGTCTGTGTGTGTGTGTGAATCAGAGAGAGAAAGAGTCAAAATGGATGGTGATTTAGATGATAGCAGTTTTGTACTTCTGCATGAGTGCCTTCCTGTGGGAGTGAAAATGTTGTTGAACAGTCTGAAATCCTGCTGGTACTTGGGTGTGCCTTGTAATTATGTATGGTAAACCAAAAGGCATAACTAACAGCAGCTTCAATGAATTGAAATATTGCAGATGTATGTGGAAAATTGTTTTGGACCTTTAGAAATATAACTTGATTTATTGAACTTTCAACTTCCAATATAAAATTGAAGTTTGCTGCAATGTGTAACAGAATCTGATTAAATAGTACAAATTTATAACATGTTGATATGTTTCCATGATGAAGATCCATGGGCTATAATGAACTGTAATTTCCAGGTAAGAGTAGAAGGATCTGTGCAGAAAGTTTCTGACGAGGAATCAGAACAATACTTTAACAGTCGTCCTCGAGGAAGTCAAATTGGAGCAATAGTTAGCAAGCAGGTCTGTGACTTTAACATTCTGTTAAAATGTACTGGAAACATGGATGATAGGTCTAGAACCTTTTTTCCCCTGTTAATGTCCTTTAGAATTTAGAAGTAAAGTTCATAGGTTTTGAGAAAAATTAAGGATCAATTTCTTGCTTCAGAGTACTATAGTTCCTGGACGGCATGTACTACACCAGCAATACAAAGAACTAGAAGAAAAATACTCTGATGGGTAAGTTGTCTGATTTTCAATGTTTGACCTGATAATTTGGTTTGTGCCAATACTCCATTGATCTCTTTCCAAATGAAGTGCTTGTTCTATTTACTTCTATCTTCAGTCATGATCTAGAACCTGCATCTAATGTGTTCATCATCAAAGACCAGCAATATTCCAATTAGAGGAAATCAGAACAAAAAATCCTTATGTTTTTCTTTATGCAGGAGTTTGATTCCGAAGCCTAAACACTGGGGTGGATACAGACTTCAACCAGAGCGTTTTGAGTTTTGGCAAGGACAGCAGTCCCGTTTGCATGACAGGTTGTTTACTTCCATTGTCTTGCTATAATAATTGGGCTGTAAAATATGAATGGAAAGAGGATTTTTTCCAAAATCTATCCAAAATTCAAACCCTTCTATATTGGGTTCAAATAGAATCTGATTAATAATATGGACCATTTTGTTTGGATCCATATTTGGATAAATGCTATTTCCATGATGAGCTGATAATTGGGTCCATTCTAAAGTAGCTTACAGATGACAGTGCTTTCTATATTCCAATTGTTCAAGTCAAATCACCTTGAGCAGTAAGTCAAGCAAGTTCAAGTCACTCAAAGTTCTTCCTTCCCTCCTACGCCCTCTCCCTGTCCCCCTCTGCTCCTTGCAATCAACCTCCCCCCCGACCCCATCCCACGTCTCAAAAAATGCCCCAAGAAAAAAAAAATCTTTAGATTTGTGCAGAAAAATATGGATTTTATGCTAAAGCTACATCTCACTTCAAAATATCTTCCTTCCCTCTTGTCAGATGCTTGGTTTACCTTGGCAAATAGAGGACATGATTCCATAACCAGGAGAAGAATTTAAAAATTGTGGTATGAAGGTTGGTCCAATTGGTAATACGTGTGCTATTTTGGCAGGTTGGAATATTCCCCTGAAGAGATAAATGGAAAACAAATTTGGAGAATTGTTCGTTTGGCCCCCTGAGTAGTTTATTCAGCTACTTCACTGTGAAGTTCAGCACTGTGGTATTGTGTCATTGATTTCTATCTTTATCTGGATAAGCATCAATTGCATGCCAGTTGCACAAACATATTTCTAACTGATAAGGATGTGCACTATTGGTGGCATTATGAGGTTGTGACATTTTAAACAATAAAAATTTAACAGCATCAACTCAGAAATACAGAAATGTAGATCTGAAATTTTATTCATGGAGTCATGACTGGGGGACATACATATTCCAGAGGATGTGAAACACAAGGGAAGCAAATTTGCCTTAAACTTATTAATGTTCTTACCTGTTGCTTTACCCATTATATGTAGACTTAATTTGTTTGCAAATAAATGTGTCACTTTTTTTTCTCTGTTAGGGCATTCATTTCATCACCCTTTTTAATTGCAAATTTTAACTTTTTCAGTCAAAGCCTTGCCTTTATGCTCATCACTTATTTGTCACATTTACTAAGTAATTCCTGTCCAATCTTCCTCTTTGATATTGCATTCTTCACAAGTAGAACATCATTATTAGTCTATGAACATATTTGGAAGTTTATCCTATACAATGTCTTACGAAATAAAGTCATGTTGGAGCACTATAAAACCTTTAGTTTATCCCCTTAAGATTGCATAGGATAACAGATTTTCTGAACTTTCATGTTGCTCCGACTCTTCATTTTTCTTGAAGTACCCATGTCCGACATCCGTGTCCGATGCATATCCGGATATGAGTATAGGGATATGATCCTCCAAGGATCCTTTAAATACATGAAAATCTTTGAAAAAAATGAATGTACCATATATACTCATGTCTGACACTCACACCCGAGTCCGAATAACATAGCTAGGAATCGTATTTATTGGCTAGCCTTTCAACACAACCACTCTTTTTGCTGGCTTTAGAGCAGTTGCGTGCAATTGCAAAAGGACAAGGACCTGAATGGCTCAATAGCTCTAAATACCACAATAAGTTTTTGTGACAGTTATGATGGTAAGTCACTTTATTAGTGGATATTATACTTTCCTTGTTATATTCCAAGTTTTCATGATTGGGACGGAGGAGTTTACCGTTGATAAACCATGGAGGAATAATAATACCCTTTGTTGTAATCATGGTTGTTTTGACACTGTCTAGAGAATTGGAGCGTCTTGAGTTTGCATTTTGTTGTTATTTGTCCATGGAAAAAGTCTCCATCTGAGGATTTGTATTTTTCATTTTCGTATCTTAGGGGAGGAAAAGAAAAGAGTTAGGCAGGTTTTATAGGACGAAGCCCATCTGCTTTGTTTCATTTCAAATTGGTCTGATTTATAAGCTTGGAGATTTCTTTTATGGATGCTTTTGAAATGAACCCTTTTCTTTTATGGATGATTTATAAGCCTTTAGAGGATTTCTTTTATGTGACTACCCCACTTTTCTTTTGAAAGGTCAAGTTTCCCCCTCTCCATGAGTGACATATCAAGTATCTTGGGTTCTTTACTATTTAGTGAAATTCAAAGACAATGAGCCCTTGTTCTCACACACATCAACCCAAGATACAAGAGCTAATTTATTTATAAATTATATATAAAGTTCGTCTTGGTGACAACTACAATGCAATTTTTTTATAATTAAAAAGATTCCTTCTCCCTCTCTCCCTTCCAAGTTCCAACTCACTGGCTTGGCCTCTGTTACTATAATAATATTCTCCAAGTTGATAAAAGTTTTTTTTTTTTTTTTTAGTTAGATTATAAGTTAACCAGATCATCATGTCTAGATTTTTGATTCAGAGATATAACGAATCTTTTTGCACCACCATTGAAGCTTGAACTTGAAAGAGCCTTTACGCTCCAAATAAAATATTATTAATGGAAGTAGGTTCCAATTTGCGATAAAAAAAGCCTTAATTGTCCCCTTTACAAGTTGAGGAATGTTCCATCGAAACTAGTTTTTTCGCCAAGGATCGATCGATGCGTTTATTCTTCTTCTTCTTCTTCTAGCATCTACATACATTTAATCAAAATTGTGTAAGAATTAATATATGATTGACCTTAGTACGTATCTCATTCCATGTTCTTAAATAAGACCATTTTTTTTTTTTATATCGGAGATGGATGGTGTTGCTTGGACTCGAACTCAAGCTTACATGTCTCCAACTCTCTTCTTGCCATTCAATCAAGAGCTAGAGTATCTTTACCTTACTCATTTTGGAGAATATTACAAAATTTTAAAATAATATATATATATATATATTTATATTTGGAGGATTGGTTTTTTATATTTAATGAATTTGGATATATATATATATATATACATATATACTAAATTAGATACTTCATGATGGAAAGTCGCATAAAGAACAGATTAATTTCGAATTCGGAATTTAGTTCAGTTTGTTCATGTAGTCACTTTTAAAAGGTGGTATCCAGTAGATCTGGAGTTCGAATTTTAGAATTTGCAATTTCTTCCATTATCCCTATACTGTGGTTTTTTTGTACCAAAAAAAAAAAACAATATCAATTTCCATTTTAATTTAGAACTCTGAAGATTTTGATGTTTTCATTTGTTGATATACGTTTTCATTATATATAATAAAAATATCTAAAAATTAGTGTAATAAAAAACACATTTACTAGTTTTTTTATCCCGTTTATGAAATTTAAAAATTTCATTGACAATGTATAAAAAAACAAGCTTTAATTTTGTTAGCCTTTAATACATAGACTATAGCATTCCTACTCTACTAGGATGCGTTTGAATGAAAAATTTTAAAATTCCGAAAAAAAATTAAAATGAAGGCATTTAAAAGTACATCATTTTAAAATGCTAGAATTTGTAATTGTTTTGTTTAGATAAATTCTTTTAGAAGGAAATTTAGGCCGTTGAAATTTCATGAAATAAAAAAAATAATTATAAAATAGGAATAATGATATTAAAAATAAAAATACATATATGTATAAAAAAATATGCAATATGGTTATCATTAGATTCGTAAAAATATATAAATATTATTAATAATATAAAAATATATATCATAATTAAATAAAATGATAATTTGTTTTTTTAGTTTTGTATTTTATAGTGGGTCACCTTGAAATAAAGTGAGAGAAGATTTTGAGAAATTTTGAAAAATCAACTCTTTATGTGGAATTTCAAAAGGAAATTTGAAATGCTCAAATCCCCTTTTGAAATTCTTTATAAATTTTGAAATTCTCTTTTTGTTTTATCCAAACAAGTAAATTCATTTTTAAAATTTTGAAAACCTTGATTGAAATGAAATCTCTCTTTCAAATCTCTCATCCAAACACACCCTTACAGTTCAAACTATGAAGGAAATATCACCCCATTATTTTTATTTCTATGTTATTATGTTATATAAATACAATTTATTAGGTATATTACGTCAGTTGTCATTCATGCATTTGCTAATTGCTATGGACAAATGAAATTGTTTTTTCGTATTAAACAACATATTTTTTTGCATTAACATTATTTTCTTTGATGAAAATTTTCATTAACATGGCACATGGATATAGTAATTAGTAAATCTAATTACATAAAACATAAAATATTGGAAAAAAAAAAGTTTAGGCTCAAATTCTCATAGTCATATTTAGGGTTTTCTATCCATAAAAAAAGACAGAATAAGAGCTTGAATGCATGCTTTTGTCAACACCAATAGTACCTGGAGAGATAGAGATATGGGAAATTTCATTTCAAATTTAAGTTTAGGAGCTGTTAAATCTTTGACATTTGACATCAAGCTGATCTCAAATCTTTCTTTCTTTTTTCTATTTAAAAAAAGATATTTGAACTCAACTCCTTTTTATAAGGCTTAAACAGAAGATACAACAAATTCACGTTACAGTCTCATAGATAAGATAATAGAGAATTTTGAATAATGAGGGATTTGATAAAGACAGGTAATGGAAAAAGTTAAGCCGATTTGTCATATATGATAAGTGAAGTAAAAAATTAGGTTCATGTCAAAAACTTAGCTTTTATTTTTACTTGATTTTAATGAACTGCAGTTTCCAATATCATTATATATCTCTTTCTTCACTTTGTCATCAACTGTGCTTGTGATTTTATATATATATATATATATCAACTGTGCTTGTGATTATATATATATATATATATATATATATACAGTGATGGAATTGAAGCCAGAACTTTGTGTGCATGTAAAGGTTGCATTGCACCAACACAAGAACAAATTTTGTAAAGAAAAATAAGAGGGAAAAAGCAAGATCAATCCTGGAAATAGTGCAAGGGAAAAGGGTGCTGTACTGCAGTCCAGTCCAGTCCAGTATATGTGCATATATAATTAATTAACTAATTGATTAATTTAATTTAACAGAATTAAAAAAACAAAAAAAAAGGGGGGGGGGGGGATGGAAGATATTTTTAGTAAAAGTGGTGCAGCAGGCAGGAGAGAGAGAGCATATATATATTATATACTTTAGTGGTTGAGCTGATGGTGCTTAGTTCAGCCATGAATGCGCTGCGCTCTTAACCCCACCAACTGGGGTTTTTTGCTTCCACCTTTTATCTATCTGCCTAATCACTTTGCCTTTGTTTCTTTGTTACGTTAGCATCTGCTCACTCTCTCTCTCTCTCTCTGCCTATCCACTCAATATTATAGTTTAATGCATAATAATATTTTTGTTGCATAATAATAAAAGTTATTAATTAACATTGAATTCATCTGGTGGTGGGTATCCACCAATCAGTTCAAAGCACCCTAACTTTTGTCATTCCAAAAGGAGCTTAGCTAGTTTACTAGTTTTTTTAGTTCCATTTTCATTTTCATCTCCTTTTTTCTTTTCTTTTTTCCCTTTTTTTATCATCAAAATCAGAATTTTTTGAATTTGGAATTTAATTTTACTTAATTGTTTGTACAATTTATTTACAGAGAAAGCAAACATTATTGTATTAGTATTATAATGTTGATTGCATGTGGAAGCCATAGTCAAAATTGGGAGGAAGTACTTTTAATAAATCAAGGCCATCCATCCATCCAATTAAATGAAAGTAAGTCTGTCTAATGATGGATTAGATAAGATATGTCAAGTAGGAGAAATAGGTCCATCAAAGGGGGCATTTCAAGTGAATCGAATGGCTAAGAGTTTGGCAAAATCCTGGACCTAATGTAAGGTCATTATCACTGTTTTTTCTTTCCTTGGAGACAAGCAGGATAGTTGCTCAAAAAGAAAAACCAAAAAGCCAAACTGTAAAGGCATATTATCAAATCAAAGGGCAAAAGAAAATCAGAGTCTACCATGGGAATTGGGCATTGGCAATGGTCATCCAGGTTACTATTCACTCCGTAAGCACAGGGGAATGGATAAGCTGAGCCAAAAGTATTAAACTCAAAGTTCTTCCTGTTCAGCACATGCATTTCTTATCTTTTATATTTGGCTCTGCTGTGGCCTGAGTGGCAATGTCAGGGAGGGGGGGGTGGGACTTGGGAGACCCAAAATACAGGCATGAGTCATTAGAGAGAGAGAGAGAGAGAGGCACCCATTTTCCATTTGGCATTGAAGCAGTGGGTACGGATTTAAATTAGGATTACGGACCTGTTTAATTGTAGACGTGTTCACGTTGTATTTATCACAGTTGCGAATGTAATAAATGTTATCGCAATCAATTATGATAAATATCAATGATAAAAATATCAAAATCATAAAATAACATTACGATCAACATTTGGATAGAAGAAAACGTTTGGGTTTGGTCCACTTGCTACTCCTACAAATGAATAGACAAGAAAGAAAGCCAAAGCTTTGCTTCCCATCACTTATTCAATTGCACAGTCAGATCCCACTTCGATGATGAGTTTGGTTTTACCATCATGCCATAATAGACTAATTTAGAGAATACCAACAAAGAAAGGCAGATAGATTTACCATCCTAATTATAAGAGAGAGTATGAGAGTGAGAAGACAATGGCTGCTTTATAACGCAAACGCAGGGGGTGTGACAAACCATCAAATGATTGGTCCCACCCTCCAATATAAGAAAAATCCATAATGCAAGTCAATTCAACCAAAGCATAAGCTCAAACCCCCCATTAATAAAATTTCATGAACTCAAAGGTACAACCAACTCCAAACTCCTTAAGAACAGGAGAAATAATCAGGACCATCCATCCTTTTTAAGATGGAAGATGGGACCCCAACATGTACTTATACAACACTTTCCACACATAATTAATGGGCCTTCCTGTGGCAATTATTACCCTTCTCAAGTTGCTAAAAATAAGAATAATAAAATTCAACAGTCAGGAGCTACCACAACAAATCTAAAAATAACAAACAAGGTGAAAAAGACAGAGAGATGTGCAAGTCTGGGATTTTAGCTCTCACTAAACTACAGCTTAAACTACAGTTTTTATCCAAATAAGCAGACTGCTTCTGCCTTATGCTTCTTTGGTGCAAGCATGGAAAAATAGATCCATCCATCTTGATCTCCTTTTAACTCTCCGATCAACTCATCTCTTCATCAAAAGATAAGGCAATTTGGCCCGAAACACATATATATCATTTGCCCCTCCATATAGTTCAATAACCCCTACTCCCTTCTCTTCCGGCTTAACTTCAATTATGATAAAATGAATATGAAAACAAAAAAAAAAAACATAAAATTTAAATGAGTACCGCTAGAACAACATCCAATGGTCTGATCCTTTTCCTGCACTAGTCCCTCTCATCCAAAGTCCTTTAAAAGAACCAAAGCAAAACTGAACTGTTCTCCCTCACCGGGGGGTCTGCTTTCAATGCCAATGTAACAGCCCAAGCCTGAAGCAGAAGCTATTTACTCAACTTTGCTTGACTGGGACTGCTGAGACCTTGACGCGGGTTATTAAAAGTTGTCCGCCATTTCAAAATTCCCCGTGAAACAGTTTAAACTTGCCTTTTGTCCATCATGAGAACAATAGAAACAGCTTCCTGCACCACATTTACCTACAAGATGGTGACGAATTTTGGTGCATCAACTCTTGGCCCTTCAAGAGACCGATACATGTATAATGTTTCAACCAAGTCATCCATCTCCTCCTCATCAGCAGACCTAATCACTTCAACCACTAGGCGAGGCATAGCATGAGCAATCTCCTGGCAACCTTGGCGAGTTAGTCTACATGAGGACATCCAAAGGAACCTCATGTTGTAGTAGTGATGCAAACCAGAACGCAGAGCTGCATCTCCAAATGGGCTATCTCTAATCTCAAGCTTCTGCAATTGTGGGCAGCCCTCAAGCACATATTTCAGCCCCATGTCACTATCTCCAGCAAAAGCCACTGACAATGTGCGTACCAATTTACCATGTCTTCCAATATAGTCGAAAGCTTTATCTGTCAGTAAACCAGATACAGCAAGGCGAGTGAGCTTCTTACAATTCATAACAATGGCTCCAAAACCATCATCCATTGGTTCTCCAGTCACAGGATCAGCTCTGTGGCGCCCCATTATGCATAGCCGGAAAACAACAAGATCTGGACAGTTCTTAGACATTGCGATGACAGCTGCATTAGTCATCCGCTGGCAAAAATACAGAATAGATTGCAATTTCCGACAACCCTCCGAAATAGCTTGGAGGCCAACTTCAGAAACCGGGCCATCACTATCCTCCCGAGCATCAACAGGGAAAACCCGAAGCTCACGTAATTCCTTGCATGTTGCAGCCACTGCTTGAAGTCCTTCATCACATATTGAATCGAGGGCCTGCATAATGAAAGCTGAGATAAACTTCAAAGACCTAATTTCTTCAAAAGCTTATAGAACAAAATATTGAACACGTACCCATAAAACCTGGAGCTTGTGGCACTTGCTTATAACTGGCTTAAGCTGTTCTGCAGTGATGTTAGCATAGCTGAAATTCAGAGACGTTAGATTTGCGCAAACAGGGTAAATTGCAGGCAGATAATCTGGAATTATTTCCCTAAACCCAGAGAGACAAACTAAGGATCTGCAGGCAGCAAAGGCAGTTACATAATCTGGTTCTTGATCACCTTGCCCTGCAACAACCTCCGATGGGCTAAAGGACCCTGTCCCAAGGTGTGTGAGCTGTGGAACTCGAATCATCAGGCGATATAGCTGCCCAATTGAAATGTATCGATTTAGCCTAAGCTTCTTAAGTGAAGGAGACCTAGCCACCAGCCTTTCCAATGCCTCAAAATTTATCTGGCTTTCCACACAATCAAATATCAATGACTCAAGATGCGATTCACCCTCAGGAAAACAGGATATCCAATCTGTCTCATCATCTGTAACCTCAGATTCAATCAGTTCAAGCACCCTAAGCTGTCTGCAATTAGAGAAATACATCAATCAACTGTCCATATTCCATCCTCAAACTCCGTTTTTCCCTTTTATTCATTGATTATCACAACACATTACTTAAACTCAAACATTTTTACATCCCAATTCATACCCAGATCAAGGAAAACCATAACAGATCTAAAAACATTCAATCTACAAACACAACAATCAGATCAAACAAAAATCCCAGTGCAGCAACATACTTTTCTCAACCCCATATTAAATAAACCAATAACCATTACTCTTAACACCATAAACAGATCTAATCAGCCAGTTATTTGTAAATATATAGCATTATTATCAGCAAAAATAATTTATAGAAAAATAATAATAAAGAAGAATACCTGCACTTGCTAACAAAAATAGCAAGGCCTCTAGTTCCAAACCCATCACAGCAAACGAGAACGAGCTCCTTAAACCCTGAAAACAACTCGGCCAGCGTTGCCAGATCATCATCCGTCACGGACATGCGCTTCAGGTAAACTTTTTCCAGCCAAGGGTAAGCCTTGGCCATCGCCAGCGCCCAAGGATTGAAGTCCGCCCCCCAATCGGGCGGCATCAGGTTAAAATCCGCGAACCTGGGCTTCCCTTTCAGGTAAAGAGCCCTCACCCTGGTGAACCTTGCCGTGGCCCGACCCGGCGAAACCGCGTAGCAATTCCCAATGAACAGCTCGGATCGCGTCAGTGCCTCGACACGGTACCACGACTTGCACACCAATGAGGCGGCGTTTCGGTCCCGCTTCGACGTCAGGAAGTGGAGCACGTTTTCAAGCACGTTCTCCAGAACCTGGTCCGGGTACGGTGACAGGAACTCCGGATGACCCGAGCCAGACCCGGAATCATTACAGTTCCGCGCCTTGATGGAAGTGAACTCAAGATCTGACGGCGGAGATTGCTGCCTTTCGTCGTCCTCAGACATTTGCTCAGCCTGTTATGTCACACGAGATACAACAAAAGGAAGAGAAAGAAGGCGATTTTGTACTACACGCGCGGCCTTGTGATCTTAAAGACAATCTTCCCTTTCTTTTTCTTTGGGGTGGGTGTGGGTTTTCTTGATTGCTGAGATTGAGATTAGAGTTTCTTAGATCATGGGAACATGGATTAAATGTAAAGGAAATGAGTAATTGAAATACTACTATATTTTAAAGTTTTTCTTTTTGGGTGTCTTCTCTCTTTCTTCTGAGCATTGGGATTCTCATGCCTCTTCCCCTCTCTCTCTCTCTCTCATCTGCAATATCCAATGGCTCTCCACACTTCTCCTCCATTATTTGGGGTTTTTTTTTTTTTAACAAGCTTCTGTCTTTTTATTTCTTTCTTTATTTATATTTTGGATTTTATTAACAAATGTTCTTAATATATTTTTTAAAATTAGTTAATATATTATTTATAATAATAATATTGTATTAAATGTAAAAATTGATAACTTTATTCATCATTTTCAATGCATTGATTAAAAATATTACTATATTTAATAACCTTAAAAAGTGTCTTTAAAACATTCGTTAACAAATTTCTTTTATTTTTTCATTAAAAAAAAAATGTTGTCATTTAGACAGCCGTAAGTACTTGGTATATAGTTTTTCTTTTGTCAACTGGTGTGAAAATTTGTTTGGGTTTTGTTGGAGACAACCCTTGATCTTTATTTATTTGTAAATTCTCCTCTCTTTTTTCTTTTCTTTTTTGTTTAAGTTTGATTAATTTTATTTCAAGTTGAGATAACAAGTTTATCATAGTACTTGAATGATGAGTCATGGAATGAAAGCTAAAAATGATTGATTGATATTATACATTGCATGAATTGTTTGTCAAATACTAAAAAGATTTTGATTTTTAAGAAGCTTGAAATCATTATAATGATTTTTAAAAAAATCACTAGTTCATTTTTACCAAATGATTTCAAGTATGAATCTCACATGTCCTACAAAAATCATTTTAAATCTCTAACCAATGCATTATTAAAGGAATTAAATTTTCATAAGAAAGGAGGAAAATGCTTCTTTTATATGTTTTCAACTAAAAAAATCACACCAAAGATAATTCTTCAAGATTTAATCATTTATTTATTTTCTAGGCAGTATAATTTTTTAAATCTTGCGTCTCATATATATCAAACATAATAAATTGTTTAATACAAATCAAGGGCATGCTTATTTTTCTTCCTTATTGTAGGATTAAATTGCAAATTAAGAAAATAAAGAGATCTTTTGTATATAATATTAGAAAATGAAGGACCAATTTAAAAATAATCCCATGTAAATTATCTCTCTACCTACGCTTTTCAAACGAAAATGTAAAAAGCACCGTCGAATTGCCAAGCATAAAACAGTTGTTAGTTACCGAAGCTTCAAGGGGGACTGCTGGAGGCAAAGGCTGACAGAGTCTACGTGGCAGAGTAATTTCTTTTCCCTCTCCACGTGCTCCATACCCGCGTGTTCATCACTTGACGGCAATCCCCGTCCCGCAGTCTTTCCCCTTTTTATCTTTCCCTTTCTTGTTGTCTAGCGAAGAAGCATATATATATATATATATATATATATATATATATATATATATATTAATGATACTAATTAATAATAAGTACAATAACCTTAATAAAATATAAATAAAAAGGAAAATATTATTTAATATGCACCGATTAAAACAATATTTAATAAAAATATAATTAATAAATTATTTTTTAATTTAATAAAATAATATATAAAATTTTTAAAATAATAATTAAATAATTTTTAACCAATATCAATAATCATCAATTAATCAGACTCATAAAATAAACTTACCCTATCTTTCTTTTTGGGTTTTTGATGAGGTTAGCCTTTACTTCTCAAAGTAGTCAGTACCGTATCGGTGGACGTATCGTTTTTGTTTTGATACTAGTAAGTATCGATATCGGTGTGTTTCGACGTACCGTTTTGGGTTTATCGATATTTTTTAAATATTTTTTCATATATCTATATATAGCCTATTTTCAAAAATTTTAATAAAATATATATTATACACATGCAAATATACATCTATTACATGCATATATATATGTTTTTATGTAAATATATATTTGAAATATTTAATATCTATAATTTTTAAACATCAAATAAGTAAAATAAATATTAAAATATTAAAAAAATAGTAAATTATGATTAATTATGTTCAATAGCTTAATTTAATGAACATATTTTATTTTTAAATATAATTATGAAGAAAATAAAAATGATCATGACAAAAACATATTAAAATTGGTTTAAAAAATCAAATAAGTAAGTATTTTTTATAAATAAAAAATAAAAAATCCTGTTTCAATAGGTATGGGCCGGTAATTACCGATACTGACCGGTATTGATCGGTACAGATCGGTATTGGTCGGTACGATCGGTACGGACCGGTACAAAAACCGAAACGGTACAAAACTGGTAGCGTTTCGATTTACCTTAAAAACGTTACGTACTGACCGATACAACCGATACCAATACGATATCGACCACATTGGTCCTTCTGAACGCTTTGGATCTAATCTTTTGCCCTATTGCCTTTTTTTATATATATTTTTTTTTCACTTGTTAGGTAAACTTTAATCATTGTCAAACTTTTTAAATTTTTTTTTTTTTTATACTTGTTATGTAAAATTATCTAAAAGAAGATAGGGTTTTTCACTATAATTGTTTTTGGTTAATTTGACTTTAAATGTTGCAACATTCTTCCTTTTTTTTTTGGATTATGAAATGACTATTAGCTTTTTGGGAAAAAAAAAAAGTAATATTCATCTAATAATTTTAATCCTAATTATTTATCTTAATCCTCCCCATGTAGTAAAAAATTTGCTGATTAAAGTTTAAACCTTTGTTTATCAATAGGCACTATTCATGAAACGATATATCTTATTATTTTTTCATTCATTATTTTTCAATACAATCTAAATCTAGTTTACCATTGTAATGAACCGAATTTTTAGGCCAAAAAGCTCGATTCCACCATAACCCAATCATAAACAACAAAATTAAAAAGCTTTTAAGTTTAAAATCTTGGTTTGAGAATTCAAATCAAGAAGTTACAAATATATAATTTTTGCAGTTTAATTGCATTTGTAGTGTAAGAAATGACTTTATTATCTTTTTATTTCTAAACTATTATTATTTTATGCATATTTTTTAGACATTTTAATTTTTCACAACAATACTAAATATTTTAAAAAATTAAATCATATTTTTCTGCCACATTTTTAAAACACATTTTTTTTAACTAAAACTTTTTTCAATAACAATGCTAAATTAATCACCATTAATAAGTATAACTTCTACAATTTATAAGTAAATCATATACATATGAATGATAATGATGAGTGTATTGAAAAATAATGAACATAATTCTAACCTGAATATGTCGGGTTCAAAGTCGAGCTCCGGTTAAGTTAAAAAGAGCAAGATTTAAGTAATAAGAGAGAATTAGATTATTAAGAAAAATACACTTTTTTTTTTTTGCACTCAAAATAGTATTACGCGCCTCAAACAAACATAATTAAGACATAAAAATTGAAGAATCATGAAATAATTAAGGTTTTTAGTGGTAATGTTGGTTGAAGGCTTTGGATTAATGATGGTTCTTCAAAAAGATGCAACGAATCTGAGACATAATGTTGAATTTAAACCCCTAACTAACCCTTTTCAGTTTGCTAATTTTTTAGGAAGCACTTTGGAAAGCCCATGTGGTTTTAGCCGCAAATTCACAGTTCCTGTCTGTAATTGACATGGGAAATTTGGATCCTTTATTCTTGAACAAAGCATCAAAATCTTTATGTTTAATCAATTAATCTTATTAAAAAAAAAAAAAAAAAAAAACAAGCCTCTGCAAATTATGGTTCACTTGTTTTTCTTTTATTATCTTTTTCTTTTTGAAATGACAGAAAACTATGCCCTAACAAAATAAAAAGACAGAAAACTATGAATGAACATGATAAAAGTAAAACCAAACATGTCCTAGAGCTTTAATCTTTTGATTTTTACATATGTCATATTTGCATATTCGCTTTCTGCTCAAGATTTGAGTTATATATGCTTCATGGTTTAAATCAATTAATTTATACAATTATTTTTAAAATATAATATTTAATATTTATAATTTCTCGTCCTATCAATAAATTGTGATTTTTTTTATAATAAAAAGATATCTAGGAATCAATTGGTTAATAAACAAAAGTGCTTCATTTTTTAAATGAAAAAAAAAAAAAGAAAGAAGAAGAAGCATACTACTGTTTTTTTATATATATATATAAATTAAAGCCTAAATTACTATATTTTTACTTTTAGTAATACTATCATATATCACAACAAAAAGTGGATCTCATTTTTTGGGGTGATTAATGGCTAATGGGGGTAAGTTTCTTTTTTCATTGTAAGAAAAATATCTTAATATCAATGTGAAAAGATGACAAAACAAAATGGGGGGAAATAAGAAAAGATTGGTGATTCTTTCTCATGGCCTCTTTTTAATTTGGGGAATATTTCCTTGATTTTCTTAATTAGTACTTTCCAATTTTTTACATGTAACCAAACAATTTCACCAATAAGCAAAGCAAATACTAGCATGGAATAAAAATAGGTACCTTCCTTCCTTCCAATGCATCAAGACATAATGCAGTAAAGATCTAAGTACTTGGTCCCCATAGGATAACATAGTTGACTTAAAGATTAAAAGTTGGGTTTTTCCACTTGATGTTAAGTAAATGCATTAAAACTTTGGAATCTTTCCATTTATCCAATCTACAAATCGTGTTATTATCAATTTTCTTAGATTATATATATATATATGGTAATATGACGAGGGTTATTCTTAAATGTTGGTAAGATTTAATTCTTTTCTGTAACAATTTTATATTTTAAGGATGCATTGTCATATTGATTTGATACATTAAAAATTTTATTCTGGAAGTGTTCTTTAGAAAAAAATCAAAATCTGATTAATAAAATGATAATAATTAAGAATGTCTAGCCAGTTGAAATTCAGAATTCGAGTCATTTTAAGGTTTTTCTTCTAATTAATGACAAGAAATTATATTTTCAAGTACCATATGGCATATATTATACATGCCATTAATTTAGATTCTCTAGTTAGCGTCGATTGAGGTGAGCATAAATTCCCTTTCAAAGGGGATCATGAGGAACAGGAAATAATCTGTTTATAGTTTTAAGATATTATGGGAACTGAAACTTAGGGCTAGTTTAGCATTGCTGTTGGAAAAAGCTTGGGTTTAAAAAAGCTCGAGTTGAAAAAAGTGTGTTTATAAAGTGTGGTGAATTTTTTTTTTAAGTATTTAGCATTGCTGTGAAAAAGTGTTGTAGAAAATTGAAATGTCAAAAAAATATATGTTTAAAATAATAAAAGTATAAAGATGTGAGGATAATAAAATCATTTTATCCAAAAGCCAATTTTTAAAGCCCAAAAGCTATATTTTTTGGCTTTTTGATTTGGCTTTTCAAATCATGGTTTCAATAGCAGAAGCCAATTTTTTTTATCTGTTTAGCATTGCGTTTGCGGTGAAAAACAGCTTTTAACCTCAAAAACTATGTCAGAAGCAATGCTAAACGAGGCCTTAGTCAACTTTGAGGCTGGCCATTGATGGACCGTATAAATCTTGATGTGATCTTGTGCTGTTTTATTTTGTTTCACTCCGTCAGGTGTTGAAGAAGAACAAAGGATTGACATGTTTGCATAATATCATGGGTTTGATTTTTTTTTTTTTTTTTATATTCAAACAGGTCACAGTTTGAGATAAGAAAAAAAAAAAAATTACAAATATTGAGATTCGAATTTCAGATTTACTGAATATAACTTCTTAAGGATAATTGTATGAACCAGTTGAGTTAAGTTTCGAGTTCGGGTTTGATTTAAAATCAGCAGATGCATTTTTTGTTTTAAGAGATTTCATTTGGGACACTGACTGTTAGGCTGCAGGGTCGGCAAATATGTTGCGACAAAAATATGAACTGTCCATTACAACATTTGAAAATCAACCATTTCCCATGGAAATTCATGACTTTTCACTTGGGGACCTTCCTCTACCCCCATTGCTGTTAATACAAGCACTGAACAATATTTGTTAAAAAATCCCAAATGGACCAAGATCTTGATTGACAAATACATTTCAAACAGGAATTTGAACATGCAAGGCTTGCTTTTCAAATTACATTTGTCCACACATTTCTGAAGGTTTCTTTAAGCTTTTGATTCCAGTAAGGCAGAAAAATAGCCTTCTTTTTTATGGCCTGATATCCAGTTATCCACTAAGATACTAGGATTTTAGAGAGGAAAAGTGAAATGAGAAAAAAAAAAAAAAAAGCATTTGCTTAAAGGCATGCTTTTGGGAAATAGCCTTTTTAGCTATGCTGGTAAAAGACGGGCTATGCTCAATAATGAGACAATGGGTTTGACAGACAATTGCTGTCTTAAGTTCCCAAAATGAGGAAAGTTTCAGGAGAAAACTTCCTTCGCTTGGTTAATATATTTTAATTGTGAGGATGCGATAAGTTGAAAGTGTGATTTCAAACTAGAAGTGTTCATTAGATTGAATTGAGTTTGGATTGGGTTTAAGTCTCATATTAAAAAAAATTTTATTTATTTAGATTCGATTCAATCTAAAATATAGATAAAAAATTATTTCTAAGTCTAATCCGATCATGTAAAATTATTATTCAAGTTCGCACAAATTCATCAAATTTATACATAGAGAGATCGATCTTATGTAAAATGGATAAATCATGTGTAAAAAAGATTGATCTCTCAAAACTATATTAGTATTTAGTAATACTAAAACAAGTCGGGTTAGGTCTAGGTAAAAATGTCATGTCCAAGACCCAGTTCATTTTTTAATAGGTCATTTTTTTTTGTCCAAATCTATTTTTCAATCAATATTTTTATTCAAATTCTTTCAAATATCAAGTAACTTTCGAACTTAAATAGATAACACCAACCCTTAAACAAACTATCTTTTAGTGCTAATATAGTAATTTATTAGCAATAGCATGAAGTGTTGCTTTTGATCAATTATTAGTAGGGATGGCAATGGAGCGGGGCGGAGACGGATATTGCCTTATCCATTTTCACCCTACTCTTGCATGGATGTTAGAAACATCCACATCAATGGATGTCGGTTACATTCATAACCGCTCCACGGTGTTCCACTCCGTTACACCTCAATTTATATTAATTATTTTTAACTTAATATTGTAAAAAATTATATTATAATTTATTCATGAACATAATTTTAGTATATAAAAATCTTTAATATAATATATATAATACATATATACTAAAAGTATAGATATAAAATATTAGTATATATATGATTTTAGTATATATATCTAATATATGTTAAAAATATAAAAAAAAATATATAAAATATTTTAAAGGATAAAATAATAATTTCAAAAATCGGGGCGGGACGGAGTGGAGCAAGCATTTACCAAAACCGCTCCGCTCCACCCCGTTCCAAAAAAAAAACCCTCTCCATTCGGAGCGGATCGGTGCGAAATTCATCGATCGAATCGGGTTTTACCATCCCTAGTTATTAGTCACTAAACTTGAAGTGGGGCTAGCTTGATACAAATCATTCAGGATGGCTAGCAAGTGAAATTATCAGAACTAAAGAATTTTACAAAGCCAAATTTCCAGTGATTGTAAGCTCCATGAAGAACCAGAGCCGCTGTGTGTCTGTCTCTGTCAAAATTTTCAGCACTCAAGTGCTGACAGTTTGCTCACTACAGCTCTTTTTTTTTTTTTTTTTTTTTTTTTTTTCTGGTGGATTATGATTTGCTAAGCTGTGGACTGATTGATT
This sequence comes from Fremontodendron californicum, assembly GCA_030761205.1. Classification (NCBI taxonomy): domain Eukaryota; kingdom Viridiplantae; phylum Streptophyta; class Magnoliopsida; order Malvales; family Malvaceae; genus Fremontodendron; species Fremontodendron californicum. Next base: position 17,946,536 of record JAULJL010000026.1, read on the forward strand.
TATGCCATTAGACTTTAGAGATATCAATCATTCTTTTCTATCAATCCAAAAAAAAAAGGTTGACAAGCAACAATTTGTTTAAACTAAAGTTCTGGTTTTGATTAAATGCGGCACTATTTGAAAAAAATATATATCTATTCATAAAGTTGTCTTAAATAATCCATGCGCAGGTTTAGGATGATGCATAAAGAAATGAACTTTGCTTTTTGTCATTCCATTTACTAAGAAAAATAGTAATGGATAATATTTGAATATTTGATTTAATAATTGATGCATGCTTTTTTATTTAAAAAATAATGATAGACAATTGGAATTAGATATATCTAAGGATCAAGTTATCTAGTCGATCCGATAGGTTCAACTCGATTCAAATAAAATTTTGGACAAAATTTTTAAAGCTCGAGTCCGATTCAACTCGAACTTATTTTTAATCTATTTTTTTATTTAACTTTAATTTAAAATATATATAAAATATAAATAAAAAATTACAAATAAAAAATGAACTTCAAAAGTTTCATGAATCGGATCTTGATCAAGCAAAAATTTATACGAACTTGATCCGATTTTATAAACAGCTCTAATTGAAATGCATTTAATCAAGGAGCCCAAGATAAACTTATTAGTTATTTCCATGCTACTTTACCAGAGAAGGCCCAAAGAGAGACAGAGTCTTGTTAATAAATGGGCGTGGGTTTAGTCCAATTAGAAAGCCCATTTAAAGTTTATATATAGTTGGGCTTACCTGTCTCACCATCTATTAGAAAGAAAAAAACAGCACAATTATGTTGAGCAACTAATAAACAAAAATTTAAAGGGTAGAAAATATCTTCTTAAGATTGAATTATTATTCCTAAACTAATACTGACATTGGTGTCGATTTAAAGCTCCTTTTATAATATTATAGTGTAAACATTAAAAAATATGTTAAGTTGTCCATGTTTAAAAACTTAATAAAAGAAATATATATATATAATTACTAAAGATTAAATAATAAAAAAATATATTTAAAAAAAATAGAAAAAAATAATATGGGCGGGCCTAAACGGGTTTGGGTTATTCATTTACAAATATGAGCGGGTTTGGACAAAATTTGAAATCCGTATTTCAGGCCGAGCCAGGCTTGAGCAAGCAAATATAATGTTGATACCATATATGAGCCCGACCCGAACCCGGCCCGGCCATGGACAACTCTAGTTGTATCATCCGTCACTTCTTATTTTATCATTAGAATTTCAATTTGGTAAATATTAGTATATAGGATCCAGAAGTTTTTGTTTGAATTTGTATCTTACATATTCAATAAATGTAAAATCTCATTTGACCTGAATTCATGTACGTGTATTTTGTCTCATGTATTTTTTTTTTAATCATGTAAATATAAATATAATAAAAATTATTAAACGTGTCAAAATCTTAAATATGAATATAATATATATTTTAAAAATATTCTGTTAATTATTATAATTATATTTAAACGTTCATTTTTTTATATTTATTAAATGTATTATCCAAAATTATTATGCCTAAATGCGCTGGCCATTACCTTAATTACTGCTACTAACCATTGAACCATTAGTTGATTATTACATGAATCTTAAGTCGATGATTATCGTTAAAAAAATTGTGCAGTCCAATATTGGCAGGTAGGTATTATGGGTGACAATTACAATAAGAACAATGCATTTATAATTTTTAGATCAATAAGATAGATCTTTAACTATTGATTTATCCATGTCAGCATAATTTTATCAACTTGATATTGGATGTGCCGGTTGCAAAATAATAAAAACATCGGGTGTTGTTGCAGACACCAAGAAGACAATCTTTCTCATTTCAAGCAAAAATAGAAAAATGAGAAAGAAATAGGTTCTGCCATTTAACTAAAAATTGAGAATGAAGAGGAAGATAAATAAGTTAGCAAAACAGAAAATGGGCATAAATTGGCTTGGAGGAAAACGAGATTTGCTGGAGAAGGATTTAGCTTAGAAAAAAATATGGGCATTCAACCATTTCATTCTTGGTTGAGGAAAATAGCAGGGTTCCTCCTCCTTTCTCCTTTTAAATCATCGTTTTATTGTTCCTCGTACTGTTTCGTCTGCTGCGTTAGCTAGCGACGTGACGGCATCTGAAGGAGTGGGCTCAACCAATACCATGAGCCACATCAGTCAGCTAGACTTTGACCTGAACGTGCCGGCTTTGTCAGAATTCTCACCGGTTAATTTCTTTGTTTTTGTTGATGATGATGAAGTGGAAAGCCCACACCCTGCTAAGAAGCCATGTCTCTTGATGCAGATGCCACTCAAAATTGAAGTCAACTAAACAATTACTATATTTTTTTAGTTATGTGGAATTAAATTTTAGGCCAGATTCGATGCAATTTTTTTTTTTTTCTCTTTGGTTTGTAAGACAAATTTTTTTCTGTACATAAAAGTAGAAAGAACCTTTTGCTTGACTGAGTTGTAATGACAGAGTTAACTACTTTTACTTGAAACTGGGTATTCAATTATCAGGTTACTTTCATATTGCTGACATGAAGAAATGAATGGTAACTATTAATCCTAATTGATCTAAGGGTTATAAATAATTTTATTCTCATTGTTCTCACCATATATGTTTTCATTATAGTTGTCACCGGTATTATGGGGCGAGAGGAGAAGTGAAAATCCAGATCCAACCCATCCAACCGATCATGTCGGTCATAGCCGGATATTATATTATACTGTCGCGTGGGCGTGGCCAACTGCCAACTGTTGGCTTCAAATTCAAAGTAAGACATAAAAACGGAAAATAACGGAAGCAAAAATCAAAGTATCAAAATCCCCAAAACGAATAAATTATAGAAAACTTTCTTCGCGATTTTGAGTTTTGAGTCCTCCCCAGATATTAGCTTTTTCTACTCCTTTATCTGATCCAAACACACAGAAATCATGAGCCAGCCCCCGCCCGATCATAACAAAATCCCAGAAACCAAACAGTCAACAACATCCTTGGAGTCAACCCAAACGGCAACTCACTCTTCTGATTATGCTCCCTACCCGAAATTAGACCCGAAGGACGTCACTCCTCCACCGGAAAATTGGACCAACGTTTCCATGGGTTCCCAATCGCATCCCAATCCAGGCCCGGCACCGATCTCTAGCAGCGCTGCTACCACCATGCCGGCTGAGTCGAATCCTTACGTTTCTCCGGCTCCAGTTCAATCATCTTCCGTCAAGAGTAACCCACTTCAAACAACTCCACTTGCGTCAGTTTATACTAAATTGGTATTTTGAATATCGTTTGAATTCTATTTAAATCTAAACCCTTTTTTTTTAGCAGATAAGATGGAATCAGTGAAAGATGTGTTAGGGAAATGGGGAAAGAAAGCGGCGGAGGATACTAAGAAGGCGACAGAGATAGCTGGGAACATGTGGCAACACTGTAATTATTTTTCTTTTTTAATAATTACCCATTTTTCCCCTGCTATTTTTGTGCTAGATATGACTATGACTTTTGAATTTTAATACGTATTTTTGGGTGTTTTTATTACATAATGTCAAACTGGATGGATAGTATGAAGTATGAAAAGTAAGTTTGTTATTTTTATTGTTACAGTGAAAACTGGGCCGAGTTTTGCTGACGCTGCTGTAGGAAGAATTGCACAGACTACTAAAGTTCTTGCAGATGGTGGTTATGAGAAGATCTTTCGGACAACATTTGAGAATGTTCCTGAGGAACAGCTTCTGAAGACATATGCCTGCTATCTGTCCACCTCGTCTGGTCCTGTTATGGGAGTTTTATATCTGTCAACCGAAAAGCTTGCTTTTTGTAGTGACAATCCTCTGTCTTATCAAATTGGTGATCAGACTCAATGTAGCTATTATAAGGTATACAAGCTTATATTATGCATCGCTGTTGCATCTGCAGCTAAGGGCTAGGGTCAAGTTGAGTTGTAGACTGATGCTTAACATTAACAATGAAGTTAATGCCGCTTTTTGATGCTATAATAGAAAATTGTTAGATTTTCCATTATTTGGCATTTTTAAAAGACATGAATTATGAATTTTTTCTTCCCTCTCTTGATTTACATGTTTCAAAATATATCGTATGCTCAATACTTGATGATTCTATGCGGATTAGTGGAGCACATGAAGTTGACAATCCCGGATGCTTTGTCACATGAAAACTGTACTTAAACAACCTAGATTCTTTTTTGCATCCGCAGTTATACTTTACTTATCCCAGTTATTTGCTAAAATTCTGTGGTACCCTTGTTTCATAAGGTCTTCATCACGTTGTTAGACTTGTTCTCCCCTGTAGTGCTAATTTTTAGTTAATACTTTTGTATTTGATGCTTTTTTTTATTCAACCTATTAAAAAGGAGAAGTTGTTAATGAAAATTATTGGCAGTAGGGACCTTAATTGGCATTTTGAAGGTAGAATATTGTGTATGAGATGGATATGGTTGGGACATCTGTAAATAGATCACAACATCCTCACTTTTACTAAATTTAATTGCTCATATGATTCTAAAGAACCCAGTCAAAAGCCATCCTATAATATATTTGGCCTAAGGCAATTCAAATAAGATCTACAATCAAGTTATTTTGCCAAATTAGTTCATGTTCCCCGGATAATTGTTTTGCTTGATTGCATCCTTGTCAACATGCTCTGGAAAGTTACCAATTAACAATCTAGGATATAGTGTTTTTCCCTTGTCGGATTTATCAGGATCTATGTGTTAGTGATTTGTCAAAACTCTGCTGGCTATTTTTTTATTTATTATGCAGACCTCTGCTCACTTGTGTTAGTAAGCATACTTGTCTTTCATCATTTATTTATCTTTATTTAACTTGTTCCAATGGTGTTATTAATGTGATTTTTTGTCTTGTGGCTGTCACCATGCATACTTGTAGGTGGTTATTCCATTACATCAGCTGAAGGCAGTGAATCCATCAGCTAGCAAAGCCAACCCAGCTGAGAAATACATCCAGATTATATCAGTGGACAACCATGAATTTTGGTTCATGGGCTTTGTACACTATGACAGTGCTGTTAAAAATCTTCAAGGAGCATTGCAGTCCCGTAGCTCATGATGTGATGTTATCAAACTCTACACCATGTCTCAAAAGGTGCTTTGCTTTACTAGATTGATGTAGATAAAATATGTTGAGCCAGATTTGTAATAGATGCATATTTGTTTGGGGTGTCACTGGTTTTTTTATTCCTTTGGTTCTTAAACTCTTCAATTGTTGGTGAATATGTTTGAGTGTCAGTAAGGTATCAGCTTGTTAAATGGTTTTACAATAGACATGTGATCATTTACACTATTTTTCTTTTTTTAAGTGAAAAGGGATGACTCTGGCAAAGGTTATTGAGAGATAATGAAACTATTTGTTCTTCTTTTCTCAAGTATATTTTTGCAATTTCCCTTCTTTCTCTTCGTTTTTGTTTCACATCGGGCCTTTGACCATTAAGCCCGATTTTAGTTTCTTAGTCTTTGTCAGTCACCATGCAGCAACTTAAGATTTTGATTTGTGCTTCTATATTCCCTTGCTCGTAAACCCAAGAACCATAACCCAAATTCCTCCAAAACTAATACCAGAAAATCACAACTCCAGTCTCTTTGGTCAATTGATCTGGCAACTTTATTTTGGGTTTTGCAGGTTCTTTCTTCTTGTTTGTGGGTTTCGATTTTAGATCCACCACTCGAATCTGTTTTTTCTCCCTCGTTTCACCAACTTGTCTTTGGCTTTGTTTAGCATTACTTCTTACGGTTTTGAAGTTAAAAACTGTTTTTCACCGCAATGCTAAACAGATAAAAAAATTGATTTTTGATGTTGAAATCATGGTTTGAAAAGCCAAACCAAAAAATCAAAAAATATAGCTTTTGGGCTTTAAAAGTTGGTTTTTGGATAAAATGATTTTATTATCTTCATATCTCTACACTTTTATTATTTTAAATATATCTTTTTTTGACATTTCAATTTCTCACAACACTTTTTTACAGCAATGCTAAACAATTAAAAGTTTTTAAATCACAGTTTTTTCACCACACTTTTTTCAAACCAGATTTTTGTCACCGTCGGTAAGCAACGACACTGTAACATTGGTATCTATAAAACTTGCAAGACAAATAGACAAATACAACGAACCTAGAGCTTATTTCAGTTAATTCATGCAATTATCTTTAAGAGTTGACATTTAACAGATTTGGATTTAGAATTTTAACATATGTAACTCCTTCTCTTATCTTAAACTGTTATTTTATTTGTTAAAAAAAAAAAAAAAGGCACATACAACAGCCATCAGATTTGGTGCTTGGTGGCAAAGGATCTTCCACATTGATCTGAAAGCAATTCCACACACATTTATATATATATAAAATTTTGGGGGAAGGTAGATTCGAACTCAGTCCTGGAGAGGAAAAATACATGCACCTGAGCTGAAATAGAACTCACAAAGGTGTAATGTACCCTGCTAGGACAGCAAGGCAACGATAAGGAAAAAATCCTTATAATCATAAACTCGGATTATTATTTACTTCCATTTTTGCAATAGTGCATTATCAGCAAGGGCCCAGTTTGTTGATAAGCTCGAAGATGGTGTTTTTTAATGGCCCAAATGTGTTGGAACCGACAGATCACATAGTAGGTCCAAAACCTGGCGGAAGGACTGGATGTTGTGGCGAGGCCAGCTTGTCTGTCTTCATCTTAACTGGTAAACCTGAAAGAGGGAACCATACACCAATTTTTATGGCAGATGATACTTGATTTACATTCATATTCATGGGCCATATTTATGCTTTCCATCTACCAGGGACCATGGTTTATCACTTTTTAGCCACTCTTTTTCCTATGGAATATATGCAAATTTTAAGTTTCAATTTGTCGGTTTTTTTTTTTTTTTTATATGCGAAAAAAAAATGGAAACGGAAATTCATGTCAAAGTGGTGAAGGTGAAATGGTGAAATTTTGGACTCAATATTTTTCATCATTATACAAAAAAAAAAGGTCGAAATGGGGAAGTAATTATGTACTTGTGCTTTATCTTATGTTAGAAAAAATATTAAAATATTTGAAGTTTTTTTTATATATATTATGTGGATGATTTGATTCGTAAAGATCATAATTGGAATTTTTTATCGTCTTTTTTCGAATAAGAGGCAAAACATAATCAGCTTGAAAAGAAACACTGGAATTTGCTTGTAATTTTGCATGTGTTCATGTAAAAGAAACACCAAGTTTTCTGTATACTAGATTGGATTAAAAAATTTAGGGTGCATTATTGAAGTACTAGAAACCTTAAGAAATACGTAAAGGGACAAATACTTGGAAGGCAGTAAAATCAAATCCTAGCTAGCTAGGGTTGAGAAAACGTACAAGATAAATTGAACTTGTCCTTGGTTCAATCAAATGTGTTAAAGAGTGGTTATCTCATATCGATTAAGTTTTAGATTATTTGAGATCTTATATTTAAATTGGACTTCCCCATCTATCATCAATTGGTTTTAGATTGGTTGCTTAACATGGTTTCAGAGCCGAGGTTATGTTTTGTTGTTTTTGCCTTACACCCCTTTTGAGTTTGTCACGTAGTAGGCTCCTTTATATCCGTCTACACGTGATGGGGCCTGTTAAAATGAGGTTATCCCACATCGGTTAAATCTTGGATTGTCTATGATTTTATATTAAAGTTGAGCCTCTTCACCTATCATCAATTTATTTTAGATTGGTTGTTTAACAAAATGTACATCAACCAAAAAAAATCTAAGTCCAATTATGCATCATCTGGCCTCAATTTATTTTAGGTTGGTTGTTTAACAAAATGTACATCAACCAAAAAAAATCTAATGTCCAATTATCCATCATCTGGCCTGTAATTATTTGGGAAAAAGAAAACCTAAAATGTCAAGTTTTATTTGACTGTTTTATCGAAGAGTTTTGATAATGAGTAATTTAAAAGCACTTTAAAATTAATTAATATATTATTCAAAATTATAATATAATATTAAATATAATATCCGATAATTTTTTTCTATTGAAAACCCATTGGGGCGTTGAAGCAAAACAAAAATTTCAAGTCTTAACCCCCAACGGAAATACGTGAATAACCAAAAAAAAGGAGTCTCTTCACAAAGTTAGAAAAAGAAGATATATAATTACTAGAAAACAAATTAACCAAAAGCTGCAAAATTGGTCCTTTGCCATTGAAACTGAAACAGTTATATATTCAGAAAAAGAAAAAAAGAAAGAGAAGGCTAATTATTAGTGATGAAACCAAAAACTGAACAAAAAAAACACAGTGGGTATTTATTTATTTAATTAATTTAATATAATAAAGGTAGAAGTGAAGGTGAAGAAGAAGAAGAAGAACATGAACACAAGATTAAGAAAGGAAGTCTCTGAGACAAGAAAAGCATAGCTGTAATGTCAGTGCAATTAATATTGTTCCAGTTTCCTTTTGTTTGAAGAGAGAGAGAGAGAGAGCCCACATGTTCCTTAACAGAGACAACCCAAAAGCAGCAAGCAACCAAAAAAAAAAAAAATCCCAAAGGCTCTTTGAAACTCTTATTTCCGACAGCTTCAACTCTCCACTATGCTATCTGCTCTTTACTTGACTTTCCCCAACATCAAACATGTTGAGTTTCTTCCCCACATAATATATTTTCTTCTTTTTTCTTCTCCTACAAAGATATCTCAAACTCTTTCTTTTTTGAATGTTATTTTTTATTATTATTTAGATTTACAATTTTAAACATTGTTGTTATGGGGATTAATTAACAAATTAAAATGGGGAATTTTTATATTTTTAAAAGAATTAATGTAGCTAGGTATATTAAAAAGGTATTTTTAACGTCCCATCCATGGGGCCTTCTTGGGTCAGAAGAAGTCTGAATTATGTCTGTAACACTGCAATAAAACTGGCAAAGACTGTGTGCTTCACTGCCAATGTTAATAAGTAATAACCACTCCAAACTTGTTCTCTGCTTCCTCTTCGAAATTTGTTTTTAATTCTTTTTTAAGTAACAAAAAAAAAAAAAAAAAGCTTCATCAATTAAAGATTATCAAGAAAACGAGGTGAAGTCATGGAGAAGATGATGTCCTAACTCCTAAGATTATATATAACAAAGAAATTAAAGAAAAGATAAAGTGAAAAGGGCTTTGTACCAAAAAAAGACTGTATATAATACCCAGTAAAGACATAGAAAGATGACAAAAAAGGAAAAGAGAGATTATTAATGGAAGATGAGTAATTAATCTATTTGGGAAATACTAATTAAGATAACCAAAATTGAAAACTCCCTTATCATTTAAAGCTGATCATTGGGCAACTTCTTTTCACGGTGATTTTGAAGATTTGTTCAGCTGGAAGAAGTGTCCTCCAGAGTTTGCAAGATGTAGGTTGAAGGAAATTAATGCAAGTGAGAGAAAGGGCATATACTAAAAGCTTAAGCGGTTAGAGTAGAGATGAAGAGAGAAAGAAAGAAAAGGAGAAGGTGACAGATGTAAATAGACGCAGAAAATATTGCAGCTTTGCATACCAAACACGTTTTAGTTCGACTTTGAATTTACTCTCCATCGATCCTTTAGGATGAATTGATGATCATGATCACATGATTCTAACTTAGAAAACACTTAGTTCATCAGTTTTCTTTTTCTCTAGCTAATTCCAATCTGAAAGTGCAGTTTTGATCACAGAGAACTGGAACTATATGTAAGAGATGAAAAGATGGATTAAATTAAGCAACGAAACGTGAGAATTCTAATTAACGAACTCAAAAACTCTTAAAATCAAAAAGAAATTAAACTACAGTTAGAGAAGATGCTTAGTTTGAGCAATGGCCCATTAGCAACAATGTAAACTTCAGGTCATCATCATCATCATCATCATCCTACACTGAGCACTGATAATAATAGCAGAAACTAGATAAAAAATCAAAATCAGATTGAAAAAAAGAAAAGAAAAGAAAAAAAGGTGAGAACCCTAGTTCAATCCCTACTAAATTCACATCATGATTTTCTTCATTCCCATTATCACATGCTTCTTTGATGTTTTTCTTCTTCCCAAGTAACAATGTTGAAGCTTTTTTTTCCCTCAATTTTTTGTTGAAAATTAGGGTTTCTTACCAAGAGTGTACTTGTTGTTGTGCATCCAGACCTTAAGAACTTGCCTTTTCACACCAGTTTCTTCACAAAATTGCTCTACAGCAGCTTCATCATGCTTCTGAATCCTCCACCCGAGCCTTTCAGCGAAACCAAGCAACTTATCTTTCTGTTCGGGCGTAAATTTTGTTCTAAACCTCTTCTTTAATCCTCCACTGCCTCCACCTCCTCCGCCACTGCAACTAGGATTTGAAACATCTTCATCTTCTCTGCTGTAACCACCTATAATACCACCCCCTGACGCTGCTGGCAAGGCCAAAGGCCTGTGCTGTGGAGTTGGCGTCAAGTGAAGATACCCGGCTGGTGGCGCCGCCCTATAGTAGGGCGAGAATTGGGGGTGTTGCTGGTGGTGAGGGTGAGGGTTATAAATATTACCTTCACCGTCAGCTTCTTTACGGTGAAAGTTTCTGTGGCAGTTACAAGCGGCACATTTCAAAGCGTCAAGGCTCCCTTCATCACCCGCCGCCATGAACTCGCCGCAGCCATCCACCGCGTGGCTTCCAATACTCACGGCATGGTTCTTGAGACACTCACGGTACCTTATCGTGGACCCCACTTTTCTTGTTGCTGCTGAGGCCGTACCTTCACCGCCTCCGGCGGGTCCTATTTTCGACCGAGCTGCGGATGAGTTGCCAAGTGAGTCGTAGCCTGGTGGAACACTCATTCCCATTTCTTCATCTTGCTCTTCATGTTCATCAAAATCCATTTCTTCTTTTTTTTCACTGCCCTCTCTTTTTTTCTTTTCCCTGGCCTTGTTTTGTTGATAGGGAAGATGATCTACATGGCCGGGTTAATTCAGCAGATCCAGCATCAGTAATCAAAAGAAGTGAGCTTAAATAATTAAAACAAAGGGTTCTTGAGAGTAAAATGTTTGGTTTTAGCTGAGAAGAGAAGATAAGATCAGAAGGGAAGAGAGTGTGGCCATGAATTCCCTGGCCTGCAAAAAAAAAAAAGGTGTCTTACTCGAAAGCCTTTCATGTGCCTTCCATTTTGTTGAAACAAAGTAAGCAAACACAATTTTCCTCTTTTTCTTTACCCTATAATTATTATTATATTTTTTACAGATTGTTTTGACAGTAGATTTCAAATTTAACCTCTTTCTTTTGTTCTTTTTTGAAGTTTTTGGTTGTCTTAGGCTTAGGGCTGAAACTCTTGTCTCCTTCCTTTTTCTATTTTTGTTAAGAGATGTGGGGATGGTAAAAGTAAAAAAGAAGTCTGGGAATTACTACTTATCAGAGCAAATGGCAAAAGTAATGGAAAGCAGAGAGATGTAAAGGACGTAGCGTGTTGGTTTTGTTAAAAAAAAAAAAAAAAAAAAAAGAGTGACGCAAAGGGTTGAAAGTGAGAGGTGGTGTTTGGATACATGGAACAAGATTTTCTTGGTTATATTATTTATATATATTATTGGCTCCCCTTTTCCTAGAGAATGAATCAAAGTAAAGAAGCCCTTCCACAGCTAAACCAACTCTGCAAAAGAAAATTCTGACTTTATTTATCATTTTTTTATTATCCTTCGTTTGTTGCTAGCTCGTGATTAGACATTGTGTAGAGGTGACAATTGGACGAGTTTGGATCGGATTTATTCGGGTTCGAATTTATTTGAGTTCGGATTCATTCGGGTTCGGGTTCAATCGAGTTCGGGTCCATTCGGGTTCAGATCCGATCGGTTTCGGTTCGGGTTCGGATTTGTTTTACATCATTTTTATTTTATGTTAGATGTAATTATTTTTACATAATTTAAATATTTACTTTTAAAAATAATTTTTTATTATAATATGATATTTTTAATTATATTTATTTATTAAAATCAATATTTATTAGCATCAAAAGAATATAAAATTAATTTTTTATATAAAATAAAATTTTAAAATAATTTATTATAAAAAATATGATATATTATAAATTAATCATATTAATATTTAAAATAATTGATTCGATGAACTCAAATTTCAACATGTAAATACATTATAATTTATATTCACTACAAAATAAGAGATTTTTAAGGACGAACCTTGGCATTCAACTTTGAGGTCTAAAAAGGCTTGGACTATACATTTACAAATATGGGCGGGTTTTGGCAGAATTTGAGGCCTATATTTCGGATCGATCCGGGCTTGGGCAAGTGAATATGGTGTTGATGACTTAATTTAATAATATGCCTAAAAAAACTATATATATGTTGCAAAAAGCAACACATTTTTTTAAAGTAGTTTTTATCTATTTTTTAATATAAGAAATACTATTATACTAGAGATAAGTTAAAATGAATGAATTGCTATTAATTAATTTTAATATATAAAAATATTATTATACTATTATAAGGGTGCTCTTAAAATAACATAAATAAAGGATAAGTAATATTTTATGTCAAAAAAAATTTCATTTCTAAAATTTTCATGAGTTTAGAATTTTTAGATAGTAGATTCATCAAGATATGGGACATTAAAGTTATAAGCACAAAATATAATTTTATTTTTGATAAAATTATTATTTTTATCATATATATAATATAAATTAAATTTTAATTGAATTATTAAAAAAGATATTAGAATAAAATTGATAAATAAAGTTCTTGCTTTATAAAAAAATTATTTAATTACAATTTGATAATTTTTATTTTTAGTATTAAATTCGGGTTCGGGCTCGAGCCGGGCTCGGGTTCGGATAATTTTGGGTTCGGGTCTTCTCGGGTTCGTGCTCTTTCGGGCTCGGGCCATTTCGGGTTTGAGTTTTTTCGGGTTTGGGTTTTTGACTTTTTGATCAAATCGGGTTTGAACGGATTCGGGTTCGAGTTTTTCTGATCGAATTTTCGGGTTCGGGTTCATTTTGCCACCTCTAACATTGTGTAGGGTTTTTTTGGGGTGCTATTCAATGAAGGAATGCATCTAATCATAAATACTTAAATATTCCTTGTTTAATGTATATGGATTTCAATATTAGTAATTAATACTAAAAGAATTATATGTCTAATTTATTTATAAATTTTTGTTAATTAGCATCTTTAAGATATATTTTAAGGTTATTAATATATTATTTATAATAATATATATTATATTAAATGCAATAATTAATAATTTTATCTATATTTTTTAAAAAAGTAGATAAAAATATTATTACATATAATAACCTTAAAAAATATTATTAAATCACTCGTTAGCAAAATTATTTATTTATTTTTTCTTTATATAGTATAATATCCAAATGGAATATTTTGTTTTAGTTACAATCTCTAAGACTCTAACCATGTTTATGCATGACACCATGTTAGAGATGAGCATATATATGATTCTTATATATTCATATTATAATTGTTGACAAAGAGCTTATGTGTTCCAGATTTTGTGTTATAGTACATTATTAATTATGTACTTAAAACTATATATAATAAAGTAAATCATAATTTATATATGCATAGAGGGTACTTGTGATCATGTCTCAGCTATAGTTTAAACTTAATTAAACAAGGAGAGAGGAAAGATTACTAGAAATGATCAGATTGAAGGAATTAATTAGTTAGTGCTTAATATAGAATTAGGGTTTTGCTAACGAGTGCTCTTAGGGCACTCTTTAAGGTTAATTAATATGCTATTTATAGTAATAACAATGTATTAAATGCAAAAATTGATAACTTTATTTATCATTTTCAATGCATTGATTGAAGATATTACTATATTTAGTAACCTTAAAAAGTGCTCTTAAGACACTTGTTAGCAAAATTCATAAAATTATAGATAAGATTCGGAAAGAGATTTGCTTCAACATTTGGGAGCAGATCAGTTCAAAACATAGTATACGAATTTACATTAATTAAGGAAAGAGAAATTAAATCGATGAATGGGCATTAATGGCAGTTGTCTACGTGCACCCCATCTCCACTCTCTCTCCCCTACTTATCTTATCTTAGGACAGCAATTTGTCAATTTGAAGCCTGGGATTGGGTTAGGTCGGGTCGGGTCTACACTATATTCTACTCTGTGCCAACTCCAAGGTGGTCGATCTATGCCAGCTCACGCATGACACAACCTTGGTTGGTTAGGTCCAAAAACCTAGAATGTTAGGCCTTAAACCTTAGAAGAAGCCTTCCTTAATTAGTTAGTATAAATCACTTATGGGATATGATATTTATAAATATATTTATTTTTTAATTTATTAAAAATAATATATTAAATACAACAATTTTTTCTTAAATGATAAATAAATAATTTTTAACCCTAAATTCTAAATACAGAATCTTGAATATTGCATAACATAAGAAGAAAGCGTGATTAAGTACCATTTAATCATTGTTGCGTATGATGAAATTATGTATATAGTCGAGATACAAAATAATACATGTTAATTGTTGGAATTTAAATATAATAGATGGATTTTTTTTTAGTAATTTATATATTTTTTGGATAATCGATCATCCAATTTAATATGATGATATCAAAGTTTTCGAGTTTGAATTATGATAATTATTTTCTCTTTTAATATTTTTTTCATCCAATATTTTGTTGCCCATCAAGCCGTAAATTGTTTCTATAATCTTTTTTCAGGTTGCAACTTTCTTTTACACTTGGGTTTATTTACAAGTTTATTATCATTCATTAGACTTTCACATAAAGAAGAATATTATAACTTAAATATAATAGTTGAGACATTTCCTATCAACTTAAACTTGTGAGATAATCTATCACTTAATTTTAACAATCTATGATCTATTAAAATGTTAAACTTTTAGTTTCAATGATTAAAGTTTAATTCCTGACAGTTTTACTTATCATATAGACCATAATACATTATTAATCCAATTTTAGTAAGTATTGCATTTGCTTATGTAAATTCTGACATTATTATACACTGATATTCAAACTATATGTGAATTGATCTTGAATATATTTCAAATTTCAAATCTTAAAAACAATGATAAAACGTGGAGAACCAAATGAAGAATCCAACCATGTTTGTTCTCATATGACGACCCCAACCAAATCTTACAAAACATCCACTTAAGCGTGTTCTTAGGGATAATATAATTTTGTTGGTTCTTATATAATTTGCCCGTATGCTAGCTAAGTGCATGGATAATATTGTAGGCCTAAAAAATGTTGATTAATTATTATATTTGAGAATTGAGAGTAGATTTGATAATTTGTGTATTCGTTTCATATTCGTATATTTTGTCGTGTTATACTCTTGTTTAGGATATTTTATATTTATATAATTTTTGATACTTTAATATTTCGTATTGTATAGATTTTGAAACATTCATTTATTCGTATTATTTTTTTATGCCGTGTCGTTTTTAATTTGCATGTTTTAATTTTTTTTATATCGTATAATCATATCATATCCAATATTATCCGATCACATTTAGAGTATACTTCGAAACCTTGAGACTTGAATAAGAATAAGATAACAATATAACAAAACAGTCCAAAGGAAAAAAAAAAAACAATAATTAAAGATAAGAAAATTGTTAATGATGGATGGTAGTAGTAGTAGTATTATATATATATATAATTTGTATTTGATGCACAGTGAGTATATAAATTTATATACTGATAGTACATTAAATATAAATTCATATATATATATATATATATATATATATATATATATATATGGGTTTTGCTAACGAGTGACTTTAGCGCATTTTTTAAGGTTAGTTAATATACTATTTATAATAAAAATATTATATTAAATATAAAAGTTGATAACTTTATTCATCATTTTTAATACATTGAATAAAAATATTGCTATACATAATAACTTTAAAGAGTCTCTTAAGTCATTTGTTAATAAAATCATATATATATATATATAATAACTTTAAAGAGTCTCTTAAGTCATTTGTTAATAAAATCATATATATATATATATATATATATATATATATATATATATATATATATATATGGTTGATTTTTGTATGGGAATCGGAGAGTCATGATGATAAAAACGGTACCACCATAACATCCACAAATCTCAGCAGGTGACTGCATGTAGGGTATGTGTCATGACTCATAGGATACCATCCATCATCCGCACCCAAGTTTTTGTTTTTGTTTTTGTTTTTGGGTTTTTGGGGTTTGCCAATCCCGGTATTTATCTGACGTGATTCTCTCTCACCGTACTCCTGTCACTCTCATGTCAGCTGATGGGAAACCAACCCCACTCCTTTTCTCACAGACTATAGAGAGAGACGATTCAGATATATTAATATCTATCTTTTGCTTCACAAAAACTAAACTAATATTGGATCTTGTAAATTTTACTAGTAACTGGGAGTTAATTTTTGTATTTAAGTACTTTACTACTTAACTTAAAGCTTAAAAATTTTAGAATTCGAAAATTTCTTTATTTGCAGGTTATAAATAAGAAAACAGTGTTCATTTTCCAATGAGAAAGAAGTGACAATGAGGGTCTTACTCATACCGTACGGTGGTAGGTTTATATTTCACTTCATGTACATTCTGCAATCCTCACTTGTAATGTTTTTCCGTTCCGTTTTCACTTTCAGTATAATAGACGAAATCTTTAACCGTTGTCAGTTACGGAAGATTCGTTTTAATCAATCAATCTTTAGTTAGTGTGGGAGTTGAACGAGAGTTCAGAGAATTGAGGGGAAAAAAAAAAGAAAGAAAGAAAGAGAGATTGCGACAAGACGAAAAAAGGAAAGGGTGAGGGTCTAACCTTGGTTTCCATTTTCATTCTTTTTGGCAGCTTTTCTTTTTCCCTTTTAAATTTAAAAGAACCCCCCTTCTCCCCAGAGCTCACTGGCAGGGTCGGGTTAGGTTGGATCCGAAATTTTTTTTTTATATGGTTCTTGACGGGACTCGAAGTTATTATTCATCTCATTTAAAAAATTTAAAAATTATTTTTATATTAATATTTTTATAATTAAATTTAAATAAAATAATACAGTCAAGAGAAGGTCTACTCCCCCGTCCATAGTTTTCCTTCTCTTGTGCAAAACCACTAACAAGAACCAGAGATGGGCCATTGGCTTGGTTAACCATTTTTTCCTTATCCCATCCCATCCTTTCTTAGACTTAGCCGCCAGGGCCCAACCAATTTTATCTCCTTAATTAATAAGTTGTAGTAGTTGTACATAGAAAAAGAAAATTGACAATAATATATATATACTATATTATACCTTGAAAGTAGCATATTCAAATGTCAGAATCAAGAGTCAAGACAGAACTAAAACTTAGTAGCATTGAAGTTGAATATCTCTAAACCAAGCTGTACAGCTTAAACCCTTTTTTTACCATTTAAGAAGATTGATTAACTCCACAATTGCTTTGAAAGCCATAGCTTTGATACAAAATGTAGGTATATATCTGTAGTATGAGTTGCAAAATCTTAGCTAAAACATGTAGGTGACATTGAAGGACCTAAGTCTTTTTTTAGGTTTCAATTTCTGATGATCAATGATAAAAAAAAAAAAAAAAAAAGGTAAGTAGCAAGTAGTGAGTTCTGTCTCTGGCAAAAAAAAAAATAGTATTCTTAGGGTTTCACTTCCTGGACCATTTCTATTGGTTTTTTCACCCTACTAAAATATTAGCCCTGCACGAATAGGGTTTTAACTTTTATAGTCACATGGGCAGTTTTGCTTGCATGCATGGCAATTTTTTTTTTTTTGCCACTTTGAAATTTAATCTTTGATTACGCAGCTGCCATAGCCAATAAATAATTTTATGAAAATTTAAATGTTTGATGGTGATAAATCAGATTGGTTAGGCGTTCAAATTCAAAATCTGCATTATTGATTCAGTGTTTTCATGTCATTTGGCAATGTGAAAATCCTGTCTTAAAAGTTAAAAGCTTCGGCTCTGACAATATCTAACCACTGCCCGCCACCCATCGGGGCCATTAGTGCCACTATCTGCATCTGCATTTTAAGCTTTTCAACCACCAAACAATTCCAAACAAAGAAATTTATTCGCCATTGCTTGCCTCTTAAGCTCTCAACCACCTTTGATAACCTTGCCCACAATTAGGTCAAAATGACCAATTGTTGGGTAGAAAAAAAGAGTCTTATATTAGGTCAGTGGATGTAAAGATTGCTTATTAGTATTTGATTTTGGAACATAATTGAACTATTTGGATTTGCTTATCACTATTTGAAATCGTCTTCAATGGGTGCGGCCGGGTCAACAAGATTTAAACACTTGAATGAGAAAATACTTTTCAAATTAACTCACTAATATAAGAATAATGCTATTTGCCCCATCAACTTTATCATAAATTTTTGTACTCTCTGATATAATTTATATATATATATATGTATATAGTTATTGGATAAATTAAAATATACGGTCTAGCAATTCATAGATAAATCATTTAATTTCGTAAATGAAATATTACAATAAGTGGTGAAGATTTGACTCAATGATGATTGATGAGTACATGATTTACTTTGTTCAAAAAGTATTACCATTTTATCTCAAATCTCTCACCCAATAGGATTGGATTGATTTGGTCAGTTTACGAATGAATATAGGGTTATAGGCTTGGCCCATTTAACGTCAACAAAACAACATAGAGTGCTCATTCTAACAATGAGCATAAGGCTAGCTTGTCACTAGACCAATTAGCCCAGCTCCTCCAACTTCATTATAACTTTTATCTTTCGCAATTTCACATCTCATTTGGTGAAATAAGCTTTACTTTATTTTACTTTAACAATGACAATAATTTCATTTGGTGATTGTACTAAGATTTTACCAATGGAACTTTACAAGATCATGATAAAAAAAAAAAAAAAAAAAAAATTAACTTTTTGATAAAATCCAGTCATCAGCAGGCTAATTCAAATCACCCCACCAACTCCATGGCCCAAGTTGGGAGGTAAAGCACCTATGTTGTAAGAATCCTAAGAGATTAGGTAGTTTCTTTTTCTTTTTCTTTTTTTTTACAAAAGAGGTTACGATCCGAGAATAAAAGAAGGATTACGAAAATTCCAGATCTGTTAAATGTCACCGATTGTATGAACCAATTGGATTAAACCCTGAGTTCAGGAAATCACGTAGTTATTAATTTATATAATTCTCCTTTTATTGGATAAAAAATATAGGTCCTATGTTGTATTAATCTTTTTATCACCATGCTCACTTCCTATCTTAAATGGTCTATCATGCATGTTGGGAATTTCGTATATTTCAAATAAATTTGTGAAAAAAAATTATATTAAAAGAGGCCGACAAGCTATATATACATCAAGGCATGCAAGATCAGTAATTCCAAAGAGAGCAATTAATTGATTATATATATTATTGTAGTGAAGCAAATGCTAAAATCATATGTGCTGCATAATTAAAATTAAATTAATTTTTTAATTTTTTGTGCCAATAGATCCAATATTCATTGCGTATGGAAATGAATGTGAAAGGGTGGACTCATCATTCTAACAGCTCACGTTAGTCTCAAACAAAGAACTTCAATGATGAGAAGCATCGAACTCAGCAAGACACTGCAACATTTTAATAACATTAAAACTAATCTAGCCTTGATCTTAATGATGTATCTGTTTATATGTTATTTAGACATGAACTTTTTATGTTATGGATAATTAATTTACTAAAGGCTTATAATTACATAAACGTATATATTTGATAATATAATCGGACTATCTTTAAGTTTTGTTTGGATTTAATTTTTTTTAGCGATCTTATATACATTCTCCCACATTAATATGATATGTTCAAAATTTTACTTTTAAACTGCATCTTTATTGTTAAAGAAAAAAAATTATTTTCTTACTAACTGAATCAGTTTTTATGAAATATATATATATATATATATATATATAGAAACAACTTGTTAGGTACCAGAGTGACGGAATAGTGTCTCACAACTAAAATAAGAGATGAGAAAATAGGAACTGAACACACAAAAGAAACACAGATATTTTACGTGGTTCGGCCAATATACCTACGTCCACGGGAGGAGGAGCAAAGCTTTGTATTTAATCGGAGATGGAGTACAAACCGGATACAAACCGGCTACATATTACAAGTGCTCTTTCTAGCACACACTCAACACCTCAATACACAAGCATCTAACAAGCAGCTACTGCCTCTAAACTCTCTCATCACCTCTACCGGGAGGGGCTCCCTCTGGAGCTCTCACTATGCCTCAACCGGGAGGGAGCTCATGGAGCTCACCTTTGGAGCTCTAGCTCATTTCTCCTCTGCTCCTCTCATCCTGCATCCAAGCTCTCAACCTCATGCCTATTTATAGGCAAGGCTTATGGTGTGAATACACCATAGCCACCATGCCACCAGACAAAGGCTGCCAAGCTTTCAACAATTTCTGCTGCAGAAATTGTTGAAGCTGCCAAAGCTTCTTTTGTGGACTTTGAGCCACTTTTGTGGACTTTGTGGATTGGAGCCACACTTCCAACAATCTCCCACTTGAAGATTTGATTAAACCAATCATATCTTCACACCACTCTTTTGTCTTGCCATTCCATGTTGCTTACGTTTCTGATAGACCATAGGAGGATCGACACCAAATAAACTTGTCAGTGTTGATTGACTTTGTCATAACATCTGCTAGGTTGTCTTTGGTGTGAATCTTTTGCATATCCACACTTCCTTCTTCTACTACTTCTCGAACAAAATGATACTGTATACCTATATGCTTTGTCCTGGAATGAAAGGCTGGATTCCTTGCAATGTGCAAGGCACTCTGACTGTCACAATACACAATAATCTTCTGCTGCTTGTGCCCGAGTTCTTCCATTAACCTTTGTATCCATATTGCTTCCTTGCATGCTTGGGTAGCTGCCATGTACTCAGCTTCTGTAGTAGACAAAGCTACAACAGTCTGTAACTTAGATAACCAGCTTACCGCTCCTCCTGCAAGTGTGAACACATAGCCAGTAGTGGATTTCCTTTTATTAAGATCACCTGCAAAATCTGAATCAACATAACCCCTGACAACAAGTTCTGATCCTCCAAAACATAATGCAACATCTGAGGTTCCTTTAATGTATCTAAGGATCCTCTTAACAACATTCCAATGCTCTCTACCAGGATCTGCCATAAATCGACTGACCGCTCCCACTGCTTGTGCAATGTCTGGTCTTGTACATATCATAGCATACATAAGGCTTCCCACCGCTGATGCATACGGTACTCGAGACATTTCCATCCTCTCTGCTTCATTGCTAGGACTCATACCTGAGGATAATTTACAATTGACAGGAAGTGGGGTAGATATTGGCTTACAGTCTTGCATGTTGAAGCGTCGCAAGACCTTCCTCAGATAATTCTTTTGAGAAAGCCAAATTTTCCTGTCTTTTCTGTCTCGGTGAATTTGCATCCCTAAAATCTTGTTTGCGGGTCCCAAGTCCTTCATATCGAACTCCCTAGCCAACTGTGCCTTCAAATCTTGGATTCGATCTTTGTTGGGGCCTACCACCAACATGTCATCCACATACAACAGCAAAATAATGAAATCATTATCATCAAACCTCTTGTAGTACGTACAATGGTCTGAACTCAGTCTGTTGTATTCAAGGCTAATTATGAAAGAATCAAATCTCTTGTACCAACATCTGGGCGCCTGCTTTAGACCGTACAGAGATTTGGTCAACCTGCAAACCAAGTTCTCTTTGCCTGTTTCAACAAAACCTTCTGGTTGGAGCATATAAATTTCTTCTTCAAGCTCTCCATGTAGAAAAGCCGTCTTTACATCTAGTTGTTCAAGATGTAAATCAAATGCAGCACACATAGCCAACACTACTCTGATAGTAGTAAGTCTGACAACTGGAGAAAATATCTCGTTGAAGTCAATACCTTCTTTCTGAGCATATCCTTTTACAACCAATCTAGCACGATATCGTTCTACTTGATCATTGCTATCCCGCTTGATCTTGTAGACCCATTTGTTACCAATGGCTTTTCTGCCACGTGGTAATTCCACCAGTTCCCATGTCTCGTTCTTGTGAAGAGCTTCAATTTCTTCCTGCATTGCTGTCATCCACAGAGAAGCATCTGGGCTACTAGTAGCTTCATGAAAAGTTGATGGCTCTCCATCCTCTGTTAAAAGACAGTATGCAACATTGCTCTCCGTAACATACTCCGTGTGCCAATTTGGAGGCCTTCTCTCACGAGTTGACCGTCGAACTTCTACAGCCTCGGACTCAACTGGTTCTGGTACCTCATGCTCTGGTTCTGCTTCAGAAGAATCATCTTCTTGAGAATTTCTATCCATCTGCACTGTAGCAGTCTCTTTTGAAGTGTTGTCATTTGTTTGCTCACTTTGCAGTTCATTTTCTGCAAAAACTACATCTCTGCTGACAACAACCTTGCGGGCAGTGGGATCCCACAGGCGATACCCCTTAACACCGTCAGCATAACCCAAGAATATACATTTTCTGGATTTTGGATCCAGCTTTGTTCTTTCTTGGGAGTTGTACATCACGTACACAGGACATCCAAACACATGTAGAGAAGAATAATCAGCTGGCTTTCCTTTCCACATCTCCATAGGCGTCTTCAAACCAATCGCCGTTGATGGTGATCGATTTATCACATAACAGGTGGTTTTGACTGCTTCTGCCCAGAAAGATTTGGCCAATCCCGCTGTTCTCAGCATGGCTCTTGTTCTATCTAGGAGAGTTCTGTTCATCCGCTCTGCTACACCATTCTGTTGAGGCGTATGTGCAACCGTGAATTGTCTCATAATACCCTCTTTCTTACAGAATGCTAGAAAGTTACCGTCTACATATTCTCCTCCATTGTCTGTCCTCAAGCACTTGATTCTTTTCCCAGTTTCAAGCTCTACTTGTGCTTTGAACTCCTTGAATACTGGAAACACATCTGACTTCTTCTTGATTGGGTACACCCATAATCTCCTGGAATAGTCATCAATGAATGATACAAAATACTTTGCTCCACCCAGGGATATTTCTGGTGACTCCCACACATCAGAATGGATTAAGTCCAGTATGTGTTTGCTTCTTGTAGTTACTTTAGCAAACTTCAATCTATGCTGCTTGCTTATCACACAGTGCTCACAGAAAGGTAAATTGACCATCTTGAGCCCGGGTAGGAGATTGCGTTCTGCAAGGATTTTCAAGCCTCGCTCTGACATATGGCCTAATCTGCGATGCCACATCATCGTCGTTTCTTCTTGGCTGGCTGCTGCAACTGATGCATCTGCCTCTTGCAACGTCTCTCCCAAAAGCATGTATAGATTGCTTGTGATCTTCTCTGCTTTTATCACCACAAGGTTTCCTTTCACTACTTTCAATATTCCACAAGGAGAAATTTCTCCCACTGAACTTCTCTATCTCGAATTTTGCTGCCATGGTTGTACACGAACTGAAGCGAGTTACACTATTTCACCGTGAATAGTACCGTATACGTGAACAGTATTGTACGTATGTCGTACACTAGAACAAATCCAGTATACGTTAACAATTACTGCAAAAGTATACAACCACACGTATGAATAGTAACCGTATCTGTGAATAGTGACCGTATACTGGAACAGTGACCATAGCCCGTGAATAGTGCACCAGGTAGGTTCCCAGGAAAGAGAGGTGGGTCACTGATAGACACACTTAAATACCAAGTCTTTCCTAGCCAGAACTTCCCTAGACACTTTCACACTACCACACTTTATTTCCAGCAACAAGAATAATTCTTTTCTGATGTGGAAGATCAGACAATACTGCAACCACAGAGCATACTAAGAACCAACACTTTCACTGCAGCGGAATAAGGACCACGAACCAATGGCTCTGATACCACTGTTAGGTACCAGAGTGACGGAATAGTGTCTCACAACTAAAATAAGAGATGAGAAAATAGGAACTGAACACACAAAAGAAACACAGATATTTTACGTGGTTCGGCCAATATACCTACGTCCACGGGAGGAGGAGCAAAGCTTTGTATTTAATCGGAGATGGAGTACAAACCGGATACAAACCGGCTACATATTACAAGTGCTCTTTCTAGCACACACTCAACACCTCAATACACAAGCATCTAACAAGCAGCTACTGCCTCTAAACTCTCTCATCACCTCTACCGGGAGGGGCTCCCTCTGGAGCTCTCACTATGCCTCAACCGGGAGGGAGCTCATGGAGCTCACCTTTGGAGCTCTAGCTCATTTCTCCTCTGCTCCTCTCATCCTGCATCCAAGCTCTCAACCTCATGCCTATTTATAGGCAAGGCTTATGGTGTGAATACACCATAGCCACCATGCCACCAGACAAAGGCTGCCAAGCTTTCAACAATTTCTGCTGCAGAAATTGTTGAAGCTGCCAAAGCTTCTTTTGTGGACTTTGAGCCACTTTTGTGGACTTTGTGGATTGGAGCCACACTTCCAACACAACTAAGGCTTGACTTGACATTTTTTTTTAGAAAATTGAGGCTTGATAACGTAATTAATTGAATTTAGTAGTTACGAAATCAACAACCCATTGCACACGCTATGAACAATTAAAAATAACCTGAAAGACTATCAATATTTATTTAAAAGAAAAACAAAGAAAAAACATAAAGAAATGGCGTCAATTAATGGACTTCTTTCTTTAATTTTTAATTATATATATAGGATTAAAGGACTTATTCTTAAGCAAACGCGTTTACCCAAGTCAACTAAATCTGATCATTTCCTTTTTCTGTTTTCTAAATGTAAATAAAGAACATGAAATTTGAATCCGAAATTTAACCCAATTGTTTCGCTTTCATACAATTATTTTTAAATGTGATATTTAATAAAAATTTAATTCGTAGTTTCACTTTCATACAATTATTTTAAAAAAATGATATTTAATAAAAATTTAATTCGAATTCGTGTATCTAAATTTTTTTTCTTATCTCAATTGTTATCTTTTTGTAAAAAAAAAAAGTATGGAACATTTTGACATATAAAACATTTTTTTTTCCAAATTATTCCGACCGCAAAACAATTTGGAATCTCAGATATTTTCAGTATAGGAAGGCCTAGGATTTGACCTAAACAAATCTGTTGAGGAACTTTAGCATTTTTAAAAAAAAAATTATTTTCTCTTTGTCGTCGAGCTAGCTTAGCTGTTATATCAGTGGAAGCATCCAGGTGACAATTACCTGGCAAATTCTATTGCGTTTTGAAGGAACTTTCCCCTAACTAATGCATTACACTGATTTCGTATATCGGACTATCTAGAAATTTCAACCATGCACGACATGGAAAATGTATCCATGATTTTCTATCATTCCAACACTTTCTTCCAAATTACACTGATTTTATCTGTTTGGAACGAGGGAAAAAAAAAAAAAAAGAGAATATGTATAGTAGTAGTAGTAAAAGTAGTAAATAAAACGACACTTTTCTGGCACAGCTTAATTCCCCATCTCAATTGGGTTCCATTCATTGAATCCAACTATATATTTGTCTATATTCTTTTTTTGGGACCGAAAAATTCCCCACAAGAAAACAAAACCATAACCATCTCTGTAGGTTCATTTTCAGATAAGCATTTGTGTGTGTGTTTTTTTTTTTTAACTTGAAACCTCATCCAAAAGCTTGTATTTTCGTACCTTGTTTCTGAACACATGCCTTGTAATGAGCCCACTATTTGATATCTCTTCTGACTTTCTTCTCCTAAGTTTCTCTTCTACATAAGCGTTGGTTATAATCCTTTTTCGTGTCGTGCTTGGCGGTTTCTCTGGTGACTTGATCAGTTGTTGCAGCTTTAAATTGTTGTTTCTTTGGCTGCCTTTAAAGCCTGCAGCTCCATGGACGTTATCACGTTTTTTCTTGTTCTTGCTATCGTCTTCGCTGTTGTCTTTACATGATGCTGAAGAATTACAAGAATTCTGGGACTTCTCTTTTGAATCCACCTTTTGATCATTCAAACACCAATTACAAACTTTATAAGACTCGGCTTTTGGATACAGATTGCTACAGTATCTGCAACAACAACAAAAAAAAGAAACCCAAAAACCATATATGATGATCTTGATCATCATCTCTCCCAAGAAATAAAACAGAAATTTTTAAAAAAAAAAAAAAACTAATTCTTGATCAATGAAAAAAAAAAAAAAAACTTGAGTGTGGGGGATATAAATTTACCTGTGTTCTGATCTGAATTGGCAAACTTTGCATTGAAAAAGCTCATGAGTTAGACCAGAATCTCCACACATGCAACACTCGATGAGGCTTGATTGCTGTGATAATATTGGTATATTCTCTTCCTTGTTTGCTGTCATATTTTTCTCTTCATATGAGAGAAGAGAGAAAAAAAAATGGTTTTTAAGGGGTAAGCCAGACGTCCACACAAGAAAGAAAAAAAAAACATGTTTCGATGGGGTTTATTTATTGCAATAATACATTAATAAATGTTGGATATCATTTTCGATATCGCGTGTGTGAAAATTAGTAATATAATTATAAAGGACTTTGCTAACCGTGTAATTGTAATACTTATTAAAATTAATTAAATTATTATTTATAATAATGTTTTGTATTAAATATAATAATTAATAATTAATTTGATAAATTTTAATATATTAAAAATAATAACTTACTTAACATAATAATAATAATATATAATTCAATATTCAAGGGTGTTTGCTTAAGTTATGCCCAAAAAAGAATGCGTGATTGAGGTTTGAGGATTGCGTTTGGGGTCAGTCTTGGATATGTATAGTAGTTGATAGCAACATTCTTTTTCTATCAATCAAGTCCTTAGAAAATTTGTTATGCCCCAAAATTTAATGCCAAGAAAGTCATCATCAAAGAATTTTCGTTAGGGAAAAAAAATAAATAAATTAAAATATGGGCCATATATTGTAGATTCGACGAGGCATGCCAACTTTAAGAACAAATTAATTAGAGTGATAGTAAATTCTCTGCCACATGAAGAAAAGAATCACAAAAATGGAATAAAAACCTAAAATCATTATAAGGCAAAAAGAAAGGGTTGGGGTTTTGTGGTTTTTAGGCAAAGAATCAATGGAGGGTAGTAAACAAACATGGGATATGGATACAGCTAATTCGATTTTGGGAATCAAATTAGATAAAGACATGTCTTTTAGCAATTTGATGATTGTTTTATTTATTTATTTATTATTATTTTATCAAATGACATGTGTGATGGTAGCTTTGCTTAATTACCATCAATTGTGCCATAAAGGAAAGCATTTAACAATGGTGTAAGGCACTGTAATTGGTTCATAATTTTTTTTTTTTATATTATTCAAGATTTGGTTCATAAAAAAATTCTGTAGGATTATAAATTAGAAAGATCATGCACGTTATTCATGAATTAATGCAGTTGATGAATCCTAATATTGGAAATTGATTCAACAATATTACTAAGAAATTTCTCAAATAATTATGGAAACATTTATTGTGAAAGATTTGCTTATATCAAATGATCATATATATCAGTATGATCAGCTACACATTTTAATTCGTTTTTCTATAAAAATGAGGTTAACATTAACAAATTAAAGGACCCAAATTAAGCTCTAACATGAAACTATTGAAGTCAGTTTTCAGATTATTTTTTTCCCCTTTTTTGAAGCAGTTTAAGGAGTTTTGAGTACTGTTGAGTTCGTTTGATTAAATGACAGAAAAATACTGAGTTAGATGAATGCTCACGATTATGAACAATATGGTAGCGGAGTATTACATTTTGCTTAAAATCTCATGAATGATGAACATAACATGATATGAAAATTAGAAGGAAACAAAAAAAAAAAAAGTGAAAAAATCGAAAAGAAGAATCTGGAATTATCGGTTCCCCGAGTGAAGTCAGTGTCAGATTGTCATGTGCTGCAGCCTGCATGTGTGAATACGTGTTTCCTAAATAGTTCAGAAATATTTTTTTTAAGAAATTAAAGCTTATGTCATAACCAAGCAAGAAATTATTTAATACAGTGTTAAGTAGAGTTTTCACGAGTTTTTTTTCCCCACGGAGAAGTGTTTTAAAATCTTTATTTTCATATAGAGGTAATTTTAAATTTATTTCTTTAAATGAGGTATTTTTACTCAATTAATTTTCAAGTCAAAATTTATCTTCCACGTCAGGTATCTCCTTCATTCAATCTTCCTCCTCTTTCCCTTGCAAGACTGTGTTAGAAAATATCTTTAGATGTAAAATATTTCTTAAATTCTAGAAAACATTCATGCTAAATCATCAAAAATCAACAGATTAATATGCGGAAGCGTACTTGAATCCATAATAATTGATTACTCTTCAGAGTCGTACGGTATGTCTTCCAGATCAACACGTTCTCTTAGAGAATCCTTTTGTTTTCTCTCGCTCTCTCTCTGATGATGGGATGTCAGAAAGAATAGAATGACGATCGTGTGATCTGGGAACCATAACCACTATTTAAAGATAACTTTCCTGTTATCTTTTAGTAATTCTATTTTAGCCCATCATAAAAATAGAAATTACCCTTAAGTCTCTATACATTAAAGGCCCACACCCTGTTAGATACATTAAAGCCCAAATTATCCAAATTTCAGTAGATCACTTTAAATCGGCTTAACCTTAATCGACAGTCTACAACATATAATTATTCACATATAAACGCAATGTTGGATTAAGGATCCAACAATCTCCCACCTGGGCTATATGTGTAACTTTATAATTATGCATTGCAAAAATAATCATATGAGCTCAACTTCGCTGTCATTACTGAAATGTATCTATAACCAATCCGGTCCATCAATCATACCAACATAGGATAAAAGCGGCCTTCGTTACATTTTTTGTAACTCGACCCATCAATGGTCACGTATGCCGATACAACTTAATGACATGGATCATGATGTGGATGTGTAGCATGAAAATTTCATGCAATGTGATCTTAACATGCCTATTTCCAACTGGTCCACCCTTAAATCTTAGTGAGATCAATCCATACCAAAATCAGAGTGTAAATATTCCAAAACTTTAATTCTGCAAAAATTAACTTTAAAATATCCATAAACTGAAATAACTGAAAATATGTCTATATCATAAAAGTATTTAAAATTATAAACTCACACTAAAACTGAATATCCTCAAATGGCTTGACACTCATATGAGCAGTGTGCTCATGAAACACTTTGGGTGACAATCCCTTAGTAAGCGGATCCGCAACCATAGAGTTTGTACCGATGTGCTCTATAGACAACTGTCCACTCTGAACTCGTTCTTTAACAACTAGGAACTTGATGTCTATATGCTTTGACTTCGTCGAGCTCCTATTGTTGTTGGAATATAGAACTGCAGACTTATTGTCACAAAATAACTTAAGTGGTCTTTCAATATGGTCCAATATGCGCAGCCCCGTAACAAAATTTCGCAGCCATATTCCGTGATTGGACGCCTCATAACACGCTATGAACTCTGCTGCCATGGTAGAAGAGGTTATCAGAGACTGTTTAGCATTCTTCCAGGAGACAGCATCTCCTGCTAGCAAGAAGATATAGCTCAACGTAGATTTCATACTATCTTGGCATCCAGCAAAATCGGAGTAGGTATACCCAACGATCTCAAGCTAATCTGACCTCCAATACGTGAGCATGTAGTCTTTTGTTCTCTGTAAGTACCGCAAGACCCGTTTGGCTGCTTTCCAATGGTTTACTCCTAGATTACTTAAATATCTGCCCAACATCCCAACAATCTACGCAATATCTGGACGAGTACAAACCTAAGCATACATCAGACTTCCTATTGCTGACGCATAAGAAATCTTCTGTATTTTCTTTTCCTCAAAATCATTCTTAGGGCACTGATTGAGACTAAACTTGTCTCCTTTTGCCACAGGGGTATTACCTAGTTTACAATCCTACATGTCATATCTTTTGAGAACTTGTTCGGTATAACTCTTTTGTGATAATCCAAGAATACCCCGAGAGCGATCTCGGTGTATCTTTATGCCTAATACAAAAGAGGCGTCACCAAGATCTTTCATCTCAAAATTCTTAGCTAGAAATCTCTTGGTTTCGTGCAATAAGCCTATATCGTTGCTGGCAAGCAAAATGTCATCGACATATAAAACCAGAAATAATACTTACTCCCACATAACTTATGGTATATACAATCATCAACCAAATTCATCTCAAAACCGGACGAGATGATCACTTGATGAAACTTGAAATACCATTGTCGAGATGCTTGCTTGAGCCCATAGATAGATTTCTTAAGTTTGCAAACCATATTCTTTGGGTATCCCAACATAAAGTTTTCTGGTTGCACCATATAGATCGTCTCATCAATGTTACCATTAAGAAACGTTGTCTTTACATCCATCTGATATAGCTCAAGATCGAAATGTTCCACAAATACATTATAGTCCTGAAAGAGTCTTTCGAAGAAAACGGAGAGAAAGTCTCTTTATAATCGATGCCTTCTTTCTATGTAAAGCCCTTAGCGACAAGACGAGCCTTGTACCTTTCCACATCGTCTTTCGAATCCCTCTTGGTCTTAAATATCCATTTGCAACCAATGAGTTTCGTACCTTCTGGCAATGGGACAAGATCCCACACGTCATTGTCCTTCATGGACTTAATCTCCTCATTCATGGCATCAATCCACTTCTGAGAGTTAGAACTTTCCATGGCTTGACGGAAGTTGATCGAATCATCTTCCATCACTCTAATGTCAACCTCATGTTCTTGGAGAAATACAATGTAGTCATCAGGCACTGTACTTCTCCTTTCTCTAGTGGATCTCCTCACATAGGCTCTTGAGGTGGTAGAGTTTGTTCTTTTGAAATAATTTCTTGAATGGAAGGTTCATCGATATTGTCTTGATCTGTTGTGCCTTGAACAAAGTCAGGAATGAAATCCTGATCAATGCCAATAACACCTGTGGGAATATCAACATAGTCATCTTCAAAGACAAAGTCTTTAACTGTATCTCCCCTCGCAAACTCGACATCCTCAAAGAACCTGGCATTTCCCGACTCGAAAATCGACTTAGTTATGGGATCATAAAACTTGTACCCCCTGGATCTTTCAGAGTATCCAATAAAATAGCAACTCACAGTTCTTGAGTCCAGTTTCTTTTCATTAGGCCTATAAGGTCTTGCTTCAGCTGGACATCCCCAAATGTGCAAGTCTTTAAACTAGGCTTTTTTCCCGTCCAAAGTTCATAAGGGGTTTTGGCAGTTGCTTTAGTTGGAACCCTGTTAAGGATATATGCTGCAGTTTTAAGCGCTTCTCCCAGACTGATTCTGGTAAGGTAGAATGACAAATCATACTCCTCACCATGTCTTTAAGTGTCATGTTTCATTTTTCAGCAACACCATTCATCGTGGGCGAACTCGGCATAGTGTACTGTGGGACAATACCACATTCCTCTAGGAATTTAGCAAACGGTCCTAGACGTTGTTCACCTGAACTGTCATATTTTCCATAGTACCTACCACTACGGTCAGATCTGACGATTTTGATCCTTTTGCTGAGTTGGTTTTCAACTTCAGCCTTATAATTTTTTAACACATCCAGTGATTTTGACTTTTCATGAAGAAGAAATATGTAGCCATATCTAGAATAATCGTCTATGAACGTTATAAAATATTGTTGACCATTCCAAGCAATCGTAGGGAATGACCCACAAATGTTCGTATGTATAAGTTCTAAGACATCCAAAGTCCTGTTGGCTTCAAATCTCCTTTTATTGGTTTGTTTTCCCTTTATACAGTTAACACAAACATCAAAATCTGCGAAATCTAAGGGTCTAGAATTTCGTCTGACACAAGTCTTTCTATTCTCTGTCTGGAGATATGACCTAATCTCTTGTGCCACAACGCAGCCAAATTCTCATTGGTTAATTTTCTCTTTATACCTCGTGTACTTAATTGCAAGGATTCATTAAATGAAGTAATTGTATCAATCAAATAAAGATTATCATAACCTGACAAAGAACCGGAACCAACCAATTTTGAATCATGAAACAAACTAAATTTTTCATTTCCAAATGAACAAGAATAACCAGATTTGTCCAAAGCAGAAATAGAAATCAAATTTCGTCTAAAAGACGATACAATAAATGTCTCATTAAGATCCAAATAAGTTACAGTCTTTAATAATAATCTAAATTTTCCTATTGCCTCAACTTGAATCGTCTTGCCATCACCCATATAGATGTATTTTTCACCATCACTTAGCTTTCGGCAACTCAGGCAACCTTGCATAGACACACTAATGTGAGTTGTTACACCAAAATCTATCCACCACGTTTGTCTAGGTATCGAAGTTAAATTAACCTCAGAACAAACCAAATTAAGAAGTATACCTTTCTTAGCACGCCATGCGTGGTAGTTGGTACAATGCTTCTTCTGATACCCTTCAACTCCGCAGAAGAAACAACCGGAACCTTTCGGTTGACCCGGTTTCTTTTGTTGTTTCTTTTGAGGTGTTGTATCTGCAGTTTCCTTATGCTTCTTCCTTTTGTTTTCTTTGTCCTTGTTCTTAGAGGTTGAGGCCAGATAAGCACTATTTGTCTTATCTTGCTTCAATCTTTCCTCTTCCTGAACACAGTATGAGATGAGCTCATTCAGAGACCAAATCTCTTTCTGACAGTTGTAGCTCACCTTAAACTGGCTAAATTGTGTACGAAGGGATATCAAAACCAGATGCACTAGCAAGTCCTCAGAAATTTCTAGCTTATGTGCTTTCAATTTTGAAGCAAGATGAGATATCTCCATGATGTACTCCCTACTATTGCTTTTGCCTTTGTATCTCATTGAAAGTAGACTTGTCAAGAGCATACCTATTTCAGCCTTTTCGTTCTTGACAAACTTTTTTTCAATGTTTGCAAGGAACTCCTTAGCATTAGTAATCTTTTCAGACATTGTGCCCCTGAATGCTTCCGGAATGGCTTTCTTCATGATCATCATACTCATGCAATTTGATTTCTCCCACCTTTCCATATCCCTCTTTTCATCAGAGGTGCTCTTATCTGTAAGAGGTGTAGGAGAATCAGCATTTAACGCAATGTCGAGATCCATGACTCCGAGAACTATCAAGAGGTTCTCTTGCCATGACCTGAAATTTGTGCCATTGAGCATAGGATTAGAGTTGATATTGACAGAAATATTAGCAGGAGTGATTGTAGCTTAACACAGAGAACAACAAATAAACAAAACAAGCTCACATAAGTCTCATAACAGAAATAGAAATAAAATTTAAATAGAGGTAAACCCCATCTCAAGATACCGAGCACTCCATTAATTTTTTGTCTTTAGACAAAAATATTAATTTGTAAGTGATATCTTGGCGTAGTAATCAAATACTGATAATAAAAAACATGTCGAAAAATAAATCTTCCTTTGGGCCGATGTATTGTTCACATGTAAAAACCGAATAATCATCACATGTTTATTGTCACAGGTGCCCATGCAATTCTGTCAAATATCAATCTTCCTTTGGGTCGATCGATATTCACATAAGTTACATGTACAAAACTGTTTATATTCCAAAATAAATTAATTTTCACAAGAGACGTCACTTTGGTGACATGTTGCTTCAATTAATTCATCCCAAAATATATATATAAACATATCAATATTCAAATTTAAATTGCACCGAAATTGCATCAAAATTGCCCTTTTTTTTTTATCTGCGGCTTGGCCGCTACTGTTCTTATGCCCCTTGGCGGCGCGACCTTATGGTCGCCTGTTAAAAATAAATAAATAAATAGTTTTATATAAACCCTTAATGATTGTTCATCCAAAAAATTGTTCTTAATGATTCAACATGAAGAGATTTTTTTGCCAATTATTAGAAAATATCTTTAGATGTAAAACATCCCTCAAACCCTAGGAAACATTCATGCTAAATCACCAAAAATCAACAAATCAATATGCGGAAGCGTACCTGAATCTATAACGATTGATTACTCTCCAAAGTCGTGTGGTATATCTTTCAGATCAACACGTTCTCTTAGATAATGTTTTTGTTTTTCTTTCGCTCTCTTCTGATGATGGGATGTCAGAAAGAATAGAATGACGACCGTGTGATCTGAAGATTATAATCACTATTTAAAGATAACTTCTCTGTTATCTTATAGTATTCTATTTTAGCCCATCATAAAAATAAAAATTACCCTTCAGTCTCTACACATTAAAGGTCCACACTCTATTAGATACATTAAAGCCCAAATTACCCAAACTTCAATAGATCACTTTAAATGGGCTCAACTTTATTCGATATTCTACAACACATAATTATTCAAATATATGCCCAATGTTGGATTAAGGATCCAACATGCTGCAGCTGCAAATACTTTTGAATTTGTTTTGAAGATCTTTTATTTATATAAAAACAATCTCAAATATCAAAATTCTATCAAATTTTAATAAATAAATAAATTATAATTTCTTTTTTTTTTAGTTGCTCAACAGCCTCGCCATCGTTGTTTCATCACAAACACCTCTTGGACGGACAATAAGAGGCCTTTGATAATTTGTTGTAATGTAAGCATTCTTTTCTTGGTTTTATGCTTCAAATAACAAAAATATTTGAAATTTTTTTGTACTGGTTGTAGTTTCCAGGTTGCGTCTAAAAGCAATTGATCATAATTTCTATCCATTCATACTTAAAAGTTAAAACCATATTTCTTTCTCTCAATAGTAGGATGGGTCTTTTCCAAATTTAATGAAATTATTGGTGAGTGTAATGAAACTGAGTTTAAGATCGGTGATGACAAAACAAAATTCAATGGCAATGGTAATGGTTGAAATTAATATTGCCAGCCAAGTGTTAAACATTTAAATTAGGTTTCTCAAATTTTTATCTTGAAAAAATTAAAGTAATTTTCATTCTTAAAATGAATTGGTTTCAGGAAAAAAAAAAAATAAATATAAAAAAACATGCTTTCATTAGTTAAATAATTATTAAATGGTCTAATGGATAAGAGTTATTTGAAAAAAAAGAAATGAAAAAGTTAGAAATTGTTAGGAATGATATTCTAAAGATAAAATTACCTTTAATGAAAAAAAAAACTCTTTTTTCTTTCTCCTCCCATTAATGAAATATTATTTTTTAAAATTTTTGATTGAAAATAAATTTAAAAAATAAAATATTTTAATATTTATTTATTTTTAAATTTTAAAAAATAAAAAATTTTAATTTTAGAAATATTAATTTATTATTTTTAAAAAAAATTTGATTAAAGAAGTAAATTAAAAAATAAAAATATTTATTTTTTAAAATTAAACAAATTTATTTTTCAGAAAATTATTTTTAATTAAAAAAAAAAAGAAAAAAAGAGGAGAAGATATTTTTATCAAGAATAATTTTGTCTTTACAATTTTCTTCCTTACAATTTTTTATTTTTATTTTTTAAATAATTCTTACTCATTATACCATTTAACAATTAGTATATTGTTGATGATATCTTTTTCAAATTTACCCCAAAAAACGAATGAAGGAGGGAGAAGATTCTCGTCTTCTTTTGTGTTTTATTTTTTGTGAATATCTTATTTGGGGACTTTGATATTTTGAGAATGGAGAAAAAAAAAACAATTGTCTTGTGTTGCAGCCAACTTTCAAGGATCTAGAGGATGAAAGAACAGAAGAAGAAGAAACCTACGTGGATTAAAATTCTGATGTGGAATCTAACTAAGTCAAAGTACTTTTGAATTGTAATTAAGTTTAAAAGTACTCTAATTAGGGAATTAAGATTAAATATACTTTGGTTTGGGAAAAAACTCGAGTTTTCACAAACATGATTAAAAAAATGATATATTTTTTAAGGTATAATAAAATAAGAAAAAAAATGATATAATATGATATGATAGTTTTTTAATATCATTTAAAATTAAAAAATTTCATTATTAATTAATTAATGTATTAAAGACGAACCCAAATCCATTTCCCCTTTGTTTTAGTCTTGGAAATTTGTTCCTAAAAGTTGAATAGCAGAGCAGTAGCCACCAATTCAATCCAATACCCACCACTAACTATTTTGCAAAATAAAACCTTATTAGATCATGCAATAATTTTCGGTAAAGCTACGTAGTTTTAAGATTCTTTATATGTCAATTAAGAATTCGATTTTTGATAGTGAACTTTTTTAATTTCATAAATGAATTAAAAAGTTCTCACATATTTTTTTAAATATTTATTAAATAAATAACAATAAATGAGATAATTTCTCGTCAATAAATGATGTTTCGCTATGACGACAACAGTACTAGATCCTCTCAGAAAGATAATAAAGGCATATATATATATATATATATATATAAAGGTTTTTCTGTTCTTTTTCTTATATTAGTAGGAAGGTTTTGCGTTCGTACCACTACAAGAATCGATCAGAGATTTGTTTTCTTTTATTAACAACTAGAATACTGTATATATATATATATAAAGAAAGAACTGAGAAGAGGAGCATTTTGAATTCGACAAACATTTGTTTCTTTCTGGTCAAAGTAGTAAGAAGCCCATCAACCTCTACCACTGTTTGAGAGAGAGAGACTGCAAAATTGCAAATGGATTCTCAAATTCTTTTTGGTTGAAGAGAAGAGGACATGGGCAGCAGCCAAATGAAAATCATAATTCAGCAAATAAGATCCGAGAGACTGAAAACAAGATTGTTAACATACATTTACACCAAAATCACAGCTATCCTCCTCGTTCCTCTCAACTATTTACAGCAACATCTCCAACAAATGTACATTATTAACAAATCATATGTTGTTCTTCGGGAAAGAAAGAAAGAAAGAAAGAAAGAACAACATCTACATTATTAAAAACTGATTGAGATGGCTTACAATCAATTAAGGGGGACTCCTTATACTTTCTGATCTTTGCACACTGCTGCTGTCTGGCATTACAAAAACTGGAGGAAAACAAAAAGAAAAAAGAAGAAGACAATGATGTGTCAGAGATAACATTCTCAGACAGGAAAAGCTATCAACAACTTAGGGGGTCTTAAGCAGAACATGATGTTATATCAAGAATAAGGCCCAAATTCCCAATAATCTGACACAACAACTAACTCATTGACATTGTACCAACAGTTAGTTATTTCAAGATGTTGTGATTGCCAAACCAAAAAAAGTTTGAAGTTAGCTACAAGTTTTGCCATTCAGTGTAGGCTGTAACCCCCATACAATTGAATCAATACTCCTATAACCTATTGCAAGATGTTTTCTTGGGTGGTGCAGCAGGTTTTAGTTTTATCATCAACAACAGTAAGAAGGAAAGGGAAAAGAGATGGGAAAAAAAAAGTATCAAAAAACAAGATTAAATGGGAAGAAAGGTTGGCTACCTGCGTAAGTGTAATTTTGCCAAATATTCAGAGGTAAAAATACTTGAGAAAAAACCTCTACGATGAAAGACAGGTTAGCTACCTGCGTACTTTTATAAGAGCTAAGACGCTGACTAGCTCTGGGCACACTCAAATGGTTGCAAGGTTCCTTCAGAAAATTCTTGCATCCGAAACCGCTCCAAAAGTTCAAAGGGCCTGCAAATAACATTAGGAAATTTGATTCAAGAAGCATGACTATAAGAATTAAGAAAAGAACCAAACACATGCTTCTCACACAGCAATCAACATTCAAAAAGAATGAACATAACTAAATTGGAAGTCCCAAACTATATCTAAATTGAAGTCAAACAACTTAATTCCACCTTCCTATGGCCTTTTCTTTTGGGAACAACTTTTTGATGGTGAGGCAGCTTAAGCCAATATGTTATTGTAATGGCATTCTCAACTTTCAAGAAACAATGTCGGCGGGATGGGGAAATTTGTAAGACAAGATAAAGATCTCCATAAAATTTTACATTTTTGACAAAACATGCCATGTAAAATGAGAGATGTAGAACCTCAACAAGCCAAGTAGACCAATATCTTTTAGTTGAAAGCTCAGCTTTCAGAAGTTAGTTCATTGTGCCTAATACTACCCAATGAACCTCAGTTAAATTCTGATGATAAAGTCCTGCAAAATCCCAAGAGTCCAAATCATGCTTTCGAAATTAGTTCATTGTGCCTAGTAATACCCAGTGAACCTCAGCTAAATTCTGATGATAAAGTCCTGCAAAATACCAAGAGTCTAAATCATTTTCAATAAACAAAAGTAAAAGTTTGACCACTTTCGAACATGATGTTCTGAACCATTGTAGAACTGAATACTAGCATGAGAGGCCACTTATGGCACATAGCAGCCTAGAGTCCTGAGAAACTAAACCAGAGTCTAAATAAATCATTGTTGAGACTTGTACCCTTATGAGAACTGAACGGACTATATAGTTGTAAATAATTATTTAGTATATGGAGCTAAAATCTCACCTATAGGAATTTCAACTTATAAAAACAATAGTAGACAAGTTCATGTTGTGGAATAATGTCCTCCCATAAGACCACCTAGAGACTGACAGAAAAGACAGTTGACATTTGCCCAGCTGATGGTGCTACAGGGATAAGGGAGGACTGCATATTTTGGGAAGACAATGAAAAAAATTTAAAAAGAAGAATTTCCTAGAGTTTATAAAACTATACAATTTGTATTTCCACCTGTGCACAAGAAAACTTGCATGACAATTAACAATTAGCATCAACTACCAGAATGATCAACCAGAACAAGACGCGAGAGATAAACGGGGAAGGAGAAAAGGAAGGTGGCACATCCACAATTATCTCATCTGATGCATGTTCCACTTCAAAAACAATAAAGAAATACCATCCATAATCCTTACAGGAAAGCTTCACGATTACGACATAATTTGCGTTGATTATTTTCCATGACATCTAACACATTAGCAGTTTCTGGCCCTGCTGACCCACCGGCAACCATTGATGGAACAGCAGCAGTTGGAGTCCATAGCTACACCACAGACCAACAAAAATTAGAAAAGTAATCTTGAATATTGCATATAATTGAACTCCTCCCATAATAATCAATGCTCACCTTTATTGTGCTGTCAATTCCACTGGTTGCCACCAAGCAATCAAATGGATGGCACTGCACACAGTTTACAACTGCGGAGAACAAGAGATATTTTACAGTGAATAAGAAACCATAGGATGATAGTAAAGCCCACAATCTGCAGGGCAGGTCGGAGAGAAAGAGAGGAGAAATATTACCAGCGTCATCTCCAACAAGCATTTTTAGCAATCTACCAGTCTGCTTTTCCCAAATAAACCACCTCCCATCATCACTGCCGCTAGCAACATATTCACCTATACAAATCAATCAGAGGAAGTCATGATAATAGTTTCACTGCTAAAATTGCATGCAGACCCAATTCTAGTAGTCGAGAGTGACAGTTTTTCCGTAATCAGAACTGGTTTCACTAAC
The DNA here is from genome assembly GCA_030761205.1 of Fremontodendron californicum. Taxonomy (NCBI): domain Eukaryota; kingdom Viridiplantae; phylum Streptophyta; class Magnoliopsida; order Malvales; family Malvaceae; genus Fremontodendron; species Fremontodendron californicum. The sequence continues at coordinate 17,985,927 of JAULJL010000026.1, forward strand.
ACCCAATGTTTGACAAACAAGAAATTAATAACAGCCACAACGAACAAGAAGTGGGATTAAGGGAAAAAAACTTAGGTTTCCTGGGGATGTAGGGACACTACATCTGGAAGCCCTTTTTATGTTGGGCAGCAGTCATTGCACATTGCCAAAGGAAAGACCATATTTCACGGGAGCTATTAGAACATTAAAGCAATTGAGATGTTGCTTCATAACAAACTTATATGTTACAGATCAAATGTCCGACAAGCAACAAATGTTGTGGATTCAATAAGACTTCTAGAGCTCATCCAGATACAACGGGCACCAAAATGGTTGGGAAACCAGATTCCTTCGACACGTGTGGACTGCATTAGAAATATTGTAGCAGAAAAAAGCAATTTATTTCATTTTAATAGTCATTAATCAACAAGAAAATGCCATAACTCTTTTCTATTTATACCATCAACAGATAGAAAGTCAGTCACAACTCCTTTTTGATTCTCAAAAGAATGTTAGAGCTCAACTGTATAACTAAAACGATGATCCTCAAATAACATACACATCATTGCATCCTTAGTCAAGTTTGCTTAACAAATAAATGAAATATAAGGAACAGAATTTAAAAAGAAAGAAGGAAAAACTGCGATATACTTATGAAAAGGCACAAATTCAACACCATAAAGCAATTGCCCAAAATCTTGCCAAAAAAAAAAAAAAAAAAGCAATACAATTTGAATGGCAGCTAAAAATATACATAAGATGATATGAGAAAACTACCTCTCCGACCAAGGAAACTCGCCTGTTTGATGTCAGTTCCAACATTGCAGTGGCCAGCATATCTCTGCTTCATATCAATAACTGCCTCGGGCTAGTAAAGATATAAATGCATGACGTGAAAATCATAAGAATGAAGATTAATGACGAATGTATCACAAGCAATTGTGATGAATCTGTTGTTGAGCATACATAACAGCCAAACTGGTCATTGGAAGTAAACAAACTTCTTTTCCATGCTATCTTTATTATAGGACAGTCCTTTGTAGACTTTTCTCTAACATTTAAGGGCAGTTCGGCTTCTAATCAAGTTATTAATATGCATCACAAGTTGAAGCAATATACAAGTTGGTAATCTGTCCAGGAGATAACAACCAAAGGCTAGCAACATTACAAGTGACACATTTAGCCATGCCTTGAAAATTAATACTTGACTAGAGTCACTTTCAAGATGATTTCTTGATAATGACATAACAAATTAGGAGACATCAGCTTATCAGAATCTTAAAACATTTGCAATCTATACTAAAGATACGAATGTGAACCTGATAAGCTGCTCCATCATTTTGTGATGATGAGGATGGAGATCCACATGAACCATATGCACCAGTTTCCATTGTTGAATCACCTCTTCGATGAATTCTAAGATTTAAACTTCCATGTAGTATGTTGGATTCAACATCACGCCCTTCATCACCTGATATTGAAGTTTCGAAATCTAATTCCAGCTCCTCATCATTATCAGAGTCTTCTCTTTCAGATCTTGGACCATCTTGCAAAGCATCACTGCCAACTTCTGAGCGATAGAGTATGTCAGTCAATGACAATACCCTTCCAGTTCGAGGTTCAGACTTAGGTGCCCCATCACTTGCCTTGTTCTTTTTTTCAGCCTCAGCTAATTTTACAACCAAAAAAAAAATGAAACTAGATTAAAGAAAAGATAAAAGTTCAGCAAAAGTCATTACCAATCCTAGAGATATTTCACCCTTCTTCAAGGAAACAATAAGGACGGGATGAAAATTAAAAGAGAGAAAGAGTGTTTCACCCTTCTTCGAGTAATTACTAAAATTCATTCCATACATAATAGCAGCAGAAGTTAGCACAGGCAATAACCATAGTGATTCCATGTTATCAACTTAAAAGATATGAACACTATGTATGCTACAAGTACACTCGAAACTTGGTTGCTCCCAGGCCTAACAGCAAACTAAAGTTAATCCACGAACAAAGAGAAGGCATAGGAAAGAGGTCCAAGGATGAATTGCACAGAGAAGAAACATCAGGAGTTCAGGAATTCATTTATAAGAACATGGCATCTGCCAACCCAATGAACTGAACAGAGAAGAAAAGTTAAACACCCAAAACTTTCAGTAAGAGTAGGATGAATAAACCATGATAGAATTGTCCTACACAAGTGAATATAGGCAGGACAATTAACTTTGAAGTCAAGAGATAAAACACTTCAATTGAGATGACGATGCGCATGTACAAGACACCAACCTGCAGCAAGATGTTTTTTTATGTTCTCCACTTTCTCAGCTGCCATAGTATCAGATGGAGATAAACATTGCGCAGCAACAGCAAAGTCTAAAGCTTCTTTATGTTTTCCCAACTGAAAAAAAGTAGAAACCAAATGACAAAAAACAAAGGCTTAGTTTCACCAACTTTACAAGATGAGACAACCATGACATTGTCTTGGACTGGTTGCCAATTGAGCCTTCAATAGACCAACTTTTTTGAAGGAAAAAAAAAAAAAAAGAAGAGAAAAGAGTAAAAGGAAGTTCAAGAACATGATATCTTTTGATTTACAACTGCACAACTCATCCTAAATATTCATATGCGCCAATATTCATCTAGAGAGCAAAATCTACACAAACAGCATTCAATTAACACATAAAAACATAACTCACCATTTAGAATTCAAATTATGATTGGCTATTGTGTGAAAAGTGAAAACCAAGCCATAACCACTGCCTTTACTTTATTAACCAACTTCTAAGAATATAAATATTGGCTATTGAATAAATTACATTTCCTAAATGTAAAATCAAACAATTTTTATGATATTTTTTATTTTTATATAAAAGAGTTCCACAAGCTTAAATTTTGTTGAAGCTTAAAAAGTTGCAACACATTCCATAGGAGCTACCTGTAGTTTAAAGATTTTGAAAGGATAAGGAAACCACTAACTCAGGGTCAAGCTTAACAATTTAAATGTTCTTGGCAACCCAAAGCACCAAATAAGTCAATTGATCAGTACACCGTGTTTATAAACTCCACTGTAACTCGTACTGCAGATTACCTGTTCTAAAGCCTCAGCCATACAATAATGAGCTCTAAAGGAAGAACTGTCTAGTCTTCGAGCATTATGGCAATCTCTAATGGCCATATGGGCATCATTTTTCCACTTTCGCTGCAAAAGGAAACAATTTAATATGTTGGCATAATTGCATATCAAATAGATGAAATGGTCCATAAAAAATAACAAAGTAATCAATGAACCTTCAGCAACAAGGCTGCACGTGTACAAAAACATTCATGCCTTAGTGTGGGCCCAATATCACTACCATGTCCATCCAAGACTTCATTGCATGCCTCAATTGCATGGAAAAAATCTGAGGATCTTTTTGCGATTTCAACCAACATCCTGCATTTTTCAATCTGTAACTGCCATGTTAGGATATAGCTTAAATACATATGGAAGAACAACATAAGTTACATAACAATCTACCAAAATTTCCAGACAAATTTACCAACAAAAAAAAAAAAAAGAGGAAAATAAAATATGCGTACTCTTGCAGCAATGTTGCTTCTTCTCCGGAGACCATTTTGGAAGACACTGGAAAGAGGTGGTTGGTGCTCTAGTCTATTTAGTACAGGAGTGAAGGTCATCAATTTTGAAGCATCTCCTGAGGTATATTGCATTAAACTCCCACTAGCTGCCAATTATGGAAACAACTAACAGATGTTCAGCTAAAGAACATTTCACTAATCCAAATAATATTTATATATGCATCCCACTAACTGCAAATAAAGCAAACAACTGTAAGATACTGAGCCAAAGAACATTAAACTAAATTTAAGAATGTGAGCAGCTACCACACATATGCTGGCCTGATTAATGCTTAACCTTGATATTGTAAACTAAAAAGCACTTCAGGAAAATGAAACCTAAAATAACAGGGGAAGAAGGGGGGGGCAAGACAAACACTAAGCCTGAGTTGCATTTGAAGATGCAGATATAAGTTTACATGTCAGTTCTCTGAATATATAGGTTTGGAGTTTGGACACATCAGCTCGATACAACCCCTAAATAGAACAAAATAAAGCATCATTCATTCCACTTCCATCAAGCCCCTACTAGCTTCACTTCTTTCCACCAAAACTGGAACTTAAACACGGAAAAAGAATTCAAAACTATATGATATCAAGTCAGGCAACATGAAGCCTCCTTAAACAAGATAAAAAAAAAAAAATTGAGCACAAACGAATTGAACCATCTGACTAGTGACTACACTAGAAGTAGAGAATTCTGAATATGCTTACCATGATTTATGTCCATTAGATATACATGCTCCCCACCATAGCTAAGAAGAACCTCTTCTCCATTAGGGCTGAACGTAACATGAGTTAAGTGCAAACTTGAACGTCCCTGAAAAGCAAAGAAAACAAAGATTGAATTAATATAACAATAATAGTTTTACTTAAAACCAGCAGTGGTTCAGTTTAAAGAAATATAATGACACCTAAAAGCAGTGTTACTAATGGGAACGCCAATTAATAACAATCAGCAGTTCACAATTAAATGATTCCGATTAACACTGTTAACTGAAAATATCCAACAAACTTTTTTCCATGTGCAGAATAAAGGAGTAAAAGATTCCAATAAGAGGAAACTAGTGAATAGTGACCTAATGAAGATGAAAACAAGATAAGCTCACTCATTTACCAATAAAGAAAACAAACAGAGAATTATTATCATTTGCAAATTGAATTGTTACATCATTCCAGACAATCTCTCCATAAATCCAAACAATATTAAGTAAAACTTGGTCCTGAGTCCTGATGAGCAGAAAGCATAAAGTTTACCAAGATATTTCCAAAAAAGAAGTAAACAAGAGCAAGAACTAACAAAGAAATTCAAAACTAACACGGTCAGAAAGATGCATTGGGCAGAAATAATTAACACAAGTAGGCGGTGACATTCTTTTACGGCAGGAGGTCAATGGTGGCAGCATCCTTCTATCATATAGACGAGCAAATGCATCACTGCAAACATTCAAAGACAAGATTAATGGAGAAAATAAAGCGAAAAAATTAAAAGGGAAGATCAGCCACATACTTCCCACCAACAAGGAGCAAATGAGGTCTAGTAGAACTGATATCACAAGATTTTAAGGCCAGAGTATGTCTAGGAGGATCAGCTAGCGACCTCTTTGCCCCACAACGTAAGTCAAGCTGCCAAAAGGAAAAAAGAAAGATTTAAACTATTTACAATTCGACGGGATACGGTCAAATACAGAGCAACTCAGAACATGAATGTATATATTTGTTAAACTGACTCATTATGGCAATTCTACAATGCCAAACTTGAGATTTGGACTGAAGACAAAGATTGGCAAATAAAACTGAAAATTTTCAAGCTACACCAATAACCAAATGACCTTGAGATGATAATCCATTGACCAAGAATCAAGGAATGTCATTCTCTCCGCTGCTTAAAGTACTCTCATGCTGTCTAAAGTGATGTTGAATGTAAAATGAAATGTAAAATGATGAGCTATGTTATCGATACCAGATCTAAATAGTAATAATTTCAGACATTCAAAAAAAGCGAATTGAATGGTTCTAAGTTTTCAATCCCAATAAGAAAAAATTTAATTTCTATCAACCAAGTATCTTGATTGGCAAGAAATCAGGAGAGGAACAAATATTCTGTTCTACATCAAAGAAAAGTCTTCAGTGTTGCATAGAATCTACAGAGAAGGAAACCAAAGTCATATAACAACCACAACAACAATTATACCCTGGTAAAGACAACAAATTAACACTCGCGAACCTTCGGAACAAGCATTTCATGGATACCATCATATTTGCAATCAACATGCTGCACTGACAAGGTAGTACTATAACAACAAAGTTCTCATAGATGTATCTAGAACATAGAAATGAATGAAAGGAAAATCCTTCATATGGAATGTGAGTCTCACTAGAACATTGCGACACTCTTGGTGAGAAGATCCAGCTGAAGGGCAAGAAGTGCCCTCTCGAAAATCATGCTGTCTCAGAGTTCCATCTTCACTTGCACTCCAGACCATATTGGGGTTTCCAACTTCAACCTGAAATAGGAAACAAGTAGAAACTATGACAGGTGAAGCAAACAGATGAACATTCATTTTCACCATGTAAATCAACAATATATGTTGAAACTTTTATCGTTTCCCATGTTTGTTGGCCAATTAAATTATTACTCCAATTATCAGTCATTTATGCAATAAATCTTACCGCTAGTTTTTTAACCCTTCTTGTGTGACACTGATAGAGCGCTGATGGAGTAATAGCACCATCATTTAGCCCTCTCCCATTTAAGCGAGACAAATTAAATAGTCGAACCTGCAAAAATATTAGTTGTCCAAGTTACTAATTATACCTAATAGCAATGCGATAAGAATCCACCATAGAAACCCTGTTTAACCATAGAACAAAAGAATTACCTCTGCATCTCCAGCTCCAGAGACCACAAGCTCATCAGAAGTTTCAGGAATAAATTTTGTACAGAATATATTAGCAGAATGCCCCGTGTCTATAGAATGCAAAAGCTTCCGACCAGAGTAGCTCCAAATATTAATCTGAAAAAAGTAATTCATTAATAAATTTGACATATATTCATAAAACCAATACCCTCAAACACCGTTCTCAACACACTTTTATCAAAAGATGACAGGTGCCAAAAAATTTAGCCTACTAGAGGCCCCTAAACCAACACTTTATTTCCTCTTTCTTGTAATCAAATCCATACGTCATACTAAAAAGCATAAAAATCACTCTCCTCCTTATATTGCAACAACACTAAGTTGAATGACAAGGCTGACCATTCCTTAGGTGAAAAGACACAGTTTTTATATGTTCTAAAAAATCCTTTCAAAACCTTTCAGATAATGTATAAAGTATTTATGCATCACTAAACACGAATACCACAACCGAGCAATCCTGATTCAGAAGGATTACTAGAAAACTTAACACTTCACAAACACTTTCCAAACTAAAATGTGAATATTCTACTATGTATAATGACAAGGCAAACTTAAAAGCAATCAACACCATATAAATACAAAAGCCCCAATAATAAAAATCGTAATAATTCTACAATTGTCAGGAATAGTTCAGCTAAAATTTTCATTATTACATTTTAGCCACTTTCATGCTACCTATTACACTTGTAGACAAACATAGATGTCTCATACCCGTGCATCATCAGAACCAGAAATCAAAAGTGAACCATTTGAATTCCAAGCCACAGCATTTACACAACCCTGATGTCCCTGCTCAGATAAAGAACATAGTAAGATGATTTTACAAGGACAAGAAAAGAAGAAATATTTAAGTACAACAAAAGATCACCCCGTTCAAGCCTTCAAGGCATCCCGAAATTAAAAGTAACCAAAACAAAAGGCAACTGGAAAATTATTCCATGGGACAGCATAAATATAGCACAGTAACCAACACATAACTTGCAATGTAACCTAGGAAGGCAGAAAATACAGACATTCAAACAACTGAGTGCCCTAAAATGCCATTACTATGATGGTCTGTGATGCATCATCATGAGATAAACGTGTATCTTTAAAAAAAAAAAAAAAAGTGCGTCAAAAAGTATGAAAAACTACAGCTGTAATTGCTAAAAGAAAAGATGCATGTTAATTATGACAGCTTTCCAAATGCAAATATCAGATAATTTAAAAACTGAAACAACCTCCAATTCTTGTTCCATTGAAAGCCTCCGAATCAGAGACGAATGCATCTGCAAACTATGACCAACATCCTACACAAACACCAAAAAAAATCTTAGATAAAAGCAAAGCCACCATTGCAAATCAACAAAAGGAAAGCACTTTATTATAGTCTAAACTGAACAAATTTCCTTTTCAGCAAAAAAAATATATTATAGTAATTGATTACAAGAAAAAAATAAAGATTAAACGTTGTAAGAGTTAAACTATCAGCAAGATTCAGGGAAAAAAGAACAGAAAAAACAATTACGCTCAAGCACTTCGATTCTTAATCAAATTTTCTATAATAAGCACATATGTATTAAATCCATTAACACAGTAGCATTTACTCAAATTCTCAATTACATATCACGTAAACTCAAAAAATTTATATCAATTCAGCAATTCCTCAGAACTGCAAACCAGAACAAAAAAAAAAGGCATGAAATATCAAAGAAAGTGGAAATTAAAAATAAATTAAATGAATTGCTTTGAAGAAAGAGAGAGGAAATACGTGGCGAATGTCGATGTGCCTGTTCTGGAGTAGATTGTGTACGTTGCCGTCGCGGAACGGCCACTCCTCCATCGAGTATTATTATTAAAAATAAATAAATAAAACTGGAAAGATCTTCGAAAACCCTAGCACCGATCGGCAGTGAAGCTGGTAATAGGCGATGATCAAAGAGGATTTCAAATGCGGAAAACAATTTCTATCGTTTTCAGAAGCTACCACGGGGTTTTTGTTGGTTTTAATTACTACAACGCAATGGGTTTTGAGACATGAAGGCAGCAAACGATGAAATGCGTTGCCTCGTGTGTTCTCAAAACTTCTACACCTCGCTCTACGGAGAAAAATAAATTAAAAAAATAAGAACTGTGCTGGGTTGGGGGGTTAGGGGAAGTAGGAGTAGTATGTTAAGGGCAAGGATCCATATTTAAATGGGCAAGTAGCCCAATAATGAAGGTCCAAACTAAAGAAGCCCATGGAAACTTCCACCATTATCTTCTGATTTTAACCTTCTTTTTTTTTTTTTTACAGTGAAGAAGGCTTTGATTCTTTGAAGAATTCATTTGATGAAAACTTCACCGAACTTGACAAGACATGAGGGACCAACCTCTTTTAGGTGAAACTCCAGTTTCATGCATGCACCATGTCTTCTTTTTTAAGTTGATAATAACCTAAAATTGAACCCAAAAAAAAAAAAAAAAAATTTGGGATTTCTCCTCTCTTTTTTTCCTAATTCACTCTTTGTTTCTTTTAGGAAAAGTGTTTTTGTTCTTGCTCCTAGAAGCCTAGAAGGAAAAATACAAATCATATGCAAAGAAATGGTCTATTAAAGAAAGAAAAAAACTGACCGGCGTGATTTGGATGGAATATATATATATATATATATTTTTAAAAAATATCCCGTTTCGCTTGGGAATTTTTTTAATATTTATAAATTTTTAATTAAATAAAAATCATAAATAAATTTAAGTTAAATTCTATTAAATAATTATCATTTATTTAAATAAATTTTTTTTTGTTTTAATATCTTGAATATATTAATTTAAAATTAAAATCGAATCACTATAATAAATTATGCATAATATGGGATGAATTTAGATACGACACAAACACGATATTGAAAAATAATTAAATAACGACACGACACGAAAAATAACATGAATACGACACGAATACACGAACGTATCAAAATCTATAAAACGAATTATTAATGCGTAAAAATGTATAATATTTTGAACATATCAAAAAATAACACAAACACGTTATGAACACTGTCATAACGTTTTTTTCGACCGTTACGACGATTTTTATGAAAACACAAAATATGGAGTCGCCACCAATCTTTTTTGCTAGGTGTGATTGGCCACCTATTAAAACCGGTTTTAGAAAAGTATTTTAAAATTAATTAAAACATTTTGTAAAACCAATTTCGAAGTCCGCGCTTTGAACCAGAGAGAAAAACATAATTGGGTTCGGGAGTCGGTTACGTGCGGGGAAGGATTAGCACCCCCGCAACGCCCGTTTAGAAAACGGTACCACTTGGTCACGTGTTATCTTAAATCTCGGTTTAATGGATTTGACATCACTATTTAAAAATAATTCTCTTTTATTTTCATTTTATTTTATAAAAAAAAATGTTTATTATTCTTGAATTTTTTTTTCGATTATTATTATTTTTTTTTGAAAACGAAAGTGGACACAAATTTATTATCGAAAATACTCATTAAATATTTCCGACACTCTCGGTGGTATTTAACGAGATCTTCTCACCTCAAGACATCTTAAGAATCACAACCGTGATATCTTTCGAATTCCGTCGTCGGCAATTTACATCCATTTTTTTATTCAAATGCGTATGATGCGAATATTTAAATATCGGATGCATACGGCTTAACATATAACTATAAAATTAAACATGCGAATCGTAATATTAAAAACATGAGCATGGCAAAATATCGTGCGCAATAAACATTCGCTCTTTATTCATTTTTTTATTTTGATTATTTCCATTTTTTTTTTAAACGAAAACGAATTTTTGTATCGAGCATGTCGCTAAATACTCCCACCACTCGTGGTGATATTTAACGAAATTCTCGCACCTCAAGATATCTTAGGAATCACTACCGTGACGTCCTTCGAATTCCGTCGTTGGTTATTCGCATTTATTAAAATCTTTTTTTTTAAAAAGTAAATTAAAATGCTTTTAATAATTATCTCCGAAATAAAAGAAATTATCTATGTAAGAATAATTCCCGAATCACTCCGATACTTTCAATAGTGTTTCGATTATTATTCTTACTCGGACCATTTCGAATAACGATCGATACTCTAACCATCCAAGAAAGAAATCCGTTTTTAGAAAATTTTATTTACCGAAAATAATTTTAAAAGACATGTATTAATTAAAAAAATTATTATTTTAATATTTTAAAATCGAAACCAAATAACAAAAATATATCGAATGCCGGACAAAATAAATAAATACAAATAGTAATGAAAATAAACACGAACATTAAAATCATACCTGAAAATATCGAGGATCCGAAAACTAAAATGCCGTACTTGATCTTCGTAAAATTCTTTGCTCGTCCTCGACTACCTGAAAAAAATCAAAAATAACAAAATCAAAATCGATAATCGTGAAATTTTTTTGTTTTATATTTTTTTGTTTTATATTTTTTTTTAATTTTTGATTTTAATTTTTATTTTTTATGTATCATTATTATTATTATTTTTATTTTTAAACTTTTTGAATTTTTCTTAATTTAATTTTTTATTATTATTTTTTATATTATCATTTTTTTAAATTACTATTATTTATTATTATTATTTATTTTTTATTTTTTTCTTTTCTTTCTTTTCCTTCTTTTTTTCTCTTTTTTCCTTTTTTTTTCTGGCCCAGAACGTCTGGTTTTGGGCTGCTGGGCCCAAAACCAGGCTTGGCCTGCTGGGGCCAGGCCTTCTGGGCCAGGCTGGCGCGGGCCGGATCCGGTCCAGGCCTTCCCTTTCCTTTTTTTTTTGACCCGGGTCGGGCGCGCGGACCCCGGGTCGACCCGCGGGTCCACGCGCGGACCCTGGGTCGAAACGGCGCCGTTTTGGCGCCGTTTAGTTTTTTTTAAAAAAATCGGGTGACCCGCGTGGACCCCGGGTCGACCCGCGGGTCCAGGCGCGTGTCATCTTGACCCGGTTCAGGGGGCTATATAAGCCCCTTTTTTTTTACTCTTCATTTCTTCTTTTTTTTTCTCTCTCTCTCTCTTTTCTCTCTCACCCTCCCTCTGCTCAGCCTACCAGAAACCCAGAATCCGGCGGCCGGCCACCGCGTCAGCCGCCGTGCTTGCCGTCGGTCGCCGCTCGCCAGCGGCCTACATCTTCCAAATTTCAGACCCGAGGGGGTTTCGACCCCTTCGTCACGGATCCGGGCTCCGTTTAGCCCGGATCCTCACCGATTTTCGTAGATCTAGGTTTAAAAAAAACTTCTTCTTTTTTGGCTTGCTGCTTGGGTTTTTTTGTTGTTTTTTTTTTTTGCAGGTTTCAGTTTCTGAGGAGGTGGGGGGTCGATCTGGTGGGGGGTCGGTGGTGGAGGAAGGGTGTCCGAATCGGGATTTCGGACCCCGATCTGGGTTTTTTGGTGAACGGGGGGGGTCGATCTGGTGGCCCTCCGATTGGGGGGCTCAGATCTGGGGTTCTTTGGTGGGTTCGAATTTGGGGGGAATCCGAATCGGTGGGGGTCTTCTCTGGATCTCCGTGTGTGGAGGATCGGATTCCAACCAGTTGGGGGGCCGATCTGGCTTTTGGGGTTCGAATCTGGGAGGCCTTTTGGGAGGGGTCCGAATCTGGATCCTCTCCTCCTCCTTGGGTTCCGATTCGAGGGCCCTGGCTGGCTGAGGGGCGTCTGTTGGTTCGGATTTGGGGGAGCCTCTTGGGAGAGGTCTGAATCAGTGGCTTCCCCTCCTCCTCCTGGGTTCCGATTAGGGGGCTCCTTTTATGGAGGGTTGAGTGTGGGGGCTTGGGTTGCAGGGTTGGTTGGCGTGTTGGTAGGGGTGGCGTGTAGGTTGGGGTTTGGCAGTGGCAGGGCAGGGTGTCAGGTGGCCAGGGTGGCTGTCAGGTTTTGCGAAAAGGGGGAGGCGGCTAGGGTTTCAGGGGTAGGGGATTAGGGTTAGGAAATGGGAAATGGGCCTGCTGAGTAGCAGGCCCTGTTGATTTGGGCCTGGACAGCAGATTGGGCCTGCTGAATAGCAGGCCCGGTTCGTACTTGGTCCGGGCCGGATTCAGATCCGACCTGGACGAAAATTGGTTATTACAGCTGCCCCTCTTTGCACATTGCTGAGAATCAGGAATAGGGCAAAGACAGTATAACCAATTTTGTCCGGTTATTGAGATCCTTTTTTAGCGAGGCTGTATCATTTGGAAAAATAAATTGCTCCTCTAATCAGAGGCTCTATCACTTGGAAAAATAAATTGCTCCTCTAATCAGAGGCTCCACAACTTTGAACAATAAATTGCTCCTCTTATCAGAGGCTCTACCACTTGGAAATAAATTGCTCCTCTCATCAGAGGCTCCACAACTTAGAAAATAAATTGCTCCTCTCATCAGAGGCTCCACAACTTTGAAAATAAATTGCTCCTCTAATCAGAGGCTCTACCACTTGGAAAATAAATTGCTCCTCTCATCAGAGGCTCCACAACTTTGAAAATAAATTGCTCCTCTCATCAGAGGCTCCACAACTTTGAAAATAAATTGCTTCTCTCATCAGAGGCTCTACAACTTTGAAAATAAATTGCTCCTCTCATCAGAGGCTCCACAACTTAGAAAATAAATTGCTCCTCTCATGAGAGGCTCCACAATTTTGAAAATAAATTGCTCCTCTAATCAGAGGCTCTACCACTTTGAAAATAAATTGCTCCTCTAATCAGAGGCTCTATCACTTGGAAAATTAAATTGCTCCTCTCATCAGAGGCTCTACAACTTTGAAAAATAAATTGCTCCTCTCATCAGAGGCTCCACAACTTTGAAAATTAAAAAACGAACTTCGAATTTTTGACAATGAGTTTGAACACAACTTAGATCATCACCTTACTTACTACCTTAGTCTTACGAAAGTGAAGACTAATTCTGGATATCCCCCTCTCTTTCTCGTTTAGTTTTGAAATTCCTTGTCAGATTCTTCAGATATCGCCACTTGAATAATCATACCGAGGCTCGACCTTTCTTAAAGTAACGAGTTTGACTTCGCAAGAATTGAAAATGGTACCCGGAGGTTTTGAAAAATGTCATTTTGAAAGATGTTACCTGGAGGTTTTTGAAAGCAGATACTTGGAGGTCTAAAAATGTTACTTCTTTGAAAGTGGTGCCCGGAGGTCTTATTCTTGACTTTGAGAGTGATGCCCAGAGGTCTTGAAACAGGTGCCCGGAGGTCTTAGAAAAATGTTTTTTCTTTGAAAATGGTGTCCGGAGGTCTTATCCATGGATTTTCGAGAATAATGCCCGGAGGTCTTGAAACAGGTGCCCGGAGGTCTTATAAAAATGTCTTTTCTTTGAAAATGGTGTCCGGAGGTCTTATCCATGGATTTTTGAGAATAGTGCTCGGAGGTCTTGAAACAGGTGCCCGGAGGTCTTTAAAAATGTCTTTTCCTTGAAAATGGCGCCCGGAGGTCTTATCCATGGATTTCGAGAATAGTGCCCGGAGGTCTTAGAATAGAAGCCCGGAGGTATTCTTTCTTCCTAATTTTCCTTTTTTGCTGTGCCCGGAGGACTTAAGAGAGGTAACCCGGAGGTTTTCAAAACAGATGCCCGGAGGTCTTCTTTTTTTAATTTTCTATCACTTTGAAAAATAAATTGCTCCTCTAATCAGAGGCTCCACAACTTTGAAAATAAATTGCTCCTCTCATCAGAGGCTCCACAACTTTGAAAATAAACTGCTCCTCTCATCAGAGGCTCCACAACTTTGAAAATGAATTCTTTTCCTGTGCCCGGAGGACTTAAAAGAGGTAACCCGGAGGTTTTAAAAGAGGTGCCCGGAGGTCTTGGTGATCATACCTGAAGATCATATCTTGGAAGAAAATCTCACTGAATGTTCGAATTCAAATGTCAAAATTTCAAATAGTCAATGTCATGCATGAAGTGTGAATGTCATGCGATGTCAATGCATATGCTCATGATGATGTATGTGCAAGTACCCATGAATACTGTACACATTTTACGACACGATGCAGATGCAAAACTTAATAAATATGCGAATGTTCATGAATGATGCGAATGTTCCCAAATGTTTTTTTCTGATCTTGGTTTAGCTTTTCCAAATCGTTTTTTCTCTTCGAAACAGAGTGTATCCTGAAACGCTCGTGCCTCGTACGAGATCAACATTTTTCTTCACTTTGGAACTATCCCTTTGCCCCGATAGTTTTTCAAAATTTTATCAACTGGAGTCCGAGCCAAATGTTCATTTCTTCTACCTCAATAATTCCATACCTCTGGGCCAGAAGAACCTTCGTCTTATGCCAACATCGGAAATGGTTTCTTCAAAAAAAATATTTTCACTTATCTGTTTTTGCTTGCTTTCTTTTTTTTTTGAAAAATATTTGCTCCTTCACTGAAAACTTTTGAGCTGAAAATGTCATCATCCGATATTGTGATATCCACATCTCTTGAAGATTGATGATCACTGTTAGAAGTTTTTCTGAGTGTCAATTCAGATTTTTCAAATTGAGTCGGAAGGCTTGGTACCACAAGATTTTGGTTGATCCAAGGAGACTTCACAACAGGAAAAATGCATATCCTTTCTAGACTCACAAATGGAACAGATTTTGTAGAACATGATTTTTTGGACTCAAACAAATTCAACCCTCTTTTAGTTTTCAACTCATGGCGTTTTGACATACGTCAAAGGCTAACTGGGGTGTTCAATCTGGAGGATTAATCCTGGAAAGGAAAACGGTCTCAGTTTTTTAAAGTCAAACCTCCAAATGAGAGTTGACTATTTTGGAATATTTTGGAATTCCCAGATGTTCCTTAACTTCTTCAAAATGACCTCTTCATTTGTTATGGCCTTGACAATACCATGAGCGGCACCGAAATTCTCCCATTTTACTCTAGACTGCCCATGTCGGGTTTTCACCCTAGAGTCTCCTTCTTTCCATTTTTCATTTTTTCATTAAATGTTTCACCATGCATTCAAGAAATCAAGACTTATCCAAAAAGGATTTTTAACCAGAAAGGAGACCGAAGTCTCATGCATTTCTCTAAGGATAGATTCATCAATTTAAATGACCATGCTCGATCGAAATGGTCTTTTCCAGGTACGTAGTATAGGCCGAGGTTCGAGGTATTGAAAGAAAAGATAAATAGGCCCAAACATGTGTTTAAGGTGATCAAATCAATGATCATTTCATGAGGAGGATTCTTTTCGAAACATTTATCTTTTCTGAGCCTTCTCTTTATTCGATGATTTTCATCCGTTCTTTTCTTTCTTTTCTATTTTTTTTGCTTTCCTTTTTCTTTTTATCTCCCTCCTTTTTTTTTTTTTGCATTTCTATTTTGACAAGGTGAGCCCATAGTCATTTGGAAGCTCAAATTTCTCTTTGATTCACGACATTCTTTTTTTTCGTCTTTGAACCAAGACTTCATTATCTGTGACTTTGAAAAGATCCTTCCTCGCATTTGCCCCCTAGTGTGGAGGGTGATCCTTGACCGGGGTTGAAAGAACGAAAGTATTCATTAGGCTCAAAAGGGGTAGCAAAAGGATATTTTCTATTTTGTGAAAGGATGATGAAAGATGGCCATTTTTCATCTCGAACACAAGCACGTAAATCGAAGAGTCATTCCCTAGAGGAAAATAATGAAAATGTTTTTTCTTTCTTGAAACTATCTTGAACTTCATAAATGCATGATGCCATACTCATTTTTCATTTTCTCTTTTTTTTTCTTTTCTTTTTTTCATTTTTTTTGATGCATGCTCCGAAAATTACTCCATCTTTATCCACCACGCGTCTTTCGTATCTACAAATGATGCACCATTTGATTGGTCATACAAATGAGAATTCGTATCATAACGAGGAAAACCTCGAGTCTTTTGCTCTCCGAAGGGACAAGAAAGAATATGGCTCGAAAACAGCTTTTTCTAGGAACACGAGAAAATCAGGTTTAATCATTGTTACCCGAGACGTTAATCATGAAGTGACGTCTGGGCAACTCTTGTTTTGTGGTTACGGAAAGGGATGTGAATGGTTTTGGCATAACCTTGACACTCATCAATTTACCATAATCCAGATTCTTGAAAAAGGTTTAACTTGTTTGAGACACAAAAAAAAGCTTGGATTTTCTCAAAAAGTTTGTTCCATTGCTCATAACCTAAACTAGGATCTGCGTTTTTCTTATTGCACTGACTGTGGTCTTGAAATTCAACAATATATTACTGGAAGCATTGGTTTTTCCAAACTCAAAAGATTCAAGCATGGGCAAGTCCGAAAGAGAGATGGAAGGATGTTGGGTCGTTTCTAACATTGATCATCAATAATCTCAAGACTCCTCATCATTTCCTAACGTGAAGAAAGATTTTTTCTTTTAAGAACGCGCTCTTTAAAATCAAGAATTTCTTTAATGTTTATTTTTGCAAATTCAAATTAAAGCACAACAAACACAAAGCTTTTGAAATTCAAAATTTATTTATTTCGTGTGGATGTCAACATAAGACAAGTGCTTTCATGATGAGGCATAGAACTACATGCATATTCTTCAATGCTTGTCGACATGCTCTTAAAGGTAACCATTCTCATCTTCCAAACCTGTGGCGAAGAAACCGATTCATGGCAATGCGGATTTCCACTATTCAACTAGCTCTAGAGTCAAAATGCCGTCATGGACAAGACCTTCAATCTTTTTCTTCAGTTGTCTGCATGCTTCAGTTGTCTGCATCTTTCAGTTTTCAAAACTAAACAAACTTCTTTTTTTATTCCTCAAGTGTGCTTCATGATGCATGAGCTATGAATGCCGCGAATGTAACACGATGCCCATATGATGCATGTAAAGAATAAACAAATTAATGCGTGAACATATACAGTGAGTGACCGTGTATGTCACGGAATGCATGACCTTATTGTTATGAATGCAATCACGATGTCGATATGATGCATGTAAAGAATATATAAAATGATATACTGGTATATACAGAGAACGATCATGTATGTCACTAATGTATTCTACAATGAATGACCATGCATGCTATGATTGCAAAATGATGCTAATTTGATTTGTCTAAAGAATAAACAAATTAATGCATGAATATATACAGAAAACTATTAATGATTTGGACTGAACTTGATCATTCAACAATTTTATTGCACAAACTTTGACCCCAAATTCAATCCGCAAAAAAAAAATTTTTTTTTTGGTTTTTTTGAAAGATATTTTTTTCCGTAAAAATCAAAATATTATTTTCAAAAAACCAATTTCTATCAAAAACTTTTGTGGTAGTGGGTCTTATTATGGCACAAATGTCCGAGTATTTATTCAACACTACCGGTTTGCAATTCTCATTTAATCAACAACAAGTGTTTATGCAATTTATCAAATGAGATTATTATCACTGTGAAATCAAAAATACAATTATAAATGTAAATGCTTTATTTACAAGTGCATCAATGCATGAAATGTACGAGATGTACGAAAAGAAAAATTTTCGTATTTACAAACTCAAAAAGTTAACGAACATTTGCTCCGACAGTATCGACTTATTTAAGCATCACGATGCCTTCGGAGCGAAAAATGAAACTGAATTGCGGGTAGCACGATGTGCGTTCATCATTACCCGATTTACAGTTCTTGTTCGGAATGTAAACAAATAGCGAAAGATCACCATGTTCCTTCCAAATTTCGAGGATATCCGATCGGAAATTCGATATGGCTCTACTCAAGTTCACTACATGAGGTTGAGTTAAGTTCTAAAAGGCTCCAAATTGCTTCTTACTGTCGCCCGTGAAGGCTAGTAAAGCATCCCGATTTAAAACGGGTTCAATTTGTTGGAGTATATTTTCCAGGCTCATGCGGAGGTTATTGTCTCACGAAAGCGTAGGTATTTTATTACTCCGAAAGTGTTTCGCTAGCCCATGCGGAGGTTATTGCCTCACGAGAGCGTATGTACTTTACTTTCACCTAAAGGGATAAAGCTCGGGTATAGAGCTTATGTATGAAATGTATGTGCTCGTGTGTGAGAAGGAACAAGCAAACATTCGACTATTTGTCTACGACTCTTTATTCTAAACATTCCACGATTTTTAAAAAAAAATAAACGACATAAAAAAAAATATGAATCAAGAATTAACAAATATCAAAGTGTAATTGCAAGCAAAAATAAAAATAAAGAAAGAAAGAAAGTAAAGAGAATTAAAATTAAATACCGATTAAATCCATTAATTCGATATTTTAAAACAACACATGATCAATTTGTGGCTCGACTCTCAAAGGGTCCCCAGCGGAGTCGCCAAGCTGTCATAACGTTTTTTTTCGACCGTTACGACGATTTTTATGAAAACACAAAATATGGAGTCGCCACCAATCTTTTTTGCTAGGTGTGATTGGCCACCTATTAAAACCGGTTTTAGAAAAGTATTTTAAAATTAATTAAAACATTTTGTAAAACCAATTTCGAAGTCCGCGCTTTGAACTAGAGAGAAAAACATAATTGGGTTCGGGAGTCGGTTACGTGCGGGGAAGGATTAGCACCCCCGCAACGCCCGTTTAGAAAACGGTACCACTTGGTCACGTGTTATCTTAAATCTCGGTTTAATGGATTTGACATCACTATTTAAAAATAATTCTCTTTTATTTTCATTTTATTTTATAAAAAAAAATGTTTATTATTCTTGAATTTTTTTTCGATTATTATTATTTTTTTTTGAAAACGAAAGTGGACACAAATTTATTATCGAAAATACTCATTAAATATTCCCGACACTCTCGGTGGTATTTAACGAGATCTTCTCACCTCAAGACATCTCAAGAATCACAACCGTGATATCTTTCGAATTCCGTCGTCGGCAATTTACATCCATTTTTTTATTCAAATGCGTATGATGCGAATATTTAAATATCGGATGCATACGACTTAACATATAACTATAAAATTAAACATGCGAATCGTAATATTAAAAACACGAGCATGGCAAAATATCGTGCGCAATAAACATTCGCTCTTTATTCATTTTTTTATTTTGATTATTTCCATTTTTTTTAAAATGAAAACGAATTTTTGTATCGAGCATGTCGCTAAATACTCCCACCACTCGTGGTGATATTTAACGAAATTCTCGCACCTCAAGATATCTTAGGAATCACTACCGTGACGTCCTTCGAATTCCGTCGTCGGTTATTCGCATTTATTAAAATCTTTTTTTTAAAAGTAAATTAAAATGCTTTTAATAATTATCTCCGAAATAAAAGAAATTATCTATGTAAAAATAATTCCCGAATCACTCCGATACTTTCGATAGTGTTTCGATTATTATTCTTACTCGGACCATTTCGAATAACGATCGATACTCTAACCATCCAAGAAAGAAATCTGTTTTTAGAAAATTTTATTTACCGAAAATAATTTTAAAAGATATGTATTAATTAAAAAAATTATTATTTTAATATTTTAAAATCGAAACCAAATAACAAAAATATATCGAATGCCGGACAAAATAAATAAATACAAATAGTAATGAAAATAAACACGAACATTAAAATCATACCTGAAAAATATCGAGGATCCGAAAACTAAAATGCCGTACTTGATCTTCGTAAAATTCTTTGCTCGTCCTCGACTACCTGAAAAAAATCAAAAATAACAAAATCAAAATCGATAATCGTGAAATTTTTTTGTTTTATATTTTTTTTTTTATTTTAATTTTTATTTTTTATGTATCATTATTTTTATTTTTTTTTAAACTTTTTGAATTTTTTGAATTTTTCTTAATTTAATTTTTCACTATTTTTTTTATATTATCATTTTTTTAAGTTACTATTATTTATTATTATTATTTATTTTTAATTTTATTTTATTTTATTTTTTTTTCTTTTCCTTCTTTTTTTTTTCTTTTTTCTTTTTTTTTTGGCCCAGAACGCCTGGTTTTGGGCTGCTGGGCCCAAAACCAGGCTTGGCCTGCTGGGACCAGGCCTTCTGGGCCTGGCTGGCGCGGGCCGGATCCGGTCCAGGCCTTCCCCTTTCCTTTTTTTTTTGACCCGGGTCAGGCGCGCGGACCCCAGGTCGACCCGCGGGTCCACGCGCGGACTCTGGGTCGAAACGGCGCCATTTTGGCGCCGTTTAGTTTTTTTTAAAAAAATCGGGTGAACCGCGCGGACCCCGGGTCGACCCGCGGGTCCACGCGCGGGTCACCTTGACCCGGTTCAGGGGGCTATATAAGCCCCATTTTTTTTTTACTCTTCATTTCTTCTTTTTTTTTTCTCTCTCCCTCTCTTTTCTCTCTCACCCTCCCTCTGCTCAGCCTACCAGAAACCCAGAATCCGGCGGCCGGCCACCGCGTCAGCCGCCGTGCTTGCCGGCGGCCTACATCTTCCAAATTTCAGACCCGAGGGGGTTTCGACCCCCTCGTCACGGATCCGGGCTCCGTTTAGCCCGGATCCTCACCAATTTTCGTATATCTAGGTTTAAAAAAAACTTCTTTTTTTTTGCTTGCTGCTTGGGTTTTTTTGTTGTTTTTTTTTTTTGCAGGTTTCGGTTTCTGAAGAGGTGGGGGGTCGATCTTGTGGGGGGTCGGTGGTGGAGGAAGGGTGTCCGAATCGGGATTTCGGACCCCGATCTGGGTTTTTTGGTGAACGGGGGGGGTCGATCTGGTGGCCCTCCGATTGGGGGGCTCAGATCTGGGGTTCTTTGGTGGGTTCGAATCTGGGGGGAATCCGAATCGGTGGGGGTCTTCTCTGGATCTCCGTGTGTGGAGGATCGGATTCCAACCAGTGGGAGGGGCCGATCTGGCTTTTGGGGTTCGAATCTGGGAGGCCTTTTGGGAGGGGTCCGAATATGGATCCCCTCCTCCTCCTTGGGTTCCGATTCGAGGGCCCTGGCTGGCTGAGGGGCGTCTGTTGGTTCGGATTTGGGGGAGCCTCTTGGGAGAGGTCCGAATCAGTGGCCTCCCCTCCTCCTCCTGGGTTCCGATTCGGGGGCTCCTTTTATGGAGGGTTGAGTGTGGGGGCTTGGGTTGCAGGGTTGGTTGGCGTGTTGGTAGGGGTGGCGTGTAGGTTGGGGTTTGGCAGTGGCAAGGCAGGGTGTCAGGTGGCCAGGGTGGCTGTCAGGTTTTGCGAAAAGGGGGAGGCGGCTAGGGTTTCAGGGGTAGGGGATTAGGGTTAGGAAATGGGAAATGGGCCTGCTGAGTAGCAGGCCCTGTTGATTTGGGCCTGGACAGCAGATTGGGCCTGCTGAATAGCAGGCCCGGTTCGTACTTGGTACGGGCCGGATTCAGATCCGACCTGGACGAAAATTGGTTATTACAAACACAAAATGTTTTCTCTAAATTGAATCACTATAACAAACCATGCAAAATATGTCATGAACTGAGAAACGAAACGAACACACAAATTTTTTTATAAATTAAATCACAATGACAAACTATGCAAAATATAAAATGAATTGAGACACGACACGAACACGACATAGGAAAAATAATTAAAACACAACACGAAAAATAACATGAACATGAAACGAATACACGAATGTGTCAAAATATAAATAAAACAAATTATTGGAGTGTAAAAATTCATATAAATTTATAATATTTAAACACACGAAAAAATAACATAAATAAAATATGGGATGACACGACACAATCACAATATAGGAAAATAATTAAAACACGACACAAAAAATACCATGAACATGACATGAACACAAAACCTGTCAAATTTATATAAAACGAATTATTAACGTTATAAATTTATAATATTTTGAACAAACACAAAATAACACGAATACGAACACGTCATGAACACACTAATTTTCTTTAAATTGAATCACTATGACAAATTATTCAAAATATGTCATGAATTGAGACACGACATGAACACACAAAATTTTTTCTAAATTAGATCACAATGACAAACTATACAAAATATAAAATGAATTGAGACACGATACGAACATAACATAAGAAAAATAATTAAAACACGACACAAAAAATGACACGAACACTACATATATACACGAATATGTCAAAATATACATAAAACTAATTATTAACGTGTAAAAAATTATATAAATCATAATACTTTAAACACACAAAAAATAACACAAAAACGAACACACAATTTTTTTCTCTATCCTTTCTTTTCCTTTTTCTTTTTTTTTTGTCTTTTCTCTCTCTCTCTCTCTCTCTAACGAACCGTTCGTGAACAATTCAGTTTTTATTCGTTTATGTTTGTTTATTAAGCTAAATAAACGATTATGAACATAATTTTAATGTTCGATTATTAAACGAACCGAGTTCAAACAGATGTGTGTTCGGTTCGCTTATATTCACGAACAAGTTCGTTTATGATTCGTTTAAAGCTCATTTATTAGTTTGTTTAAAACTCGTTTATATTCGTTTATTGTTCGATAATAATATTATTACTACTATTTGTATTTTATTTTATTTACTTATAATATAATTAATATTATTTAATAACTTCAATTTAATAATAAATTAAATTAATTTTATATTTAATAATAATTTAAAATTCACTTATTTTTTATTTGTTTGTTTGTTAAAATTGTTTAGATTTGTTTGTTTATTATTCATGAATATATTTTTAATTGTTCGCGAACATGTTCGATTATATGTTCGTGAACATTAAATGAACGAACACGAACACCCTCAATTTTAAACGAACAGAGCTTAAACACAATTTTAAAATCCTTAACGAACACGAATCGAACACAAACAAGCTCAAAAATAAATAAACGAACACGAACATAGGCTTATTCGTTTAAGCTCGGTTCATTTACAGTCCTATTTCTCTCCATTTCCTTTGTTTCATGATGTTTTCATCATTCTGAATAGATATGTATATGGCTCGGGGCGTGGGCTCGATTTTTTTTTTTCACCGTACCTAGGCCCAGCCTAAGTTATTGTTCATTACATTAATAAAAAATTTAAAATATATTTTTATAATTAAATTTAAATATTTTTTTTAATAATTAAACAATGATCTGAACCGATCCGAATTCTAAAAATTTTTGTCTGGGTCCGACTCGATACAGGTCGAACGGGTTGCCAGACTCATGAGCAGGTATAATTTTGGACAGTGGACACTTTTCTTTTTCTTTCTTTTCAACTGTTGTATAATCTTTAATATCCTCAACAAAAACAAAAATTCCCTTCTTATCCTTTTTGGACATGTGTAAGTATGTATGCATTTATGTAGTAAATTTTATATTAATGTTAGATTCGTGCTATTTCCACTACTCCAATCTTTCTTTCCTCATTTCCTTTGTCTGATGCTTGCTGACAATGATTATCCGTTTATCACGAGTCAATGTAAATATATGTTCGCAAACTACTCGAATTCGATTTAATTATTGTCGAACTAAACTTGAATTCCAACAGCTCAAATTATCAAGCAGGTTGAATTCAAATATCCTAATACCCAAATCAAATAGCTCGAGAATTTAATCGAATTTTTTATTTTTATTTTAATTAGTATTGAAAAAAATTTAATTCGAATTCAAACTTGAATTTGAGCACAAATAATCGAGTTTGAAATCGAACATAAAAATCGAGCTCATCTTTTTACTATGTAAATGAACTTAATCGAGTCTAATCGAACGGACTCGAATAATTCAATTTTTATTTCGAATCGAACTCGAATTTTAAAAATAAAACTTGATCAAACTCAAATCTTCAAACCACAAGTTTCAAATCGAACTTGAAATTAAGCTTCTCACAGTTCAACTCAGACTATATTACATCCTTAATAAAAGACAGCAGCATTGGATGACAATTCGGGCTCACTTTTTACTCATTGGGAAACATGATAGTAGTTGATTACCTTCCGCCCCTTCTCATTTCCCTAATCAGGGTTTGGTTTTCACTTTCAAAACTACATATATATATATATATAGTATTAGTATTATTTGTGGTTATAGTAATTGATTTTGATGACATAACCCTAACGTGATGACTGATGAGATCGATGAAAAAGAAAGAAGTTGAGAAAGGCAGTCCAAGAAAAAAAAAACAAAAAAGAGCAGTTATTAATTACTGTTTCCTTCTTTTTTTCCGGTTTTCATGTGGCAATGACTAAAAGGTAACTGGCAGGTCCATGCCACTTCTATTCTGATCTAAAATATTGCCAGCTTTAGTGGTCCCATCACCCCACCGAAACCATCAACTCCTCCATAAAAATGGAAAATTTTGCACAATTTATTTCAGAGAGGGAGAGGGGCTAAGCCATCGCTGTCTCATACATAAATGCGTTGCATGCGACGTAAATACATAGGCATAAAGACAAAGATAACACCAACCAAGCAAAAATATAAATTACATCCAGCTCCAGCAGCCATATGACTGAGTCTGATAACATCATTTGCTTAACCCCATCAAAAGCACTACAATCACGAGTTTAACAAGGGAAACCCCATGATGGCAGCAGCAACATACAAACACATAAAAATTGAAAAGTCTTTCCCACAATTAAAATTAAAGTACCACGAAAAAAGAAGGGGGGAAAAACATATACTACTCCATAGCATACCAAACAAAAGGAAAACATTCGCATGAGAATCTTGCATCACACAGGCCAATGGGAGATTTGAGAGATGGTCTGATCTGGGGCCCTTCCGGTAAGTTGTTCATCAATGGGAGAAGGCTCTTTGGTCGTGCAATTTTCTACATCAAAGAAAAAGGGAACCCCACAAGGATAAAACTTGACAAGAATACAAAAAGGGAGAAGAAGGTGAAAGATTGGGACCCAAAACACCTAGAAGGCGTGCACTTAGCCCTCCTTTATGAGGGTCCCTCTCGAATAACCAGTCTTCTCATTCACACAGCCAACCCCCCCCCCCCTCTCATCCCCCAGCTGTGAGTGTTACTTTCTCTAAACCCCAAGTCGTTGACTAATGATTCACCTTCCTTTATTGAGACATAATATACTGCAGTATCCCTGCTTTCTTTAGAAAATAGCTAGTTGTTTCCAACTCAAATCACTGAAGAAAGATTTAAGGGAAGGGGTTCAAGTTCTCTCTCTACTAGCTTCTGATTTCCAGCTCCTTCCTTGGAAGACTCCAAATTATATGCAACTCCATGCACTACTGATATGCTTCACTTATTTAACACCGCTCCATTAACAATTTACTAATAATGACAGATGCTACCCACTAAGACTACTAGTAAGAACAGTGGCAACTCATAGAGTACTAAGTCCCAAGGTTTTGGCTTTGAGTTTCAGTGATTTCAGGTAATCAATAGCTTCATCAAGAACCACAACTGCATCCTTTCCCTCTCCGCCTGGAATTATGCTTCGCAAAACACTCACAGTCTCTCGAATTTTATCCTTTCTCATTCTCTTGTTGCCTGAAGATGAATCCATGTCATCTGATCCCGGATTTTGGCCATTGGCACAGCTGGAATCTGTATAATCCTTGCAGAAAATCAGGAAAAGATTCTTAGGGATTTGTAAATCCTAGAATTAAGGTAGCATAATGCAGAAAATCAGGAAAAGATTCTTAGGGATTTGTAAATCCTAGAATTAAGGTAGCATAATGCAGAAAACCTGGAAACAGATTTTTAGGCAGAATTATTGGCAGATTTATAGGCAGATTTGTAGGTTCTTTTTTCTCTATTTAAACCTTGTAATTTCAGCATTGTAAAGATAAGCAGAAATATTATCTTTTCTCTCTTTTCTTCACTGCTGCACTCATGGTATCAGAGCCTTGAGGAAGAAATCCTGATGGTTAAAACAGCCATGACCGGAGAAAGAGGTTTACCATCCTCTGGTGTCAACACCAGTGGAACTTCGGTAAACCCTGCTGTGCAAATAAATGGATATGATAATCCATCTCTCCAATTAATCGTTCACAAATTGAACGGTAAAAACTATCTAGAATGGGCACAGTCAATCAAACTCATGATCGACGGCAAGGGAAAATTTGGCCACTTGACGGGCGAGACAAAGAAACCTGCCGAAGATGATCCTTCGTTCAGAATATGGAGGTCAGAAAATTCATTAGTCACTGCATGGCTGGTCAATTCCATGGAGCCAACAATTGGAAAAACATATATGTTTTTGCCAACCGCCAAAGATGTCTGGGATAGTGTTCGTGAAATGTATTCAGACTTGGAGAACTCTTCCCAAATCTTTGAATTGAAGACAAAGTTGTGGCACTCCAAACAGGGTGATCGTGATGTGACGGAATATTACAATGAGATGAGGGGACTTTGGCAAGAGTTGGACTTATGTTACAATGACATGTGGGAGAATGCTAATGATCATGTAAGATACATGAAAAGAATTGAGAATGACAGAGTTTATCTATTTCTGGCAGGTTTGAATAGAAGTTTGGACGAGGTACGAGGTCGTATACTTGGAAAACAGCCACTGCCATCTCTTCATGAGGTATTTGCTGAAGTTAGAAGAGAAGCAGGAAGAAGGAAAATCATGTTAGGAGACAGTAACCAATCTCCTACCGAAGCCTCTGCTCTTGTTACTAAAGCCAACCATAATAACCCTCGACAATCCAGAAAGGGAGACAAAGTGTGGTGTGATCATTGCAACAAACCACGCCACACAAGGGAGACATGTTGGGAGCTACATGGAAAGCCTTCGAATTGGAAACCACGATCATTCAACCGTGACTCAAAGGCATTCCAAACAAGCACTTCAGAACAAGAGGCTTCGAATGGTTCAGGGGGAATTAATGAGACATCTTCTTTCAGTAAGGAACAGTTAGACCAACTGTATAAACTTTTTCAATCCACACAATTTTCAAATGTGTCTTCCTCTTGTTCCCTAGCCCAAAAAGGTAATTATCTTCAAGCCATAGCATTCAATGTGTCTGTTAACTCTAATTACCCATGGGTCATTGATTCAGGTGCAACTGATCATATGACAGGATGTTCTAAACTGTTTTCCTCTTATAGTCCATGTGCAGGCAACCAGAAAATTAAGATTGCTGATGGTTCTCTTTCAGCAATTGCTGGAAAAGGATCTGTAGCCATCTCAAAAACTTTTGTCATTCATAATGTCCTTCATGTCCCCAACCTCTCTTGCAATTTGTTATCTATTAGTAAACTAACTCATGACTTAAACTGTTGTGCTAAATTTTTCCCAAACCACTGTGAATTTCAGGCACTGGATTCGGGGAAGATGATTGGCAATGCTAGGGAAAGTGATGGACTCTATTATTTTGAAGATGAAAGTTCCATACGTAGACAAGCACAAATAACCGGTCTCCGGTCAGTTTCTATTTCTAGTAACGATGAAGTAATGTTATGGCATTTTAGACTAGGCCATCCAAACTTTCAATATTTGAAGTACCTATTTCCAAGCTTATTCAAGAATAAAAATCCATCTTCATTTCAGTGTGATATTTGTCAAATTGCTAAACATCATCGAGTTTCTTTTCCAATTCAATCTTATAAGTTTTCTAAACCATTTGCTCTCATTCATAGTGATGTGTGGGGTCCTTGTAAGACTGCAACAATTTCTGGTAAAAAATGGTTTCTAACCTTTATTGATGATCACACTCGTATTTGTTGGGTCTATTTACTAAAAGAAAAATCAGAGGTAGGAAACATTTTCAAAACCTTTTACAATATGGTTGAGACTCAATTTCAAGAAAAAATTCAAGTTTTTCGAAGTGATAATGGAAAAGAGTACTTTAATCATATTCTGGGCAACTATTTTTTGGAAAAAGGAATTGTTCATCAAAGTTCTTGCATTGATACACCACAACAAAATGGAGTGGCAGAAAGGAAAAATAAACATCTCTTAGAAGTGGCTAGGTCCTTAATGTTTACAACTAAGGTACCTAAATACTTATGGGGGGAAGCTATTCTCACTGCTACATACCTAATAAACAGAATGCCATCAAGAGTTTTGAATTTTCAAACACCAAAAAACAGATTTAATGAGTTGTTTCCTTTGACAAGGCTGATTTCTAACTTACCTCTAAAAGTGTTTGGTTGTGTTGCATTTGTTCATATCCATAGTCACAACCGTAGTAAGTTAGACCCAAGAGCTTTAAAATGTGTTTTCCTTGGTTACTCTCCAACACAAAAAGGATATAGGTGTTTTGATCCTCAAACAAAAAAAAAATTTTGTCACTATGGATGTCACATTTTTTGAATCCCAAAGTTTTTTTGACACTCCTCTTCAGGGGGAGAATCAGTATGAAGACTCGTTAATTGAACTTGAACTTGAAAAAATTGACAGTGTTTGTGATCTTGAGCAAAAATCACACCTACCCACTAATTCACATCTACCCACTGATTTTAACATCTTGGTACAGCCTATCAATAATAACTTGGATAGTTTAGAATCAGGTAAATCACCTATGAAAGAAAGGCAGCTTACTTTAATGCCACAACAAGACATTGAAACTAGACCAGAAACTGAGAAAAATTCTGAGCTTCGTGTCTACTCAAGGACAAAACAGATTCAAAATAAGGGAGCAATCACAACTATGCAGAACCAGAAGTCTGTCCCGAACCCAGAACCAGAAATCTTTGATCCTCCAAATTCAGGTATTCCATCTGAGTCATGTCCCTCACAAACTGACAGTTTTGATTTTCCTATTGCACTTAGGAAAGGTGTCAGAAGTTGTACTAAACATCCATTGTCAAAATATGTGTCTTATGAAAAATTGTCACCCTCTTTTCTTGCTTTTACCTCACAATTGTCTAGTGTGGATGTTCCAAAGAATATACAGGAAGCTCTAAAAGTTCCCGAATGGAAGGAAGCAGTCTTTGAGGAGATGAATGCACTGAAAAAAAATGGCACATGGGAAAAGGTCTATTTACCCAAAGGGAAGACACCTGTGGGATGCAAATGGGTGTTTTTCAATAAAGTTCAAATCAGATGGAACTCTAGAACGTTACAAGGCAAGACTGGTTGCAAAAGGCTTTACACAAACCTATGGGATAGATTACCAGGAGACATTTGCACCAGTGGCAAAACTAAACACAGTAAGAGTACTTTTATCTTTAGCTGTGAATCTTGAGTGGCCTCTACACCAACTAGATGTTAAGAATGCCTTTCTTAACGGAGAATTAGAAGAAGAAGTTTTTATGGATGCTCCTCCAGGATTTGAAGATCAGTTTGGAACTAAAGTGTGTAAGCTAAAAAGGTCACTGTACGGATTGAAACAGTCTCCAAGAGCTTGGTTTGAACGATTCACAAGGTCAGTAAAAAATCAAGGCTATTGTCAAGCACAAACTGATCATACAATGTTCATAAAACATACAGGTACAGGGAAGATTGCCATTTTGATTGTCTATGTTGATGATATAATTCTTACTGGAAGTGATGATAATGAGTTGGCTAGATTGAAAAAATGTCTTGCTGCTGAATTCGAGATCAAAGATTTGGGATCCTTACGATATTTCTTGGGAATGGAGGTTGGAAGATCACAAAAAGGCATTGTATTATCCCAAAGGAAGTATGTCTTAGACTTGCTAAGAGAAACTGGAATGAGTGGATGTAAGCCTAGTGACACACCAATGGATACTAATCAAAAGCTTGGAGGAAAGACAGAAGGAGTACCAGTGGAAAAAGGGATGTATCAACGTCTTGTTGGGAAATTAATTTATCTGTCCCACACAAGGCCTGACATTGCTTTTGCAGTCAGTGTGGTAAGTCAGTTTATGCATTCCCCATATGAGGAACATTTAGAAGCTGTCTATCGAGTTCTTAGGTACTTAAAAGGTACGCCTGGAAAAGGATTGTGGTTCAAGAAAGGGGATTCAAGAACAGTGGAAATATTCACAGATGCAGACTGGGCAGGATCAATTACTGACAGAAGATCCACCTCTGGCCACTGTGCATTCCTATGGGGAAACTTAGTAATATGGAGGAGCAAGAAGCAAAATGTGGTTGCTCGAAGCAGTGCAGAAGCTGAATTTCGAGCTATGGCTAATGGTGTATGTGAAATAATGTGGCTAAAGAGAGTGCTTGAAGAACTAAAGCTAAGTCCAGAATCTCCTATGAAATTGTTTTGTGATAATAAAGCTGCTATTTGCATAGCTAACAACCCAGTTCAACATGACAGAACAAAGCATATTGAGATTGACAGACATTTCATTAAGGAAAAACTGGAAAGTAGAATATTATGTATGCCATTTATACCCACAGATCAACAGCTAGCTGATGGTTTGACTAAAAGCTTGCCTAGAACCAATTTTGAGACACTAATCAGCAAGTTGGGCATGATCGACATCTATGCACCAACTTGAGGGGGAGTGCAGAAAATCAGGAAAAGATTCTTAGGGATTTGTAAATCCTAGAATTAAGGTAGCATAATGCAGAAAATCAGGAAAAGATTCTTAGGGATTTGTAAATCCTAGAATTAAGGTAGCATAATGCAGAAAACCTGGAAACAGATTTTTAGGCAGAATTATTGGCAGATTTATAGGCAGATTTGTAGGTTCTTTTTTCTCTATTTAAACCTTGTAATTTCAGCATTGTAAAGATAAGCAGAAATATTATCTTTTCTCTCTTTTCTTCACTGCTGCACTCAATCCTCATATTCAGAACATCTGTTAGGATTCGCTGAATTAGCAGAGTCCATAAGCAATGGCACATAATCATTACTGCCATCAAGCAGTTTTCGCTTTTTAGTTAGCCCAGTAGAGCTAGCAACCTCTTCGCTGCCTCCCTCAAATTGCTCATCCTCAGCTGTCATTGTACTAGGAGAATGACCTGTGCTCGTAACTTCTTCATCCTCAGTATAATCACTATCATCATCCGAGTAAAGCAACGCATCGAGTTCTTCAGTGTCCTCATGCATTTCACTTTGCACATCAGTTCCATTGTCATCAAATACATCCGTAGATATTGGTCCAGAGTGAAGATTCGGGTTTACTTTAGCTATGGGATCTTCCCCATTAAAGTTACAAGCAACAGGAGATTTCGGACCACAAGAAGTCAGGCACTTGGTAGGAGTCCCAAAAGCAGAACTAAAGATCAGGGTAGTTTGATCACCAGATTGATCAAAAACAAGGAATCTCTTCTGAGCACCCCCAGACCCTGACTTGGGGATAATACTTTCTGTATGATTTTCGTATGGGTTAGCTGGGAGTTGCTCTTTCAAGAAAGAGTTTGAAGCAGGTGCAAAGACCTGCCGAAAGCGGGGTAAACAGTAAAACCAACCACGAGGTTCATTAACTTGGCCAACCCGCAAGTGAGGTAGTTCCGGATTTGCATAAACTGGCGAAGGTCCATTGGTGGAGACCATATTAGTGCCAAAGTTTATGAATTGAGGATTAGTACTTTGCTGCCCCAAAGGATGTGGAGCAGCCAAAGAATTCAAGTTGGGTGATTGCCAATCAAATTGCTGCTGAGGAAACCAGGATCCACAGCCTTCTCCCATCCAACCAGAACAATCACCTACAAAAACAATAGTCAACTTGAAAAGGATATTCCAAAAAATAAAAAAGTAGATATTCATAAAACCAAGTTTTAGAAATAGCACTACATACCAGAAGCCGAATGCTGTAGCAGTAGAAATAGCAGTTTACTTGCAGTTTCTCTCAAAAACAAGGGAAAAAACTAAAAACTCCAGCTTAACTTGAACGCGGAAATGTAAAAGTAATCTACGTAACGGGCTTAAGCAAATGACGGAAATACTCAGCCTGGCAAAAACCCAAGAAAGGAAATTCAATAAAGACTTTGCATAAAACTTTCTCACCAATCATCAATAACAAAATTATAAAAGAACAAGGAATCTCATATATTATAAAAGAAATATGAACCAATGACATCACCAAACATAAGGGTATCTAATTCTTTCATAAATGCTTATAAAAAGAATATTAGAAAGAACGGAGAAATAAAGAAAAAAAAAACCTGGCAATCCTGAAGAGGTTGAAAGCATGCTATAACTCTAACTACAATGGTGGCACTCCCTGCAATACTATTTTCGTACTTCAATGCCCGGAATCTTGTTTGGCTCGCTGTTTGGCACACCATAACTACGTCCCAGCCCTTCAATATGGCACCAAAAAGGAGGATCTTCCAGACGACAACGTATTCAAAACCCCTAATCCGTAATCCAGATCAATAAAAATTGAACAACTACTAGTCTACTACAAAAAAAAAAAAAAAAAAAACTCCGCCTACCAAAATCAAATGATAATTCTTGGCTTAGAAATTTGAGCTATGTGTTTGAAGATATTCAGCTAATCTGGCGGACATAACATGGAACGACAATGAAAAAAGTGGATCCCATGGAAGATAGAATAGTAAAACTACCGAGTAAAAAAAGGGAGGATCTAAATGACGCTAGATTTTGAAATTACAGAATCACTCTACAATACAAGTTCAAGGAGATAACTTTTCGAAACACATCAACAGAAAAACTCAACCACCAGCGCATGCTGTTCCTTTTTCACTGCAAATAGCCACGGTTCACTTTTCTTTGTAACACCCTCCAAAAACAACCTATTCAAGAACCCTGCAATGGGCAACAGATTCATTATTTTAACATCATATACATAATCTCGTAACTAAAATCATAGTATTAGATTATTAACATACTGCAAAACAAAAATGAAGGAGAAGATTTTATATTTTAGCTTATAAGGACATTAAGAGCTAGTTGAACAGACAAGTACATTTTCTTATTTCATGTATAACTGTTGAGATCATCAAGAAATGAGCTTTTAAATCCTTTAGCATTAGATCTATTTTGGGGTTTCAAAAAATGAATATCACATCAAATCTAATTAGAGAAATTATATGAAAAGAAACTAGCCAAAAGCTGTGGATAATAGTATAATAATAAAGTAAAAAATTTTAACTTCAGGAAAAGTGGAATTAGCACTAAAAATAATGAGCTAAAAATCCCAGCAACGAAATCAAAGGTTTCTTACAAAAATCAACAAAACTAAACAGATTAAAGCAAATGACTTGGAAATGAAAAGACTCACAGAAGCTGACAACTTACAGAAAATAAGAGAGGATAAGAAACCCAAAAATCCCAATCAAGAAAACCAAAAAAACCCAACTCGCAACTGCTCCAATCCTTAAGCTGCAAAGAGAGAAAGTGATAGAGAGACTCTGAAGTCTGAAACGTCTTTTTATTTTTCAGAGAGAGAAAATTGGGATTACAGTCAAAGGGTAGAAATTTATGGAATGCACGGAAGCTGAGATGAATACCAGTAGATTATATATAGAAAATTAAATTGACGAGAATGTCCTTGATACACCCGAAAAAAGAAAGTTAATTAAAAAAAAAAAAAAAAGATTAAAGCTTTGATACGTGCGTGCGTGAGGAGTGCACGCAAGGTATTAGTGAACAATGATGAAGCACAATTTGAGTCCGTGTGGGGGTGTTTCATGTTTGGTGTTGGGGCCCCTCTCGGGTGGTTTTATCATTACCTCTTTTCGGTTCGGGTTTTGGGTCCAATTTGTTCAAACCCGGAACCACCCGGGTTTTTCTTGTGGGATGCAATATACCACCATGCTAAATTGCTAATCATGCTATTACTTTTGCATTTCCTCAAATGTCCCTTTCTACTTTGCCCAAATCATGAAACCATTTTTTTTCTTCAAAATGGGGGAAAAATCAATCATATATATACATATTACAAATAACAATTAAAATATTTTCTTTGGTCCAAATTCAAACCCAATTAGATAGCAATATTCATCGAATATCTGAATTCATCAAATATTTTAATTCATTAAATTATTTTTTTAAGATTAAAATATATAATCAAATAAATATTAATTTTAAATTTCAAACTCACTCATAATTAACAACAAACAATTTTTAAAATACAAAAATACCCACTTATATAATAAAAATCTATTTATGAACCAAAAGCAATCATAAATCGATAAAAGACAGTTTCATAGACTAAAACAATCAAAAAACCAAGTTCCATAAACTCATGAAAAATTATTATTCTTCTTCAGCAACAAATGTGCAAGTTGAATCAGCAGTTGAATAAGATTTTTATATTTTATAAATATGTAAATAGATATCTGATTCAGATATTCGATAATATTCGTATAAGTAAAACAAATGAATTCGAATATCTGACACTATTCGAATCAAAACCAAAGCAGATTCAGATATCGAAAATCCTAAGGTTCCTATTAAAATATGCTTTGAACCTGTAAATAGTTAATCTAATACCCGAATCCAAAAATTATCCAATTATATAATATCTAAATCTGTAAAAATCAAATTAAATAATGTCGAATATCTAATTTTTTATTATCTATTGTCATCTCAAATTCTTTGACTTATAAGCCGCCGGAAACCCAAAGATTAATGTATATTATGACTTTCATAAGATAATTGGTTTGGTTGATGGTATGATTAAACGAGTTTTAAGCTAATTTGCCCTAGTTATTGATATAATGTCAAGCTTAAATATTGACATGGTCCACATAAATTAATTTAATTTAACTACAATGAATATTGAATATAACTATGTTTTCCATGACCTATATATGATTTCATTTGCATATTTTCAATTGCACAAATTAAATCTATCTACATCATAAGAGTCCAATTTTCCAATAATTTGTAAGTAGCATGAGATCCTAAAATACTAGCAAAAACATATCTTATGGTATTACTATTTTGGCTAAAATACTAAAAAAGTAATTAAATTATTTCATTTTTTAAGTAAATTTTTATATTTTTAATGTACTAAAATAAGTCATTAGCTTTTAAACAATTGATTTATGCTAAGGGTTTATTTAAATATAAAATTAAAGGTTAAAGATTTATTTGAATACAAATTAAAAGTTAATAATTTATTTGAGTATAATAAAAATGTAAGAACTTACTTAAATAAAATCATAAAATTCAGAGATTTTTTAATTATATTTTAACTTAATATTTTTTCTCTGTAATAAAAATTAGAGACATATAAATTGCTTTAGTATGAGTTATGGGAAATGTAGCTTAATTTCATTCATTTGTGCGTTTTATGAAGTACATAATAATTATAAAAGATCAACACATCACATCATTCCAAGATAAAGTTAAATGTAATGTAACTCAAATGGATCACAAAAAATATGTTAAAAAATAAAACTTATGCAAAACACTAAAAATATGTTTAAAAAAACTTGAATTGAAATGTCATTTTAAGCATATGTTCAAAACTGGGGAAGAGATGCAAAGAAGAAAAGAAAAGAAAAAAAACCAAAAAAATTAAGAATGTAGTGAGTATAAGTATAAATAAATAAATAAATAAATAAACTATAAAGAGATAGCATCCAATGTTAAACATGAACACCAATAATTTGAAGCTTGACCATTCAAACCATGAATCATGGAAAGATGATGGGACTCTTCACCCTCATGCGATGGAATTCATGCATTTTTTTTCACTCATTTCAAGAGCAATTGCACCGATAGATGCATTTGGATGCATCTTGGTCTGATTAAAACTCCACTGACCCTTCAATTTTCAATTGGAGGAATGAGGGTCCAGTGCCTCTAGTGGAAGACAAAATATCTATTTTGTCTTTTTTAATGATTTTTATTAGTTTATTTATTTATTATTTAGAAAATTTTAATTTATTTTTAAATTATTTCATACTTATTTTATTAATTTATATTTTTAAATATTTAGTAATTTAATATAATAAATAAATTTATATTCTTATATAATTAGTTAATTAATTAAATTTTAAATAAATATATAAAATAATATATGTTAAAATTTTGAATATTATTAAAATATATAAAGATAATTTTATATATTTCACCCCTCCAAAATTTTCTTTTCTTTTTAAAATTTTATTCAATTTTTAAATTTTAAATTTCTAATTTTTAAATAATTTATTTTTTTAACATAAATATATATTTTATTATTTAATATAAATATAATTTTAATAATTTTTAATTATTTATTATATATATACATATTTTAATTTAATACCCCTAATAGTAATTTTTTTCTCACTATAATTCATCTCACCGTCACCGTTGCGTTTGAATTCAAACACATATCCTACCACTAATTTTAATCTCATTATTGCAATATCTAATCTCATTATTATAGTTATTTTTAATATAAGTGACTCCTCCACCCTCACCCTATATCTCTTGTTATTATTATCCATTGGACAGCTTGGCTTTGGCTTTAGAATGGGAAGTAAAAAGGTTTATCTATATATACCCCCCCCAATATTATAGTTAAATAACACTTTTCATTGATGTGATACATGGATGTCGCTAAACCATCATATGGGATGGCCCTAAACCCATGGATGATTTTGGATAGAATTTATTTTTAGGTAAAATTTAAAAATATATCATCAATAATAAATAAAAATTATTTGAAAAAAATAAAAATTGTTAAGAAAATAATTATAAAGATAAAATTATTTTTGATAAAAAAACCTTCTTCTTTATTTTTCTATTATTTTTTAATTTACTTTTTAATTAAAAAATATTTTTTTTGAAAATAAATTTTTTAATTTTAAAAAATAAAAAATAAAAATTTAAATATTTTTTATTTACTTTTTTTAATTAAAAAATTTTAAAAAATTAATATTTCTAAAAATAATATTTTTAAATTTAAAACAAAAATTTAAAAATTTTATTTTTTAATTTTATTTTCAATTAAAATTTTTAAAAAATAATATTTTCTTAATGGGAGGAGAAAAGAAAAGTAAGTTTTTTCATTAAGGGCAATTTTATCTTTACAATATCCTTTATAATAATTTTTAATTTCTCTTTTTTAAATAAATTTTATCCATTAGATCATTTAACAAATATTTGACTATTGAGAACAAGTTTTTCAAATTTACCCTTTATTTTTTTTATTCTTCTTTTACATTACTTTATATATTATTATAAGTATTATTGTTGATCATAATCTTACTATTCAAACTCATATTAATCTGATTCGATTTATGAATAATTCTATTTTCATGCTCTCTTGTTTGGAGTAGAGGGAACAATCAACTACACTAATCAAGTTTTTCTCCTTCCTCTCCCTAATCCCATTCTACCTTTTGGAAGCAGTAAAACAGCTAATATATATATATATATATATATATATATTTATATATATATATATATATATATGAGATGTAAAACAAGGATTCCTCTTCCTTTGCACGTTTCATATGTTTGATTTACGTATGTAATCATCACATTCATATTCTCTTTTTCTATATATTGTTTTTAATTAATTAGTAAGTCACTAGATTAATGCAAATGAGTCACATTTAATTGTAGCAAGTTTAGAGGACTTTATTTTCAATAAAGATTCGATTTTTATTATAAAAAAAAAAAAAATTATTCAAAGTAAAATTTTGAATACAAAACTATCTTACAACCTCATTGGTTAGTTTAATTTCACCATCATTGTCATAATATTGAAACTTTTATAACTTTTATTTTCCTAATAAAATAGTATCAATTATCAAATAATGCCTCGAGAGAGATGACTTAAGAGTGGTTGTTGTGGATTGACCACTTAACCTAAAGTCTACCATTTTTCTTTTCTTTCTTTGGATACAAACTAAAGGGCATATAAGCTTACCCACTAAGGAAAACAAAAAATGGATGATTCTGTGTAAAGCACCATCACATAATTTTCACTATATATAGGATTGAAGTTGCTGCATATTCTTTTTTTTTTTTGGATAATTATATTTTCATATATCCAAGAAAACAGCAGTGCTGCTACATGTTACAAAGCTAGCTTAGCCTAGCTAAACAAATCAGAAAACCAATACCATTAGACAAACATGTCTGCATTTAATCTCCAAGAATTACATAAAAACGTATTAACTGAATCTCTTTTAATCTTCCTAAGATCACTTAACCTGGTCGAGATCATGTCTCTCACTTGCTCAGTGAGATGCTCCTCATTTTGCTCAGTTGAGTTGAACAAACGATTATTTCTTTCCTTCCAAACTAGGTAGATAACTGCGTTCCAAGCTAGCCTCAATATCGTTGTGATTAGAGCTTTACCTCTGAGGTTGACAGAGGCCCATTGAAGCTCTACAGTCCAACATGCAACCTGCCTTTTTAACCTACAAAGTACCATCACTCTCTGCCATATCTGTTTCGAGTAGGAGCAAGTGAAGAATAGATGATCTCTGGTTTCCCTCTCTTGTTTGCACAGCAAACATTTATCATCCACGGCCATTCCCCAGGAGATAAGCCTATCCTTTGTGGCCAATCTATTTAGGATTGCCATCCAAGAGAGAATAGAATGCCTAGGAATATTAAAATTGCACCATACCAACTTATTCCAAGCCACTTTCCCAGCTGAAGGTCTGATCTTGTTCCACACTGCTGACACTTGGTACTTTCCTTCTGGAAAAGGCCATTTGCATCTTCCATCAGCAGTAGTGAGAACTATTCTGGCAGCCACCTCTCTCAATTGCATGATCTTCCTCCAATTCCAACTGCTCCCACTCTGGATAGAGATGTGCCATGGGTCTCTATCCTTCAACACATAAGTCTTGATCCAGGCTATCCATAGGGAGCCTGCGTCAATCAGTACAGCCCAAAAATTCCTAAGAATACATGCCTGATTCCAAGTGACAGTGTCCTTTACACCAAGTCCCCCTTCTGATTTTGGCAAGCAAATAGACTTCCAGCTAACTTTAGCTCCCTTAGCTTGGCCTTCCTTCCCTTTCCATAAGAAGCTTGAACATAGCTGCATCAACTTCCTTATGCACTGCTTGGGCAGAACAAAATGTCTGCACCAGAAGTTCTGCAGGTGAAACAGAACTGATTGGATAAGCTGAAGCCTTCCAGCATAAGACAAGAACTTTGTTGCCCATCCTCTAACCCTTGCTGTCACCTTTTCCAAAAGTGGCTCGCAGTCCGTCATAGTTAATCTTCTAGTGACTAATGGAACCCCCAGGTATCTGACAGGCAGTGTGCCTGTATTGAACCCTGTGGACTCTCTGATGAGCCTTAATTCTTCTCTGTCAATTCCTGTGGAGAAGAACTCACTTTTGGTGCTATTAAGTTGGAGCCCTGAGTAGGTGTAGAATTGACTTAGCACTAGCTGAATACCCTTCACTGAATCAAGATTGCCCTTCGCAAAGATTAGCAGATCATCAGCAAAACTCAGATGAGTTAAATGAAGCTTTTTGCACTTTGGATGATAAGAGAAAACCCCATACTGTGCTGCTGAGTCCAGCAACTTAGACAGGACATTGATAGCAATCACAAAGAGGTAGGGGGAAAGGGGATCACCTTGCCTGACTCCTCTTGCCCCCTTAAAGAAGCCCATAAGTCCTCCATTAACAGATATAGAGAAGTAACTGGTGGAAATGCAATTGTCAATCCAATCAATGAACTGCTGAGGGACCTGCATTGCCTTCAAGACAGCAAAGATGAAATCCCAGCTGATAGTATCAAATGCCTTTTGCAAATCCACTTTTATGGCACATCGTGGGGACAGTGTATTCCTACCATAGCCTCTAACTAACTCCTGAGCAAGCAGGATATTGTCTGTGATACTCCTGCCTGGAATGAAGGCACTCTGATTGGGACAGATCACCAATGGAAGACTGCTCTTGAGTCTGTTAGTCAGAATCTTGCTGATGCATTTGTAAAAGACTGTGCAACAGGAAATTGGTCTGAAATCTCTCATTGTGCTTGGATTAGGGCATTTTGGAATGAGAGCCACACTAGTTGAATTGAAGGCTTTGTGCATCACTCCTGTCCTGAAAAAGAACATTGCAGCCTCTGTGACATCCTCACCAACAACTTGCCAAGCTGTTTTGAAGAAGTGAGCTGTGAATCCATCTGGCCCTGGACTCTTGTCACTATGAATCGAAAACATTGCTTCTTTTATCTCTGCAGGAGTTACCCTTTTAACCAGTTCTGCTTGGTGCTCTTCAGAGATGGAAGTCTGAAGAAGTTCAGCAAGCAAATCCTGATTACAGCCCTTGACCATATGGTCTTTGGATCCCAACAAGTTCTGGAAGTAGGAGACTGCTTCTTTAGCAATCTGATCAAAGTTTTCAAGTCTGTTTCCTTGTGCATCCGTCAAAGAATGTATGGTATTTTTGCTCAACTTTGCCCTTACCATCCTATGGAAGAAGCCTGTATTTTGGTCTCCTTCCTTTAGCCATTGAATTCTGGATTTCTGCTTGTAAAAGCTTTCCTCATCTTTGAGAAGATTATTGAAATCCCTGGAAAGGATATCTTTCTTTGCTGCCAGTTCAACATCTGCAGGCTTCCTTAGTAGATGGATCTGCACTTCTGCTAATTCCCTTCTTTTGGCTTGTACCTTCTCAGTAATAGCTCCATACTTTTTGAAATTGAAATTCTTTAGCTTCTGCTTCACTCTCTTCAATTTGATATGCAAATTGGACATAGGATCGCCTCTGGTAGGTTCCTGCCATGAGCTCTCAACTATATCCATGAACTCTGCATCCCTAGTCCAGTAATTGAAAAACTTGAATGGTTTGGGAGGAGAGTGATTCTCCAAGCTGGTTTTGATTAGTGCAGCACAGTGATCAGAGGTTTCAGGTGCAATAAATTCCACATAGGAATGTGGGAAAGAGATGAGCCATTGGTCATTGATCATTACCCTATCAAGCTTCTTGGCAAGATGATTTTCTTGATGATTTGACCAGGTAAAGATTGGACCAACAAATTGATGATCCATCAATGCATTCTGTTCAATGCAAAGTTGGAAATCTTTCATATCTGAGGTACTGTGTTGGGATCCATTAAAGCATGAGCTTTCTGATGGATGAGCTACCACATTATAATCTCCTGCCAAAATCCATGGCGCACCTTGAGTAGTTCCACTGAGGGAATGCAAGTGTGACCAGAGCAATTTCCTTCTGCTTCCTTCATTACTTCCATAAATGGCAGACAAATAAAACCTCAGAGAGTTCAGATTAATCTGGCATGTGATGGACTGTTCTGTTGAGTCCTTCATATCAACATCCAGGTGAACCTTACTAAGGATCCAAATTCTTCCATTTGAAGCTTCAGAGTAGTTATGATGGAGATTCCATCCCTTAAAATGCATGTCAACAATCTTCTGCACTTTAGGTAACTTTACTCTAGTCTCAATAAGACAGACAATATCAATCTGCAACTTAGAAATTCTACTGACTACATGTTTCTGCCTTAGAGGACAATTGAGTCCTCTAACATTCCAAACAAGGATGTTCATTAATGAAGAGTTGGAGAGTGACTCCCCAAGGCAGAAGCCTTACCTCGAGCCTTTCCCTTGTCAATAGGCCCCTTCCTTCTCTTCAAATTCTTCATCAGATCTGCCACCCCTGCTGCAGCAGCCCTAGGCTTTCTTGTTTCTTCTGAAAAAACAACCTGATGAGAGTGGCTTTCATTCCTATCCTCCATAAGTGACTCTGCATATTCACTTCCTAGTGGACCATCCATTTTATATGGACGTGATGAGCTGACGATGATGATTCAATTTCTTCTTCATTTTCCTGTAAACAATAAAAAACTTCCAACCCTAACTAGCTAATACAAAATATTGACTGCCTAATGCTTGAAAAACTCCAATTTAAAAGTTAATTTGTTATGAAAATTCTAAAGTCAATTTGTTTGTCTTGTTGCTACGGTTTTTTTTTTTTTATATATATAAAGAAATTCGTATTATGAAAATAGAGAAAAGAATTGCAGATGTTGAAATTCGAATTCTAGATTTACTGGATGTTATTTTTTAAAAGTGATTCCATGAATTAACTAGACCAAACTCCGGATTCCTTATTGATAGTTGTTAGCATTACTAGAATGGGGATTCAATTCAAATTTTTATTTTTATTTTTGCTAATAAGCAAACTTAAACAAATTTCCATGTTTCCTGCCACTAAAATTTGTTTAATAAAACCCAAAGAAAGGGCGTGATTACTGATTAGTGTATCCTACAAAAATGTGACACGCAAGAGTTAACATGGACTGACATTGGGATTATTTATTTATTTATTTATTTCATTTTCCTATTCCTTTCCTTACCCTCCAAAAAGCAAGAGAGTGGAAAAAGAAATTCCTTTTTGGAGCGGCCATATATAAAAATAAAAAATAAAACATATGGTATTTGAGTTTTGTGGGATATGAGACCATGGAGCCATTTGGTTGTGGATTCTCCAACAAAACATCCACGCTTAGAAAGCTAAAAACAATCCACCACTCCAGGCCGCACTAAAAAAACTCTTGTTTTTTAAATTTGGTATGATATCATTATACGATATTAAAAAAATAATATGAATGTGTCAAAATTTATATAATATAAATTATTAACATGTTAAAATTTATAATACATCTTAAACATGACATGGCAAAATAATATAACACAAATACGATACAAATATACGAATTATCAACTCTAATTTTTTGACATCTACAAATTACACATAAAATAAAAGGAATTCACATGAATTATCTCAATTGGTAAGGAGATGATTTTGTGTTTCGAGAACAAAATCTTGAAAACACTTCAATGTAAAAAAAAAAAATACATCTTAAAATTATTCAGAAAAAAATAAATTCAAACAAAATATGAAAACATCATAATCATTTTATGAAAATAAATATATATAAAAAAAAAGGGGAATGAGGAATCCATGCTCCCCTCTCTCACACATATTTTATGCTACAATCCACCCACTTTCCTTCATATTTTACCAAAAAAGAAATGAGCCATTACAAATTAATGTCAACCCCTCTCTCCTCCTATGGCTATACTCTTATTTTAAAAGGGATATGTTTTTCTTGATTGGAAAATTGAGTAGGGCAGATTAATTAGGCATTGGACTTGGAGGTGGAAGTTTTCCATCATCAAACTCGTGCAAATACAAAAAAAAAAAAAAAAAAAATTGATTACTTTAAGATAAATTATTTCATCGATCGTCAATGAAAATTTTAAACCGCACAAACGAAATTAATAAAATAACATATATTTTTTAAAATATATTTTAAAAAATTAAATGCAACATAAGATAATTTTTTAACATATATCTCTTAGAGTATATAAGGTCAGTCCAATATTATTGGATTGAAGGTTGAAATATCATGCAGCCACTGAGCAATTCTTTTTTTCCCCTCAGTAAGTCAACCATTACAGTTTGATTGAACTATTGAGATCCACAGCCATTTATTTGACATAGATAAAAAATAAAACAATATAAATAATGAAGTCACTCATGAAATGTGAATAATATAGTGTTTAATAGAGGTGATCATGGGCCGGGCCGCGGCCGCGGCCCGGATTTTCTTTTTTTCCTCTACCCAGGCCCGGCCCTGGGTAGCCCAAGCCCGCCCGTTTAGGCCCGAATCACTGTTCATCGGAATAAAAAAATTATTTTTTTATTTTTTTATAATTAAAATTAAATAAAATAATAATATTATATTAAATTTTACTGTTCCGGGCCGAGCCGGACCGAAACATTAAAACTCCTGCCCAGGCCCGGCCCGATACGGGCCGGGCCTGCGGGGCCGGGCGGGCTGCCCGGCCCGTGAGCAGGTCTAGTGTTTAACTAGTAACCAAATTTCAGGTATTAAAAAACTTAAGATTTGATGAGATTATAAAAGTGATTTAAAGAGGAGTTTATTTTTAATATATTAATGTTGACATTTTTTAATTTTATAAATGAGTTAAAAGATTGTCACATAATTTATTTTTTTAATTATTTTTTTAATATATTCTAAAAGATATGTGTCACTTTAATAACTCGTGTTATCTAAAAACTTCACTCATGATGTACGGAATATTTTTTTTTTAAAAGAAAAGAAAAGTAATTACTTAGGCATTTACTTTTGTTAATATGCCTTTGAAAGCCAATATCAACGTTGTAATAAGAGCAATTATAATTAATCAAAGATTTCTTAACAAAAAGAGCATCCATTTCTAAGTAATTATAAAGGGCAATTAGCAATTCCATAAATTACTCTTTGCTTGTGCATTACTCTTTCTAAACATAAAAAGCAATTATTCCTCTTCATTGCTTCTAACTATTTTTCTTATTGAAGGTGTTCATAGATCGAATTATTTGTTAGATTTGTGATTCAAGTCGGTATAATTTTTAAAGTCTAAATTAACCTTATTCAATAAAATTAATTTATAAATAAATAATATAGTTCTTTAAATCTAATTTAAAAAATCAAAATATT
The DNA here is from genome assembly GCA_030761205.1 of Fremontodendron californicum. Lineage (NCBI taxonomy): Eukaryota > Viridiplantae > Streptophyta > Magnoliopsida > Malvales > Malvaceae > Fremontodendron > Fremontodendron californicum. Next base: position 18,030,464 of record JAULJL010000026.1, read on the forward strand.
AATATAAAATAATATTTAATTAAATGAATCAGTTGAACTCGAGCTCAAGTTTGGTTTTTTAAAATGGAAGCTTAGTAGTTTGAACACTTTGTACTTTCCACACAGAAACGAGGGTTTTCACTGCAAGTTTTGAATTTGAACATAGATTAACTTTTTATAGTTTCCTCATTAATTTACACTCTAATTAAGGTCAAAATTATCCACTTATTATAACAGTAAAGTAATTATTACGCTGATTTTGAAACTATTTGCACAAATGAGATTAATAATTCCTCATTCCCACATAAGAATCATAAGATGGATTGTGCCCTTAGTGCACTCCTTTTATATATATACTATATAAATGCTCGTGTTTCACTACAGGCATGTTATCGAATTTGAATTTATATTTTGTCATAAATTTGAAAGATAAACAGGAAAGAGAAATAAATATAATTAAAAAAATAATAACTTCCATCATTATATGACACCTGATATAAAATTGAGAGTTATTTGAATATGGTCTTTTAGATCCAACAATTTCGGACACAACATAATTATACGATACAAACATAATATAGGAAAAATAATTAAAATACGACACGAAAATTAACATGAATACAACACATATACATGAACGTGTCAAAATCTACATAAAACGAATTATTAACGTGTCAAGATTTATATAAATATATAATACCTTAAATACGATTATGACAGAAAAAATAACACGAACACGACGACACGTGACACAAAATTAGAGTTATTTGAATAGTATCAATTATACTTAGTAACTTCGGACACAACATGATTATACGACACGAACACAACATAAGAAACATAATTAAAACACAACACGAAAAATAACATGAACATGACACAAATGCACGAACATATCAAAATCTACATAAAACAAATTATTAATGTGTAAAAATTTATATAAATTTATAATACTTTTAAAACACGATAAAAGAACACGAACATACAATTTTTTCTCTAAATTGAATCATGATGGCAAATTATGTAAAATATGGAATTAATTGAGATACAACACGAACACACAAAATTTTATCAAAATTGAATCACCATAACAAATTATGCAAAATATTTGAATGAATTGAAACACGACACGAACACAATATGAAAAAAATAATTAAAATATCATACGACACGAAAAATAACATGAATACAAAACAAATACACGAATGTGTCAAAATCTATATAAAACAAATTATTAACATGTAAAATTTTATATAAATTTATAATACTTTGAACACAAAAAAAATACACGACACGTAAAATAACATGAACACAACATGAATGTATTAAAATCTACATAAAATGAATTATTAACTTGTAAAAATTATGTAAATTTATAATACTTTGAACACATGAAAAAATAACACGACCACAAATACTTTAAGCACACAAAAAAATAACACGAACACAAACACAATACGAATACACTAAAAAAATCTTACCATATAAGATTAATCACATTACTAATCATTAACCTATAAGTGAAGGCCAATACTACCCAACTAATTTATGCCTCACATAAAATCAACCCCATAACATGTCTAAGACATAGCTTAATTACCCAAAAACCCCTAAAAACATGATCAAAGCCATTGCTAAGGTGGCAAAATAATATGAATTCAAAATCCTTTATCAAAGGATGAGAGTGAGTTTGGGGATAGCTTTTAACGTTTGTTTTATATATATATATATATATATATATATATATATATATATATATATATATATATATATATATATATATATATATGAGAAGGGATTCATTTATATTAGTGTAAAACTAAATTAGTTTTACACATTTTTATAATTTTTTATATGATTTATATTTTACCAAACTGACCGTTAGGTTTAATAATATAATTGTACTCCTCGTGCACGTAAAGTTTCGAATCGATCCGATATCTCTATCATATCGATCGAGAATACTATTTTTTTCAATATATATTTAACGGTTCAAAGTTTTTTACATCGAACAAATAGTTATACATTTGTAATTTACTCGAAATTTGACGTGCATGATCTATATTAATAGAACATGAAATACGACGGTCAGATTAAACAAACATAAATCATATAAAAAGTTATGAAAGTGTGTAAAATTAATCTAATTTTACACTAATATAAGTAGATCCCTCCTATCTATCTATCTGTCTCTCTCTTTCTATATATATATATATTTGTAAATTTGATAATTTGTGTATATATATCAAATTTTATATTTTTTCATATTAATCATGTAAATATAAATATAATAAAAATTATTAAATATATTAATATTTTAAATACAAATATGAATACGATATATATATTAAATATGTCATATTAATTGTGCTAATCGTATTTAAATATACTATATCATATTTATTATATCATTTTATATTTATTAAATATATTATATTTATATCGTATATTTGTATCGGGTTTGAACTTACCAAATTTACTTTTGGGTGGGCATAAGTTGGATTTTTGGTTAAGTTGGCATTAGTAGTAGGTGGGGAGTTGCTTCAACACTTGGTTATAATTGAGTTTCGGTCAATTATAAAAGTGCTAGTCATTATCAAAAGAGGCTTTTTTTTTAGGTTCTAAAACAAATGGGAAAAATATGAAAAACATGCAGTGCACAGTAGAATTATTGTCAAATGGTGTAATGAATAAAAGTTATTTGAAAAAGAAAAATGAATAATTAAAAATTATTATAAAGGATATTGTAAAGACAAAATTACCCTTCATGAAAAAACTTACTTTTCCTTTTTCTTTCATTAAGGAAATATTATTTTTTAAAAATTTTAATTGAAAATAAATTTAAAAAATAAAATATTTAAATATATATATTTTTAAAAATTTAAAAAAATTTAAAAAAATAAATAAAAATTAATTTTAGGCATATTATTTTTATTTTTTAAAATTTTTTCATTAAAAAAAGTAAATAAAAAATTTAAAAATTTATTTTTTAAAATTAAAAAGTTTTTATTTTCAGAATATTTATTTTTTAATTAAAAAATAAATTAAAAAATAAAAGAAAAAGAGAGGAGAAAGTTTTTTTATCAAGAATAATTTTGTCTTTACAATATCCTTTTTAAAAATTTCTATTTATTCATTTCTCTTTTTCAAATAACTTTTATTCATTACACCATTTCACAATAATTATACTGTGCATTGCATGTTTTTCATATTTTCCCAAAACAAATCAAATGGCATGAGTTAAAATTGTTCTCTTGTCATGTCCGGTCCGGACGCATGCATTTTGGAAAGAAAAGCTTTGCATATCCGAGCAACTTAATCTAAAGTGGTAATTAAATTAGAATCTCCCTTTCTTTTTTCAACTTATGTACAGTAAAATGACCACCATGGAAAATTTGATGTAGAAATCAAACAAAAGCTTGAAAATTTCCACCCGCAGTACTGGTTACAACAGGTAAAAGATTGGGATTTTTTTTCCATGAAAAAAATAGTAGATTTAAGGGTTTTTTTTTTTTTTTTTTTACGAAAAATAAATTTAATTTTTTAAAATCGATATTTTATATTTTTTATTATTTGATTTTTTTTAAAAAAAATTGTATTGATATAAGTAAGATTGATCCCTACGTATAGAGATCAATCATTTTTTGTTTTACTTTAAAAAGGGATCAATTTTTGTATTTAGGGATCGATCATTTTTGTTTTACTCCAGTTTTATAAAATGAATTAATTTTTCATTTATTCAAAATTAATTTTTCATTGACATATTATTTTTTTGTTAAACAAATACAAAAAATATTTTTTGAAATTTATTTTCCGAGAAATAACGGATCCAAAATTTAATTTATAATTTAATAATAAGTGTAAGTTTTTTTTTTTTTTGTTTAAAAAGCAAATTCAAATCTTTCTTCTCTCAAACCGAATAGAAAATCGCACAGACCATAATTTCTTTGCTGAAAACCTCTTTTTAGTCATACTATTGCTTAATCATTATTAATCCGACGTTTAATTATGAAGACATCGAACTTTTCTCCGCATTTAAGGAGTTAAACTTAGATTAATTATACTAATTAAGCATTAAACCATTAAATAAAGCTTGGCTAGTCAAGACATGAACCAAACTCAACAGAGCTCGCTCGCTGCCCACCAAGTTTGAAATCCTTGGTGGCCAAAACAAGGAGGAAAAAAAAGATTTTTTTTTTTTTTTTAAATGGGAAGGTTAAATTAGTCATTTTTTACCACATAATAAAATTTAAGAAAATTTTAAAAAATTCATGTTTTAACCTGGAGAAATTTTAAAAATATTGGAAGACTTGTGATGGGAAAAAATAAATAAAAGGGAAGAAAATCTTGCAATCCGACACCAAAATCTTTAGTACAATAAGGAACAGCAGACTTTTAAGAAAATCAAAAAAGGTCTCCCACGCCCCCACGCGACGCACAAACCTTTTAATTAACACGTCGTCTTATATTTTCCCAACATGTGACATGTCCACGCTCCTCCGCTTGCGTACCTCCTCACCTTCTCTCCATGCCGCACGATTGATTACCTAACACGTGGAAGAATCATGGAGGTGGAGTCTCAAAATAAAAAAAAAAAAAAATCGAGTTAATTAGTGTCTATAAATATTATAAACATTATTTAAAAAATATATTACATTTTAAAAATATTACCTTAATTAATATCAGTAAAAACTTATTAATATTTCTCAAAAACAAAAACTGAAAGAAATGCAATAATTTTTGAATACGTCTAAACTAGTCCAAAACTTTATTCGAACTTAATCTTATTTTAGAACAACTTTTTAAATACACGTTAAATTTTAAGTTTTTTTTATCTAAATATAACTAAAAAAAAAATTATATATCAAAATATCATTTTTTTTCAGATTAATTTTCAAATTCATTTGTTTTTTTTTTCTAACTGGAAAATTGTCATCCCCATGACGATTTTCCAAAATAAAATTTGCAAAAAAACACCAAGAAAAATCACAATGGGGGTGACGATTTCCCTTGTTGTTTTATTTTTTTTACTTAAATTAAAAAAATTGTAAATTTATTTTTAAATTTTGTATTTTAATTTTAAAAATTGTAAATTAAATAAAAATTTATAAAAAAATAAAAGTCCAACGATATATTTTCTTTATTTAAAATTTATTAAACTTTTTTTTTAATTTTTAGTTAAATTTTACTATATAAACTTTAAAAACAAAAAAAATAAATAAAAAAATCAAATTTTTTTGAAGGCAACGGTAACTTGACCGTTGCCTTCAAAATCCCCTCCCACCCCACACACGCAATAATTAGTTGTAGAAAAAAATTTGTTGGTAGAAAGAAATTTGATTGTAGAAAGAAGAAAAAAAAATAAAAATAAGTTGTAAAAAATGAGGGGGTATTTATAGAAGTATGGTGTGTGTGGGGAGAGGGGATTTTGAAGGCAACGGTCTTCAAAAAAATTTGAATTTTTTTTTTTATTTCTTTGTTTTTAAAGTTTATATAGTAAAATTTAACTAAAAATTTTATAAAAAAGTTTCATAAATTTTAAATAAGAAAAATATACCGTTGGACTTTTAATTTTTTATATATAATTTTTTAATTTAATTTACAATTTTTAAAATTAAAATACAAATTTTAAAAATAAATTTACAATTTTTTTTAATTTAAGTAATAAATAAATAAAACAACAAGGGAAATCATCATCCTCATGACGATTTTTCTTGGTATAATTTGCAAATTTTACGCTGAAAAATCGCCATGGGGGATGGCGATTTTTCAGTTAGAAAAAAAAAACGGACTTTGAGAATTAATCTGAAAAGAACGGTATTTTGGTATATATATATATATATATATTTTTACCTATATTTGGATAAAAAAAACCTTAAATTTTACTTCGAAAATTAATTTTCACAAAAATTGAACTAAAATATTTTTTTATCAACTAAATTAATCTTTATAAATAAAAATAAAAAATTTCTTATTAAAAAAAAACTCATCAAAATTAATTCAAAACTCTTATATTATGTTTGGAAACATGAATTATATAGAGTTGATTTGAATTTCATTATTTATAAAAAATACGAAAATAAAATGTACACATTATATATAAATTAGTTAAAATTTAATATAATTAAATATTTAAAAAGTGTGAAAACATAAATTTTAAATTCATAAATATTTATAAATATTTCAAATTCATTACTAAATAGATATCAAATAAACTCATAAATTTAAAAATTATCATGAATATTATATTTACATGTATTTTATTATATGACTTATATTATTTTTTAAATTAAAATTAAAATGATTAAAAAACAACATATTTTATCCTAATTCGAATTTAATTTCTAAAACCTTATTTTTTTACTTTTCGAAAAAGAAAAGAAAAAAAACAACAAAACGCTCCATCAGCATCAGCGTTGGGATCTTATTAAAGAGCGCATGCATTTGTGCACGCTTTGGCTCGCGCTTCGATAATAAGAAAGAAAAAAGAGAAAGAAGAGAGAGATATTGTTTTGGTTTTTTTATTTATTAATTTTTTTTATGAAATGTTAAGACGGCGTTTTATTTGTTGGATGGTCAAAGTAAAGTATTTGTTAAATAGCCTAACATGCACGCGAGTCGCGAGGTGCTAGGGTGACAGACGGGTGTACGGAGAGATTTAAGAGGAGTGGGGATCGGGGATTTGACTTACGGATGACTGAAACGTGTAGTGGGATTGGGTTTTTAGAGGACCGCTAAAAGCCTAAAATCAGCGACTTAAGCCGCCAGTGGCGTGTTTTTTAACTGAAAGCTTTTTTTTTTTTTTTTGTTCTGCAGTTTTTACGGTGATTTTTCGGTAATCTTTTGTTAATGTAAATTGAAAATAAATTAAAGGTTAAAAATTTATTGTTATATAAATTAAAGATTAAAAATTTATTTAAATATAAAAAAATATTTAGAGGAAATAAAATATAGAAATTCAGAAAATTTTACTTTAAAAAGAAAAAGTGGCTTGAAAAATATCATGTTAAGTGACAAGTTTTACTTTTATACAATCTAAAGGTGCCAAATATTCTCGATATAGTAAGAAATATAGTGACACGAATTATATAGTCGAGAGTCGAGCGGACGCCAAACTTGCATGTTGTGTTGGACTTGGATGGTGATCTGGTTCAATCACCTCTCTCTTGCTCTTGATTTGTATCATATTTATTTATTGCATGGTTTTAATGAAAATCGTTAAAATGCTGACGTGAACTCGTAAAATATAACAGATTTATATATATTTCAAGTTATATTTTATTCCAAGTCATTAATTATGTTAGATTTTACGAGTCCACATCAACATTTTAACGGTTTTTCATTAACATTGTTATCAATTTTACTTATTTGCACCTATTTCAATTTATAAAACTAAATTACTCACTTTTACAGTACAGAAACTAAATTACTCTTTTCACTATAATACAATGACTATGTGGGTACTTAAACCCAATATTAACATAATATATTCGATTTTCACATTGTATTTGTGTCGATTATCAAAACTTATGGTAACTTCGATCATTTTTATTTATTTATTTACTTAATTAAAACAGTATTAATTAATTCTATGTTGTTTCTAAATTGATCATGTGACTTAAGTGCTTTTTTTTTTTTTTTTTTTTTTTTCATTTTACAAAGTCATTGCGTGCTAAATTAGGATTTTTATTTTCATCACTAACATATATCATATCAACTTCAAGTTAATTGTATTGTATTGAATCAACCACATATTTGAGAATTTCATCTTTCTCGTTTTATACATGGTTTCAAGTTTTCATATCCATCGAATATTTATTAGTAGATTAGAGTATGAATCTTCAAAATCACAAAAAAAAAAAAAAAAAATCGCAATTTTGGGCGAAGTGAGTGAAGAAACCGAAGAAAAAATGGGGGGAAATATAGAAGAGAAATACGGGTGAGAAGCAAAAAACGTAGGGAAGTTTGAGGACAAAGAGTTAAAAATAGAAAGTGAGAGTGGTAAGCCTTTCAGTAGTTGGCTTGGTTTCATGGGCCATTGAGTTGGGAGTATAAGTATCTATGGGTCGGGTCGGGTTTATGTATGGTATCAATATTATATATATTTTTTAAGTTCGGTCCGGCTCGAAATATGAGTCTTAAATGTCCAAATCTGTTTATATTTATAAATGGATAATCCAAACCTATTTAGATCCACTCATATTTTTTTATCTAAGAAAATAAAAAATATATATTATTTTTATTTAATCTTTAATAATTATATATATATATATATATTTTTTATTAAGTTTTTAAACATTAACAACTTAACATATTTTTTAATGTTTACACTATAATATTATATATATTTAATCTTTATATGATATAAATTACATAATATATATAAATAAAATAAAATATTATTTAATTATAAAATGGATTTGATTGAGCTCGGGTCTTAAATGTTAAAGTCAATGTCTGACCCATTTTTTAAAATTGACCTTATTTTTTGTCTAAATCTATTTTTCAAGTCTAATATTTTTGTAAATCTTCTCAAATATCGGAAGAATCTTTAAATTTAGACGAATAATCTAATCCTTGAACCGGTCTAGTCGGACCTGTCCGTATTATCAAGTACCAAAAGTACCACTATCACCGTACCAAGATGGGGCAGCCAGACAGCCGTGAAAATATGAAAGAGAGAGAGAGAGAGAGGGGCAGGCTAGGCTGCTGGCTGCCCCGTGGCCGTGGTGGTGGATTAGATTCCCATCGAGACTGAGTCGTCAACCTTTGTCAGTAAACCTGCTTGCTTACGCCTCTCTCTCTCTCTCTCTCTCTCTCGAGCTGACATATTCCTAATTGTCCAATTCATTATTACAGGTCTTACTTCTATAAAACTACAACAGATAGAAACTACTCTGCTGAATGCTAAGTTTTTCTCGTTATTAACAGAGAAATGCCAAGTTTTGTGGTGGGCTCAATTACTATTTTAGTAGAAAGTAGCCCAATTGCTGCCACTATGTAGCCTTCAAATATTGAAGGTCCAACACGACTTCAAAGGAGACAGACATCTATATCTGGGCCTATTATTTAAGAAGACTGAGCCGGATCTCTTACCTATTCCCCAATCCATCTCAAGACTAGTCGATCGTAATAAGTGTTTAACAAATAATAAATAATATAACTGTAGTTTTATTTGCCTGGAATGGAGCCACAATCATTGTCAATTGATTGGTGGTCGCATCTCTGTAGTTTTCAGCTTATTTTTTCTCCAATTTTCTATCCAACCTCCTTTCCCTTTGTTTATTTGCTCTGATCTCATAACAAATAATAAATAATATAACTGACAGGTGGCAGAGCATGTCTTGATTTGTAGAATTTACATGGTAAGTGTTAATTTGTAACCAAAGGCCAGATTCTTTTGACAATTACATCATTGAATAAGTGTTAGGACAAAAACAAATATGACTGATGTAACCAAAAAAGATCAAGATAAATACAACAGCTTTATCTTAAAATATTTTCAGCAGCTGGAGATAAGGAAACACCATACTCTTATCTTCAATAGTGTGCATAAAATTTCATCCATATGCTCTCTTCTCTGTTTTGGTCCTTTTGCAACTTGGATTGTTGACATTTTTCAACTCTTGTTTCCAGTGGCTGCATCTCCAGATTGATAGCTCAGTTTTGTGATAATTAGACCCTTTAACTTGTTTGTCAAGCTCTCTTCCGTCACCTTTTTCCCGGCTCTGGTTCATTTTTTTTTCATAGTTTGATTGCCAAAAAAGTGGTCAGCTTGAGGCCATTTTTTCCGCATCTTTTACATGACAGAAGATGCAAAATGGAATGCCGATCATAACTTGACTTACCAACCATTTTTGGGCCTAAGGCTGTTCAGAGGTTTGGGTCATATCTCTGGGCGTAAGCTGGCCTGATTTATCTTTGCCAACTAAGTAACAGAGCAGCAGAAACTGTAAATCTTTCATGTCCACGAACGCCATTACGTTGAAACCTTCTTTTAGCTTTCTTTGAGGTTTCATTCTCATGTTTCAAATAGAGACATTAGCATCATTTGCCATCGTATTCATGGGGGATCATAGCATTCTCGGCCTCCTTAACTGTTTCAAAGGACAGGTCAGTTCTAGAAATCAAGGGCATCCATTGTTTGATTTATTTGATCCAACTAGTGGCCTTGTTATAAGGGCCCAACATAAACAGTACAGACAATTTGTGCAACTTAAATTAATTGAAATAAGTCGGTGAAATCTATGTTATTCGGATTTGTGTGTATCGAATATGAGTACGTGTTCGATATGAATATATTTAATTTTTTAAACTTTTTTATATATTTAAAAGATTATATTTACATGCTCGTATCCGAATAAAAAAAAAAAAAAAAAAGTGAAGTCGCTCTTATCATTCTATTCGTACTTAATACTCTTTTAGAATTTAGATTGCGGTGCTGTTCAGTTAGCAGCTGCAGCAGCTAGTGCTATACAAAACAAATTCAATTTGGATGCTTATTTTATTAGCAAGATTGATTTCCCTTCATCAAATTACATAACCAATTGGATTTTGATTTAATTATTTTTCTAGAAACATTTTAGAATTTTTTTCAAAGCTAGAGAGCAAGAGAGAGAAAATGAGAAATTTTGCAAGATGATTAATTGACGGATTGAGTCAAATTTGTATCTAATGGTGAGTTTGAATCATGTTGATTTTGAATTATTTAGATTTAATATTCGAATTATTTGGATTTTGATTCAAATAATAATTTTTAAAATTAAGTTAATTGAAATAAGAATTACATTAAATTAATTTTTAATTTGTTTAAATTCGAATTATTTTAGGTTTGTCAACAATCTCTTGATTTAGTGATCAAGGGACGTTGTGGCATGCTGGCTCGTGTTCGACAAGGACACCTCCCCAATTTCTCTGATAAAAAAAAATTATTTTAGTTTTGTGTTAAAATATCATATTGTAAAACTTTTTTGTCAAATCATCGAATTTAACAAAATTTTTAAATTCGAATCAATTTTACCAAGTTTTTATTGATAAATAATAACATTTCTATGCTCTATATCTTAGATAAACATTAACTTAATCGTTCAAACTGAAGATTCTCTAAATTTTTGTTGCAAGAATGGTCGGTTTACAGTTCTCAAGGATCTTGTCTTCGGTTCCATATATTTGTTTATATTTCGTACATTTTCCACTAACTGTGATCTGAGGTTCGTTTAAACATGTACAGAGAGCCATACTTTGGTTGCTAATAAATGCCATTTTTCCGACTTTGTGTACATAAATTATTAGGGATTTTGGGGACATGGTGATTCAGGTTAGACGTGGAAAAACATATTTTTTTCTTATTCTATCTCATGACATTACAACAATTTGGGGGAAAAAAAACTTTAATATAATCTAAATTGTGGATTGGCAATAGCATAGTCTCAAGATTGCTTAGGTTGTAACTTGTTCAAGTATATACATTAATTTGATTATAGTTTTAAATAATTATCTCACTGATATAAAGATTATTGTGTCAGAATATTTGATTTACTGATTGGTGTATAATTTCTTACTCAAATATACCTTCCCCCCCTCAAAAAAAATTATGATGTTAAATAGAAAAAAGATTTAAGTTACAAAATGATTTCCTCTAACTAAAATATTGATTTGCTAGTTTCTTTTTTAGTTAGTAGGAAGAAAATCTTTTTTAATTTTGTTTTTCTTGGGTTCCTCTCTTGTTTCTTTGCCTCTTTCTATGACAATCTTCAAAGTTTATAATATTAGAAATAAAATCATAGCAATATGATAAACCAATCAATTTTTGCAAATGTATCTCATATTACTATTTTTTTTTCCTCCAAAAAAACTCCAACCTACAACAAACTGTATCTCACAAAGCAGAAAAAAACTGTTTTTTTCTTTTCTTTTTTTTTTCTTTTTTTTTTTTCTTTTTTCCCATTTTCCCCCACTTCTCTAGTGCTAGTACTAGCTGTTAAGAAGTCTAATATTTAACAGCTGGTGACCCCTTCTCCATGCCAAGAGCATGAAATGCCTTTTGATTCAATCCTCCATACTCAGTCCATGACACAACTTATTGAACAACTCTTCAATTTATGTAGCCTTTTTTGTCCCTTCCTTAACTTTCCCCCACATTTTGCCATCCTGTAAATTTTGGTTTTCTTTTGGTCCTGATCTCCATTAACAAACACACCCAAAGCTAGTATGTAACAATAATAAAAAAACATATAGTAGGAGTATTGATTTTGTGTGAATATCCTATCTTTGATCTTTCCTTCAGTTTTCCAGCTCCACTTCACAGGGTCTGTTTAGCTTTCTTTTTTTGGTACTGGGACTACTATGTGTATGTGAAGAATTTGCAAATGACCCAACTGTTGTGTCATCATTTTTATAGCTCAAGCATGCAGCAGCATCCAGCACCCCAATTGGGCTTTGGGGCAAAGATGGGGCAGATGCATTGCCTCCCTTAACATTCCCCCAATCATGTACCAATTCCACACACTTCATCACTCTCTCCTGCACACAAAAAAAAAAGAAATCAATCAAACCATGGTTTAATTCAATTTTATTCTATGTTACTCGGATTCCGGTGTGAGTGTCGGACGCGGGTAGGATTAGGATATGTGTCCGACACAAGTATATTTGAATTATTCTAAGTTTTTTTCATGTATTTGGAGAGTCCTTGAGGGATCATATCCCCATACTCATGTCCGAATATGCATCGGACATGGATACTTCAAGAAAAATGAGGAATTGGAGAAACATAGATTTTATTGGCAACAAAATAATTTAATAAACATTAAACAGCAAAATAAATCATCTATGTTCCCTTTTTAGTTTGGATTTTGGACCACATAGCTTTACCTTTTGTACATGCTGAGTGAGAACAGAAATTGTTTTCTCAGTGTCCACTGTTGTGGTTTCTACAGCAACAGATATTGCCACTGCTGCTGCAATCTCAGAAGGCTTGAATTCCAAGAAGTCAATCCCTGCATTCAATTCCCACCACCAAAAATCATCTTTGTGACCAGTGCAGACAAAAAATTATTGCAAAAATAGTACACTTGTCTGTATATAACTGTGAGGAACAGAGAGGGACCTTTTATTGTGCTTGAGATGAGTTGGATTGATCTCAAGATTGAACTTCTTAGTGGGATTTTATCATCATTGAGCTTGTAAAGGAAATAGTCTATGAAGGAGAATGGGGTGATTGCTTGCATTCTCCAACTCAAGGTGCTCAACACTAGAAGCTCCATTCTTTGTATAGTTCTAGCCTCAAACACAAATTTAGATTCTCCCACCTGTTAATAATCAAAACTATTATATCAAACCAAAATTATAACACCTAAGAAAACTTATGTTACTCCAACTCTTCATTGTACCCGTGTCCGACACCCGTATCCGACGCATATTCGGACATTGAGTATGGGATACAACTCTCCAAATATATAGAAAAATTTAGAAAAAATTGAGCATACCCGTGTCGGACACATACCCATATCCAACACTCACCACCGAGTCCGAGTAACATAGAAGAAAACTATTGCCTCTGCCTCTGGTTGATTTTAACCTGTAAATCTAAAATTAATGGAACTTCAGTCTCTTCCATTTTGGCTGCAAGAGATAGACATGCCACAGCTAGTAATTGCATCATCCAAGCTTTACCCTTCTGCATCATACGAGATTAGATACAATTAAGTCAATGGAGTTTAGTGAAAGTGTAGGTCCAAAATTATGAAGAATCTCATGTTTGATTGGTTTTTGAACTTACTGGTAATTCATAGGCAGAGAGAAACCTGTCCAAGTAGTTTATTGATAAATACGCACACAGAGGTCCAAAACCGAAATGGGCATGAACCTGTTGAACAAACAAGGCAATTAAAATCAACTATGAAACAAGCTCAAAAGAAAGGAATGATGAAGGCAAATAATTGAATCGAACAGGAAAGGAAGCATTACAACTCATGCCCTACAATAAGGACTAATAAAAAGAAGGGGAATATACAAAAAAAGCAGAAATAGTTTCAACCCGATGAGAAAGAAATGAAGAGATGAATACAATTAACAAATCAGCATTGGCCCCAATAGCAAAAAGAACCCACCAAACACATTTCAGAATATGAAAGAAAAAGATACCAAAACAAAGAGAAAACCAAACCAAGTTCATTTTATCTACCTGAAGGAGTTTTGAAAACATAATCAGGATTAATCAAAAACGGTTTTTAGTTTTTACTCAGCAAAACACAGAGGAAAATAATATAAATCTGAGAAAAAAACAAGACTTTCACTCTGAAACAATCCTAATATGGACAGAACAAGTTCTATATATAGTGAAATAAAAGCAAGAAGGGTAAAAAGAAAAAGAAGAAATTGGGGAAGAAGAAGATAAAGCAGAGGTAGATGAAGCACTTTTCATAAAAGGTTCAAGTGCTTTCATTAGCTCTTCTCTAAAAGGATCTGAGAAAACTGAGCTGCTGCCATATCCAAAACTAGATAGTTAAAAACTTAAAACCCAAAGCAAGAAATTTTTTAAAACAACCTGTTTCTTAACCGAAACTAAAGAACAGGCAATAGTTTGATAAAAAAAACCAAGAGGGACCAAAAATAAACCCTCTTAGCCGATGAAAATAAAGATTAAAACTTTGTTATGAGGGGGAAAAAAAACAAAAACAGAAACCTGGATCTCTATTCTGCACCACCTGGCTTTCAAAAAAAAATGAAGAAAAAAACAACCCTGGTAGGCTTTGTTAAGAAGAAAATTGAAATGATCAAACACTGTTGCAAAATCTGAAAACAAGAAGATGATTCATTGCAAAATAAAAGAATTCAAGTGAGATCTTCTCATTAATCTAAGTGAAAGATAAAGCAAGAAGGTGACTCATTTTCTGAATTAACCCACCTTCCCAATAAAATCAACAGCTTCTTGTCTAGCCGCCAAGTCCAAATCTCCACTTTGTAGCCTCTTCAAGTAATCAGGATTAGGCAAATGCTGATGTTCTTTCTCAACCATCAAAGCCACACACTCCTCACTCTGCAACGGCAACCCATCTTCATCAACACCATTAAAGACACGGTTTTGATTCAAGTTTCGATAATATCTATGATTCCATGTTGCCCCAAACTCTTCCATCTCAGCACCCCCACCGAAGTAATCATTATCATCAAAAATGCTGATGTTATCTTCTACACATAGAAGACTTGAAACTGCACAATCAAAACTTGGTGCCATTGCAGACAAAAGCCTCTCAAAAAAATTTAAAAAAAAAAAACTCTCTTTATCTTCTAAACAAGAAATGGTAATAAGAGCGTGGGTTGTATGTTTATAAGCGATTTTTTTTCCCTTTAATCAAAGAATTGAAGAACAAAGAAATAGTTTTTTAAGGGTATAATGATATTTGTAAGAATGGAAACAAGTTTACTAATAGAGAGTGAAGCTGCAGTAGTCCCCACCCTCTGTCAAACTTGAGGGGCTTGAAAAGACTGCTCAAGAAGAGGGTCTCTTAAGAAGCAAATCAGTGCCCTTTTTAGGGTAAAAGCGAGAGAGAGAGTGAGAATCAGAAGGAAAATATGGACATCAACAAGGGCAAATACAAGATTAAAGGAGAGAATGGTTTATTGTCTGTAATATATAGATTAAGGTTTCGTTTAATATTGTTATTAATATAATTTTTGAGATTAAAAATTATGTTTTATATTAATATTAAATAGATAAAAAATTTAATTTTTACGGTTAAAATTATAATTTTGCAATCCAGGTCAAAAAATAGAGTTTTGAACTTTAACAATTGATTTTTAGATAAAATTATTTTATTATTTTTATATCTTTACATTTTTATTATTTTAAACAATTTTTTCGACATTTCAGCTTTTCACGATACTTTTTTACAACAATGTTAAACATTTAAAAATTCTTAAATCATAATTTTTTATCATATTTTTTAAAATAAAAATTTTTTCAACAACAATGCTAAATTATTCCGAAAATGTCTTAGGCACCCAGCCACCCACTCTGTCACCTATTACTTTATGGTCCATTTGGATGGACGGTGAGATTAGTTGCGATGAGATTAAAAACTGCGGTGGAAGTAAGATTAATTACTGTAATAGTGAGATTGAGTAGTGTGTGGTGAGATTAAAATCAGCGATGAGATATGTGTTTGGATGCAAACGGAATGATGACGGTGAGGTGAATTATAGTGAGAATAAAAAATGACCATTAAAGACATTAAATTAAAATGTATATATATATAATAATAAATAATTAAAATTATATTTATATTAAATAATAAAATACATATTAAAATTATATTTACGTTAAATAAAATTAAAAATTATTATACTTATATTAAAAAAAATTAATAAAACAAAAATATAATAATTTAAAATATGTATATATAATAAATAATTAAAAAATTATTAAAATTATATTTATATTTATATTAAAAAATAATTTAATAAAATAAAATTTTAATAATTTAATAATTTAAATTAAAAAAAAATGAACTGGAGAGCTGCCGGTCAGTGGGGGGATTTTCCCCCAACAAATTGTTTTGGATTCCAGGTGAAATCCAAATGAGCCCTTGCTTTTAAGAAGCAAACTGAGAAATAAGCTGTGCTAAATTTCATATTTAAGTCCTGTGAAATATGAAAGTTCAAAAAAAAAAAAAAATTTGAATAATATAAAAAATAAATACTACTAATTTACAAAATACTGTACTTTTTTTAATCTTTGGACTTCTTTATACGTAATTTGTCCAGAACAAAAGTATAATTATTTTTCCCTTTCTACGCTTTGGTTATATGAAATTTTATCCATTTTTTTTAACTCTCAAATGCTTTGGATTGTACTATTTCAGTAGCAATTTTGTACCCTTTTTTTGGGGGCACTATTATAATTTGGAATTTAGTGCGTTGAATTGTTTGGAAGACAGGCAATATTTTCTTATTTGGTCAAATTCTGAGCTTTGGTTATATAATGGGAATTATTAGTACATTTGGTATGTTTATTTACCTTAATTTGTTTCCTAAATTTAGGGTTCTATAATTGCCAATATTTTTGGTATAATTTTCTGTGAATATCATGTGATGGATCTACTAATTGATTTTTTTTGGCAATGTCACTTTATAATTTTATATTTAATGGAATGGTATCACCATAGTTCAATGAATAAATGTGGTTAATTCGATTTAATTTTGATATTAATCGGTTAATCAAAACGGTTTATTCAGTTAGTTCAATCGGTTATTGATTTTTAAAATTAATAACCGAACAGATCGAACTGATCCTATTAATTTATTTTTAATTTTATTTTTTGTATATAACATAAATACAATATAATTTATATAATAATTTAAAATGATAATATAAGTAATTTATTTTTTGAATAATTTAAATTCATTAAAACAATCGAACCGATCTACATGAGTCAATTTTGATTGATGAATTTAATTCGATCGATTCAATTAATTCAAATGAAGTCAATTAATTCAATTTTCGAATTTACAAACTCCTCTATCAACAAAAGAGAGGGAAACAAAATAATTGGCAATGGCATTTGTTACAGTTTCCAATTATTTATGAATAAACTTTGGTTGCCATTAACATCATAATTGTGATGAAAAAGATTGAATTCACAACTGTAAATACAGAGCAAAATATCACCCTTTCAAAGCTGTACTAATTAAGGTAAAACCATTCAAACATTTTTTGTTTTATTGTCAATGCATGATAATCCATTATCCTGATTCCTGGCATAATTTCCATACCAGAGTTGCTTGTATAGTTGTATTCAAACATTCCTTTTTCATTTGTATTGGGTCGGGTTTAGACATAAATTTTTTTAATTCGAATCGATCCGACTCGAATTATCATTTATTAATAATTTTTTAAAATTATAAAATATAAAAATATTTTAAAACAGTAAAACAAATTTTCGGACCGATCCAAACTTGAATAAAAAATCTAAAAACATTCGGACCATGATTCAGTCCGACTCATGAACACTTATGATTTTCTTTCAATTAGACTTTCTTTCAAGTGAAATGTTCCTCTTATCCTTCTACTCTCTACTTTTTCTGCAATTCACTGCAGATTTATTTACTATTCATAGATTGTGTAGTATATAATCCTGGCTCGTACAGTTACTAATTTACTTAGCTGTATAAATTAATTTTCATACTTAATTCTTTCTCGTAGAAAAGAAAACTTAAAGTAATATTTTCTCATTTGATAAGAAGGAAAGAGAAAAGAATTTAGGGTTTAATTCGGATGATTAACGTAATTATCTTTTTAAAAGTTGAAATTCGAATCTCAATATCTCTCATTTATTTTTCTATTTTTGATTGTTATATGTAACTCAATCAGTAAATTAAAATTTTCTTTCTTGCCATAACGACGAAGCATTATGAATCTTCTCAAAATCAAGCCAAACAATCCATCTTTGTAGTAGGAGAAAGGGGGAAAAAAGATTAAGCCTATGTTTGGATTGGGGTAGGAGAAAGAGAAGTAAAGTAAAGCAAGAGAAAATGAAAACTTTTCTTTATTTTCTTTTGTTTGGATATAAAAATATATAAAAAGTGAGGGGAGTTGAGCACCCTTCACTTTTCCTTAAATGTTTAATTTTTTAATTATCCCAAATTGAGAGAAATGGTAGAGAAAGGAAAAGGTAAAATATTTTTACTTTTAAAATGATTTTTATTTATTTTTTTTCAATTTTCAAAGATCATTATAATTCATTATCTTTTTAATTCATTCAACAATTTTTTTTATTTATTTTATACTTGGTTTTAATTTTCTCTCATTTTATTATTATTTCATATTTTTTATTTAAAAAAATAAAAAAGACAAAAACACATGAAAAAATAAAAAAATATCTATAATAATGGAGCTTTTTAAAACTATAATAAAATACTAATAATACTTATATAAATTTATAATAAATTTTATCCTAATAAATTTCAGTCATACATTTTTTATAAATAATTTTGATATTTGATATTATTTTTTTATTTTAGTTTATAAATAATTTTGATATTATATGTTATTTTATAAAAAGGTTATAATTGAAAATTTTTATTATAATAAATTCTTTCATTTTCTTTCCACTCTTTAATCAAACAATGGTTGTTAGAATTCTTTTTTTTTTCTTTATTAATTTTAATTATCCAAACAAAAAATACATATATTATTTTCTTTCCTAACCTTCCTCTCTTTTTACTTTTCTTTCTTTTCTTTTTCTTTCCTTTACTGTATCAAACATAGCCTAAAGGGTTGTCTTTTTATTGGCCAAAGAATCGCAAAAAGAGATGAATTTTTGCTTTTCTTTCACCTTTTAGGAGCGTCTTGATATATTTTCTTTTGGATTCTGCCCCCAAAAAAATAAATAAAGAAAAGTACACAAATTTTTCTTTCTTTGTCTCTCACATTCAGCAAATGACTTCTTAGATTTGGATAATTACCTTTTAATTAGGAACATTAACTGTTTATCTGGACTTTCTAAGTGTGATTAATCATTAACCAGAGACATTGCCAAGAACACTGTCTGAGTCTTTGAGTATCCTTTGGGTAAAATCCCATCATTTTACTTCCTTGGTAATGGTGTTAAAAAAACAAACAATGTCTGGTCGACTAATAATAATATTTCTAGTCAAATAAAAACTGTAGAGATCAAGAAAAACATCTTAGAACAGTTGGTCCATTCTTTATTTTTTCGTTCTTACATGTTTTTATATCCCACACAACTAGATACCCCTCGACTAGGTGTTTTTCCTTTTTTTTTTTTTTTTTGGTTGCTGGCACCATGATTTCTCAGGTTTCAAAACTTTTAACACCTTTAATTTTCCATGTACTTTGTCTTTTGTCAAATTTAAGAGCACTAATCTCTCAACCCAATGTTACTTAAAATGTAATTAAGAGTTATATAGTTTATGCATTACATAATAACTATCATAGAAATTATCACGTTCGACTCTGTAAGTAAGATGATACATATTTTTTTTTAAATATAATAAAAAATAATTAAAAAATAAGACATGTGATAATTTTTTCATTCGTTTGTGAAATTAAAAAAAAAATCATACCATTAATGTATGAAATAGAATCTCTAATTATTATACGCCAATAAAAAATTCACAATTTATTATAAAAGGTTGTTAGTAATAATCATATTTGTTTTGAATACTTAAAATTTAAATTAATTGACATTCGAACATTTAATTCTGTAGTTAATATATGTAATTTTATTCAAAGAGTCAGATTTGAATTTTTTTTTTTTTCAAATAAAAATAATAGATGGAATGAATTATGATCCAAATTCCAAAGCCAAATGGGTAATTAAGGGTGAGAAAGTAGTTGAAAGGAAATGTAATAAAACATTGCCTCTTTGAATTCAATCAATCCTCATCATGATTATATATCCAAACTTCAAACGGTAAAAACTTGGACTGAAAATTAGGGTTTAAACCTTGGATACTTTTGTTCTTAATGCATTCATTTGATGAAGGCATGCATGCTTAAAAAATGAGTTGTTAAAGAGACTTTAAGGACACAAATTTCTAACCCTTTTTTCCTTGCCCAATATTCTTCCAACTTCGATCCCTTTGTTAAAGAGACTTCCAGCTTTGAATTGAAATTTAATTTTTTTCCCCTGTTTAATGTTTTAACTGAAATTCCTTCCTCAGTTCAAAAAGAAAAGAAAAAGAAATGAAAACTTGACCCTCCCAAATGGCTCATGTTGTCAGTTTTGTTTTGTTTGTTCTAATCTCAAAGACTATATTCCCACTTTCCTTTTTCTTAAGATTTTTTCATTTTTTGGTCTAAAGCAAGTCTTCTGTTCTTGTTTGAGATCCGAGCTTCACAGAGTGTCATGCCACCACCCACTACCCATTTATTTATTTTTAACTCATCCATTCCTTTACATTTATATTTTCTTCTTCTTTCTTCTTTTGTTACTGCAACTAAGCCCAATGTTAGGTCATATGTTAGGCAGATGACTATAAATTTATTAGTCCAATTTTGCATTTGACTGAATCTTTCTCCCTCTTTCGCAATTTGAAAATAAAATAAGAGATTATAAATATTAAAATTCGAACTTTAAATCTACCGAATTTCATCTATTAAAAGTAGTTTTATGAATTATTTGGATTAAGCCTCAATCTTTCTACTAGTGTCATCATGTAAATATATATTGGATTGTTCATACACGTTTTATTAAGACTTGGTCATCTAGCTAGGCATGGGCGGCGACACCACCAACGCCGTGGTCCGCCATCAAAAGCATCCAGAACTTCCGCCGTATCTCCGGTGTCTCCAATATTTCACCTCCCCAGCACCTCCATTAAAAATTTCCCACATGTCCCCGTGCCTCTCGTGTAATTTTTATATATATCTTTGTTGTCGCGTCTGATTTGGGCAATTAATTAGTCATTAACATTCTAATTTATATTGTGTTTAATCCAGTTTGAGCTGGCAAAGCCACCTGCTTCGGCTTAATCTATGTCTTTATATATCAAAGTAATCAACATATATATATATATATATATATATATATATATATATATATATATAGTAGAGCCTGGGACCATTTGCCTGTAGAGAAAGGGAGATGGGAGGAGGCAGTTCTTTCAATTCTTTTTGGTCACTTTTGTCAACTATTACATGTCTGGAAGCTAATTGACAATTAGGAAAACTGCTATATAGCAGCCAACCTGGCATAGAGTTTTTCCTGCTTTCAGAATCAAATTTTAAGCCCCTCCCCTCTCCAGTTCAGTGAGCCATGTCTTCGCTTGCTTGCTTCATTTGTCTTTTCTTTCTTTTCCCCTTCCATCCATTTTTATGATCCATTTCATATGTTTGTCTAAACTTTGCCTCAACTTTGCCTCTTAATTAACTATATACTAGAAAAATGACCTCACTTCGTCGGGGTATTTTTAAATTCTTTAATAATTTTTTTAATTAATTAATTAATAATAAATTATATTTTATTAAATATTATTTTTAAATTATAATTATATTAATATAATTATATTTTGTTAATTATAAAAATTAAATTTATGATATTTGTTTATTGATAAATTACGGATCCTAAATCGATCCGCGAGTGAATGTATAGGTCAACCCTTTAAATACACTATTTAAAATTAAAATAAAAGTAATTAATAAAATAAGTTTCTTATTTTAACTTTTTTTCTCAAGTGGGTCGGATATAGATCCTAAATCAGTCCTCGAGTCAACGTGCGGACCAACACCTTTAAATACATATTTTAAAAATAAAAAACTTAAAACTAAAACTAATTAATAAAATATTTTTTATTTTTTTCCGATCGAATAGGGTATGGATCCTAAATCGGCACGCGAGTCAACATGCGGATCACCCCCTTTAAATACATAATTTAAAAATTAAATAAATAATAAATAAATTTTTTTCCTTTTTTTTTAACTTTTTTCGTGTTGGTCGGGTACGAATCCTAAATCAACCTGCGAGTCAACATACGGACGAACTACTTTAAATACATCATTTAAAAATAAAAAAAAAAACTAAAAATAATTAATAAAATTTTTTTAAAAAAAAAAATTCAGAGCGGTCATTACAAATTCTAAATCGACGCGCGAATCAACATGTGGACCAACCCCTTTAAATACATGATTTAAAAATAAAAAATAAAAAAATTATTAAAAAGATTTTGTTTTAATTTTTTTCCCGAACGAATCGTATTCGAATCTTAAATCGACCACAAATGAATATACGGATCAACTCTTTTAAATATATTATTTAAAATAAAATAAAAACTTTTCTCTTATCCTTAAATTGCGAAAGGTTTTAAAAAATATATATTACGATTACTTAACTATTACTACTAATTATTGCCAGTCAAATCATTTTCTATCAAGTTTGATATCTTGCTTTGTTGTAAATAGTAATACTAATCACTAAGTGCTGGTTAAATGCTAATATATGTAAGTATGCTCAAATAAGGAGATTCTTATGCAAAAATAATTCTTAAGGTCTCGTTTAGCATTGCTTCTGACACAGCTTTTGAGATCAAAAGCTGCTTTTCACCGCAAACATAATGCTAAACAGATAAAAAAATTTGGCTTATGCTGTTGAAACCATGGTTTGAAAAGCCAAACCAAAAAGCCAAAAAAATATAGCTTTTGGGCTTTAAAAGCTGGCTTTTGGATAAAATGACTTTATTATCCTCACATCTCTACACTTTTATTATTTTAAACATATTTTTTTTTGACATTACAATTTCCTACAACACTTTTTCACAGCAATGCTAAACACTTAAAAGTTTTTAAATCACACTTTTTCACCACACTTTATAAACACATTTTTTCCAACTCGAGCTTTTTTCAACCCAAACTTTTTCCAACAGCAATGCTAAATTAGCCCTAAGTTGCCTAAGTTGAGTACATCATTTTTGTAACAATGCTCTTTTACTTGAAGGAAAAAAAAAAACACTAAAAAGCTGTATCTCATAATCAACAAGGACAGAGTTTTCCATCAAATCAAATAAAATCTTTTCCTACCAATAGATAGTAGGGCTACCACTGTCTAATTGCTTGGTAATATATGTTAGAATTAAATGCTTGTTAATGAGGAGAAAAGGAAATTATCAAGGATAAACTTGGTTTTAATACCATTTGGAAATGATTAATTAATAGATTGCTAATAAATGAAGAAGGTGTTAGCTAAGGTGATTTGATTAAGCATAAAAATGATTTGCCTTTCATATTTAGAGTTTTGATGGGGTTATTTAGAAATTTTGATGTTGCTTGATTATAGTCATGAAAACTTAAGTCATAATAAATAAATATATTTAGTTTTAAATATTTTAATTGAATGAATATTATTTCAATTGAAAGTTTTATGATTGAAATTAAATCGTATCAAAGTTTTATGATAATTTTTATGGAATCAAAATCCATGATATTTAGGATTGCATTTAAAGCCAAGAAATTAATTTCAATCACCAATGCCTAATTGGGTTGGTCCTCATGGGCCAGTTGGTAATAAGAGTAAAACAATTTTGGGTTTGAATAGATCTCTTAACGAATCGAACTACTAATTCGATCTAGGGAGCTCGAGCTCGATCCAATCAAATATATTATTTTAATAAATAAAAACTATTTTTTTATAATTTAAATATATATTTAATTTTTTTGAATTTATTGCATTCAAAGATCTTACTAAATTAAATTTTAGATAATTTTTCAAAAATTAACATTGATCTAATCCAATATTATCATGGACACATGTATGTTTGAACTTTGAACACATCTTTAATATCAAAACTCAAAAGGGCAGTCAAAAAAAGGGCTAAGGAAGGTAAAAGACGAAAGGTTAATCCAATGGGCCAAGTAGCAAAGTAATAGTATATTACTAAACTAGAAAAGAAGAAAAAGAAACATAGGCCTTTCCATAATGGGCCAAGAAACCCAACTTATTCAATCAATTTGTGGATCATACACGTGGCAAAATCAGAGAAGCACAAGTAACATAAGAAGAAAAAAGAAATTCTAAAATTACCTGTTTTCTTTTGTTTCTTTTTGTTTACCAGCTCTCGAACCTTGCTCGGGCAGGTTAAATGGCCAAACACTTAACCTTCAAAGACAAGAGGAGAGCCAGTATTCTAAAATTACCTTCGCACTCAAGTGAGAATATCGAATCGAAAGTAAACTCTGGACTCCAAGTAAGGAACCTTCTGGCACCAAATATAAAGACAGACCCAAACCAAAATGGCTTCCACTCTCTGCTGTAGAGCGTCATCGCTTGTTTCACCCGCCACAATACGACGCCGTCTTCCACTAGTCGGTGCGTTTTGTGTCCTTAGCTTGGGATTTTCCAATCTCTGCCCAATCCTCTCTTCTTCCTCCTCTTACCTTAAAACGGGTTGCGCTCAGTCTCTCCCCTTTGTTCCTCTCTTAAGGTAGTAGTTAGTTAGTAAGTACTCCCACTTAATAATTCAAATGTTTAATGCTGATTTTATGTTAATTTAGCCTCTAATCTCCTTTGGGGTTCTTGTTTTAGATCGAAGTTTAGTACCCAAAGGCCAGTTAAGACCGTCCAGGCTGTAAAAATGGAAGGGAATAGCAATACTGTTCCAAGCATCGTTGTTTATGTTACTGTTCCTAACAGAGAAGCAGGTTTCTTTTTTTATTTTTGGTGCTGAAAAGAGTAACTGTGAACTGTGAATTCTGTCATCAAATGGAATCTGGGTTTGGGGAAAGAAATCATATTTCGCAATTTCAGCATTTGGGAATTTAAAGCTAATTTATAAAGATTCATTTTTTTTCAAGCTTTCTTATGTTTTTTCCATCCTCTGTTATTAGAAAAGTAGAAAATGCCGTTTTAAGTGTAATGATGTATTAAATTTGTTGATACACATGCATCATGCCACCTATGGCATGGTAGAAATTTCTTAACATTTTTGTTGTCCTTTTTTATTCTTTATATGAAAGTGCCTGATGACTTTGCTGGATGATTCATTATCATGTAATGAATGTTTTAAAGTAGTTGAAACTTGAAAGTACCTTTCTAATTGATGCACAATATATATATATATATATATATATATATATATATGCAGGTAGGAAGTTGGCTGAAAGCATTGTCAAAGAGAAACTTGCAGCATGTGTAAACATAGTACCAGGTAAGTCTGTAGTTCTTTTAATTTGTGCCATCATATGGCAATCTGTTTCAGGCTTTCAGCCATTGGAAATATATTATTATTTTGTGTATTGTGTCATTGTACATGATCTGTTTTGAGGTATAGAATGGGGACAGATTCTTTTATTTCTGATTTATATTCATTTGAACAATAGTTCCTGAAATAGATT
This sequence comes from Fremontodendron californicum, assembly GCA_030761205.1. NCBI lineage: Eukaryota > Viridiplantae > Streptophyta > Magnoliopsida > Malvales > Malvaceae > Fremontodendron > Fremontodendron californicum. The sequence goes on from JAULJL010000026.1 coordinate 18,056,289, forward strand.
TCTTATGAATCATGAATATAATGTGAATGCAGGTCTGGAATCAGTGTATCAATGGGAGGGAAAGGTATGAACTTTCTTTTGGATACTTTCTCTTCTTTTTTTGGACTAATGCAAGTAAACCATTAAGGCTTCAGTTTCCCTGACAAATTGAGAAATATTTTGAGAATTTTAGATCTTTGGCTTATGCTTAGGCAGCCAATCTAAATGTTTCTTATGGCTAAGTTGATATGCATTAATGCAAGCAAGAACAAAGTAAATAGGTTATGTCTTTGCTTCTTTAACCAAATTATGTCTCTATTGGGTGCAGATCAACACAGATCCTGAGGAACTGCTCATAATCAAGACAAGGCAATCCCTCCTGGAAGCTCTGACAGAACATGTCAAGGCAAATCATGAATACGAGTAAGCACAAAACCTCCGTATATTTTCAACAAAAATGTTAAGACTTGAATTTGCAACTACAACAACATGGATAAGGATTGTTTTAAAAAGAAAAGAATCTGAGTGTTCCTTACCTTTGGGACATTATTTTCCAGTGTTAAAAAACCCAGATCGGACCGGTTGAACCGATGGCTTGTTCAGTCCGGTACATATCATAGAATCGGAAATTTTCTGAACCGGTTGAACCAGTAAAAACCCGAAAAACTGAAAAAACCAGTTTTAAACTTATTTTTAATTTAAAAAATATATATATATATATATTGTATGTTATGAGGTTTGAACTTTTAATCCTTTGAATCTATATTAAAGATTATACCATTTAGTCAAATAAATATTTTTATTAAATATTTACTATATTTAATATTTAAATTCTTTTTTTTAATGCAATCGGTCGATTCAATGTTGAATTGATAATCGGAGGTCTCACCTGTTTGATCACCGATCCATTTTTTTAAACATTGTTATTTTCTGTTTACATTGAAACTTTTGTTGAATCCCTTTAAAGCTAAAAAAAAAAGAGCACCAACTTTTTTAAATAAAGAAACTAAGAATACAATAAAACAACAATGGTTAGATTGTTTTGTTGACCTTTACCTTTTTTTGCAGTGTACCTGAAGTGATTGCCTTACCCATCACTGGTGGCAGCCCCCAATATCTAGAATGGCTCAAAAACAGTACAAGGGAGTGAATTTCTAGGATGTAGTATTATGATGGTGTGACTGTGTGAAACCTTTTAAGCATTTTATTTTAAGGGTGCTGGCTGGATCTCATATATGGTTTGTGTGAATGGATGGCTTCTTCTATCTTGAATAAAGCTTGTGTCATGTTTGCAATATGTACTTTTAAAATCTATTTTATAATAAGAAGAAATGTTTTAGAATTTAGTGTTGGTGACTTTGAGGTGTGTTAGGAGGAATTTTAAAATTTTGAAATTTTTTGAAATGCTAATATTTTAAAATGCATTAATTCAAAATACTATCATTTGTAATTATATTGTTTGGATAAATATTTTTTTTTAAAAAAAAAATTGAATATTGAAATTTGATGGAGTAAAAAAATAATATTAGAGAAAAAATAAAAAAAATATTGAGAAAAATATGCAATATGTATGTTAAATATTACTAATAACATGAAAAATAAAATTCAAAATGAGTTTTTGTAGTTTGAATTGAAAAAAATAAAAATTGAATAGAAAAAAAAAACATATATGTTAATATCTTAATAAAAAATTAAAGAATAAAATTTGAAAAAAAATATTTGAACCATCTAAAAAAATCCCCTTTCAGATTTCAAGAATTTTAATTTTTTATATTGCCAAACAAAATAATTCTATTTTAAAAATTTTAAAAATCTCTCTACAAATAAATTCCTTTATTGAAATCTCTTATCCAAACACACCCTGAAAGTAAGACAAAGAATTTGCATTGATAATTCTTTCATTTGTTTTTTCCCCTTAATTTACAAAAAGGAAAATAGAAATATACATGTGTTTCCTTACTTTCTGCCTGTTTTGCTTTCCTTAATTCTATGGACAAGAGAAAAAAATTATCATCCAATAATTTGGTAGAGTTTGAATTTTTCCTTTGGCTTTCTATTCTATTCTATTCTATTCTATTCTAATTCTACTCTTCTTTCTGTTTCTAATCCCTCTTTCTCCTACTCATTAATGCAAATTCTACCATAATTATTATATCCAATTTTTCTTTGCCTGTCTTGAAAAACAAAGTGATGCAGTAAACCATAGCTAAGAATTGCTACTGTGCAGTAAATATAACTAACTAGTTGGAAAATGCTACCTATCCAAATCAACTTCCAAATTCTGAAAACTAGTAGGGAGTGGAGTATAGCAACATCATTGCCATGGGTTGCCTCCCACTTTTAAATTACACACTTTAATCAGCATAAACAAATGACATTCAAAGCCCACCTCCTCCAAAAGAAGAATAGGACCAACATGGGTTACACCGCCTTTTACGGCTCATCTAACTGGTCCTGCATCATAATCAACCTCACATAGAGTTAGGCATCTATGTTACTCGGACTCGGATGTGAGTGTCGGATACGGGTATGTGTCCGACACGGGTATGTTCAATTTTTTCCAAGTTTTTCATGTATTTGGAGGATTCTTGAAGAGTCATATCCTCATACCCATGTCCGGATATGCATCGGACATGGGTATCGGACACGGGTACTTCAAAAAAAATGAAGAGTCAGAGCAACATAGTTAGGCATTGCTTAATTGGATGTGTCAAAATCCCCATTAACATGGTCTATATGTGTGTGTGAGAGTGAGAGAGAGAGAGAGAGAGGGCAATGACCTGCACATCTGAAGTCCAGAGAGTAAGGTTATCCCTTAGCAGTTGCATAATAAGAGTGCTGTCCTTGTAAGACTCTTCTCCCAGTGTGTCAAGCTCAGCAATGGCTTCCTCAAATGCCTTTTTAAAAAACCAAGAGAAATTTAATGAATATCCAAAATTAATTCATGTTCTCTTCTTACTATAACCACCAACTACTCAACAACATTCAATCATTATACATAGATGGCAAAGAATGTTTCAGAAAAATAAGTCAAGATACCAACAATGTTAGCATTTATATAAAGCATCCAACTAAGAAGGTCTCCAAACAAGTTACATGCATTAAGTTGCAGTAATTTCAGAGGTCAGCCACATTCCATTTATTTTCTCCTCATAAAAGCAAACAAAGGAGATAATAGGGAAAAAATCCAAACAATTAATCTGCTAACATGCATCTATTGTAATGTTTGAAAATAATGTATTTGTTGCTAATTTTTTCCCTCCCTAACTACCGGCCCTAAATTTGACAAGTTTGTTAATGGACCTACCGACAGAAGCAACAATAATGAAGACATCCAATTCCACCTTTTCATTCCTCAATAAATATTGCTGAAACTCTAGCATTTGCTCATTAAGGATTTGGTTTAGCAGATCTGTATCAATACATATATTGATTATAGCTATCAGCTAAAAACAGGATTGACACTACTTTCTAGACAATACTGATTTCACAAACTTCAAAATTAGAAGTGAATTTAAGGTAATAGAATGACTAGAATCAAGCACATATGCAAACAGAGCCATATACTCGCAATAATAGAAAAGAAAATTATTTGCCACTTCAATTACACTAAAGCTGGTTCAAACTAAAACTGATTCAAACTCTAATCCAGTGTTGTCAAGGCGTGCGCCTAGGTGCGCCTACGCCTTGCGCCTTAGCGTTAGATAACAAAAGCGCCTCAGACCCTTTCGGGCGAGGCTCATTTGATCAGGCGCACGCCTGGTGCGTCTAGGGGCGCTTTTTTGTAAGGCGATAGGCTTAAAAAAAGCTCGCCTGATTGAAATTCTCTTTAATTTCTTTTATTTTAACTTTTTTCATTAGATGTACCTTTACTAGTAAGAAATGGGATAGTATCAAACTCTCCACTTCTCAATATTTGAGTATTCAAGAACATATATGGGACCATAAGGAAATCATGCATATTGGGCAAATTTTTTTTTTTTTTTGCATGTTTTGTAGATAAATTGGATCACTCTTTAGAGTTTATTATCATAATTATATATCTTAAGCTTATTACATATATATATATATACATATATATACACCCACAGACACACATACAAAAACACACACATATACATATTGCGCCTTACTTCACTCAGGCGAGCGCTTTTTTTGCGCCTTGCGCCTAAGGCAATATAAGGGTTCTAGCGCCTAGAGTGCGCCTTGCGCCCTTGACAACACTGCTCTAATCTAATAGACTCCTAACAAAGTCATCTACACCAACACAATATGTCAAAGCAACCTCTTTCTAGACCCTACTAAACTTAAAGGGACAAATGAAGGATACAAATCATAAAATAAAGAGCATTTGACATGGTAAAAAAATGAATTTAATAGCCTAGCAAAAGGGGTAAAAAATAAGAGAAAACTTTCCAACTTCACACTACTAAGCTTTAAAACTAATCAGATTAAATAAGCTATAATAATATACTCTCCTATAAAAAACAAACAAGATCATGGATCAAAAATCACATTCTGTTTCATTTTTCATTGAATGCAGCACTCAAGCAAGGTGGAATGTGATTTAGAGCTTAAAACGCACATGTTTCTGTTTATCTGCATAGAGTAATTTAATTCAATCAAACTGAATTATAAGATTAGCATATGAAGTTAAATGGACACATGGTAATCAAGTAAACACACTTGCAAAGGTTTTAAACAATATCATGAGATGAAAAGGAAGGGCACCTGTTTAGCCATGCTACAGGCCTTATCGGACTGATTGAGAATCTCGTAGTAGAACACTGAGAAATTCAGCGCCAGCCCCAGCCTGATCGGATGCGTAGGTGCTAGATCCGTCAGCGCGATATCCTTCATTCAATTCAACACAAAATCCCAAAGTTTCAACTTCAACAAATACAAAAACAAAAATTTCAAAATCAAAACCCTCACCCTAAAATCATAATCCCAAGTCAACATCCAAAATTCTACTCTAAAATTCAACTATTTAGTCAAAGCTTGGCTCCTAGTAAAAAAAAATCAGATCTCTTATAAGAAAAAAGTTACCTGAGCAGCCTTGTAAGACAACATAGTATCCTCAGCAGCAGCTTTCCTCTCATCACCAACCTTAAACTCCGCTAAATACCGATGATAATCTCCTTTCATCTTCAAATAGAAAACCTTCGACTCACTCGTCGCCGCAGATGGAATCAGATTCGATTCCAACAAAGTCAAGATACTAGCACAAACATCAGACAACTCAGCTATGATCTTCGATCTATATTCCTTAACGAGCACGACATGTTCCTCGTTCTTCCGACCTTCTTCTTTCTGTTCAATGGAAGAAACGATTCGCCACGCGGCGCGTAGAGAGCCGATGACGTTTTTGTAGGCCACAGACAGAAGGTTTCGTTCCTCGACGGTGAGTTCGGCAGCAGGAGTTGAGCCGAGGACGAGCTTCTGCATGAACTGGACCATCTCCTCGTAGCGTTCGGCTTGTTCGGCTAGCTTGGCTAAGTAAACGTATTGGTCACGGCTTAGGTTGTCGGGGACCGTCGTCGCCATTTGCTGAAATCGGTGGGTTTCCGAGAGAGAAAAAGGGAGGATTTCTTTTTTTGAGAGAGATTTTTTTTTAATGAAGGGGGTGATGTGAGGAGGGTAAAATGGTAATTACGTGGGTGGATTAGTGCAATTATTGTTCGTTTGCTTAAAAAAGTAAGATTTAAGACTGATTTTGTGTCAAAGAAAGTGAGTTTGGGGAATCTGATTTGAAAATTGGTGGAAAATTTTAGGACTTTAAGATAAGATTAACATGTAAAATTGAGGACCCAGCCAGCTTGGAGCGGTGCGTTTCAAGAAGCCGAAAGAACATATTGTGAATTGAAATTGAAACTCGTTTGCTTTGCGTTTTCACTTCTTTTTATCGATCTTTGGATTCCCATCCCAGGAGGCCAGGCCACCATCTGGGCTGGTCGGCTGGCCCTCGGTTTTTTAAATTGAATTTCTTTTGGCGGCTTTCAGGAAAAGTTGTGGTCCCAGTTAAGGATGTAAACGAGACATATGTGCTCGCAAACTACTCGAGTTCGACTCGAAAAAAACTCGAATTCGATTCGGTCATTATCGAGCCGAGCTCGAGCTCGAGCAGCTCGAGCTATCGAGCGAGCCGAGTTCGAGTATCTTAATACCCGATTCGAGCAGCTCGCGAGCCTGATCGAGTTTTTTTTATTTATAATATTTTTATTATTAATTTACTATTTTACCCTTAATATATATATACATACTTAAAAACCCTTATTTCGAGCTCGAGCTCGAGTATATAAACGAACCTAATCGAGTCGAGCTCGAATAGTTCGATTTTATCTCGAGCCGAGCTCGAGTTTAAAAAATGATACTCGATCGAGCTTCGAGCCTCGAGTTTCGAATCGAGCTCGAACTTCTCAATATTCGAGCTCGGCTCGGCTCGATTACAACCCTAGTCCCAACTGGAAAATATTTTCCTCTTCGTAGTAAATATATGAACATATGCTAGGAAAATGAGATTGAGAAGCTTAGATTCAAACTAGACCCGATACAAATGACATATTTAATAAATATAAAAATAATACGACACTTTTAAATAGACACATTTTATATTATATACATAAATTTTTATTATGTTTATATTTACACGATTAACACCAAAAAATACAAAATAATACACACATTTACGAATTGTCAGATATAAAATTCCTTTATAAAATGGGTTATCGAGTAATGTTGGGTTTTTCTTTTTCTTAAGGTTTTGGGTGTTATTATATTATATCATAAAAGATAAGATACTAGTGATAGGAAGAAAAAAGAACCCAAAACCTGTTGTAGTTTCATATATCAATTAGAGTTGTAGTTCATCGACCATTTAGATATATAATCAACAGAATTGTTGCTGCAAATGCAAGCATTGTCAGAGCCATTGAGAGGGTCATGAGAAGAGGAGGGAGAGAGTGATTGAAACCCTCATATTCTAACATCTTTTGTGAACTGGGTTTAGTTAAGCTAACAAGTTACTATGAATTGGGCAAGTTTAAGCTACTAATACTTGAACTAACAAGTTTCTAAGACAAGTGGCAGAGAAAAAGAGCACTTAGAATCCCATTAACTAGCTAGTAATAGCAGATTGGTACCATAAAAATTGCTCCTAGTTAATAAGTAACCAATGACTACAACCCTACTCAATTAACAAGCAAGCATTGGACAATTGGTCATACATACCCTCATCAGATGAACACGCATAAGATGTTAATTTCTCTAGTTCTCTATATATAAACCTGTAACACATCCAAGCTTATCCTCATCCCCGAATGCACATTTTGCAATATTGACAAATCTAGGCCTCTCAGTTCGAGCATTGCGACAAATATGCAGAAGAAGGGAGATCTCCGTTCCTCTTGCTTGGGCTTACCAAATTGATTGCCTAATCCCAAGACCATTGCATGTTAATATAAGGCCTTTGTAACGGTTAAGGTACTCCTGCAGCCAGTGAATTGAAACTTAAAATCTAATCCATCCAAAAATATAAATGTGAATAAACATACTTTGAAGTATGATAGAAAGAAATTCTTACAATTAGGTCATAGTCATACACATGCAACATCCCATTCTTATCATACTCTCTCCTTTTGACTGGATCACTGAGAACTGTTAAATGAAGGCAAAACACCCAATGGTTAGTTTCAAATTCATTTCACATACATGTCAGTACTCTTTACCTATCTTTGTTTTTTTAACAACCAAATGTTAGCAGTTAAACTCTAGCTTCAAGTATTCAACTATCATTGATCACAGAAACTCAATTCACCGATTCATACTATAAGACAAAACGTATCAGAGAAATTGGCTAGTTACTATCTCAACCATGTAAAACTTTAACCCCTCTCTATAGGCCATTAAAAACTTCATGTAAGCACATAGCTACTAAATCATGATGCAATAGCAATGCTGCATCAACAGTGTGGAAACTTCAAACAACCCATCATCATATCAAATAAGAACATAATTCCAGAAATAACTGTCATAAATTGCACTTTGCACCAATGCTGATCAAATATAGCATATTTGATAAGAGTAAAAAGTTGTACATCCTCTTCCTCGTCAGAGTGCACGAAACAAAGAAAAATGATACCTGAAGCCAAAGATGACTCGGAAAAAAACCATAAAGATAAAACCATGTAAACAATTGCAGCCAACTTGAAACAAAACAGCCTAATTTAAAAAACCTAGTTCATGGATATGGAATGTGCATCGTAGACATATGAGCAAACACCATAATTCTCCTCAAAATAAATCCACATGAAGGGTAGGCCATAAACTTATAAACTGTAAAGTGAATATCAATCAAAAGCATATTAAAATTAGCTAGATACAATACCCTATGATTTGCAATTGTACTTATCCTGTAATAATCCAAACACGCGACAGTGAAATTGCCGAACCAAAACGTAAACCCAAAAGTGAAATTAGCTAGATAAAATACCCTCATACAAAAAATTTAATGAAAAACATGCGACAGTGAAATTGCCAAACCAAAATGTAAAACCCAGAAAGAATAACGAAACATAGAGAAAACCCAGATACTAAACTTTACTGAAAAAGAAAGCAAACACATAAACCCAAAAGAGGAAGAAAGAGAGAAAGATAGTTACCCTGGTAAGCCTCGCTTATCTCTTGAAATCTGGAAGTGGCGCTATTTCCATCGTCCTTTTGCTTATCTGGGTGCCATTTCTACAGAAACCAGCTCATATTATTCAGTAAAAGAAGTACAAATTATAAATAAAAAAATAAAAAAAAAAAAAAAGAAATAGAAATAGAAACTCAATTTAGGTTCTAGAAAAAAGAAGAAAACAAAACGAACCAGCGCGAGACGGATATAATTGGAGCGAATAGCATCCTCCGTAGCATCGTAATCCACTTCCAATATCTTATAATAATCCTGAATTTACACAACCAATTCCATAAATATACAAATTTTTTTTTTAAATAGTAAGCAAACATTTTATCTCTAGGAATTGAGTTTACCTTGGGCTTGGACAGAAGAGAAAGGAAGTCGAAATTGAGGTGAGAATCTTGGTCCGGCTGTTGGGGTTCTTGAGGAGGATTTTCCCACTCGACCCACATCGTCGCCGTAGGCCACGATATATAAAAGCGGCGGCTGTCGGTGGCGCTGTGGGATTTCTTTAAGCCTTTAGGAGATCTTTTTTTTTTTGTTTAAGGAGATACACTCGAGTATAATTTGTCTGCGACGGGGGAGAGGGCTCGTCTGTGGATTCTCGGCGTGCCGCGTAAAGCCTAAAACGACAATACAACCGTCCTGATTTTTTAAATTTTACTTTTTTTTCACTGTTTTCGGGAAAATAAACAAAATAAAAATCCACTGGGAAGTTTCTAGATTTAAATGATTTTTTAATCTTTCTTGCTCTAAATTAGAGAGTATACGGCATACTAGTTTAAGATATATGTTTTTTTTCATGTAAATGATATAATGTGTTAATATATTTATTTAAATATATATAATTTTTTGTTCTTTTTCAATAAATTTATATATTAAATAATTTTTTTGGTATAAAATTATATTAAATGTTACTAAAACTATTATAAAATTATATTAAAACAATATTATATCAAAAGTTATCAAATTTATATCATAGGCTATCAAAATTATATTAAAGGTTACCAAAATTATATCAAAAGTTACTAAAAAAGTTATCAAAATTATATTTAAAAAAAACTAAAATTATATACAGTGCTATCAAAATTACATAAAAAATTATCAAAATTATATTAAAAGTTGTCAAAATCATATCAAAATTTATCAAAACTATATCAAAGTTATCTGAATTATATTAAAGTTATCTAAATTATATAAAATGTAACCCAAATCATATCAAAAGTTATCAAAATTATATTAAAGGTTGCCACAATTATATCAAAAGTTATCAAAACTATATCAAAAGTTATCACAATTATTACAAATATTATCAAAATTATATCAAAGGTTATCAAAACTATTAAATATTATACAAAGGTTATCCAAATTTTTACAAAGTTTTCAAAATTCAATCAAATATTGTCAAAATTACATTAAAGGTTACCACAATTATATCAAAAGTTATCCAAAAAATATATATCAAAAGTTATCAAAATTATATAAAATTATCGAAATTATATTAAATGTTACTAAAATTATATCCAAGGTTACCAAAACTATTATAAAGGATATTAAAATTATATTAAAAGTTACAAAAATTATATCTAAATTTACCAAAACTATTAAAAATTGTTATCAAAATCCTATCAAATGATACTAAAATTATATCAAAGGTTACCAACATCATATCAAATATTCTCAAAATTATATCAAAAGTTACCAAAATTGTATAAAAGTGATCAAAATTATATCAAATGTTATTAAAATAACAAAATCATAAAAGGTTATCAAAATTATATCGAATTTTACTAAAATTATTTTCAAATTATATACAGTGTTACCAAAATTACATAAAAATTTACCAAAATTATATTAAAATTTGTCAAAATCATATCAAAGTTTATCAAAACTATATCAAAGTTATCTAAATTATATAAACTGTTACCAAAATTATATCAAAAGTTACCAAAATTATATTAAAGGTTACTACAATTATATCAAAAGTTATCAAAACTATATCAAAAGTTGTCACAATTAATTATTACAAATGTTATCAAAAATTATATAAAAAATTATCAAAACTATTAGTATTATAAAAAGGTTATCGAAATTGTTACAAAGTTTTCAAAATTCAATCAAAGATTATCACAATTACAGTAAAGGTTACCGCAATTATATCAAAAGTTATCCAGAAAATATAAATCAAAAGTTATCAAAATTATATTAAATGTTACCAAAATTATATCAAAGGTTACCAAAACTATTATAAAGGTTATTTAAATTATATTAAAAGATATCAAAATTATATCTAAGGTTACCAAAACTATTAAAAATGTTATCAAAATCCTATCAAAGGAACTAAAATTATATCAAAGGTTACCAAAATCATATCAAATATTATCAAAATTATATAAAATTTATCAAAATTATTTTCAAATTATATACGTGTTACCAAAATTATATTAAAAGTTGTCAAAATCATATCAAAGTTTATCAAAACTATATCAAAGTTATCTAAATTGTATCAAAGTTATCTAAATTATATAAAATGTTACCAAAATTATATCAAACGTTACCAAAATTATATCAAAAATTATCAAAACTATATAAAAAATTATCACAATTATTACAACTGCTATTAAAATTATATCAAAAGTTATCAAAACTATTAGTATTATACAAAGGTTATCGAAATTTTTACAAAGTTTTCAAAATTCAATCAAAGATTATCACAATTACATTAAAGGTTACCACAATTATATCAAAAGTCACCTAAAAATATATATATATCAAAATTATATAAAATTATCGAAATTATATTAAATGTTACCAAAATTAAATCCAAGGTTAACAAAATTATTATAAAAGTTATTAAAATTATATTAAAGGTTATCAAAATTATAATTAAGGTTACCAAAACTATTAAAAATGTTATCAAAATCCTATCAAATGATACTAAAAATATATCAAATATTATCAAAATTCTATCAAAAGTTATCAAAATTGTATAAAAGTTATCAAAATTATATCAAAAGTTATTAAAATAACAAAATCATAACAGGTTATCAAAATCATATCGAATTTTACTAAAATTATTTTCAAATTATATAGAGTGTTACCAAAATTACATAAAAATTATCAAAATTATATTAAAAGTAGTTAAAATCATATCAAAGTTTGTCAAAACTACATCAAAGTTATCTAAATTATATAAAATGTTACCACAATCATATCAAAAGTTACCAAAATTATATTAAAGGTTGCCACAATTATATCAAAAATTGTCACAATTATTACAAATGTTATCAAAATTATATCAAAAGTTATCAAAACTATTAAATATTATACAAAGGTTATCGGAATTTTTAAAAAGTTTTCAAAATTCAATCAAATATTATCAAAATTACATTAAAGGTTACCACAATTATATAAAAAGTTATCCAAATATATATATATATATATATATATATATATCAAAAGTCATCAAAATTATATAAAATTATCGAAATTATATTAAATGTTACCAAAATTATATCAAAGGTTACCAAAACTATTATAAAGGTTCTTAAAATTATATTAAAGGTTACCAAAATTATATCCAAGGTTACTAAAACTATTAAAAATGTTATCAAAATCCTATCAAATGATACTAAAATTATATCAAAAGTTACCAAAATCATATCAAATATTATCAAAATTATATCAAAAGTAGCCAAAATTGTATAAAAGTTATCAAAATTATATCAAAAGTTATTAAAATAACAAAATCATAAAACGTTATCAAAATTATATCAAATTTTACTAAAATTATTTTCAAATTATATACAGTGTTACCAAAATTACATAAAAAATTATCAAAATTATATTAAAATTTTTCAAACATATCAAAGTTTATAAACTATATCAAAGTTATCTAAATTATATCAAAGTTATCTAAATTATATAAAATGTTACCAAAATTATATCAAAAGTTACCAAAATTATATTAAAGATTACCACAATTATATCAAAAGTTATCAAAACTATATCAAAAGTTGTCACAATTATTACAAATATTATCAAAATTACATCAAAGGTTATCAAAACTATTAGTATTATACAAAGGTTATCGAATTTTTTACAAAGTTTTCAAAATTCAATCAAAGATTATCACAATTACATTAAAGGTTACCACAATTATATCAAAAGTTATCCAAAAAATATATATAAAAAATTATCAAAATTATATAAAATTATCGAAATTATATTAAATGTTACCAAAATTATATCAAAAGTTACCAAAATTATTATAAAGGTTATTAAAATTATATTAAAGGTTACCAAAATTATATTAAAAATGTTATCAAAATCCTATCAAAAGATACTAAAATTATATCAAAGGTTACCAAAATCATATCAAATATTATAAAAATTGTATCAAACGTTACCAATATTATATCAAAGGTTATTAAAATAACAAAATCATATCGAATTTTACTAAAATTATTTTCAAATTATATATAGTGTTACCAAAATTACATAAAAAATTTACCAAAATCATATTAAAAGTTGTCAAAATTATATCAAAGTTTATCAAAACTATATCAAAGTTATCTAAATTATATAAGATGTTACCAAAATTATATCAAAAGTTACCAAAATTATATAAAAGGTTGCCACAATTATATCAAAAGTTATCAAAATTATATTAAAAGTTATCACAATTATAACAAATGTTATCAAAATTATATCAAAGGTTATAAAACTATTAGTATTACAAAAGGTTATCGAAATTTTTACAAAGTTTTCAAAATTCAATCAAAGATTATCACAATTACATTAAAAGGTTACCACAATTATATCAAAAGTTACCCAAAAAATATCTATCAAAATTATATAAAACTATCGAAATTATATTAAATGTTACCAAAATTAAATCAAAGTTACCAAAACTATAATAAAGGTTATTAAAATTATATTAAAGGTTACCAAAATTATATCTAAGGTTACCAAAACTCTCCAAAATCATATCAAATGATACTAAAATTATATAAAAGGTTACCAAAAATCATATCAAATATTATCAAAATTATATCAAAAGTTATCAAAATTGTATAAAAGTTGTCAAAATTACATCAAAGGTTATTAAAATAACAAAATCATAAAAGGTTATCAAAATCATATCGAATTTTACTAAAATTATTTTCAAATTATATACAGTGTTACCAAAATTATATTAAAAGTTGTAAAAATCATATCAAAATTTATCAAAACTATATCAAAGTTATATAAATTATATAAAATGTTACCAAAATCATATCAAAAGTTACTAAAATTATATTAAAGGTTGCCACAATTATATAAAAAGTTATCAAAACTATATCAAAAGTTGTCACAATTATTACAAATATTATCAAAATTATATCAAATGTTATCAAAACTATTAATACAAAGGTTATCAAAATTTTTACAAAGTTTTCAAAATTCAATCAAAGATTATCAAAATTACATTAAAGGTTACCACAATTATATCAAAAGTTATCCAAAAAATATATATCAAAAGTTATCAAAATTATATAAAATTATCGAAATTATATTAAATGTTTCTAAAATTATATCCAAGGTTACCAAAACTATTATAAAGGTTATTAAAATTATATTAAAGGTTACCAAAACTATTAAAAATGTTATCAAAATCCTATCAAATGGTACTAAAATTATATCAAAGGTTACCAAAATCATATCAAATATTATCAAAATGATATAAAAAGTTACCAAAATTGTATAAAAGTTATCAAAATTATAAGAATTTTACTAAAATTGTTTTCAAATTATATATAGTGTTACCAAATTTACATAAAAAATTACCAAAATTATATTAAAATTTGTCAAAATCATATCGAAGTTTATCAAAACTATATCAAAGTTATCTAAATTATATCAAATTTATCTAAATTCTATAAAATGTTACCAAAATTGTATCAAAAGTTATCAAAATTATATTAAAGGTTGCCACAATTATATCAAAAGTTATCAAAACTATATCAAAAGTTGTCACAATTATTACAAATGTTATCAAAACTATTAGTATTATACAAAGGTTATCGAAATTTTTACAAAGTTTTCAAAATTCAATAAAAAATTATCACAATTACATTAAAGGTTACCACAATTATATCAAAAATTATCCAAAAAATATATATCAAAAGTTATCAAAATTATATAAAATTATCGAAATTATATTAAATGTTACCAAAATTATATTAAAGGTTACCAAAACTATTATAAAGGTTATTAAAATTATATTAAAGGTTACCAAAATTATATCTAAGGTTACCAAAATTATTAAAAATGTTATCAAAATCACATCAAAGGATACTAAACTTATATCAAAGGTTACCAAAATCATATCAAATATTATCAAAATTATATAAAAGTTACCAAAATTGTATAAAAGTTATCAAAATTATATCGAATTTTACTAAAATTATTTTCAAATTATATACAGTTTTACCAAAATTACATAAAAAAATACCAAAATTATATTAAAATTTGTCAAAATCATATCGAAGTTTATCAAAACTATATCAAAGTTATCTAAATTCTATAAAATGTTACCAAAATTGTATCAAATGTTATTAAAATTATATTAAAGGTTGCCACAATTATATCAAAAGTTATCACAATTATTACAAATGTTACCAAAATTAGATCAAAGGTTATCAAAACTATTAGTATTATACAAAGGTTATCGAAATTTTTACAAAGTGTTCAAAATTCAATAGAAAATTATCACAATTACATTAAAGGTTACCACAATTATATCAAAAGTTATCAAAAAATATACATATATCAAAAGTTATCAAAATTATATAAAATTATCGAAATTATATTAAATGTTACCAAAATTATATTAAAGGTTACCAAAACTATTATAAAGGTTATTAAAATTATATTAAAGGTTACCAAAATTATATCTAAGGTTACCAAAACTCTTAAAAATATTATCAAAATCCTATCAAAGGATACTAAAATTATATCAAAGGTTACCAAAATCATATCAAATATTATCAAAATTATATAAAAAGTTATCAAAATTGTATAAAAGTTATCAAAATTATATCGAGTTTTACTAAAATTATTTTCAAATTATATACAGTGTTACCAAAATTACATAAAAAATTACCAAAATTATATTAAAATTTGTCAAAATCATATCGAAGTTTATCAAAACTATATCAAAGTTATCTAATTTATATCAAAGTTATCTAAATTCTATAAAATGTTACCAAAATTGTATCAAAAGTTATCAAAATTATATTAAAGGTTGCCACAATTATATCAAAAGTTATCAAAACTATATCAAAAGTTGTCACAATTATTACAAATGTTATCAAAATTATATCAAAAGTTATCAAAACTATTAGTATTATACAAAGGTTATCGAAATTTTTACAAAGTTTTCAAAATTCAATAAAAAATTATCACAATTACATTAAATGTTACCACAATTATATCAAAAGTTACCCAACTAATATATATCAAAAGTTATCAAAATTATATAAAATTATCGAAATTATATTAAATATTACCAAAATTATATCAAATGTTACCAAAACTATTATAAAGGTTATTAAAATTATATTAAAGGTTACCAAAATTATATTAAAAATGTTATCAAAATCCTATCAAAGGATATTAAAATTACATCAAAGGTTACCAAAATCATATCAAGTATTATCAAAATTGTATAAAAGTTATCAAAATTATATAAAAGGTTATTAAAATAACAAAATTATATCGAATTTTACTAAAATTATTTTCAAATTATATACAGTGTTACCAAAATTACATAAAAATTACCAAAATTATATTAAAAGTTGTCAAAATCATATCAAAGTTTATCAAAACTATATCAAAGTTATCTAAGTTATATAAAATGTTATCAAAATTATATCAAATTTTACCAAAATTATATTAAAGGTTGCCACAATTATATCAAAAGTTATCAAAACTATATCAAAAGTTGTCACAATTATATAAATGTTATCAAAATTATATCAAAGGTTATCAAAACTATTAGTATTATACAAAGGTTATCGAAATTTTTACAAAGTTTTCAAAATTCAATCCAAGATTATAACAATTACATTAAAGGATACCACAATTATATCAAAAGTTACCCAAAAAATATATATCAAAATTATATAAAATTATCGAAATTATATTAAATGTTACCAAAATTAAATCCAAGGTTACCAAAACTATTATAAAGGTTAAGGTCACCAAAACTCTCCAAAATCATATCAAAATCCTATCAAAGGATACTAAAATTATATTAAAGATTACCAAAACCATATCAATTATGATCAAAATATATCAAAAGTTATTAAAATATATCAAAGGTTATTAAAATAACAAAATCATAAAAGGTTATCAAAATATATCGAATTTTACTAAAATTATTTTCAAATTATATACAGTGTTACCAAAATTACATAAAAATTACCAAACTTAGATTAAAAATTGTCAAAATCATATCAAAATTTATCAAAACTATATCAAAGTTATCTAAATTATATCAAAGTTATATAAATTATATAAAATGTTATCAAAATCATATCAAAAGTTACCAAAATTATATTAAAAATTGCCACAATTATATCAAAAGTTATCAAAACTATCAAAAGTTGTCACAATTATTACAAATATTATCAAAATTATATCAAAGGTTATCGAAATTTTTATCAAAATTATATATAAAAAGTTATCAAAATTATATTAAAGGTTACTAAAATTATATTTAAGGTTACCAAAACTATTATAAAGGTTATTAAAATTATATTAAAGGTTATCAAAATTAGTTCCAAGGTTACCAAAACTATTAAAAATGTTATCAAAATTCTATCAAAAGATACTAAAATTATATCAAAAGTTATCAAAATCATATCAAATATTATCAAAAGTTATCAAAATTGTATAAAAGTTATCAAAATCATATCGAATTTTACTAATTTTTTTTCAAATGTTATCAAAACTATATAAAAAATTAGCAAAACAAGCCCAAAAGTTATAAAAACTATATTAAAAATTATCAAATATCAAAGGTTACAAAATCTATTACAAATAATATCAAAAGTTATTAAAAATTATTAAAATTATATTAAAAATTACAAAAATCATTTCAAACATTATCAAATATTACATCAAAGATTATCAAAAAAATTATTAAAATTATATAAAAAATTAACAAAATTGTTTAAAATAATATCAAAGTAACAGTATATCGGAGTCTGGTAACAGGAATGCTGGAACCACTTTTCCAATTCAAGGTACATTCAGCTATTGAGATAATGATTTTTTTTTTCTTTTTTTCATATTCAATGAGTCCCACATCAGGTGTTGGTGAAAGTAAATTTATTGCCAACTGATGAATTTGAGATCTGTTCATTTAGAAGAAAAAAAAATTACTGCCAACAATAACTTAAGTACAATGTAAAAACTTGTAGGATCTTTTTATAAATAAAAATTGAAAAATAAAACTATTTAATATATTGAGTAATTAATTTATTCTTTATAAGAAAATTAGTAGTAGTTTTTATTTATTTATTTATTTCTGTTAATATTCCATCAAATCCAAAAATGCGGCGTATTCTCCAATGTACAAAATACAAGCTTTCTCCATTTTCAGTGGTCCATCCAAATTCAGGGAAGGAATATTCCAAGGGCATCCCTATTGTTTGACCATTCCAGCATTGCTAGGCCTGTTTATGAATTTGATTAGATTTTTGATCGAATTTAAATATGATATTAATATTATTTTTATTATATTAAAAAAATAATTGAATTGATATTACGAGTTAAATAAATATTAATTTAATTAAAAAAATATAAATAAATAAAATTATAAAATAAAAAAAATTAATAGAGATAATTATGTCATTTAATAATATATTTAATAAAAAAATATTTATTTACTTTTAAAAAATCATCAACTCTTTTGAAAAAACTATCCAATTTTTACCCATTTTTTTTAAAAATTACTTATTTTCTTATATATTTAATTCTTTTAAACATTTTTTTTAATTTTTTTAAAATATATTTTCACTCACATAGTGAGTGTCTCAAATTCTAGTATTTGTTTATTTAACTTTAGTTCAATTTAATAATTCGAGTCTCAAATTTTATCTAAATCTCTTAGATTTGTAAATGAGTTCGTCAAAACTAGATCCTATTATTTTTTTTAAAAAATTAAAAAAATATTATTTTTTATTTAATTTTTAATAATTTTACTTTTTATTAAGTTTAAAAATATAGATAACATACTTTATAACGTTTACACTAATATATATATTTATATGTATAAACTATATAATATATATAAATAAAAATAATGTATATTATATAATTAAAAAAAAGTCAAGTTGAATCTTAAATGTTAAAATCAAGACTTGATTCATTTTTTGAACATGTCTCAAATTTTTTTTTATCAAAACCAATTTATTGGATTTAATATTTTTGTCCAAATTCATTCAAATATCAATATGATCTTCAGATTTGAGTGAGTAATGTGATTCGTGGATAAGACTAAACATTGTTATTGATCCACTTGATTAAAGTTGACGTGAATCCAAAAATCAGCCCAACAATTCAAATATGATCCAATTCAATTTGATAAAAAAAACAATAATCAAATTTGTTTAGCTCGAACTTAAAATATTTTGAACTTGAATTAATCATATTGAAATGATTAAATTTAAATAACTAGAAAAATAACTTGAAATTAAATTAACTTAATTTTAAAATTTAATAATTTGAACTTAAATAATTTAAGCTTGAACCAACTATCAAATTGAAAATAACCTAAACTCAAAATAATTTAAATTTTTTCCAAATCCAATCTTAAAACAATTATAATTTTCTTTGAATGAACCAAAACCCAAATTTTAATCTGACCAGCAGATTGTCACTTCTCACCAACCAAAACAAACCCAAACCAATAACCAACCAATCAACGTTTGAAGCAAATAATAAACAGACAAAAAGAACCTCCAACTCAACTCCAGCGCAGCACATAAAACCCCAAACCATTACAGTTCATCAATTCTTCAGAAATATCAAACCCCTCCCCGAAGCCAAGCCAATGGCCTAACCAAAAATCCCTCTCTAATTTCAGTATTTCTTTTTAACCATCGTTATCATCGTCTCGCTTTCACTCGTCTTTGTTTCTTCAATGGCCTCTCTCTCAAGCCTCTGTTCTTCTTCCTCTTCTTTGAAGCCTAAGCATAACCAAATCACCAAACTCACTCCTTCGTTTCGCAAAGACTCACTCTCACTCCCATTCTCAGCTCGCTCTAACTCCAACTCTAAACTCTCCGTCGCTCGTGAAATATCCGCCGATTTGTCCAAAACGAACAACGTAGGCGTTTTGAAGAAGGCCAAGCAAGGGGGACTCGAGAAAGATCCTAAAGCGCTTTGGAGGAGATATGTTGACTGGTTGTACCAGCATAAGGAGCTCGGGTTGTACCTCGATGTCAGTAGGGTCGGGTTTTCGGATGAGTTCGTCGCGGAAATGGAGCCCCGATTCCAAGCCGCGTTTAAAGCTATGGAGGAATTGGAAAAAGGCGCCATCGCCAATCCCGATGAAGGACGGATGGTGGGCCACTATTGGTTAAGGAACGCGAAACTCGCGTCAAATTCATTTTTGCAAGTACAGATTGAGAACACTCTCAACGCCGTTTGCAAGTTCGCTGATGACGTCATCAGCGGTAAGGTTAGTTTGGCGATTCCCTTTTAACTCGCTGTAACAAACTAATTGATCATCAATGTTCAAGCCCGGAGTAATTTACTAATCAATTTGCTTAATCCCTTTTTAAACTGCAGATTAAGCCTCCGTCTTCTCCAGAGGGTCGTTTTACTCAAATACTCTCAGTTGGGATTGGAGGTTCGGCTCTGGGCCCGCAGTTCGTCGCCGAAGCATTGGCTCCTGATAATCCTCCTCTAAAGGTATTTGAACAATCATAATTTCATGCTCTTTGAATTTGGCTCTCCTTAGAAAGAACAATTTGATCAAAATTTGTGTTAATAGGTTATATTTTGAAATAGTTTTTTACAGGATAAGTTGAGAATTACAACTATAATGATAAAATTGCACCAGTTGAAAGATTAGTGATAAATTTGAACCACTCACATAAGTAGAGTAGTAAATTTGTACCTTAGCCTTATCCCTAGTTTTATTAGTTTAAATTGTGTTTACATTTGTTTATTCACAATGATGTTTAGTCTGCTGACAGCAGTAGTTTTTATTTGTTAAAGCAATGCTCTAACTTCCCTTTAGAGTTTTTGAGTAGCCTTGTAACTGAATGATTTTAAGTCTTAACTATATATATATTTTTGGAATAGGCTGTTGATTTGTTCTCTGAATTGGCAGATAAGATTCATTGATAATACAGATCCCGCTGGAATAGATCATCAGATTGCACAGCTTGGTTCCGAGCTGGCTTCTACACTTGTAATTGTGATTTCAAAGGTCTGCATCAAGTCATCCTTAATATCTACATACCTTTCTTTGTTCATGTTTTATTCTTCTTTACTTACCTGTTTTATGGACTATATATGACATATATTGTGTATTTATCTAATAAAAACTTAAACCACTCAGAGTGGAGGTACCCCTGAAACTAGAAATGGTCTATTGGAAGTACAGAAAGCCTTCCGTGAAGCTGGTCTGGATTTTGCAAAACAGGTTTTGATCTCAGGTTCTTGTTTCTGCTTTTATTTGTTTTACCCTGCTTCAGAGTATGATTTTAAAATTTTACTTTGTTATTTAATTCAAGGTAGGTTGTCATTGGAGGATATGAAAAGGCTTTATAACTAGAGTTGGGTGTAGATAAGATGCTGAGATGCTTGTCATTTGGAACTATTCTTTCATAAATGCTGAAACCACATAGGTACACCGTACACACACATGGGTTTTAGCTTTTTCTATTGTTTAACTGACCGATGTATGTTTTGCCACCATAATGAGGAGTGTTGTACGACTACTTCCATGATCTTTTTTTTATTTAATAATTGGTCTTATCGTTCTATAAAAGAAAAGGTTTTATTGTGTTTAGTGAGCTTGAGGAATATTTGTGAGTTATTAGATGGTAACTTGAATTTTTAAATCGTACTCCCTATCTGAAACTATACTTAGTTCACTCTGTACGATCCCTTGCATAGAGACCTCACTTGGTATTACTTAATCAACTATTGCATTTAGATGAGAATTTTGTATTCTTGCATGGATCTCCTATACTCTGGAAGCAAATTTCCCAGTAATTTGATTCTCAACTTTATATTTGTTGCTTATGTACACTTTTATGCAGGGTGTTGCTATAACACAAGAAAACTCTTTGTTGGACAACACAGCGAGGATTGAGGGTTGGGTAGCCAGATTCCCTATGTTTGATTGGGTTGGTGGCAGGACATCTGTAATGTCTGCAGTCGGTCTACTTCCAGCAGCACTTCAGGCAAGTAGTCCATGGATTTAATATTTAATGCGGTTATCAGTACTTTGTCGGATATTTCTTTCTAAGTGAATATTACTGCAGGGAATTGACATAAAAGAGATGCTTGTCGGTGCATCTATGATGGACAAGGCCACTAGGAGCACAGTGGTAAGTTTTTTACTGATGTCTTTATAGTTGCTTTAACATATTTTGGTGATGCTTTCAAATGATTGAATAGGGAAGAATTGAATCATGATAATTGCAATTTTTACTTGGTGACCTTGGGTTACTTGTCTTCATTTCATGTTGCCTATTTTGGAAACTAAAGAGTTTAGTTGGCAGTTTCTTAGCATGGGAAAAACTTGCTCCTCATCTTCTATTTGAAATGCTTCCTTTTTTCAGTTTGCTTTTGACTTGCTGTATTTGTTTTGTATCTTGCCTGTATTCCACCTGTTATCGCAGATAAGATCTCCTGTTGACATAAATATTTTTTCCTCCTTTCCTTCAGCTTAGGAAAAATCCTGCAGCATTGCTTGCTTTATGTTGGTATTGGGCATCTGATGGGGTTGGATCTAAGGTATTAAATTCTTAACTATAATATTACAGATCTTATGTTGTCCAAATTTTGGTTTCTCATATTAATGGCTTCTCTTGTGGGGGTTCCTACAGGATATGGTTGTCCTTCCTTACAAGGACAGCTTATTACTTTTTAGTAGGTATTTACAGCAGCTGGTTATGGAATCACTTGGCAAGGAATTTGACCTGGATGGTAACCGGGTATGTGTAACTGTTAACGATGACTCATACCTCTTCATTTTAAGATGTATCTTGGAGACTACTTTTGGTTCAGTGGGCACTTTGTACAAAATGCTAAACTGTAGGACCTTTTCCAGTCAATCACTCTAAACACTCCACATAGTGGGTGTATTACTGGATAAAGCATAGGAGCTGATATGAGGACATTTTGTGTTTGGGGAGAATGATTGATGGTTTTCTATGAAGCACGAACACTTCTGTTAGGGGAGTGTCCAAGTGTCGGACACGTGAGGACACGTCAAAAAAATAAAAATAAAATCGGACACAGTCAAGAACGGCTGGACATATCCGGACACACAATGAAGTTTTTTTTTTTTTGCATATTTCTCCCAAATATGAAATCAATAATGAATAATTTGGTTCTAATGGATTTTTTAAGGTTCAAGTTTTTAAATTCAAAAATAATTTTAAAAATTTTAAAGCTATTTGTATGTTAATATTTGATTGAAAAGTATCAATTTATATTTTTATTGTATATTATTATATAAAAGATATTTTTTTATTGTCGTATCCTATCGTACCCGTGTCCTAATTTTCTAGAAATTCCCGTGTCGCCGTGTCCGTGTCGTGTCGTACCCATATTACGTATCCCTGCTTCCTAGATGGTTTTTCATATGTGATTGAGTCTTACGTTAGGAGTATTCCTTTTGTGTTATGCATTCTCTCACTTACCTGGAGCCATTTTAATGGATTAATTGTTGTCACATCTTGCTCATTGAAGCTTTTTGGCATAATCAAAGATCTATAACATGGTTGAATGGATGCTTAACAATTAAGTGATTGGGCTTCTAGTTATATATTGATGAAAGATGAGAGACACTTTTTATTTGTTTTGTTTGTTGACGTGGCATGAATGATAAGTAGGAGAACCGTGTCAAGTATGAGGAACCTTATTGGAGGCCCAAGCCTTAATTCAAGGAAGTCTGTGCTTTAGCCCCCGCAACGCATATTATGTACAATTTGTTAATATCAAAGCATTATTAAATAAGCCAGCTTTAATTTATTAATATCAAAGCATTATCAAACGAGCCAGAATTCTGTCAACAAGTGTTACTTGGGATCTAAACATTCACTGTGGTGGAGCATTATACAATTCTACTGCATTTTGATATTTTCAGGCTTTGTGTCAAATATTTACTCATTATAAACACGTTTGAGTTGCTTTCTTACATTATTAGGTTTAGTGAAAACACAACTTCTTAATTCATCAGGTAAATCAAGGAATTTCTGTTTATGGGAATAAAGGAAGCACAGATCAGCATGCGTAAGTTTTCCTAATGCCTTTAAAATTCATTTTATCTGTATTGATGAAAGTAATGCCCAGGCCTGATGCAACTTTCCACGTATTATCAATTTATAGCTATATTCAACAACTGAGGGAGGGTGTCCATAATTTCTTTGTGACATTCATTGAAGTGCTACGTGATAGACCCCCTGGTCATGATTGGGAGCTTGAACCAGGTGTTACATGTGGTGACTACCTGTTTGGAATGCTACAGGTTTGATAAGTACCAGTTTTCTAAAACAGCAGGATTTTCTGAATGGACACATGATAAAGGCTGATAATGTTTGCATTTTATAACCTTCTTGTGCAGGGAACAAGATCAGCTCTGTATGCAAATGACCGAGAGTCCATTACTGTTACTGTCCAAGAAGTGACACCTAGATCTGTTGGGGCTCTCATAGCACTTTATGAGCGAGCAGTTGGAATTTATGCCTTGCTTGTTAACATTAATGCTTATCATCAACCTGGTAAATATATGTTTCATCTTCTTTTTAAGAAATTTAATTCATATCTTGCAACCTAGCTGTTCGATCTAAATGTTCTTTGTTGGGTTAATTAATCTGATTGGTCTTTCTTTCTCTATTTTTCGCACATAATTTTCATCTTAGGTGTGGAAGCTGGGAAAAAAGCAGCGGGTGAAGTATTAGCTCTACAAAAGCGGGTTTTAGCAGTACTCAATGAGGCCAGGTAAGATGTCAGATGCTTATAATCTGGTATTTATTGTGCAATTTATCTGAAAGGCCCTGATGCCATTATATGTCAGATATCTATCCTTCAGGGAAGCAACATACTGAAAACAGTTATTTGCCAAGGTTATTGTCATTTTCTAGACATCCTTTATGGATGAATTATAATGTTTTTATTAGTCAGAATTAAAGAAAGTTTTGACTGAAAAGTCTTTGTAGATTGCAGCTACTGATATTCTCTCTCACTTTCTGGCCTTCTAGCCCATCTTTTTCTCTCTCTCTTCTTCCTCTTTGGTTCAAAGGCTTGATGGCCTTCAATGCAATTCCCTTTTCATGCACTGTTTTATTATCGTTTTCATTGGGCTTGGGGTAAATGCATGTGCATGTTTTATTGTTGTTTTTGGCTGATTACTGTTTTCTGTTTCACTTTGTTTAGCTGTAAAGAACCTATTGAACCATTGACGCTTGAAGAAGTTGCTGATCGTTGCCATGCTCCTGAAGATGTATGAACAAAATACTTTTCAAGATACTTCTCACGCAATAAAACGCTGTGCTAACCTCCTTTCTTTTATGGTTGCAGATAGAAATGATTTACAAAATCATTGAACACATGGCTGCGAATGATAGAGCACTAATTGCTGAAGGCAATTGTGGTTCACCGCATAGCTTAAAGGTTTTCGGCGGGGAGTGTAACGTGGATGAATTGTTTGCTTAAGTTGACACAATGAAATTCATGTTTCAGTTTTTATGCTTGTGCTTTCGGTAGAGAAAAAAAAAGTTCCAATAAAATTGGTTTACCATGTATATGATTTTTCCTCTGAACCAGGTACTACCTCTTCTATCAATGTCGAGTTAGAAATAAATTTCCACAGTTTCCTGGTTTGTCATTTGAAGGATAAAGGTCAAAATTTCCTGGATTTGATAACTGTAGTGTGTTTTCTGTGAATTGTGATGACTTGGGTAAGTGTCGGATATGGAAATGTTATATATGGGCATGTACATTTAATTTTTTTTTTTTTTTTTTATATTGAGAAGATTATATTTTTATATCCATGTCTGAATATGTATTGGACACGAATATTGTAGGAAAAATGAAGAGTCCGGGTAGCATAGTTTTAAATCACGTACCAGCTTGCTTTTATGGTGCATGGAGATGGGAGTTATTGCAGCCCTCTGACGGATCTATGCTCCCAAAACTATGCAAATATCTCAGTTTCAGCCTTTAAGGTGTAGCTGTAGTTTGGCATTGTGATTGTCGAGTTCTAAAACTGTGGTTGAGACTTAATATCAGAATTATCTTATGGAAATTCAAATTTGAGTTAAAAGGAAGTGGAATTTTTTTTACCATCGTTTTGAAAATCACTGTTCAATCACATTTTTTTACAAGACAATGCCAATTCGAGTCTTGATCTTCCCATTCCGTTTTGTCCGGACGTTGCGGAAGATCGCTTCAAATTTCAAAACGGGTTTTTCCAAGGCTTGAAAATACACCCATCCATGTCCTTCAAAATATGGTAAGACTCCACCTCACCAACACCGCATGATACGCTTGGTTGTCTTGTTTACTTGTTTGTTTCGGTCTCGATCAGCTGGGACCAATGCTCAGATTACTGTCACAGTTGGAAGGTTCTTGAATCGTGCTCGTAATCTAAAAGCCTAAACCCATACCCATAGAGGGATCATTTCCTCATTCATCTACAAAATTTCACGAGATTCAGGCTGTTATTTATGCCCCATTGTTGTATTTCTAATGCAACTTTCGTGTTTTTTTCCATGGTCGCTCAGAGAATGGAACCCAAAACCAAACTACAAGTAACATCATTTTTTTTCCATGTTTGAAATCCTTTCTCTTTAAGAAAAACCAACAGGTAGTTGAGTACCTTAGGTTAGGTAGTGCAATTTCCTTCATCCTTTCCTTTGTGACTCCCCTTTATTTCAAAGCAAGATCGCAAAAATCTTACATCCCATAAGATAAAAGGAAAGATAAGAAAAAAACAATATTTTTTTTTTAAATCTCATGGAACCACCAAAGTTGTTCAAAAATTTTCAAATTAAAGCATATTCTGTCCACACTTTTGCCGTCAACATGGAATAATGAACTTACAGATTACAGCTAAGATCATCACTATATCAAATATGGGGCCATAGCCTAGCCTAGGCAAATTAAAAATCACCAATGTCCAAACAAATCACAGCCGTTGATCACACATACCTAAGACCAGAATTGATCATCATGTGACTTTTGTCTTGTTCCCATTTTATCACGTCCAACCAAATATTTTAATTGGACACAAACCTAAGCCTAAGCCTAAGGTGAGAATAGACAAGATTCGAATATAATATTAAAAATAATTAAAATATGAATATATCAAAAAATAATATAAATTATTAATGTATTAAAATTTATATAAATATTATATTTTAAACACGTTTATAACATAAAAATAATACGAACAATACAAATACACATTACTAATAGCATTGTTATTGGAAAACGTTTGTGTTGAAAAAAGCGTGATAAAAAATATATTTTAAAATTTTTTAAGTGTTTGATATTATTGTAAAAAAATATCGTTATGAATTGAATATAAAAAAAATATATGTTTAAAATAATAAAAATTTAGAGATATAAAAAATAATAAAATTATTTTATCTAAAAATTAGTTTTCAAAATCCAAAAATTTTATTTTCTTAAGTTTATAAACTATGATTTTAACAATAAAAATATTTTTTTATCAAATTTAATATTATATTTACAGTGAAATATAATTTTTAATTTTAAAAATTATACTAATATTAGACGAGAGAAAAAAAAAAAAAAAAAAGCGATGTGTTTTTCTAGCAGATGTGTATGTGTCTGGTGTGTTGGGGCCCACCTAACCATGTGAACTATACATTGTATACAATAGCGGGAAAAATTAGATTGACCCAAAAAAAAACAAAAAAAGCGTCCCCACTTACAACGTTCGACTGATAACAGTAACTTTAATTAAAAAAATAAATAACGGAGTTCCTCTTTGCCACGTCAACTCACCCGTTACTTTTTTTTCTCACCCCCACCTCGCTACGTGCGCTTTTTATTCGCACCTTTTTTACCAATTTTTTTATTCACAATATTTCTATTTAAATTCCTGAAATGCAGTCGTTTTATACGAAATCTCAACGTAAAAATGAACCGACGTAAGAAAATCTTGAATAAAAAAGAAAAAGAGAAAAACCCCATAAAAATTTTTGCAGAGAAGCTTTGGATTTCAGTGTTTTCTCATTCTATCTTTCTGATTCAGAGCCGAAGAAAGCTTTTCACCGAAGCAAAGCTTTTTTTTTTTTTTTATTTATTTATTATTATTTAAAAATACTATATTCTAAGCTGATCTCTTCACTGGACTTTCTCTTTCTCCGTCTCTGTTTTTTCTCTTTCAAAGCTCGAGCTTTTTCAGCTGTGAAACTCTGATCACCGTTTCTTATGTAAGTCACTGTCGTTTCACTTCGTACATTGTTTGTTCATCAGTTTTCTTCATCTTATTTATTTTTTTAGTTACTGATTTACTCTTACAAGAGATTTTGACAATGTTGGTTTAGGTAAGACTTAAGAGACAGGACAAAGAACATGTTTACTGAAGGACTTGACAACAATGCCCTCAAATGGGTTCGAGAAGTAAGAGTTTTTTTTTTTGAATTCTTTAATTAGAAATTCTCATTTCTTGTTTTTATGTTAGCAGAAGGAGCTTCCATGTTTTTTTTTTAATTTTGAATTTCTTTAATTAGAAATTCTAATTTCTTGTTTTTATTTTAGCAGAAGGAGCTTCCATATTCAAATTCTAACTTAAGGCCTCGAATGGATCCAATTACCAATACCCGTACCGGTGGCCGGAATTCCGGCTTACCACCGCCGGCGAAATTCAGAAGCGGTCATTTGCCAGTGACGTCCACTACTTTAACCGGTGACGTCGACGCGGACAGTGCCTCTGCTTCTGAAAATGATGTCACTACTGACTCAGAGGAAGACACTGTTTATGGAGGGAGGTATTCTCTTGATTCTTCTCCACAAGATGAAAGAATTCCTAATGGAACCACTCAAAGATATGGAAACCTGGCCCAAAGGCGGCCGCGATACGCCACTGCCAGTGATTATACATATTCAGATGTTAGCTCGTCCATGGAGACGATAATGGGAGGGAGAGGAGGTAGTTTGGAGGATAGGTTAGGGAGGGGGAATGGGAGATATCCTGTTGGGAGGGATGGGTTTACAGAGGAGGACGAGTCTTCAGATTCGGCTGGTAGCTCTGAGTTTTCGACTACACAAGTCGGGAGTATTAATGGTAGAATTCCTCGGAGTAGGGCATATGTTTCAGAAGGGTATGCTTCGAGTGTACCTTCTCGGATTAATGTGGGAAGTGCAGCTGAAAAGGTTTGTTTTACTAAAATTTTGGTTTGAAATGTTTTTGATTGTTTTCCAGATTGAGACACAATTCTTCAGTTCGATTACCAGATAGCATATTCATTATTGCTGGACATAATTGAATGCGGAGTTTTACATTAATCAAGGTTTACAGAAGTAACTTGAATGGAAATATGCGGACATAGTAGGAAAATAAATTAAGATTAAGCATATTAACTTTACATCAGTTCTGGAGTTTGCTAATGTTTAGTGCAAATAAGGAGAACTTGAGCTAATTCTTTGGTGGATTATGTAGGCCTACTGTTAGTAGCTATGCTGACTTCAAGCATTTAACACTTCTTCATTAGCTAGTGTGATGGAGAACCTTTGGTTTAATGAATGCCTTTAGGGAAATCCTTCATGATTAGGGGTGGTTTTAATAGGTAAAGGGGGATTCTGAACTTGTTGGTTTCAAAATGTTTATACATTCAGACAATGATTGGAACATCTAGTCCTCACTTTTAAATTCATTTTGAACAATGTAAATGCCATACAGATATAGTTATTATGAGTTATATATAATGCTCATGCTGAGATAGTCTTTTTGCAGGATTTGAATTCTAGAAAGCTACAGCATGAAAAGTTCTCTGACGATGATATTCCAAGTGCACCTCCATTTTCTAGCTCAGTGCAGGAAGTTAAACAAGATTCTGAGCACATTCCAGCGACTGAAAGACAAAGCGCCAAGGTTGCAGCTGATTCACATGATCCAAAGACATTGAAATCCATGTCAGGAGTTGAGCCTGAGCATACTACGAGTAAGAGGAGATCTAATGATTTTGAAAGGTTTGTGCAATGGTCTTGTGTAATACTTATTCAATAATTAATCTGAAAGCACATTAATTATCCAACTACTGCATATACAATCTAGTGCACATTAATATTATATATTCTCTTTGTTCCCAGAAGTAGTGCTGGTGCAGAAGCTGCCATTGCATCTTCAGGTGTTTCAGGTGTTCATCCAGCTCGCGTCCCGACATTTCATGCAAGGTATTTCTGACCAACACAGACTCTTAGATGATCCCAATGACGACAATAGACCTTTTTCCCTGCAGTGTATTAACTAACTGCTCTAAGTTGTTTATCGTATCAAAATCAGTGCGCTTGGACCTTGGCATGCTGTAATTGCATACGATGCATGTGTTCGACTTTGCCTTCATGCTTGGGCTAAGGGTTGCATGGAAGCTCCAATGTTTCTGGAAAATGAATGTGCTCTTTTACGAGATACATTTGGGTGAGTTTAATCTCTTTGTTCTTCTAGAAAGCTAACCTTGACCGACACATTCTCTCACAGTAATTTGTACTATAATGGTTTTTCCTGTTCCGTAAGTTGCCTGTTCATTTTCTCATCTCTCACAGTTGTTTATTTTTTTGAAGTTCCTCTTGTGTTTGTGTGTGGTGAATATTCACAGAAATCTTAACACCAATAGGATTAATTGCTTTTGGTATCAAACTTTCTTGATTTAACTAGTCAAATAAAAGTTTTCATATGTCTGGAAGTCCAATCAAATCAAAGATTTACATGACTACATTTGCCAGCAGCCTCTTGAATTGATGAAAATGCTATCCATATCTCAGAAGGAAATGATTTAAAGAATCTTAATTTGGTTCCTTAACTGATCATGGAGGTTTTGGAATTTTTTATTATTTGTAAACGAGTATGCTATGCTTTACTGTTCTACTCCCACTAATTTTTGCTCTTACTTTCCTTAAAATTTTCTTGTGGTACATAGATTACAACAAGTCCTGTTGCAATCAGAAGAGGAACTAATGGAAAAACGCTCTTCAGAGCTTACCAGTGAGGCAGCTGCCCCAAAACCTAAGAAAATTATTGGCAAGATGAAGGTGCAAGGTAATTTTTCTATCCCAGACTTGACATTTTCATTTTTGAGTCACTTTGTCTTGGCTATCCCTAATATTTTCTTCGCTTGCAGTGCGCAAAGTCAAAACAACCCTGGATCCACCAACTGGCTGTAGTATGTCATCTCTTAGTCTTAGGGCACCAGTAATTAAGCTGGGGAATATACGCTATCACTTGACCAGTTTTCAGTCAACACTCTCTTCAAGGTGGCAAGCTCTTAGAAAGATTCGTGTTGCACCTCGTTTACCTGCTAATGGTTCTTTCTCACACCAAAGTTTAGCATATGTGCATGCTGGAACTCGGTATATAAAACAAGTATCTGGACTGCTGAAAATTGGTGTGACAAGTTTACGCAATAGTTCGTCATCATATGAAGTTGTGCAAGGTATGTCTTTCCAAACCCCTTGATTTCTCGTTAGAGGGTACACAAAGTAGGATCCTGTTTAACTGGATTTATTCATCTTAGCTGCTGACTTGGACTTTGATGTACTCTTCCTCACTATGCTAAAAAAAAAAAAAGATGCCCACATCATATGCCCAAACCATGGAATATCCTAGTTCCTTATTGTTCAGCTATGAGTAGTACTTTGTGAAAGATATGGTTTTGCATGTGAATTGTAGATTGCTTTAAGGCATCCCTATTCATTTATTTAATTGTTTGTAACTAAAAGATCTGGATCGTACTTACCTATAGTATTGCTTGGTAATTGTTCATTTCATTTCCTTTCCTTTCATTCATTTTCTTTTTTATTTATGAACCAGCCAACTTATTCTTTTCTCTTTTATTTTTCCAACATTCTTTCCTCTTTGTCCACATATGTCATTAGAAACGTACTCTTGCATGCTAAGACTGAAAAGTTCAACTGAAGAAGACAGCAAAAGGATGCAGCCTGGATCTGGTGAAACACATGTCTTGTATGTGATTGTTTCCTAACTCTCCTGCTTTCATCTCTAAATTTCTTTAAGACAGTTACTGACAAGATAGGAACTGATAACTCTCGCAGCTTCCCAGATAGTTTGGGAGATG
Organism: Fremontodendron californicum; assembly: GCA_030761205.1. Taxonomy (NCBI): domain Eukaryota; kingdom Viridiplantae; phylum Streptophyta; class Magnoliopsida; order Malvales; family Malvaceae; genus Fremontodendron; species Fremontodendron californicum. The sequence goes on from JAULJL010000026.1 coordinate 18,088,512, forward strand.
ATCTAATTGTTGAAGTTCATGACTCCAAGGGGAAGCATTTTGGCCGTGTCCTTGCACAAGTGGCTACTATTGCTGAAGACTCGGTATTGTTTCAAAATACCGACATTAGTTCTACTTAATTTGTAATTTTAGTTGATTTAATAATGCTCATATGAAAGTTGAATGCAGACTGACAAGTTGCGGTGGTGGTCCATTTATCGTGAGCCAGAACATGAACTTGTGGGGAAGCTGCAGCTCTATATAAATTACTCAACAAGTTCAGATGATAATAGTCATCTCAAGGTGAACTAGTCTTGATTAGCTTAAATTTAGAAATCTGTAGTTCTTTTTCTTAATTAATTACAATAATAAGAAGTTTGTAGTTCATATTTTAAAGAAAGAAAGTTCAGTCCATTTATTTTGCTTTTCAACTTGGTATTATTGCATGACGTTTTGTTTTTTTAAGATGATAAAATGGATTATTGTGAAATAGTTTTATGATATTAATTGCATTCTTCTTTCTCGTTCTAGTGGGGTTCTGTTGCAGAAACAGTTGCTTATGACCTTGTCATAGAAGTTGCAATGAAGGTTCAACGTTTCCAACAAAGAAACTTACAATTATATGGTTCATGGAAATGGCTATTAACAGAGTTTGCCTCGTATTATGGAGTTTCTGATGTCTACACCAAGCTAAGGTATTTGAAAATTGTATTTGTTTACTTTTCTGTTAAGTGTTGCAATTCATATTCTAGAAGGCTACTGTTTTGGTCAATGTGTTTAGGTTTGACATCTTTAAGTTACAATTTTAACAGGTATCTTTCCTATGTAATGGATGTGGCTACACCTACTGCTGATTGCCTCACATTGGTGCATGAATTATTAATGCCTGTTGTTATGAAGGGCCAGAGTAAGAGGACATTGAGTCATCAAGAGGTACTATGCCTTTTCACTTTTTGTTTATAATTTATAATATGCTCCTTCCTTTTATAATACAGCTGATTGTTTGCTGCTTCACCAGAATCGAATTTTGGGAGAAACCAAAGATCAGATTGAGCAGATTCTTTCTCTGGTTTTTGAGAACTACAAATCCCTTGATGAATCATCATTCTCGGGCATTATGGATGTGTTCAAGCCTGCAACAGGGCTTGCAGCACCTGCACTGGAACCTGCTGTCAAACTTTATACTCTTCTACATGACATATTGTCTCCAGAAACACAGAAAAGTCTTTCTCATTATTTCCAGGTTCAGGATTTAATTTCCTTGATGCTGTACCTATGTTTCTACAGGCCTTGCCTCCACTTTCTAAATATTAGTATCTACACAGGCTGCTGCAAGAAAGAGATCAAGAAGGCACTTGGCTGAGACTGATGAATTTGTTACCACCAACAATGAACCCAATTTTATGGACCCTATTGCTATGTCTACTGCTTACCAGAAGATAACATGTCTTTGCAAGAACATTAAGAATGAGATATTTACTGATATTGAGATTCACAATCAACATATACTTCCCAGGTATGTTTTTCCTTCGGTTGTTGTTTGATTTGTTTTAAGCTTGCTCAGCAAGTAAATTTTCATTCATGTGATGGAGCATGGCCAGAAATTTAGAAATAGTTGAGATCCTTATTTGATTTTAGGCTAAGCATGATGATGGCATTAATTACTTACTATTGTTGGGATAATCTGCAATCTTTGAACTGTGCTGCAGACAATATGGTCACGAGTGTGTTATCGTTTAATATGCTTAAACAATATGTTTGTGTTTACCATTTTGAATGTAAATTGTTGATACAATATGCCCATTCACTTTTGAGAACATCATATCAGGTCATATTATCTTGCATGTCTCAACATCTATACAGTTGCTTCCTGTGCGGTATGGCTTATGCAACATTAAATTGTCTTCCTTCTTTCGCAGTTTTATAGACCTACCAAATCTGTCAGCATCTATATACAGCACAGAGCTTTGCAGCAGATTACGTGCATTCCTTCTTGCATGCCCACCGTCTGGCCCTTCACCACCTGTGGCAGAACTTGTTATTGCAACAGCAGATTTCCAGCGAGATCTTGCCAGCTGGAACATAAGGTAATTATTTTGGTAACAACCATTTTTGTATTAATGTTTCTTTGCACTATTGCAAACTCATTTATTTTTCTTCCAGTCATGTGAAAGGTGGAGTTGATGCAAAGGAGTTGTTTCACTTATACATCATGATATGGATTCAAGATAAGCGGCAATCTCTACTTGAGTCATGTAAATTAGATAAGGTACATTCTTTAAGCAACAATCTTATTGCGGATAGTTAATATGAAATGGTAGATTCTTACTCTTGAACTAGATTTCCTTCTTGTAAGTTGTAACATCACAAATGTACTGCAGCCTAATTGATTTGAAGCATCTTACAGATTTTATCAAACTGGTTTTCAAGGAATTTTTTTTATGTCTGAAACTTATATACTTGCAGGTAAAGTGGTCAGGAGTTAGAACACAACATTCTACAACTCCTTTTGTAGATGAAATGTATGATCGACTGAGGGAGACCTTAAGTGACTACGAAGTCATCATCTGCCGCTGGCCTGAATATATTTTGGTGCTGGAAAATGTATGTTATCTACTCCAATTTTCATTTGCTTGTTTTGTGACTTCCTTATATTCCACTCATGCATTAACATGCAACAAATGTTACCTTGCTGGTCTTCCAAAAACTAGCTTGTTTTAGAAAAAAGAGACATGGAGAGATTTCTAGCTGCTGGTTATTTATGTTTTGCACTAGTGATCTTCCAATCAATCTACATCATGAATTGTTTAACCAGTTTTTTTAATAACAAGTAAAAACTTTGGGCTATGTTTCTACACCAGGCTATTTCGGATGTTGAGAAAGCAATAGTGGAAGCTCTGGATAAGCAGTATGCAGATGTAGTATCTCCTTTGAAGGAAAATTTGGCACCAAAGAAATTTGGCCTCAAATACATGCAGAAACTTGCTAAACGATCTGTATGCTCCTATACTGTTCCTGATGAGGTAAGCCATAGATTTTTTAGTTAACAAGAATCTCCCTTGGATTTTCATACTCTTTTGAGTTTGTTCGATTAAGAATTTGATTGTCGCTTTCAGCTGGGCATCCTGTTGAATTCTATGAAGAGGATGCTTGATGTCCTACGCCCCAAGATAGAAATCCAGTTCAAGTCTTGGGGTTCTTGCATACCTGATGGTGGAAACACAGCTCCTGGGGAGCGTCTTAGTGAGGTCACAGTGATGTTGAGAACCAAGTTTAGAGGGTACCTGCAGGCTGTTGTTGAAAAACTTGCTGAGAATGTGAGTCTCATTTAATAAGGGCACAGTGGCTTTTTTAATTTGTCTTGTCTTTTTTTTCTTTTTATCTCCAATATACAAAATTGAAAGAAAAAAAAGGGGGGGGGGGAAAGCAATCTTTCATAGGATGATAAATATGAATTAAAAATTTGAACATATATGAAAACTGGAAAGAACTGTTATATAAGCAAAAAATCTTAGACTATAACTAGAGTTAACTTTGATACATAATTCATTTGTGTGGGTGTCCGTATTGGCTATTCTCAGACTCTGAGGCTGTCTATCCAGTTTAGCTTGTTTATCCTTATGCTTGATGCATCAGAAACATCAATGGCTGCTTTTATTTTTCCGAAGCAGCAATCAGTGTTCCTATTGGAATTTTATTTCCCCAAAAATCACACACAAACACGATGATCTATCATTCTTTTTTTTGCAGATTGTATTAGTCAGTCAGTTTTCATTGGCTATATTGCTCCGACTTTTCATTTTTCTTGAAGTACCCGTGTCCGACACCCGTGTCGACGCATATCTGGACATGGGTATGGGATATGATACTCCAAGGACCCTCCAAATACATGGAAATCTTGGAAAAAATTGAACATACCCGTGTCAGTGTCCGACACTCACACCCGAGTCCGAGTAACATAGCTCATTGGATATGATACTCCAAGGACCCTCCAAATACATGGAAATCTTGGAAAAAATTGAACATACCCGTGTCAGTGTCCGACACTCACACCCGAGTCCGAGTAACATAGCTCATTGGAATGTAATACCCCAAGCACCACATGGCCCCTCTCAGCAATGAAACTAAGAATCTCAATCACCAGTTCATTCACACACACACATACTCATGTTTCATTCTATAAGCAGATTGTATAAGTCAATATATATTCTTAAAGTTTCCCATTCAATCCAAACGTTGCTGATCTATCATTTTATTTGCAGATTGTATCGTTCATTCAGTTTCATCATTCTATATGCAGACCGTATTAGTCAATTATATATACTTGAAGTTTCCCATTCAATCAATTTGAATTTGTTTGAGTGATGTTTTGGTTTCGCTGTGGAATTGATTTTGTATTTCTTTTCGTTCTTTTCTCCAGACCAAATTACAGAACTCAACAAAATTGAAAAAGATTCTCCAAGATTCTAAAGAAACAGTGGGAGAATCCGATATACGAGGCAGAATGCAGCCGTTGAAGGAACAGCTGACAAGTACAATAAATCACCTTCATACAGTTTTTGAGACTCACGTTTTCATTGCGATCTGCCGATGGTACTGGGATCGGATGGGACAGGTAAGTTATAGGTGAATGATGCTGTAAATGGTTTGAATTTTGCTCATCTTACATGATTTTTTTTCCTCCTCATTGCAGGATGTTCTCAGCTTCTTGGAGAACAGGAAAGAAAATAGATCATGGTATAAAGGTTCCAGAATTGCTGTATCTGTAAGTAAAAACATAACAATCTTTTGCTTCCTTGCTGAAAATAAGGTCCCAAATTAGTTATTACAATGTTAAACCAATGAAGCACTTACTGAGCTTTGCATCTCTCAGTCACAATACCTGATAATTTGGTTCTTGCATTGATGCACTTGTCATTATGAAGTTTGCTTGAGTTGTTAAAGTGATCAGAACCTGAAAAACCCACCCAACTCATGCGAACCCAAACTTGACCCAACCTGATTTGACTAGAAAATGCCAACAATCCTAACACGACCTGAACCTGAAATGTTCGAACCCGGAATGATCCAAACCCGAAAGACTTGACCCAAAATTATCCGAACTTAAATTAAGTATAATTTTATTTTTTAAAAATATTATTTTAATTAAAAAAAAAGTCTACAAATATTTAATAACTTTAAGTGTTGGTTTAAAATTTCGTTTTTTATATATTTTTAAAAACCTTTGGAGATTATCTTGTATCCTCTAGTTATGAGTAAGAAAGATTAAAAATATTTTTTCTATTATTAGAATTAAATTCAATTTATACAATTATTCACCATAAATAAAAGGTTTTTTTTTTTTTACAATTATATATCATAAATAAAAAATTTTATGATATCAAAAATCAAAATTGAAGATATGTGTACATGTTGATAAAAATATAATTTTGAATAACTTAATTACAGTTGATAAAGTTTGATTTTATCTAAATAATTCATTCAAGATCTAGTTTGTTTTGATTTTAAAAGTCAATGACTTGAACTCGAGAATGACTCAAACGCAAATAACTTGAGTGTCAAACCCAAATGATCTGAACCTGAAATAATTGACTTTCTTTCGACTCAAAATGAGCCGACCTGACCCAACCCACCCATTTGTCACCTCTATCTGAACTCTGAACTATTCAGCAATTTGGATGTTTGATAGTTACCTAGAGTTTCTGATTGCTTGAAAGTTGAAAGGCAAAATTTGTTAGTTTTTGCTCGTACATTTTACTAACACATCAAAGTTTTTCAGATTCTTTAATATCATTATCAACAAGAAAAGGTTTGGCTTTTGCTTAGACATTTGAGGTATCCATTATCAGTTAGTACATGTGAGTTCTTTAGGTAGAGAGTGATCTATTGTTAATATCTTTGCTATATTGAGCAGTGAATGCATTATTGCTTTCATATTCTTCTCTTGCTGAAAATCTATGCCAGATTTTTAGTAGACATCTTTTATACCCATTTCAAGCCCTCCATAAAGACTCTTGGGAACCTATTATAGTTCTTAGGAGTGGTCGGACCAAAATGGTGCTTACGTCTTATTGTAGGTTTCATGCCGAGAGACTCAGAATATCACCAACTACTGTTTTTTTTTTTTTCATTAAGAATTAGTTTGGAAGAGACCAGAACGAGAGGGGTAAGGCTTTTTTTCTTCTTCATTTCAGCTAGGGAAGTCAAGCAGTTAGATATAAGAATAGGGATAGTTCGTTGTCTGATTTACATAATCTTAACCTATGTTGCTCCGACTCTTTATTTTTCTTGAAGTACCCATGTCCGATGCAAAATCCGGACATGGGTATGAGGATATGATTCTCCAAATACATGAAAATCTTAGAAAAATTTGATCATACCTGTGTCGGACAGATACCCGTGTCTGACACACCAGAATCCGAGTAACATAGATCTTAACCATAAAGCACAAAACCTCATCAAGCACATTGTTACTGCTGTTATTTTATTTATCTGAGGGTGAGGAATCTGTATAGGCCATTATTGATGGTAGCTCAGCAGGAAATTACATATCACAACATAAACCCTAGCATGAAATTACAAAAATTGAATTGGTGATGCTAACAACATTTTTAATGCCAAACATGTAGGCTACTGTATAAGCAATCAAATTACTGAAAAATATAGACGGGTCGAAATCTTTCGATATCTGAATGAATATCCTAAAGGCTAAGCTAAGAAGGAATCATTCTCTTCAAAAGGCCAATGCAAGGTTTTTCCTACACACATTATCATATGAACGTTTAGGTATTCAAATCCGAACTAGTTGGACTCAGATTGTTGGGATATGATAAAATTTTGGTGGGTACGGGCATTGGTTATTTCATTTTTGGATTTTCTCCAGTGACATCCTCAATGTTTCTTCTTCAATGTTTGTTGTACTTGCTAGAAGCAACATCATTTTGTGTTTTTTTTTTTGTTTGTTTTACATTGTATCCTGTTGTTAATTTGCAGATTCTGGACGATACTTTTGCATCGCAGATGCAGCAGCTCGTCGGCAATGCACTCCCGGAAAAAGACCTTGAGCCACCAAGGTCTATAATGGAGGTGCGGTCGATGCTATGTAAGGATGCTCATAATCACAAGGACAACAACTCATACTACTACTAGGCACACAATCATTTGGGTAAGATATGAATTAACTGCTGGTAGTACACACAGATTACATCAAAAGCCTTGGAGGAGGTAGGGAAAGAAAAAAAGAACCTTGGAGATAAAAGTTGCCACCGAGATGAGATGATCTCAATGGCCTTCTGAAAAAAATAGATGACTGAATTTGGTCATCTATGATTCTTATATATGTATGATACAGTTTTGAAAGGGAGCAAGTGACTCAACTGCTCTAAATTCATCGCTCTGCTCTCATAAATATATATATATATATATAGACACTTAGAAAATTGAAATTCTACGCCCTTACATTTTCTTTTTTCACTCCCCAGTTATTAGCTTTTACTTTAATCTGTTATTATACGTATGAAAACTTGAATGATGATCTAACTGTAAAAATAAATAAATTTTCTTCCCTTTTGATCAACCTTCAAGAACATAGTTTAAGAGGCTATGTTCTTGCTTCAAGAATCATTGGAAATTAAAAATAAAAAATGATGAAAGTATTAAATAACTTAGTAGAAAGCATTTCTATTTCTTTTCTTTGTGGGTGGGGGGGGGGTAGTTGAGATGATTTTACATGCTTGGTCTAAGGAATTAAAGAATTTTTTATTATTTATTTTAATGTTATTCAGAACAAGGGGAAACCCCTGCAAATTGAGAAAAGCAAAGAATCCGTGGAAGAAAAAGATATTGCTTCCACGTTTTCTTAAACATGATTGCTTTAGAAAAACTTCCAAATCCCAACAGCTTGCCCTCAAGGAAACAACTTCCCTATAATTTGAAAGCTTCCACCATGTAGGCAACAATATAAAATAAACAACATTTACAGCAATCTGAAACAATAAAAAAACAAAAAAAAAACTGACCGGAAACATAGTAATAATAATAATAGAAAGGGAGTATACGAGAAAGAAGCGATCTGACGGTGTCTTCACTAATGAATTTGAATTGCAATCAGAAATTCTTCAAGAAAACAATATTTACAAACATTGAAAATTTAGAAAGATAAAAGATCAATGGATCTGTTCTTTAGCACCAAAAAAGAATGGTTTTCATGTTACACAACCTGCAAAACACCAAGTTACTGCCTGCATTTTGACAGCAAGAAATGCATAAATACAACATCCAATTCCAACATCACACTTTGTTCTCCAAGTAGTGCAAGGAAATCAGAGAAGCTTTGATATAACATGACAAGAAGTCCAGAACGCTTTCGAGGCAGCTCTTAGAAGTAAAGGGTTTTGGTATATCCTGTCGAAAACAACAAACAAACAAACAAATATATTGTATTGTATGATATCAGCCAAAAGAAATAAACTGAAATCCGAAGGAACGATACAATAGGAAGATGCGGCATGTTATATAGCGAAAGCCGACTGGGGGAACTTCTAGCAGAAAATTGAGAAACTGAGAAACACTGGTTTGTCAAGATTAAAATTATAACCCACCCAATTGCAGTTGCCCCCCAGGATGCCACATTATAAATGACTTTGCTTCCATCCCATGCTTTTAGAAGCTTTCCCTTTTTCTTTTTTACAGAGAAGGTCTTGCTCAGTGCTACAAGTGAATTCAAATGAATGTCAGAATTCCTTTGCCAAATTAATGGCCAGAAATATAGTATCAATTTGGAATAAAAGATACTTGAGATGGAAAATATAAGTTTTTCAGTGAAATGGTATCTTAACTTTCTTAAAACATTTAAGGAGGAACATAAAAACTCACCTTCCTGAAGTTGATTGGGGGTCAAATCCTGGGAAAGAAAAAAATAATAAAGCTCTTTATCATCTAGTGGTGAATAATCCATGATGAACATGCATATAGACGGTTTTATTCAGTCTGCCAAAAAGTAAGACCACAGAAAAACTTTGACATAATACTACCAAATTTTCCGGCTTAAGCGGCATAAGTGTATTATGTGTGAATGAGTACAAAGAGAAAAATTGAAGTCCAAAATAATAATAACACCAACAAAGAGCAATAATTTCACATACCTTAGTCTGTTTAAGGGACAGCAAATATGCAGCCATAAAACATGCAATGCCATCTACTATATCCTCCTGCCTAACAAGAACATAATCTTCTCGATCCAAATCAACATCTTCATCTTCCCAAAGATCATTTTCATTGACCATGTCCCAAGAACTACCTTCTTCTGGTTCCATAGAAGAATTTCATTAGCATCCAGGCAACAAAGATAACTTCAATATACTGAATAAATATGCATGTTCAAAGTCTTTGCAATGAGTTGAAAATGATATATGCTAACAGTCTAAACGGGACCATCTTTGGATGCATACCGGCAATGTTTTCTGGAACTGGCACCTGAGCACACTCTAGCTTTTCAAGGAAGTCAGAGCATTGAACTCGGGATTTGAGAAGATCACACAACTGCATTTAAAATAAAAAGGCACAAACTTTAGACATCCAAATTATTTGGAAATATTTGATAGGAGAGCAAATGCCAACCTCATAAACTACTGCAAATTAAGTAGATCTCCTTTCTAGCAGGTTGCTAATTTTATATGCATAATCTGTCATAAAGCTATTTACATTAAATTTTTAAAAAAAAATACTTCATAAATTCAAGGTTTGAGCATATCAAATCAAGTATAAGGGGTCACCAACTCACCGTATTTAATTGGGATTTCAATATTTATTGCCATCAAAAGATGCAGGTCGACAAGGGAAGTATAAAAGTGGAATACGCGCTTTTATTTTGATCCATGACATTTAATAAACAGGCGATTACAAAGTGGAATACAATGAAAAACAACAACAAACACACACTTCACACACCAAAGTGGAATACAACCATAAAAAAATCCAAACGGCAAAACCAACGCTCAATCAGTAACTTACAGTCTAGCAAAACTACACCTTGTTACTAATTTTAATGCAACAGCGAAAGAAAGTACTTGACAGTTGACATAGATATGCAACTGATGCATCACAAACCAGACCATTATCCAAATGAGAACTACCATTTAGCTATAATATAAGTTTAATTGTCTCATTCAATTTCAAGCTGAGTTCAACTCAGATCCGAATTACTCATCACTCGAGGAAGAAACGCATAATCCTCAAATGAACTACTTAGCTTAGCTGAACCTCTATGAATTAAAAATTTCAAAGTTCTCTTCTGACCATAGAATTCTTCATAACAAAACATATAATAAGTTTGGACAAACTAAATCTTCACAAAGAACATAACAAACCATCAAAATGAAAACCAATTGTTTTTACGAGCTAAAAATATGATTATGTAAGATTCTCACTTAGAATTCCTTTCCTTCCCTTAGCATCCAAACATAAATCTAAAGCCAGAATCAAACCCTAAGAAAACAAACAACAAACAATAAGCAAAAAGCAAAAAGAATAAAACAAACCTCATCGGCTTCTTGATCTCTTCGAAAACCGACGCCGCTGACTTCCCCTTGAGGATCCACGTCATCTTTATCGTCGTCATCTTCATCATCGTCATCGTCGATTCCACCTTCGCTGTTACTAAGCAATTCGAGAGCTCTCTGGCACTGTTCCAGCACAACTTGCAAAGTCTTCCTCTTAACGCGAACCTGATCTTTCTCCTCCACTACTTTTCTCTTCATCTCCCCAACTTCCATCGCGAACGATTCGTTGCTCGAGCCCGTTACCTCTATCTCCATGTCGACAACCCTAAAACAAATCTAAAAAATTCCACCTACGCCCCTCGAATTTCAATACCTAGAAAATTCAAATCAGATTAAATTTAATTTTTTTGAAATTCCCGTCGCATAGGGAAATCGGAAATAGAAGGAAGGTAATTGAATTTATTTATTTTTTATAATTAGTGGCAAAGAAGAACATGTGCTTTTTTCTTTTCAAACTCTTTTGTTTTTGATTTGGTGGTGAAAACAGAGAAAGGAAAAGGGGCATATAGCCGCCGTGTCAGCTTTGGAGCTAGCTACATGCTGGATTTTGAGATCCGTTTTGGTTTGGGTTGCGTGCCCCGACCACACGGGGGAACCAGAAGTTGGTCAATTTTATTTAATTAATTATTATTAGTTTATTTATTTATACTAAATTTGTGTTTAATTTAATTCCAACTAAATTCTTTATTTATCTAGAACAACGTTTCGTATTAGCATCTTGGTTTGGTGAAAACTAAAATGTACTTTAGCTATTCTCTCTTGTCTTCCTTGTGTTGTGATGTCGTTTTAGGAGTTCAATTTTTTTTTTCTTTTTTATATTTGATGAAACGGTTAAGAATTGAAATTTACTTCAAATTAAAATTTCAAATTGGATTATTATTCTGTACACTATTAGTGAATTTTTTTAACTTCATAAACGAGGTTTATATGCTTCCGTAATTTTTCATACGATTTATATTTTTTTAATCCGACCGTCATATTTTGTTTTTTATTCTCATAAATCATGCACGTCGAATTTCGAGTAAATTAAAAATGTTTAACTATTTGTTCCAACGTAAAAAACTTTCAACCGTTATATATATTGAAAAATACAGTATTCTCGATCAATATGATATGAATATCGGATCGATTCAAAACTTTACGTGCACGACGAGTACGATTATATTGTCAAATCCGACGGTCAGTTTGTACAAATATAAATCATATGAAAACTTATGAAAGCGTGTAAACTTCGCTTGTGAAGTTAAAAAAGTTCACTGATAATGTACAGGATAATGATCCTTTTAAATTTTACTATCAATAATGTTCTTATTAATTTCAATAAAACAATCTTTTTTTATTCAAAATTTATAGTATAATTTACACACTTTATTACTTCGTTTTTAATATTATCTCTTCAAATTTTAAATCATTTAAACATAATTTTTTAAGAAATTACATGAGAATAATGTGTTATTTAATAAATTGAAATTTTAAATATTGAATTTATAAGTACTGCAATTTGTATTATAAAAATGGTTTGGTATATTATTAAAAATTAAGTAGTGAATATAATTATATTATTTGATAACTATAAATCTTGAATTTTGAAAATTATTCATTTCACAATTTTAATCTTATTAACATAATATTTTATATTATTTTGAATAATTATGGATAAAAATTAAAAGAGATAATTTAAATATCTCATTTTTTGTAATAAAAAAAATAATTTAGTTCAAATATGATTTTTTAAAAAAATAAATTTGACTTAACATTTTTTACATTAAGTGATAAGTAACTCTTTACTTACTTATTTCATTCAATATTTTTTTTTTTTGAAAATTTTATATTAAATAAAATTTAATATAGATCATCGAACACATTAAAAAAAAAATATTAATTTTTTTTTCAATACACACTCTAAATTTCCATGTTCATATCACATTAGCCTTTAAATGCTTAGCCTATGTAATTTTTGACGATAAAAACAAAACAAAAAAGTAAAATTTATAGTAACACCTTTCTTATATATAAATTGTTATCTATCACTAACATTAAAAGCAATCCCTCAAATGCATGAGAGGCAAGAATTAAATATTTTGAACCCATGCTTAGTTGACTATTAAGCATGGGCATTAAGGGGGTTGGATGTTAGTTTGGATATTTTATATTTTATTTTTTATTAAGAAGGAAAGAAAGAAAATAAAGGAAAGGAAAGGAAAAAAAATATAGAGAAAAAATTGTGTGTTCGTGTTATTTTTTGTGTTCAAAATATTATAAACTTATATAATTTTTACACGTTAATAATTCATTTTATGTAGATTTTGACACATTCGGATATTCGTTAGTGTTCATATTATTTTTTGTGTCGTGTTCGTGTTTTTTTCGTATGTTCAAAGTATTATAAAGTTTTACATATTAATAATTCATTTATGTGGATTTTGACACATTCGTGTATTTGTGTTGTGTTCATGTTATTTTCGCTTCGTGTCGTATTTTATTGTTTTTTCCATGTGTTCGTGTCATGTTTCAATTCATCTAAATATTTTACATAGTTTGTCATGGTGATCTAATTTAGACAAATTTTTGTGTGTTCATGTCGTGTCTCAATTCATTCTATATTTTACATAATTTGTTATAATGATTCAATTTTAAAAAAAAAATGTATGTTCGTAACATGTTCGTGTTATTTTATCGTGTGTTTAAAGTATTATAAATTTATATACATTTTTACACGTTAATAATTCATTTTATGTAGATTTTGACACGTTCATATATTTTTGTCGTGTTCATGTTATCTTTCATGTTGTATTTTAATTATTTTTTCATGTTGTGTTCGTGTCGTATAATCATGCTATGTCCGGAATTGCCAAGTCTAATTGACACTATTCAAATAACTCCCAAATTTATGTCGCGCGTCGTCATGCTCGTGTTATTTTTTCTGTTATAATAGTATTCAGGGTATTATATATTTATATAAATTTTGACACGTTAATAATTCATTTTATGTTGATTTTGACATGTTTGTGTATTTGTATCGTGTTCATGTTATTTTTGTGTCATGTCGTGTTTTAATTATTTTTTTCATGTTATGTTCGTATCGTATAATTATGTTATGTCTGAAATTGTCGGATGTAATTAACCATATTCAAATAACTCTCAATTTTATACTAGGTGTCTTATAAGAATATAAATTATTATTTTTCTAAATTATTATATTATACTCCTGCATTTTTTTCTTTCAAATTTATTACAAAATATTAATTCAAATTTGATAACATTTCGCAGCAAAGCGCGGACATTATCTAGTATTTTTAAATTCAATCCTTTCGTCCAAAGTTTACGTTTTGTCATTTCAACGGAAATAAAATCTATGTTTTAGTATAAAATTTATGATCTGATTGATATTATGAATTAAGTGACACAAATTCAATTAAAAAAATTAATTAATAAATATATATATATATTAATAAGATTACATTAGTTTTTTTAAATGAAAAAATCAATGTTACATATTTTTCACCTGAAACCCAATATGTTTAGTTAATAATAATTTTTTATTTTTTTTCACTCACAAAATGAATATGTCATATATAATATATAGTAAGAATAATGGAAGAAATTTTGAGCAAAATCACATGTATGGAAGAAAAAACATATTAATAGGGAATTACATGAGGTTTTAATATTAATTTTTTATTTATTAAAAATGATAAAAAGAAAAAGTAAATTCATGATAAATTACATAGAAAACCATTCTAATTATGAAATAATGTTACATAATATGTTCAAGAAAAAAAAAAAAAACAAATAGAGAAGCATGAAATAATGTCATTTTAATTGTTTAACGTGATAAAAAATTGAAATGGAGTTTGATGAAATGTTCAAATTGCATTACTTTTTTTTTTTTTCTTTATACTGGAGATTATCAACGAAATCTTGATTATAAAAACTAAGAATTCAGTACTAGTAATAGACTACGGTAAATTATATTGTTGTTAATTAATTGAAAATTATGAGTATGAATTGCAAGAAAACTAAACTCTGAATTGAAAACTGCGAGTTTGTGTAAGAATAGTAGAATACTGATTTTTTTTTTTTTTTTTGTCTTTTATGTATTTCGCTATTAAAATTAGAAATCAAAACTAATTAAATGATAACAACTTTTGAATAAACAAAAAATTATTGATTAATTAATTGAAAAATAATATTTATAAAAAATAAAAATCAAAAGTTGTCAATGATAAAACAATATCATAAAACATGATTTATTTAAAAAAGCTTTGTTATCTTATATTTAAGTTTCCATTTTCAACATTAGTTTTTTGTATAGTTGCTTTGAATTTGAAACTTCATTGATTTCATTTAAATGTTGTCACTCAATTTAAACTAATACTTCATTTCACGGGTAAAAGACACTTATCCTTTAGGGTTTAGTGAAAATTATACTTATTCTCTTAAAGTTTTGAAAATTTCACTTTATCCCCTATTCAAGTTATAAAGAAATCAAATGATAATTTTATCCTTTAAGGGTTTTGGAGATAACTCACGATTAGAGGTGATAACAGTTCGGTTAGGTTCGGTTTTAGACCAGAATTGCAGTTAATGTGCAGTATTATGGTTTTTAGCACTTTGCGGCTACCGAATCGAATAGAATAAAAAATCGAACCAACTCGAACCGAATTTCATCAGTTCGGACCCGAACCCGATTTTATTTAAAATTTTAAACCCCGACCCGACCTCCTTTTAGATATACTCGAAACTGCACCGAACCCAATTTTATTTAAAATTTTAGCCCTCGATCCTGAAATCGACCTCGAAAAGACCACCCCGATCCCATCCCGAATAGACTGAACTAACCGACCCTTTTAATTTTATTTTAAATATAATTATTTAAAATTATATATAATATAATATATCATTTATATTATATAATAATATATAATATACAATAAATAATTTATTTTTTAAATAGTTAAAATTGATTAAATCGACCGACTTAAATCGATTTTGATTTTTTCGGTTTTAGAATCTTTGTCAGTCGGTTCGATCGGTTTTATAAGTTTAGTCGGTTTAATCGATTTTTGAAATTTTGGAATCAAACCAACCGAACCGACTGAATGCTCATCCCTAATAATATATAGAATTAAAACATATATAAAAATTTAAAAGTAAGAAAAATAAAAAAAATAATCGAGGGTGGGCCAATTCGGGTTTATGGTAAACCTGAACCCAATCCGAACCCGTTATTTTTTGAAATGACCTTCCTGACCCGACGGTTCAGATTATTTTGCCAACCCTATACATGTTCTATGCCATAAAATGACAGTTTTGACATGATATTAATTTTTAGGGGGGAAAGAGAGTATTATCCAAACTAAAAGGGGTACCTGGAATTATGATATCCAAACTAAAGGGTCCGTTTAGATATATTCGAAACTGACCTGAACCCGATTTTATTTAAAATTTTAGCCCTCGACCTCGACCTCGACCCCGAACCCAACCCCGAAACCCCCCTCAATCCCATCCCAAATAGACTGAACTAACCGATCTTTTTAATTTTATTTTAAATATAATTATTTATATAATAATTTAAAATTATATATAATATAATATATCATTTATATTATATAATAATATATAATATACAATAAATAAATTATTTTTTAAACAGTTAAAATCGATTAAACCGACCAAACCGACCGATTTAAGTTGGTTTCAATTTTTTCGGTTTTAGAATATTTGTCGGTCGGTTTTATAAGTTTAATCGATTTAATCGGTTTTCGAAATTTTAGAACCGAACCAACCGAAACGACTGAATGCTCACCCTTAATAATATATAGAATTAACATATATAAAAAATTAAAAGTAAGAAAAATAAAAAAATAATCGGGGCGAGTCAATTCGGGTTTATGGTAAACCCGAACTCAACTCGAACCCGTTATTTTTTTAAATTATCTGCTTGACCCGACGGTTCGGATTATTTTGCCAACCCTATACATGTTCTATGCCATAGAAAGGCAATTTTGACATTATATTAATTTTCAGGGGTGAAAGAGGATATTATCTAAACCTCAAAGGGCATATGAAATTATAACCAAACCTCATGTGAATTTTAATACTTTTTCCTTTAACAGGTGATTATAAACACTGACTAAAAATAATCTAAATATTATTTTAGAAAAAAAATTATTTTATAATGCATAGTTTTCATCAAATTTAAGAGGAGATAACACATAATTATAATTTTTCCTTTAAATTTCACACTTACCAGTGCGCACCAATTAACATATCTTAAAAATAATTATACTTTCAATGTTTTTTTTTTATATTTTATATTTGAATTTGTATTTGATATTCTAACAATAAAACTTTTTAACTTTACAAGTTTCAACTTTTTTTAATATATTCTAAAAGATACCACAGTGCTCTGATTCAAATTCATCTTTTACACTAAACATGGAGATAGGAAACTTCTTAATTTTTCTTTCTTTACTTCTTGTTTTCCTTTTCACAATTTCTTTCTATCCTAACAAATATAAATGGGGTGTTTGAGAACAATTCTAAAAGTCGTTTCCAAAGCATATAGCTCAAGTTATTTTCTTAAACACCTTTTATTTAATTTATGTCTTATGTAAAATATTTATTATTCAATAACAGTTAATCCACTTCAAATAAAATAATTATTAATTCTTACTATTAAGCATCAAATTTAAAATCAACTAATAATAGATGAAGAGGTCCAATTTGAATATAAAATTATAAAAATTTATAAAATCAATAAATATGAGATAAAACTACTTTAACACTTGTAAAAAATTAACTGTAAAAAAATCATTAAAAGAAAAAAAGGCAACACTTTAGGAAATGAGTTGCATATATAAATTAAAAAAAAAAAAAATCGAGAATAAAACTGTATATCTAAGAATTATATTTTCATATTCACATTTTTTTAGTAAGTTGAGACACTTTAATAATGCATAATAATTCTAATATTATAGGTATAAGTTAATATATATAAAGCTTTTGACTTAACAATAAATATATTTAATTTTAATTTAAGAAGTTAAGAAGTTAAGTTCAAATATCTATTCTCCAACTAAAAATGTAACTTGTAATTTTTTTACAAAAGTATATATAAATATAATAATTCTTTCGTTTCATAAATAATAGTTTGTTTGTATGCATTTAATTGTTGAAACAAAACATCGTTTGAAAATTTAAAAATCCATCTTACTTTTTTATTATCCTTTAACTATAATTACTCTTTTTTTTTTTTTTTTCAAAATATGAATACTTAAAAAATTATAATCAATAAAATTTTTGTGAAAAGTAAAAATAAAACATGAGATAGAAAGAATACTAAAATTTAGAGCTCAGTCAATAATGGCTATGATCTTTCTTGACCCATGTTTCGAATCGTACTTTTTGTTTTTAACTCTATCAAATCAGGATCGACGACCCCACAGGAGATCAGAGCAACCGTGATCAATTCCGTAAATCATCTGGGCCGGTGGGCCCAACTCGTGAATTCACCGGGGGGCAAAAGACAGTCAAAAAAGGGAAAAATTACCGGGAGTGTCATTTCCCTCTAAGCACAATTATTTTTGGAACAAAAAAAGTAGAATTAAAAAATAGGGGTGACGTGTACAACGATTCCCTTCTGTTTTGGAGGGAGGGCTTTTAGGCTTTTCCTTTGCTTTGACCAAACGGGGTTTCCGTTGAGTAAAGAATTCCGAACCAATGGAGAAAGAGTCTCTCTTGTCTCACCTTTACGCTTCTTCCTTATTGCCTTTTTTTTTCTTCTACATTTTCCTTTTTCCCCTTTTTCCACTAAGTACGTTTCAAATTCACGTAGAAGTTTTTTTTTGTGTGAAATTTTTTGGTGTTATTTTGGTGTGAGTTTAAGTTTTGAAATTGTTTTTGTTTGTTTAAATGTTGCGAATGAGTGGCATTATTGAAATTGATGAGTGCAAGGTTGGTGCAGAGGCTGCTGATCGTTTGATTTTGTGACCTGTTTGGGATGTGATTTTTGTGATTCTGAGTGATCAGAGGATTATGGCTGAACCATCTCAGACACAACAGGTTTTTAGCAATCTCTCTCTCTATTCTTTTTCTTGTGTTAAATTTCTAGCTCGTTTATAGAAGGCTTTGATGTTCAGTCTTCAAAAGCAGAAAAGACAAGAACTACATTTTGTGTTTTTAATGGAGATTTTACTTTTTTTTATTTTTTATTTTGTAATCAGAAAATGCCTAACAAAAAGGAAGAGCCGTCTCAAGCACAACAGGTTTTGATCAATATCTTTTTTTCTTTCTTCTGTTAATTTTCTATTAGTTTTTAGAAAATTTTGGCTTTCAGAAACAGAAAAAAGAAAAAAAACTACAGTTTGATTTAACGGAGATTTTACGTTAATTCTTTTTTTATTTTCTTGATTAGAAAATGCCTAGCAAAAAGGAAGAGCCATCTCAATCACAACAGGTTTTGATTAATATTTTTTATTTTTTTTTCTTATGTTAAATTTCTATTCGTTTTTAGAAGATTTTGGTGTTCAGAAACAGGGAAAAAAAACTACATTGTGATTTAACAGAGATTTTACGTTAACTCCTTTTTATTTTCTTGATCAGAAAATGCCTAGCAAAGAGGAAGAGCCGTCTCAAGCACAACAGGTTTTGATCAATAACTTTTTTTTCTTCGTTAATTTCTATTCGTCTTGGAATATTTTGGTGTTCATAGACAGAAAAAAGAAAAAACTACATTGTGACGTTAACTATTTTTTTTATTTTCTTGATCAGAAAATGCCTAGCAAAAAGGAAGAGCCGTTTCAAGCACAACAGGTTTTGATCAATATTTTTATTTTATTTCCTTTTTCTTCTCTTTAATTTTCTATTCATTTTTAGAAGATTTTGGTGCTCAGAAACAGAAAAAAGAAAAAAGAAACTACATTGTGATTTAACGAAGATTTTACGTTAAGTCTATTTCATTTTCTTGATCAGAAAATGCCTAGCAAAAAGGAAGAGCAGTCTCAAGCACAACAGGTTTTGATAATTTTTTTCCCCTTTTCTTTTGTAAATTTTCTATTAGTTTTTAGAAGATTTTGGTGTTCAGAAACAGAAAAAAGAAAAAAACTACATTGTGATTTAACGGAGATTTTACGTTAAGTATTTTTTATTTTCTTGATCAGAAAATGCCTAGTAAAAAGGAAGAGCCATCTCAAGCACAACAGGTTTTGAATTTGATCAAAATATATATATATTTCTTTTCTTTTTCTTCTGTTCTATTAGTTTTTAGAAGATTTTGGTGTTCAAAACAGAAGAAAAAAACTACATTGTGATTTGACGGATAATTCTTTTTTTATTTTTTTATTTATTTTTTTGATCAGAAAATGCCTAGCAAAACGGAAGAGCCGTCTCAAGCTCAACAGGTTTTGATCAATATCTTATTTCTTTTCTTTTTCTTCTGCTAATTTTCTATTCGTTTTTAGAACATTTGGTTTTCAGAAACAAAAATAAAGAAAAAACTACATTGTGATTTAACGGAGATTTTATGTTGATTATTTTTTATTTTCTTCATCAGAAAATGCTTAGCAAAAAGGACGAACCGTCTCAAGCACAACATGTAGGCCTTTTTTCCCTTGTTCACATTATAGTTTTTATGGAAATTTTGGACTGAAAATTGTTTTCTGTTTTGTTTCTGATTGTATGGGTGTAATTTTGTTAGCAGAGGATGGCTTCCAAAAAGGAAGAGCGGGAGCCATCTCAAGGACATCAGGTGTAGATCAATCTTGCTTTTATTTTTTCTGATTCTTTTTTCAAAGAAAAGATTTCAACAATCAGGGGAAAATCAAAACCTAAACTCTGATTTTTAAAGGAGATTTTGTGCTGAAAATCAATTTTGTTTTCTCTTAAGGGAGATGCTGCATCAGCTGATTCTGCTGCTCCTCCAGGTCCAGCCGGTCCACCAGGCCCACCGGATCATCTGAATTCTCATGCTGGCAACTCGGTAAACTGTTATCTCCCCTATGAGTTGTTATTTACTATTCTGAATTTAGAATTGTTGATTGAAAGTTGCCGTGTGAGTCGTGACCATTCATTCCCTAAATTACCATGCAGTCATCTTTATCATCATCAAGATCAGGTTTACAATCATCTTTGTCTACTACTTGTCTACATCTTATGTGCTTGGGCCTTGGGGGATTTCAACTAAATGTTTTGAACCATTTCATGGAAGGATTGCCTATATAGCAGTTATTTCTCTTTTGATATTATCATGCATATTGTAGCTATTACTAACCACATTAAGCTTAATCTTAGAATTTTTAAGTGACCATGAGGAAATTTGATGCAAGAGAATGAACTGTGTCCTGTATTTGAAGTGCATTGCTAGATTTTACCTTCCTGAGATCGTTGCTTACATTGTCCCGCATTCCCTGTTTCTTAAGCATGCAGTTTTCAAAATTGTAAAAGTTAGTGCGTTTTAAGGTTTAAAACTTTCTCGCAGGTTTTAAAGAGTGGGCCACTTTTTTTATCATCTAAAGGTTTGTATGCTTGCTTTTGCAATTTAATTCAGTTACTCATATGCTTTTCACCTTACGTTTTGTGAAGCACCATTTCTACTTACATTTTACTAGAAAAATGTGCATAAAAAAAAATCACGGTCCCAGGATAATGGCTTGGATTCTTATCGATTATTATTATCCCTTTTTTTCTTTATTAAAGGAATTGGATGGACATCATGGAAGAAAAGGTGGTTTATTTTAACACATACTTCGCTGGTTTTCTTCAGAAGCGATCCTGTAAGTACTTGCAATATGGCAGATTGTCAGTCTCAATATGGATGCTTGTTCTTGTTTTTCTGTTTTTTACATCATCTGCTGCTGTTTTCTTGGCACAACAACTGAATGATCATAAATAAACAGTAAAAGGACAAATGATGTGGTGCTGTTTTTCTGACTCTACGCGATTTTAGGATCCTTGGGGATGATACTATGCTATGATTATCTTTTATGTGCTCTAATTCTCTCTCAATCAGAAGCATCTGGTTCTTGAGTTTCATTTCCTCTTCTGTGAATGACTATTAGTGGCTAGAATATATCTCAATCAAAAAGATGAATGAAAATGAAATCTCGTGTCTATTTCACGCAGCAGGTCTTGTCAGTGTTTTTTGCAGTTTTTAGGTTGTCTTTGGACAGACTAAATAAGAATATCTGGAAACTGTCATGCTAGATTAAGCCTAAGGAAATTGGGAAAAATAACCTAAAAATTAAGTCATTAGTGCGGCTCTAAATTCATGAATTTTACTTATCAAGGAGAAATGAATGCTAATTTAGATGCACTACAACACATATGGAGCCTCCTCGACAGGTTTGTGATATTCGAGAGCTTCACCTTGAAGAATGATATAGAAAATGATTTAACTATTGCTTGGGTTGAGGAAAGGACTTGGGCTAGGATATTGGGGAAGAACTCGAGTATGCAGTCCGTGAGGCAAAAGTAAAAATTCTAGATGGTTTGATATTTATTGGTTGGATGTTATTATTATCCTGATAATATTTTGTTCTCTTCTCTCCACATTCCATGCACTAGTCCATTTCTATCTCTCTTGCTGCATTTTGTATACTTAAGGTTTTAGAAGATTAATATTCTCTTGTTTTACTTCTCAGAATGCCATTTCTCAGAAGGGCAATGAAGTGAATTTAACTCTTGGCGGTATTGATCTCAACAATTCAGGCAGGTCGGCTTGCATTTCTGAAAAGATTATCAATTCTTGATCTCTTCTTCAAATTGTGAATATCATCAAAGTTGGAAGCGTTTACTAACTCGTGGTACCTTTCAAAATTTCTAGTGTGGTTGTCAAAGCTGATAAAAAACTCATAACTGTACTATTTCATGATGGTCGCGATGGACGAACCTTCACACTCAAGGTTCTTCCTCCCATTCTTCATCTATAATTTCTCATTTGATTACTTTTTTCACTGTTTTGGATCATACTTTCCTCTAAAACTGTTCAGGTTTTCAGATTCATGGCCCTTTAGTATTACATTTTCCTTAGCTTGATAAATAGTTGTGAGCTTTCTGTTTGAACAGCATATATCAAGATTCTGCCAAAACAGTGAAAGATCTTCCTCATACCTAAAGATGACCAAATGAATCTAACCAAGGCTGAGCTTTAATGAAAAGCTGAAGACCTTGTTCTGAGCGACCAACACCTGCGTGTAACCAGAATGCCCTGAACCTGAAATTTTCATCTTTGGTATAGACGTTTTATTCAAGTTGTTCACTCAATGCCCTGCTGATAGCATTCTTTTGTCCTGTGAAACCCATTATTAAGAACTGCGTTGGCCACATTACTGGTTTTAAAGGCAGAAATGCAAAAGAGAAATGCACTGATTATGTGTCTGTCTGATGTTATGGGAAAATTCAATGCTTAATCAAATGAAAAAACACTGAGATGTTGGGAAAATCATATGACATGATGGTTCCTTTTGTTGATGTTGCAGGCTGAAACTTTGGAGGATTTGTATGAGTGGAAGGCTGCACTTGAGAAAGCTTTGTCACAAGCACCTAGTTCTGCTCATGTGGTGGGACAAAATGGCATCTTCGGGAATGATCAAGCAGATGCAGTTGATGGTTCTAAGGAACCAGGTAAGTTTCCTGCAGCATTGTTTTTTGAGTTTTGTGTAACTTTGCACTGATATGTGTACTGGGGCTTCATTCGTATCTAGGACTCCTAATTTCAACACCAGAAATAATGCATGATGTAAGTTCATTTATATGATGTAACGTTATCCGAAAAATTCAAGCATGTTACTAATTGGGAGCCTTAGTTGTCAGTTCCTTCTATTTTTGTTTCAAAATACCCTCCTTTTTTCTAGTTGTCCTTTATCTCTTCACTCTGTTATGTTTTTTCACAAGCCTGTCATGTTGTTTCTTGAATGTACCAAGTTTCTAACTTGGTTGGCTGCTTTGATTTATTTTTCCTCTCATATGAGATATTGATGCTCTTCTCTTTCTCTTTGTTAGTGAATGATAAACAGCCTGTGAGATC
Organism: Fremontodendron californicum; assembly: GCA_030761205.1. Classification (NCBI taxonomy): domain Eukaryota; kingdom Viridiplantae; phylum Streptophyta; class Magnoliopsida; order Malvales; family Malvaceae; genus Fremontodendron; species Fremontodendron californicum. The sequence goes on from JAULJL010000026.1 coordinate 18,112,077, forward strand.
TACAGTCTTACGCAGACCAATTTTACTTGCACTGGAAGATGTTGATGGAGCTCCAACATTTTTGGAGAAGGCCCTAAGATTTGTAGAAGAGCATGGTGAGTTCTTCTTTTGTTTTAATTGTTGCAATCTCATTTAAGTAGTATGCTAAAGTTCTAATTCCCTATACTGGGTAACTTTCTCTAATGCATATATAATCTAGTGAATATATGTGCATGTCTGTTTTTATTCATTTACCTTTCTTGAGATACCCATATTCTGGATCAGGTTCCTGCATGGCTGCACCACTGAACATGTCTATAGTTTTCTTTATCTTTGTTTTAAGAATTTTCCACATTGTTCACAATTTTACTGGCCTCAGAAGCTGTGGGTGTGATGTTACTGTTCAGTGATTTAAGTCACATGACAAAGCACTGTTATTCATTTTCATTGAGCTACTTTTGATGATGTTAAAATAATTTAATAGGAGTCAAAGTAGAAGGGATCTTACGACAAGCTGCAGATGTTGAAGATGTTGAGCGCCGAATTCGGGAATATGAACAGGGTTTGTTCAATACACACTCTGTCCTTGACTATAGTATATATTCTGTTTTTTTACATTGGTTTACACATTCAATATTTAATGTTCGGCTGTAAACAATGCTACCAAGGGTAGCTTTGTAAAAAGTTAAATTTGAATTGGTATTCATGTAAGTAAGATTCTTTGCTTATTGAATAGGACAGAGCAAGAAGCCAAAGCTATTTTGTATACTTGTAGTTCTACATCACAATACTTTCTGTTCAGTCTTCTAACTCTTTTGGGTCATGCTTTTTTTTGCAGGAAAAACTGAGTTTTCTTACGAGGAGGATCCACATGTCATTGCTGATTGTGTCAAGGTATGGCTTATTAGTTTCCACAAGATTCTTTCATTTAAGTTGCATCATATACTTGTCCTGGTACTTTGTTGTTTAATTTCCTTCATGCCATTTTCCAGTATGTCATCCGAGAGTTGCCATCATCTCCTGTCCCTGCATCATGCTGCAATGCGCTACTAGAAGCATGCCGTAAGTCTTTTGTTGAAGTGGTTTTTGTTTATTCTGTTTTAACCTGTAATAAAATTGAGTTCATAACATGCTTCGCCACAATTGGATTCTTGATGCCTCTGTTGGATAATCCTTACTGGAGTTAAATATCCTGTGTTTTATTATTCATTAATCTAAGTAAATATAGGAATTTCATGTGCTGAGTTCTCGTTTTAAGCATCCATTGGGTGAAGTTCTTGTATTCTAAATTGGTTGGCTCCCTAAGGGATGTACTGGAAATTGTCTGGTTGAATATCTTTGAGCTCTATGACATTGCATTTTGGATGATTTACCTATCTGTCATGATTTTTTGAAGATTCAGTTTTGTTGTTATTCTGTTATTTTACATCATACAATGATTAGGAACCGAGCACGGTGCTAGAGTCAATGCTATGCGTGTGGCAGTATTGGACACGTTTCCTGAGCCAAACCGTCGCTTATTACAGAGGTAGTCGTTTCATCACTGTCACTCTTTGCCCTTTTAAGTATTATATGCTTTTCTTAGTACAAATAAAATTCGACCTGCAATTTGCGCATTTATTATTAAAAAGAGAGCTGTTATTGCATATAGTGGTTAAAATAAGAATATGTTTATATTATGGATTTAAATGATATGCTCTTGTTGTTTACAATTTTGCAATTAATGTTGTCTTTCCTACAATACAATTATTAATAACTTTTATCAGAATATAAGCAAAAGAATTAAAAAAAGATCACGTACAATTAACAGTCCATGCATGTATAAAATTAGAAAACCACATTAAAAATAACTCATGACTGAAAATAGATATAGAATGATAAGTGTAGTGAAAATAGAGGTCAGAAGTTTCACACTTATTAAGCCACTTCTGTAAAGAGTATAGATAGATACGAGGCATGAGCAATTGTTTTTCTATGTTGGCATTTGGTTAATTAGATTCATTTTGAAAGTCATAATCCAGTTACGTTTACATTGTTTCTTTTTGGACTTCTAGACAATTTTCACTCACAATTCTTGTTTTATCTTTGGAAAAGGGGGGTGGGGTCAAATTCTTCTTCTCCTCTTCTCTTTTCATTGTAATTGCTCTTTATATTTTCTTGAGATTTTTTTTTTATCTAATTTGTTTGGATGCATGAAAATCTTCACTCAAACTGGTTGATTAACCACAAATTCTTGTTGCTACAACAATTATTAGGGTGAGGAACCCTTTGATATATGTCTTGGTCCTTGCAAAATTATTTGAGTGGGAAATTGGAGATAATATCTTGTAGAAGACATAATTATAGAAACTACAATCAATAATCATAGCACACCAGAACTTAATGTAAAATTGTTCACTCAAAAAGCAGAATACATCTCTTAACGTTCTATTAGTTTTCAGCACTAAGTTTTATTGTTGAAAATTATGAGTGAAATGCCTTGAGAATGCATTTTGGAAAAAAAATTGGGATTCGATCTGATTTCCGCAATTAAGAAATCACCCTCATTCTTTGCCATCTTGGCTTCTACTTGCCTTTATCCATATTTATCTTTTCTTGTTCTCAGAATTCTAATGATGATGCAAACTGTGGCTTCTCACAAAACTGAAAATCTAATGAGCTCTTCAGCCGTGGCAGCATGCATGGCACCCTTACTTCTTCGCCCCCTTCTAGCTGGTGACTGTGAGATTGAAAACGATTTTGATGTGGGTGGTGATGGTTCAATGCAACTGCTACAAGCAGCTGCTGCAGCCAATCATGCTCAAGCCATTGTTATAACATTATTGGAAGAGTATGACAAAATATTTGGGGTGAGCTGTAATTATTGTCTTCTTTTTCACAACTGCTTCTGATATGGCTTTCTGTAGTCACTATACGTACAAGTATGTACCCCATAAATCTATGAGCTGTAAGGCTTTATCTTTAGTTCAGAATCAATATGTTTTATTTTCTATATGTGCTCTACTGTCTACCTGTCCTTATGTATGCAGCAATTACCCTACATTCCTTCCCTACAATGCAAGAAATAAATGTTAATATTCTTAAAAACATAAAAGATGAGAAAATTGGCTGTTCTTGCTTGTTCCATATTCCAATTTTTTTATTACTTTGGTTTGGATTTGGTTTTTAAATTGCAATTATGAGCTCAGCATTTTGTTGGCAGGAAGGTTCTGTTTCCCCTGATTTGTACTCTGACACGGAAGAGAGTGGAAGTGAAAGCGAGGAGGCAACTGATGATGATGAGTCCTATGACGATGATGAAGATTATGAAGACGATGAATGCGATGATGTAACACAAGGGTCTGATGCATACGGTGATGATGACTATGTAGAAAGTGGAACAGGCAGTGAGAGTGGTCACTCTGTTAACAATCTGGATGATGATAAGGTTTGTTCCTCTACTTTCTTACAATGGCATTTACATTTTATATTTTGTTCATAAACTTTAAAAATGATGGCAGTAACAAACTTAATACAAATTTTGGAACAGTTAAAAGCTTTCTCTTCTCCAAATCTCATTTACCTCTCTTTAGTGCAAGATTTGTGCTGAGCTCGTAGGTTACCAGATTTATTTGCTCATTTTACATTTTTTAATGATTTTGTAGCTTGTATATCTGCTCCATCTGTCACCATCTGGCAACTCAAGGTTCCTATTGTCTCCATGTCTTTGTTTGTTTTCCCCTTACAGTTTATGCTCACGATATGAACTTGACTTACTGCTAGCAAAATATATTCTAAATTAACTTTGCAGCATCATATATCAGAGTCAGATGTATATACTTCTCTATCTTTTCCCCTTATAGGAATCGTGATTTTTTTCCTTTTTCTCTTTGCTATTTTTGATTGGTAAAGGGCAGCTACTTTTCATGTAGCTGTGTGCTGCTACATTCTGTGGTCCCTCAGTTCAGATTTTGAGTATTATTTCTGTTTAACTTAAAAAGGTGAAAAGAGCAATAAAAACATGATGCACTATACTTACATGAACTGAAAATAAAATGGCAGGATTCTGATTATTCGAGCTCAGGTTCTGAGTCCTCCGAATCTGGTGATGATGTAAAAGCCACCAAGAATTTGTCAAGTTCACTTCAAAATTCATTGTCTCTAAATGATGATTCAGAAAGGAATGAGGATAATCAGAGTAGTAAAAGTTCAGCAACAGAGACCACCAAGTCTGCTGAGCTGTCAAAAGGTGTTCATGGAGTAACCAAGTTGGAGTATACATTAACTCGTCATAATCTAATCTCATGCATCCCAAAATCCACATCTATTGGAAATGGACCTGGCCACAGTGTTAGGCAAAGCAGTGTTTGGGGACGTACTACTGTAAGTGTTTGTTTTCTGCATTTATGATGCGTTCTGCTTTTGGCCTAGTTCGCTTGACTTTCTCTGTTAGCTAATAAGTATTTCCAGGCATGAATTCAAGCACTTGCAAGTTAACTTAGATTAATTAACTTCTAACAGCTCAAGTTGGTCTATGTGTTTATAGTTTTGTAGTAACTAATTATTTAATTTATCGGGTTTGCTTGTCCAGGCAAGCAAGAAACTACCTATGGAATCCATTGATTTTCCATGTGAAGAAGAGTAAGTGATGTTCCCATGATCTGTATAAAAAACCTTGTATAAATTTGCCTGCTACTACTTGTTTTCCTGGTTATTCTTGCATAAAGCATACAGACCCACTAAAAGTTCCAAGCACCTTCTAAAATCTTCTTTTATGCTTAGGATGAAGCAATCTATCTTTTGCATAACATATTTTTCGAAGCCGAAGGGGAAAAAGCTAAAATAATGTAGAGTCTGACCTTTGTATATTGTTAATAATAGCTCTATTTTCTTTTTTATTTACCTGATTTTGACCCAATTTTAGGGCTGAAATTGAGACACTTGAGGCTGAAAAATCCGAATTGCAAAAGAGACTCACAGAAGAGGTTCTGCTATATCCACCCTTTCTAATTATTGTTATCTCAACTTGTTTGGAGACTTTTCATAACAAGTCATCTTTCTAATATAGATTGAAGGTAATGCCATTCTCGAAGCCAGCTTGGAAAAACGAAAGAAGACATTGCATGGGCGTCGTCTAGCTCTTGAGAAAGATGTACGTTTGTCAGGAGATATTTTTTTTCATTTCTTTTCTGTGCCGTCTTTTCTGTTTCATGCATTATGTTAGGTTACATATCTGTAGCAACAAAGATGCATATAGTGATGTTGAAAAAACAAATGGCTTAAAGGCAACATAATCCGTTAATATTTTTAGAAGTTAGTTAGAGATCTGTTTTTGCATTTCTTTCTTTCCTCTTTAATATCAATTCTTTTGCAAATGGCTTAGCTAAAAAACAAGTCCAAATTAGGAGCATGAAAAGTATATAGGTGTGCATCATTGTTTGTTTTGGTTCTTTTCACTAATGAAAATACTCCTATTCAGAAGACAAAATCCTTGTGCAAATTGGTTGTTCTTATTAAAGGTTTTTCTTTTTTAAATGGTACGCAACTTTTTCCATTTTTCCCTAGCAGAAAGAGTTGTGCGTTCAATATCAGCAGTGAGTAGATGCACGAAAATACATCTAGAGTGAACAATTATATGTTTGCTGGAAGCAGACATTAGTAATGTGAAAAAACCTTTTTGTTTTGATTTCTTAATGTATGGAGTTTAATATTTGTATTTGCATTTATAAATTATTAATTAGTTGCACAAAGCTAATGGTTTTTATCGCCAATACTGTGCTAGTTTTGTGTGAATGGCCCAGTCTTGATTGTTGCTCCTGATTGTACTTATAGGTAGCAAGATTAGAGGAAGAGCTTCAAAAGGAAAGAGATAAGAGAACAGCTCTGGAAGCAGGACTTAACCCATCTCAAGGACCCATATTTCTCTCAGCTAAGATTGACAAAAAGGTAGCCAATGGCCTAGCTCAGATTTAACTATTGTACCTAATCTTTATTTTGCATCAAATTTTAACTTGCGAATATTTTAAAGACAAAGGCAGATCTCAAGGACATAACTCAAGCAGAGGCAGACATAATCAATTCGAACAAAAAGGTTGAAGATCTGGGGATACAGCTTAATCATCAGCTTGAGCAAAAGTCTGCTTCCATGAATGATACATGCAATCAACGTGAACCAAATCATAAAGCAAAAATGTAAGCTTTCAGTTGGTTCTCTCACAATGTCATATTTTGTTGGATATTTGTTACAAAACATTTCTTCACTTTGTCTCTTTGGAGTTGAATACATGTCATCCTTGTAGTGATTGGAATTGTTTAAAGTAAAATATATCTGGAGTTGTTTGGCAACTGTTAACTCACCAATAATTCATGCTTCAAAATAGATAATCCTCTTTAGGTTTATATTTATATATTTTTTTCAATTCCCATTCTCATCTCTTTATGAACTTGATTTAAACTCTATTACATGCTTGTTTTACTCTTAATACAGGAAGGATAAGCCAAAGGGTACTGAAGCTGCTTTTGAAAGGTCAGGAAGCAAGGTAAACTCACATTCATTTGAGGCAGCATGAAGTGCTCTAGTTTCCTAGAAAATGAATGGAATTGATTCTATTGTTTTACTTTGATGACTGCATTTCATTTTCTTTGAAAAGCCAAACCTCTCTACCTATTTATTGAATTTTGGAGTGTTTGCATTTATTAGCATGGAAATAGTATTAGTTAGCAAATTCAGTTTCCCTGAAAGTAATCGAAGATAAATTTAGGTGTTGAGGTTATTAAGTTGAATGACCTACCTGTTGCTCCTGTAATACATTTACAAGATGATTTGTTAGGTGTTATTTAAGCGATTATCTTCGCTCATATGTACCCAAAAAAAAATCCTAATGTTGTCTCATAGGCAGCTGTGCGTTATCTGTAAAGCCACATCTCCAGGCTATGTGGGAATTTGTTTTAAATGGATTCTCTGAACCAAGAATCTGATTCAGCAGGACTCGAACGTGGACGAAGCAGAATGTGAGAAAGGGAAGAAGCAGGAATCATCTTTGGCAAATAAACCTCCACTTCAAAACCAACAGTTAGATCATTTAGTACATAACAGCAAGTCTATGAACGCAGCAGAGACAGCTTCACAGAAGCCCCTTGCTTCAAGTAATTCCAAGAAGTCAGCTACGAAGGGTGAGGTATGTTTTATTCTATTTTAACACGACAACCGATTACATCAAACTGTAATGCAGTTTTCCAGTTTTTGAACCCATCAACATCAAAAGTTTATGTGATTCAAGATAAAATTACTATTTGATCTCTTCCTCTTAGAGAACATGTTTGTTTTATCATTCCCGTGATAGCCTGCCTGCTTTCATACTTCTTTCAGTGCATATATTTGGTAATAATTGGTATCATTTTAATTGTTTATAAAAAAGCTAATACTGTTGTTCAGAGAGCCAATTCCACAACTTCAGCACTTACAAAACTGACAACTCGGCTCAACTTTATGAAGGAGCGGCGAAGCCAGATTGCAAATGAAATCCTAGGCATGGAGAAAGGCCGTGGTTCAAGTCAAGCTGTCCCAAGCTCAGATAAAGGCAAAGGACCAGAACCTATCCAATCTGTTCAAAATCCAGAAAAAAGTAGAGGACCAGACATTAGCCAATAACTCTAGAATCCAGACAAAAGGGTTCGATAAAACCAAACATTCAACACTCCAAAAAAAAAAAAGGAAATCTGATAGCCGAACCCGGATGGAGGTAAAAAAAACCAGAAGGCCAATAAACCCATTTTCAAGACAGGGGATGATCTGAAGGCCATGGTGTCCTACAGTTCAGATAAAGCTCAAGAATTAGAAGGTTAGCCTCTTGCTAGTCGAAGTACTTTACTGCAGATGATCTCCCAATAAGGCTAAGGATAGGTGCTTTGAGTACGGGGAAAGTTTATCAGAGACTGATTTTGATGCCCATACTAAGAGGAGAGGCTGATAAACCCTTTAATCCAAGATGTACATATCAACTAGCATGTCCTAGATGTAAGCTGAATAATTTAAAATCTTGGTGACTGATTTTTTGTTGTCAGAGAAAACCAAGTAAGGATTGCAATAGCAAACTACGTTCTTTGTACGGGCAAATGCAACTTTTAATTTAAAGCTTTCTTGGTTTATATTGATATATAAGCCTGATGGAGATGTAAGATTGAACCCTTGAGCCAAAGGGAGAAATCTCAAAGTTTTGCCCTGAATGGCTGAACCCATCACTTCTTATGGGTCTCTCATATACCTGTCAATTCTGATCCGAACCCGAAAAATCTGTTTAACCTATCCGAATTCAAACTCGATCCAACCCGATTTGACCAGAAAAAGTCAACAACCCAAACCTGATCAACCCGAAACCGAAATAATTCGCACCCGAAATAACCCGAATTCAAAATGATCCGAACTTGAAATAATCCGAAACCGAAATAACTCGAACCCGAAATGACCCGGAGCCGAAATAACCCGAACCCAAAATGACCCGGACAATTAACCCGAAATGATCCGAACTTAAATTAAGTATAATTTTATTTTGAAAATATTAATTTAATAAAAATAATACCTATACCACAAATTATTAATTTGTTTTAATTTTATAACTTGTAATTACCTTTTTAAAATGTGATAAAATATACAATTATCATTTGGTATGTATAAATTAATCATATTCCTATATTTGTTCTTTTCTCTATATGTAAAATAGTGTAGTGATTATACATGTACAATACAAGTATAGTACAAGATCTATAATTATACTTATGATAATTATTTTATCACGTGATTAGTTTAAATTTTTTGAATTGTTATTATAATTTTAAAATATATTAGATTATTTGGAATGAAATTGAATTGAATTTTTTAATCAACGTCTAGAAGTAAAAACAAATATTTGTTTGAACTTGAAAAAATATTACATCTGAATTTGTACGTATAGTCCGACCTGTGAACAGATCTAATTAAAGTAATTCACTCTCAATTTAGTTAGAAAAAAAAACTAAAACTTTTACTTGAAAAAAAAAAGAAATTTGAATCATAATATTTTAAAATAAAAAAGCGTGCATTATCATTGAATTAAACGTTCAATGATAATGAGTATTATATATATATATATTAAAATACATATAAAATAGATCACTAAAATGTGTTTTATTATAATGATTTGTATACATTATAATAATGCTTTATCATGAGATATATAATAAATTAATATTTTAACAAACTAACCGTTGGATTTAGAAATATAATTGTACTCGTCGTGTACGTAAAGTTTCGAAACGATCCGATATCTCTATCATATTGATCGAGAATATTGTCTTTTTTAATATTTATTTAACGATTGAATTTTTTTTACATTGAACAAATAGTTAGACATTTTTACTTTACTTAAAGCTGGACGTGCATGATCTACGTGAATAGAACATGAAATATGACGGTCGGATTGTTAAAATATTAATCGTATAAAAAGTTATGAAAATGTGTAAACTAATTTAGTTTTATACTAGTGTAAGTGGATCACTGCTCTAATAAAAAGTATACATCATACAAAAATATTATATATATCAGTATTTCAATATGTTAAGAATTGCACCTCTGCTTATTATAAAATTTTTATTAATTTAATTTTATAAATTATGTTTAAAATTTAAAAATATTTAGCATGATTAACTAATTTAATTTCATAACATTTATTATTGTATTTTTATTTTGAACAAGCATTTATTATTATATTTTATTACACTTGATAATTAAACTTTTATGTAAAGTTCTTAAATCTAATTTAATTTTAGTAGAAAATTATTTCAACTTCTAAGATTGGTTCACTTGGTAAAACTTTTAGTACTAAGGATTACTTATCAAGATTGTAACGTTTCAACAAACATAAAATTATATATTTTTCAAATAACTAAATAGATTCATTTAACGATTTTAGATACACGATAATATCCTATTTATTTTTAAATATGATTTATTTTTTTTATTTTTATCTTTAAGAAAATTTTAATAAAATCATATTCGATCAAATAATATGTTTAAATTCAATCTGATTCGATTTTAAAAATAAATAAATTGAATTCAGATAACCCGAGTGTCAAACCGAAATGACCCAAACCAGAATGACTTAAATCCGAATAACCCGAGTGTCAAACCCGAAATGACCCGAACTCGATTAATCCGAGTGTCAAATCCGAATAACCCGAACCCGAAATGATCCGAGCCCGAAATGATTCGAACTCGAAATGATCCAATTTTTTTAAGATCCGAATTGACCCAACCCAAATTCAACCTGATCCGTCCAATTGACAGGTCTAATCTCTCGTATAAGACCCGTTTATTTTATTTTATTTGATGGATGCTCTGAAAAGAGTTTTCTAACTTCTAATCTAAGCAATCTTTTTTTCTGATGAATTAATCACCATTTCATAAAATACTTTCTCATTATATATGGTCACGGCCTCAAACAGTCGATTTCTGCAAAATTGACACTGAGAAACACTCGAGTGTCTTTGCCGAATGCGAAGGCCCAAAGCCAGAAATTTTTTTCATGGATATAAATACGGCAGCACTCGAGTAAGGCAATTTTCCCACAAAGGTGGAGCTTAAACCTTTTATATATATATATATATTTCGTTTTTTATGCACTGTCAATATATAAATTCTATACACTGACAGTGAATTTTACACATCTCATTAAAAAGTTAACTCCTAACCCTTAATTCCTAACCCCTAAATTCTAACCCGATTCTAACTAGACAGGTGACATCCTAGGATGCACTAATAGTGTATAACCCTATCAATTTTAAGTAGTTGGTCAATACTCAATATCAAATTTATAAATTACATGTATGTTGTCCTGATTTTTTATTTTCTCCAAACTATATACGTGTCCAAAATCTGTGTTCGATACATATTCGGATATGGATATGAAATTATATTCTTCCAAATATATGATTTTTTTTTTTATATAAAAAAAATATACTCATGTCGGATGCATATCCATGTTAAACACTTATCCTAAATTCAGATAACATAGAATTACACTAACGAAGATTGTAGCCAACAGGAGAAAACAATGAAAATTGAAGCATAACCAACAAAGAATATGCAGAGGAACACATGAAAGCAGATCAACCATTTAGCCTCAACAAAAATATTGCAATACTCTAAATGCGGTTAAAGTATTTAAATAGTCTTTGTACTATAATCAAAAGTGTATTTTAGTCTCTATACTATAGAACTGAGCAATTTAATCTTTGTAAGTTTGAAATTGGTGCAAAAAAGTAAAATTAGTAACAGTGTTAATGGAAAACCGTCTAAATGCTGACATGAATATGTGAAACTGACAGAAAAGATTACTTGAAAAAAAATAATGACGTGGTAATTTTTTTTACTCAAGCAGAATTTAGAAAAACATAATTTTTTTACCAAATTCTCTCTTACCCGTAAAAACATGTCATCATATTTTTTTGAAGTCATATATTCTGTCAGTTTTTAAATTCTACCTGAGAAAAAAATTTGACACGTCATCATTTTTTTTTTGAAGTCATCTATTATTTCAGTTTTACATATCCACGTCAACATTTAGATGATTTCTCATTAATACTGTTATCAATTTTACTTATTCGCATCAATTTTAAATGTACAAAGGACTAAAATACAATTTTAACTATAATATAGAGAGTACCAAAATACTTTAACCAGATTTTAGGATGCATAAAAAATACTTACTACATTATGTATAATTCTTCTTTTTCTTTCTTTATAATTAGCTGCAAAGTTTTTATTTTTATTTTAAATGGCTGTATTTTCTTATATTTAATAATAATTATACTCCCAAAGCATCTGAAGTCGCTTTGGCCGAGTGGAAGGCGTGTGCCTGCTAAGTACATGGGGTTTCCCCGCTGTTTATAACTTTAAAAAGATAGATATGAGAGCAATGGCTTAACTTATTTCTCGTTACACCATCCATTTTTGCCATTTTTCCATCTGTGAAAAACCTCCTTATTCTTTTTTGCTTAAACATTTCTCCCATATATTCCTGTTTCCTACCTCACATTAATCAACCCCATTATTATGAAGAAAAAGGGTTCCCTCCACTAATCAAAAGGCAAATTGAAAGGAGAAGGAGAGAAGAGAAGAACAGAAAAGAAAAGAAAAATATATCTCTATCTCCCTCTCTTTTTGCCTCCATGTTTGCTTGATAAGGGCATGGTTAAGTTAGTGTTAAAAATGGGTCGTTAACATCATTAAGTTTGGTGTATGAAATCTATTGGGAAGCTGGGAAAAGTCAAGAAATGGAGGTTCAGCGGATAAGACAGTTGCTATTACTTTGGTCAAGTTTGCAAAGTATCCGTGTGGCTCTCGTGGGTGGAAATCACACCGCTGCTCGATTTTGCACTCGCTAAAAGTTTGCCTCTCTCAAATGCTTTTTTTTCCCTCTCCCTCTCGCCTACTATAAATCTTTTTTCTTTTTTTATCTGCTATTTCTATTCAACTTTTTTATTTACCTTTTTTGAATTGTAGTGAATAAATTTTAAACCCATTTTTGTCAAGCATTTCCCTCAATGGCTGTCCAAATTATTGATGGACTACAAACAAAATGCCATAACAAGCATAAGCCTTTACATTATGGTGGCATAATTAGTTTGCCTGCTGATACACATTTGATCACCAAGGTCCTTGATTCTAGGATTTTTAAGCTTCTCGCTCGTTTCATTGTGATTTTGGCCTTGATCATTGTGTTGCTTCCTTGGTCGGAAATAAGATCTATTATTAACAAAGAATCTGCACGCCCTGCTGATGCAATCAAGCCTAAAGTTGTCTCTTCTGATCCCATTAATCTTGAGCTCTTGCCATTGCTCTTTCATGATTTGAACAAGGAAGGAATTCTGAAACTGGGAAACAAAGGATTAATGTTAAGCAATTATGATGAAGAGGCCATTCATAGTTCTTTGTTCTTGAGGAAAAGTGATATGGAATTCAGTTCTGTCACGGATTTGGAACGACAAAGCTCAATCCCCAACGAGTCTTTTGACTTTACCTTCACCCAAAACTTCCGAAAAGCCTCAGAATTCATTGATCGAACTCTCAAAGTTGGTGGCATTGTTGCTGTTCAGCTAAGTGGAAGGGCTTCCTATACATTCGAGAAGCCATCTAATTACAGAATTATATACTTCAGGAAATTCCATTCAAATGTTTTGGTAATGAAAAAGATTGAGTATGCTAAAACAATCTCTAGCACCACCCAAAGGCAGCTTTTTGGGTACACATCAGAAGCAAAGAAAGCAGCATTGAAGAACCTTGAAGATGTGCTTCTTGAACCACCAAGAGCAGCTTCAAGGAGATCAAAAACTTACCTAAAGAGAACCAAATACCTACCAGACTTATTGGGAGACACACTTGAAAGCTACCCTCGTCGGGTTTTCATTGATGTAGGCTTGCCAGAAAAAGAAGGTGATAGTGGCACCCATTGGTTTGCCAAGAATTACCCGACAAGGAATCTGAAATTTGAGATGTACAAGATTGAGACTCTGACCAACGAGTCTCCAATTACTAAGGAGGTGCCAAATGTTGTAGCTGAGATTGGGATGTCGGATTGGCTGATGAAGAATGTGAAAGAAGCTGAGTATGTGGTGATGAAAGCAGAGGCTGAAGTGGTTGAAGATATGGTAAAAAGCAAGGCTATTAGGTTGGTGGATGAACTGTTCTTGGAATGCAAACCAGCTCAAGGAGATGGTGGAAGAAAAAACATGAACAAAAGGGCTTATTGGGAATGCTTGGCTTTGTATGGGAAATTAAGGGATGAAGGTGTTGCTGTGCATCAATGGTGGGGTTGACAGAATGTAAGATTTTTATCATTTTTAATAAGTAGAGATAATTGTGTTTAAGGTGAGAGAGAGGTTACCATAAAAAAAAAAAAAAAAGCCAAAATTATAGCTTTTTTTCCTTCTTTGTATTTCAAGTTTGGTTGATGTAATTGTCAAGTGTGAGTATGGTTTTTAAAATTCATGATGAAGTTTTATTTTAGATTATGAGAGAGTTGGTGTTGGTGGGGTACTTTTAAATTTCAAAGGTTGATTCTTAATTTCATCTCTTTTGGACATTGTTTTGTGGACATATTTGATAGGGGAAAATGAGGGATTTCAAGAGCTTTCTTTTTTCTTTTCTTTTTTCTATGCAGCTCAAGAACATCATATCAGTATCTTGAATGATGATGCTTTTTATCCTTCTCCTTTAGGATGTCTTCATATGTACAGCCAGCCTTTGATTACATTATAATATTAATTATTGACAGTTTTCTTACATTATTTTCTTTTGATTCATTTACTTTAAAGTAATTCATTATTTCATCTCATTGCAACCTAAAAAGTTATGAAATTCAGAAAGAAAAAAAAAAAAGAGATTATCTGTAGTGCAACCATTAAACAGAAGAGCAAATAACATGCTCTAATCCCTGGGTTCTATTTTAACTTGTCTCATTTCCATGTTTATCCAAAGCAAAAAAAAATCAGTTTTATACAAATTTGAAACAAGACCATCTATTTTTTTTCTTACAAAAAATATTTTAATCAAAAAATAAGGAAAGAGATCGGGGATGTTAAAATTCGTATTCTAAATTTATAAAATATTATTTTTTAAAAATGATGAACTAACTTCTGAATCAAGGAACATATATTTTACAATAATATCATAAAATATATATATATATATATATATTACAATAATGAATCAAAGGGCCTGTCAAAAAATTGATTTAATAATTGGTTTTCTGATAAGAATAGTAGATAGTCCAATGAAACCTCGCCATAACATTTTAGAAAGGAGCAAAAGAAGGCTACAAACAGGGCAAAATAGGCTCTAAAACTAGCTATAAAAGGATAAAAACATGACAAAGACAGCCCCATAATCAAACTGCTTCCATTCATTTTCACAATAAAAAACTTAAAAGATATTACATATATAATCACCAAAACAACAGGAATTTTTGTCCTGTTTATTAACTACACCATCTATTTTTTTCGTTAAACAAAAACAGAAACTTAGCCTAAAAACCACAAGAAGGCAAAGAAAAGAACAATAATAAAACTAGTTACAAGCTTCACGAGCGATTCCCAAGCGAGAATTGGCCACATCAAACAGAATCCTATGGTTCTGCTGCTGCAAATTGGCTATTACATTCATGGCGGCGTTCGCATTGTTTGGAACTGCTGCTATCGCCAAGCATGCACGTGACCCTGCACTACTATGTAAGAAGCTGTTTTCCATTGGCAGTGGCATAGACAGGCCTTCAAAATGTAGTGTTATTAAAGGTGCCTCAGCTTCTGCTGTAGCGTCAAAGCATGTCTCAAATACTCCTATTGTTGAAAATGGGCCTTTCACATGCTTCACAAACTCATCACGGATTGCCTCATAAAGGGGTTGGACGAATCGGGTTACAACCGTACCCGAATCAATTATTGTCCCCGACCCGGTATTCGGGTTAAATGCTAGGAATTCCGGGGAGATGGGGACCCGAACCGGGCCTACACTGACCCCGGTTAGGTTAACGTAGTAAAGTGAGGGCCGGTGCGGGTTTCTTAGGAGCGGGGTGGTCCGAATATTCTTGGGCTGACCCACAGGCCCGAGTTTGAGGGAACCCGAAAAGTAGTAGGACTTGAAACTTGGTAGACAGTATGAAAAAACACTTGAGTAGAGTGCCCCGGATTGTGAAAGCAGTGAAATGGGTCCCCGGCCCAAACCCAATAGCCCTTGGGGAGGGACTGACCCACCAGAGATGGTGTTAATACATCCAAAAGCAAAATTTGGGATAACATCATCGGCTAATCTTAAGGAATCTTGTACCAAGTTGGCAGAGAAAGATGAATCTCCACCGTAGGATTGGTTAAAAGAGCAAGCAGCAGTCCCAGTAGCCGGGCATGAGAGACCACGGACCTGGGCACATTGGGGCAAGGCGCAACCCAATGAGCCATAACTTGAAGAAGTATTGGGCGAGAAAATGGTGGCTGAGCTGCAGCCGGTGCAACCGGAGCATGGGACCCAAGCAACATCATTACTAGTATCAAGAACCATGAACATGAGCTGACCTGGAGTGCCAAGCTTGACCCTTACAACATAGTTCCCAATGCTTAGAACTTGTTGGCCTGAAGCAATCGGAACAGCAGTGGTCTTTTGAGCTGCCACAAGGCTGGACAAGTACTTGACTCTTGCTGGGTCTTTTGAGGCCATGTTAATGACTGTGTTGACCCATGATGAGTCAGGTTTTGGTGGGTTGAATGGTGAACATTTGCCATAGATTGGAATCAGGGAGAGGTCGTCTGAGTTATCTGGCTGAGAAGCACAAGGATCTAAAGCCTTGGTGGACGAGATGAGAAGAGCAAAAAACAGGAGTGTAGCAGTGAAGTCCATGCTTCAGAGCTAGGACTAAGACTTCAGCTTGGAGACAACACAAGGGAGGAATTCAGTAAGTGGTGCATTAGAAATGAGTAGCCAAGAAGATTTTATACATGCAGTTAGTGGACTTAGAATTACTGAAATAGCCTTGTAATTATGATAGACTAAAACATTGGCCTGGCCAGGCCAGGTATGAAACTTTTGAACAATTTGGGATCTGATAAAACACCCAACATTAGTTGGGATCGAAGTGGGCCAATTAGCACGAAGAGAAATGGCCGCAAAAATTATGTCCTTATGCACAATTATATTTGATCATTCATAATAAATTGCAGGAGAAACTGAGACAAAATGACAAGCTATTTATCAATGCCAACGAGAGGGCAAAGACAAAGTAAGCCTTGAGTTTCGGACAGCGAAGCCGAAGAAGACGTAATGCTTTAAGCATGTCCTTATCCGGTAAGAGTCTCAATCTCAAACATTGCCCTTTCTTATCCACCAAATCCTCAATCCTACCAAATTGAGTCAATAACAAGCAAACAGTGACTTAAACCATGCAAGAAGTGACAGTAAAATAAAAATTTATGCCAATGGGAGATTAACTAATTAGCGGTTAAGTTCATTCCTCTAGTCGTAAGACAATTTGGATTTGAACACCATAGTTCCTTCTAGTGCTAATATCAAATGTAAATGCAATCAATAAAATTTTCTGAGACGCATGTCTTGCAGTAATATGAGGATTAGAACTTAGAATAATCTATCTACCTCGGATTTTAATTTGACAACAGAAAAAAAATCACTCCCTGGTAAATCTGTAAGACAAGCAGTGACCTTGGTTTAACCATGCAAGAGGATATTCTTCGACTGGTGTCTGAGTCTAACCATTATCATTGGCCGAGTGTTGAGATTGAAAATCTGGGGATAATTGGGGGGGTATTATTAGAATAATGAGGATGAGTTGTTAAGCTCGTGAATCCCTGCTGGAGGGGGTACTGCTATTTTGTCCCTAAGTAAGTTTGCATGAGATGGGATCAGTCACGAGTCACGACTCACGGGCTCACCAAGACTTTTTTTCGGACTGAACCGGGACCCCACCGTCTGTAAATTTTCTGTCAGATTAAGATCAACTGAACTTTCAATCTGCAGATTCCAAAGAAGCTAGCTAGACCTAGATCTGCTGCATCTCATCCTACCTATACTCCTTATATATTTTAGATTTGCTAGAGATTTGATTAATTATTTTAGTTATGTCTTAGATTTACAGGAGACCACAAGAAAGGCTCTTTTTTTTCACTTTAACTCCTCAATGATTTGTAAGGGCTCCCCACCACCAGCAAGCTCACGAGGTTGTCCTGTTCAAAACATTACTAGTTGTTGTCTTATGAACCAGACAGAGAATGGCATCTTTGATTATTATACATATATATATATATATCCGAAAAAAACCAAGAATGGTAAACTTTGCCACAGACGTCAATTCCATTTACATGCAACAGCCAACAGGTCAAATTTCAAAAGGAACCGAACCATGCCATGGAATTTGGATCCTTCTCTAAAATATCAACATATTCCAACTACATTTTTTCCTTTTTGCTTAGAATGATTTTCCCACAAAATCTTCAAATTTTCATAGCTGGTTCACAACCATCCTATTTACTTAATAATGGCGGCATGAATTTCATGATAGTTAACTAGGTTATCCGAATTGAATTGGGTGTCGAATATGAACATGTGTCTGATACACATGTATTCAAATTTTTTATAAAAAAAATTCATATATTTAATAGATTATACCTCCATAATCCACACCCATATTTAAATATGTATCGAACATAAGTGTCAAACACAAATATTTTTAAAAAAAATAAAAAATCCGGATAATATAAATACCTAATGCCATTTGACCCTTTTTATTGATATTCATGTGGATAATCTGCTTGGCACAAAGACGCAAAGCTTTTTATTTTCGTACTTTCTAACTTATTGTATGAAGAGTAGGTTGATATAAGATGGAACAGTCACGAATCTTACAAATAATGTCTACGAAATTCAATATGAAAGTTCATGATTTCACTTCCGAAGCTGCGTCACTTTCTTGGGTATAGGCAAAACCAAGCACAAAATTTAACCTCAAGGATACTAAGTTTGACAATTATACTATAATCATCTTGGCTATACATGCAGTTAAAAACAAATAGGGAAAATAGGAACTTAAACCAGAAGAGCCAGCAAGAGCTGAGAAAGAAAATCGAAATTTATTAAGGATTTTTAAGGTATAAGTAATACAAACACGACCAAATAAATGAACGGAAATAGGTTTTCCCTGTAGGTAGGTATGCAAACATGCTACTGCACATTTTTGGACATTGTAAGACTAGAGAGCTTCCAGACAAATCTTCATTCCAAAACTTCCATAGGTTTTTGGGTGACCACATTCAGTTGCATATTTGGTAATAATTGAGACAGAAGATAGCATAATATGAAGCATATATAAAGCTCACATGTATCTAAACTCATAGAAGATGTGCATGCATGTCATGGATGATCGAGGCGATGAGAAACTTAAGCATTGGATATATACAAAAATTTGCATTTCTAAAAAATATATATTTAGAAAACAAGAGTTGCTTTAATTCATCAAATTGAAATGGAGAAACATGATATATCTAAGATCATGATCAGCTAGTTAACATCAGGAAATCACTAAGAAGCTTCAATTGGACAATTTGCTTAATGAGTGATCCAAGAATCATGGTGCAATTTACTGTGGCATTGCTTATCACAACCTTTTTCATTTTCTTTTCACTGTATGATAACACAACTTTCTAGACCCCATGGTACATTGATATGTATAGCAGTAGAGACATCCAGGTAAGAGATGTGACCATTTCCATTTCATCTTTCAAGAAATCACATACAATATGACAGTTTGGTACTTATGTAAGTTCATGTATCCTTCAGGTACTTGGCAATAAGCCAAGATCTTTTAATTTTAAATGCTGAATCACAATTATATTAACCTGAGAACCTTTTTGCCTAAGATTCCATTACTATTCTTTGGAGAAGAGGAGCTTAATGCCAAGGCTATAGAGAGTGATCAGCTGTTACTTCAACGCCTGGAATAATCATAAATTTTCCACTGAATGAATTAGTTATAAGTCTATTTAGATTTTAGACAGCAGATAAATAAGATAATACTATTTGATGGATCAAAGAAAATGGAACCAAAGAGCAAGAAACAAAAAATTGCCTGAAAAGAGCAAAAGATGCAACCATGTACCTCCATGCACATTGCAAAAAGAGTAAAAGAAAAAAAAAGGAGCTTAGCACCTCATCAATACATCTGTATACATGAATTATTTGCAATCAATGACAAGTTTATAGAAAATTAATAAGAAGACAACAATTTAAAAAAGAAAAAGAAAAAGGAGAAGAGTGAGAGGACAGGAAAAGAGAATATAAATGGAGCCAGACTTGTCATATATGGTGGTTCGATGCATACCTACTAAGCTTCGGATGAAGTGTCCTTGCTCTTTATGATCATAACAGGGCATTGAGCATGGTTGGTGCAGTAGTTGCTTACACTCCCTAAAAACATTCTGTTGACATACAACATAATAAGTTTCATTCAGTTTAGCTTTGTGATAGATCATAAATTTGTAATGTATTTTCAATCAGAAAAGAAATTTCAATTTTTTTGCCTGTATGAAGGCTTGTGATCATCCATTCCCATGATACTGTAAGAACAGAAAAGACACGAAATGAATGCAATTTCCTTATGATGAACCCTATAAGATGACATTTTATTCCACCATGCCCTCATATTTTAGTATTTTACTGCTCTTTAAAGCAGATTAGAAGCATCTCACGGGAGAGACTCTTTCCCTCAAGCCATTTTAACACTGCTATATGGCATCCTCAACATAATAGTGATTTCGACACAAAACCATAGCTAGGAGATAAATGAAACTAAAAGGGGATGACTATTAATATTTACCCATACCAAATCACAAGAAGAGAACTATTTCTCCAGATAAATTTCTGAGCACACATGTAACAATGATTCAAAACACTTCTATTAATGCACAACTCTATTGAACAAATTTCCCAATCCAGTAATATTAAATTTTAATTCACCTCTCATTTAGAAGCTATTACAATTGATAAGCTTCTATAATAATAGCCTATTCAGTAGCTTGATTACTAAGACTTCCCCTAGTCCATTATCCTTATGCCTGATCAATTATCATGATTCAGAGGGTAAAACAACTTAACAGCAATGTGAAATACTAAATAAAATATTTTCATAATTTATATCTTAGAATCAAATTTTAAGTTATAAAACTTGTGATGGTGACAAATAACCGATGTCCATAACGCAAACTCGATCAGCATCTAATTGAAGGCTTCTAACATAAGCTATAATCAATATGGTCTAACTAGTACAAAGCTTTCCATTCAACCAGTACATCAGGCTTTTACAACAATTTGACCAAAATTAGTTGACAAAGGAAAATTGAATTGCAAGGAGGAAAATACCTTTTAATAGGGCCAAAAGCCCGGGACCCCATCACAAGCAAATCAGCATTCAAATTTTCAACTACTTCACAAATTTTTTCCTTCGGATCCCCAATCACAACTTGCGTTTTCACGTTTGCCTGGAATAGAAATATTCCACACTCTTAATCATATCCTCGGCATTTTGAAAGAAAAAAAAAAATTGTGAAAATTAATCAAATTAATTAGTAATTACTTAAGGTCAAATCTCAAAAGGCGTTTGGCAATATACGTTAATTACACACTAACGCCAAAGGAACGATAATTTAGTTTTTAAAAAAGGAAAGAAAATTGACCTTTTTTTCAGAGCAAATCTGCATAGCGTATCCAAAATCACCTTAGTGATTTTCTTCTGGTGCGCCTCGATGGCCGCCGTGAATGCAGGCACCTCAAGATCGCCTGAAGTTAAAATTTCAAACAAAAAAAAAAATCAATTCGTGTCTGGAATAAGTTAATCCAATCCAAAGGAGGAAAAAGAAAAACGGTGGCTTAACTGGGACCGCCAAAGGGAATGGCACCGGGATTGAGGCCAGTAGCGATGGACGGAGGGGATTGGACGTGGAGGATGAGGAAGTAACCGGAAGATTCGGTAGAGTCGGGAGTAGATGATCGGAGCTTGAGATTATCGAGCGACCATCTTAAGGCGTCCATGCTCCCTTCGCTGTCATCAACGGCTACGATTACGCATCGCAAGTTTCCGGGCATGATTTTGACAGGTTGGTTGAGTTTCGCGACGTTTGCAGATGATCCTGTAGTCTGATTGATGGATTGTTTCTTTGTTTGCCTCTTTGTTTGCTAGCATGAGCGTGACTGATCATTGTCAATTAGCCGGCTCTTGAACCGCGCCAATGGGCATATGAAGGAAAATGATGGGCGCGCTTGGTTTTGGTGTCGGTGTGGCTGTGGGTCGGGGAGTGCAAATTTTCGGTTAACCGAAAAAATATCAAAATTTACCGAATTTGATTAATTCAATTCGTTTTGTTTGATTTTCTGTTTATTTATTTATTTAATTATTTATTTTTGTTTAATCGGTTTATTCGGTAAATTTATAATTTTTTATTTTCAAACAGAATTAATCGAACAAATCAACAATTAATTAAAAAAATATATATTATTTTTATTTAAATATATTCAAATCTAATTAACTATTTAATATTATCTAATTCTACCTAATCTAAAATAAATTAATCCAACTCAACAATCCATAATTCAAACAATTAAATCAAAAAATCGATCGAACTTAATCTATTAAATTCATTTCGATTACTTCAATTCAATCGACTTTAGTAGTCATGGATTTCAATTATTATGGCATTTAAGGTAAAGGGGGAGGTACTTCACATAAAAAATTTAGCAGCCATGGAATAATGCTGAGAAAAAAATCGAGAAAATCGAAAATCGATCCGATTCGGTTTTATTAAATTCGGTTCAATTTCGATTCGATTATTAATTTGATTTATTCGGTTTGGTTCAATTTTCGGTTCATAAACCAAAAAACTCTCAATTAACCGAATTTTATTTTTTAATTGATTTTTAAATTTTTATTTTTATTTTTATAATATAAAAATAAATATTTAATTTCTAAATTAGTGAAAAAAACTTAAAAATATTATAAAAAAAAAAGAATATAATTTTTAAAAATTTTAAAAATTAAAATACTTTGGTTATGGAAATAGCATGTTAGACATAAATAACTGGTTAAAATAGCATGTAATAAAGCCCAAAAATTCAAAAATCAAAAATATATGAAAAATCGATAACCGAACCGAATCGAACTATCGCGGTTCGGTTATAACCGATTCTTAAATTTCTTCGGTTCAGTTTCGATTACGAATATGAAAAAACTGAATTTCTCAATTCAATTTTTAAAATTCGAAAAATCGACTCGACTCGAACCGAACTGAACTCACCTCTAGCATCATCCGATCAGCAATTACTCTTTTTTCCAATTGTGGAACAATTATTGAGAGAATCAAATATTTTTGTTTCATTCTGAAAACTGATATACTACTGGAGTTAGTAGGTGTGAATTAGACAATTTTTGTAAAATAAAACAAAATCATGTAGTTAATTTTATACTCTTTCATAATTTTTATTTGTTTAATTTGATCGTTATATTTGATATTCTATTTATGTATTACGCTAAATTTTAAGTTAATTAAAAATATTTAATTAGTTGTTTGATATAAAAAAAATTAATCGTTAAATATAAATATAAAATAGAAAAATGATCAACACAATAACATTGACATGTAGGATGATTTCTTCTTTTTTCTTTCCTTCCCTTATCTTATTGGCTCTCAGACCTTGCTCTCGAAGGTAGATATCAATTATCAAGGACTTAATGTTCGAGGGCAAGAGAAAAGATAATTTGTGTATTTATTATTACTACATTTTTGAGAGATTTTTTAAATGTTAATAATTAATTGAGATCAAGATGAATTTTGTCACTGTATTATGATCAATATTGAATTTTATCATTATACTTTAGTTTCATTAAAATTGTTTATGATAATTTTATTAATTTTTGTCACTATACTTTAAATTTCGTTAATTATTAAACAAAAATGATGGAAACGAAATGTTTTCATAGAATATTTTGTTAATGTAAATAACAAAAGTTTTCGTTATTTTCAATTTTTAGACAAAAATAAAAGTAGACTATTTTTACAAATTATTTTGTTATCATAAATGGTAATTTTTCATCATTTTATTTATTTCATGCTAAAAAATCAACTAAGTTAAAAGTATAATAGTAAATTTCAATAAAATTAAAATATAATGACAAAATTGATCTTTATCTCTAATTAATTTAAAATTGAGTAAAATTTATATATTTATTTATATTATTAAGAGATTTCATAGAGTATCATGTGATTCATGATGTTAAAATGATGAAATTTTGTAAATTTGGCTGTCTAGAAGACAATTTGGTTCATGAGCTGGCCATGCACCCTGGCATGGAAGTAACAGTGATAATTAACTATTAATTAATTAATTAATTAATTAATACCAAGCTCTTTTCTAGGCATGATCCAAAAATCTCACCAACTCATAAAATTGCATTGCTTTTCCAAAATTAAGCTGTATATGTTTATAACAGTATAAAAATCTAGGTAAAAAATTGATTGTCACACACACAAAAAGCAAAATTCATTGAAAGGATCTTTTCTTTTAAGATGGAATCCTTTTTCTTTTTTACAGTCGAGGTTTTTTTTTTTTTTTTTCCGGATAATTTTAAAGACATATTTTTTTTTCGACTCGATATGGTTAAGATTTTACTTTTATAATACTCCCACAAAAATTGAACCAGTTTAACAAGAAAATGAAGCTCCTCCATTTACCAACTAATCTTCTATTTAAAAAAGTATGACAATGCAAGAAAATTTAATAAATGAAATGTTAACTAGTGTCATTAAGATGATATTTTAAAAAATATATAAAAACACATTAAATATACAATTTTTTTTTTTAATTATTATGAATTAATGTATATAAATACCGGTTAACCTAATAAAAAAGTTAATGTGATAAATGGTAAAGAAAATTATGATAGCTTTCCGAGAAAATTATGAAAGTAGGCATGAAAATTATGGTTGAGGGATTAAAGATTGCAATTTGCAAGGGAAAAACAAAGGATGTTACTTGGTTGTTCCAACTCCCAAGTTCCCACTCATTTGGCATGTTGAAAATTAGAAGAAAAAAAACTAAGGAAAATGGAATTGGTTCTTTTACTTGGAAATAGTATTACAATTCATGTCTAGAAAGAAGGAAAAAAAAAGGTGAAGCAAAAATTTCCTCAAATTAATGGATTGGCCAACAAACGTAGTATTTGCCGTCTAAAACAAGGTGCACAAAACTAGACTCCTTCAATCCTGAATTCCTGATGTTGAAATTGAGTCAAAAGATGTTTATACAAAAATTGTGTGAAAGCAATCCTGATTTTGTCTAATAAGCTCACCCACTCTCAAATTAAGTACTAATTTTTTTTTTCTTTCTAATTTAGCTTTTTTCACACTCATTTTCCAATAAAACAAACCACCAAAATTGTAGCTGATAAAAAAGTTAAATAAACTAAATTTGAAAAAATGGATGGAAGATTAAATTAGTAAAATTTTCAGTCATTGATCCAATCAGTTTGGATCAATTGATTTTAATTAAATAAATTCAAATATTAAATATAATTAAATAAATTTAAATGTTAAATATAATAATACTTATTTAATATAGAATTAAGAGATTAAAGATTCACCACTTACAAAAAAAAAAAAAAAATCTAAAATCGGTTTTTATCGATTTATAAAATACTCAATTTTAAGATATATATTGAATCGAATAGATTTTCGATTGAACCAATCTGATTGATTCAATTTAGTTTTTTCGACACTACATTAAATCAATACGAAAACCCCTTAAAATTACTAAAAAATAAAATCAAAACAAAATATAAAAATATTTATGATCGTATTATTTAAAAACAAAAATCTAAGTTGGTCTTATAACATTATCATAATTATAGTTAGATTTTGAAAATGGTAAACCAATTGATGAAAAGTCATAGCTTCTAACCATCAAAAGCTAGAAAAAAAAAAAAAAAAACAGTTTGTCATGTGGCTTGGCTGCCTTCACCCAATTAAATTCCTGGGAAAGCAATTACTTGTAGAATGGTTTATTTCCACCTATGGAAAACCCGAAGACAAAATTTAAAAATAAAATAATGAATTTGGAAAAATTGTGACCCTTCCACCAAATCAAAACAAATCTCCACCGTCCGATCCCTTCCAACGCAGTATCCATCACCAAAACAACCCTCACTAAAAATAAAAGAATAAGCTCATAGACATAGTAATAAAAATCAAATGGAAAGTTTAATTGAACCGAAAGTTAAACCGGTTCAATCGCGTGGACCACACCTGGGCCGAATATATGATGACCAAAGAATTCACGCTTCTCGATGCCTGAAGACAAAATTCCTTTCCCTCGACCATCAAATTTAACCTTTTTAATAACGTATCGAAAAATTCATATATAATAGTAATAATAAATAAATAAATCCGTTTATTTCTCTCTCCCTTTCTAAAATCTCGATCCTGAAAAGCAGAAAGTTTTTCGTTGTCCGAAAATCCGCCAGCTGAAGCAGAAGCTTAAAACTTTGGCTTCTTTTTTTTTTTTTTTTGCTAACCCAAGCAATATCAACATTCTTCTCTCACAGTCAGTTCTTTTTAGATTTGTTTTTTTGTTTTTTAAAATAAAATTCTCAATTATTTCATTGTCGAGATCACGGGGCAGTTCAACGGCTACGATTGCATGGTCGACGGCCGGAGTTTGTTCACCTCGCCAGAGCGACCGCCGCGACGACGTCGTTGGAATATATTTGTAGTGGTGAGATTAGGAGGCTAGGTTTTGCCGATTCCGTTGTATGCCTATTGGGTGCAGGATAAATGCTTCTCGCCGGGGATCTAGGGTTTTCGAGCCTGGTCCTTGTGGTCTCCCTTGTTATTCCTTTGATCGGCTTTTTTGTTAGACGGAAATGGCGGCTCTCTGTTGCCAGGCAAGCGGAGATCAAGAGGCTTTTGATTTTGGCCTCGGAGGAGGCCGCTAGGGCCGAGCTTGAGGCTTCACTTGGATACGGTACTATTTCCATTTCTTGGAACTATCACCAGTGCGCTGTCTGCTATTGTCCTACTACTACGCGGTGCGCCCGCTGTAAATCCGTTCGATATTGGTAAGTAAATTTGTTAATTTTGGGTTATTAATTTAATTTATTGAGAACTATTGAGATTTTTTTGTTTAGGGCATTTAGTTTGAACAGTATTTGATATGAATCTGATTTTATTTGACAATAATATCTTAAATGGTATGCAATTGAAGAAATATTTGGTTAGAGAAGTGCTTCCATTAGCGCAGGGCAATGTTTGGTCTAATTTAAATACTCCGTAATCTGTATAAATGTACGTAGACATATAATTTAGGGATCCAAGGGGCGTGTTTTTGAAATGAGAAAAGAAGCAATTTAGAAGACTTGGTTGGTGAATATTACATTATAGATTCAACATCCACAATCTATCATGTATGGGGAGTTTGTCTTAAAAACTGCAATACTTTGATGGATGGTTCATGGTTGTGCAGATTTTCGAACAAATGTTTCAGTTTGTATATGTCATCTGTGAGCCTCCTATCTATTATATGTTACACAGATGGGATATTAGAAAGCTTTTTAACTATTCCTCTTGAAGATGACCTTTTCTGTGTCCTATCTTGTTTGCAGTTTAGGAGTTCTTTTTTTTTTTTCGCCATTCTGTTTAGGAGTTTAGGTGGTTTATGTTCACTAAGTACATTTGCAAATAGTTAAAATGTGGTTCGCTTGATGGAAAAAAAAAAGAATACCACTCTAATGAATGGAGAAAATAGTTTTAGCTTTTCCCTATCATGTAATTGTAATTCTTAGGACGTGATTTTATGGTACATCGATAGTAAATTATGGCTGAATTGAGCATTATTTTCTGATGACACAGTTGTTTCTATAGAATTGTCTTTTAACGGTATTTTGCTTACATCAATATTTGGATGTTTTAGTTCTTCTAAGTGTCAAATTATTCACTGGCGGCAAGGTCACAAGGAAGAATGCCATCCACCTACCAATGCCACACACCAGAATCATGATGAGGGAAGTGATTCTGGTCAGAAGGTGATAGAGCAAGACCAATATGGAGACAGATATGAGATTGAAGAAAAGCAGCATGTAAAGCCAACTGGAACACCCCCCATGGAACCTGCATTGTCTGATTCAACCACAGAACCTGCATTGTCTAGTTCCACTAGCTCTTCTGTGGTTTTACATGGGAAGGGTGATGATATAAAGCTTGAGTTCCATGCTGATGCAGAAGAAACGAACTCTGCTTCAGAATCTTCCAGTGCTTCATTTTCTGGATTTTCATCTTCTGCAGCTGGTAGTGAATCATCTGACGATGTTTCTGTGTGCGAGAGCATTAGTTCAAATGAGCTTGATAAATTGGATAGATCTTCATCTGCTGATGCTAACCTTGACATGTTTTGGACTGCTTCTGGTGTTAACAATGCGGATGAAACCAATCCATCATCCCCAAAATTTGCTAGGTTGGTTGATTCTGTAGATAGATTTTCTAAATTAAATAAATTAAATCAGACGAAGCTTGATCCAAGTGGGGAGAGCCAGTGCAGATCAACTAGTTCTTCCGGTTTAGGCATTAGTGGTACGTGTGAGGGCTCAATTGCTGAGGGTTGTACGATATCTTCTGGTTTCTGGGGCAGAACTCTGGAACCAGTTGCATCTACAACTGATGCTGACAATGAGTCTTATCAGTCTAATCCTAAAAAAGGCAGTAAAAGTGCCTCACCTGATTCTGGATCTTCCTTACATTTTACATTTAATTTGTCTGGAAATGCTTCTTCCTCTCATCCACAAGGCTCCAAGGTGAAAGCGGCCAAATTGGATGATACTCCTCGGGGTGCTTTGGGGCATACTAAGCTTTCTGATGGATTAACTTTGTCAGAAAATGTCGGTTTAGATGCTCCGAAGGTCAGCAACTCCCCATCCTTAAATTCTGAGTGGCCTAACCATGTGGAGCGTGGGTCCTGCAATATTTCACATGTCGCAAAACCCAGAGAAGCTATCAGTACAGATGCTCCAATGGTTGGTAGCTTGAGGTCTTCATCTTTTGAAAAGTCAGGCTCTAGTGCTGTCATTAATGGACCTATTAATGCTTCTCATCCATTAAAGTCTTCTGATACTTATTCATCCAGTGCCACAGTGCATGCTGTTCCTAGTGTGAAATCTGGAAAAATTGATGGTGTTCATGCAAATGCTGTTATATTACCTCAGGTTTCAAGTTGTTCTTCTAATGGTAGACATGGATTGAAAACCTCTATGCGGAAAGTTGTTGATCAATTCAGAGGATCTAAATTGCCCAAAAACTATCCATTTGGTGTTGGTAATGAGGTTGCTGGAAAATATAATGATAAGGTTCGCTTGAAGTTGCTTTTCTTTTTAACCATCCTACGGTACTAGTTTAGCCTCTGACGTATTAGCTTTTAGTTAAAATATCTTTGGTCTTTGCAGGGACTTTTTCCTTATGAATCATTTGTCAAACTTTATAGTTCGAACAAGGTGGAACTGCAACCATGTGGCCTTGTAAACTGTGGGAACAGGTAATATAGGATCGGCTTTTTCTTATGGCAAACAGTAATGGAAAAAATATATAGAGCATACTGAGTTTTTTTTTTTTTTTTTCTGTTTTTATATTATATTATTTTGTTCATCACTTTCTTCTTTTTTGCATTTTCAATACACAGACCATATGTAGAAGCTACTTAGTTAATTAGGACACAGAATAGATTTTATTTTGCTCCTTTTTACTGATTGTTGTGACGTGCTTTACTATGAATCTTTTGCATTGAAAAATGGTGACCTACCCTTTGCTTATCATGGAATCATTTCTTAAGCTTTGTTTGTTTGATTGCTTGGTGAAGAATCTTCATTGTTGGATTACACTCAATTGACAATTTTACACTCACTGGCCCTTGCTGTTATCCCTTGTGTTGCACAAGCCTATATCAGTAAACAGTTGTATATTGAACATTATACTTTGATTCTGTTACTCAGATGTGACTTGTGAGTATATTATGGAGAAAGGGCCAGAGAGAGAGTGCTAATTACAGTCATTTTAATTGCTCATATTCCTTGGGTTTAAACCATTTGGGCTGTTGATATCTGCTGGTTTACTATATTCCTCTAATATTTTAGTTTTAAGTTTTCATCTTTTAATTTCTGTGGGACCTTGGATAGGTGTATATTTGACTATTTTATTCCCTTTAAGGTTTCTCTCTATCTGTTGTGAACGTGTCGTTTACTTTGCACAGCTGTTATGCCAATGCTGTCCTCCAATGCTTGACATTCACTCCTCCTCTGACTGCTTATTTTCTTCAGGGACTCCATTCCAAAGCATGTATGTCCCTGTAACGTTTCCAAACTGGAATTATTTACATTTTGTGTTTTGAGGTAGCATGTTGGATGACTCTTACTATAAATTGCTTTATTAGGTGCAAAAAAAGAATGGTGTTTCACCTGTGAGTTTGAAAATCTAATTTTGAAGGCTAAGGATGGGAAATCTCCGCTGACCCCTATAGGAATACTAACCCAACTACAAAATATTGGCGGTCAACTTGCTAAAGGGAAAGAGGAAGATGCACATGAATTTTTAAGGTGAGATAGATTTGCTAATATTCAATGCTTGAACCGTTTTAATAATGTTTTCTTCATGAGAAATGAGTAATCCTTTTAATAATGTTGCAGTTATATATCGATGAATTATATTTGGCAGGTATGCTATCGATGCAATGCAATCTGTTTGTCTTAAAGAAGCTGGAGTGGATTCATCAGGTCGTTCCGAAGAAGAAATGACTTTAATAGGCCTAACATTTGGAGGCTACCTTCGGTCAAAGGTAATAGTTTAAGACCTAGCTACTTTCTGGCTACATCTTTCTTTTCTCTCTCTCTCTCTATTCATGCACCAGATGTCTTAACTGCGTGAAGAGTTCTGTGTTAAAATGCAAATGATGCATGTAAACTTGTTACTATTGACTGCAGATACAGTGCATGAAGTGTCAAGGCAAGTCTGAACGTCAGGAAAGAATGATGGACCTTACAGTTGAGATTGAAGGAGACATAGGAACCCTGGAAGAGGCTCTTCGGCGGTTTACAGGGACTGAAATTTTGGATGGAGAAAATAAGTATCAATGTGGCAGGTTGGTTCGGTTGCATTTTTTCAAAATGCTCTTTAGATATTGTTTTGATATTATTATCATGCAAAGAGAGCTGAAGTTGAACCTTTATGGAGATAGTTCTATTTTCAAAATATCTTCCTTTTTTATTTGTTCACCTTAGTCTTTCAGTTTGGTTAGATTTTGACAATTCAACTTTTGGAGAAATTCTCTCCTTCAATCTTAAACTGATGGGAGGATAGATGCTCAAATCAAAGCTATTATTTTCTTTGGCTTCGGCTTTTAAGTTGTTGGAAATCTGGTCTTTGTTTCTATAAATAGCATACTTCAAAGAAGCTCTAGGCTGTATTTTGATGCTTCTGGAGAAACAATTTTTCCTCAAATTTTGGAAGCTATGACCAAGTGTTTATGTACGTCATATTACATTATTTGTCTGCTGTGTTATGTGATCATGCAAAGGTGGCTATTATATTCATTGGTAGTTTTTCCCAGTGTTGTCAAGGCGTGCGCCTAGGCGCGCCTACGCCTTGCGCCTTAGCGTTAGATAACAAAAGTGCCTCAGACCTTTTCGGGCGAGGCTCATTTGATCAGGCGCACGCCTGGTGCGCCTAGGCGCGCTTTTTTGTAAGGCGATAGGCGTAAAAAAAGCTCGCCTGATTGAAGTTCTCTTTAATTTTAACTTTTTTCATTAGATGTACCTTTACTAGTAAGAAAGGAGATAATATCAAACTCTCCACTTCTCAATATTTGAGTATTCAACAACAGATATGGGACCATAAGGAAATCATGCATATTGGGCAAAGAATAAATTGCATGTTTTGTAGATAAACTAGACCACTCTTTAGAGTTTATTATTATAATTATATATCTTAAGCTTATTATATATACATACATACATAGACACACATATAAATATTGCGCCTTACTTCACTCAGGCGAGCGCTTTTTTTGCGCCTTGCGCCTAAGGCAATACAAGGGTTCTAGCGCCTAGAGCGCGCCTTGCTCCCTTGACAACACTGGTTTTTCCTTTTCTTTTTTGGCCAAATTTTCATTGATAGTTGAAACTTGAAATCTATATTTTATGCTTCTGTTAGATTTGTATACCAAGAAATAAACAAATTTAACAGAACTTCTGCAATGAAATTATAATTGCTTGTAAAAAAATCTGTGTCTCATCAAAGATTACTCTGATGATTGATTTTGTTTTACCAAGAACATTTCTTTTTATTGTTATTGAGTTCTTGTGCTTGTTGATATTAGTGGTGGTACTGTGTGTAATGATATACAGTCTGCATGGTTGCAGTTCCTCAACTAAATTCTCTATTTACTAGAAGGCATCAGTTTTTAGAGGTTTTGCTCACTTTGTCAGTCCTTGTTTTGTTCAGATGCAAATCTTACGAAAAGGCCAAAAAGAAGTTGACAATATTAGACGCTCCAAATGTCCTTACAATTTCTTTGAAGCGATTTCAGGTACACCATTTGATAAAGAATGCTGTATGCTGTTTTGCTCTTTGTTCTTGATTCTTACAGCTTAAGTGTGTATTATTTTGCAGTCTGGTAAATTCGGAAAGCTTAACAAAGCGATTCGATTCCCTGAGACCTTGAACTTGGCACCATATATGAGTGGGACAAGTGATAAATCACCCATATACAGGCTCTATGGGGTGGTGGTCCACTTGGATATTATGAATGCTGCATTTACTGGTCACTACGTGTGCTATGTTAAAAATGTTCAAAACAAGTGGTTCAAGATTGATGACAGCACGGTATGTTCTCTACAATTATCATCTGCATACCTAAAACCATTTCATTTGTTCACTGCATGTAACTTTCCTCAATCTATGTTTTCATCTACATTATATCTCTACCCTAACGTTGTTCTGGTTTTGCTCCCCTTAATTGAATGTTAAAAGTTTTTGCCATATTGTAATGGTTAGCTGTGCTGCCATGTTAGTAATTATCAGTGATACTTTTAAATGTTTTGCTTTGGGATCACTTAAATTTCCTGTTTGATAGGAAATATAAGGAAATACTCCCTCTTATTTCTGAAATGTGCCAGGATGCTTTGTTTTTTTGTTTGTTTCCTTTTGATTCTGGGCTGAATTGGACTTTTATTAATTGTGTTAACTCATAAATGTCTTCAGTTTTAAAGATAGGGAAAAGAGTAGAAATTACTCTGCTTAGTTAGCATCTTTTTCTGATGTTTAAGTTGGAGGCATTACATTAGATAACAGCTCAGAACGATGATCTTTTTTTTTTTTTTGTTGAAATGTACCAACGTCCAGGTCTAAAATGCTGCCCTAACACTCAAAAAATTGGGTTTTGGAATTATTAACTCGTATTCCCTCTCCTCTTGTTCTGTCTTCGTGTTATAGATTACTGTAACATTTTTTTTGTGGTACAAAAGAGGTTACGGCATAGGGATAAGGGAATGGGTCTCAAATGTTGAGATTTGAACTCCATACCTGTTGGATGCCACTTTTTTAAAAATGACTGCTTGAATCAATTGAGCAAAGCTTTGGGTAACATTTTAATAATGTTAAATAGTTTCTTAAATTTTTTGGGTTGCTGATAAATTGGCAGGTAACATCTACGGAACTTGAAAGAGTTCTAACAAAAGGGGCATACATGCTTCTTTATGCAAGGTAACGAATCTCAGTTACTCTTTTGCTATTAAAATTTGTATGCTGTCATTGCTGTGCTGCTGGTTTTAACAATCTAAATTACCTTGCAGGTGCTCACCCAGGGCCCCAAGATTGATAAGGAGCAGAAATAAGGCCATTCCACCGAGGGTCAATTCAAAAAATCGGCCGGAGTCAAGTCCTTCAACACATTCAATTCATCCAGATATTCCAGGGAGCATTGAATCTTTTTATTCAAAATACAATGGGTTGCAAAGGATTTTAGAAGAGGATTCATCATCAAGTGATAGCTCTTCACTTTTTAGCAGCAACTCTGATGAAAGTTCCTGCTGTACTGATGATTATAGCACACTAGATTCTTCTACCTGCGCCGATGACTTATTGGATTCTGTATTTGGTGATTCAATAATACATGGTTGGAACAGCCCCTGGAGGAGTTCTGATTCCGATGCTTCTTCGTCTTCTCCCCTTTACTCAAGGCATTCACCGCTTGCTGATTTAGACCGATATGCTACAAGTTCGCCTGAAATTTGCGGCTATCAAAGGGATTATGCTGATTCATTTACAGAGAATGTTGTTGTTTTGGACAGACGAGGAGGCAGTGGGAGTAGCAGGCAGCAGATGGATGAGGAAGGTAAGGGAAATGGAAATGAAAATGATCCTTTTTTCCAGTGTAGAAAGATAAGTAGTAGTAGTTCTAAGGAAACTGAGTCGGAGAGATTAGGAGGGGTTAAACCTTTAAATGATGTTGTATCTTTTAGGAAATTAACGAGGGAAAGAACCGATTAAAAATTTCCATTACAGTTAGAGGACGTAAATAAGATGATTTGGGAGACTCTTGTAGTCACCTGGCTTTGTTTAAAGAAAGCAAGCCATGCCCATCACCACTTTGTTCATATCTTAATCCATTCTCTTGGTAATAGTTAATGAATAAAAAACTGAATCGGTCATCAAATGTCACACTTTTCATCTGTCGATTTTAAATTTTACAAAAAATAGGAAAAAATCAGAAAAATAAAAGAAAAAGTCAGAAAATAAATAAAATTACATAATTAAATAATATAAGTAATACACAAGCCCATCACAATCTAAAATATAAAATCCAGAGTTTCTATTTGACAAGAAAAAAAAAAAAAAACTGTATTGTGTTTTTATCAATTTAATAATCAATTATTATCATTGTGGTTTGAATTTGGAATGGTCCTTTGTCTTAATATTTGAGTTGAAAAAAAAGCCCAAAAATTAGAAATTTTAGAAGTTTGGTTTGATCCATTTTTTTCGTCTAACCTTTCGGTTCATGGTTTTTAACGGGTTTTTTTTTTTTTTTTTTTTTGTTGCTAAAATCTATTCCGATTTTGAATATGTTATTGAATCGGATAAACCATCGATGATTCTCGATTCAATGATTCGGTTTTTTATTCATGTATAATATAATACATGGAATAGAAGACAATGCAAATACTAGGCACTAGCCTTAGCCTTTATCTTCTTCCCACTAAAAGCCAATCCAAAACAACATTCATTATAACAAGAAATGAAAACTTTTCTAGTAGTTAGTAAGGACTAGTTTGGGCATGTGGCTAAACAGCGAGCTTGGGCCCGTACACGTGTAATTTTTTCCTTGATGGTTCTTGCTCTGCCCACATGCACCCATTACCGACTACCCTACCTGTATGTAGTAGACCCATATTAAACGGATAGTGCTCACTTTCATTGTACCACATTTTTATTACCAACTTACCATCAATTAAAACAAAAAAAAAAAATTAAATTAAATTTTAAATGAGACAGAAATTTTAATATTTGGTCAACAGTAATGTGATTTATTAATAGAGTGTTTAAATTTTAATTTTAGTTATCATAAATCAAACTCTCACAACTTTAAATATATATATATAAAAAAGAAATTTTACTACTTGGATTCTTCCAAGTTTAAGTAATGGGTCAGTCAAAGCCAAGTGTTTGAATAATGTATACAAAAGGACTTTGTTAGGTCAAAGAATTTGAATTTTATGATGCAAAGATTGTGTTCACAGATCTTTTAAAGTCAAAAGAGTTGTTAGATGGTATAATTAAGACAGAAAGAATAATCTTATCAACTTTAATTTTCTTAAATCTCAAGATATATGAATGACGTCTTTAAACATTTGTCCCCTTGAATTTGTGCCGTCTGGATCTGGGCTGGGGTCTTCAAAGTGTAGCGGGCGATAAGGAGGAGAGAGTTTGTGACTTGTCCCGTTACAACTTCATCACTTTGGAAAAAGCTAGTAGCTGACTTGCAAGAACTAATTTCTCTAGTAATTATTCATGATATTCAAACAATAGCTAGGTGGACGTTCTAAGTTTGACAAGTAGTCGAAAAGTCAAATATTTTGGGTTCACTTGTCAACTAATTTGAATACAAATTTGTGTATGTCCGAAGGCGAGAAAAAGGAAAGAAAGAGTTGGGTCTTTGACAGCAGATTTACATTAGCTAAATCATCATTAAACAAACACATAGATTTTGAGTTGGGATTGTGGAAATGAACTTCAAGAACAAAAAAAGAATTCAGGCCTGACTTTCAAAGCTTGTTTAAGTCCAAGAACGTCCCAAATGCTCTAGGCTTGTTGTTATCGCTGATCGATCTGGTACGTATTGGTTTTTTCCGTATGCCTGCCGCCAGGGATTGAATGTCTTTATATGGTTTAAGTACTCACATGATTTTTGTATTGTAATAAAAAGAGTAATTTAATAAAATTGATAATGGTGTCAATAAAAAACCGTTAAAATATTGACGTGGATTCGTAAAATCTAACAGAATTAATGATTTGGAATAAAATATGACTTGAAATATATCTAAATCTGTTTGATTTTACGAGTCCACGTCAATATTTTAACGGTTTTTTATTGACATCGTTATCAATTTTATTTATTTGTACCTATTTCAATTATATATGGACTAAATTATTCACTTTTATAATAAAAAAATTATATTACTGTTTTCACAGAATCACGTGATTACTTAAACCGTCTTTATATTATTATTGATCAAGAAACAACAAAACAAGGTGTGATGCAAGTGGGACTGTAGCTTCTTCTGGCCGACATTAATGAAAGCTAGCAAAAGTTTGCCATCGAGAAGTCACTGCCAAGCGTGCATGCATCCATTTTATCAAGTATATCAATTATTAATTCCTGAAACTTTATAGCAACTTGGAGCTAACATGGGACCCCCTCCAGTCCAGCCCCAACTTGTTCAAAGAGAAAGATCAGATTGAAATGGGCAATTTCACAAACTTCTTCATTGCCTCTTCCATGCCTTTTTTTTATTTATTAATTCCTGTTCACAAAAAAAAAAAAAAAGTGTTTTTTAACCATGCATTCATAGCAAGTTTTGCATGCTTTTTCCCCAGAAAAATCTTGATCCTGGAAAAGTTCATTCGCCACCCCAGCCTCTATGAATCCCCTTATGTCTCGGAGATCATGTCGGGGCAAAGCAGCAAGAGACAACGAATCATGGAAGTGGTTGTCTAAAGATCTTAATTTGTCATCCATCTATGTCTGTTAAAATAAGTCTTCTTTTCGGCTGAAATATTGCAATGGTAGTGCCTGTCTTGTTCTTGCGGCCGTTAAACAAACTTAGCATCTTAGCAAAGCTGATTTGAGCCTCTTTTTCAATTCTTGCTACTCTTTATTTGATCTCTGTGATTATTATGTTCCACAATTAATCCTCTTCTGATTCATGATCTGCATCACCAACCAAATTACATGCTTCCCATTAACATATATATATATATATATATTACTGTTCTCTATGTGAGCACTGAAAATAGTCAAATGAATAATTTAATTGTTTACCCAATGTTTAAAATAATACATTAGGCCAAACCCTTTTAGGCATACTCCATTAATACAATGATAGCTTGATTAATTGGGGCCTATAGATTTCAGGAAAGGTTTAATCTTCAGAATGATGGTGCTGAGACAGTCATTTTAGAGTCAATTTGGCCCCCAAATCTTTTTGTTGTGATAGCAAATCCGAAATCTGATTGTTACTATCCCTATTGTCCCATTGATTTTATCATATTAAAAATCGAAAATGAAGCAAAAATACCTTAGAAAATAGACCGTAAAACGTGAATTTGGAGTGTCTAAAATGCTAATTAAAACCAGATTGAAATTGAGAACGAACATATTGAAAGAGTATAATTGGTGTATTAATTTGTTGTTAAACTAAAAATTAATCATATTTGAAATAGCTCAATCACTTCTTATATATATTATTTATTTTGTGTTGTAAATGGAACGAAATAGCTAGACAATCTGGATTTAGCAAATCTTATTACACTACAAAGACCCCGACAGAATGCAAAATAAGTCAAATCTGAACAACCGGGTAAAATGATGAAAAGCTCATGCATTGAGTAAAGATAACTTAAGTTTACAGGAAAAATGTCCGAGAATTCAGAGAAGTAGCTTCACCATCACCGTCACCAAGAAATTTTTTATTTTTTTTTTAAAAAGAGAGTTCGCAATATAAAAAAAAAATATAAATAATTAAATTCAAATCTCAAATTATCAAATACTATTTTTTAAAAATAATTAAATTAATCAAAACTTCTGGTTCACCATGAAACTTTTATTACATTCATCAAAAGACCGTTTTGTCGTATTGGAGAAGAAGAATAACTAACATGGTTTTATGATACTCATAACTAAGAGCATGGAATCAAAGTAAAGAAAATGGTCAAAGAAAGTGGCGCCAGGTTATGAAGGGTTTTGATTTTCTTTTCTTTTCTTTCCCAGACAGGAATTAGATTGGCTGGCCCTTTTTTTTTTCGCTTACCAGCCAACTTGGAAAACCAAAAAAAAACTTTAGGGCATTGGTCACCCACTTGGTAAAGAAATTTCCAAGAGGATTAGGCCGTAACATCCAAAATCTTCATTAGGACATTCCATTTGATGTTTGATTAAAGGGTAGTGCACAAAATAGAAGGCAAACTTGTTGGAGCTGTTAAGATATGGTAGTATACTATATATAGCATTAATTAATTGAAGTGTTTTATACTCATGTTGCATATGACTAAAGCCAACATCAAATTAGGTTCAAGAGACTCATTAGTTTAGGATTACCAGCTGTATCTTTTAAAAAGAATGACATGTTCATAACCAACTTGATCATACAAGACACATACGAGCAGACCGTTATCATAATTGGCATATGGATAGATCAGGCGGATAGCACTAAATCTTTCATGATCTCAAGTATAAAAGACGTGAGGTAAACAAAAAAACTCCTAAGTTCCCTGCTCTTTGCTTAGTTATTTTGCGCTCTGCTCTCTTGTCTTAATAACTCTAATTGACTTAAACATCGAAACGTGTCTCAAAATATTAACTTTAGTGCCTCTTTGCTCTCCATTTTTATTTCAGATCTGATCTCCACCTTTCTTCCCTAATCTCGACCAAAAAAATCAATTACCACCCCAAAAACACCAGCAATAAAGTGCATGATTAATGGACCATGTCAGCAATAGTAAGGTAAGTTTAACTGAAACAACCCTTTCTTTGGAACTCCCTCAACACCTTCCTCCATTAATCCAAACCACATCCCATCGACCTCATTTCCTCTTCTTCCTTTTTTTTAAAAAAAATAAATAAATAAAGGATAATTATAACCCTTTAATCACCGACTAGATATTAAATCTCAATTTCAAATACTCATTAATTACTCTCTTCAAAAAAGAAAAAAAAATTGAAGTTTCTCAATATTGAATAATAAATATATTATATGATAATTTTGAACAAGAAATGAATATGATATGGGAAAAATAATTAAAACACGGTATAATACAAAATAAATAATACGAACAGAATACTAATACAAGAACATATCAAATATATATAATACGAATTATTAACGTGTCAAAATTTATATAAATATATAGCATTTTAAAATGATTATGACAAAAAAAAATACGACACAAATATACAAAATATCAGATCTCTTAAAATACAGAAAAATGTTCTACAAGGTGGTTGATGGAGTAAAGTAAGATTATCGACCTATTTATAAGTTAGTTGCAGATATTTAAAAAGAAAAAAGAAAAGAAGAGAGAAACCTATGTCTTTAGCTAGTTATTTGTATCAACCCCCCTCATTAATAATTGTGTCAACTATTTACTTATTTGATAAAATTAAATACACAATATCTGTACCCCAACAAGATTGGTATACGGCCAGAAATCTCAGTAGAATGAATGGTTAACTTTAAAATGACAGCTCTCAAACATGAAAATTTTCTTTTTGAAATTTTGAAAATTTTAATTAAATTGGATTTACACATGTATATATAAATGTGACTTAAATTATCACAGTAAATCACTGGAGAAGAAGTGATCTTGACTTGAGGTGTAATTCAGCTAATAAGATTTGGATCCAAGTTTTACTCAGATATTGTGACTGTAATTGCTCGATATTCTGTCTCTGTGAAAGATCGAGCAACAGTCTCTTGCTTGTTGGAGCTCTAGGAGATTGGTGTTCTATTAAAATAGACAATGTAGGGTTTTTTTTTTTTGGCTGGAGGACCAAAAACATCTCCCTTTAATTTTAAAATATCTGTTTTATTTTTATTTTTTTTGCATAAAAATTTAAGTGAGGGGAAGCTATCCAAATTCAAGGTCACGGCACATGCATCAAAAAGAATTAATAGTGGTACTTACAGATCACTTACCAAATGGGATTGTTAGTGAGATTCTAACTCTGATATTTGTTAAAATGCTAATGAATATTCAATCAACTGAACCAACCCAAGTCGACAAATATCAGTTTTTTTAGGTGGCATAGAAAGGTTTAAGTAGTTATTTTTAGGGACATAAGTATTGAGTTATCCTTCCTTTTAATGCTTTTATTTGTTTAGTAATATAATTTCTTTTAAGTAAAGTATATATTTTAGAAGTTGGGGAATTAGAGAGTCATAGATTGGAATTAGTGTTAAATTGAAACAAATTACATGATTAAAAAATTAAATGCAAAGTTAAAAAAAATTGAAAAATATTAATCAATGTCACTAGATATTGTTGTACTAGTTAATGTAATATTTAAGAAAAATGTGTAATTAATGAAATATTTCTTCTTGAATTTAGTAAAAATAATATATTAAATCTACAAATCTTTTTAAAATAATAATGAAATA
Organism: Fremontodendron californicum; assembly: GCA_030761205.1. Taxonomy (NCBI): domain Eukaryota; kingdom Viridiplantae; phylum Streptophyta; class Magnoliopsida; order Malvales; family Malvaceae; genus Fremontodendron; species Fremontodendron californicum. The sequence continues at coordinate 18,152,570 of JAULJL010000026.1, forward strand.
ATTTCTAATCAATGGTTATAAACACCATTAATTGGAACCAAAAAAAAATTAACTATTAAACATATTATCAAAAAAAAAATGCAAAGTTAAAAAAAAAAAATTGATCTGTTTGGATAAATGCTACATATAAAATTTTTTAAAAAATAGCAAAAAACAAAAAGAGAACAAATAACTGAAGAAAATATTATCAAAATTACATGATTTGAACTATACAGTGGTTATGGGCTTATGGCAAAGTTAACTAAGTTCCAATGCAAGCAAAAAAATTCGTTGTAAATGAAGTTGGATAACGAAGACGAAATCAAGCTTTTGGCTTTTTTTTTTTTTGTTAAAGTCTGGTATACTCGGTACTTCATAAAATATTTTACTTTTTGACGAGATATAAATTTAATAATTTTAAATACGATACGATATTTTTAATAAATATAAAAATAATATAATAAATATAATATAATATTTTAATATATATTATACTTTTATTTGAAATTTTAACATATTTAATAAATTTTATTATATAATTGAAAAAAATAGAATTTTATGCAAAACAATGAAATTGAAGCATGTAAAAAAAATATATATTTATTTATTTATTTATTTATTTATTTTTGGATTAGAAATTAAAGCAACTGAACACAGATCATTGTCTTTTAACTGTCCCCTCGTAGAATTCTTCTCTCTTCTCCCTTCTAGCATGATTGAGATTGAGTCACTTGGCAAGAATTTTAAAACTCCTTTTTTATTTATAAAAAAAAAGTAAAAAAAAAAACAATAAAATAAAAAAATATTAATCAGACACAGATTAAAATAATATATATAAAAAATATAATTAATAATTTATTTTTTTTGAATTTAATAAAAATAATATAATAAATAAATTCTTAAATAATTTTTAATTCTTAATTTATATCTACATACATCAATTAAACGTACCTATAAAATAAACACATGAAAGACATAAAAGTGAGGAATATTCTTAGGGAACTGCAAATTGTGCCCTAGGAATGAATCATCTTAATAAGTTATTAATAGTATAATATGATAGCCTATCTTATTTTAAAAGAAACAAAGCTAAAGAAAAAATATATGATAACATGTCAAAAATGGAATTTATATAAGAAAATGATTCATACATTTTTTTAAAATACATCTTTAAAACTAAAAAGATTTTAAAATTTTAAATTATATAATGAACTTTTTAAAATTATTAAAAAATATATTTTTTTAAAAATTATTTTTGAAAAATATATGTAGCATTTTAATGAATATATTATTAATGCCAAAAACCTTCCAATCATATAAATTTGATGAAGGAACATTCAATTGAATGAAGAAAAAAAAACCCAAAAAGGCCAATTATAATAACAAACCAATCTCCAATCTTTAAAGGAAAAAAAAAAAAAAAACTGACAGGAATCACAGGATCAGGCAATAAATGTCTTATCTCCATGGAATATGACCATTCAGAGCCAAACCCAACTGTCATTTAACTCGTTCGGGTGAGAAATCAGTAGCTCAAGAATCAAAGATTTTATGGAGAGAAGGCAAGTAGGCAACCAGTCCCCCCCAAGGCCCCAAACCCTAATCTTTGCTTTCATCATTGTCGTCTTTTTTACCATCAAAGAAAAAGATACAAATTAGAAAGAGACAAATCAAAGTACATATAATATGATCAGATAGAAAAGAATGAAAAAAACAAATAAAGAAAAAATAATAGTATTAGTAAAGTGGGGTAAGAGCTTTAAAGATCGTATTGGATAAAAGCATACTCAAAACTGGCAGGCATAACCCTAGCCATGTTTTCTTCTGGCATACGCTTTATCTAAATGAAGAAGCTCAGGAAAAGAGATGAATCGGATCAGCAGCAGCAGCAGCATTATCTTTCAGCCAGTGGTGCAGGCTGCAGCTGCTGCTTGCAGAGATATGTATGATAAAGTTTCAAACTTCAAAGCAAAGATCTGCTCAGCTTCTCCCATTTCTAACACATTAATCCAACGAATATTAAAAAGGAAAAAGAATCTGGCAAATATCTAACATGTAATAAACAGAGAAAAAAACAAACAAAAACCCAGTTTAACCAGAAGAAAGTTTGATTTTGACTTATGATCATTAAAGAAGATTTTCCAGGGTCGTTTCAGCTCAATTAAAGGCAAAGCCAATAACTTTGCTTTTTTAGCTTCTCCGAAGCTTGAAATTTTTTGAAGCACATTTTCTCTAAAGAAGAAAAGAACAAAGAATAACTGATGAATTAACTAACAATACAAGATTAAATTTAAACAAAGGTCATTAATTATCATATGATGGATGAAAAGTACAAAAAAACTAAATAACCCAAAAAGGAAAAGAAAAAGAGATCTAAACTCCATTAATTCACAGTGCTCCCACAGAAGAAGAAAAAAAAAGCTGAAAAAGCTAAAACTTTGAACTCATTAGTAAGGCGGTGGTGGTCTAGCAGTTGGAGCCCAAATCACATCTGAACCACCCAAATGATTACTATAAACCCCACAAGAATCTGCCCCACCACCGTGACCACCATCTCCACCGCCACCAGACAAAGGTGGCGACTGTCCACCACCACCACCAGACGACACCGCATTCCTCGCTTCTTCTTCTTCTCCTGGTAACCGATGATATGAAGGGTTGTTAAACGTAGCAGCTACGATAAAGACGTTGCCAGCTGCTATCAACGAGCCAGCTACGAACCCTCCAACTATCTGCCCTTGAGGACCCGCCAAAGAGATGGAGAACGTGTTAGGCACGTGAGACGACGTCGTTTGAGATAGGAACGTGGCGGAGATGGATAAGATGTCGAATCTGCCATGGAAAGTTATGTTAGCTCCTGGACTAGTTGAAGGTTGACGGAGAGTTACGTTGGAAACAGTTCCAGATCCCGTAAGTACGCAGATCCCAATGTTTTTGCGACGAGAGAAGCGGGAGATAGCTTCGACGATGTCGTTTCCTCCAGGGATTTCGAGAATGTAAGGACTCATGGCGGGGTCGGGTTCGTGAGTGATGATAACAGGTGGTTTGGGCTTGTTTTTGGAGCCCGGAGGACGACCTCTTGGTTTACGAACGATTTCAATGGTAGCTCCATCGCCACCGCCGCTGCCACCGCTAGGGAGAGAAGAGTTGTGGTTGGTGGGAAGGTGTTTGGGGGTAGGGGTGGTGGTGTCATCGGAGTCAGGGGTTTGAGATTCGCGAGAGAGTTGGAAGTGATGAGAGAAAGGGTGATTTTGGTGTTGCTGTTGATGAGGGTGGTGGAGTTTCGAAAACATGTTGTTGGGGTTTTGATTTATGGGTTCTACATATTCACCTTTCATATTTGTGGTGGATTTCTTGTTTGTTTTTTCTTGTTGAAATGGCTCCTAATTTTTTTTTAAAAATAAATTTCTTTGTCTATAAGTATGGTGAGATTTTGGATATGGGATTTTATAATAAAATAAGAGAAAAATTTTGAAAATGCAAGAAAAGAACAAGAGAAGAGAAGAGAAAGAACTAGATGGAATGGGAATTAGGAGGAAGAGTGAAGAAAATGTAGGACTGTGGGAGATAATAGAGATCGAGAGAAGGAGTAGAAAGAGGATGGATTTGTGGCGTTTGGGATTTGTTTATAGGGGAAAGAAATTGGGGGGCTGGGGAGGTGGGTGAGCTTTGAAACCAAGTAAAGACTAATGGCACCGCTGGTTGGAGGTAAAGTAGGGTCCACACATCCAACATGAGAGAGAGAGATATTGACAAATTTTTTTTACTAATAAGTGTTTTTAAGATATTTTTTAAAATTAATTAATATATTATTTTTAATAATAACATTATATTAAATATAAAAATTAATAATTTTATTTATTATTTTTTAATATATTAATTAAAAATATTATTATATTTAATAATTTTAAAAAACGTCTTTAGAATATTTGTTAGCAAAATCTTTGATAAAAATAAAAGATATGGGACATCCAGCAAAGCAGAGCATTGGGATTGCACCGCCTTTGTTTTTTTTTTTTTTTTTTTTTTTTTTATAAAAGATATTTTAGAGGATGAAAAGAAGTATAAATGTTGAAAAAATTCGATTGATGGATATAATTTTATAAAAAAAAAAATTAAATTATTATTATTTTTTAATTTTATTTTTTATTTTTTAAAATTATAAATTATTTAAAAAAATAAGTTGGGAAATCTTTTAAAGGGGTGACGATTTTTCAATTAAAAATTTTAATTTTTTTAAAAATATCAACTGAGAAATTATCATGGTCTATGATGATTTTTCAATTGATAAAATTAATTTTTTTTTTAAATATCAGTTGGAAAATAGTCATGGACCATGATAATTTTTTAACTGGTATTTTTTAAAAAATTAAAATTTTCAGTTAAAAAATCATCATAGGTCATAGTGATTTTTCAACTGACTAAAAAAATAACTTTTGGTATTTAAAAAAAAATGATATTTTGAAAATTAAATTTTATTTTTTGGTTATATTAAGATAATAACGCCATGATAAAAAGAAATTTAAATGTTGAAATTTAAATTTTAAAATTTTTAAAATATTATTTTTAAAAATAATAATACGAATAAATTGAGTTAAATCCCAAGCTTTTATTTTTCATTTTACAAGTTTGAAAGTAAAGGAGAGAAACATGAGAAGTTAGCCTCCTTGATGTTCTTTTTTTGGTCATGGCCCATGGGGGATGCCTTCCCTTTTTTTTTTTTTTTTTTTTTCCTTTTCAAAGCTCTTATTAATCCAATCCTTAATTTTATCATTTGGCCCTTACCAAATTTTTCTTTTTTTTTTTTTCCTTATTTTCTCTAATCTAAAAGTTCATTTTTTGTTTTTGTGAGACAGCAATTGTTTTATTTATTACTTACTGTGATCACTGGGTAATTTTCTAGCTAGCCTGGTTTCTTAAATCATAAAAATGTTGAAAATCTCAGCTTACTTACTTTGACAAGACTTTGGTGGTTTTTCTTCTCAATTCTCACGTGCTTAAAATATTCAAGTGGCTAGGGGTTTTTCAAGGGTTACTTTCTCTTTTTTTTTCTTCTTCTTTATATATATATATATATATATATATATATATATATATATATATATCAGAAAGTCAATTAGAAACCTAATTTGAAGTGGTATATTTTTTACGTACTACATTGTCAACCTGGTTTTAAATTTTGATTATATATCTCACATCTAAGGTAGGCATAATTTTTTAGTATTAGAGAATTGTAAGAATTAAACTATGCACCTTCTTTATACAAGATTGTAGACTGCAATATGAAAAGTAATTGAATTCAAAATTTAGTCTAATTAATTCATATAATTATTTAAAAAAAAAATGATATTTAACAAGTCTAGAGTTCGAATCACAATACGTGCATTCAATAAATCTAAAAAATTAATACATCGCCAAAAAAAAAAGAACTTAATTTATTTATTTATTTTAAAAGAAAATAAAATAAAATAAAATAAAAATCTTACTATTGTAACAATGAATCTGACCTACTACATCTACATGAAAATGTATTTGCATTTGCATGGGAAAACTTGAGAAGTTAGGCTACCTACTACATCTACATGGACATGGTCCAATTAATCATCCTTATTTAATTTATCATAGCAACTGAGATTTCGTTACTATAATTTGAGAGGGAGAATCCCTGAACCTACTTTTTCCTTTTTTTTTTTTTTTGCTTCTTTAACTTTGATATTTCTAACTAATTACTGATCTTTTATACCTATTTATTTATGAGTATGATCCATTTTTATATATGAAGAAATTTTTTATTAGAAACTTTATCTTAAAACTCAAGGCAATTTAAATATGAATTCGTTTTTAATAAATTAACAATTAACTTTTTTAATTTTATAAATGGGATTACGAAATTGTCACAAAACTGTCACATGTTTTATTTTTTTAATTTTTTAATATACCTTAAAGAATATGTGCCATCTTATTAATCCTACTTATAAAATTTAAAAACTCCGCTGACGATGAATTAGATAATTTCTCTTAAAATATTATAGGTTGAAATAACAACTTAAGATTAGTGCAACTTAATCGATTTTCGACTATTCCATTATTCACAAATAGCATAAGAGTAACTAATAATTATTTTATGAGAATTTATTTTCCGCACAAGTAATTGAACAATTGGATTATCAATAGTTTTGTTCGAGTTCACTCCATATTTGAAAAGATTTAAATAAAAATATTAAATTCATTAAACAAATTTAGGCAAAAAAAATAAGACTCTAACATTAAAGACTCGAACTCGACCGATTTGGTCCAACAATTATATAATTTATATTATATTTAAGATAAATATTATAATGTAAATATGAAAAAATATTAAATTATCCATATTTTAAATTTTATAAAAAAATAAAAAAGATTAAATAAAAATACCAATTTTATTTTCTTTTAGGAAAATAAAAATATTTGAACGGTCATGGCTTGTACAATTTTATTAATTTGAACGAACCTAAACATAATTTGAGGTTTAAATTATTGAACTGATTCGGATTTGAAAAAGCATATAAAATATTGATATCATGTCGGTCCATTCATAAACACATCTAATTACCATACATTTTATCTTTTTATATATATATATATTGTAATAACCATATATTTTTTTGCTAGTTCATGAAGATACTTAAAAAAGCATAGGGACCATAAGATTTATCTCAAGGGAATTTATACAAAAGCAACCAAGCAGTGAATGAAAGTGCTTTAGAACATGATGATATTATTTAAAGTAAGGTTTGTCAAATGAAATTTTTATAGCAAAGCTTTAGTCCAAAGCATGGGATAACTTTAGCATGACAAAGGAATGAAAGGATTAAAAAGCAGAAATTGCTAATTTGAGTAACTAAAATGGAATAAGACATGTTTGCAACAGCATAGGAAAGTAAAGCATTTACATCAATAAGGAAATGTTGGCATCAAACAACAGATTTTAAGACCAAAGCAAAAGGCAAAAGGTGAAGCTTGACTTCCACTTTAGCTCCTGCTTATAGATTGGTATAATATAAAGTAAAAAAAAAAAAAAAAGTATTATGCCTTGGAAGTTTCATTATTTAGGTTAACTTATAATTTATCCATATTATTTCTTTTTTAAGAATAAATAAATATTGAAAAGTGTCGATGGATTCTTTAATTTGTAGGAAGAGAACTTGAAAAAAGAGTAATATATAATAATCTTGAACCTTAATTATTATACCTACAAAATCTGTGTTATTTTCATGTTGACATTTGCAATATTATGTGAAAATTTGATATATTTTTTATTTTTATTTTATTTTAGGCTCAGTCATAAAATACAGAATGGCGTGATGAAAATGTCTCCCACTAGTTATCCAAAGAGATAATATCATGAATAGCTTCTGAAATTTATCAAATTTATGGTATTTGTAATTTAAAAATGTCTATTTTGATACTTAACGTTTTCACTTCGTGTGCTATTGTAGTACATGTCAGTAACATCGTTAAATATTGATGACCTGGCATTTGTATCCAATAAAAACTTCACACGTGACACCATATAATGATGCTACGTGTATTACCAAAATATTTATTATTTTAATTTAAAAATAAAAATTATATTTTTTTCTTTACACGTGGCACCACGGTGATGCCACGTGTAATAATAATAAAATTTATTATTTTAATTTAAAAAAATATTTTTATATTTTTTTCTCTCTCCACCTTTCAATTTTAATAAATACTTTTAACAAAAATTAAAATAATAAGATATTTTAATTTTTGTAATTTTTAATAAATATTTTTAAAAAATTAAAAAATTAAAATTAAAATAATTTTGATTTTTTTAATTTTTTAATTTTTTAAAATTTTCAGATATTATAAATTTTTCAACAAGTAATTTTAAAATATTTTATATTTTAAAAATAATTTTAGTTAAATATTTTAATTTTTGAAAATAATTTTTTAAGTAAAACATATTTAATTTTAAAAAATATAATTTTATAATTTTAATATATATTTTAAAAAATTAGATATTAATTTTTAAAAATATAATTTTAAATATTTAAATTTTTGTAAATTTTTTTTACAAAAATTCATATATTAATTTCTAAAAAAAAAAGGTGCTACCACGTGTCATCACTTGATTGGTTAATGTCACATCATCATCATCTATATTTAACGATGTAAGGTCAAGGTACCATATTGATACATGGTTTAATAGTACAGGTACCACATTAAATATTTTTAAAGTACATGTACTATATTAACAAATTTGATAAAATTCATAGGCTATTCATGATATTATCTCTTATCCAAATGAAACCTTTATCATTTGATTTTGTGAAAAGACAAAAATGGTGAGAGAAGATGTGGATTTTCTTTGAATTATGATCCGCTCTATTACTTTTTTTATTTATTAGAATTATAAGATTAATTCATTAATTATAAAAATTATACATATAAATTATGATTTAAGATATATTAAAAAATAATAAACTCAAAAATAATAAAAAAGCGTCAGAGCTATTTTCTTTTGCCATTTTATGACTCCAAGAAAAATATTAAAGCGATGAAAGAATAATAACACGAAGGATTAATATATAATAGCTGTCCAGATGAGGTTTATTGAAAAATGAAGTTGGATTAAGCAATTAGGTAAAAGTTAAAATAGAGCCGAATCACAATGGCTCATTTTTGGCATCTTAGGCATTTCATTACTAAAGCAAAAGTAAAGAAATAAAATCTTTCTAAACATTTCTTTTAAATAGTACTATAAGAACAAATACTTAGATTTCGCATCTTATCTGTTTAATCTGTTTTTTTTTTTTTTGGGTATACATCTATGACATGTAAAATCAATGCATATCTAAATTCAAAATTTAATTCAAGTTATTCACATTTTTTTAGAAAATGAATTCTTGTACAATTAAAATTTGACTCCAGCATTTATAATTTCCTTTCTCGATCTCGTAAGCTTCAATTTATTTGATATATATAATAATAAAAAAAACAATGTATATTTTTTTATCTAACTATTTAAACTAAATAATCGAACTAATTAATAAAGTTGTCATAAAGATAAATTTTAAAAATCTAATAAAATTTAGTGACAGTCAATAGATGGAAACAGAAGAATGCCTTTAATTAACAACCTCTAAATCATAATAACTAACCCCGGACCCCAAAAAAAAAAATCAAAACGTAGAAAGCCTTTAAATAATCATTGAGAAATATGGGTTAATATCAACAATGCTTTGTGTAGCTAAGATAAATACAACAAATAATTACTACAAGCTTATCTTAACTTAGCTTAGCTTAGCACCAATGACCCAAAAGGTAAAAGGGAAAAGAAAAAGAAAAAAAAGGATTGCCGGCCGATAAAATATAAATTAATTTGACGGTTAAATTTGTGTATATAATAACATAGGTGAATAATCAAAGTTCAATATTATATTACTATTTATCTCACATTTCAAGAAGTGTCTAATTTTATTATTATTATTTAAAGTTTTGACCGCAGTATCATAATTCTTTCAAAGAGTGTTGAACCAAAAAAAAAAAACATTCTATGAAAGATAGATCTGTATTGGTTACTTAACTTTAGTTGTCGGAAACCGAAATTATGAATATTTTAAAAGGAAAAACTAAAAAATATGAGATTATTGGATGTAATTAAAGCATTTGTCTTTATCAAAATGAAGGAAAGCCCAAAGCTCTATGAGGAAGGAAAGAAAAAAAAAAAGGAAAGCTCACAATTATGGATGTTGGACACTTGTGGACTAAAAGCGAAACTATTTAGACTGTAACATAACATTGCTGCAATGCTAAGGGATGGGTCCAGTAAAGAAGCCCAGATTTTAACGTTTCAGCAAAGGTAAACGCGTGGTCCCTTCCCTTGAGCTTGAGCCGATCTTGATATTTCAGGCTTTGACAAGAGGAGCCCCTTCATCCAACCTTGGACTGGGCAAACCTGGTGATAGGGATGTTCACTATTCGATTTTAATCGAATTAATCGATCGAAATTTAATTCGATTCGGTTAATCGATTAATCAAATAGATTTCGATTCGGTTATTGGTTAAGAATTTTGAAAATTTTTGGTTTTTGGTTTTCGGTTAATTGGTCGGTTAAACGAAATTAACTGAATTCTCCAAATTCACCGAAATTTGTTTGGTTGTTTTAGTATGTTTGATATTTAGATTTTATTATGCTTTAATTGTTTTAGTATGTTTGATATTTGGATTTTGGTTGGTTGGATATATTATTATAGATGGAATACAATTAACTTGTTTTGGCATATTGGTTGGATATAAAATTATGTATTAAAAATAGATTGTAAAATAAATTGAATATTTATTTCAATTAATCGAAAACCGATTGAATTAACCAAAATAATTTCGGTTAAGTTAATTCACCATTTACACTATTCGGTTTGGTTAACGGTTAAAGAAAAAAAAATTCGATTAATCATAATTCAATTCGGTTATTAACCAAACCGACCGATTGAACACCCTTACCTGGTGATATAAGCAAAGTTGAAAACCTGAAAGTCCAGAAAGTTCAGCTGTAACACAAGGAGGTGGCATTTCATGACTAGGAAACTCAGAAAAGGCTGTATACAAGGAAAGTTTGTTTCCATTTCTAACAGAAGAAAGATGATGCCATGCAACTTTAGCAGGATTTCGAATCTAGAAAACCAAACCACCCTTAAGAAATGACATCCAACAAATTTAAAATTCGAATCTCAATATCTACAACTCTTCTTAATATCTCAAGCTGCAACCTACTATATATCCACACAAAAAAAACTTTTGCAGGATTTCCGAAAGTAGGGTTGTTCAATGTTGGTTGAACAGCTCTATTCTTACGAGCTGATAAATATTTCCCACAAACATCGACTTGGCTCAAATACAACATCTGAAAATTGTACTAGATTGTCAATACAAGACCACTATATAGAAATCAGATAAATTTGGCTAGATGATACACATTAAAAATAGGCGAGATTCAACAAAAATGTTTAATCTATAGTGAATAAACATAAAAGTGCCATCTGGGAACCGACAAATACGAAACATATTAAAAAAAATGGAGGTTCCACCGAATCATATTCGAGCAACATATGAATTGGCCTGAGTGACATATCTCACCCATCGATATGGATTATAGGAACTGGATTTCTTTGCTATCTGCAAGTATTTCACCTGGCACCAGGAGAGCAATATTAATATTAGAAATCTTTGAAACACAGAATTAGGGTTTAGAAACATTGCTGAGATTTGAACCCTTGTCCTCTGTGCTATCTAAAATGCTTGAGAGTTGGCTTTTACTACTAAACGACAACCCTTATATTGTTAACTCAAAATCATCTTATGAAGCATTCAAGATGGCAAGAATAAAGACCTGATAGGTGATATACCTAATGAACATGCAATTGCAGTTTTTTTTTTGGAGAGGGATTGGGCTGGTCTGGGCCTTAGGTATTATCCTAAACAAGGTCTCAAGACAAGTCCAAAATAGGCATTATCCGCCAAGAAAACGGGCAATTGATCAGACTGAAAGAGTAATTGCTCCATGGACATTGACAATATTTCAATAGCATAATATAAAAAGAAGAAATAAGATTTAGGAATTCCTAATATAGAGGCTGCTTCTTCATTTTAAGCCTCTTCTATCCCAAGCCTTATCATAGATCCGTTAGAACTTTTGCTTTTATCAGCCAAAATACGGAAGTCTCAATCCTCTAGGCAACTAGCAGTAAGACAGTATCTTTACCTGAAGCCTTGAAACATTATACATTGGTATTGTGAAAGTCATGCTAACTGGTCCAGCTTCCTTTGTGATGTTTGCTGAATTAAACCATAAATATTTCATCAAATGAAAAAGGAACTTAACACATTCTCAAATGAATTGATCACATTGAGAAAGAAAAAATTTAGAAAAAGGATTCTTTTGACAATAAATTATGGATAATGCATACCATGCGTCTCCTGTGAAAATGTCAGCTTTGCACGAAGTGTATGTTCAAATCCACCAACGATCTGTCAAGCATTACAAAATGATGATTATATCGAAAGGGAAAATGCTATGGTGAAACCTTCTCAAAGCATCTGTAAAAAAATTTACCTTCTTTAAACCCCATTCAAGTTTCTTGTTTGCTTCTTTGAAATCTGTTCTTTGTCCAATAGCTCCTGGTTCCAACTCAAAACTAGCTCTGAAAAGACCATGTCCAAAAGATGTAATCCGCAGAAATATATCTATTTATCCCACCATATAAGATATTGACCAGAGAAAAGGAAATACCTGGTAGTATATTTAGGAAGTGGCATCTGCACAACAATTGTGTTTGCAGTAATGTTTGAAGGGAACTCTGCGCGTACTTTAAGAATCACTTCAGCCTAAAAATTTCAATAGCAAAGCATAAAGAATTGAATCAGGAATACATGTTCTAGAATTTCAAATTTATATTAGAACTAAATGAATCATTTATACATGTAATAGGTTCTTCTTATCTTATTATTATTTCAGGAAATATTACATGCTTATGGATTATGGGAAAAAGCATATAATGAAACCATCATAATGTATGGAAGTCAAGAAAGACAAGCTCACTTTAAGGTGTCCTGCTTCTTCAATTAAACAGTTAATACGAAAAGGAGGCTTGAATTCCTGCGTCATTCGGTAGTTCATGACAGGAAATTCACCATCTGGTGGTACCTGAAAGACAATAGCAGAATGAAACACGAGCCTAAACAATGCAAATATATCTATTCAGTCTCTGCAAAATTTTCTAGCTGCTATCATCTAAATTTCACTCACCAGAGCCAGAGTCCTGTCCATATCAAAACTATCAAGACGCACTGATTCATGAAAATTACAATCATCGAGTATCACAGCCCCTGCACCAGATGAACTCCTATAATCTGCCACAACAAGCAGAGATCATTGGTTTGAAATAGAGGGTGAAAGGTAGATACAAAAAGTAGGTTAAACCAATATTGCAAAGAACATTCATATCAAAGATAATAGTTGCAATATGTTAAAGTTGAGAATCATGGCTGAATATCATATACAATAATCCTCTCGAAACAAAGTTAAAAAAATAACTTCATCAACCAAAAAGCAATTAGAATAAACGGTAATAGTGCTTATTATATAAATTATATTTTGCCACATATCAGTTAACTATTTGCAATGAAAACCTTGAAGGCAGCACCTACATGGAAAGACAATTCTCAAAAAAAAAAAGTATAATCAATACAAACTGTGAGAAGGCAGTACCATAGACCGATCCCCCTCCTCTTCCTATGCTCAGGTCTTCATTAAGAGCTAATCGGATTTCTGGATTTCCTGTCAGATAACTTTTCATTTGAATAGTACCATCAATCTCGGAAGTCAGTATATATCCCTGTTTAAAACATCATTGAATTGGTTAACAGCGGTTCATTTAATTATGCACGACATCATGGGAGCATGTGTGCACAAGTGTGTGGACTGTAAACTTTTTGTTTAAAAAATCATTACCTGAAAATAAACAACTGATGAGAGAGAGAAAGTAAATAAACTTTGAAGATAAGGGGGGGAGAAAGAACAGAATGGTAGTCTATGTTACAAGACTCGAGGGTGAGTGTCGGATACGGGTATACTCAAATTTTTCTAAGTTTTTCCATATATTTTGAGAATCATACCCTCATACCCATATCCAAATATATGTCGGACACGGGTACTTTAGGGAAAAGGAAATGTACGGGTAACATTGATGGTAGTTATTTAACTTTATTTGTTCAAAAAGAGAGAGAATGAGAATAAATAGGTAAAAACAAGTTTTAAGAAAAAAGATTATAGTTAAACTAATCCACAAAATTTAATGAGACCCAGTTGGTTTAACACCAACTCAACCAGCGACTAAATGTATTAGTATTAGATTATTAAATGTCTAATAACTAGAAATTTGAACACTTTAAATGTTGAATCCAAATTAAAATAAAAATGCAGTTACTCACACTAGAGCTAAATGTGACACTGATTTTCTCAATAATATCCACAAAAATTTCCTCTCTCTTCCGACCTCCAGGCTCATTTGCTACAACAGACTTTGTAACTGCTGTGCCAGGCATTCTTTTGGTTCCTTGCTGCATACATCCAAAATTGACAAATCAATTGCTTCACAAGTGCATATTGATAAAATAAGAGAGTACCATTTATACGAGGGCTGATATCAGGTAACCTCATCATACCATAAACATGGCAGCAGGGCCAAGAGGTTGCAAACGCGCAGCATCAACCACAATTGGCTCATTAAAAACGTAGGACTTCAAAAGTTCAGTAGATGTTGTTTGCACATAACCGAAGTCCTAGTGGAAAAAAAAAAAAGTAGCAGGATCTGTTTAAATCTTTTCAGAAGAGCAAAGCATAATTAACAGTAAATACTTCACCTGAGTAAAAAAGGCTTAACAAATTTCATTGGAGAGAAATGTTAAATTTTCTAACGTACAGATAATATTGATTTCTTGAGCTAACCCATGATGCAGTAATCCCTTGGTAGTTGGTTAAGAGTAGCGAGCCTTTTACCAAAAATAGAAAGAATTTACCACTGAAAAGTTTAGTATGAAAAGAACTTACAATGACTTCGTCAAGCAATTCATATACAAGCACAAAGTTTTTCCGCAGTGAATCTTCACTTAAAACCCCTAAATAATCTTTAATGACACGAGCAACCCTTTGCAGAAGTTCCAGGACAAGAGATGGTGACACATTAACCCTTGTGGTTGCAACAAACAACAGCCCAACAACCTTCACATGGAAGTAGTTCACACCATCTACATTCTACCGATGGAAAAGAATTATACAAAAGTATTAGAGCACTGCACCAGCTTAGATACTATAACAATCAAGTAAAATATACATTGGATTACACCGGCCATTGATAACAAAAATAGTAAGTGAATGAGTCAATCTAAAAACTAAACATATCCAGAGGGATATTAGACAAAATATGTTGATTAGTCCATTTAATGCATATCATTTGTTCAGTTAGCATAAAAGTATACAGCCTGACATTACATTCTTTAGTAATATAATACCTACAAAGACAGGCGGCGCCTCCTCTTGTCCATCCTCTTTCCAGAACTTAACTTTTCGGAAGAATATCTCTGCACTTCCTTTCGCTACTTCACCACGATCTGCAGTAACAATTATTCAATCAGTATAGCGTCTTGGGCTGTAAAAATCTTTCCATTCAAAAAAATCAAACCACAATTATAAATCAATTTTATAAATGATAATCTATAATTATCTTGCATTAGGTACATGCTTAAGTGCCAATTGTAAATTCAAATAAATATCAAGAAATTTCCATAAGCATCATGAATTTCAGTATCCAGAAATTGCTATATAGTTTGCCAGGCCAATTATTCCTATTGATTTTACAGAAATATAACATGCAAAATCAATTCAAAGCTTAAATCATTCATTTATCAGTAAAGAAGCACTGACAGCTGATCTAAATGGATTCGAGAATCAAGGTTGAAAAAAAAGGGAAAAATTGAAAGCTAAATTAGCATAAATTATACTTCAAAATGCAGCATAGCAGAAGGATTATTTTACGTCAAATATTTTCTATCCAACTAAACATAGCAAGAATCGAATATGAAATAATCCAGATCTACAAACTCAATTATCGCACAAATTATTGAGAAAAAAAACTTAAAAGTGAAGGATCTCATTACAATTCCTATATCGCGAGATTTCAATGAGGAAAAAAAAAACACGAAGTGAAGTTTAGATCCAGAGAGAAAATAAGAAGAGAGAAGAAGGGGAACTGACAATCGCGAAAAACTATGTTATCGCCTCGCTGAGAGAGCACGAAAAACTGAGATATCATGATTTTCTGCTTTCGACTCGTCTCTCCGGTTTTCTTCTCTCTGTAAATTTACCTGTGATTTTAATTTTATTTTGTTTTTGTGCACTGCAGCTTCGATGTTTTTAAGTTTTGGCTTTGTTTTCTTCGGTTTCTTTCTCATGCGCATTTTTTTCCGTTTGCGGATTTTATTATAATTATATTTTGACCCCTTAAGGATTTCAAAACTTTATTAAAACTCCTCATAATTTAAATGTTTCCTTTTTCACCCCGGAGAAATATTTAATTGACAATTACGTTAGTAACTTGGAAATTGGGATGGAGGGTTTTCTATTTTTCATTCCTCCTCAAAAAATGAAAGTACATGGTAGATTTAAAAAGTATGAAAAGATTTGAGTTTAAGTTAGCGGTAATCGAATCGAATCAAATTGGTTTGGGTTTGAGTTCGGCTTGGAGTTTGGATTGAGTTTCGTTTTTAATATTCGAGCTTGACTCGTAATTTACTCGAATAATTTGAGTTCGGTTTGATAAATTTAATCAAAGCTCAATAAAATCAGAATTATAAATATTAAGTATTAAATTTTTATTTATCATTTACTTATATATATACATAATAAATATATTTAAAAATAAAAATTCGATTTAGTTTGAAACCTCTCGAGTCGGATATTTAAATCTTTGAACTTGATCCCACTTGTTACTCGAATGACTTGAGCTCCGGCTCAACTCGATAATAAGCAAGTCAAATTCAAATATTCACCAAATCAAATCCGAATAGTTCACAAATAATGGTTCAATTCAACAACTACTTTTAACAGTGTCCAAAATCTAACGGTTGCAATATGTAAAGTGGTTTCAATTCTGGAAAAATCTGTGGTCTTTAACAATTATTATTGCTTACAAACACCATTAATTTTATTTACATTTACTATCTTTTTCCAGGAAGGAAATATTAAAAAGGCCAAGAAGTACTCAGTACCAAAGTTCTTGATCTTTGACTAAGAACCTTCCCCTTTCTTCATCACTGCTTCCCTTGAAATCAAGTGTCCATTTCTCAAATGTACAGCTCAGAAAATCATAGTATCCTCCATGAACAAAAAGCAACTCTTTCTTCACCCTATCTTTTATCCATGGATATGTTAGCAAGTTCAATAGCGACCGGTTTATGGATTCCTGCAACAAATTCAATCGAATTATCATATTGAATATATATATATATATATATATATATATAATCCCTCCATTAATATATACTATGAAGTTTTTGATAATCTTGGAAAAAGAGTGCTGACCTTCTCACAAAGTCTGCATTGTTGATCAAAGCTAAGATGGTTTGCCTCAGCTTCTGTTTTTAACTTGGCAATTTTCCCATTAGTAACCCAACTTTTGATAAAACTGCTCAAAAGAAAAATAAGCTGCAATGAGAAAGCTGAGCAGAAATTTTGTCATGGCCCATTAGACTAAAACAGAAACATCACCTGGATTCGCCATTATCTCGCATGCTCATAAGGGTTTGAATTCCTCCGCAGCAACTGTGACCAATGATTAATATGTTTTCAACCTACTGATGGCAAAAACCATTTGTACATCCAAATTAAGGAAAATCAATAAATTTCTATCTAATCCTGCTTTGTTAATGAAAGCTATGTTAGCCGGACTCAGGTGTGAGTGTCGGATACTGATATGTTTAATTTTTTCTAAGTTTTTCATGTATTTGGAGGGTGCTTGGGAGATCATATCCTCATACTTATGTCCAAATATGTGTCGGCCATGAGTACTTCAAAACAAATGAAGAGTCGAAGTAACATAGAATGAAAGAGCCTCTCCCAATCTGTTTAGAAAATGAATGCTTCTTGTTATATATTAGAGTTCTTCAATGGAGTATTTCCTACATTTTTTGATTAAGCATTAGCCCCCCCAAACCATAAACAACCAGAAATTAAGCTTCATCATTGAAGGGAAAAGTTGTTATGGCTTCAAAGATATGAAAATTTCGTCTTCCAGAAATAGAGAACTTTCACATGTATCTTGAAAACAATCACTTACTTCAAGAGTTTTTACTGCGAATTCAAGGGCAGCATTAGTTTCTGATGGTCCATTCTGCGAAAAGAAAAAATAATGAACTCTGTTATATGTTTTCCATGCTTAATTACCATGATTGCTTGAGCTGCTTTTGGGAAATCGTCAACTTCAGTTTCAGTTGAATATGATACGGAATTAAGGACTTGAAAGAGGAGAGTTAAGAGTTTCAATAAAGTTAAACCACCATTGCCAAATACCTCGAGTGGAGGAACAAGATTTGCAACATTTCGGATCATAAAGGCTTCTCCTGGTCGAAACCCAAGGATTGTTGAAGGACATACCCTGGAGTCTGCACAAGCGATTACCATAAACTGTTTTTGAACTTGTTAGTCATTTGGTCAGGTTCGATATACACAATGAAACAGATACTAGAAACAGGATTATGTATTTAAAAAGGGAAAGAAAAAAAAAAAAACTTAGAAGAGGCATGATAAGAAAAGAGATAAAGTGAGTTGGTTTATAACCTTGGGTGATTGAGCTTCTTTAAGGGTTTGAAAATGCTCCAACTCTTCCCTGCTTAAAAAGGGAAAATTTACTAGGCATACAAAAAAACAAACCATTTTTTTCAGATCAAGCTAGGACTTACAAATATTTGTGCTTTTTAAAACTCAGAAATCTCTGTTTCAACTCATCAAACAAGTCCAGCTTTTCACCAGAATTATTCACATGTTGCAGTTTAGATCCTGTAAACTCTTGTAGTCCAAGGGAAATGCTTGACGCCTCAAACGCTGAAACCGAGGGCCTCCTGTAGATGGAGAAGGCTATGATTCAAGTAGCTAATGCAAAAGTACAAATTGCAGAAAATTCAAGGCAAAATAGTTAATAGATGCATTGATGCTTGCAATAACAAAACCTAAAGTAACATCGGGTTGATAACATGAAGAAACTTGAATATGTAATGAAATGGTCTCTGGCCATGGAATTTCTTTCATCAACTGCAATCATCCTCCAGGTTTTCTATTTTAAAGAGGGAAATGGGTATATCTTGCTCTAAGAGGAGCTAGGAGTTTTTAACACTTTAACAGGCTCAAAAACTGAATCTGAATAGATCTAATAACTAATATCTTAGAACAATCAAAACAACAGAGAATTTAAAAGTCATATACCTAGTGATCTTGGGTGAAGACGATGATCCTGATTGGATGTCATCAACATCATTCAATCTCATCTATATATATATATATATATATATATATCAGAAGAAGGAAAACAGAATTAGTTAAGTGCAATTTTTGGTATGAAAGAATCATTGTGGGAAAATGAAGAAAAGAAAAAGGTTTTAAGGAAACGCACTGCCTTTGAACGAAGCCATTTCCTTGGAAAACTGCGAACAGAGTCATCGGTAAGATCAGAGAAATGTGATTGTGAGCAGTGAAAAGAGTCGACGGTATCACGTAGTGGCCTTGTTGCTGCTGATACAAGCAATCGAGCTTTAAAGCCTGAATTCACGTTTAGATGATAATCAGAAAATATTAAAACTTTCATCAGTATATATATACTCCTTGAATTTACGATTATTAAAGATTATACTTACGGATTAACCAGACCATTTCTCTTCCCGCCTTTGCATTTGCTACGTGTTAAATTTCCTTAAGACACTTTATTTCCCGTCTGTCTGTCTGTCTTTTTCTTCTCAGATGAATATCCATTGATCAGTTCTCCATATCATCACGTAAAACTTTCCCAATTGGAAACTTTTTTTCTTTCCAGGATTCTTGGCAGCTTTGGCTATCAAAAAATATAAAATACTAATAGTATATATTAAATTTTTATGACGAAGACATCCAAGGCATGCTTATCCAAGCAAATCAAACACACCAATAGTTATCCAATCTTTGTGGGATCTGAACAAGCAAAGCCCTTTCTTTTTTCCCTTTCAAATACTTTAAAAATGGTCCCCTTCCCCTTCCGAGTTTATGGTCAATATTCAAAATCCATAGTCATGCAAAGAAACAAACAAGTGGCTGTGGCTTTATCCTTTTCTCAAGCAATAAATAAGTTTCTTTTCAAAATATAAGTAGAACGTATTCATCAAATAATAATAATAATATTATAAGAGATGCCTTTTTTTACAAAAAATATTTTAAGTTAACTATAAGGTTCACAAGGTCACATGTTGGAATAGTGCAATTATGCATAGTGGTGTGTCCCAAAATATGATATTTTCTTTTTTTGATAAACAATTTATTTATTTATCTAAAAAAAAACAAAAAATTCTGCTACAACAATATCAATTCTGTACAACTAGTAAAAGATATCTACCTTTGTACATTTGTGCTAAGCCTCCAATTTGTTTATTCTCCCCTCATCATTTTCCCACGCAACTAAACAATCAAAACTATAGCGACATACTATGTTAGTCGAAGGCTTCTTTCGGATAGGATCCATTACCATTTTGGGGTCAATTCGATGGGAGGTTGCACTTAACCCCAACCAAATGAAGTCCAAGTAATTTTTTTATAAATTTTATTAACAGGTGGAGGTGCTCTTAGTATATTTTATAAAATTATTTAAATTATTATTTATAAAATATTCTTACCATATATCGTATATGTAATAGATGATAATTAATTTGATAAATTTTAATGTATGAGAAAATATATTACCTAATATAATACACTTAAAGATTCCCCCCTCAAAACCCATTGTTTTTTATTAATCTTTTGTTCAAATTATGTTACTAAAACTTAATCATTATGCTTGACATGGAACTTAATGTATATAGATTATAGAGTTAAGAGTTAACAAACAAGAAGCAAGACCAAATAATTAATTAGACAAGCATGCCTTTCTTATAAATACAAAAGGTAGAAAAAATAAATAAAAAAGTTAAATATATATTTTGATCTAATGTCAAATTAATATAAGGAAAACCAGTTCAAAACCAATTACAGTACTTAAAGAAACGTCTCTTCTATATACTATAATAAAACATCTCAAATTACTCAAATTTTAAATAATATTGGCTTTTTTATCACCAATTGAGAGAGTATATATTATATACATTTAACCTTATAATATTTAAGTTTTTTACTAATTTACTACTTTCACATCAACAAAATCAAACACAGCCTCTGCCTACCAAAAACCCATGACCACTTTCATTATCCGACCCAAAAACCCGAGCCCGTTTACTTCCCATCCCTTGGGCCAACCTAGAAACCCGATTCTCCACCACATCCTTCAAAGCCCGTTTCAATGGTCCAATCTGTTCCTCACCACCACTCCATTGCATCACCAAAACGCTCTTGGTCCGCCCACCAACCGTCGTCATCTCAGCCCGAACCACCTTAGCCTGGACCGACCTTATCACCCCACTCAAATCCCGGTTCAAACCTGGCCTATCCTCGCAGCAAACCGTCACCTTCAACAACTTCCCTTCCTCATCACAAAAACTCAAAGTCGCCTCGTCGCATTCCCCTGGAAACGGCCACGACGTCTCAAGCTCTGGTTGGCTGTTACTGCAACAGCCGTCACCGTCACGCCGCCCTACGTCTTCCACTTGCTTCTTTAGCTCCCTCACGTGATGGACAACCTCCGCCAACAACGAAGCTTTATCCGTCTGTCCAAAAAAAAAAACAAAACAAATTAAATAACATTAAATGTAATAGTAATATACTTATACTTTTTTGTTTTGTTTTGTTAAGAACCTTGGTGGTGTTGGGGAGGAGAGAGCGGAGAGTGGAGAAGTGGGCGTTGATACGCTGCCTGCGTCTCCTTTCAGCTTCCTTGTGACTCTTACAGGCTTCCGTTGATTTTCTCTCTGACAAAGCCTTGATGGAATCGTCACCCTCAGTTAACTTGACCGGGCTGTTGTTCTCAAACCCACAGAAACTTTTCATAGGAAACATTTTTTCCTTACGATATTAGGGTAAGAAGAAGAAGAAGAAGCAGCAGCGAGACGAGAACTGTAGTTTAGAAGAAGCGAAAGTAAAAGAAGAGAAGTAATTATTCAGGCACTTGGTGTGTTTTTTTTACCGCCACTGCTGTTAATAACTGTTAGTAAAAGGTGAATAATCGTTCTCCGAGGTGGGACTTGGTTAGAGTAAAAAAACATAAACCAACAAGGGAATTTTTAGAAGTTGTAAGGAACAAGTAAAATTGATTGGGTTGGTAATTTTGACTGTTAATTAACTAGTAAGTGAGCATTGATTGGGTTGGTAATTTTGACTGTTAATTAACTTTGAATGAAACGATGAAAAGAGAAACGGGACGTGGAGGGAGGGAGGGAGGGAGGCAATCATTTTGAAAAGGTTAATGAGTCACGGCGGCATGCATGACTGACGGCGGCGCCTACAGCTTTTGCCCCAGGCCAGGAACGAATCATGAAAATGGTGAATGGCAGTTCGGCCGACTATATATATATATATTTATTGTATTCGCTTCACTGCAATTCACTTTCACATGCATTCCCTTGTTTCTCTAATTTATTATTATCGTCGCTGGCTGCTGCTATTACTGCATATATATTGGTTACTTCAACACGATATAGCCATTGTTATGATTATCGATAAAAGCCCTGCCTTCTTTTTTGAAGGCTTGAAGCCATGTCTTTCTGATGTCACTGTCTCAGTCAGGGTTTGTTCATATCTTAGCTTGTTTTCTTTAACGGCTTAATTTGGCTTTGTAAAAGCCTCAAGAACCCTTCGGTTTTTGCATTGGGTGACAAAAAATGGGACAAATTTTGTTTTTGTTTTTGTTTCTTTTTTTTTGTTTTAATTTATTGTTTGACCAAACAAATTGAAATTTGAAAGGAGAAAAAAAAGAAATGAAGAAGAGGGTGACAATCTGTAAAAATTGCATGTGAGAGTGTTGGGTGGACCCCCACCAGATCTTGAACACTGTAGAAAGGTGAGATCAACATCTTATATGGCAGTGATCCCGACAACATTTGCAAAACGATTTCCTTTCTCCTTTCCTTTCCTAACATCTTAAACCCCTGTTTATGAACAAGACATTTCCTTCGGTTCAATTGACATGTTTCCGGACCCAACTTGTGTCTCATGGCTCATGCTCCTTCGCATCATTTAAACTTCCTTGTTTCTACCGACACTAAGCAACTAGCAATTCACTTGCCCAATATAATATTTAAGTTTCAATACGTGGTTTATGTACAAATCAAACGAATGGTTAATAAATTTGTTCGTGGATTCATATGTAAAAGAAAAGTATAAATTGAAGAATGATTAAAACAATAACGTAAGTCCAATGAAAAATAAGATATTAGATGAAAAAATATTTTAAAAAAAAAGGCAATTTTCAATATTCGAAAGTTTTGATATCGAGTTAAATTGGATGATTAATTATCTTAAAAACTTAAGCTAATATGAAAAAAATTCAACTATTATATTTAAATTTAAAAAATAGTGTTTTAGCCATTTCCAAATGGAGAATAGGTTTTCCTTTTCTATTAATCTTCTATTAATACCACTAAACACTGATTAATATTTATTTTTTTAATAAAGTTTATAGTGTTTTTATAGTCTGTTTGCAACTAAATTATTTCTTAAAAGATCTTAATTCTTCCATGTGGCAGTTAAAATTCCATTTTTTACAAGAATCAAATCTTAATTCAACTGAAATAACTTTTGTGAAAATATGTAAAATTTCATAATAGCATGCATTTGTTAAAGGTATGAAAAACACTTGAGAAGTTATATAAAGTGAAAGTAGTAGCAAAATATGGAAGAGAGAAGGTGCAATTTGAGTTATTAATGCATGTAACTTTACCTAGAAGGAAAAACAAGAGAAGATCTGAGTGATGGCAGGCAGGCAAAGTTTTGGTGACGTCCTTCCCATATTCCACTGCCAAAACCCAAGGCTGTGGCTGTGCGGTACCACCGTCAGAAAATTTGACAGTTTGACAACGTACTTGGAATACTCTCCTCTCCCCGAATAAAAATTTTTCGTCCTCATTTTTTTTTTTTTTTTAAATTGTTTAACGAGAGTTACAAAATACAAATATGATCGATCAATATTTTATCAATGATCGAATAGATAAATTCCACAACACTATCTTCTTTATTTATATCGTCTTTGTATCCGTATTTTTTTTTTAAGCAAAATTATTTTTTTATTAAATAAAAAATCGGATCAAAATTAAAAACGAATAGATACGAAAAAAAAATCTTAACTTATTACGAGAGTGAATACACTAATAAGACTAAAAGCTAAAGTACAAAGTTAAGAAAGGGCAAAAGCAAGATGGTAAAGAGATAGGACATTGGTTCCTTTAGGCAGCAAAATGGAAGGTCCTTTAAAGGCAAAGGGAACTCCAAAAATTGTTCAAACTTACGGATGTTTCCAAAAGCTGCCCACATCTGTAATTTATGTGCAAGCAATGCGTCTCAACACTTTTTCAACTTGGGTTCCTTTATAACCATTTTTTCACTTCATCCCCCCTCCCCCTGGCTTCGCTAGGAAAAGAGCAAAGCAAAAGCGTGAGCAAAAGCACAAAAAAGAAGAGGGTAGAGATTGAAAACATGGAGAGAAAAGTGAAAATTTGAAAGACGAATAACCGGGATGAGAAAAAATCCATGCAAGTCCGAATGACATTCTATAAATCTGAAGTTCGAATTTCTCGTATAATTCTTTAGAAGATCAAGTATCTTTGTTCTAATTGCAATTAGGGGTGGCATACTCACAATTGTTGCCCAAACCTATTTTATCCCAAAGTTAATTTTCTTAAAATTTCAATGAGAATGGAGAGCAAGATTGAAGAACTTTCAGGTAATTGCAAAGTATTACAAAAGATTCTGGGATTTCAGTGGAGGTAGCTGCCCACATTGTAAATCTGTCTTTGTTTATGGATGAGCTAAATTTTGTTGTGTACAGTTGATAGCTATGCCATTAAACCATCACAAAATGACTGGAACAGTACCATGCATGGGACAACTTTTTTGCAGCTTGTTATGACAAAAACTTGGTTAAATGAGTCCATTCTTATGGAATGGTGAACCAGGAGGTGCAATCAAACCAAGACCTTGCATCACTCTCGTTCTTCGGGCACTTGACTTGGGAGATTCTCCTGGTGAAGTTCTTTCCTGAGGGATACAATTTAGTTAAGAACTAAGTTTTTGCTGTGGCAAATGAAAAACTTATAGGAAAAATTGGGAAAACAACTGTATACTCACAGAGCTTTGGCTACTAGTCTTCTCCTTTAACAGCTTCTTTTGTTTGGAAGCTTTGCTCTTTTTCCCATTGGAGCTTGGGCTACTTGGCTTCACCTTTTTCTTCTCCTCACCTTGCTTTGAAGTTTTGCCCCTTTTTTGTTCCTTAGAAGTTGAAGTTTTAGGCATTTTCTTGGGCACCGCATTTTGCTTAATAGCTTCCTTGGCACTTCTACTATTTGGCTTCATTTTCTCCACATTTTGGCTATTTTTCCTTTGTTTCTTCTGCACCCTCTCTTGCTCGTTGGCTTTAGCTTGTTTATTAGTACTTGGGCTCTTTCGCTTGAGTTTCTTCTGAATTTCATCTTGCTCAGAAGTCCTGCTCCTAGCTTTATCCTCAATTGATCCTTTTCGCCTGGGATTCTTTCTTCTAGCATTCTCTTCAGCACGTGGGCTATTTGGATTTAGTTTCTTCTTGCCTTTAGAAGCATCAGCTCTTGTGTTTGCTAGTCCAGAATATAAATTTTCATAATATCAAATGTCTATTTGGAGCAAAAAAAATAATGAAAACTTCGAGCAAGTAATCCAAGATGTTAATTCAATAAACATGAGATGAGAACATCGTTACGACACAAATTCGTATTGAATATGGAAAAACTATTGAATATAACGAAAGGTCTCAGAAACACAGCTCAGTGTGCATAACATGCTGATTTCCTCATGAGTCTAACCTCTAGAGGGTAATGACTTTATGAAGTCAGAAGTTCCTAAACAGTTGTTACTGACCAAGAATTGTACAGATGTGAAGAACCAGTAGCTAAGTCAAAAAGAAAAATCATTCCAAACAGAAGCTAATAAACCAGTTTAAATTAGTTCATAAAGTGATAAAACATCCTAGGTTGCTTAGAGGAGCTCGAGTTGTGACATTATCTTACTGAGGTAATTTGTTAAAGCTGAATATATCTAAACCAGAAAGTGAAACTATATCACATAAATTTCTGTTCCGGTGAAAAAGTTAAAAGCAATGTTTCTAAGGCTCGGTTCTTTGCTTCTATAATGTTCCTTCAGGATAACCAAACCACACTATCACTTTGAATACTATCCATCAGATATTGACATCAAGATATTCATTGCAACAAAGCTATTCTATCATATTGTAGAATTGCAGCACAATAAACAATTATCTGATTAGGAAAAGAGATAAGCAAACTAAAGAAGCCTAACCAGTAGCTTTAGATCCTTGCCCCTTTGGTTTAATAGATTTCCTGCGAGAGCGATCCTACAGCCATATCCAAAATGATGGGAGAACCATAAATTACAAACATTAGTAATAATTTGCTAACTATGACAGGCAAGTCTGCCTTACTAAGAACCTGCTTAAAAACAACCCAAAGAAGAAGAGGCGGCTTCCGATTCTTGAAAGGAAAAAACAAGGTAGAGAAGAGAAGAAGAAGCCTATTACCTGCTCCAAAGCTTTGACAAGAATGTCATAACAACTACCATTATTCTGTTCTAGAATCTGTCAGTGTAGAGACAACATGTGAAGATAATCATTAAATCAGTTGAATACAGTAATTATACAATCTAATGCACATGGAAGTACAGGATTAAAACTTACCATTTTAAACTCAGAATAGTATTTCATAGGGTTTGCATATAAGCTGCAGGGGGACACATAAACACTCTTCAATCCTTGCATGTTTTTGTTGACACATTTAAATCCTTACAAGTTTTAAAAACTCTCAAAATCCATCAAATATACACAGCTTTTTAATCTTTCCTTCCTCTAAGAAACACAATAATTAAGCAAGGAAAGAGAGCACTGACTACTCATAGCTCCCATATAGACGCACAAGCACCTCCCCATGTGATCTATTTCCGGGTTTACTGCTCCCACTAACACTGTTCTCATCAACAACCTGACACAATATCGAGTAGATAAATGAAATCCACATAACTACATAATTATGTTCAAAAGGCTAATTAATTTCTAGTAGGCCAGAGAAACGAGTTGCAAGACCAACAAAGACTGCATTAGGCATACCTGTGCTGGCCACCACGAGTTTCCATGGAGTTTGACCCATATTAAATCTCCTGGAGACACCTCCTTTTCCATTTGCAGGGCTGCAGATTCCTCCTCGCCATCATTGGTATCTTGAATTTTGCTACCAGCAGTGCTTTTACCTTCTGTAGCTTGTTTTTTTTGTGATTCACACATAATCTAGTTTCAAAAGCCAGTATGTTTAAAGACATATCATACATGACTACTCCACCATCACAAAGAATATCAGCAAAATTTTCCAGCACAAAAGAAAAATCAGCCTTAAAATAGATATCCCAATAATATATATTCTTTTAACAGATTTCACCTAATGGGTTTATTAAAAAAAAAAAAAAATTAGAAACTTCACTGCATTTGACTGTCTTTTCAAAAATACACAACAGATTATATTTCACATTCAAATTCAACAGAGTTCAGAGAAATGTTGATTTAGAAAGAAAATGTTACCTCAACAAGGGTTAATGATGAATGTCATAAACCCTAAGAATTAAGTGATTGTATATGCAAATCTGCATAGATACTGGAAATGGGATTCCATCTTTACCCTTCGTTTGGTTAGAAGGAAAAGAAAAGAATGTGAAATGAAAGAAAAGAAAATTAAAGAATATACTATCTTTTTCTGTCATCAACCAAGCAAAATCCAAAACTTAGCTACTTTTTTCCTACATTTTCTCATTAACCAGAGCCAAATTAGAAGGAAAAAAAAAAGAGAAAAAAGAAATGATCAAAAAGACCAAATGAAGAACTTACAGTCTTGGAAAGAAGGAAAATAGGTACAGGAAGAGAGACAGTGGATTTGATGCAAATGAAAGAGGTAAAAAGGAAAATAAATTTTTAATGGGGAGGAACTGGAGAGACTAACGAGAGTAATAAGAAAGTTCTCGAAAAACCCAATAACTTTTCTTTGTGTAGCTGCGTCGTCTCGTCAGAGTGACTTGATGACGCTACAGCTTTGCCTCCATCGCCTTTTTTTAATACCATTAAAGCTCTAATATTCCCTTTTTTTTCTTTTTTTCTTTTTTTCTTTTACAAGTTCAGACAACTTTATTTGTGTTAATGATGCTTGCTTATCTTTTTTAGTTAATTCCGGATAACTGATAAGAGTTTCCTTTTCAGTAAGACCTTTCATTAAGAAACCAAGTTACTTCCATAGTGTAATTTACTAATTCTTAAGAATCAAAGTTATTATTATTTTTCTATAAAAAAATATATATTATTATTACTTAGATATTGTAATTCATGTAATCATATGGGATTGTAAATTTTTTTTATTAATTTTGTAAATATATTAATATATTAAAATCTTAAATATAATATAATGCTTATTAAATTGTTAATCGTGTTTAAACGTGTCGTGTTTATTAAATATGTCTTATTCGTATTGTGTTTCTATATGATGTTTAAAATTGTTAGATCTATTATTACCCAAATTATATAATCCAATTATCTAGTGAATTTTATATTTTGATTTTGCTAACAATGCTCTAAAAATATTTTTAATATTAATTAATATATTATTTATAATAATATTAAATATAAAATATAAAAATTAATAATTTATTATTATTTTTTAATGTATTAAATAAAATATTATTTATATATAATAATTTTAAAAAATATCTTTAAACACTAGTGAGCAAAATTCTTGTTCTTTTCACTTGACAAACTTTATACCAAAATATATTTTTAATAATAAACAAATAAAACTTAGACAAAATTATCAAAACCCAAATATAGGTCCTATTTTACTTGGGCTAGGGTGAGGCTGAGGGGAACATAAACAGTGTCAAAAGCCCATGAACACTTTTTTTAGAAAGGAAAAAAAAAACATTTTTATTCTTTAGTAATACTACTATAGATTTTTTATAAAAAAAAATTAATGTGTAAATATAAATTTTAATAGGTCTAACTTTAACATAACTTGTTACATTTAAATAAATTATATTATTAATATTTTAACATATTTAAATATAAAAAATTTATCCAAGTGCTTAAAGAAAAATACTGGCATATCCGACCGTTCAGTTCAAGCCAAAGATGGACCCACATATCAAAAATCCATTCACAACCGTTGATCTCAAATTCCATGCACCGTGGTCCATGGTTCCTTGAAGTACACCGTCATTCCTCAAACTCTCTCGTTAAAACTCCCCGGTTATGTCTCCTTCTCCTGTGTTTTTTTATTTTTTAGCTTTTGTCATAAAATTTATCGTTTGATTTTTTCATTCAAGAAATTGCATGAAATCATAGTATTATAAATTTTTGACAATGGTGGATCCATGGTGGTCTTTATTGGGGGCAGCAATACCGGCTGTAATAGCAGGACAAGCCATTCGGATGAAGAAAAAGAGAAGCGAAGAATAAAAGCTAAAGATTGAAAGAGGCCGACACGACAAGAGTTCCGACAATGATACTACTAGTAACATTTTTGTTTGCGAAAGGGTTTGAAACTTCAAAAGGATGTTGAAGAAAGTTGGGTCGCTGTCCAAAGACCCGACAACCGATACTTTTGTAACTGTTTACGGTTGATGCTTGTGCTAGAACGGTTTGTGTGAATCAACATTCAGGTGCCTAATTGGAATGATATTTGTCTGAGGAAATGTCAAAGCGAGTGTCTTAGGCTTTCGAATTCTTCTGTTCTGCCATAGCTTTAGTTTACAGTTTACACTTTGAAATGTTGAATTCTTTTTTTTTTTTTTTTTTGGGATAAAAATTTTATCCTCATAATGACAGATTGTCTTTTGACAATCTTTCGTTTCATTATTTTAGCCGTATAGCCAAAGATGAAGATTGGATAAAGATGTCTTGCGTTGTTGTATGAGCCATGGGGGTTGGTTTGAGCTTCTCTTTTCACTTCCTTTTCTTCTTTGTTCATCGTTTTTTAAGTGTTTTAACCTCTCTTTTGATGTTTGAGAAAGTAAGTGGGCTTGGTAAATATGAAATATATTTGTCTGTTTCAGTAGGATTTTGATGTTGGAGCTGGTATCAACCAGAATTCGAATTGGTCAACCTAGTTTCTGCTGCTTACAATCTACTTGCTATTCTTCTGAATCTGCAGCAATCTATGAAACCTTTGGTCCTGCTTGGCCCCTTATTTTTTAGTCTGCTATTGTGTACAAAAAGTGAGGATATGATTGCACTTGCTAGAATGGGAGGTTGGTTATTGAGTTTTAATGTATGATTTGGTGTAGAGATAGCAATGGATAGTGCGGATTTGGATATTTGTAATTATTCGATCCATTTTTTTGTGAATTCGGATATTATAATTATTATCCATA
Source organism: Fremontodendron californicum (assembly GCA_030761205.1). Taxonomy (NCBI): domain Eukaryota; kingdom Viridiplantae; phylum Streptophyta; class Magnoliopsida; order Malvales; family Malvaceae; genus Fremontodendron; species Fremontodendron californicum. The sequence goes on from JAULJL010000026.1 coordinate 18,182,931, forward strand.
ATAAATTCGAAGCGGATGCAAATATGAAACTTCGGATATCCATTATCCGAATCCGCATTACTTATACGGATAACGAATTTGGTTATTAAAATCCGCTTACTTTTTCGAATTCGGATATCCGAATCCATTATCCGTTTATTTAAATTTAAAATTATCTTTTGTTTGATTTTATATTTTTAGTTAATTTTTTTGACTTACTGAATTCGGATATTTAACGGATTCGGATATCCGACGGATAATGTTATTTAATTCGGATTCGAATAATAATATTCGAATTTAATGTGGATAATAAACGGATTCGAATTTTAAAACTATTTTGTGAATTCGGATATTATAAAAAAATGCAAATATCCAATCCGCTGTAATCATGCAAACAGCAATTCAGTTCTCGATGGGATCGTACATATACTTTGGCTCTTTGTTTCAAGTCTTTAAGTTTCCAACAAAAACCTAGTTATCAGTTTAGTAGGAAAAAAGCATAAAGGCCAACTATGGAGTCTACTGGGGTTTTCATATCTGTTTTTTAAACAAATCCTCGATAGTATACATTCTGCAAGCCCAAATATAATCAGATCTCTAGGTCATTCAACAGCTCTCTGTTTAGCTTTCAAATCTCTTTTGTGTTTTAAAGGTGTTAGAGCCTCCCTGAAAAGAGAAGACTGAAAAAAACATTACCTAAAACTTATGCTGCTGCGACTCTTCATTTTTTTTTGAAGTACCCGTGTCCAACGTATATCCGCATTCACACCCGAATCCGAATAACATAGCCTAAAACCAAGTATGTGGTATACAATACATTGCCATTCTTTTTGTAAGGTTATAGAACTTATACAGTTGATGTCTGCATAGGGAAGGTCAAAGAGGAGAAACTGAAAATGGAGCTAAATGGATTTGACTAATACAAGTTTACAAAGCTGTAGGAAACCTGCTTTTACTAGCTCTCCACCTCTCTGATATGGAGTTTAACAGCTGTTAAGATGAAGGCAATAACTCTTGAAGCCAATTCTTCCTCAAATATCAGCAGTAACAAGAAGAGTTAGATATGGAGCTAAAAATCTCTCTAGATTACCTATTACCAGATTTCTTATGACTCGAACTTGGGATAAAGGAAACTATGTTTTCTCAACAGTTCAAATATGGTATATATGCCTGCAGTTGTGTTGAAGATATCAGCAAGAACTTACTATTATATGACAAATTGACAAAAACAAACAAGTTAAACAGAAACTGCATCACATGGTATGCTGCAACCTGCAACATGAATTGTGAAAATAGCAAATTTATGTTTCTACTATGCTTTATTTGTCTGTACCAAGAAGATTTGATCTCATGCCATTAACAAATAGCAAGTAAAAATCATTCAATGTATTGCATTTGCAAGTAGCATTCTTCTTACTAGCAAGATTTCTTGCTCAACAGTCAGCATCCATCATAAGGTTTGACCTAGAAGCAATATGCTTCTATAAAATTCAGGCATTTTAGATCAATTTTGAAAGTGCATGATCACCAAGTGAGGCAAACGTACCTGATCGAATAAAGAAAAAGACTAAAGTGGTTTGGGATCAATCTCTCATTGCCAGGTCAAGGCATTACAAAGTGCTTCGACAATTAACAAGCCCAAAACGTAAAGAACACTGCAATTTGATTGGATAATAGGGTGAGCAGAACTTAAGGAATTTAGTTGCAAAAGGAATAAAGTCGACTTAAACCAACATCCGACACTCAGATGCCCAAAAATTAACTACCTGTGGAATTTCCGGTGTAACTTTCACCTGCTACTCTATCTCTATCCATCAACAAAACAATACTTGGATCACAAAACAAGGAAAGCTTCTTGGCTACATAACCACTCTATCATCATTAACATTCATTAGCGGTTCGACATTTGAATCATGGAAGATGCAGCAGTCTAACAGTATAATTTAATCCATGAAATATTGAATGAACCAATTTTTTCATTTTGCAATATGACAAACATAGACAAACAACCAGTTCTGTTTGCTGATGACAACAATTATGGTAGTGTTCTAAAACGTCTCATATTTCTCAATTGCAGGAAAAAGTTCATGTCAACATCCGTAACCTTTAACCATATTTACCTACAAGACAGAGTAAGATGAAATGATCACCTTTTGGTCCAAGACACTAAGGACTAGAAAAAACACCGATTCAATCAAACGCCAAGAAGTAAAATTGCTCAAAATCAATAGTGAAAGAACTTGCTGACTTGAACAGTGCTGCATATATCATAATGTTACATAATCACCTACGTGCTAGTCAATACATGAAATCAATCTACCAACAAAATGATTAACAACTACAACATTACATACGAATTCCGCCAAACATAGCAGAGTTTCAGCCTCAGCCTTATTCTTCCTTCTCCATTCATCAAAATCCTCCATCGCCGCCTCGGAAATTCCTGCATCGTGGTCAGGTTCCTTCTAAACCAAAGCTACCAAAAACCATATTTCATTACCAATCAAACCTCACAGCGGATTCTTCCTCGGCCTCCCTCTCTTCCTTGGGGAAAAACCAGACACATTCCCACCCGAAACCCCCGCCACATTACTTCTACTTTCTACCACTTTCTTTGTGGTGGTCGTCGGAGCAGATGGTGGTGGTGTAGGGAAGGCGGCAGCTGCTACGGGTGGCGCAGCTTGCGCACTACCTCCATTTCTTTCACTCTCCAGCTGCACTCCCGGAAACAGCGGATTCTTCCTCGGTCTCCCTCTCTTCCTTGGGGTAAAACCGGACACATTCCCACCCGAAACCCCCGCCACATAACTCCTACTTTCCACCACTTTCTTTGTGGTGGTCGTTGGAGCAGCTGATGGTGGTGTGGGGAAGGCGGCAGCTTGCACACTACCTCCATTTCTTTCACTCTCCTGCTGCACTCCCGGAAACATAGGATGCATCCAATTCGGAAACCCGGTCGGCGCTTTTCCTCCACCTTCCTGACTTCCAGACACATACCCTAACGGAAAAAACGCCCAGCGACAATAATAAGCTTCTTTTCCCGGAACCAACGGCGGCAAAGTCGGAATATTAACCGCATCAAAAGATCTCTCACAATTCTGGCACCTTAAACAACAACCTTCGTAAACCCTAGGATACTCAAACAACCTATAACAGTACGGACATGCTGTCCAAAATGTCGACGATCTTGACCTTTGATTCTCATTTTGGGTCTTCGAATTCGGCGTCCGATGTTGCACGCGCTCATGACTTTGCTCTCGTCTCGTGACCGGTAATTTTCCGGCTTGATTCGAACGATCGCTGGCGCTGCTTAAATCAATCCTCGTAAACAAGCTCAATTCTTTGTCGTAAAGAGATTTTCTTGAGCTATTAGATAAAACGGCCCATGCATCCGCTACGAGCTTAAACGCGTGATCGGCGAAAGGGAACCTGTTTTTGTCTGGGTGGAGAAGGAGAGCTAGGCGACGATACTGTTTCTTGATGAGATCGTTGTCTTCGGATCGGCCATCGATTTGTATGATGGAGTACCAATCGTGGTGGTTGTTTATTCTTTTCTCGGCGGCGAGGAGTACGTCGGCGACGGCTAAGATCTGATCTGACCCGTCCAACAGGGGTTCGGTTTCTTGGGCTAAGATTGCGAAGTCTCTTGAGCCGTTGAAATCACGATTTTGGAGAAGCTTCTCAGCGATTCCTAGAAGGCGTATGGCTTCAGCTCTGCTTCCGCTTTCCTCCATTTCCAAAGGGGAAGAAGGTAAGGGTCTATTTGGAGGGTGAGAAAACGATGGAAACTTCGATTTTTGTAGGGCTTTATTTCGAAAGTTTGTTTATGTTGAAATTCGAAGGCTAGATGAACGGAATTGGTGCTAGTCTTTTCTTTAAATTACAAATAATTTTAAGGTTATGAGAGGGGTAGGGTGGGTGTTTTTGGTCTTTTCGTCATGAATCGTAGATTTTCAGACAAGAATATATTATGTAAGAAAAAACTCAAGTATTAGGTCCGTCTTTTTAAGGTTGAACTTTCTGTTTGTTGTGATTTTGGTAAAGTGAAACTGGCTCAGTTAACAAAGATATCATTAATGTTTTAAATCAAATCAATTTACCATTTTAGAACAAAATTATTTTAGGGCTACTTGAATTTATTTTTTCCTTTTATGGTATGGGTAATTTACCATTCGAGTATTTTCTTTCATAAATAAATAAACCATTTCTTATCTTGGAAAGATTTTTCTAGTTGAAGTAATTTTCAACAGGGCATATATTTTAAAACAAATTTAATTCTCTACCAAAAAAAGAAAAACAAATTTAATTAAAAATATGATGCATTGTATCTATATGCTTGTCTAAGGATTGGACACCCGTTCGATTAAGTTGATTCGATCTCATTCAAATTAGATCATGGATAAAACAGATCTATTTCAATTCAACAAATAAAGTTAAGTTTTTAAAAAATATTTATAAATATCAACATGCATAATTCGTTTCATGAACGAATCTAATTGCATCTTACAAATTAATATTTTTTAAAAGCAACTCTTTGTAAGGATCTTCATTTGCCTTTTTTTTTTTTTTTTTTTGCTGTGTTAAAATGGTTAAAAAGGAAATAATAAACAAGATTATATTATTACTTTTTTGTACAAAATAATAAACCTTGAAAATGTCATTAATGTCTTTCTTTTCACTAATGCACTACTAAATTAAACACCTACTAAACATTCACTCTCCCTCATTTTAGAGTTTACATTTTTTTTAATTTTTGGATATAAAATGTTAAAAAACAAATTTGAATGTAATAAAACGATAACATAATTTATGAATTAAAATTTAAAATATTTTACTTTGTTAAAAAAAAAATACTAATAATATTCATGGTGAGCATCACAATTTATGTGTGCATGGCCCACGGGCCAGCAACCTGTCCAAGTCCACTAGAACACTTTGTTTCACAAACTTCCGGGTCGGGTTTGAGAAAAACGAACTTCTCGGACTTGGAATTTTAAAGTTGAACCCGACCCAAATAACTACTGAATTGAAAAGTAGTAATGTAGTATTGCTTGATGGGAGGATTTCACTGCAAGATTTTAAAAAGCTAAGCCCAGGCCCAGATATATATCCTTTCGGCCTTTTTAGTTTCAAGGCTTGAACAGTTTTGAACATTTGATAAAGTTGGGCCTCATTATTTAACATCTTTAGCCATCCATCTATATATATATATATATTTTTTAATAATATGGCAAGGGATTGTCTTAAATTTAAACTTATAATTTTGGACATGACACGGATACAATATGAAAATAATAATAATAATAAAACACGATAAAACATAAAAAATAACATAGACATTAAAGAATACACAAACATATCAAAAAATATATATAACACGAATTATTAAAATGTCAATTTTATATAAATATACAATACTTTAAATATAATTATGACACGTAGAATGAATACGAATACGATACAAATACACTAATTGTTAAATCTACTTAAATTTTATCTAAGCCTAATCTTTTTTTTCAAACGATTTTAAAAACATATTCTTTCATATCGATCTCATACATTTTACTTTCAAAATTTTCTACTACAAGGATTAAATTCGGATTGACAATGAAATGAACTCCTATGTTTATCAACTAGACTAACTTTTGTTCGTATCCATATACTTTTTCGCACTCTGAAAGTAATATATATATATATATATATATATTTTTTTTCTTTCAATTTTATATAGCCAATCTCTAATAATAATAATAATATACGCTAACAGTGAACCATATAATGTCACTTATTAAAAGTATTGTTATCTGTATTTTTTTTTAAAGAATTTTTAAAATTTTTATGTTTGTTTATTAATAAGGTGTCATCATATTATTTACTCACAATATATAAATTTATACACGAATAATGCATCAAATATAAATCCATAAAAGAACAGATTAAGTTATGGGCATATGAATCATCTCATTTTACTAATTATTTATGTTTTCATCTATGTCATTGTTGCAATGAGCGGGTCGATCTTTTAATATTCGTGTTTTTGTATATATTATTATATTAGTGTTATTAATATTTTAAAATTAATACTAATTTTATGCACACTCACTTTATAAGTGAAAAATAAAATAAAATATTCTAATTATTTAAATAATAAAAAAATTATAATTATCTTAAAGTAAATAGCCTGATCATAACCATCCTAACATGAAAAATTAGATTCTAAGAATGGTTCTCCCAAGAAAATTTCGATAACATACGAGTAATCATCTGATAAAAAAAATTAATTTAAAAACCTTTAAAAAAAAAAAAAGACAGAGAGATCTTGAAGCTTCTTAACCTCAATTTCCATCATCTACACAGGATTGGCAAGTCAGTAACCAACAAATTTGGTGGGTGTTTCTTTAGGACACTATCCAATGGCTCAAAAGTGTAATCAAATGCTAAATTCTCAAATTCAACCCTCTGTCATAGAGAATTAATTTCTAGTGTCATATATATCAGCAATGTCTCTAAGAGATCAAGCACTAGCTGTTCAATGCAGTTTTTGTCGCCTATAATGGTTGTATAGCCCATTGCAGCTAGCACTCTTGTCTTGTCAACTCCCCCCCCCCCCTTTGTTTTTTATCCATTTCAAACCACTGCTTTCATCATGTGGCTTTGTAGCTTCATTTCATGTGACTTAGGCTTAATTTAGAATTGTTGTTGGAAAAAGTTTGGATTGAAAAAAGATTGAGTTGAAAAAAATGTGTTTATAAAGTGTGGTGAAAAAGTGTGGTTTAAAAACTTTTAAGTGTTTAGCATTGTTGTGAAAAAGTGTTATAGGAAATTGAAATATCAAAAAAAAAAAATGTTTAAAATAATAAAAGTGTAGAGATGTGAGGATAATAAAGTCTTTTTATCCTAAAGCCAGCTTCTAAAGCCCAAAAGCTATATTTTTTGGTTTTTTGGTTTGGCTTTTCAAACCATGGTTTCAACAGCAGAAGCCAATTTTTTTTATCTGTTTAGCATTGCGTTTGCGGTGAAAAGCATCTTTTGACCTTAAAAGCTGTGCCAGAAGCAATGTTAAACGAGTCCTTAATCTCATCAAGAAAAGTTGGTTGAATATTGAAATATTAAAAGAAATTTTGTGATTCATGGGATGGAGAATGAGTTTCATACTTTGCATGGAGAAACACAATTAAGGATATTTGATTAGTTGGTTGTTGCTCTGAAAATAGTGACGAATCTTGACATTTAATTTTGAAGGAGACAATTAATTTCATACCGAATCAATCTTCGTTCTCTTATAAATATATCCTATTATATTATTAATAGTATATATATATATTACAAGTAATATACTAAAAAAATAAAATAAGCTTACAAAATTATAACTTTTATCAATTTATATACAAACATATAAAGAATCATAATATATCAAATAGATAATTTTACTATAACTTTTATCAATTTATATACAAACGTATAAAGAATCATAATACATCAAATAAATAATTTTATTCAAAATTGTGAGCGATTTTTTTTATAAAAAATATAAATAAATCAATTGTTAATTAAACAATCTATTTGTCATCAAAATAAGAAGAAAAAAATATACCATAAAAGAATAAAATTAAAACTTTGAGATTATAAGTTAGATGTTTTTCTATTTTTTTATAAAGTGGTTTCAATCTAACTTTTATGTTAAAAAAAGTTTGCATGATAGCAAATCTAGGATAAAATAAAAAATGAAGATTATTTGAAGAAAATAAGTTGTAGTCGGTTACAAAGAAAGGAAAAAACATGTTTGGTATTGGCTTGAAAATTTTTTTTGGTACAAAAGGAGACTGGAGGAGAATTGTAAGTGTTGATAATTAAACTCCAACCTTGCAATAATCCATCTACTAAAGAAGGTAGGTGAATCATTTGGGTTAAGTTTCAATCTCAAGGTTCAATTTATTTGGAAATTTGGAGTAGTTTTATTGAATAAACTAGAAAGTCAAATTGACTTTTATTAAATTTACATGATTTTAATTTAAGCCTTACAACAAACCTTTTGATTTTAAGAATTTGTAAATGATGATTGGTTGGTATAATAAATAGTTAAATAATAATGTGATTTTAACCCCTCTTAAATTGCAATACATAAAATTAAGTTATGAGATCACTTAAAAAAATTTAAAAAAAAATAATTTTAATTTGAAGATAAAAATTTAAATTTATTTAACATATACTGAAGAGTTTTTTTTTTTAAATTTTGGGGGGGCCAAGGCCCCCTCAGGCTTATATGAGCATCCGCCAAAACAAATAAGCAAAAAAAGCAAAGAGTTTCACTTTCAGGCTCATAAAATGGAATTCTTTACATCTTACAGGGAGTCAGATATTCGGATGTCTAAGCAAAGTGGGTTTTTGCCGAATAAGTTTCCTCTGCCTTTTAGGTGTCTCTTTTTTGTGCCATTCAATATTTTTGTTGATATATATCCAAATAAAAAACATTAATGTTTAATTGTTTATAAATAAGAGAGATAATTTTGGACACATACAAAAAAAACATTAAAGGGGCACAAAACAGAGACAGAAAAAATCTGTTTGTTTTTGCCCAGGAAAGTAAAGAGATTTATCAGCAGCCTAGCACAAATAAAAACAATTTAATAGTCAATATAAACAACATTTAAAACATAATTAATTAAATTATAAAGAAAAATAATCATAATTTTAATAACTCTCTTAAAAAATATCCAAACTACTTTAATTTACTTAAAATATGAGCCAGGCCCCTCCACATTATTAAAGTAGGTTTGAAATTTAAGTTGCTGTCGCTGTTCTGAGCACCTATCCTAGGAGACAAAATGCTGGCTGCTGGGGCATGCGGGTGGGGGGCTCTTCCCCCCCCCCCCCCCCCCTTTTTTTTTTGATCTGTGGTTAAGGTTTCCATGGGACATCTCTTTTGATAACTAATGGACCTTAGTGAGATGATGTAATTCATTTATACATACCCAAGTGAAAGCCCATTTTTAAGGATTAGCTGACAAAATCATATTAACTCATTGTAAGAATTCATATTTGATGTATTGGTGATAGATCTGTTCATGGCCGAGTCGCGATTCAGAATTTTTTTTTTAAATCTGGTTGTGGGGTTTGGATAGGTCTGTGGGTTTGAATTTACCGTTCATCCATAATAATTTTTTTATAATTAAATTTAAATAAAAAAATATTTTTTTATTCTATGAATAATGATCCAAGTCGATCCGAATTAAAAAAAAAACACCTACCTAGGCTCGACCAAATAAGGGCCTGGTCAAGCGAGCTATCCGACACTTGAATATGTCTAATTGACGATATATTTTTTTAATTTCATAAAGGGATTAAAAACTTATTATGTGTTTTATTTTTTTTTAATATATTTTAAAAAATATGTGTAACACTATTAATTTCATTTATAAGTTTTAATTAGTTTATGTCATAATAAGTTTGAAAGTGCATTAGTTTCTTTCGCTCTTTCAAGATGTTAAAGAAAGTAACAAAAACGAATCCAGCCTGGCAATATTGGTAAGAGATTAAGAATATTGTTATTGTTAGAAAAGCCAAAGGGAAACTAATATTGCGAAGAAAATTTTGTATGAAACAATTAATTATTTTATGTTCAGCATGACATGAACATGTTAATTTTATGAAGGATTTTATTAACAAGTGTCTTAAGGGCATTTTTTAAGGTTACTATATATAGTAATATTTTCATCCAATGTATTGAAAATGATGAATAAAGTTATCAATTTTTGTAATTAATACAATATTATTATTATAAATAGTATATTGAATAACCTTAAAGAATGTCCTCAAGACACTCGTTAGCAAAATCTTTGAATGATTGAATCATTGTTAATTAATTCAGCTAAGAATAAGAGGTATATATTTCAGCTAAAAAACATCTTATTTTCCTAGTTTTCATAGGCTTTTGTTCCATTGCAATTATTTTATTTTTTTATACACCCATAGAGAAGCATCTTTAACCTACAAATTGGGTAACATAATTGGATTGTCCAAGGAAGAATTGTCTTAGAAATTAATAAATAAAAAAAAATGAAGTTAATTTTTTTCTAATAATTTGTGGGTTACTATGCGTGCATTCACACAGTGACAAGTGGCCATTTAGCGACAGAAAACGAGGGATTGAATCAAAATTCAAAAGGAAGCTGTCGATTCCTTGTTCATTTTTGTTGCATTATTGTACTAGATATAAGTTTGCATTTGTTTGGACTTTGACATGGGATTTTAAAAACTAACATAGAAAAATATAGGAAAAGTGTTCTAAGGTGTAATAAAAACTAATAGAACGTCAAAAGTTTATTCAGTTTATACCTTTTAGGACTCAGGAGTACTTTGATCAGCTCAAAGATCGATTAGATTTTATTTTAGAATTTTGCTAATGAATGTCATAAAAACACTTTTTAAAATTAATAGATACAAAAATATTTTTATTTAACGTATTGTAAAAGATGAATAAATTTATCAATTTTTTATATTTAATATAATAATATTATTATAAATAATATATTAATTAATCTTAAAAAATATTTTAAAAACGTTCGTTAACAAATTCTTTTATTTTATTCTTATAACGAGCACCTTTGTGCTTTGTGCTTTCTTCATTTTATGGAATTATCTTTTCTAGATGAAAGATTAATGGAATTAAACAATCTTCATGGGATACTACTTTATCATTCGAGAAACTAAAAGTTAAAGATTTAAAATAACATGACTAGGTGAGCTAACAATTTTTTTTTTTTTTTTTTGAAAAATTCGAATACAATATAGATAAGTTGCCTTAAAACACTTGCAAATTAACAGGGTTTTTTAGAAATAAAACAATGTTGGTTTTTTCTTATAGCAACATGATTTTTATTCTTTTTCTTATCACATACTTAATTTTCTCAAAGCATGCATCTTAAAATATTTGAAGGAAGAAAGGCAATTCTTGGCTGGACTGAAGGGGGATTCTTACTTTTTAAGTTTTAACAGTCCTACAAAAGTAAACCTGGGAGAGGCAAATGACCTAAAAAAAAGTAGTCATACCACATCAGTGTTCCATTTTATTTTATTTTTTATTTTGTAAATTAATAATAGAATGGAAAGAGTTTGCATGTGAAAGTAAAATGTGAAAAAGAAATAAAAACTACCCACAAAAATTTTACATATTTTAAGGTTATATATCTAGTTTTTTTGGATTCAACCTGGTGAAAAAATGAAAATTTCTCTTAGTTAGCATTATATAACATAATTAATCATGTTTCTGAAGAAAACCTTAGGCTTGAGTATTAATTTCATCAATATATTGTAAAATTAAGCTAATACCTGATAATTTGAATATGTGATCGAAGAAAGGTTGAACAAAATGAGTATATATTGGACAAGAACAAGCTTGTGGAGTAATTAATTATTTTTATCATTTACATTATAAAACAAGTATTGAGCAATATTCATATCAATTTCTCTCGACACTTTCTCTTATTGGATATAGCCAAAAAAAAAAGTTGATCCTTCTCTATTTTTTTCTCTATGTTATGTTTAGAAATATGAATTTAAAAATTTAAATTTGGATTTCATTTACTATATAAATTATGAAAATAAAATATATACATTATTACATTATGTATAAAAAAGTTAAGATTTAATATAATTATATATTTGAAAAATATAAAAATATGAATTTCAAATTCACAAATATTTATAGGTATTTTAAATTCACCATTAAATAGGCATCTAACAAATTCATAAATTTAAAAATAATCATGAATGTTATATTTACATGTTTATTTTATTATACAACTTACATTATTTTCGAAATCCAAATTCATATTTTGAAATCTAAATTTTCAAACCAACCCTAATGTAGATATGTATGGAGCTATCAATAGATTGGCTAGACTTGAATAGTAAAAATTTGTTTGTATAATATTCTATTTGGTCCGACGAGTTTTTTGGTCATTTTTTATTTTTATATTTTAAATATATTTTATAATTGAAAAATAACTTTTGACATTGCTCAACTCAAACTTAAAAAATCTTGTTCAAAATCTAAACCAGATCAGAACTTATTTTTATTTAATTATAAAATATATTTAAAATTATAAAAATTAATTTTTAAATATAAAAATAGATCTTCAAAATCCGACGAACTTGATTAAACCTTATACAATTTTTATTTTTTTTAATCATCTAAATCTGACCCAGTTCGACTCATTAAAAGCTTTACACTAAAATTATTTCTCTAGCTTTTGAAAGTTTCTCCGATCCGTTAACTACCTAACAAGTTCGGTTTGTGATTAGCCAGTGGCAAGTGCTTCCAAGTATGAAGTGTCAAATTATATTAATGCAAATGGAATGTGATATTTTTATTTAATTTCAAATTTGAAAATTAATTTGTACTATGTTTAATTATATTTATTATAAATCCACCTATCGATATGGACCATCTCCATTATTTATCGTCCACCATTTTTTTCTTAAATATTATCACACCCTAATTAATAATATGCAGCTTTTGTTCTTGAGGAATTAATTATTGATTCATTATATAAATCTGTACCGTCCTTATTTATGTAACTAAAATTAAATTAGTCATACTCTTATGTTATTTGTTTTTTTATATTTAAAAAAGGGGTAAAAGCAAATATTTTCTTTTTCCTTTTTGTTGTTTTCAAACATTTTCTTTTAATTTACTTTTTTTTTCCCAATTTACTTTATAAAACCCTTTATTCACGTTTTTCAAAAAGAAATGTTTCACAAGGTCTTTTTATTTTAATATAGTCAAAAAAAAAATTATTTATCAAAATATCGCTCTTTTCAGATTAATTCTCAAAATCCGTTTTTTTTTTAATCAGTTGGGAAATCGCCATGGCCCATGGTCATTTCCCAACTGAAATTTTTAATTTTTTTTAAAATACCAGTTGGGAAATCGTCATGGCCCATGACGATTTCCTAACTAAAAATTTTCAATTTTTTTTTTCCCATTGGGAAATCGCCACCGTGGGTGGCGATTTCCCAAAGGTAAGTTTTACTTCTTTTTTTTTTAATTCTTTTAATAAATAATAAAATTTTAAAAAAAATTATATAATTTTAATTTTTAAAAAATAAAAATTTAATAATTTTAATATATAATTTTTATCCATGATGGTAGAAGTGTTCATGGGTTGGGTCGGGCTCATGTATGGTATCAACACCACATTTGCTTGCCCGAGCCACGGTGACAATTTTTCAACATTTATTTATTTTTTAATTTTATAAAATTATAAAAATTATATAATTTTTAATTTTAAAAAATAAAAATAAAAATTAAAATATAACAATTTACCAAAAATTAAAAAATTATATTCGTATTATACCTGTTCATGGGCCGGCCCGCGACCCAAAATTTTTTCCCTTGCCCAAGCCCATTTCGAGTGTTGCCGACCCGAAAGCCCATTTCACTATTAAAAATATATTTTTATATATTTTATAATTTTTTGAATTTTGTTATTTAAATTTTTTTAAATTAAAAATTATATAATTTTTATTTAAAATTTATTATTTAATAAAATTACAAAAACACTTGTCCAAGCCCGGACTAATACGACACTCTAGTTGGCCTTTCTCCCGGAGGTCCATTTATTACGAATACAAGTTGAAAGAATTCGATTGACATTACGAATAGACCTGCTCATGGGCTGGGCAGCCCGTCCGACCAGGCCCGGATCACTATTTATATATTAAAATAATTAAATTCAGGCCCGCGAGCCGGGCCTTGGCAAGGAAATTGAAAATTTTTGGGTCGCGGCCCGGCACATGAGCAGGCCTAATTACGAATATAATTTTTTAATTTTTGGTAAATTGTTATATTTTTATTTTTTAAAATTAAAAATTATATAATTTTTATAATTTTATAAAATTAAAAAATAAATAAATGTTGAAAAATTGCCACCGTGGCTCGGGCAAGCAAATGTGGTGTTGATACCATACATGAGCCCGGCCCGGCCCATGAACACTTCTACCACCATGGATAAAAATTATATATTAAAATTATTAAATCTTTATTTTTTTAAAATTTAAAATTATATAATTTTTATTTAAATTTTATTATTTATTAAAAAAATTAAAAAAAAAAAAGTAAAACTTACCTTTGGGAAATCGCCACCCACGGTGGCGATTTCCCAATGGGGAAAAAAAAATTTGAAAATTTTTAGTTGGGAAATCGCCATGGGCCATGGCGATTTCCCAACTGATTTAAAAAAAGCGGATTTTGAGAATTAATCTGAAAAGAACGGTATTTTGGTAAAAAAATATTTTTTTAGCTATATTTAGATAAAAAAACCGTTTCACAAACCATCGATTTAAATGAGTATTTTTTCAACTTCTAAATCTAATAATATTGAATATGACACGATTAGATAATACGAACGAAAAAAATAATTAAAATACGATGCAAAATACGACATAACACGAAAAAGAAACACAGCTACGATACGAATAAACGAATGTGTCAAAATTTATATAACACAAATTATTAACACTATTTTATTAATATATATTACCTTAAACATGATTATGACACGAGAAAATAAACGAATACAACACAGATATCCCCGTTTTATGAATATAAACTAAAATAATTAACAACATATTTTTCAGATCAAACTCTCCAATAGAATTAGATATAATTCTTTCCTTTTAAAAAAAATAATTTTACTAGATTTTGTTTGATTGGTATTTTTACTTTTTATTATTATCAAAAATAAAAATATTAATCAAACGAAATTTTAGTTATAAAAATAGCATTTTTTAATTCAAAGAATTAAATATTTCTTGGGAACAAAGGAAATCGTAGTATGAGAATAAAAAAATGAATTAAAAATGTTGAGATTTGAAATTCAAATCTGTTGAATGTCATTTCACTGCATGAATCAATTAAATTAAATTTTGAATTTTATTTATCTTTAATTTAATATAAAAATAACAAATAGTACTAAGCTTAAGGGATAGAATAAGATGTTTGGTCCTCGAGAAATCCACGTCAATAAATGCTTTTATCCTTACAGATATTTTAGGTACAAACTTAGGTATCAATTGCAATAAAAACATTTAGGTGAAAACAATATGAACAAAATCATTTATAACCTTTAAATCAATTAAAAAATTTGGATACCATTCATTTGTTCAAGTCAGCATTAATGAAGTAACTTGTTACTTGCACTCTCGTTTGAAGCAATTGAAGTAAACCTGTCAGTGCCATGGCTTCATTCTCTGCAAAGTATCAGTTTCTACTTTCAAGCAAAAAATAATAGACAGAGAAGTAAAGTAGATCTGCCCTTTAATAAAAAATAAAAAAAATAAAAAGAAAAAAAAAGTGAAAATTTGGGAATGGAGAGGAAGACATAAGGGTTAGCAAAATTGAAACATTGGGCGTTTGGGTATTTCTTTTTTGGTTGAGGAAAATAAGAGAGCAAAAAGACATTCTTAAGTGGGACGATAATGAAAATAGCTTGGATAACAACGAGTTGTCGTCTACGGATATTGAGGCAAGCTCAAACTTATGACCCACTATTTTTTTTTTCTTTAAAATGATAGTAGATTAAACCTCACTTGAAAATAGTAGATGTAAGAAAATCATATTCTTAGAGCTGAAACAAGGGTTTTTTTTGCTACTGCAGATTTCTTTATCTTCTTTTGGTTCTAAATCATAGAACTTGTTGATGCAAGGATTGCTGAACTGCGCCCGCTATGAGGTATTGTTCGCTGTGGAGGTCTAAAGACCGTCCTCACGGTTTTGTCCTTTGAGAAAAGGCACATCATAAGGGAAGAGTTGTCCTTGCTTTATAAAGCCACAGTCAAATCCTTGACTAGTCGATGTGGGATCGTTTTTCCCCTCAACACTAGCCCCCAGTCAAGGGTGTGGACTGTGTTTTTACTGAGGGCTGGAACGAAACCAGAACGGTTTTCCACATACGGCGCCATTTTTGATGCAAGGATTGCTGAACTGCGCTCGCTATGAGGTATTGTTCGCTTTGGAGGTCTAAAGACCGTCCTCACGGTTTTATCTTTTAAGAAAATGCGCCTCATAGGGGAAAGATTGTCCTTGTTTTATAAAGTCATAGTCCAATCCTTGACTAGTGGATGTGAGATCTTTTTCCCCCTCAACAGAACTCAATTGTGAAGTAGTGGTTTTTGACTCGTTGAAAACAAAAAAAAATCTGTGTGGTCGGCCCCTAGATACGGTTAAATTGGAAGAAAATGGTATATAGTTCTGGATATCCCCCAATCTTGGCTATGAATATCTGCCATGTATTTGCTCATACCATTTTCAATATAAGAATATAAAAAGATTGTCAATGGCTTCTACTTTTTTGTTTCTTGGAGTAAAAAATGGACCCAAAATACTTTCTGCCCTTCTATAAGATATATAATATCCTTTATCCACAACTTGATTTTGATAGCAACGTAGACACAATAAATTCTTGTATAAAGGTGTGGGCTGGTGGTATGGTATCTTTTAACAAGTCAAGTAGATAAAAGACATTGCACCAATGGAAGTAAGTACAAAAAACTCTAATTCCTTTTAACAAGTTTCTTAAATTAAAAGCTCAAGAGTATTTGGAAAGAGAGAAAAAGGGAAGATGAGGGAGTGAAGAAGAAAGCCATAAATTTTCACTACTTAGTGGAAGATTAATAGTTAGTATCTAGTAAAAATAAAAAAACCAAAGCTAGCAAAGAGGCACCTAGACTGATTTCACAAAATCTATTGCAATGAGTAGCATCTTGAAATATTAAAGAAAAAAATCACATTAAAAAAAAATCATGTCAGACTTCATTTGCTTCAAACCAGGAGAGTAAGTATCAAGTTACTTTATTTATGCTGACATAGACAAATCTAATGGTGTTCAAACTTACTAGTTGATCTAAGAATTATAAATACTTTTGTTCTCACGGTTCTCATTTTAAATATTCCTATTGTAGTTGACACCACAAACTTATTTCTAAGAATGGAGATAATTAATTTGTAGTACAATTTCAAAGCATTTGTTTTATTTTATTAATTTTTTGGCCATTGTTGTCAGATTTTATTACGCAAGTGCTTGTATCGCAAACAAGTAATATAATGAGAAGTAGAGTGTCGAACCCACGAGAAATTGTTATTAAAATCGTTAAGTACTAAAATTAACACAACCTAATCTTATCTAAACAAATAATTAAAGATGGTAATCAAACTTAAAAGAAACTAAAAATAAAAGCAAGTAAATTAAAAAGATGAATTGAATTAATTAATAAAAGCCTAGGATTACAACTTCCCTCAATACTTCGCTTGAATCTCTCTCTACCTCTTCACTTGATTAATGATCCTGAGTTGTTAACCTAGAGTTTTAATATATTTATAAGCATCTATCGATGGTCTTATAAAAATATTTCTCCTAACTAATTAACTATATGTCTATGATAATTGAATTAAATAATAACTCATTAAGCTTAGGCTCTAACAATGGTTAAACATGACAAGTAAGTATATTTCTACCCTACCTGCAGATCAATTCATCCTAATAAACGAATATGAAACATATGTTATTCAATCCATGTCTAGCACTAAACTCCCCATGTCTAGTTGTATTTAGGTTAACAAATCAATCTAATTGGTAGCTAAGCAATTAGAACCATTAAAAACAATATTGAACAAACAACTCAATAAACTATTAAATCAAGCTAGAGAGAGAAAGTAAATTCAAACTATGTATTGAGTTTTATTGAAATCCTAGTAAAAGAAATTTAGTTCATGATAATTAATGAAAACAAATAATCCAATAGTTTCACCATCATCAACAATACATGAAAAATAAAGAAGAGAAAAGAGAAAACTAAGAGTTGTCAGTTCTTGAGTCTTCAATCTTCAAGCTTTCAATCTTCTTAAGAGAAGTTGATGGTGGCTATCTTCTTGAGAGAGAATTAGGTTTCTAGGCATCCAACCCTCTTTATTTTGACATAATAGAGTCCTATTTAAAGTGTCCAAGGCTTCTTGGAGTCCCAAACTTCGTGCCCAAGCAACCAGGTAAAAATCAGGCTTTTGTTTACGTTTTTTCACGATTTTGGTACTGTTCATGAGTCGACGCCGCGGCCCCAACTTTCTGTCCACTGCCTGCAGATTCTATCGCCTTCTTGAACTTCAGCATATGTTTTTACTAGGCAAATCTTGTTCGATTTTGACGCGCCTTATACCGTTGGAAAGGTATGAAAGTCAGCTTCAAAAGTTAAGAGTGAGTTTTCTCAAATGAAGTTTTTAAGACTGAGTTTTTTCTTGAAAAAAGCTCCGGAGGTCGAATCTGCTTGCTCATGGGAATGCACCGATTTTTGTTGTTTTGCACTTCGAAACTCCAGATCACCTTGGACCTATAAAAACACATAAATAACAACTAAATAACTTATTTTAAACATAAAATGAATAATTAAAATAAATATAAAAATATCTAAAACTAATTAAATCCTAATAAAATCCTCAAAAACTTAATCGATTTAAAAACATAAAAAAACAAAATAACTATATTTTTTAAAATTATTCGTCATTATTTTATTTTTTGCACGTGAGCTTTCTTTTAAGTTTTCATGGGTCAACTCAACTTCAGTTTTCGCCTTTTTCTCGTGTCCAGTAGCGCGTGTTCCTAACGCGATGTAAAAGGATAAAGTTTTCTCCAAGTGCAAACAAACTCGCCTTTACCACTTACCAAAAAACTCATTTTTGGGACCACAGAATTTTCTAAAAAAAAATTATGCAAATGAAATAATGGAATATATGGAAAAGTGAGAACAAATTGAGAATTATAAATAATCAAAAGTACATTTAATTTTTTACAAAAATATTATTATTTATTACTTTTTCATAAATAAACTTTGGATTAATTATTTGCAATCAAACTTTTTCAATTTCATTGATATTTAAAATTATAAAAATATATTTAAAATTTTTTTTCATTGAAGGTTTTTTTATTTTTTTAAAATATTTTAATTATTAATATATTTAAAATAAAATAAACCAATTTTTTTTTTAAATTGATTTACAAAAATCAAACTAAAGCAGTATTTATGGGACATAGAAAATAATTAATAATTAGAATATTAGTTACAATTATAATAGAGCCATAGCTTAATATAAATTCAATTATGTACTGTGTAGTAGTCTTTATTTTTTTCATGATAATCTTGAAATAATTTATTATATTTTGCAAAAACAATTAATGATTTTATTCAATTCTAAAATCCCATTTAAATGTTATACTCAACTTTTACATTTTAGTAAATAGGTACCTTATATTTAACACATATTCAAACATAGTACTAGTTTGTTTTTATATATGTAGACAATAGTTTGTTTTTCATTAAATTAAAAAATTAATTTTTTTTTTAAAATTAATAACTTTTATTTTGTATAAAAAGATTACTTCAAATTATATACTTTAAAAATATATATAAAAAAAGATATTACTAACCAAATAAAATCTAAGTATTTTCAATTCGGAAAAGAAGTAGCTAATAATTAAGATAGAGAGATTGGTTTTGTATTTTTCTCATTCACATTTTATTTAACTAATTTTTATGCCATTTTTTTCATACTTTACTTCTATAGTACTGTTCTTTTTTCTTGTTCTGAAGAATGAAAATTATAACTTACTGTAGGAGCCAAATCTATAATTATATATAAGTATATATAGCTTGATCTTTTTTATTTTTCAAAAAAAAAAAGTAAATTTAATAGTAATAAAAATAAATAGACAAAAGAAAAAGAAAAAAAAAAAACCTGCAAATCAATGTATATATATATATATATATGCAAAATTACGTACTTCTAAAAGTAATCTGCAAATCAATGTTCATTCACGTGAAGAGTGCACTGTGGAGAGGGCCTTTGGCCCTTAGCTTCTCTCGGCAATGAATAATTATTCGCTGGTGAAGATACGTTTTTAGTTTCACGTAAGGGTGTGGGTGGGATTTGTATATTTATATCGTATTTGTATATATATTATAATTATATTTAAAATATTATATTATTATATAAATTTAATATATTAATAATTTATATTATATAAATTTTAATACATTTAATATATTCGTATTATTTTTTTATATTATATTTTAATTTTTTTATATCACATAATTATATTATATCCAAAATTATTAAAACAGTGAAAAGCCTTTGGCTGTTCCCAGCAACCGCTGAGCAAAGCAATTCATGCTTTCCCTTCCTAGTGCATTGCACATGCCGCATAATTAAGATCCTTGTCTGTTAAATATAATTTTAATTATTGTTATTAATAAGTATGATTTTTATAATTTATAAATAAATTATATATATATATATATATATGAACTGTGAGTGTGTTGAAAATTAATTGATAAAGAAAATAATAAAGAAAGTCCCCTCGCATGTCTCTTCTTAAAGAGTTTAAACCCTTGACATCAGTCTCAATTAGATCTGTTCACTTGGACCAGGTCTTAGATAAAATTTTTGAAGTTTAGATTTCATTAGGTTTTATACGAGACATTATTTAATAAATAAAATATTTTTATTTAATTTTAATATAAAATACATTTAAAATTATTTAATTATTATTATTTTAATAGTTTAATATTTATTTATCAGACTCAACGAATCGAATAAAAAAACTTGAGTAAATTTTTTTTTAAACCAACCAAATCTTACCCAATACAATTTAATCTATAAACACCTTTAATATCCTCCATAACCATCCAAATTTTGGATTTTTTCAAAACCCAAACAAACATTTTTTGGGGCAAAAGAAAATGAATGATTTGATAATTTTGATTCGTCCCCTCACAAACCATTTTACAAAATAAACTTGATTTCCGGTTAAAAGAATGAATTCTTACTTCTTAGGAGGTTTGCTAATTGAAAGATAAAATAGATATATATATATATATATATATATAAGTATAAGATAAATTGGGTGGTCAATGTGTTTGGAAATTGGTAAGGGTAGAACTCAAAATTAATTCGATCAGCCCACTCTTAATTAAAATTGGTTTCTCAATCCCAATAATCATAAATCATAATGACCAGTCTCTTCCCTTAATTTTTTACATTGTACCTTCGACTTACCAAGATTCTGCCATGTCTGAGGCTCAGATTCTAGTTTCTTACTTTGCTTCTCTGATTCTTTAATCGTATAATATTTTCAGCTGATTTTCGGGCTTTTTTTGAATCTCAATAAATAAACATCTAATGTACTATAATTACAGGAGTATCAAATTTTGATATATATTTTTTTAAAATTATAATCCCATCAAATATATAAGTTTATTTAAGAAATTGTTAAAGTATTGGATGATTATTACGTAATTGTGATTATGATTTTTATTTGTACATATAATTTAAAATATTTACCCTATCTTTTTTTTTTTTTTTTTTAAAACCCTTTATCCTTTCACCTAATTATAGCTAAACTATCGTGGCATGACAAAACCAACTAAATTATGTCTGTCGCATTTAATCCTTGGATATATCATTAATTGGTTTTTAATTTTATAAATGTTGTACGTAATACTCACTTTATTGTAAACATATGTACAGATAAGTAACAACACAAGTATTTATAAGAATTTAAATCCAAAATTTAATTTAATTGATTAATATAATCATTTTTAAAAATTATATATAACAGATATGAAATTTAAATTTCAACATTTGTAATCTCATTTTTTTATTATCATGAATTGTGACATCCTTTACACAAAAAAAAATAAGCATATATAAGTATGTGCCCAACTTACCATTATTATTTTAAATAAGCATATATCGTCTTATTAAATATGTGGTGAAGTTAAAACTTCATTATCGATGGATGAATAATTTTTTTTGAAAGTTTTTTTTATACACTGTTGACAAAATTTTAAAATTTTATAAATGAAATTAAAAATATATATTTATTTTAATATATAATATGTATCACTCTTATATTTTCATCGATGAATTTTAAAATGGGCGAATGAGATAATTTTCTTATTTTGTTGATATATGTGTGAATTGTTTCACTTTGTTGATAGAGATTAAAAAATTTCGTGAATGATATATTAGGTAATTTGCCAATTTCTTTCTAATCAGGAAGGTAACTGTACAAAGTCACAAAAGGAAAGTCTGAAGTGATAAAAAAAAAAAAAAAATTGATTGGGAACAGATGCAGTGATGTGCCCTTAGAGGTAGGCGTAGCAGATACAAAAGTAGCGTTAATTTCTTCGCCATCATTACTATCCATTGTACGGAAAGCCATCGTCCACATGAAAAGAAAAGAAAAAACCAAATAAAGCTTATTTTAAAGGAAAAAGAATAAAATAAAAATTGAAATGAAGAAGTCTCACTTTGTTTGGTTTGATCTATCATCATATTCATCCTTCATCGATGATGATCCAGGCTCCAGGGGCCTGATTTTGGCTCCTCTCCCAATCACTCTCCACACAAAAATGCTATTTCTTTTTAACTTTTTTAGGCAAAATGTCCAAAGACTGAAGATGTAATATTAGAAAGAGTCTCTTTAGCTATAAAAGGGAAGGTAACCTTTCCTTTCTTGAACCAGCAAACAGTCACAACCAAAGACTATCTCTCTTTTCTCTGTCTCTCTGATTTATGAAATTGGGAGGCTTTTGGTTACTGTGACTCTTCTGTGAGCAAACCTAACTTCCAGCTCCTGAACAAAAATACCACAGTTCCTCAATAAGGTAAAACTAATGAAAATAAACCCACCAATCTTTAGACCCTTTGTGTTTTTTTTTTTTTCTTTTTCCATGTTCATGAGCTAAGATTGGTGGGTTTTGGTCACTTCTTTGTTTTATTCACCTGGATCTGGACACGGGGGTCTTCCACTAGGGTTTCAGCTTAAATTTTTCTTCAATGAACTTAGAACAAAAAGTCAAGAAAACCCACTTATTTTTCTCTTCTTTAATAAGTCATTTTATGTACTAGTAGTTGTAGTATTTTGTTTTTCTCTGAGTGGAGAAATGTGAAACTTTTATTTTTTGGTTTTGATCTTATATTATGGAGGGTAGTAGAAATGGCCAGGGAGAAGATCAAGATCAAGAAGATTGACAACGTGACGGCTAGGCAAGTGACTTTCTCTAAGAGAAGGCGAGGGCTTTTCAAGAAAGCTGAAGAGCTTTCAGTTCTATGTGATGTTGAGGTTGCTCTCATCGTTTTCTCGGCTACTGGGAAGCTATTTGAGTTTGCTAGCTCCAGGTATTTTTGCATTAACTGTCTTTTCTTTTGACAAAATTTGCCTTTAAAATCTAAATCAAAGCATCACTTCTCTCCTTCAATATTCCTGCTCTTTTTTTTTTTTTTAATGTACTTATATGAGGGAGAGCAAGAGGAGCTGGTTTAGCTAGTTTCCATTGCTGTCAGGTTTTAGATCGTGCGACTTTTCTTTCAAAACAAGAATCAAGTCATCAACCCTTTGAAGAGAAAAAAGGAAGGTTATCTTCCCAGAAATGTAAAGAATAGCAGAAACTAGGCAATATCTCAAGCTATGGACTTTCATTTTGGTGGTTGTTTAAAGCTCTTAGGTTGAGTTTTTTCAAGGAAAGATCTTTAGGAAATGAGAAATTACAAACCCTTACGGATAATCTTTCTTTTGTTGATTTTCCATAGATCATGGACGCTATTGCTATATCTCCTTCTAGGACTTTTGTCGGTAATAGCAGTCATGTATGAAGAAAAAGTGATTAAAACGAGTTTTTTCCTTTTCTTTTTTTGTCTAAGTAATAGTTAACTTTCAAGACTTAATAATTTTCATAATAATTTTGTTATATTCCATGACAGTAGTAGAGATTAACATATATATACTAACTATGTTCTCTCTTTTGCATAAAATGGTTTCTCAACCCAAAAAATAATACTCGTGTTGCTAAAGATTTGTAGACTTTTAAGAAAAAATTATTCGTGTTTGATTTGGAATTTTTCCTTAATTTATTGGTAATTGATTGCCATTAGTTCATGTCTTTCTTGGATAATTTTGGTATCTTGCTTTTTATCATCCTTATGTCCTTCGGTTACTGATTCTTGGGGCAAGAGATCTTTGGTATTCCAGGGTATATTTTGGGAATCTTTAGTGGCACGTATAGCTATAGAATATATATATATATATATATTTTTTGTTTATATTTGATGCACTGATAGTGTATATACTTATATACCGTTAATGAATCAAATAATGTCATCTCATTAAAAGTTTTTAAAAATAAATACAGATAATTTTATTTTTAATGAGGTGTCATCATCTAGTTCACTAACAATGTATAAATTTATATACTGTCAATGCATCTTATAAATCCATTTTAAAATCTACCTGCAAAATTTTTTATTGTTCCATTTCTGATAGATGTGGGAGGTGGCTTGTTACTTATTAGTAACAAAGGTGTCTTTTTTTTCTCTCTTCTTAAACTTGTTTTTGTGTGTCCAAATTTTCATTTCATGCCTTTAGACTAGATTAATGGCATTGTCTAGTATTATCTTAAATGACAACGGTTGGAGATTAGACAAGTTTTAGGTTGAAGATGACAAGCCTAACTATAGTTGAAGTCTGAGGAAATATGAGACTCAAATATAAGGTCCCCTGAGCAAATGAAAGTGATTGGTGAAGGCTTGCGTAACATATTTTGAATGAAATATATATTGAGTCTTGGTATTTATGAATATATTGTCTATCAAACTATGAAATTTCAAGACTAACAAAATACGTAATGTTTTAGCCTTTCTTTGGTCTCCAACGGGCACAGTACTTTTAGCTATAAAAGCCTGAAAGGTGTCCGAACTTAAGGAGTCATTTGAGTTAAACAAGAGGCTGTAATATGACACTATTAATTAATGGTATAAATTTCAGCTAAGTATTTAGTTGCTTATGAATAAAGTATCTTAAATGTGCTAATTAAGAAGAATATGTAGGAATAAACATAACCAGAGAAGAAGTTAAGAATGCTCTGACGCGAAGGGATGATTCAGAAAGATAAAATAAATAAGCTGGTTGCTTTCTGTTGAATCAGCTCATGCCAAAGGGTTCTCCCTCAGTTTATCATAAGTACTTTGAATGGCCTTTAATTGTTCTCTAAAGGCAATGTAGGAAAACTGGGAAGTTGACATAGTATGTTGAATGAGCCTAGCTAAGTCAAGCTTCTGATTCTGCACTCAGCTCAAGTTATATATATATATATATATATATATATATATATGACATCTCAGCCAGAGCTTGAGCTCAATTACTTTTAAGTGTCAATGATGGAATGGCTGTATTTGGTACAAATTATTTGTTCAAATTTTATTTGCCAAAAAGGACTAAGACTGACTGAAATGGCTTATAAATTTCTTTGTAGACCATTTGGTTGTGCTACAATTTTCTTTACATTATGTTTGGTAGGAAAGAAAGAGAAAAGAAAAAAAGAAAACACTTTTAATCTACTGGTAAAGCACATGTTATGATTCTGATCAATCATTAAATTATAACTTTTTCTGTTCTTTTCTCTTTATTTCCTTCCTATCAAAACGGAGCCTTAATGTCATGATCATCATGTGTTCATATAATATGTCATATTTTCTATAGTTAAGATTTAACTAGGACTATGTACTTTAAAAATTAGTTGATAAATTTTGAAAGCATATTGCCAATAAATTCTAAAATTAAAAATGTATTGATATGTAAATTTAAAAAATTTAGTGCTACTTGGTCTTAATTCAACATCATAGTACATTTATTTTTTCTAATAACTAAATACTTGTTAGTTAATATTGCACTTTGACTCCATTAATATGAATCAATTTTCTTCTCTATATGGGCTCTAGTCTCAATTAAGAGTGTCGGCCTAACTGTTTAAGTGAACATATCACAGATTAATTTGTTAAATGAGATTTTACAATCTTATAATGTCATTTTTGGAGATCCAATTTCCTCTTGTTTCCTATAATTATATAGTTAGTTTGCTCCTTGATTGTAGCAGTAACTGTTTAGACTTTGCTACTAGCATCTATGGACTTATTTTATGTTGATCGACTTAGATTGCTAAGTTGAAGTTCAGAACTGTTATTTGGATTTTTCATTTTTTTTAAAAATATTTGTGTTCGATATCTGTATTTGACACATATTCGGAAATGGATACGGGGTATGATTTTTCAAATATAAAAAAAATTAAATATACCCATGTCGGACATATATCTATATCCGAGACACTCATCCCAAATCTAGGTAACATAGATAATAACAATCATCCTTTACTATATCGTTTCATGTAAGATGCATTCTTCTAGGATATATAGGAAGTTTTGGTGAAGAAGAAGTCTTTTTAAATCATTACTTGTTTGATGCACCTTATAATTGAATTTAATATTTATAATGCCTGCTTCAGGTTTAATTTCACCTGAAGAATAATGTCATCTAATCTAAAGTATTTTTGTTCTCAATGAAGCATGAAGGATACATTGGGAAGGTATAATCTGCACTCCAACAATCTCAACAAATTGGATCAACCGTCTCTTGAACTGCAGGTATATAATTAATTATACAAGTTGATTTAAAAGGTTACTGTGGTCAAAATTCTTTGCTTCCTTCAGAAATCCTTGTGAGTTGTGACCCCTCCAAAACACGTTGCTCCAATTTTTTTTATTTTTTTTTAAGTATTTTTGTTCGACATTTGTATTCGGCACATATTTGGACATGAATATGAGAGTATGATCTTTCAAATATATGAAAAAAAACTTTAAAAAATTGAATACCTATGTCGGATATGTATTCGTATCCGATACTTATTCCAAATCCGGATGATATAGCTTGCAAATGTTTTTTCTTTTTTTTTTTTCATCATCATCATTTTCTTCCTTTGGTAGTTTGAAGTCTTGCAAATTAGAAATATAGCTTTTAATGGAGTGTGCCATTTTTCAATTACAGCTGGAAAACAGTAATCAAATAAGATTGAGCAAGGAAGTTGCTGATAAGACCCATCAACTAAGGTCAGTAATCACTATATTTTGTTTCCCCAATGTGACTGTTGTTGAAGGAAATTTGACATTTATAATAACATTGGCATATAACCACTTTATAACAGGCAGATGAGAGGAGAAGATCTTCAAGGATTGAGCATAGATGAATTGCAGCAACTCGAGAAAATGCTTGAATCAGGACTTACGCGCGTTCTCGAGACCAAGGTTTATATATATATATATATATATATATATATATATATATATATGTTGCTTAATTCGCAAAGCAAAAGGCTTGATTTTGTCCATTCTAAAAGCATCTTATTCCATTTTTCTCAGGGTGAACGTATTACGAATGAGATAACTTCACTTGAAAAGAAGGTTAGTAGAAGCATTTGAAATATCTACAAGCCAAGCCGTCAATATGCATGTTTTAAAACAAGTGCCATCAGTTTCGTGCAAACAAGGCTGAACTGAATGGTTCCTATTCACAGTTATTGCAATATTATTGTTTTTCACCTTAATTAGGTTCTTTTATACTCAACAATTCTTGAGGAGTTTTATCTTTGAAAGCTATAACTACAAGACTGTTCAACTATGTTGTTCCTATTTTTTAATTTTTTTGAAGTATCCGTGATCGACGCATATTCGAATATGGGTATGGGATATGATCTTTCAAGTACTCTTCAAGTACATGAAAATTTTGAAAAAAAAATTTAAACATATCCGTGTCGGACAAATATCCATGTCCGACACTCACACCCGAGTCAGAGTGACATAGCTGTTCAATATCTACTTCATTGTTAATCTAAAGATTATCAGGCTGTTTTAAGAAACATGTACCAGGTTGAGATTGTATTTTAATTTCTATCCTGATCAGATGAATAAATTCCTGAAATTATAAGCTTTCTGGGATTTCCGATTACAACCATTCAAGCTTATTTGCATAGAATTGCACCATGAAAACTCATTTTATATCCTTGTTTTTTTTGTTTGCCAAATTTTCACTTTTGATGATAATGCAGGGAGCACAGTTGCTGGAAGAGAATAAGCAACTTAAACAGAAAGTAAGTAGTAGTTTCCAAAATTGTCATTCTGCTGTTCTTTCAATTTTCAAATTTAAAATGACATAAGATTTTGGGGGGGTTTTCAGATGGTTTCATTGTGTAAGGGAAAAAGACCTGTCTTAGCAGATTCAGATATTGCAGTTCAGGAAGAAGGCATGTCATCAGAGTCTGCCACTAATGTTTGTAGTTGCAGCAGCGGCCCTCCATTGGAGGATGATAGCTCAGATACTTCTCTCAAATTAGGGTAAGCTAAAAAAGTTTTGACATGCATGCTTTCATGGTGTTTGAAGGATAAAAGCTAGAATCAGTGCCTTAATGCTACTTCTCATCACACAGTTGAATTGCAGGAAAATGAAAAAAAAAATGGTAGGAAAAGGTTGTGAGTCTTTCTTTAAGGTCTCTTGACTGGTTAAAAATGGTGATAGAGGAGTAGATTCGGACTCGGGTGCGAGTGTCGGATACGGGTATGTATCCGACACTGATATTTTCAATTTTTTCCAAGATTTTCATATATTTGAAAGATTTTTGGAAGATCATATCTCCGTATCTATATCCGAATATGCATCGAACTCGAATACTTTAAGAAAAATAAAAAGTCGGACTAACATAAGGGCCAACTCTCTTTTCATAGAATAATTTAGCAGTGGTGCACTACTCCCGGAAATGTTTGAAAATTTTTGTGCTTAATTAGTTGCTTTTTTTTTTCTTTTCATCTTTTGCAGGCTTCCCTTCTCTTAAGCTGAAACAGATGAGAGGAGATCATGAAGTAAATTCTTGCAAGGAATAAAGCTGAACCTTTGCAAGAATAATGATCTTATCATATATATATATATATATAAATATGTTTTAGGGGAAATGGAAATAAAAATATAATATTGGAAGTTGAAGATTTATCTTGAATGACTTAAACCTTGTTGTGGATAGTGTTAATTATTACTCTATTTGGATGTATTTTTCCAACTAAAAATCTAAAGAAAACTAGTTTTAACTCGTGCCGATCTGACACTAAATTTGACAAATTCGAGAATATATGTATTTGTATCGTGATATTTTCAGATATCATAATCACATTTAAAATATTTTTATAAATTTTATATTTTTATAATTTTTCGTATCATGTCATTTTCATTATTTTTTTCATATCATGTACAAAATTATTGAACTGATCTAACAGACTAACACTTAGGTTCTGTAGTATTTATTAATTCATAATTGGTCTTAATTGGATGGTTGCAGCCTGCAGGTCCATTAAAGAAAGGATACTCCTGTTTTGTCGGGATTTGGGTGGTATGATTTTGGACTGAAACAAACAAGGCAAAAGAAATTTATTCACTGAGAAGTAAGTAAGAAATTACTTACTTTATCTGGTGCCGTTAACTTTTTTATTAACAGTTAACTTATCGTCTGTTAAAATATTATTTACTTGGTGCCATTACCTTCAATATAGACTTCCCCTTCAATCAGTTGTTTTAACAAGCCAAGTATTCTCACACCTTAAACCATAAAAAATAATTAAAATATTATTTTACAAATCTGGTGCTGTCCCTCAAAAATCATTTAGAAAAAGTTAAGGATTTTTGTTGTTTCGAGGATTATCACAATCATCATTTACCAATTTGGTTTAAAAGAAAATTAAGATTGTAAAAAAATCAAAAAATATTTTATTTTAACTAATTTTAATTAAAAATTAATTAAACAGTAAATAAAAAATTAATTCTTGTGTCAAAAAAAAAAAATTGGATTGCTCCAAAGCTTTTGGATGTAAAAAAGTGGTGTGCACATATATCTTATCCTTTTTATTTTTCCTCTCCTGTGCATGTCTTAACTATTCATGCTTGATAACAAAACCAAAATCTTTCTAATCATTGTTCAATTTTATCTATCAATTTTACTTTTGTAGGAAATAATGTATTCTTTTCACAGATCTTTACTCTATACTCTATTTGGAATTAGAGGTGATCATGGGTCGGGTCGGGCTCAGTATATGTTAAGAGTTTTTATGTTTGTCCAGATTCGGTCCGGTCCGAAATATGGACTATTTATTTTGTCCAAGCCCGGCCCATATTATTACTACAATATCTAGACCCGACCCGGCTCGTCAAATTTTTTTACTGAGTTGTATTTTGTTTACAAGTTAAAATTCAAGGATAATAAAAGTAATTTCATATTATAAATTATTTAATTATTAAATATAAAATATATTTATTTTTTTATAATACTATTGGAGCCGGGCCTGGGCCTAAATTTTTTAGCTCAAGGCCTGGCCCGTTTAGAACACGGGCCTAAAATTTTGTCCAGATCCATTTTTCGGGCCTATTATTTTTGTCCAAGCCCTTTCAAATATCGAACGGGCTTCGAGTTTGATCGGGTAGCTTGGCCCATGAGCATGTCTATTTGAAATGCCTTGACAATTATCTCATAAGATATAAATAAGATTTTTGACGAAAAAAAAAACTTAAAAATTTCATTAATTAAAAAAATAATTTTAATAAAAAAAAATAAAAATGTTAGACTCTTAATTTCAGTTATTAAGGATCAAATTTTGACAATCTAAAAAAAAAAAAAAAAATACATAACTAT
The DNA here is from genome assembly GCA_030761205.1 of Fremontodendron californicum. NCBI lineage: Eukaryota > Viridiplantae > Streptophyta > Magnoliopsida > Malvales > Malvaceae > Fremontodendron > Fremontodendron californicum. The sequence continues at coordinate 18,213,513 of JAULJL010000026.1, forward strand.
TATTAATACATGAATTATTTTCAAAGGGATATTTCAATGATTAAAACTTAAAATTTTAAAATTTCAATTTATAAATTTTGGATTTTATAATTCTAAAAAAATGAGATGAAATTTATCAATGAGAGAAATGCCTCGAAAGAATAATTCAAGATCACATGGTAGAGAAAAAGTAACAAAATAAAGTTAGATCATATTTCAATTTCAGAGTTAAAACAAAGGTTGCGGGGCAATTTTGAAAATTTTCAGAATTAGGAGGGGTCAACTCCCGATAAATCCCTTTTCTTTGTCAGATTAAAGTCCTATAAAGCAAAACCTACGCGCAAAGAGAAGCGTTTATTAACTTTTTCTCTCACCTGATTGAATCGTGTTATCCAGCCTCCAAACTTGCGCGTCATTAATTATCCCAAAGCCAACACGTTTCCAAATATTTTTCCTCCCTCGACCTCCAGCTGTTTTGTTTCCCTCCAATTGGCTTATTTACTCGTAGAGATTAGGGCAGTGTTTTTTCTGTCTCGGAAGATCGCGGCTTATTGTTCTCTACGTTTACTCATTGAGTTTCTATTTCTGACTCACTGAGTTGACAACTCGCTCCTCCGGTCTAACCTTGAATCATCTCACGCGCCGCTGAAGAACGGTCTCGAGGTGTTGACTTCAAGGAGGAAGACGAGATTTCGGAATTGGTAGCTGATAAATACTTCAGCAAATTGAAAAACCCTAATTTGGATGACCCCGCAACTCTGAAATACCAGATTCTCGAATACGGTGCGCTTCTAAAAGAAAAGAAGAATTTTCCTTTTTTATTTTTTATTTTAATTTTTTAAATAAACTGATTAGGCGCTGAAAAAGCCGCTAGAAAACGATCAAATTTCCTGTCTAATTTTAAATGCCCCAAACCCTTTCCTTTTTTAGTAAGGTTAGAGCGATATAATCAAATTATTGAATCTTAGTGATTAATTTTATGAATTTGATCTGTACCAACTAAAATTGAGGTCTCAGTTGTTTGACGGTGGTTTAGCAATGAGGTTATAGGAAACATTTTGCATCACTATTTTTTTTATTTTGATTTCCATAATTTAGTGAATGTTAGAGCTCTAAATTCACATTCAACCCTCGAATGTTTCCAAGGTGGAAGTTGGTGGCTATTAGTAGATTGATTGTTTGTTGTGATCCCTTATTGCGTAATTGTGATCCAACTTTTGGAAATGTGGTGAACTACTAGCTTTATGGATTGTTTGATCAAACATGAACGTGCTCGATAAGCTTTAGTTGTGCCTAACAGGTGGATCTCTTTTCTTTCACAAGCATGAAAACATATAATCCTGTTTGGATTGCTTGGGTTACTGTTTCCTTACTGTAGTAGTTTAATATGCTACACGCAATTCGCCATGGATTTTTTGTTGTTTTTCTTCGTCTTTTTGTATGTTGTGGGTGGGAATGGAGTTAGATAGTATGACTCATATTCTCTTTTTCTGGCAATGATTGTTGAATTTGGGATGGTTAAAGTAATTTTATATGCAACATTTATCCACAAATTTGTATTATAGGATAATTGTAAGATGTGTGGAAGCTCCATATTTATTTATTACTCTGCTGTTCTGATAGCAATTTTTTTACATTTGCTTTAAGTTGCTCATGGTGCTGCTGTTCAGAGAAAAGAAATGGACGACATTCCTTGTGTAGATGTTGATGCAATTGTTGGTGATAGTAGTTGTGATGTTACTGCTCCTCCTGCCCCGCTGGGTACTGTTGAAAAGGATTTTGTTTTAAATGAAGGAAATCCTGAGCTGAATGTTTCCCCAGAGTCAAAGACCATGCATTCTGAACAACAGGCAGACTTAGAAAAAGATAGCCATGAGCCTAGACGTACCTTTCCTGAATTGGAGTTGAGAGATTCATGTGCTGAAGCACCTTCACCTGGGAAAAGACAATTAAACTGTGCCCTTTCTAATTCTCCATTAAGTGTACTTTTCAAGTTTTTCCTAAACTACATTTTGAATTCAGATATTTATATTCTGGATTGGGCTTATAGATTGTTTTAACATTGCAGAATGAGTCAGTTGATCTGGCTTCAGATGCTAATGAAGGCATGAGTGAAAGATCTCCATCAAATCCTTCAGATGTAGCAGACGATGATGGTATTCTTTCAGATTTGAAATTTTATGTTCATTTTCCCCTATAGTTTGTAGTAGGTTTTTATGTTCTAAATATAGTTATCTGCATAATTTCAGCTTCCTTGAATGGCAACGTGTCAGACCATTGCTTTGGCAATATCCCTATGGTAATTTCCTTTTTCTCTTAAATATATTAATTAGTGGTAAAGAGCTTGGAGATGCTGTAGAGTGTTTTCATCTTTAAGGAGTTCATTCATATACCAAGTATTCATTTATCAATTGCTATAAACTCTTTGGGTGTTGATTTTATGATATATGCCCTCTCTGCAAGTAATTTTAAGGTTCTCTTTGGTTAACTCATATTTCATTCTCTATTTACTTATAAAGCAATGGTATTTGCATTTTCTGAAACAATGTTGCTTGTTTAGCATTGAAACTCCAATTGTTATTTACCCTAAGTCTGTATTTGCTGTTGCTTAGTCAAAGACTGTTTTACCTCTACCTGGATTGGAATATTTACCATGCACTCAATGAGCTACAAGTTTCTATGGTTAGAATTTGGGATATTCAACTTGGAGGTTTCGAGTTCAAATCTTGGGGTGGGTGGTGAGTTTTGAAATAGGAAAGAAATACTTTCTTTGTGTAACCTAAAAGCCCAATGAGCTTCCACATCCGTGTGTACTTCAAAAAGAAGAAGAAAATACTGGTTTTTAGCTAGATGTCTTGGGGATTTTGTCAATTAAACTGTAAAAACAGTTTTAGGGAAACTTATTTGCCAATAAGATCCATATTAATTAGTACCTGCTATATATCTTCTGTAGGCTTTTCAGATTTGTTTTGATTATCCTTTTTGTGAAATTTGCAGGATAACATAGACAGGACAGTTGTTATATGTTCGGATTATGTTCTATATCAAGATGATTATTATACAGGGGCGTCAGTCATTTTTTCTCCTAGTGGCATCAAAATTGAGGGCTCAACCGTGAGTGAACACCAAGGGACCTTTAGTTTCGAAAGGGGAATTGATGATATTATTGATATCAATTGTCGGTTGTTTCAAAGGGTGAGTCCCAGATGAGAATATTAGTTAGTGCTTTTGTACAGTTTCTTGGTTTTAACAGTATACAGTTTTCTGTATGGACTGCATCATAGGTTGGATATATGACAGTCAATCTAAAAGTCTTATCAAAGGTTGCTGTAGAGGCTGAGAATGCATGTGGCACTTCAGGTCAGTGGCCTTACACAGCTAGTCTATGATGTCTTGTACTGGAAAAAAAGTTGTTTGTGATTCATAAGTTTGTTATATTTCACCTAGAAAATATGAACATAACTAATCATTGTTTATTGAACATAATGAAGACACTTATCATGCTTGTTTAGTTTGTTTCTTGTAAAATTTGTTTCTTACCTTCTTAGATCTATTTTTGGCCAAGTTTCGAGGATTTGATTTGAACCTAGTTCAATTGTTTTTCCTTGTTTAAAGTTACTTTCACCACCATATGGAAGTTAGCTATCAGCTAACATTTGTTCTTTTTTTCTTTTTATCTGACTTTATTTGCTCACGTGTACTTCCAGTCATTGAGGAGTTAAAGTTTGCAGTTATTGACCCCAGATGGTCTGAGAAACAGGAAGCAATCACCTCATTAAATATTAAATACCTGGCCATATGGAATATTATGCTTGAGTAAGCTTCTAAATAGATGTTTCTTTTCAAAAGCATCATTCAACCCTAATTGCCTGTCTATGTTGATTTACTGGTGGAATTTTTAATTTTATGTTTCTATATTTTTTGCTTTTAAAAGGCACTTACATGCCTATCATGATATTATGTTGTTAATTCTAGACCAGGGCTAAATTATTCCCTTTTCTTTTTATGTTGCATATGCTCGCAGTCCGCTTATAGGAATGGATGGAGATGATTCACTTGTAGAAAAGTCCTATTTTCCCAAGTAAGTGAAGCCCCCCCCCCCCCCCCCCCCCTAAACCCAACAAACAAAAAAAGATAGATAAAAGTCTGGTCTTCTTTAATGTTTCCCCCGTCTTCCCTTATTTCATGTTCCTCTTGGATATCAACTAGTCCTGCTTATGTCTCAAGTTATATTTAATGTATACTCACAACACCTGTTTTGCAGTTTTGATGAGCCTTTTGAGGATGTCATATATCCGAAAGGTGATTTTGATGCAGTTTCCATTAGCAAGAGAGATGTTGATCTGTTACAACCAGAGACATTCATCAATGATACGATCATTGACTTCTACATCAAGTAAGATCTATATAATTCTTTTATTATTACATGTCTTTTTTTAAGGAATGCTGCAGACTCAAGTTTGGAACATAAAATCAAGGGTTTAGCATCCTATGTAGTGCTAGTAGAGAAGCTTTACACCAATTTTGTTTGATAGGTATCTGAAGAATCAGATTCAACCCGAGGAAAGGCAGAGATTCCATTTTTTTAACAGTTTTTTCTTTCGGAAACTTGCTGACCTTGACAAAGATCCATCCAGTATTTCAGATGGCAGGGCTGCTTTCCTGCGTGTTCATAAATGGACAAGGAAATTGGATATGTTTGGAAAAGGTTACATCTTTATTCCTGTAAATTTCAAGTAAGAAATTTTCCAACAGAATTATTAATTTCTTTGAAGAGATTACATATAAGAACTTGTGAGCTAATATAAAGTATATATACATATTACTAACAGTCTTCATTGGAGTTTGATAGTCATATGTCATCCTGGTGAAGTGGCTGGTTTTAAAGGTATGTTCATGTTACATGTTACTTTACAATGTCTTTTGGGAAATCTACCTTTCATTCATGCATATTTATCATATTTCAGATGAAGACTTGGACAAGTCATCCAAAGTACCATGCATATTGCATATGGATTCTATCAGAGGAAATCATGCAGGTCTTAAAAATCTTGTCCAAAGGTATCCTAAAGCTTTTATGATTCATAAATTTGACTTCATAAGCGCGTACACATGCAAGCTTCCCTTGTTACAGTTTTTTTGAAGAATTTATTCCCATCCATCATGATGAATCTTTTTGTCTACATCTTTAATTTCAAGCTTGTTCACTTTTGTGAGTATTTTAACTTCGTTTTGTTTCCTTAGTATGCATTTTTGAATGCTAGATCTTGTTAGTTCTTGACATGACTGTTGTCCCTGAAAATGATAGTTACCTTTGGGAAGAGTGGAAAGAGAGGCACAAGGAGACATCTGAAGATCTTTCTTCCAAATTCTTGAATCTGCGGTTTGTCTCACTCGAGGTACTTCTAATCTCAGTTTAATATTTAGCTATTTTAGGGTACAGTCTTGGAATAAGAATTTCCTCGATAACTTCTTGTACCTGCCTGGGGAGTTTAAGAAGCAGTGAGAACTGGTTTAAATACTATGGTTTCTTGTCCCATTTGATTCTGTGCATTGAATTTATCTAATAATCTTGTTTTTGGCTCTTGGGGTTGCCACTATCTTTTACTTGCACTGTTTTTGTCTAGCATTCAGAGAGACGATACTTTACTAGTCCTGCCTCAACTTTCTCTATGTCATGATGAATGTAGAGTATTTATTTGCAATATAATGGTTTTTACACTAAATATGCCAGCTTACAAAGAACAAAGCTGTTTTTCACTAGGGAAGTGGTGAAACTGCAATATAAATGTGCGTGCTTATGTATGAGGATGCAGTTTTGTTATGCTTTAGAAAAACATCTTTTGCCTTTCTTTTTTGTGTGTGATTGTTTGTCAGTCATCTCTCTGGGCATTTATGCAGATTATTTATTCATTTTACATTTTTGTATGTATACTTGCATGCAACTAAGAGAACTGGCTATTCTTTATTCAGTTGGGACTGCAAAGTTGAAAAGGAAAAAAAGGAACATAAAGAAACTAAATTTGTCATGCATTACATCTTCTTAATTCTGTTGTTAGTGTACACTTTATGATTGCTTAATAGCCATCTCTCTCATGGGCCGTGGCATATGTATATAATTCATTTAGCTGACATGTTGTTCATTTACCGTCAGCTGCCACAGCAGGAGAATTCATTTGATTGCGGTCTGTTCTTACTCCATTATCTGGAGCTCTTTTTAGCTGAAGCTCCTCCTAACTTCAATCCATTCAAAATAACCAAGTTCTCTAACTTTGTAAGTGGTCTGTGTTGTTATTTTGGTTCATAGTGCAATTGATGCTTAAGTTTGTAATTGTCTAATACCTTATGAAGGGCTCATCCAAGCATGGTCTTTTTTTTTTATTTTATATATATATATATATATTTTATAATTTTAATAAATTTGTACATTTTTATTTTCTATTCCAAAATTTTCCAGTAATCCAGTTTGCGATTGAAGTGATCTAAGGTTTTGAATTGAAGCGTAAATTGCTTTAATATGAAAATGTTCTGGACTTTGTTCTTAGGACCAGGCAACAAGTTAAAAGTTTCTTTAAGATAAGCTGAGAATAACCTCATGACTATTTGTGATCAATCTTCTATTTATTGTATGATCTGAATAATCAGCCATATTTTTATAATTTTGTTTTTCCTTTGTTTTCTTTCCCAGCTTAATTTGGGTTGGTTTCCACCTACTGAGGCATCTCTAAAGCGCACTCTCATCCAGAAGTTAGTTTTTGAACTCCTAGAGATTCGTTCTCGGGAAATCAGTTCATCTGATTGCAGTGATGAACCTCATTTGTCTAGATCCCCAGAAAAGATTGAAAACGAAAATGGTGTGGAGTTTATTTCAGAGAGTGTCAGCCCAGAAGTAGCTTGTGATGGGAATTTAAATTCCCAAGCGGCCCAAGGGATCGAAATGACTCTGTTAGCATCATCTTCTATGAGAAATATGGAAAGTGTTAATGATTCTGGCTTGGTTCTTAGGGAGTTCTTTGAGCCAGGAGTTACAACAGGATCTTTGCTTGGACAATTTCAATCTTTTGACCAGCAGCCATCATATTACAATATGAATGGGGCTATATCACCAAGAGAGGTATTTAATTTCATCATTCTTGTGATGATCATTTGTTCTGCCCAATTAGGTCATAAATTTGGTGCATTGCGGACTAGTTAATTACTTCCTTACTACCTTCTCGCCCTATATTAGACTTGCATACACACCAGATAAACAGGGGAAATACTTCTATTACAGTGAGAAATTGGGGAATAGAGGGGCTTCTCCTGCCGTATCATATTCATTGTTATAAGTTGACTTGGTAATTAACTATTATGTCAGTGAATTTTTATTTCCAAATTCAAATAAGAATAAACTTTTTTTTTTTTTTTTCAGCAAGAAGATGTGCAAACTGGTCAACAATTTGTTTATTTAGCTTCTGGAGAAACTGGTTTTCCGCAGTTCACTGGAATCACACCTCAAGCCTGTGAAGTTCCATATTCATCGAGCGGTTTTGTCATGGGCAGTTCATGGAATCCTGGAATTTCCATGCAAGGAGAGCATGAAGTTGACACATCTCGTGAAACATCTTGTGCCTCTGATGATGATGTTGGGATCATTGAAAATAACCCTATTGAGGATAATGTAGATCCAATTGAAAAACAGGATACAGATCAGGAACAATCTCAGTTGGTGGAAAATGTTGAGCGTCTAAAGAAAGGTTTCATGCGTGCCTCCATTGGGGTGCTGGAGACTTCTATCACTGAGGTTTCTGGAGCTTCTGCGGACACTGACAAGATTCACGATAGCAGTGAGGATGCAGACCTTCCCTCCAAAGATAATTTGCCTGTATTATTGCATCAAAATCCTGGTGCAGCAGTGAACCAGTTGGATACGGATCCCAAAATGGTCGAGAACAAGGAGGGTAGAGGTGAAGATGTGCAAATGATCGCTGACCTTCCATCCCAAGATAATTCAACCGTGTCATTGCATCAAAATCCCAGTATGGTGTTGAACCAGTTGGATCGGGATTTTGAACTGGTTGAAAAGAACTCTGAAATGGTTGAAAACAAGGAGGCTAGATGTGATGATGTGCAAATGATTGTTGATGACCTTCCATCTGAAGATAATTCAATCGAATTGTCGCATCAAAATCCTGGTATGATGGTTAACCAATTGAATCATGATTCTGAAGTGGTTGAAAACAAGGAGGCCATTGGTGATGATGATCTGTCGTCGGTAGAACTAGCCGGGCAACCAGCAGCAAAAAGGATACGGCTTACTCCATCCCTTGAGGAGAAAGTGGACTCATAGGAAGCTAAGCCTGTGAAAGGGGACATTGGTTTTTGTAAGTAGGACAGGATGAATTATGTGTTACACCTATATATGCTAGGAAGCCAAATCTCACTAGGTATTTTTATGTGCCATGCTGTGAATAGTGTTTGTGGCTGGCTGTATGTTGATTTATGACTATGAAGTTGGGGCAGTAGGAGAATTGAATTGTTTTGGATAGATTTCTTGCTTTTATAGCTTAATACATGAAGAACTAACGAAATTTCCTGCCTACCAAAGAACAATCTTAATTCAGAAATTTAGACTGCAAATGATCTCTGTCTTCCCTGCCTCTGGCTGCTGCAGTCTCTGCAATTTTACTCTTTTCTTTTTGTTATTTTGAAGTTTTAACATTCGGGTAAGAAAGTGAAACAAATAAAATTGGGATTTAATTTTAGGATGTAATTTTCACCAAATAAATGGAACTGAGTTGCTTTCAAAACCTTTGAGTACCTTTAATCTTAATTTAAGTTAAAGAAAGTTCATTTTTTATACATTCGAATTTTTAAAACAGATTAACAAATTAATGAGTATTTTTATATTAATTTTTTAATGTATTTTATAAAACATGTGTTATTCAAATTTTAATAATAAAATATCAAATAGTTTTTTTATATAAAGCAACTAAGATTTTCTCATTCTCTCCTCTCTCTTTTTTACAAATTATTTATGAGAAGAAACAAAACAAAAGAGTCGAAACTAGTTTCTTCTTCATCTTCGAGCCGTTGGATTGTACTACTTTCTCGATCGCAAATGCACCCTCAATAAAGCCGCTCGCATTAGAACATCGCTCTTTTTTACGTACAAAATAAACCAACTTTTCCGATGAACAGATCGCTCTCAGTCTCAGCACCCTCTTTCCTCTGAATCACAGCCATTTCTGATTTCACTAGTAAACCCCAAACGATTCTGATTTTCATGGAATTAGGGTTAGGGTTTTAGCATTGTACACGCACAAAAAAGAAAAGCATGAGGCAGCCGTACAACTACAATCACCAGATTCATCAATTTCAAAGAAGCGCATTTGCAGCGCTTTTCCTTCTTCTCTTGCCAGTTTTTCTCCCAAATCTCTTCGCCCCTCTTGGACGCGCCTATCCCTCTTTATTCTCCGTAATTTTTCATCTTCCGCTTACTATTTTCTTTTTCTTTTATATAATTTATTTCACGTTTGATTTTATTACTTGAGTTTTATTTTAAGTTTGCATTTCGATTCAAATTTTTAGTAATTATTTTTATATATGCTTGCATTTCACTATGATTTGTTTAAGAATTAATTGAAGGAGCTGTTGCCTTTCCAGGAATGGAATGCTCCGAAACCAAGGCACTTGTCTTTACTTGAGGTCGCTTTACATCGGAAAACTGTTAGTATTCTTATTAGTTGATCTTTGTTTAATGAAATTGTTTATTTATTGGTGAAAAGTCTTCAAATTTCCATACTCTGTTTCTTAATATTTTGCACTTTCAGCCGATTAAACAACAGTCCGATCTCTGGTCTCCCTTGCCAAATCAAGGATGGAAAACTTGCATCGACTCTGCCAATACCCCGTGTAAGCCTTTGAAGATTTATGTAAAGAAGATTTGTTTTAATAATAATGTCATGAGAATCTTGGATTTGGTCATTAAGTGGACCTCAAAAACGAATGAGATGGGGAATTTTTTTTTTCCTAATAAACTTGTATTCAATTCTTGAAGCATTGCCAGAGAAATCTCAGGGGTATATTCAGGTATTTCTTGATGGAGGATTGAACCAGCAAAGAATGGGGGTGAGTTCATGAACAGCTAATGCATGTCTTTGTACTTTGATTCTGATGCACTAATTTTTTACTTCTTTTATTTATTTATTTATTTTTTGTTACCAAGATATGTGATGCAGTTGCTGTTGCTAAAATATTGAATGCGACACTGGTGATACCACATCTTGAAGTGAATCCTGTTTGGCAAGATTCAAGGTATTTAATGAGTAAGATATAGAACCTGTCATGATTTTTTATTTTTTAATCTGAGGAGATATATTTGTGAGTTCGGGTTTGCTTTTGCAGTTCATTCAGAGATGTATTTGACGTGGATCACTTTATTAATGTCCTTCGTGATGAAGTTTCTATAGTTAAAGAGCTGCCTAGAGAATATTCTTGGAGCACACGGGAATATTATGCTACAGGTATAAGAGCTACTAGAATCAAAACAGCACCTGTTCATGCTTCAGCAAACTGGTATCTGGAAAATGCGTTGCCTGTCTTGCAAAGGTAAAGCTTTAAGCAACAAATGTCACTTTCTTTGATAAATTAGTACCTTTCAGCCCTTATGCGAGATATCCACTTGGTGAACAAGTAGTCCTAGAAATCTGTGCGCTTGTGTGTGCATTTCAACTACTTCAAAAAACAAGATTGTTTATAATAATTTATAAATATTTATGGATGCAGTTATGGGATTGCTGCTATTTCACCGTTCTCCCACCGTCTAGCGTTTGACAAGTTGCCTATGAAAATTCAACATTTACGTTGTAAAGTAAACTTCCAAGCTTTAGTTTTTGTTTCTCCGATCAGATTAATAGGAGAGACCCTTGTTCATCGGCTCCGTTATCCTTCTGGGAAGCTTCAAGCATCAGGCAGTGAGGTCCTACGAGAGAGAATAGATGATACCGAGAAAGAGGGAGCTGGAAAGTTTGTTGTATTACATCTTCGCTTTGACAAAGTATGAACCCCAACTCTTTTAAATCATTGAGTAAACCAATCGGTGATCTAATTTGTAGTGTTCCTGGAGCCTCTTAGGCTAAAAGTAGAAGATGATGCTCAGTCCTTTTATAATTTAAAATAATGAACTCTCATTAAATAATATCTGGAGGAATTGGTGCACTACTGCACGTTGAAGTTGGTTGGATACATCTAATATCAAAAGCATATATACCTGTATATTTTGAGTGCACTAAATGGTAGTTTTTGGATAAAAGCACCAGTATGTCGGTTGTTTACCAAACCATCTCTTTTGATGAGTATTAAGCCTATTGGTTATATTGTATTCTTATCAGAAAATATGTATGTATATTGTAACTATTGTAATTACCTTTCTAATCAGACCTTGTGCAGGATATGGCTGCTCATTCAGCTTGCGATTTTGGTGGAGGCAAAGCTGAGAAACTGGCCCTAGCTAAATACCGCCAAGTTTTATGGCAGGGAAGGGTCTTAAACTCTCAATTCACTGACAATGAGTTGAGAAATCAGGGGCGGTGCCCATTGACTCCAGAGGAGATTGGATTGCTGCTAGCGGCTTTGGGCTTCAACAATAGTACTCGCCTCTATCTTGCTTCACACAAAGTCCGTTTTCATCCCTCTTGCTTGATAGTGGAATTGATTTATTATCATCCTAGTTTAAAATAGGAGTCCATTTGATCTTTGTCATATTCACTAGGTTACTTTTGAAAGCTTTTGTTTTCAGTAGGGCTCAGATTTGAAAGGAGCATTTTCCCTTTTTTTCAGGTGTATGGAGGAGAGGCAAGGATCTCAACATTGCGTAAAATGTTTCCACTCATGGAAGATAAGAAGAGCCTCGCTTCGGTGAAGGAACTTGCTGAGGTTGAAGGTAAGGCTTCTTTGATGGCTGCTGTTGATTATTATGTGAGTCTGCAAAGTGACATCTTCATCTCTGCTTCTCCTGGAAACATGCACAATGCTATGGTAAGTATCGCCTTTAAAGTTCCCTTTGCCAAATTTCAGCATTTTATTGTTTTCTGAGTATCGAAGTAAGTCTCATTGGGTAAATTATCAATATATCCTATAGAAGAAATTTCGTAAATGAGAGTTTATTATCTCTTTTCAGCTTGGACATCGAGCTTACTTGAACTTGAAGACCATAAGACCAAACATGTTACTGTTGGGCCCGCTATTCCTGAACAAGAGCATGGGGTGGTCTGAGTTTCAGCATGCAGTTATCAATGGGCATAAAAATAGACAAGGGCAAGTGAGGTTTAGAAAGGAGAAGCAATCTATATATACATATCCTGCTCCCGATTGCATGTGCCGAGCTTAACTTCGTAAACATCATGGTATGAAGCTATTTTATGTAGCCTTTTTGTTTGCCAAGATTGTGATATTTTCAATGTAGCAAAAGATATAATATATTCAGCCTAGATCAATTTTGATGGCATTGAAATTTGAAAATGAAATGACCATGTTTTTATACATGTCTCATTTGCACAACTGCTGAGTGTGTGTGGGTCGAGAAACTGATAATATTCTGAAATATTTGAGGATTCCATTGATACAAAAGGAAAGCAAACTTATTTAACGGGGTGGAACTGGGTCATAGAATTTTCAACGAAATGCAATCAGATGAAAGAAAAATAAAAATACTTTACATTAAATTATTTTTTAAGGGAAAAAAAAAAAAGATGCCAACAGAAAAATATCTCACCCATAAGAGCCTGGTTTCCTGGATCGAAAATTTCCAAAAATACTTTTCTATGCAATCTTTGCTGCTCTATTTCAGGATATTTTGGCTAAAACCTTCTGCATATCAGCTACTACATTCTGTATAGAGAAAAGTAAAGTAAACACAAGCAACCAAGTTTGTTCAATCTCTCAGATTGCTTAAGAAAGGAGGCAAATAGAGCAAAGTAATCACAAGGTATTTAATAAAGTTACTAAATTATGGCACACCCACTATGTGGGTGAATGATGAAAAAAATTGAGTTAAAAATTATGTTTAAAAAAATTTATTAGTGGATAGTAACTTGTAAGATATGGATATTTTTTTAAAAGAAGTGTGTAGTTTTAGAAAAAAAAAAATTAATAAGTTTTTTAAAAATAAAAATCATATAAAATTTGAAAAGTCATCAATAATCTTGGTATGTTTTTTTATATAATAGTTTTTTTGGTTTTTTTTGTCTTTTCACCCACTAAATTGGTGTCTTTTGACTACTCAGCCATTCCCTTTTTAATAGTAGAGATAAAAAAAATAGTAAATTATAAATCCAACAACTATCAAATCATAACTCATAACCTATAACATCATTTAATATAAATTTTTTATTCATTTAACTATCATAATATTTTTTTTATTCAATACATAAAGTCTTAAAAAAAAAATTAACTTACATCAATTTATCCTATATTATTATTTAATATTTTAATTTTTACGAATCATTTATCAATAAAATATTTTTAATTCAATAATATAAAAACAAAAAAATTAATATTCATTTAACTCTTATTTTATATAATTTTTACATGATAAAAATATATTTCTCATATTTAAATATTTAAAAATTTAAAAAGAGAAGTTGAAAGATTTAAAATTAAAAAATAGCAAAAAAAAAAAATAGAAGTTATCTCTTACAAGTTCCTCATTTCAGTGAAAAATGTCAATAAATTAAGAGATTGTTAAATGAAAATTAATTAATAATACGATCGTAAATTTTTATTATTTTATTTTTCAAAAATAAATAAATAAATAATCAATCATTATGCGACACATAATACAAACTTAATTTTTTTCTTTTTCCTTCTTTCATCCTTTTCTTTTTCTTTTTCTTTTCCTTTATTTATTTATTTATTTTTTTTCTTAAAAAAAAAAGGTTGCTATATTGAGCAAAGTTGTCCCGATGTTGGACAACTTTAATATATTGTTAGAGATTATATTTACTATTTACAATATAAAATATTAAATAAGAATGAGATAAGAACATGATTTAATTGTAAAAATCATTATTGAAATGTTAATTTTTTTCAAAAAATAATATTGAATAAATATTATTATTGTTTATAAAAATAAATATTAAATAAAAAGAATATAAATATTATTATTATTATTATTTATAATATAAAATATTTACAATGACAGTTTTACAAATATAATAAATAAAAATCTCCATTTTCGTTAGTTTACTTTTTTTTCTTCGTATTTTTATATATGTTATATGTTATATATCATATATCATAGATATAATTAGATTACTGACTATAAATATAGATTATATATTATAGATATGAATAAATATCGATTATAAATTTAATTAGATATAGATTATAATTAAAAGGCCCTCCTATGCGTGATTTTTTTTTCTCGAAAAATTTTATATATTCTATAGTGATATAATAATATCTTATAATTAATATATATTTTTTAATAAATAAAATTTTAATATAAAAAACTTATTTTTTTCGTTTTTTATATTGAAACTTAAGTATAACAGTTTGATATTTTATATCAGTTTAAGTTTTTTAGATAATTAATTATTCAATTTAATATGGTATTAGAATCAAGGTAGTTAGTACCGTACAGATAGGAGTATCATTTTTGTTCTGGTACTGGTACGTACCGATACCGGTGTATTTCGGCGTGGTTTACCGACATTTTTTAAATATTTTTTCATATATCTATAGCCTATTTTCAAGTTTTTTAATAAAATATATATTATATACATATGCAAATATACATTCATTACATGCATATATATATTTTTATACAAATATAAATTCTAAATCTTTAATATCTAAAATTTTTAAACATCAAATAGGTAAAAAAAATATTAAAATGTTAAAAAAATATAGTAAATTATTATTAATTATGTCCAATAACCCAATTTAATGAACATATATATTTTTAAAATATAATTATGAAAAAAATAAAAATGATCATGACTCAAAAAAATATTAAAATTAGTTTAAAAATTCAAATAAAAAATTTTTTAAATAAAAAAAATTTAAAAAATTAAAATCTTGTACCAACCGGTATGTAGTCGGTACTACCAGTACGGACCGATACCAAAATCGAAACGGAACGAGACTGGTACCGTTTCGATTTACCTTAAAAAAAAGGTAATACCGCTGTTATCGATACGGTACCGATAACATTGATCAAAACTCTAAAGTTCAAATCCTGACAATCGCTTAATATTTTTTCATCTAATATCTTATTATCTATCAGATTAATCATTCATCCAATTTACATATAAAATATATATAATTTAAATATAATAATTAAACTCTTTTCTATAGACTTAAAACTTTTGACAGCATTGCTCACCCAACTTAACACACCAAAATTTCTTATGATCTAGCATCTTATCCATAAACTTCATCATGTTTGATTCTCTATGATAGTCTAGCAAAAAAAAAAAAAAAAAAAGAGAGGCCCACTTGTAAAAAAGCCATTAACCGTTGTGATTGGATGTGCAAATCTCCAAATCAAAAATCTGAGCCGCCACTTTTGATTTGAATAAAATGGGCTGCCAAATGTTTTGGGACAATAGTAAATACACTCGTAATTATATAAGAGAAATCATAAATAGAATTACGAGTAAAGTAAAAAAAAAAATCATATAATAATTTTTTAAATTCGTTTTAAAAAATTTCAATATCAATATATAAAAAACAATTCCTTCATATAAATATTCAAAATACAACCATAAAAAAAGTATAGATTAGTTTGCTATTTATTTTTGTAAGACAAGTTGGCTAATATTTTTAACTAGTGTGTATTGATAAAATATTAATTTATTCATATTTCATTTTAATAAGTGAAAAATATTAGAATGAGAAAAGTTAAAATAATTTTTTCAGTTTTCTTCAAATATGGCTTCTTTATAGGAAAAGAAGACATGTAATCCAAAATCAGCAAACAAACATACAAAAAATAAAAAATAAAAAGAATAGTGAAAAACCAAATAAATAATCTGTAATACTAAAATTTCTCATATATATAAGAAAAATTAGTTAGGGTTCGAGCAAGGCCAAGCTAACCTAACCCACTCGTCAAGGTCTACCGCCCATTTTAAAGCCAAGCCTGTCTGGATAGATCCACGTTCAGATGTTGCCTTGCCTTATTTATAAACAATCACGTGAAAGTCACGTGATACAACCTTTCTCATCAATATTTTGAATTCGGACCTGAGCGCCTTTTCTCAAATCCAGTTCAATTTTTAAATGCTTAAAAAATTTGCCCCATTTGCCTCGATCGTTCAAATTCTCAGCCCCTTTTTGTCTCTTCCAAAATTCAAATTTCATCGAAACCGAAACCGAAACCAAAACCAAAAACAGAAACAAAAAGAAAAAAGAAAAAGAAAGGAAATATCTCCATCTCCATCTTCTTCAGGTATTGTTTTATCTTCTGAAATTAATATTTTCTATTCATTTTTTGTTGTTGTTTAATATCCTCAGCTCACGGATTTTAGATCTGATGCATTGATTTTGAGTGATTCAAAAGATGATTTAATAGTTTAATTTTTCGATTTAGGGTTTTCGAGGCATCGTTTTTTTAGATTTGGATCATATGGAGAATCCGGAATCCGTGAGAGTCGCCGTTAATATTCGGCCTCTGATTACTACAGAGCTTCTCAATGGATGTACAGATTGCATCACTGTCGTTCCCGGTGAACCTCAGGTATTATTTTTCTATAATATTTTCCCATGAATATATTGAATTTGAAATGAATATGGATGTTGAAATCTTAGCTTGATAGAGATTTATTTTTAATTTTTTTATTGTTACAATTATAGCTTCAAATTGGGTCACATGCCTTTACCTATGATTATGTTTATGGCGGAGCGGGAGCGCCTTCTTCGGCTATTTACGATGATTGCGTTGCTCCTATGGTTGATGCACTTTTTCATGGTTATAATGCTACTGTACTTGCATATGGTCAGGTTAGTTTTATTTTGTTTTAATGGGTGCTTTATTATTATTAACTTTCTTTTTTCCATAACATTTTATAATTGACTGGTATTGTATTTCTGGTTTTTTCAGACGGGTTCTGGTAAAACATATACTATGGGAACCAACTACACAGGGGAAGGAAGTAATGGTGGGATTATACCTAAAGTAATGGAAACTATGTTTAAAAGAGTCGAGGCAACCAAACACTCCACGGAAATTTTGATAAGAGTATCATTTATTGAGGTAGTTGGCTAAAAGTAATTATTCTACTTATTTTTCTTAGTGATCAATTAATGTGCTTATATATGATCTTTGAATTTGACAGATATTTAAAGAAGAAGTGTTCGACTTACTTGACTCAAATCCAGCAACTTTGTCTAAAGTTGAAGGGGCGTTTCTTGCGAAGCCTACAGCTCCGGGAAGACTTCCGATACAAATTAGAGAAACAGTGAATGGAGGGATAACACTCGCTGGAGTCACTGAGGCAGAAGTTCGGACAAAAGAAGAGATGGCGTCGTACTTGTCACGAGGTTCTTTATCTCGTGCAACAGGAAGTACTAATATGAATAGCCAATCAAGGTGAGCGATTATATCTTTTAGTATTCTTTACCTTTTGTTTTTTGTTTTACCAGAATTGGTATTCTTTTTTATTTAAAATAATATTCTCATTTGTTATAATAGAATTTCTTTAAATCATTTGTTATAATAGCATTTCTTTTTTAAGTAATAAAAGATACGAACAAGTTCTGCAATTGATGCTACTTATTTTTTGGTTAAGGATAGAATGATTATTTTGTTTACATGTTTAATGTTCATTAAATTGTTTCTAGTCGCTCACATGCCATCTTTACAATAACCATGGAGCAAAAGAAGATTGCTAGCTGCCCAAATGGGGTAAATGATGATATTGGTGATGATATCTTATGTGCAAAGCTTCATTTAGTGGACCTTGCTGGCTCAGAACGTGCAAAAAGAACCGGTGCTGATGGCATGCGCTTTAAAGAAGGTAATTTTCCATTTTCCAATTTCCAAAGCATGTATTAAAATAGTGATAAGTTCTAATAATAAGCATCAACATGAAACTTTGTGCTTTATGTTATCTAAAACTTTGACATTTTATTGTTGCAGGCATTCATATCAATAAAGGTTTACTAGCTCTAGGGAATGTCATTAGTGCCTTGGGAGATGAGAAGAAGAGGAAAGAAGGGGGACATGTACCATATCGCGATAGCAAGTTGACACGCTTGTTGCAGGCATGTTTTGATTTTTTATTCTAATTTATGCAATTTGTTTTAGATAGTGATATATCCGGATATTTATGAACAATCATTTCAACTAGTTGTTTTAATTGGATGATTTCACTGTGTTGAAGTAGACTGTTTGTTCAGAAAAATTGAACAGCTTAAATCAAATTGCTATTAGTCAGTTCTCAATTAATCTTAGGTTTAATGCATTGAAATGTTCAGTAAGTCTTTGACGTTTAGACTATTTGTTAAGCACTAAACCAATTGGAAGTGAGCTCATTACTACTTACATTACGTTTTATAATGTAACAATGTTAATGACTAGAAAATGGATGTTTCTTACCTCAAGCAAAAGGAAAACACGTTCAGTTTTCTTTTCTAAGACTTTTCTTTTCTAAGACTTTTACTTGGATGTGGTGATATTTGTGTTTGCTTGGATCTGGAATGTGATTAGTTTTAAAAGTATTGGCTATAATTTTCCTTTTTTGGAACTATATTTGCTCTAAATATAATATATATATATATATATATTTATAATATGGCCTTCGATGAAACTACTTACTCCTGAAAGAAATTTTACATTTGCTAATGGAAATTTAAATTCTCAGGATTCTCTTGGAGGAAACAGCAAAACAGTGATGATTGGTATGCTGTTATATATTTTAGAGCATAAAATAGTTGGCACTATTGTTATATTACTAATACCAGGTTTTTGCTTTGAATTACTTTAGTATGCATGAGTATTGTTTTCTATATTTGATTGTAGCTTGTGTTAGTCCGGCTGACACCAATGCTGAAGAAACCCTAAACACCTTGAAGTATGCCAATCGTGCTCGAAACATTCAGAATAAGGCAGTTGTAAGATACTTATGTAACATACTTGTGTAACATACTTGCAAGAAGAAAAGCTCTTTTCTGGGTATTATAATTCTCGTTCTAACTATCTCATCACTTATAATTGATTAGATAAACCGCGATCCAGTGGCAGCTCAGTTGCAAAGAATGCGGAGCCAAATTGAGCAATTGCAAGCTGAGCTTTTGTTTCATCGCGGTGATGGCAATGCATCATATGATGAACTTCAGGTTATGTTTTATATAGAAACTGCAAATACTTCTGTTGACATTCTTAACCTAGTTGCTTAAAGTAAGTTTTTTGGTTTCCAGATTCTCAAGCACAAAGTATCTTTACTTGAGGCAAGCAACGCAGAGCTACAACGAGAGCTTCAAGAACGTATGCTCACTAGTGAACAATTAGCCCAACGTGCACTTGATGCTCAGGTGTTTTTCCCTTTTATTTTTGTCTTCAAATGTTTAGTTTGTTATAAAATTCCCATTTGCATTCCATGCTTGTGTAGTTGGTCAAAGGCACTATGAAATCTCATGTATATTTAATATTTCAGGTCGAGAAAGACAAACTAATAATGCAAATTGAATCCGTTCGTAATGGTAAATCATGGGATGAGATTGACTCTAATCAAAATCAGGTAAGATCTGTGCCTAGCTATTGAATCTAGCAGTTGATGAACATAACCTTGGTTGACATGTGCTTTTGCATTATTGCAGGATTTTGATTTGATGAAAACTTATGTGTTGAAAATTCAAGCGTTAGAAGGAGAATTGATACGCTTGAAAAGCAAAAACAGCTCAAAGCGTAGCCGGTTTTCTGATTGTGTTGATACCGATGATGATGGAACCTCAAAAAATTCATTATTTTCTTCTGAAAATGGTTATTTATCTTCAGGTAAATTAGGAAAGTAGTGACCTTGCAGTTAACTATTCATTATTTTATTAGATGCTAACTCCTTTTGTTTGTTAAAACTTTTCTATCTGTTCATTATAAGATGTTCCAAATGTTATTACAATTTCGAAAAGTAAATACATAGAGTTGTCAGTTGTCACTATCTAATGTTATTCTTACTTTCTTCCTTATCATTTTTTTCTTCACTTGTAAATCTCATATACAAGTTATAATTGAATTGTACTTGAAATGCATGTCTATCTTAATCCCTGGAATGTAATGTTTTTATCCATTCACATACCTGATTACTATAAGAAGCCTCATTAAGGACTAAACTTGATGTTTTTATCCATTAAGGACTATAATGCATCAATGCTCATTTCATCATATCGATATTCTAGTGGTTATTGGGTGAATATATAGTTAGAGAATGTAATCTCTGATACAAGACATCATCATTTAAGCCTTTTACATTTATATCATTTCATATCTATTGCTCTTTCCATTCTCAGTCCAACTTTTGATGAGCGTACTATAGAACTAATGCAGATAAGAATAATTCTTCCTTCATGTGCAGATGAGATTGAGGATAATGAAGAGGAGCTAGAACATTCTTCTCTCCAAGAAAAATTGGACAAGGAACTTAAGGAGTTGGATAAAAGACTTGAACAGAAAGAGGTATATGTTGCTTAGATCATTAAGTGAAGATTTGGCCATCGAGTTTTTTTTTTCTTTTCATTTTGCATTACTGCTAGTAGTACATGGAAATATTCAAGAATATTTGTGGGTGAAACATTTACAGCAATTTTTGCAGAATCATTAGAAGCTGGATACAGTTATTGCTAAATTTTTTTTTGTGAATCACTTGTTCAGATGTTTATGTTATCATGCTAATGCAAAAATTTTATTTGCCGACCATCTTGGTTTCACCTTTTTCTTGTTCTTTCATTTTCTTTATTTTTTCCTAACTGCTTTTTATTTGTTTAAGGCTGAAATGAAGCGTTTTACAAATTCTGACACCTCAGTTCTTAAACAACATTATGAGAAGAAAGTTAATGAGTTGGAACAAGAAAAAAGGGTTTTGCAGGTTAGTCCCCTTTTTAAAGTTATTGTGTTATTTTGTGATCAGTGTCATCCTTTAATATTAATTCCTTTTGTTTTTATTTGTCAATTGACAGAAAGAAATTGAGGATCTCAGACATAATCTTGCCAATATTTGTTCTCCTTCTGATGTTGGTGCTCAAAAGTTAAAGGAAGAATACCTTCAGAAGTTGAATGTCCTTGAGGCACATGTGAGTTTTGGATTTTCTTTCCCCTGTCAACTGCAGCTGTCAGTTTCTAGATTAATTTTCTGCTTTGTAGGTTGCTGAGTTGAAGAGGAAGCAAGATGCTCAAGCTCAACTTTTGAGGCAAAAACAAAAAAGTGATGAAGCAGCAAAGAGACTTCAAGATGAGATTCAGAGAATCAAATCTCAGAAGGTGAATCTCAATCCCATGCTCTCCAATTTTCATCTTAAAAACTTAAATTGTTTCTGCAAAATAGGGATAGGATTCTTGCTACCAATACCAATACCAATGCAAATGTCCGTTTTTTAGGTTCAACTACAACATAAGATCAAGCAAGAATCTGAGCAGTTTAGGTTATGGAAAGCATCACGAGAGAAAGAGGTTCTTCAGGTACTTGCAAATATGAGATTAATGCATGTTTAATTCATGGTTTTGTTATGTGATATATATTTCTTATTTGCAATACCTCTTTGATGGCTACATAGGATAAAATTCATGGTTTTGTTATGTGATAGATATTTGTTATTTGCGATACCTCTTTTAGGGCTACATAGGCTATGTAATAAAATTTTGGCATGTTTAATTCATGGTTTTGTTATGTAATAGATATTTGTTATTTACAATACCTCTTTAAGGGCTACACAGGCTATGTAATAAAATTTTGGCAATTAATAACTAGCATACCATCTAAATAGTAATCATTTTGATAATTGATAACACGTGATATGTTTTTTTGTGATACCTGAATTATACTCCACTTTAACTTTTCTAGTTTCTTTGTGTCAATAACCTGTCAGCTAAGTCATATTAGTTCGATATTGAAAAATAATTATATCACTTGGCTTGCTCAAGTGGTAATGGTGCGATGGCCATGGGTTTGAGCTGTAGTGCTCCTCTTGTACCAAAAAAAAAAAAAATTAAAATAGTAGCTGCTTTCAAATGTTAAAGGGAATGTAGTTGTTACTTGTTTCTAAGACTTAGGGTTAGCACTAAGCAGAAATTTAGTGTTGTTACTTCTTAGATATAAAGATAGAAATGTGAATGCAAATGATATGCAATTCTTTTTTTTTTTTCTCTTCAAATTTTGGGAGTTGTATAGTTTAGATAATTCTAGCAACAAATTTTTTTGTCATCATATAATTATTGTCTCTTTTTCTTGATAACTAGCTTAAGAAAGAGGGAAGGAGAAATGAGTATGAGATGCACAAGCTCTTAGCTTTGAATCAGAGGCAAAAGATGGTAACATTTATTTTAGCATAGAAAGCTTTTGATCTTTCTAACTCTAAGGAACTGTTCTCACTCATTGCATATGCATGTTAGGTTTTGCAAAGAAAGAGTGAAGAGGCTGCTATGGCTACAAAAAGGCTAAAGGAGCTTCTAGAATCCCGAAAGGCTTCCTCACGTGAAGTTTCTGGTTAGGAGTTTTTTGTGTCATGCAGTTTATAATTTGTTTTTTTTGTAATTATAACTCAATGACAATAATATCTTTCATATGCAGGCGCTGGAAATGGAATTCAGGTATTGATAACTGCAAACAGATTAAATAGTTTGTTTTGGAATTGCTTAGACCAATTAGTTTTGGTCTAATATATCTTATTGCATTGTCATGATAGGGGTTATATTTTCAAATTTTTTCATACTTTGGATTTTGATGCATGTTCTAAGTGGCTTTTTTTATTTATTTATTTATATAATACACTTTTCTTCTTTTGAAGGCAATAATGCAGACAATTGAGCATGAACTTGAGGTGACAGTACGTGTACATGAAGTACGCGCTGAATATGAACGACAATTGGAAGAGTGAGTACTCTTGATTGCAGGGAAAGTTTGTTTAGATAAAGGCATTTGGGCTCAATATCTATTAATTTCTATTACATAAGATTACAACTAGGAAGTGGAAGCTTTCTTATGGTGCTCTTATTATAATGTTGTTGAATCTATTAAAATAATGTTCTGTTTGTACTATAGGAGGGCCAGGATGGGTAAGGAGGTTGCAAGACTGAAGGAAGAAGCTGAGATACTTAAGCATAGTGATTTAAGGTTAAAACTTTTGCTTTTGTATATGCTCTTCATAATTGGAATAGTTTTCTCTTTTTTCTCCATACTATTATGTAAACCAATGGTTAAATGCTTTTCCTTTAATGCTACCAAATGCAGAGATTGTCCTGAGACAATGTCTCCCGGTGCAAGAAACTCGAGGATTTTTGCTCTAGAAAACATGCTTACTGCTACTTCTAGCACTCTGGTCTCTATGGCCTCACAACTGTCGGAAGCTGAAGAGCGTGAACGTATTTTTAGTGGAAGAGGGCGTTGGAACCATGTTCGGTCTCTTGCTGATGCAAAAAATATTATGAATTATCTATTCAATTTAGCATCATCCTCAAGGTAATGCATCATTCCAAATAGAAAAATTGCATGCTAATCTTTCCATTTCCATTTTTTACTAATTGATTTGCTGCAACCTTTTGCTTTTGTTATCATGGTTGTTAACATCATGGATCTTGCTTTTTATTTGCTTCAATTAATAACTTGTTGTTCCTTCTTTCAAGGTGCTCATTGCGAGATAAGGAAGTTCTTTGCAGAGAAAAAGATGCGGAAATAAGAGATCTAAAGGAAAAGGTGGTGAAACTTAGTAGTTTGGCTAGACAACTTGAGGCACAAAGGGCAGATCTTGTTCATCAACTGAAAATGAAGGTTAGTAATTTTTTTTATTGGTGTTCAATCTAACTTCAAGGGGTAAGGTATCACTTGATACATGTCTGCTGATCATTTACCAGTTCTCTGTTCAATATTCTCCTTTGATGTCTGTTGAGCTTTGAATCTTGATTCTGATTTGCTATGTATGAACCTTGTAAACAGAATGTAACCGCTAAGCATTCCATGAAAGGAACCACGGATTCTGGCATTCCTGACTTCAATGGCGGAAGACATAAGTATGAGTCGCGGAAGCAGGTAGGTGCCACTCTCCTCCTCTATAGCTTTCTATTGCCATTTACTTAAAATAATTACTTCGTGACTTTGAAACTATTATTATAGGAACATCGAAGCTCCATAATCTTTGTGGAAGACATGGATACATCTGACTCAGAACACTCAGATATGGACGCACATGATGATGATGACGACTGGATGCCATCAGAAAAAAAGCCAATAAGGAGAAGAGCTTCGAGATCTAGAGCTTCAAGTTTGGGGATTCATCAACCAGATACCAATGACTTGGAAAACATTAAGGGATGTACTGATGAGGTTACTGGGAAAATTGATGGGCTATGCTGCACTTGCAGTA
The DNA here is from genome assembly GCA_030761205.1 of Fremontodendron californicum. Lineage (NCBI taxonomy): Eukaryota > Viridiplantae > Streptophyta > Magnoliopsida > Malvales > Malvaceae > Fremontodendron > Fremontodendron californicum. The sequence goes on from JAULJL010000026.1 coordinate 18,238,044, forward strand.
AGCAGTCTTCGTGCAAGACATCGAAATGCCAATGTAGAGCAAATGGAAATTCTTGTGGACAGTCATGTGGTTGTTCTTCGGTCAAATGTTCCAACAGAGAAGCAGAAGCAAACAATTCAAATGATGATGTTGGCATTAACGAAGAGAATAACCTTGTTGCTCAAGGTGCAATGTTACTCCAGAATGCTTTGGAAAGTGAGAAGGCAGCTGAAACAAATGACGATTGTACTACAAGGAGAAAAGCACTCACTGACATTGGAAACACATTGGTATCATTTCTGGTTTCTGGTCTTATATGATAAAAAGATAGCTTAGTTTAGCATAATCGTCTCATGCTATGTTACTCGGACTCGGGTGTGAGTATCGGATACGGGTATGTGTTCGACACGGGTATGTTCAATTTTTTCTAAGTTTTTTCATGTATTTGGAGGGTCATATTTTCATACCCATATCCAGATATGCATCGAACACGGGTGTCGAACACGAGTAATTCAAGAAAAATGAAGAGTCCGAGCAACATAGGTCTCATGTTTCATTTTTTAAGCTTATGCTAAGTTTACTTATTTTTTTTTGACAGGCTAAACCCAATGCACCAAAGCCTAATCAGAGAAAGAAATGGGGAAAATCAGTGATTCAGCTGGTTCCTGTTGCACCACCAGCTTCACAGCCAGAGAATGCTGCAGCACCTCAAAATCCAGAAAATAATGATCCTCCCAAAAAAGCAGATAACTGTCCAAGTGAATCAGATATCCCTTTGAAGTTACCAAGAGCAATGCGATCAGTTTCATCAAATGGCAGCAAATTACTGAGAGAAAGAAATGCTGATCAACGAGATGAATCGACCAACAAGGAACCAACTGTCCTTGCTCCTAGCAGTCCTGTTAGGCGGGCAATAAGAACATCAGATTCAGAAGAGAAAGAGAACTGCCGCCGTTAATCTGGGAGATTATGATTTTCCCTTAAACCATTAATTGGTAAAATATCCACCACCACCCACACTGTCACTACTAACCAGCTTTTGTGAATTGTGATGCATGTCATTTCCATGAAAAAAAGCATTTGTTTTGTTGGATTTTTTTTTGCTTTCTAATCCTTCTGGTTTTGTACAAGAAAGGATCCAACATGAAAAGTTGGAATCCTTGAAAAGTGATGATTGGCTTAACTTGATGTTGTTTGACAGTTGAAGACAGAGGGTGTTTGATTAGGCCGTGTCCTGTTTTTTTTTTTACTCCATCACTGAGGAGTGTTGTTATTGTTATGCACTCTTAATTGCGAAATGCGTAAATTGTTTCCTTCAGATCAGCGGACCGGTATTGCTTGTTTTTGTTTCCCAATATTAATAATTATTAGATTCGGTAATTTTGAACGTGATATGAAAATGATATGTTTAATAAATATGATATGATACGATATATTTAAACATGATTAACATGATACATTTAATATACATATCGTATTTATATTTAGAACTTTGATATATTTAATAATTTATATATATATATATATAGTTGATACGAGAAAAAAAAAACATAAAATACAATATACATACATAAATTATCAAATTTATTAATTATTGTCTGGATTGAGATATTTGAGAAAATTAAGTGTATAGTATGTCAAATTTAAATATACATAAAAATGATTTTATCATAAACTCTTAAGAGAAAAAATATTATATTTCACTTAAATATATTTTTGTGTAATTTTTTTTTCTAACTGTTTCCTATATGTACTATTCAACCACATTGGGAAGTATAAAAATTACTAGTTCTCTAAGCTCTCACAAGCTAGTGCGTTACAGGTTGATTGTGACATTCCAGCAAAGCTCTGATAGTATACTTGACAATTTGTGTATCCCATCCTGTCCGTATTTTTTTTTTTCGTTTCATAAACATGTTATTTATGTTATATAAATTTTGATATATTTTGTATCGTATTTTATACCGTCATATTTTGTACCATATTTTTTGTACCGTATCGTATTTTATGCCATATTTTAGTTTTTTTTTATGTCGTATTCGTATCCAATATTACGTGTCGTATTTTGTGTCATATTTTAATTATTTTTTTCATATCGTATTCGTGTCCAATATTGCGTGTCGTATTTTGTGCCATGTTTTAGTTATTTTTTTCGTGTCTTGTTCGTGTCCAATATTCCAGCAAATCTCATGGAATCAAAGAGATGGATAATGGGTAGCTCTTTGCTGCATTACATAACCACTCCAGCAATTCATATATTGATTGTGACATTCCAGCAAAAAGCTCTGATAGGTTGAAAATAACACTAAGAAAAGGATAATCATGAACTGTAATCTTGATCTAATAGCTGCTCAATTGTAAATCTTACAACAAAGTCATTTGATTGAGATTTTCACTCACTAATGGCATTGAGGTCTTGATCTGTTGATTTCAAGCTTGGTAACCCAAAAGTCAAGTTGATCAGCAACACATGCTGAACCTGTGGAACCATACGAACTGAATTTCTTCACTGCATTTTCTACCCCAAGATACTCATACACATCATTATCAAAAACAGGATTTAGGCTTCTCAGCTCATCTAAACTCAGCTCCTGAAGCTGCCGGTTCTTCGGAACACATAATGCAACCGACCGTCCAACTATATCATGAGAAGTTCTAAAAGGTATCCCCTGCAGAGGCAAAAAAATGGGTGATAAAGTTCTATGTTGCTCCGATTCTTCATTTTTCTTGAAATATTCGTGTCATATACCTGTGTCCGACGCATATCCGGACATGGGTATGAGGATATGATCCTCCAAGGACCCTCCAAATACATGGAAAATTTTGAATATACCCGTGTCCGACACTCACACCCGAGTCCGAGTAACATAGATAAAGTTTATTGTTTTGTAAAAGAAAGAGAAGCACAAAGAGAAAAAAGAAAGAAAGAAAAGAACAGAACAGAACAGACATCAAAGCAGTTATATTAAGTAAGCAACAGAGGCACTATCTTTACAATCAAAAGAAGAAGAAGAAAAAAAATCAACAAATACAAAATAACTTGCCTTTTTAACTAGATAATCAGCAAGTGTTGTGGCATCAAGATAGCCTGCTGGTAAAGCCTTTTGTATTCTTTCCTTATTGAAGGTAATATTGTGAGCAAACTCTGCTGACACTTCAAGCATGCCTATAATGGTCTTGACACTATCAAACATAGGTTCCTTATCTTCCTGTTTCAGCAGGCAAAAGAAAAGAAAAAAGAATGCCTCTATAAGTACTCCAAAAAAACAAAGAAAGTACAAGAAAAAAGCTGAAATAGATAAGGGCTCGAACAACGGTTAGTACTGTGGACAAGTAAGATCAAAATAAACACCAACATAAAACCATAGCATCAATGGATGGTCAAGTGTCCATGGAGTCCATAAAATGGATATACTTAAAATAACTACATCATTAAGTGAATAAAAAGAAGCTTCTACCTGCAAATCACGATTATAAGCAAGAGGAAGTCCTTTGCACAATGCGAGAATGGTAACCAGGTCTCCAATCACTCTAGCAGACTTTCCTCGAACAAGTTCCATTGGATCTGGATTTTTCTTTTGAGGCATTATGCTACTTCCAGTGGAAACAGCATCACTTGGTGTGATGAACCCAAACTCCTCTGAAGCCCATAATACCCATTCTTCACCAAGCCGAGAAAGATGAACCGCTATAATGGAATTAGCAGAAAGAAACTCTAGGACAAAATCTCGATCTGAAACTGCATCGATACTATTTAAAAATAGTGAAATGCAACTATGTTAAAAGAAGCCTGATATCAAGATCTAATGAAACAAGATAATTACGATGGACATCTAGGCTTGACAAACTCCTATGAAAGGATAACAAACTTTCATGCTACAAGACATTAACATAGACAACTCGTACAACGGTCACGTGTGACATTCCAGGAACTGAAATATGATGACTGTTTCAGCACATACCTGTTCCTCATGGGAGCAGTGAATCCCAAAGCATCAGAAGTCATAAACCTATCAATTGGTAAGCCAGTGCCAGCTAGTGCACATGCACCTAGAGGGCAGAAATTCAACCTAGCTTTGCAATCTAGTAAACGGCCAGCATCACGATCAAGCTATAATAAAAAAAGCTGAGTTAGTAATTCTAGAGGCAAATTTATAAAAGATACAAGACAGTTTTGTAAACCTAACAAGAGAATTTGTTCCTTATGCAAGCTAAGACACCATCATGTAAATATATAGAAATTTGAATTTACTATCTGCAATTATTATATATAAGAAATACTTTTTGCTTTCTTTTATAGAAAAAGGCCTGGTCTTCCTGATGATAAAACCATAATTGATTTGTTCAAAAGTTGATGAGCACATCTTATCATGTAGATTCCAATATTCAAATACTTCTAATATTACATTGACTTGATCATAACAGCTAACCATTTATAATCACAATCTGTAGGTTTACCTAGATTCGAATATTTGATTCTTTTATTTACTATTCGAGGGCCAAGCTGCCTACCATCAATGTGTTTTGCTTTCGAATTTTAGTCCTTTCTCTCTTATGAATGTATAATTAGATAAGCTTCTTTCTAAGTTCTAACAATATGAGAAGTTCAAAATTTCCTAATCAACCATTAAGGCAATCACTTTATTTTTCCAAATAGATATATGGATGTTCAATTTCGTTTCCAAACTAAATGATTCAAACCTGCTCCACATATGCTAAGAGAAGATGTTGTAGTAAAACAGGTTGTGCCCTCTGTAAATGTGTATATCCAGGAATGATCAAACCCTCATTATTTAGAGCCAATTTCACCAAAGCAACCTGGAGATGTCTAATGCTAGCAATAATCCTGTCAACAGCATCACGGCACCACAGGCGAAAATCCGTCAAAACTTGATCATTTCGGCTTCGAGCAGTGTGGAGCTTTTTTGCAGGCTCACCAACCATGTCTGTTAATGCAGCTTCAATGTTCATGTGGACATCTTCCCTATCAGTTCTCCACACAAATTCACCTGCTTCAATGCGTCGCTCTATTTCATCTAAACCTTGCAAAATACTATCCCTATCACTTACACTAATCAACCCCTACAAACAAAAATAAGAAATCACATGCATTTTAATTAGCAAAACATTATATATCATAAATTGTTAAAATTGGTTTTGCATTTTTAGAAACTAAAAATTATCCACATTTTCAAAACCAACGAATTCCCACAAACACTCTACAAACAATAATTAGAAGGAAAAAGAAAACACGAACCTGTTTAGCAAGCATAGAAGCATGGGCTTTACTTCCCATAATATCATGCTTATACAACTGTTTATCAAAAGAGACAGACTCAGTAAATTTCTCAACGATATCTGTCACACTATCTTCGAATCTCCCACCCCACAGCTTTGTCTCCTTTGGTTTAGTCTCGGTTTCAGATGACTGGTTCATGGTGCACCACAATGGCTCGAACCTTGGCTTGGCTCTGTTCAGCAATGGGAATAAGGGTCTTGGGTTGGGCACGGAGTGGTTGGAGAAGAAGGTCGATTGGGAGGAAAAAAATGGGGTTGGCGAAGAAGAAGACAGTAATGACTCCATTATAGAGACGGTGAAGAAAAAGCTGACTAAAAAATAAAAAAGAAATTCTAGTGCCCTGGGTTACGTTTTGCATTTCTCATCAGAGCAGGGCTTTTCTTTTGGCGTTTTGTTAGGAAGAATTACTAATGAGTGCTATTCTTGAGTTCTTTTTTTTTTTTATCAAACCATGGTAACTAAAGATCTTATTTCTAAAAGTATATAATTTTAAACTTATTTCTCAATGTAGTACTTTTGATTTTTGCCCAAAAGAAAAGTCAAAAATATAAATTTAACTCTCAAATTATGCAACTTAAGTAATTTGGTCTTTATTTTTTTATTTGAATCAATTTGATTTTTATTTTATTATTTTTGTCAATATCGTATGAATTTAACGAAAATTGATAGCGTGTGAGCATGTGACTAACAATTTCATTAAATATAAACTAATTTTATCATAATTGATCAAAAAATAATCAAAAACATATAAAAAATTGATAAAAAATTTAACCTTTTTATTAAATTTAGATTAAATTAATCGAAAATAATAATATAAAGGCTAAATTGACCATAATTAATAATATGACTGTCAAATTGAGTCAAATAAAAAATAAAAACTAAAATAATTTAATTTGTATAATTCGAGAATCAAATTTATATTTACTAGGAAAAAAATCCGATCTACGCTACGAGTGAAATGATTCGCTTTATATTTTTGTAATAGTAATGACAACAATGTTATATTAATAACGTATAAAATTAATTATTAACATAAAAAATTTTATATGAATTTATAATATTTTGGGAAACATAAAAGAATAACACGAATACGTTATGAAAACACAAATTTTTCTTTAAATTGAACCACTCTGACAAATTATGCAAAATATGTCATGAATTGAGACACGATACGAACACGTAATTTTTTTTTGGTAAAATTAAATCACAATGACAAACTATGAAATTATGAGATGATTGAGACACGACACGAACACAACATAGAAAAATAATTAAAACACAACACAAAAAAAACATGAACACGACACGAATACAAGAATGTGTAAAAATTTATATAAATTTTTAATACTTTATATAAATTATTAACGTGTAAAATTTATATAAATTTTATTACTTTAAAAACACACAAAAAAATTACACGAACATGAACACACAAATTTTTCTCTAAATTGAATAACTATAACAAATTATGTAACATATGTTATGAATTGAGACATGATACGAACACAACATAGAAAAAATAATTAAAACACAACACGAAAAATAACATGAACATGACACGAATACACGAACGTGTGAAAATATACATAAAACGAATTATTAACGTGTAATTTTTTTTATAAATTTATAATAGTTTATATAAATTATTGGGTAAAACTATTAATGTGTAAACATTTATATAAATTTATTTGAAAATACAAAAAATATACAAACACGTTATAAACATAATTTTTTCATTAAATTGAATAACTATAATAAATTATGCAAAATATGTCATAAATTGAGAAATGGCACGAACACACAAATTTTTCTCTAAATTTAATCACAATGACAAATTACGTAAAATATGAGATCAATTAAAACACGACACGAACATAAAATTAAAAAAAAAAATTAAAACACAACACGAAAAATAATATGAACACGACACGAATATACGAACGTGCAAAAATATACATAAAACTAATTATTAACGTGTAAAAAATTATAATATTTTGAAAAAAAAAAATAAACACGAACACAACATAGAAAAAATTATTAAAACACAACATGAAAAATAACACAAACACGATACGAATATACGAATGTTTAAAAATATACATAAAATGAATTATTAACGTGTAAAAATTTATATCAATTTATAATACTTTAAATACAAAAAATAATACAAACACATAAATTTTTTTGTTTTTTTTTTTCTCTTTCCTTTCTACCATATATATATATATATTTTTTTTTTCTTTATTTTTAACAGCCCAAAAAATGAAAGGCCCACTCCTTAAGAAAAAAAAGCCACGTGCCCACCAATAAAGGGGCAACGTGGGTGCACAAAAAGTTCAAAATTTATCTAATGGATGCCAAAAGAAAATCTATAGTACTATTCTACTATTTTTGGCCGCACATAACTATTCTACTATGTAATAAGTAGATAGCTTTTATTTTCAAATACATATAAAAATAAAAAAATAAAAATTTTTAATTTTATTTTAAGTTTTTAATAATTTTGTTAATTGGGAAACTTAGTCAACCTCTTTAGTAATAATATAGATAAAAGAACTTCTCAAACACTTTTCTTCTCTTGGTATCTGTAAGACTGTAACTAATCAAGTTAGTGACTTACATTTATCTTCTTGTTTCTGTTATTGATGACAATGAAGCTCGGACTCTGATGGCAACTAGAGCTCTTAAATCATGCCAAGAGTCCTTGGCTAAGTTGAAAGAAAAACATGAGCAGTCAAGTGAAGTGGCAAGAGTAGAATCCAGAAGGATTAAGCATGTATATCACAAGTTTCAAGCTCTTAGGAATAAATTTAAATTCCCCACAAACAAATCCGCAACAGAAGCATAAGTACTTGAGTCCAACTACGGAGGTGGATAACATGGTCTACGAAATTTATAGTGCGGAAAAAGAGATGCAAGATTTGAAAGCTATGTTACTCGGGTTTGGGTGTGAGTTTTCATGTATTTGGATTGTACTTAGGGGATCATATTTTCATATCCATATCTGAATCTGCATTCGGACATGAGTACTTCAAGAAAAATAAAGAGTCGAAGCAACAGAAGTATTGCGAAAGGAGATCGAAGAGCAGCTTGAAGTAAGCTCAAATGCCTCTCTTACAATGCCACAGCTTGCAGAGAAAACTGATGACCTAGTACAAAGAGTTGTTAGTTTGCAAACTGCAGTCTTTTCTGAAAATGCTTTGGTAAAGAGATTAAAATCAGACGCAGATGAGTCTGAGGAACACGTTAAGAACCTGGAAGAAGACAAAGAAGCTCTGGTTGAAGGCTCAGACATCACAACAGGATGAATGATTTGGAAGGGGAATTAAGTAGAGCTAAAGATCTTGTAAAAACTGTTGTAGACCAAAATAAGAGCCTCAAAACTCATTTCACTGAAGCAAGTTTTAATATTAATCATTTATCAGTGAAGTTACAAGCTGTGAAGATGGATGAGGAGGTTGAGAATACAGGACTCTCCCAAGAAGTAAAGGCTGGATCCGATGCCAAAGCTGACATGGGAACTGAAAAACATGAAATTGAGTTGGCTCCTGATGATAGATAGTTCAGCCTTAAAAGACACGGGTATTAAAATGGAAGGGAAGGACAAAAATGTTTCAGCTGAAGGAGAAAACTATGTTGATTCTGAATCAAGCAATAAGTTTGATGTCGATTCGGAAAAGGGTCTGGAACTGATGGAAGAAGACAAAGCTGAGAAGAAGTATTTGTCTGAGACAGCAACCGTTACCTGCAAAAGTAGTCGAACCAACAGCACATGGAAGATTCAAAGAATTTCCTTTATGTTTTCTTATACTATAGTACTATTGTAGAACAAATGTTTCTAAGATTTACCTCCTCATCCTTGTCCTTGTCAGTTCATTCTTTCTTTCTCAATTCATGGATTTAGATCAAGGCAAATTATAATTCCCTTCTTTCTGAGAAAAACCAGATAAAAGCTAGGACCTTATATTTCTTGTATGAAAGCAATCAGGCAAAAGATGGTTAAATCTTCAACCATTATCCACACCTTCTTTTTTTTTTTTAAATATATATTTAAAGTTGTCGAGATAATCCTGATCATTGAAATTAAAAATCCAACACTCTACAAACAGATCACACAGCTATTGACCATTATCGAGACTTGAATTGATCTTGAACCATTAATCCAGATGTTGGCAAAGACTTGAATTGAATCCCACTTATTAATTATCAGCTTAAACTAATTGTTGCTTCCTAAAGTTAAGCGATTGCCTTTCAAAAATATGTATGCTTTTTTTTTTTTTTTTCTTGTTCATACTATCAGTCCAGTTGATAATGATTCAGGTTTCGGCAGTTGATAATAGTAAAAATAAAGACTTTTAAATTTTAAGTGGCACAGAAGAGTGTACAGATTATTTTCATGAAAAAAAGGTATAATCAAAGCTACTTTTCGCTTTGCCCCTCTACAAGAACTATCAAAGGAATTACACCAGTGTTGAATCCAATTTCTTTCTTTTCAAGAGATTCTTTTGCCAGATAAATCTACAATATGTTTTCCTAAAATAGCTGGATCGAAACCTCAATTGATAGATATATTACTACAGACAAGACGCCATGTCTCACTAAGTAGCCTGGCCAGTTTCTGCTATGCTCAAAACCTCCAGATTCTTGGTGCATCCATCATTTAAAGAGGCTTCAGCCGGTATCTCAATCATGCTCTGATTCCTGCAACTCTCTTCAGCCGCAGGTTGACTATCACTTTTTTTTAACCAATGAACAATCAGTCTTACTATCATTGGCATTTTCACTCTCTTCAACCAGGTTTGCTCTGACATCCATTTGATCACCCTCAACCATTAATTTCTCATTAGGACGCTCAGCAACACCCTCAAGATTCTTCAAATCAGACTCTGGATTTGACACAGCTGCTTTATGTTCTTTAACTCCCTCACCTGGTTCATTTTTTGACACACATGCTCCATTTTCTTGGACCTGCTCCTTAGGCAAACTGTCTGACACAGAACCCTTGATCTCCATTGCTGCCTCCAGCTCTTCCTTCAGAGGATCTTCAACGGTTGGACTAGAAGTAACAGCATTAAACTGCTGAATTGACATATTTAATGATGAAGAAGAAGCAGATGGAGTATGTTCAATTCTCTGCGCTGCCGATTTTACTGAACCAGGATGCAAGTTAGAAGATGTAACAACAGGAGAAGAGAGTGGTTCAGCTGTTAGGCCAGTACAAACATATTGCACATTAGAATGAACCTCCGAATGGGAAGAGGTTCCACTGGGTATGAGAGGTTTAACAGAAGAGCCACCTGAAGTCATAATATGAATAGCATTTTTGGACTGAGCAGCCTTCAGCAGCGATGCAGCAGCCTTCGGGCTACCAATGCGGGCCCCAGCGGCAACTGCAGTGGCATCTAGGATTGAACCTGTCCTGGAAAAAGATTTTGCCAGTGGTTTTTTAAAGGTTACCCGAGATTTTAAAGTAGAACCTGATGATCCACTGGGGGAGGTTTTTGTAGTCATGGGACCTTGTTGAGACTGATTTGGGACTTGGACTGAAGCAACAGGACCTTGCTGAGATGGATTTTGGGCGGGGACAGAAGTAATTGGACCTTTTTGAGGCTGATTATGGGCTGAGACAGAAGTGATAGGACCTTGTTGAGACTGATTTTGGGCTTGGACAGAAGCAATGGGACCTTGTTGAAACTGGCTTTGGGCTTGAATTGAAGGTTCACCACTTGTAGTTGGAAGTGCAGAGTTACTAAATGTGGTCTTCAAACCTGGCTCAGTAGCCATGTAGTCTATTAAAAAGAGAACAAAAGGCCTTCAATTTTCAAAGAAGAAAGCGGAGGGAAAAAAGAAGGTTCACAAAATTTGATCGCTTCATAAGTTTGGCTTGCTTGTTCAAAAGAATGTTGCCACATCAAACACTTCAAAGAACTAAAAATAGCATTAGATGGAGAACATTACCAGGGTTATTTGTACAAGCTGCTGTTAAGTTTTTATCTGGCATATCAAGAGCTAATGATAAAGCACTACGAGTTGCCAACTGTGCCTCAGAAAGCTGGGGAATAGTTGAGTTTCCTACCACATTTACGTTGCCAAGTCGCTTCTTAATAATACTCCACCTCTGCAAATATTAGAACAAACTTGCCAAATTAGCAGCAGAAAAAGCAGAGAAACAACCATTCTGGTAGGAGCCTTCATTTGCACGACGCAACTTATAGCCATCCAATCAAGATTCACAGAATTGATCATAAAATTAAAAAAATTAATACGCAGTTGAAAAATTCCGTTGCCGGGATTTGAACCCGGGAAAAACTGGGCAAAACCCAGACATCATGACCTGACTAGATTACAACGGATTGTTATTCTAGAGCAGCAACTAGATGACTCAAAAGGGGAAACAAAAGAAGAAGCTAATTGTTTGTGATATAGAAACACAAACACCAAAAATAAAACCAGTGCTGTCAATTTTCACAAATGTTCAAAATATGTTTTCAATTCCATATAGACAAATAAAGTAGATGGTAGCGATCTCCTTCACTTAAAGAAAAGGAAAAAAAAGGAACACGCACGCAGAAGCGTGCACAAATATATAAGGAGGCCGGAAAGCATCATACCAAACTTAAGAGAGGAGAAAAATCATACAGTATAGAAAATGAGAGCAATTAAGTTTTTTTCTATCACATAACCAGTACATAGCATATATAGGTAATGCAAACAACTAGATCTCCCATGCAAGATACAGCTAGTGGCTGTTATCAACCAAAACATATCTTTCACATCCTAAGCAGATCCAATTTAACATAGAAAGGCAGAATTACTTCAGTCAATCTACTAACTTTCACATCTACTAGACGTTTTATTTGAAGTCTATTAATTCCTAGCTCCTCAAGCAACACATACAAAACTAGACTGTTATACTAATTTTATAACTTCAGTGAATTTACTACCTACCAGTCGTACACAAAAAAACTGGTGCATTTGCTTCTATATACTGCATAAATAGCATGATTGATATGAGACTAGAGGAAACATATATATATATAATAAACAAGTCAGATTGGGTAATACTTAGAAAACAACCTGAGCCAGCTGTGAAGCACTCCTATCTCCCTTGAAATCTCCTTGCAAGATGTTTGCCCAATTCCCAATACCACATTTCTGCACAGCAGCAATAAGTTCCATATCCTCTGCTTCCGACCAAGGTTTTCTTTTCCTTCGATTAGGCAGGTTTGCACCAGCTGATCCGTTTCCTTCCAATGTTTCAGCTGATGTCACTGCAGGCAGAATCTGTTTCTGAACAGAAACTGGAACAGTGATGTTCATCCCTCGCATTGAGCAAGTGGGCTGCGAGTTTTCTGAAGACAATCTAAATGACTGCGCATTAGGTATATTTATTGTTAATGGAGCCTCTACCATTGAGCTTTTTGCAAGACTTGAGTCACTTGGTAAACCAGAAGCAATCAGTACCTGACAAGAAGAACCATCTGAGCTGACTGGGTTGGAAAAAAGTGAGCAATAAGATAAATCAGTTTTGAAACTTGAAGAAGAGCAGGTAGTCAGACAGCCAAAACTATTACGGTTTGTTTTTTACGAGGTTATAGTTATCTGTTTGATTGAGGTTACAGGTTAGCCATTGAACAGATTAGGTCAAAAACTATCTTCTATTAGTAACACTTCATATGACCCAGACGGTTTAAATTTTTGCAGACTTTTTAATGTTCCAACCATTGGAACCTTCAGAACCCAATTATGTAACTGGCAAGAGATACTACCAACCAGGCCACAAATGGATTTGGTATTAACTTTGTCACTAGTCATTTATAGTATCTACGCAACCATAACTTTTTTCCATCCTAAAGAGGTTAAATGATCATCAACCACAAATGATAGAAGATGTAAAAACCTTATTTTCATTTTTGTGGCAATTACGTTTATTTTACTTACCTTCACACATGCAGCAGCCTCTGCTGAAGCTTCATTACTAATAGAAGGGCAAGGTTCCAATCCGTATTCTAAGTCACTGTCGTCATCCTGCAAAATAAAAAGTTGAACAAATGAGACTTGAGCCTTAACAATTAACAACTACCAAGAACACTTCTCCTTCAACCAAAAGGACTTATTTATAATTCAATAACCACGACTTTAGCCCTTTGATCAGTGATTCCAAAGCCGAACCAAGACTGTAGCACATTGGCAGGCTATAAGGTAGAATATGTGGAAACCTATACACTCTCAATTAACCAAAAGTATCCCAATATACAGAAAAGATTTTCATCATATTGAAATAGTATATTAATCCAAGGGGTATTTCATTTAGACAACAACTCCCTCCCAAGTCCAGACATTTCAGCATACACACATCACATAAGGCAGTAGCTAAACAACAAATCTTTTGAATTAAACCCTTAGCATTGCCAAAAGATAGAAACATATATACCAAAGGTTTAAAAGAAAAACAAAAACTAAAAAAAAAAAAATTACCAAGGGTTTAGCCCCATCTTCCAGTTTTTCAAGCAAGGCGTCGCGGTAGGCCAAATGGCGCCATAACATCTGGTATTCCCTAGCATTCGAAATCCCAGTAGAAGTCTTCTTGACTAAAGCATTCCAATTCAGCTTCACACCAGGAAATTCTGCCACTTCTTGCAACAGTGCCAAGACAGTAGTTGCTGTATACCTGCCCAAACCAAAATTAAAAATAATAATAATAATAATAAACAAACAACCAATATAGCAAAAAAAAGAACGAAGTAAAGATAAAACTAATGAAAATAAGGGGAAAAAAAAAAGAGACCTTTGTAAAAGAGTAGAGATATTTTCCTCACTGATTGACCCCTTTTTCTGTTTCTTGGTTTTCTCAATCATATTTGTTGATTGCTGGAAAATTGCATGTTATGGGTTGTGGTGAAATCAGTGGAAAAGGAACTTAGGGTTTCAGATAGAGAGAAAGGGAAAGCTAAAACCCATTCAATGGAGAGACAGAGAGAGAGAGAATTTGAACGGGAGAATAAGTGGAGAGGAAAGGAAGAGAGAAGAAGCGTGTAGGGTAATGGAGTTGAAGGGAAGGGGACTGTTGAAGAGCGTGGATAGCACGCGCCTGACAGGGTTCTTGCGGAGAAGGAAACGGGAATCTCTCCGGGAGGGGTATTTTGTTTTTTTTAAGCCTTAATAAAAAAAGAAGGAAAAAAAAAACGGTGATTAGTGGGATTTGGGAGGAGTCTCTCTCTCTCTCTCTCTCTTAGAAACGGAAGAAAGTACGGGAGGATAGAGCACTCTTTGACGATAATACCCTTTCTTTCTTCCTATAATTGCGTGTTGCAGTATTGCTTGCTAATTTTGGGAATTGGAGGCCTATGATTTATTATTAATTACATTTTTTTTTTTGTTATGTTTAGGATTTGAACATTTAAAAGGAAAGGTTGAATTTTAAAAATAAAAAAGATGGCCTAATAATAGTAGTATTATATATTTTTGGAGATGAAAATGGAATGATAATTAAAGTCTTTTGAGTAAAATTAGTGCTCAATACTACAAGAATTAGAGTCTGTATGTCCAGTGCATTTTTAAATACAATTTTGTTGAAATTTAAATTCAAATTTTTTAAATATTATTTTTTTAATAATTATATAAAATTATAAATTAATTAAATTAAACTTCGAATTCAAACTCATCTATTACTTTGTTGATGTCCAACTACACGGCTATACCTAGTAAAGTAATTAAATAAATAAAGAATTGCATGAATTTTACAACTTCAACATTTTTCACTTGTCTTAATCTTGAATCCGATGTGAAATAAAAATAAAATAAAAAAAAAAGTGTTTTTCACTTAAGAGGGTAGAATGAAGAACAATGAAAGAGTGAGACAAAATTATTTAAAAGAAAATAAATGTGGGAATCTGCAAAATGTCATATAACATTAAATCCGATAATTCGAATATTTATATTATATTCATATATTTTATTGTATCATAATTATATTTAAAATATTTTATATTTATATAAATTTTAATATGTTAATAATTTATATTATATAAATTTTAAAATATTTGTATATTCGTATCGTATTCGTTTTATTTTTTCATATCATATATATATATATATATATATATATTTTCATGTTTTAATTATTAAGATAAATCTATCCTGAATCCCATAAGGCATCGCTGGCACAGACTGACTAAAGATGCTCATATGTCCTATTGGACAGCCAACAAACACCTGCTGCTGTTTGGAATTTCTTTTCGGACCAAAAAAAAAAAAAAACCATAGTTTTCTCAAGGTAGAAAAATTATGATCTGACTTGCACAGTAGCTGTTCACAAACACAAACCATGGGAGTTGGAACATGACATTTTCTATTTTCTTCTCATTTAATTCCTTTTTTTATTCACAATGCCAAACTCTAGAACTTAGTTTTTCTAGTTTCTACTTTCTAGTTTAAGAGAGAACACTTAAAAAGTAACCATGAATATAAGAGCAAAACATCCAGCTTTATTTTACAAATAATATTTATTTATTTTTTCGCTACAAACAGTAGAATGATTGACCATCCAAAATAACCTAGAAACAGCTTTGACTATGTTTTGACATCCTTGTAACTAGCTATCATACTGTTCCCTATTAGAATTTTGAATGGAGGAGGAGGGGGAAGTCTAAAAACAAATGATCCTTCTATCAGAGTATTATTTATAAGATTAAAAAAGAAAGAAAGAAAAAAAAAAGAAGGTGGATTAACATCTAGCAGATGCCTCTTATCACAAGATGAAACCTGTTTAGCTTTCTAGCAATCACTATCCAACCCGGCTGCTTTTACTTCAGAAGGGCAGAGATGAACCAGTGAAAGAAAGTTAAGAGCTAGAAAATCAAATTCATCACCATATTCGGCATGGATGTTTTGAAGAACTGTGGAGAAAATGAAAATGGCCACCACCATCACCAGACATCTCTAAGATATCGTCCTTCCATCTGGAGTTTCTTCACCATAGACTCGGCCTTCGATGAATCCATGCTTCCCTGAAATTTATAAACAAGGAAGTTATGAAATTAATGTTGCTACAAATCAAGAAGTGCCTAATGAATAGAGGAAACCAAATTTTATCAATAACTCCCAGGATGTTGTGATGGTGAAACAGTTGACTATCATTACAAGCATTCTTGAAACACTTGATAAAAATTAAGTTTATCTGATGCGAAAGAGAAGTAAATAGAAAGAGACGATAATTAATACCTGCTCTTGAAAAATGGTGTGCAAAGTGCGATGAACATCTCTTGCCATACCTTTGGCATCACCACATACATAAAGATATCCTCCCTTAGAAATTAGGCTCCATATATATGCTGCCTGTATACCGAAAGCAACAGATGTTATAATGCAGCACTTTTACATCATCGACTCGACTACATTCTCTGTTGCTTCCTACTACTACTTACTTTATCCATCATCTTATGTTGAACGTATTCCTTTTGTGACCCCTCTCGTGAGAATGCAACAATGAGTTCAGACAGAGCACCTTGTTCCACAAAGTTATTGAGCTCATCCTCATAAATGAAATCCTACAAATGAATATCAACATTGGCAGCCAATTACAACAAGACATGCTAATATTGTTGCTAAATGATTATTAGTATCAGAATTGGATCCTAACCATTCGTCGATTCCTACATCCAAAAAAGAGTAGAGATGGACCAAGTTGAGCACCATCTTCTTTAAGGACCATTCTTTCCTGCAAACAGCAATTAGTTTAAGTTATTTTCTTCTTTTTTTGCAAAATAAAATCATGTAAAACAGAAAGTAACAAACCTGTAGAAAACCTCTGAAAGGTGCAAATCCAGTCCCAGGTCCAACCATGATAACTGGAATTGAAGGATCTGCTGGTAGCTTAAAATTAGATTGCCTGATAAAAATAGGAGCCCAGCTACAATCATTGCTTTTGTCCACAGGAACTGCATTCTGATTTTTTTCAAAACAGTTAGATGTCAGATGTCACTAAAGCCTAAGTAATGTCTACCAAGTAGTAGATATCAGCAGCTTTGCATAAAAGCCAATAAGAAAAATGAAGTATAAAAATGGAAAGAGCAACAGAAGAGATTACAATCACTACCTTCATCCAGGTTGAACACACACCCCGATGAATTCTTCCGGTTGGAGTTGGACCATAAACTAAAGCACAGGTTACATGAACTCTATGGGGTACAAGCCTGCTCAAAGTAACCAACCTTCTTATAAATCTTAGGTATAAGGTAAGACTGCATACTGATAATATAGATAGGACAAATTCAATCACCTAGGGGAGGATGAGATAGAATAATAACGAGGCTGTAAACGAGGGGCTACTGCAGCAAAAAATACACCAAGGGGAGGTTTTGCTGATGGGAACTCAGCCATAACCTCAAGAAGACTTCTCTGACTTCCAACAACCCATTGTGAGTACTCATCCTGGGCAATGAAGAAATATTTAAAAGGAACAAGAGCACATAAACAATAAGAAACAAGAATAGCAAACATGAACAGACAAAAGGGATAAAAAAAAAAGCAGCACTAAGTATCTCATCAACCTTCCCCTGCGGTGATGATAAGAACTTAAGTCTTTCTGCTTCACTGGGTTCAGTGGCATGAGCAGCCAAGGCAATCAAAGCAGCCTGACAACAAAAACAGTTTTGAAACAAAGAAACCAATTATTTAAGCAACAAAAGTGACTAGAAGATAAGGCAGAAATCAGCTGAAAACTTTTTCCTTCTTTTCAAGAAAAAAGAAATAGTTGGGGGGGGGGGGGGGGGGTTACCTTTCGTGGAGGGTTTAAGAGATCTGCATATCGTGCCAACGCTGTTCGAAGTGTACAGGGACCGGCAAAAGGAGGTGGCAATGAGCTTCCAAGGGATGTGCCATCCTCATTGTCAGTGTGTATGGAAAACAGCAAATCCAGAGGTTGACCCAACAATCTTGCAGCTTCTTCAACAGTCTCAATGCAATTATCAGCATAAACACCAACATGATCTCCAGTTTCATATCTGGGACAGTTGAACTTATTAATTGCATGAGTATAAGGTCATTAATCATAAGGCAATGTTATCTATTCTTGTAAAACCAAATCCTTGGGGTCAAAAGCACTTAAACACAGCAAAATATTAATACTACTTTCACAGAGATTGATTCACAGAAAATCAATTTTAAATTTATAGTAACAAACATTACAAAGCTGTAAACTTACGTGATACCAGTCCCTGATATTTCAAACTCCAGATGTATACAAGAGCGATCAGATTCAGGCTTGTGGAGCTCTCTCTGAATGGCAACATTAACTCTGTGTGCAAATCATGTAAAAGTGATCTCAGAAAGGAAAATAAAAGCAGGAGGGCAGAGGGGTGAGAAAACCAATGCAATGCACATCTCTTATTACCTGCATGGATGGTGGATGTCATATGAAGCATTCCCATTTGCCCTATTTGAGTAATTATCCTCAATGTGCATCACAGCAGGATCATGAATCACTACTCTATATTCAGGAATAGCAGCTGTATATGGGGTAGAGGCAGTATTTTCATCATCTTCATCTCTAAGCAGTTGATCTAACTCTGGCCATAGCAATTCTCTCCTAAGGGAGGAACAAAAAATAAACAAGGAAAAAGAATTACAGTAAAGCTAACAGAGCACAAGATTGAAGTCCTGTCCCAAGAAAAGCTCCATCGTCACCAAGTTAAGATGATGCTTCAGCTTCATTAAAAAAATGCAACAGAATCGCTGAGAGAGACAATAAGACAGCTATAAGGAACGTCTGAAAGAGGATTACATACCACGCAGTAAAATCATCTTCAATACATTGATCATCATCACCAAGACCAACTTCAATAAGACGTTTAGCACCTGTTCACACAAGAAAAAGACATACAGTTATCAATCATTCCCTCCAATTTCTCAACAGTAAAGTTTAGATGCAAGATAGCATGGGACACGCTATCAGCTATTTGTTTCCTACTAACAAAAGGATATGGCTCAATCGTGAAATCTATTTTTCTAACTCTTATTTTTGAGGCAATTCTTAAAAGATGTCCATGAGAGCCCGCAAGGAATATGCTTATATGTATGGTACCCAAGAAACCTTGAGTATTAATTTTCATCCTGAACATCCCAATTCCTACCTGACCTTGAAAATTTGACTCCACCCTCATTAGTAATAAGAATGCCATCAATTAGATCAGAAGGGTGGAATCTCAAAATAAGTAAAACGGAAAAATACCTTGTTCAGAAAGTTGCTCATCAAGCACATTTGCTATCTATTTCCAAAAAAAAAAAGATCATCAAATCAGATTACACAAGCAAGCAAGCAAAATTGTGTAATCTTAAGTGCTTTATCAGTGGGTAGGTCCTGTGTCAATGTTACCTTATTAAAATGTTCATATTGACGGTTACCCAAACCAAAAACACCATATGTGAGTTTTTGAAGCCATGGCTCCCTTCCATTTCCCTAAAATAGAATAAAACAATGTAATTATGAGTGTTAATTAACAAAAATGACGAATGGGGGCATAATACAAAGTTTAAATTTGAATGTTCTTTTAAGGTAGCAACCAACCTCAGTAAACCATTTGTAGAATCTAGCAGCGTTATCAGTTGGCTCCCCATCTCCATAACTACAATGTCAAGCTCAACTATATTAAATACCCCATACTTTATATAACGCCAAAATAAATACACAACCAAGAATAGCGCCAGTAGAAGTGAGAATCTATCTTACGTGGCCACCATGAAAAAAGCTAAAGTCTCCTTTTTGAGCTTCTCTTCATATTGTTCATCATCCGCAGCATAATCATCCTAATATAAAACATAACACAATTTGATGGACCTAATTGTAAATACCATAACATATTCTAAGTAAGAAAACAAAGTAACAAAATAGTTCCCTATACATACCAGGTCAACAACTTTGACAGCTGCTTTCTCATATCTTGCCTTGATCTCTTCTGATAAAGCCTACAATACGAAATTCTCATACCAAAACATGAACATTTAAATAAAAACAGACCTTTTCCAATCATGCAGCGCCACGTGCCAAGCACACGTCATTTTTTGGCCCAATGTAAGGGCAAGTAACAGAAAAAAAAAAAAACTCCCCATGTAGCTAAATTAGCTGCAATTGGCGAGATTTACTACCAAGAACTATTGAACCCACGTTTCTATCTATTGTCATGTCCAAATTTCTTTGAGCTCTGATTGACGAAAGCTACAGACACAAAAACTTAGCAAATCGATACTGCCAATAAATAGCCACTGAATAAAAAATTCAATATAACTAAACATACAGATAAATTCCCAGAAATCTTGGAAAGTTTATGAAAGGTACAGTAAACTTCAAATATTGCCTTTAACCCTAAATTTCTTCATAAAATTAACTTTAAAAGAAATCATTCCCTTCATCTCTTTGCCACTTCTTAATCCAGATCTGTACGTATAATTAGTTATACCAGCAACCCAATTTTCCACAACAAATCAGTAATTAGAAGAATAAGCTAAATTAGCATTATTGACATCAGTTATCTTCCTATTTTCCATCAACAAAAAGGTTTCAGTTCACTCAACTAGTCAACAGTCAAAGTCTTACATTTTCAACAAAACAATCAAATCATCATACTCAGCAATCAAATCAAATCAAAACTTTACAGTTTCTGTTTTTTTTTTGTTTACCTTAGCAAATCCCTCAGCCGTTCCCGTCTGGGTGCCGTAAAAAATGGTAACTTTAGTTTTACCAGCAGCGATAACGGCGTCGTTATCTTCATCATCCTTGAGTGAAACAGGCTTAGGAACAACCAAAGGCTTGACATCACGGCTCCGTTCGGAAGCCGATTTTTTCCATAGAAAAACCAAAAGCCCCAGAATCACCGCTAACGACGTCGTTGCGATCACTATCATAGAATCCGTCACCGAACCCCCTAACGACATTCCCAATACCGATTCAACAAAACTCACCAAATCCGAGCTCGAACTCATCTTTACCCCCCAAAAAACGAAATCCAAAAAAAATAAAGTAATCAAAAATAAATAAGAAAAACTATAAGATTTGGGGCGATGTGGATCAGAGCTAAAGAGGGTGAAGTTGAAAGAGTGTTTGTTTTGGGAGAGGGACCCAAAGAGAGAAAGGATTGACCAGAAAATTTAGGGGGGAGAGAAAGAGAGGGGTCCGTCCGGGTTGTATTTATTTGTTTTTTCTTACTTTCTGTAGATGCGCTTTTAATTGCAATAATGGGAAAAACTTGCGGGAGAGTTTCTCTTTTCCGTTTTCCGTGTTCGAATTCATTACAGCAATCGTTGACAAAGCCCAAAAACTAGACAAAATACAAACAAAAAAAAAAGTTGTCTTTTTCTTGGTTTCTCCCCTTTATTTTTTCCTTTTGTGTTCCTCTTTTTATTGTTTACCTTTATTTCCTTTATAGATTTTTTTCACTGTTACTTTCTTGTGTTTACTGTAGTACTAAAGAATACATTAAAAAAATTAAAAATTAAAAAGTGATTTTAAGCTTTTATTTTTTTATTTACTTGTTGGATTCACTCTCGTCTCGTAACAATGGATTACTACATGTAAAATATTTTATAAATTAATTATTTGGCAACTTTAAATATAATATATACTTGATTATAAAGGTTAAATTCATAAACATTCAGCGATCAAATATAAATAATAAATAAATTGATCAAATAAGATAAATCATAAACAATAAAACCCTTTAATATTCTCTTAATTATTCTTTCTATCCTTAATTTAATATCAAATCACGTCCGAATATTAAATTTTGATATCTTCTAACATCTTTTGTCGTTACAAACTACTCATAATCTTTACTTATAACCCTAATAGGCTCGTTAGCTTTATCTCCAAAAGACATCAACAGTATTAAGGTTAGTTAAGATTGAATTTTTTTTCTGCTGTTTTTTGTAACACATTAAATAGCGTGAGCAAGGTAGTTGACGAAAGCTCAAGGCTCAATTACTGTCTATTGTCAAAAATAGAAAAAGTTTCATGAAATTTGATTAAAAAGGTAGCATTTTGGACGCCAAGTTTTCAAATTAAACATTTTTCATGATCTCTTTTATTTATGAGATAAGTTTTCTGGAGACGAAACACGTTTTTATATATATATATATATATATATATATATATATTTTCTCGTCTTAACTTTTATATAAAAAATAGTAAGTATGATCGAAATTTTCAAACATGATGTCATTCTTATTACTTGAATTAAGTTCAAGTCTATTTTATTACCTTCTTATTAGTATAATTTATTTGCTTTGAAGTCACTTTCAACGACTTTCATTATTCTATATTTTACATAACCCATTAAATTTCTATTTTATCATAAACTTATCCGCGCTATAATTATCAAAAAATAAATGTATTTTAATAAAGAATATTATTGATTTTGTTGAAATAATGTGTAGTTTTTGTTAAGTGCTTGATTAATGGTCATTTTTTTAAAAATTAATCATGAAAGATTAAAAGTATGAATATTAACGAAAAGAAACAAATAGAAGTGAATTTAATAAGCATTTTTATAACATTCCAAAATCATTCCGCTTCACATTGTCTTAACTTTAAAAAAAAACATTCCTCATCCGAAATCGATCTATGAAAAATTCGTAGAACAAATTGAGTTTTGACATCCCTAACTAAATTTCTAAAATATGATTTGAGTTTAATTCTATGCATTTTTTATAATATTTAATATTTTCAAACTAAAATATAATATATCTTTATATATTTCAAAGTTTTTTTTCTAATGAAGAAAGTTTTAGTTGTAGAAGGTTTAAAATTTAAAATTACCTGAATCATAATACTTGCCCAACAAACAGACGCAATTAAAACAAATAAAATCATCCTTATTTCCCAAAAAATATATATATTTTCTTGGCCGTACGATTAACCCCCAATATCACACATCGTACGGCGTTGATCTCTCACCTTCATTAACATTCCCATGGACGCGAGCTTTCCAGAACTCTTAACAGAAACCCTGCAAACTGCTAGGAAAGTTTCACTTTCTTTTCGTCTCAATTTCTCATCCAAATACATTTATTTATTTCGTTTTTTTTTTTCTTTCAAATTTTCAATTAATCAAAGAATCTCAAGATTCAAATTAAGCCATGCCCACCAACGAGAACTTATCAGGTAATATATTTTTTTTCAAAAAATTATTTACTTGCAGGAAATACCTTTCTAAATAACACCTATTTTAATCTTTCTTCCAAATTAATAAAATGGTTTTTATTTTTTTATAATCAAATCTATTGTTTATCACTTGAACGAGCTTGGATGTGCTTCAGTTTATCATCTTGGATATTAAAATTTTTTATTTATATCTATTTTGAGTAATTATCATTTATTTATGTATGTAAAATTTTGTTGGATGAGATGGTAAATGGTGAATTTTGATTGTGAAAGAGGGTATTTTGTTCGGGGAAAAAAAAAACCCAATTTTTACGGTTAGATATCAAGTGATTAATTGCTATGATGAATTATGAAACTTATATTCCTGTTATTTGTTCAAGTATTTTCAAAGATCATATTCCTTGATCTTGGATGATTGTCTAGGATATTTTTCGAGCTCTACATTATCGGTTCGATGTTGGAATTGTGTGTTTCTGGCTGATTGTTTTAGGGGATTGTTCCTTTATGATATTCATAGAATTCTTCATACCCCCATTTAAGTGGGAGTGCAACTGTGCAACTTATTTTTGTTTCCATTTACCCTAATATTGTTTCTAGGTGTTTCCAATTGCTATGTTTTCAAGAGCCGATTGCAGGAGTATGCGCAAAAAATGGGTCTTCCTACACCTATATATGAAACTATCAAGGAAGGCCCTTCTCATGAACCCTCATTCAGATCAACAGTGATAGTAAATGATGTTAGATATGATTCGTTGCCCGGATTTTTTAATCGAAAGGCAGCAGAGCATTCAGCTGCTGAAGTTGCTCTCGCGGAGTTGTTCAAGGCTGGTGAAGTTAATGAAAGCATCTCTCAACCTGTTGTAAGTTTCTTTATTTCTTTGTACTGTGTTTTTAGTTTATGATAGCCATTTAGTGGTGGCATTTTCCTTTATTAATTACATTTGTAGCTTGTAATGATAAATTCTGTAACTTTGTTGTGAAGTTGCTGAACTACCTTGTTGTAAATTAACTATTTTCGTTTTGATTTTTACTTTTTGTTTAGTTTATGACTGTTGCTTCTCATTTAAAAAAAAAAAAAAAGAAAAAGAAATCTTATTCATGGCTGACCTTCTTCTATGGATGTCTGCTTCAGCATGAGACAGGCTTGTGCAAAAATCTATTACAGGAGTATGCACAGAAGATGAATTATGCAATTCCGTTATATCAGTGTCAGAAAGATGAAGCACCGGGGCGATTGCCTCACTTTTCGTGTACAGTTGAGATTGGACGCATTCGGTATATTGGAGCTGCAACAAAAACCAAAAAAGAAGCAGAGATCAAAGCTGCCAGAACTGCTCTACTGGCTATTCAGTCAAGTGCAGCAGAATTATCTGATAAGGCATTTGGCAACTCTCAGCTAATGGTTATTCCTTGCAGAAAGAGGGCAATAGAGACAGCTAGTAATCCGGATGAGACTGTGAATGTTCATAAGGCAAAGAAAACCCGGTTCAAGAAGAAAATGTTGAAAACAAAACTCTCTGGGAACCATGCTGATCATTTTCAAGACAAAACTACTGGCAATTCGGCCATTGGCTCGGATGATCCGCTAAAATCAGAACAGGTTCAAACTGATTCTTTTACCATATTGAGTTCAGAAACTTTAGGTACAGAAGTGATGAGGAATCTCCAAGATAGAAAGATAGAGAGTGACTCGAGTGAGCAAGATATGCCTTCTGCAGATGTTGTATTGGCTCCCCAGGTTGCTGATAATTCTAAAAATGGGCAGTTAACAGCTGTGCATTCTATTCATAGCAATCATGATGCTCCAGATATGGCTAATTCCTCCATAGTTTATGATGATCTAAGTGATTTGGTTAAATTGACTGACGGGGATGAGGTGGCTTCAGTGGTTAATGATCCCACTCTGAGTCTGGTATAGGCTTCAAAAATCATGCCTGGCTTAAACCAAGCAGCGGAGAGGATAAACCAAGCAGTAGAGAGGATCCATGCAAATGCGGGCCAAGCATAGGTCGTAGAAAAAGTAGATGCTGGCTTGATCGTCCGGATTTGTTTTTGCAATTAGAGAAAACAAGTAATGGAAGGAATAGGTAGGGCGAATCAGGACTCTTATTAGATTTCTTCACAGACATCTCGAGAATTTTGCACCATTAGTAAATTAGAGGTTGCTGTTATCTGCTTCAGTGTTTATTTTCCTTTTTATAATAGTTTATTGTAAATTAGGAAATTTGTAGCAGGGTCCAGAATCCAGATATGAGTGCTGTTATTGTGGGTTCAAATGTCTGCATTTGAACATTTTGAAGAATGAAGAGCAGCTTGCATTTTGTTGCATTTAGCTTAGTGTCTATTTATCTGTGAAGATATTGAACCCTTTTCTTAAATCTTCCTTTCGTAGTGGTTGACCTCCTTTACATGAACCAGTTAAGCATATGCTATGTGCTAAAGCAATATTGAAAGAATTTCTTATTTCAAGAGTTAAACACTAGTTGTGCACTTTGTGTTATGCTACATGTATTCACCAAATTTTGTTCTACCTTGGATTGATTCGATATCATAATCAATATTAAGACCTGATTTCAGCTTTGATTATATAACAAAATCAGTATTAATTAATATATTCAAACATGGCTCCTTCCATTTAACTCGTATACTTTTGAATACATAAACTTATTACCTTATTTTCATGTAAAAAACCTAAATTGAACCTTATTCTCACATCTCAGCATTCCCCTCAATGGATACCAGTTATTGCATCTTACAATATTTGCAGTATGCAAAGATTAATTTGTACTTCATAAGGTTCCGGCTAGGCCTAGGCCTGAAGGGATAACTTTAATTTCTGTTTAGTTACCAGAAAATAAGGTTAAAACCTTTTGACTTTTTTTTTTTTTTTTTAATTTTTGACTGTTTTACTGTCACGGCTACAAGTTAGAAAAGACAAACTATAATCTTAGTAAAACTTGCATAACTGTGAAAATCCACTTAGAAATGGGATCTCATGGTTGATTTTCATTGATATTTGCATGTTCATTGCCTACCATAAGAAAATAGTTTGCCTAGCTTTGCATTCTCAGAAACTTGGAATGGGCTTATTTTTGCTGTCATAGTAATTTTGTTTAACCCAAATTCATGCACATCACAATGCCAACCCAGGTGCATGTGGCTGGGAAGTAACAGCAATGGATGAAACTCAAAAGATGAATCAAAAGTTATTGCAGAGGGTTATCTGGCATTGATGAGATTGATCGAGTAAATGCTACCCAAAATGTCAGAGACATGGTCGAAGGCGCATGAAACAATGCTGGCAAATATCTGAACTGTAAGCACCTTGAAATAAAGAAATGGAGAAATTTGATTGTTAAAGTAACAAAGCCATCCTGAATTCTTCTACACACATTGCTGCATAGTTTATCTGCAAAATCCCAATTACAAAATGTTAGTACAAATCAACCAAATTGTCTCTATTCAGACAGAATATATAATCATGTTGAGTTAGTTTAAGACTATGAACATTAAACTCACCAAATTCTTGTCCAAAGTAGCTTCCATTCTCTTCCTCCACATTCATCTGCAGCCCCTGAAAACATGAGCGAACTAAGACACCAAGAATCAGCCCAAGCAGGGCAATGAAAATTATAGCTTTGTTCATGTTATTCAACTTTGATGCCATTATAATTTGGAAAATTTTCCCCTCTTTTTTCACACTTTTTTTTTTCTTTATTGTATTAACTTTTTGGCCTTTTTCTGAAGCAACTCAAATGATTTAAAACTTCTGCCTTTACTATGATCTGACAGCTCTCTTATATATACATGATCAGAAGCCGAGTTGGTTTGCTGAGTCATGCTCCATTTATTATTAACATTACTATTCAATGAAAAATAGATAGTAGGAAGCTTCTTTTGGTCAAAACTAATTGGATCAACATGCTTACTAGTCTTTCTTCCTCTCAATTAACTTGCTTAGATTAGAAACTGGGGATTGGCTATAATAATAATAAGAAATGGATAATGTCTATTTTGAAGATTTTACGATTTATGTATTTATGTTGTGTTAATGTTATTTTTTTATTTCATAATCGTGTTAAAAGTATTATATATTAATATAAATTTTGAAACGTTAATAATTCGTGTTATATAGATTTTGACATATTCGTATATTCATATTATTTTTTTTGTGTCATATCATATTTTAATTATTTTTTATTTCATATTCATATCGTATAATCATAAAAAATCATTAATTCTAAACTTACCAAGCACGAAGTCAACCTCTGACGGCTAGGGCTGTTCACTATTCGGTTTTAACCGAATTAACCGACCGAAATTTAATTCGGTTCGGTTAATCGGTTAACCGAATAAAGTTCGGTTCGGTTAACGGTTAAAAGTTTTGAAGAATTTCGGTTTTCGGTTAAGCGAAAATAACCGAATTACACGAATTAACCGAAATTCTTCAAAAAGTTATTATTTAATGCTTTTAGATAAAAAAAATTTTAAAATTAATTTATATATTAATAAATTAATAAATTATTATTATTTTTTTGATTGGTTGGACTTGGATGGATAATTTGGATACAAAATCATGTAAAAAAATAGGTTAGCAAAATAAATTTCTTATTTATTTCGGTTAATTCGGAAACCGACCGAATTAACCGAAATAATTTCGGTTCGGTTAATTAACCGAACTAACTATTCGGTTCGGTTAACGGTTAATAGAAAAATAATTTCGGTTAATTCGGTTATGGGTAATTCGGTTCGGTTATTAACCGAAATAACCGAATGAACACCCCTACTGACGGCATAATCATAAACCTCTTTGTTTTGTAGGATACGTTGTCAAATGAAATTTCCTTGGACCCCAAACTTTTCATTTCTCATGTGCTTGCAAATTTTGATTGTTTCAAACTAACAGCGTCCAAAGGTCTTTGCTGACTATTTCCAAAATCCAAACAATAAAAAAAAGGAAAACCATTTGCTTACTTGGAATTTCCTTACAACAAGTTCAACGATTGAGGTTTGGTTATTTTTTTATTTAAAAAAAAAACTCAGATTTTTTCTTAATTGAAAAAAGAGAAAAGTCATTTACTTAATTTTCAATCTTCACTTAGCAAGTTTGATTTACTCGTTTATATCTTTTCTGAATAAGTGAGATTTAAGATTCGAATTTTAGCTGTTTTCTTATATAGTTGTAAGGTACCTTTTTTTAATAGATGTCTTCTAATATGCTTAAAG
Source organism: Fremontodendron californicum (assembly GCA_030761205.1). Lineage (NCBI taxonomy): Eukaryota > Viridiplantae > Streptophyta > Magnoliopsida > Malvales > Malvaceae > Fremontodendron > Fremontodendron californicum. Next base: position 18,266,702 of record JAULJL010000026.1, read on the forward strand.
AAACTTATATCTCTTCTTATCTTCTTTTTTCTACCCTTTTTCAGGTTAACTTTCTGGCTTTCTTTTTAAGCTACTGAAGGCAAATAGAATGAGGGGAGTCCCTTACTCCTTTTGCTCTCTCAGATGATCAATTTAATAAAAAGAGCAGATTGCGATGAGTCAACTAACCAAGTCAAGTCTTAAGGAGGGCCATTGGATTAAGCAAGGAGAAGTTTCTCTTTTCTAGTCAGAAACATAGTTGGGGTTGGCCTAATCTACACGAAATGCCATGCGCGGAGTTAAGTTTTTTTAGGTTTTGTTTAGCATTGATTTTGATAAGTTAAAAGTTTTTTTTCATGCCAAACACAACTGATAAAAAAAATTAATTTTTGAAAAATTAATTTTTAGATAAAATAATTTTATTATTTTTATATTTATATTTTTATTATTTTAAATATATATTCTTTCAACATTTTAATTTTTCATAATATTTTTTTCAACAATATCAAACACTTAATAATTTTTAAATCATATTTTTTTTAACTTAAATTTTTTTTAACAGTAATGCAAAACTAACCTTTAGTCTTCAACTAATTCCTTTTGATGGTATTAGTCAACCAACAATGGCATATGTTAATTGCTTAGGAAATAACGAAGCGGCTGCAGCATCATATCCTTAACATTTTGAGTTAATTTATGTTATTCGAATTTTTTATTTTTTTATCGTAATTGTATTTGATAAATATTTAGACATAAACATAAAATATGATCCTTAAAATATACAAAATTTTTAAAAAAATTAAATATATTTATATTGAATACGTATTTATCTGATGTTCACTTTGAATAAGAGTAACAGAGAACCAGAGAGGACCGCAATTTCTGAGTAGACTTTCATGAGTTTCATCCCTGGTTGGAATTAGATATGTGCAAGAGAAGAGAGTCTAAAAAACAAAAACTAAAAGCGAGTCTAATCTCATTGATTGCCTGGTACTGGTAGCCAACCCCCAGTCAAAACAACTTGCCACAAAGGAAAAGAAGCCTAAAAACACCAGGTAGTCTTTATAACTCAACCCATTAGATTAATTTTTTTTTTTTTTTTATTCTTTTTCCCTTTCATTCCTTCCTACCAAACAGAAAAAAGAAAAAAATATTTCTAGGCACAGATGGGAGGTTATGAAGTTGAATTGTTTGAGAGATTGTTACAACAAATTTTATTTTTTTATGAAGATAATCCAAACTCGGGAATATTTAGGGAGGTGATCAATGTGGTAAAGATTATTCCAACCAGAACCCTTAGGATTCAAAACAAGCATTTATCTGTTGCATTTATAATAATTTTAAGCAATTAAGCTACAAAATACAGAAAAGTTTAAAACAATATCGTCAAAAACAAGGTGACGAGAAAAAAAGAGAAGGGAAGGACCCAACTAAGAGCCCAACCGGTCAATGGCGGCGCGAGCAACGTCGGATCTAGGCTCGACCTTAAGAGCTTCCTCGAAAGCCGCTTTAGCTTCCGCTTTCATCTTCTTCATTTCATAACACTCTCCCAACAGACAAAACGCCTTGACTTTATCCTCACTTAATTCTACAGCCTTGGTCAAATCGTCGATCGCTGAGTCAACTCGGCCGCCGGGCCGGTTCATGGTCATCTTCAACTCGGCTCGTTTAAACAGCGCGTCGCCTCGTTCTTTATCAGTCAACGACTTGGCAGCAAGAGGGGAGAGAGCGACGTCTAGGGAGTCAAGAGCGGAGGTCTTGAAGCCCTGGAGGTCAAGAGCGAGGGATTTGAGGATGTAAGCGGCGGCGTCTTTCGGGTCAAAAGAAATGGCTTTGTCAGCTTCGGATTCGGCTTCTTTGGCTAAAGAGGTGGTGGATGAGCGAGACTTGGAGGATCTGGCTTGAGCTAAGAGCTGGGCTCCGAGGACGAAGTGACGCTTAGCTTGAAAGCCGGCTCTATTCCGGTAACGGATTTTGGTAAAGATTTTTTGGGGAATATCGTGCATAGCGAGGAACATGAAGATCGTAACCAGAATTATAGCGCCTTGTAAAAGTAGATCAGTCCACATCTTTAACTCAACCATTGAAAATTTGAGAGAAAAATAAAATAAAATAAAGGGGAGGGTTTTCCAGAGGACGAAGATGGTGGTTGCAGTTTTGAGTTATGCCTGTTGTGAGATTGGCCGTCAATTTGGTTATTATTTATCATTTATTATTAATTTTTAGAAAATTGAAAGTTATTTGTTGTTTGTAGGACCAATTAACAATATTGTACGTTTATGGCTATACAGTACAAAGCAAAGATGTCCAAAGTCCAAACACACCGTTTGCCAGAGGTATCCAACCTAACACGTATAAATGATCGATACTTTATATATAATTTTGAATTATGATCGATTAATTGTAAAATTATAATAAAAATAATTATAATAATGTTTTAACATAAATTAATGTAAACATATTTATTTAACAAAAGATTGGGTTAACCTCTAATTTGATGATAATTAGAATTTGATTTTATTATGTTCGTGTTTTAAAAAAATTGAATTTTAAAAGAAAAAGGAGTTATTTTGTAAGTAAAAGCATGCAGTTATTTTAAGAAGTGGGTAAAGGTAAAGTAACTTTATATATTCTAAACTTTATATTTATTATTATTTATTAAATTTGATTTTATGTTAATTTTTTAATTTAATTATGACATTTACAATATCTTCTATTTGTAACCTTATTTGAAACAAAAAATATCTATAGGATACAAAGCAAATATTGGACTTATTTTGCATTGCTAAATATCTTCAAGTTTAGTTCTATCATTAGCATAAGAAATCAACATGATGACAGAATTACTGATTACAGCCCAAATGCAACCATCAGTTACAAAGAAAATACATGCATCAAAGTAAATTCCGAATTCTTAAACCCTTCGAATTTTACACTTTGAAAATAGCTTATGTTGAAAGACAGCCCCATGGAAGAAAAAAAAAAAAAAAAAACCTATATAAACACAGCAAGTCGGCTAGAGCTTTGCTATAATTCTTATTCATAGGGCTTTTTTTTATGGGATTAAACTGCCTTCCAAATGGGTTAGATAACATCTACAGTGGCCTAGAATCAAAAAGGTTCTGTTAGTGGGATAACATATATTACATAGCCAAGACTCAAGAGTTGCTGCTGCTGGCTGCAGCAGTTAATTAGATCTCCAAAATCGGCTCAGGTTATTCAAACTGTATTCATAGTACGAATGGCTTCAGTTAAGGGCCACTCGTCACTGTGTTCCCATCTACATCAACTGCAATGGAGACTTGAGCAACTTCTTTAGGGCTTCTACTATGTTAGCAAAAGATGGCCGTTGAGCAGGATCGCTGCAAAGAATAAAAAGCAACCATCATCAGGAGTTAAAAACATGCAACTAATAGAAGAAAAAAAAAAGAATGCAATAATAAGGAAGTTCTAGTTCTTGTATTAACAATGGAGCTTCCGAGATACCCATGAAAACAATTGTTTAGTTAAACTCGATTTACATTTTCCCATTCTCTTTTATTTTACTAATTGTGCTAAGTATATATAAATTTGTTTAAAAGTCGGACTACCCTCCTGACCCGTACTGGGTCGGGTCTAGATAAATATTTTTTCAATTTGAGTCGATCCAGTCCGGTCCAAATTATTAATTATTAATTAAAATTTTTTTTTTATTTTAAATTTAATTATAAAATATATAACTATTAATATAAAAATAATATTTTAATATTTTTTAAACAGTAATTCAAGTTTACGAGCCAAACTTGAGTAAATAATATGAAAAAAAATCCGGACTACAACCCGGTCCTCCCATGAACAGCTCTAGCAAATATCAAGCTCAATCCAGCTACAGTAACCTGTCCTTTTTTTGGTCATAACTACAGTAACATGTGAAGGAAACATCCAAAGCAAGCTGATTGCTTGATCTATACCCCAAACCCACCGGCACTATCCCCTACATGTCAATTTTTTCAAGGCTAATGCACATAAACAAAAGGTAGCTTTAGACATTTCCCCAATTTAAGTCATCATCATGTAAATCGAAGTGCACTGAATAAATCATAGGACTAAGCATGCATATATACTCACTCAGCCCAACAAGATTCCATGAGGGAAGCCAACTTTGGAGAGGTATTAGGAGGAACGGCGAGCCTTCTGTTCTGGAAAGCTACAGCACCAACCACCTAAAATTTTTATGCATCACAAATTATGACATAAAGGAGGAGGGTAAAGGGAAAGGTAAAGTATACAGCATGAAATGCACTTGACTTTTTACCTTTTACACACAATAACTCCAACAACAATAACATTAAATATTTATGATTATATTTGGTAAGAAGACATACAAGAAGAACTAGAATGGAAAATAAGGAAAACCAAATATAATAATATCCACCTGGGCAGGACTGAGTCCACTCCAAGGTTGTTGCATGGTCACAAGCTCCCACAGGATTACTCCAAAACTGTAAACATCAGATTTCTCATTTGAAGGCTCTCCACGAAGGAATTCCGGAGCCATCCACTCAGGCTGAAAATAAAAACAAAGACATTTACATGCTGATTGATGCAGTAGGAAGAGAAAAAAAATTCAACCCACAATAGGTTGACGGATTAAATGGAATACAGGATGCAAGTATGCAATCATGGTATCTATTCATCATTGGAAAAAACTTTTCCCTGAAAAGTTTTTATGATAATGAATATGATTGTTGTCTTTTAAAACAGAATATTATGTTGTGATTTGAAATCAACCCACATAGCAAACCGACAACAGCTGCAGCACCGTATATTTGATATTGCATTTGGAAACAGTTGGTGACTAACTAGTCATATCAAATCGTTCAAGTTATTTGAAATAATAAACTTTTTAAGCAAGATCAATGACCACCTATTGGTGTGTGCATGTGCTAGTTTGTCTCTGTGCAAGAGGAGGAGATTGTGGAGTACTTACTGTTCCCGCAACGGATTTTGATGATATGAAAGTGCCCGCTTTGAATCTGGACAATCCAAAATCACACACCTAGGCATGACATAAGAAGGTGAAGTCATGCATTTGAAACGAATATTACAGAATTTCCAAAATGAAAAACTCTTTTATCATACCTTTACTGTCCAATTCTTATCAACCAACAGATTCGGTGATTTAAGGTCCCAGTGAACTACGGGAGGATTAAGGCAATGAAGATAGTTGATCCCCTTGGCCTGTTTCAAGTATAAAACATTAATTTTGTGCCAACAGCAAGCAGCATTAATAGATCAAATGTGTGAGTAAAGAATGTTACGAACCACATCCAATGCCATGCGTAATCGCCTCCTCAGATCAAGTGTTTCCCCAGCAGCTGGCCTATGAATGAGGCGGTATAAACTACCCCTATTTGACAAAAACCAGGTCTTAGGATACATATTAATTGCACAAACAAATATCAGTTCATTATCATAATATGAAATAAGTTGATTTACCTTGGCAGATACTCTGTCACAATTGACAGATGAGGCGGCTTTGTAACAGCACCCATGAAGAGGACCACATTTGGATGTCGAACACGTTTCATTATAGCAACCTAAACAAAATGCATTAGTAACTTAAGCTGTAGTTTTATCAGATGACTATATTCATCTCACTCAAGAACTTGGCCATGTATAAGAATATACAACATGCCACATGCTCCTTTAGAAATGTATCACAAGGAAAGAGCTTTTCAAGCACACATTATTTATTACTAGAGGTGTACTTTTGACCATAAAGCTCCACACTGGAGCGTCCAGGGAAAAGAACCACCAAAATAAAAATGCAAAAGAAATGTTAGGAACTTGGGTAGGAGAAGCATGCATTAGTTAAAGCACATAAATGGATGTCCCAGAAAAGGACATAGGATGGATATATCAAACCAATTATAGAACGTGGATGCATTGGGAAAGTGGAACCAGCCAAAAGAAATATGTAATGCTAACACAATATGGATAATAACAATAATTTTTTAGGTTTTATCCAGTACAAACCTCTCTTAAAAACTCCTTCAACTGATCATCATGAAAATCTTGGACAGTCAAGACTTTGACGGCAACATCCTGCAATGAAACAGCAATTGTTTATTTGCTTAAGGCAATAAAACATTGTGACAAAAGAAAAATATCCCAAAAATAAACTGATAATGTAGCCAAACAAAGAAATAAACAAAAGAAAAACAATTGCTCTCCATTCCTGAGAGTGAGACTAATATTTCAAGATTGTATGGTCTATTATGTAAGAAAAATCAACTTGTACATCATTACACATCTGCAACAGCACATGAGCGTGTCATATATCAACTAATCCTACATGGTGCCTTAGGCACAATCCCCATAAGTTCATTTATTATTCCATTCCAGTATATATCAGTTGAAGACGATACTTCTCACCCTCCTTCGATTTAACAGCATTTGAATTCATATTGTGAACTAAATTCCTTCAGGCAAGGTTTTAATCTGCAGTGCTAGAAAGTGATTGACAGTGTTTTAGACCTTCCTCAATTAGGACAAATAAAAGAGATCAAGATATTCACCAAGCTTAGCTGGCAAAATATAGCAAAATATGTACAAGAGTACTACATTCTACATCAGATTCATAAATTAAGGGAAAGGATTGATATCAGAATCATTCATCATCCAGGAAATTAGAACACCAATGATTTTCAGTCTTAAGAAAAAAAAATACTAACCGATCCATGCCACTCAGCACGATGAACTGTTCCAAATGAGCCTGCAAAATGAGATTTGAAGCAAAAAGTTAGAACTCGCTTCACCCTGAGAGAAGATCCAATTTTTAAAATGCTTAAAGAAAAGGAAAGAAGAAGTAGAAGTTATATCCAATTAAGAAGAATTAAGAGAAATACCAGCACCAACGCGCTCCTTAATATGCAATTCATCCCATGATATCTCAAGCCAATCCATTGCAAGAGAAGGTTCAAGATTTAGATATCTTGGGATGTTTACAGCAGAGAATCTGCCGCAATTATCAAGTTCAGCCCCTATCTCCTCCAGATCTAACTGACTAGGCAAGTTAACTTTCACACTTTTTACCACTGAGCTTCCAGATACAACAATCTCTTTTCTAAGAGTTTGTTCAATGGGGACTTTGTCTCTACAGAGTGCAGAATTTTCATGCATTGTTGCTACAGCTGCAGTTCCAGAAGTCATCAAATATGATTCCTTTCCAAAACAATCTTGATCAATTGGTGCATATAGTGGTTCCTTTTGACTTTCAAGCAAACCATTGTCCTTCAACTGTTGAGATTTTTCAATGCCACCTGCAGGAGATTGATCTCCACTGTTTAATTGGTTTAACAATTTAGATCTATTTTGCAGAATTTGTGTCCAAAACGTCACGTACCAGAATGTAGAGGATTCTCAAAAAGAGGACGGGAATTCTTTGAATCTATAATCTGACAATACGATGCATTATCCATGTAAGGCTGTTGGAATTCTTTTAGATGAGAAATTTGAAATGGGGAAGGCATTGAAGAAGGGAATCCTCCATTGATAGAGGAATCTGGACCATGGATATTTCCTGGCTCCCCAACTAGATCAACTACATATTCCCTGCTAAAAAATGCATTCGTCTCTGAGCAACAAAACATCAAAACAGAAAGAGAAAATTTTGAAGAAAGAACATTTGGAGACTGAATGAAATTCTAACACAACAAACGTAAAAGTTTTTTGCTCCTTTTATATCCTGAAAACTACGATGGTATCGAGTCTACAAGATTTAGATTACCAGAAAAGAAAAAGAATAGACAAGATCATAGAACAACTAATATTCTTAATGCAAGTATTTTAAACAATGCCATAAAATTGTTCCTAATTATTTTATTAACTTCCAACATTTTATTAGCAAATATACAAGCTAAAAGTTGAGTATCTTACCTTGATGACTGCCGGTCATCTTCAATTTTGACAAGGCAAGAAGAACGGTGATCTGCTGCACAATATTTGCATCCTCGAGCAATCCTACACGGCAAACCTATATAGTCTGCCAATTTCTGCATATTTAAACAATACATGACGTTAGTGAAGGACCCCAAAAGAGATACATCTTCTTCAAGATCATCATATATTACATCTACATTTGAAGGGTGATCAGGCCTTAAGTACACAAATACATTGCACACATCAACAGATACACAGAAACCAATAGTCAAACACTCATTCTTCATCTGATATCCTGGTCTAGCAGCATAAAACCATAAAGCGAACAAAGTCATGCAGTACAGTACATTAGTCAATCAAGAATAAGATAAGCCATGTTTGGCAGGCAAGTAGACTATTCGTAACATCTTCTTTTGAATCTTTTAAATTGTGAAAAAGAGAAGATCTCAGAGTTTTAGAAGTTCATTATATAACACCTGGTTTCAAAAAGTAAAATCCATTTTCAAAGAAAAAAAAAGTGAAAATCAAGACCCCATAAAAATCAAATATTTCAAAACACCTTGTCAATTCACCATGGCAGGCTACAAATACCTCACTGAATGATCATGGATTAGAGAGTACTCATAATGGACTGCTATAGTTCTGGGTGTCACTGATGCTTCTAATTCGGTTGCAATACCGATGCCCCCTGTTAAGACATTCATATATGCTTTAAAAAATTCTTGTACTTTAGGACCTTGCAGTCCTTGTTACCAAATACTTATTAACAGAAGCATTTCCAATAATATAATTACTTTTGAAACACTTACTTGGGATCAAAATAAAAAAGAAAAAATTGCCAATCCAAAATCATTTACAAATTAACAAAATATATATAAACAAAAAAGCTTTTCATTCCAGAGGAGTATTTCTGGCCAAAGAAGAGATGGAATAAAAGAAACAAACATATCAGAAGAAAGAAAATAAAAGCAATTTCCTTCCTTCAGTGTGTGTGAGCAACTATCAAGCGTATATTTTAACAAACGAAATATACTAAATCGTTCTAAATCTTAGCAAACAAGATAGTAATAACATTCAAGTTAATTTTTATCTAGACCAAGAACTGGGTTTGTTTAGTACTGGGGTAAATGAGACCACAGATACACAACCACCCTTTACAAACGAGGATTTCTCAAAGACAATTAAAGCCAACCCTCTTTTCCAAACTTCCCAAGATCAACTAGGTCACAATCTGCCCTCCTGTTTTACACCCCACCACAGACTAAATAGCAGTTGCCAAATCTCCCACTTCAGCTCATTATACTGGCTTTGCTTACAACAAAGTATTGGCAACACCAAAACAAGGAATATCTTTTCACCGTTAATCTAAGGAACATAAATATTAGAAGTTTAATCCAAGATTTAGACTATCCAACCACTTACTAGAAGTATAATAAAAATCCCATGGTTCAGTATTATTATCTGTACAAAACAATGGTTCGAAGCTATATCTACAAGATTCAGTAATAGCTTGTCAAATGTAGACATTAATTCTTCCCGATCAAAACATTCTTCTTTATTGTATATATCAATAAAAGGAGCAGATCCTTAAACCACCTCTAACGTTTTTCTTTTTTGTGTGCATGTGGATTGGCCATAGGTGTAGAGTAAATATTTGTGCATGAGAAGATAAAATACAACAAAAAAGGCCATTTTTTTGGCACCTTAAAGAGGATTGCACGATGCCTGCAAAGTCCCATGGATAGGCTGCCAATGGGGAGCACAATACACCTCTGAAAATCCCTCAATCTCGTACTGACCACTTTCCAGCGTTTGTGAAGATCCCCTTGCTCCACTGGAAAAGTTCCCCTAAATATAAAATAATTCAAACACAATGAAAAATAGATAAGAAACAGTGAAAAAGAAATGAATCATCAGAGAAAATAAATTAAAAAAAAAAAAACCTACCCCATGTATATAGCAACAAGCTTTCCAAGCTTCTCGACCAACACTAAGGTATTTTCTGAAGCACAATATAACTCCTGTGCTTTATCTTCAAGCTCTTTGAGGCGCGAATCCCTGCGTCTATCAAAAAGAACAACCTCCATAGAAGTCTCGGTGGGTTCAATTTCTTTAAGAGACATCAAAGGTGGTAAGCGTCTTCCTTCTTCGAACTCATTACACATCACCCATAGATAAGGATTCATCCCAAGAATATTATAAAAACCATCTGATATCCTATCATTATATGATAAACAGCCACTAACCTGCAAATTAAATATAAACCCATCACATTAATTAATACGAAAATTATAAAATATAAAAGGAAAATTGATTTTGTATTGCACAAGATTTGGGTTGCAGTTTCGTAAATTTTGAATATGAATACATATTTGCAAGAGAAATAAAAATAAATTCAAGCGAAAATGATGAGAAAATACCCATAGACGATAAGAAACAGTTTCTGCATCGGCGACACCAGGACGTCCACAATACTCTTGTAAAAGCAAAGGTTCACTGAGGAGACTTGCTTGAGAAGTAAGCCTTCTAGCCATCATAACCTGTAAATAGTAACTTTCCTTTGACTTGAGCGCTAAGCTATCTTTACTCTCCTCCGCTTCCGGTTCCTCGACTTCCCCTGTCGCCGGCACAGGTGTCGATGATGTCTCCTTAGTCCATGTATCTTTAACGTCACTCGACAAGTTGCCATCAAATGTCGTCGCAGAAAACAAACTCCCTGCATAACTACTACCACTTGAGAACCTCGGCAGTGACACCTGGCGGTCAAAGCTTCGGTCAACGCTACGGTCATTATGAATGACGGTGGTTGTTTCCGGAGCAGGTGCTGGAGGAGGAGACGTCTGCGGCGGAGCTGGTTCCGGAGCTAATAACAACTGGCGATCTTCATCATGATCAGTCCTCGAAGAAAGACGTCGATAGGACGGTTTCACGTGGCGTGATCTGTCAGTAGTAGCTTTTTTCTCGATGAACCAATCACGGAAAGCTGCGAGCTGTTGCTTTTTGGTATGAAGCTTTTCGTCCGTGAAAAGATCTGATAGCGGAGAGTTGTTGTTGTTGGTCTTAGCAACTGGCGTCGTAAAGTCTTTTGGAGCTATCCTTGAGATTGACTTATTGCGGTCATTTTCAGCAGTAACGGTGAAGTGGCTTGTTGCTATTGTTGCGGTTCCAGCCGCTGTAGCTGTCGTTGATGTTTCCTTGGCGAGCTTTTTCTCGTGATCCCATAGTTGTTTGGAAGATGCATCGAACCCAAGATCGGGAAATTGCCTAGGGAAGAAGTAAGTTGTTCGGTGAGGCATTTTCTCACGAGATCACTTATTTCAGTCTCTTCTTCCCTCCCTCTTCAACTTTCTCCCCAAACTATTTGCTCATTCCGTACATACAACTCCTGCAAATCAAAGGACCCCGAGAAAAACCCAGACGCAAGCTCTGAAAAAACGAAGATAATCAATGAAAATGAATGAATGAACAAAAAAGCTAGATCGAAAAAAAATTACGTAAAGTTGGTTTGGCTTTTAATATTGGTATAACCGAAGCAAAACTGAGGGTATATACAAACGGTTTTGGAAGTGAGAGAAAGAAAGAAAGAAAGAAAGAGAAAGGAATAGGACAGAGGTTTTTTAGTTTTGAGTTTTTTTTCGAGTGCAGAGAGAAAGAATCGGTGGTAAAAATGAAATATTAAAATATAATCAAGAGGAAGAGTGGGAGGGGGGTTGAGGCTAACGAGCGCGAGGTGCGTGGAAGGCGCACCTTATGTAATGATAGCACACGTAAAAATTAGAAGGAAGGTGGTAGCGACACGTAGATGGGAGGAGGAGCGGTGCGCACCCGAACGTAGGATAGCGGACGTTATGGCTCCCGCGGTTTTTCTTGATTATAAAAAACTGGAGCTCTGTATACAGAGTGAAGGGGAATGGGAAGATTATATCGTCATCGGGAAAAAGCGAAACTGAAATGACGAAAATGTCCTTTGATTTGGACAGGTTTTCGGTAGGCTTTGAGTAACGGCAGAATGTGACCGGTTTTTGTTGATGAAAAACTTTTTGGAAAGAGTTTGATATTTTTTAGTTTCGTTACGAGTGTCCTTATAATATATATATATTTTTTACGTTAATTAATATATTATTTATAATAAAAATATTAATAAATTAAATAAAAATATTATTATATATATTAATCTTAAAAAAATCTGTAGGATTCTTATTAATAAAATTTTATTTTTATTTTAGATGGTTTGATTTGTTGTTGTCTTTGTCGTAAAAAGCTGACGAACTCTTATTTTGTTTTTCCTTTTGTTATTTTTTCTTTACTTGGAAAAATGTGATGTTGCCACTAATTTATGGGTTTTTTTTATTAAAATAAGGTAAGAGTTGGTGTAAACTAAGACAAGTTGTTTATGCAAATTCTTTTGACTTAACAGGGATCAAATTGTCGCATGCTTTTGCGGCATTTCTTGGATATAAAGTTCTAGAACTTATTTTGTTGCATTATGTCCACATAACATGTAATTTGATAAGTTTACCAATTTATCATCCAATGTTGGTCCTTATAAATATTCGAAGACAAATACAAAATAGCAAAATCTTGTAATCCTCATGAGATTTGGTGCAAATACTTAAAAATGATGAAATTAGATTTAATTTAATTGATTCATGTAATTATATTTAGAAGTGATATTCAATAAATTTGGATTTAAATCTCAACACTAATATCAAATTATATTTTTATATTTTTTGTTAATCAAAATTCATTTTAAAAAAAATATATCAAAAATAAAATTATGAATGCATCAAGATAATGTTAAAAAACATGCTTTTAAAATCGTAACAAAAATTAAATTCAAATAAAATCTAAAAATAACTTAATCTTATTATTAAAAAATAACAAATAAAGTTTTATGTTTTATAAGAAAGAAGTATATTACTAATGAAATTCAACTTTATTTTTACATCAAAGATTTATCAACAAAAAAAAAAATTACTACAAAATTAAGAAAAAAAAATTATAAAACGTTATTATATTAATTTTAAATTTTTTATATTCTATTAAATGAACCTGTAGAAATAGAATCCGTAATTGATGTTTAAAGCTTGACAAAATTTGATTGGCCAATTTGGGTAATTTTGTCTTAATCCAATTACGATGAAACCCACATGATATTTAAACATGTTTAAAGATCGGATTATTTATCGGTGCAATTAGTGATTAGTCTAGCTCAAATCGGATTATTTGATTGGTCAATAATTTTTTTTTCTACAACAATATTTTTTTCTACAACAATATTTAAAAATGGCTTCATCATCACTATTGAGGTTGCAAGAAAATCACATATCGGATGTTATATTTAAAGAGGTAAGTAAATTGTTGTAATATTATTTGTATTACATTATCAATTTTTAGTTATTTTTTAATTATTATTATTTTGTAAATTTATAGTTTTATTATTTTATAATTTTTATATTTTTAATGTTATAGTGCTTATTATAGTTTTATCATTTATTAATTAGTATTGTTTTTTCATTTTATAGTTTTATAATTATTTATTTTTTATATTGTTTAATTATTTATTATTATAGTTATTTAATTTTTTAATTATTATTGTTTTTTCATTTTATAGTTTTATATAATTTTAATTTTTATATTATATTGTTTTTTTATTATTATATACAATAATAATTTTTTAATTATTACTGTTTTTTTATTTTATAGTTTTATATCATTTTAATTTTTATATTATATTATTTTTTATTATTATAGTTTTATAATTTTTTAATTATTATTGTTTTTTCATTTTATAGTTTTATATAATTTTAATTTTTATATTATATTATTTTTTATTATTATAGTTTTATAGTTTTTTAATTATTATTGTTTTTTCATTTTATAGTTATTTATTTTTTATATTATTTAATTATTTAATAATTATATAAATAATTTTACAATTTTGTTATTATTATTGTTTTGTTATTTTATAGTTTTTGAGTTTTTTAAATTTTTATATTGTTTACTTTTTTTAATTGTTATAGTTTCATAATATATTAATTTTTTTATTATTTGATTTAATTTAATTTAATTAATTATCAAAAGAAAACTCGTCGCGTTTTACGTTTGAGGAAATTTACATTGGAGGACCCACATCTATCTATTATCGACCACTTAAGGAAAGCCGAGTTTTATCACGCAACTCAAATTCGACGATTTTTTATACAACCCGACTTAATCAGTGCGTTGATCGAACGATGGAGACCCGAGACACACACTTTTCATTTCCCATTTGGTGAATGCACGGTAACTCTAGAAGATGTTGCGTTTCAACTTGGACTTCCGATCCATGGCGATGCAGTTACAGGCGGAAGCTTGCTAGATTGGAATGAAGAGTGTCAAAATCTATTGGGCTCGGTACCTCCAGATGAGTATGTATCTGGCTCAACGGTGAGACCAAATTTGTTGAAATCCTTTCAAAATCTTCCATTACACGCAACTGAAGAACAAATACAATATGCTGCTAGAGCATATATTTTACGTTTGATTAGAGGATTACTGATGCCCGACAAATCGAGCAGTTGGGTACATTTAATGTATCTTCCATTACTACGTTATTTAGAGCATGCGGCAAATTATAGTTAGAGTTCTGCGTGTTTGGCGATATAGAATAGAGAACTTTACCGGGCTACAGTTCCAAAAAGCCATGACATAGGTGGATGTTTAGTGCTTCTACAATCATGGGCTTGGTATCGGCTACCATTTCTTGATCCGCGCGTGGATGTTTCGGCTGTATACCCCATTGCAAGCAAGTAATAATCTTTACTATTTTATTAATTTTGTATGAAGTTGTATTTTTAGAGGTCTATTAAGATTTTATATGCATTTTAACAGGTGGAGTAGGAGTAGGAGTAGAAATTTTACAGAGACTCCGACCGACCTTGCAAGTATAAGATTGCGACTAGATCGAGTAGGATATGATAAGGTAAATATTTCGATTGTTACATTCAAGTATTTTTGTATTTAATCCATATGAAACTAATAATTTGTAATAATTATTCGTAGTTTCTGTGGATGCCATATTTCTTAAGTGAAATTACGGCATGCCTCCCATCGGATGCCTACAATAATTGTAATATATGGAAAGCAAACACAGCATTGATATGCTTTTCATATGTAGAGTGGCACCAAACTGACAGGGTGTTGCGACAATTTGGGGTGCAACAACCAATTCCTGCAGCCCCGGTGAACCTTGATAAGCTTCACAAGATCGACATGCGTGGTCGTCATGAGGAATTCTGGCCTGCGAAGCATGAACATCGGATCCATTGGTGGAATATACGTTTTCAAAAAATTCCGACAGGTTATGCGATTGTTGGTAATAATTTCAACCCGTTTGATGATTACATAGGATGGTATAAAAATGAAGGTCGGCCTTTTGTTTGTCCACCGTCGATGTATGAGGATGTTAGGAGTATGCCATTTACCGGACGAACTTCAACTCCAGTCCCTCCTACACAGGATATGGAAGCTCTTAGACCTAGCCGACAACGTGGGCGAACGCGTCAACTGGCCTCATTGAGTTCACAGCACCGAGGATGTCATTTAGTCATCCTGAACCTGAACGGGATCATGGAGTACCATCCAGTCATCGTTATTCCGTCAGTCACCCCGGATATGACGTTGATGAGTGTTACCGACCATCACCGCCAGTGACGAGGTTAGATGACCAGCTCCCCATCCTAACTCCAAGTTCAGCATATCTAACATCAATGTATTAGTTTGAAACCCCTACGTCAGCATTTGATGGTACATCATTTCTGGGTCCATCTAGTAGTCAGGTTCCCGTTATGGGTGAACTAGATGTTGCCTTCTCCAGCAGTGAGTTTCAAATTTTTGATACGGAAGAAATAACTGATGACATACAATCGGAACCAGTGGCGGTTATAGCAGGAGGTCGTGGTCGACCGCGAATACGTGCCACTGACGAGGTTGAACGACGGGTCCAACCACCACGCACTAGAAGAACTCGACACTGTTACTCTACACCACGCAATAATTAGAATAAATGTACTTTTATCAATATAACGAGAATAATGTATTTTAAATTTGTAATATATAAATTTATATGTTTTGCATTTCATGTTATTTATTTTAAATTTGTTGGAAAATTAATTGTTTTTTTAATTTTTTTATTCAGCATATGTAACTAAAATCTTAATGTTGTTATTTAATTTATAAAAATGTAATAAAATATATTATTGAATATATTTTTATAAATTTTTTTTAATTTTATATAAAATAATAATCCAAATTACATGATAAGTAAAAAAAAACTTGCATAACATTTTTTCTTAATGACAAAATATGTAAATATTACAGATTATGAAAACATGTAATTCCTTTATTGTTGATGCGAACTCTCCCCCAATGTGCCAGATTGATGCGGACATTTTCGACGGTTATGACCTTCAGTTCTGCATAGAAATAAAATTTTATTTTTTATAAAATTTTAATAATAAATTAGAATTTATTTTTTATAAAATTAAAAAATTAGAAATTTTTAATATATATTTTTTTAAAAAAAACCTAGATAGTTTTTTTTTTAATTTACAATTTTTAAAATTAAAATACAAAATTTAAAAATAAATTTACAATTTTTTTTAATTTAAGTAAAAAAAAAAAACACCAAGGGAAATCGCCACCCCATGGCGATTTCCCTTGGTGTTTTTTGCAAATTTTACGCTGGAAAATTACATGGGGAAAAAATAGATTTTGAGAATTAATCTGAAAAGAACGTTATTTTGATATATAATTTTTTTTAGCTATATTTGGATAAAAAAAAACCTAGAATAGATCCAGCACTGTTTTCGTTCTTAAAAAAAATAAAAGAGAAAGCAAAACAAAAGCATAAAAAATATATTTTATTTTAATAAAAAAAAATTATGCTTTTTTGTTGCTTATAACAAAAGCATAAAAAAAATTTATTAAACTAAAATAAAAATATAATATTTAAGTATATTGTAGGACGGTATATGCATATAAACATATATGTTTTTTGATAAAAAAAATTACAAATGTTATAAACGAATATCTTTACAAGCCACGTGGCAGATATTCAGCCTCATAGGTCTCATTGCATTTTTCTTTTTTATATAAAAACAGAGGAGCGCAGCCCATAAAGAATCCATGTTAGGCCTCCAACAGATCGAGCAGGTGAGTAAGAGAAACGTCAAACGAGGGCTACAGTTAGCTGATCATTTAATGTAGGACGGTCCTAACTAAATTTGGTTGACTCACTCCCACACTACCCGTGTATAAAGACTTTCTTGTGTGTTGTGACAACTCTTTGCAAACTTTCTTCGGTTCTTCTCTTTTTCTGTGAAGAATTTTAAGGTAAATTTTTTATGGTGAGTTTAAAATAAGTTTTATTATATATAAAAATAATAAATTTATATATAAATATGATAAATTATATATGTAACTGAAAGTTATTATGTATTTATGTAATATTTTTAACATATAAATATGACAAATTACATATAAACATGACAAATATGTCATGTATTTATGTAAATTTTTTTGTTTACATATAAACATGACAAATTACATAATTTTTGGAGCCTACGAAAGCTTATTTTAAGGAGTTTTCCTAAGAATTTTCCCTTTTTCCTTGACTTGCATGCGAAAAATTCTAGGAAAAGTATGTTAAAATAGGCTATCCGTAGACTCCAAAAATTTATGTAATTTTTTATGTTTATATGTAATTTGTGTCATGTTTATATGTAAAAAAACAAAAAAACATAAATACATGACAACTTTCAATTTACATAAATACATGACATATCTTTTAATGATTTATGTAATTTATCATCTTTATATGTAATTTGTTATATTTTATATATAATTTATCATATTTATATGTAAAAAAAATTTATATAAATATATAATAACTTTTAATTATATATATAATTTATCATATTTATATATAATAAAAAAAGCATAGCTTAAAACTCTCCCTTGCCTGCCTGCCTTTTGCCGGCTATCATGTTTATGATTTGGTGAAACTTGGAGTAATAGATTTTGTGGTCCAATATTTGTACTTACCATAAATCGATAGTCACGTCAAGTTTTAGCCGCTAAATTATCAACAACCAAAAAAAAAAAAAAAAAAATTTTTTATGAAAGATGCGAGAAGTTCACGTTGTTATCAGATATAATTTGTTTCTTTCCTTTATATGATCAAACATTGAAAATATATCGTTTCATTCATTGTTCAATGCAAGTCAGAAACACAAATTAAAAAACAAAAACAAGAATGTGAAATCATGGAGCTAGCCAAAAAGAATCCCTTTCGTTTTGGGTAGTTTCTTAATTTCTTTCCCTCTTTTGACATGAACTAAATTCTAAGTATAACTTTCGAATTATTAATCATAGAGTGGCCCAAATAAGATTGATAATTTGATATATATATATATATATAATTAATTCAATGAATCAAAATCAGTTTTCTTTTCCAGCCACCCCTATCCGTTTGCCTTGTTGTTGAACTTTATTTATTTTTTTCCGTTTTTGGTAGACAATTAATTTGTGTTATTCCAATCTGACATGGAGGCAAGAGAGATTGCTTGTAATTACTCCAAAATATAGGAAGTAGCTGGTGAGGTGAGGTCCAATCATTAATTATTAATTGAAATATTTACTTAATACAAGATTGAAAGGTGATGAAATAACACACACATCTTATTCTAATATACAAGTTGCATATAAGATGAGAAGAACAGCAAGTTGTAGGAAAAAAAAAATTGAGCAAACAAAGAAAATAAATTAACTAATTTCCTAGCTAGGTCACAACTCACAAGCTTCCAAAAGAAATACTTCTTCAAACTAATTTCTAGGTTTGCCTTCCAAAAGAATGTATTTTTTTTTTCAAATTTTTAACAGAAATATTCATGGGTGAAATCGAATTTAAATAAATAAATATATATGTTAATATCATACATAAATCTGATATATTTCGATCTATAAACATTTTTATTTTTGACTTCCAAGCAAATCAATATCATTACAAAACTACAAGTGAGAAGCTTATAGTATATAAAGATTTGTAATGTCAATGCATCCATTGTCACGATCTCATAATTTTAAAGACAAATGCATGGGAAACTGATCCCGATTATTAGTCCCAACCATTTTTTTTTGGATAAGCAAAGTTTTTATTTATCCAAAAGCAGCATGCATTGCTACATCAATACAATCAGCATAGCTGGCAAAACAAATGTACTATTTTACAATGTCTTCATTACATAGCTAAGAACCAATTATGCTATCAGTGAGCTTTTTAACCCCCATGCTACATGCAAATCTCTATTAACAGTATCATCCTTTATGGTTTTCATCCCCCCTAGTCTATAGCTAACCTCCTCCTTGATTTTCTCAAGCATTTGCATACATTGCTGAGATTGTTTACCAAACCTGCGGTTATTCCTCTCCCTCCATACATGATATATGAGAGCATTCCAAGCAATTCGAAGCACTGTAGCAATAAGAGATTTACCTTTTAGCTTCCTCTTTGCCCATTGAATTTCAAAGTCCCAGCTTCTGATGACTCTATGAAGCTTACATAGGTGTAGAATCTCCCTCCATACAGCCTTAGAATACTCACACTCAAAGAATAAATGATCTCGAGTCTCCATTTGTTGACTGCACATATCACAAGTTCCATTTAGATCCATTCCCCATTCGATCAATCGATCTTTTGTAGGGAGCTTGTTCTGAATTGCCATCCATGATATTTGGGAATGCATTGGAATATGGTAGGCATACCATACCAATCTATCCCAATCCATCTTTGGCTGCCTTGGCCTGATTTGCTGCCACACTTTAGCCACTGAAAACCTGTCCCCAGGAAATTTCCAAGCTAATCTTCCATTATTCTGATAGGAAAATTGAGCTGCTAATGGTCTCAATTGAAGGAGTTTCCTCCAAATCCAGCTACTTCCCTGGGTGATTGGGAACTACCAGAATGAGGCTTTTAAAAGCACTTTAGAATAAGGAAAGACGAATACATAAGGATAAAATGAGTCAGAATACTTATAGATTTTTGTATTATATCATATAATGTAAATTAAAATTTTTTTATTATAAAATTTAGTCTTTATTCTTTTTAAATAGAAGCAAAAAGGTAAAATCACTAATTGGTATAACGTGAACCGTTTAAAAAGCTAACGTGACATTTAATCTATGTTTAATTGATGACGTAAATGTCAAATGCTAACGTGACACCAATAAAATATATTATTTATGATGACCTGGATAAAATAAATAATATATTTTCAATATTTGATGTGACATTTTTAACAACTTGGTTATTTATTTTATCCACGTCATCTTAAAATAATATATTTTATTGATGTCATGTCAGCATTTGACATCCACGTCATCAATTAAACACAGGTTAAATACCAAATCAACTTTTTTAACAGTTTACTTAATGATTTTACCTTTTTGCTTCAATTTAAAAAAAATAAAAAATAAAATATTTAATTTTATAATAAAAAAATTAATTTATATTAAATAATATAGTACGAAAACTGCTTAAAATTTTGAAGGGATAAAATGCTCCAAATGGAAGCTAATTTTTGTGAGCTGATGAAACTGCTGGTCAATATCCATGACTTCTCCAAAAGGAAATGAAAAGAGATCTTCCAAGGATTGTAAAGCGACAGCTTGATCAATGATTGTTCTTCAAACCTACATAAGGGTTACTAATTTATATCAGCTTATTTCTGAATATACTTAATATAATCGAACTTGTTATTATTTTGGAGTTTAGTAATGTCCACTTTTTGAGCACATTTTTGTATCACAGTGCTTATATCGTTCGTATGTCAGGATACATTCGAGAAATTAGCCTCAAGAATAAGTTATCGATCTATCCGAACTATATTTGGTAATTTGTGAATAGAGATATTCATAGGTTAGGTCAGTCAGATTGACGGTCCGAAATTTTTAAAACTTTTATCCAAGCTTAGGTTGGGTTCGGGTCAGCCTGTAAGCTTGAATTTTTTTTTTATATTTTTATAATTAAATTTAAATAATTTTTTATTAATAAATAATAATTAGGGTCGGCACAGACTAGCTCGAATTGATAAAATAGATGTCCAGACCCAATGCAATACGGTTTGGGCCTGTCGAGTCAAGCAGGTAACTCAGTTCTTGAACAGGTCTATTTGTGAATATGTATTATGTTTTTTTTTTTGTGTGTGTTAATCATGTAAATATGAACATGACATAAATTATTAAGCATGTTAACATTTTAAATACGAATACAATATATGTATTAAACTTATCTTATTTAAACGTATATCATGTTATTTTTATTACTCTGTTTTTATTCATATTAAATGTATCGTGTTCATATTATATTTGAATGTGGTGTCTAAAATTATCACTTCTAATTGGAAGTCAAAACTTTATGTACCAGTTGTACCAGTTGAGCCATCCAATTTACTGGTGATAATAGTCTCAATTTTAAGTCTTAACAGTTAATATATGTGACTTTTTTTTTTTTGATAAGTAAATTTCCATTTATCAAAAAAACATCAGTGCTGCTACATGTTACAAAGCTAGTTTAGTCTAGCTAAACAAATCAGAAAATCAATGTCTTTAGACAAACATGTCTGCATTTAACCTCCAAGAATTACATAAGAACGTATTAACTGAATCTCTTTTAATCTTCCTAAGGTCACTTAACCTGGTCGAGATCATGTCTCTCACTTACTCAGTGAGGTGCTCCTCCTTTTGCTCAGTTGAGTTGAGCAAACGATTGTTTCTTTCCTTCCAAACTAGGTAGATAACTGCGTTCCAAGCTAGCCTCAATATCGTTGTGATTAGAGCTTTACCTTTGAGGTTGACAGTGGCCCATTGAAGCTCTACATTCCAACATGCAACCTGCCTTTTTAACCTACAAAGTACCATCACTCTCTGCCATATCTGTTTCGAGTAGGAGCAAGTGAAGAATAGATGATCCCTGGATTCCCTCTCTTGTTTGCACAACAAACATTTGTCATCCATTGCCATTCCCCAGGAGATAAGCCTATCCTTTGTGGCCAATCTATTTAGGATTGCCATCCAGGAGAGCATAGAATGCCGAGGAATATTAAAATTACACCATACCAACTTATACCAAGCCACTTTCCCAGCTGAAGGTCTGATCTTGTTCCACACTGCTGACACTTGGTACTTTCCCTCAGGGAAAGGCCATTTGCAGCTTCCATCAGCAGTTGTGAGAACTATTCTAGCAGCCACCTCTCTCAATTGCATGATCTTCCTCCAATTCCAACTGCTCCCACTCTGGATAGAGATGTGCCATAGAGATGTGACTTTTCATTTGATTGAAAAATCACTTTTTTTTTTCTTCCATTAGAGTCTTATCATTTGATTGATTTTTTTCGTTGTTATTCAAATTTGTGTGAAAAGCAAAAAGGTTGTAAATACCATTTCCGTGGAGGAAATCTTTATGAAATCTTATAAGCTTGTAAAAAGTTTTCCTTTTGTTAACAAGAAAGGCATGAGATCTCCAAAGACTCACGTGAGCTTTTTAAATGAATCTTAAAGGATTAAGATTAATGGGAAAAAAAGTGATGTGTGATGTATATTACAAAAAATAAAAATGATTGATTTCTATTTTTATTTTTTTTTTATCAATTTTAGAATTCATATAATATATATGTATTGAAAAAATTATATTTGAAAATTGTTAAATAGTTTTTGAAATGAAAAAGCATTCGAATGACTAAAATTTACCTAAAGTATTTCAATGTCATGGATCATGCATTCGAATTCCCTATTTAAAAATTTAAAAAATATGTTCGTTGAATATATCCCTTCATCCTAAAAGTAATAATTCTTCACTAAATATACATGGAGAGGTGTTTCAAATACCGTTTGAAGTTTATAAATACTTTCATTAAGATTCAATTCAATACGCTTTACATTCAATCTCTTCAAGAATCAAGTTGTTCTCTCTCACTCTCATTTACTGATTCATGTGTATTAAAAAATTTGTTTAAGTGCAATATTGATTATTTTCGTTTAAGCATTGTATCTTGAAAATAACTTTTCTAATAATCCATTTACACATAAGTGAGAAAATTATTACCCTTAAAATAGTTTTAAAAAAGATATTGTCTAAAATTTACTCTTCTTCAATTATTTGCATAAGAGAATTACACATACAACAATGTGGATGCTCTTATGGTCCTAGTCATCCACCAAGCAAAAAAAATAGATTGAGAAAAAACAGTAGAAAGGCATAAAAAACTAAAACTCTTAACTCTATGCCATTATTGGAGGAGTTTTATAAATAAAAACCTAAAAATTAAGAATAAGATACTTTTGGAGGAGAGAGAACATCTAAAACCTAAGTCATTGGCATTAAGTATTAAATACTAAAATAATATGATGCAAAATCCACTTCCCACACTATATATAGGTACATTCTAATTAACAGACAAAATATCTGAAAAGTTGAAACTCTTTGTCCACAAAATATCTAAAGGAATCATGCTTATTATTCTTAGATGATACTATAAAAACAAGAGCATGCTTGCTTGGGCCGCGGTCCCATTTTTTAAAAATTCCTTTACTCAAGTACGGTCCGAGCCGGAAGTCCGTTTTATTATTTTAAAAAATATTAAAATATTTTTTATAGTAATATTTATATATTTTATAATTAAAAAATATTTTTTATTATTAAATAATAATTCGGACCATAACAATCCAAATTAAAAAAAAAATTATATATAAATCCTGTCCAATATAAATCAAATGGATAATCCGATCAATGGTGTATTTGCTTCCCTGTCGATAATGGAGAATTAGTTGATAGATCTTAAAGATCTCTAAGTTTCCTTGGGTTATTAAATCAGCCCATTTTAGGTAACTTTAGAGTCCGTTACTCCATCGTTAAGAAAAGGCCAACTTCCTTCGTTTTAGGATTCCACATTCAACTTTCAGTAATTGGGTGCATTAGGCCCAAATTAAAATTGGACATGGAAATTAATTAGTAAGGTCAAAGCCCATTAAAATTCCCAAGTATGGGCCTATACCTGAAAGAGGGGCATATAACCGTAAATAAAACAAACAATGAGTGTTATTTTAATCTCACCCATTCCTTCCTGTCCTGACTCCTCAGTCCTCAGCAGCTGTCCTTCACTCTCTGGCCTCTTTTTCTTTCTCAGAAAAACACACACCTCGGCTCTAACACTTGTCTTTAAACTCTCCCAAAACCCTAAAAACAAAAATTTTCAGTACCATTTTACTTCTCATTGTTTAATTAGGGTTTTCCCTTTAACTTTTTTTTTTTTTTGCACTCTTTTTTTTCACTGTAATGCTTCAACATCCCCAATTTCCTCAATGTACCGACAGTCCCAGCCCATGAACATCTCCGACCAGATCGCCGGTTCCGGTGCCGACGATGTTTCAGCCTCCGTATCCGCCGATAACCACCGCATCGTTAGTTACGGCGCTCATCCCCTTGACGACGGCGTCGGAGTCGAGGACGTCACCACCGATCCCATCTACGTTACTGCCGCCACTGCTTCCGCCTCTGACTTGGCCATTGTTCAGCGAGTCGACGACGCCAGCCAACTCACTCTCTCGTTTCGAGGCCAGGTCTATGTATTCGATGCTATTACTCCTGATAAGGTATCATATATATATTTTTTCAATTAAGCCAATTAGGGTTTGCTGAAATGTTTGATTTTTGAAGAACCAAAATTGATGGCTTAAATTGGAAACAGATATAACTTCTTTTCACTTATTTTAAGTTATCAAAGCAAAATGCAATTTCAGAATCATACTTTTCACCTTTGCCGTTTCTATATTTTCCCCAATAACATGCACATTGTAAAGATTTTCATTTTGAATAATTTTTTGCAGTTTCATGCGGTGTTATTACTGCTGGGTGGATGTGAACTGACTTCAGGTCCCCATGGTGTTGAATTGTCATCTCAGAACCAAAGGGTAATTCTCTTAAATTTGTTGAATTTAGAAATTATTTTAGTTTTTTTTATTATTTTAATTTAGCTATATTTTTCGTATTCAGGGTGTTGTGGACTTTCCGAGATCTAATCAACCGCACAGGGCAGCGTCGTTAGATAGGTTTCGTCAGAAGAGAAGAGAGCGATGCTTTGATAAGAAAGTCAGATATAGTGTTCGCCAAGAAGTTGCTCTTAGGTGTGCATTTTCCTTCCCTGAAATGCAGTTAGTTTAGCTGGCTGTGCTTGTAAAAAATTTCATCAAATTGTGAACTAGGAAAGTCGTTTTTATTGTTCTTGCAATTGATGCTAAGAACTTAGCCTGGGAACTAGTATGGTAACAATGGGCTTTTGGGGTTTGAGGAATTACTGAGCACTAGGACTTGAACTTTATGGAGGGTTTGGTTTATACTATGAGAGATATGTTGGCTGTACCATATAGCCAAAGTAAATGATTTTTATCATAACTTTTGTATTTATTTTAGTTATCTTGCTTCTTTTTTATATGCTATTGAAAATGATCATTGCGTACATCATTAATGTTAGATTAGTTCACTGTTTTTCTGCATGCTATATATTAATGTTATAATCTGAGGATCTTTATAAAGAGTAAACTGCAGGTTCAGCCTTGGGGGACAATAAAAATAAATTATCGTCAAATTCTAAAGGGTGATAAATAATCATTGTTGCATACTCATATAGCCCGGATAGATAAGCTTTTATTAAAGTTGTATTCTCTGTTGAGGAATCTTGTTAATGAGATATTGCAATGTCCTCTAGTCTTCTACGGGCATAATCTACCATAAAATTGTTGGCAAAACTCTTTAGGATCTAGGGAGTAGAATAGTGGTGACAGATTAGCTGTTTAACAAATCAGGTGTTACAAGGAAATATTTCTTAGAACATCAGACTGTGTAAGGATGAGTTTTTCCACCCATTTACTATTACTAAGTTTAATAATTAATTCATGGATGGTCTTGATGCTTGTGACTGATCTCAGCATTGTTCATTTTGCTACAAAATTATCAAACTCAATCAACAATATTTGATAGAGCATTATATCTACAGGGAGTAAGCAGTGATCTGGCATGTCGATTCATGTCACTATGTCTTTAAAACTGATTAAAGTTGGTGCTTATCTAATGAAAGGAAGCCGTTACTTTGTAAAGAACTTTGGAATACAATTTTCAATTGGGGAATCTATATAAACTCATATTTGTAATTTCATGATCTAGAGTGAGGATGCTGTGTAATAATGCAATTTCAACTCACTAATAGTTTATTATATCCAAAAATGTTGGTGATTTAGGGGATTTATATTCTAAACTGGAAACAAAAGGTTTTAACTGTTACGTCGGGCAAGTTTAACTGATTCTGACTGTTTAAACTGTTTCCAGTTAGACGCACTTCTTATCTAGAAGAAATGAATGAAGTGTAAAAAGGGCCTCACAAAAGAGACAAGAAATTAAAGAGTTCAAAAAATGGCAAAGAATACTATTTTTCTTGAAAGTTTAATTGGCTGCTGTAGGTGCAATAGGATTATAGGAGAACCACATGGACAAATGGGAGAAGATGCCCTGTTTATCCTTTTAGGAAGTTTACATCTCTATTAATGATTAAATAACAGCATCATTAAGAAAAATTATGATATCTTGTCTTAGGGTGTTTTATTTAACTGAAATTGAATTGAGTTCATGGAAATTGAATTCTTAATATCTTATCTTAGGGTGTTTTATTTAACTGAAAAGGAACCTAGAAAACTCATTAGGGACTGTCTGTCCTTATTGACAATTTTTATTTGTTCCATAGATGGTAGTTCATGTTTCTGATTTCTATGAGTGCATCAGGATGCAGTGTAATAAGGGTCAATTTACATCTTCCAAGAAGCCTGATGGAACTTACAGCTGGGGTACTCAGGCTGATGATAACCTACCAGAATGAATTCTTAATATCTTATCTTAGGGTGTTTTATTTAACTCAAAAGGAACCTAGAAAACTCATTAGGGACTATCTGTCCTTCTTGACAATTTTTATTTGTTCCATAGATGGTAGTTCATGTTCCTGATTTCTATGAGTGCATCAGGATGCAGCGTAATAAGGGTCAATTTACATCTTCCAAGAAGCCTGATGGAACTTACAGCTGGGGTACTCAGGATGATGATAACCTACCAGATATTTTGTGAGTTTTATACCATCTTCAAGAGTATTATTCTTTGCATTTTCTTTCTAAGAATATCTGGCAAATGTGTTTTCTCTTTTACCTTCACACATACAGCACTATATTTCTCATTTCTCTCTTTTATAAGGTATTCATTTGCTAACATCTTTTTTAAAATTTCCTGGTGAAATCTCAATATAAGTTATAATAATTGGAGTTATTTTATAATGTCATTTTCTTGCTTGTCCAGATGTACACACTGTGGCATTAGCTCAAAGGCCACCCCAATGATGCGACGTGGTCCATCTGGTCCAAGGTCTCTATGCAATGCTTGTGGACTTTTTTGGGCAAACAAGGTTGGTGTCTCTGCTGTGATTGATAGTTCACATTTCTTCACTTTGTCCATTTATCTCATTTACAATGGAGAAAATTTGCTGCCCCATGATTCTGTTGCTACATTTGCCATCATAGTTCTGTTCATACATTGGGTAGTTTTAGATGTACGAGCTCCTTGAAGGTTTTTTCAATTGGGATTGATTGCAATTAATATTCAATTAAAAGGTTTAAGTGGCATCTCACTCTATTAAGCTATTGTCAAGGAATATAGGTTTAATTCGTTTACTTATGTGCTCTCAATTAATTTTCACCCAGGAATATATCCCAAATACTAAGCCCTAGTCCCTGCTTTCTACCTATGTTGCTCCTACTCTTCATTTTTCTAATTTCTTAAAGTACCTGTGTCCAACTCACATCCGGATATGGGTATGGGGATATGATCCTCCAAAGACTCTCCAAATATACATGAAAATCTTGAAAAAAATTGAACATACTTGTGTCGGACGCCGTGTCCGAAACTCACACCCGAGTAACATAGCTTTCTACCTAGATATAGTGTTTAACCTAAGATCCTGTCTCAAATGAGTCTTGTGCAACCTACCTCAATTGGCATATTCTGTAAGATACCTCTTGCATCTAACATGTGGTCTCTATTTTTCTCATTTAGTTCATTTACTTTAGGTGTGTTTCCTATTGACCTCTAGCCTTTGATAGGAATTAAGTACCCCCCCACCCCCCTTTCTCTCCCCCTACATGCAAAAACACGTATGCCCGGAATGATGGGGATGGGGAATGCTATTCCTGTCCCTGCCCTGCCCTGCCCATTGCACATTATGCAATTATATAGTATGTAATATTATCTCTTTTGTGTACATAGTTTCTGGGATTTTTCTTCTTCTATATTTCTCCGCGTTCTCCTTTTTCCTGACATCCTTCCCCTTCTCTCTCTGCACACGCCACACCCACACACACACACAAAAAATAACCCATCAAGATCAGTATTTTGCTCTTATCCATTTTTCGGGAATGGGACAGGGATAAGAACTCTTCTCACTGTCTGGGGTGGGGTAAACAGTATCTCTGATTCACGGATGGGGATTGGAAGGTCTGCCAATGTGGTGGGGACAAGAAATGCGTTTCCTCCCACTAAATCCTCCTCATTGTTTACCTCTCCAGTATTGATTCTTGCCTTTTAACTTTATGGGCATTATTTTAAAATTTGCTTTTAGTTTTGCATGTGTATCAAATGCTTTGCTTTTCCCTCTGCTGAACATTCAGCATGCTACATACTTTTGAGTTTTTAACAATTGAACTTCATGCAGGGTACTTTGAGGGATATTCCCAAGAAAACTCAGGATCATTCCCTGACTCCAGTTGAGCAGGTATGTTTCTTAATACGTAAACTTGTTATTAGGCTTCTTGACACTTTCCCGTCTCCCCTTTTATACTTTCTGTAACATAAACGTGGCTTTGCAATTTTCTTTTTTTGTATGATATAGGGAGAAAGTGAAGCAAATGACTCAGATTCTGGAACTGCTATCCCTACGGCCACACAAAGCAATGTAGTATTCTAGTAGTAGTATTGTGTTTTTTTGGGTCCAATTGAAGGCAACAAGGCCGACGATTTGTCAGCCAACCTGAGAATCAATCAACTATGGGAAATGGAATGTGTTGATGTGAAAGCATAATAATGTGGTAGTGGGTAGAAGAATTGTGTTTATTATTCCTTTTTATTTATTTATTTATTTGATTATTATTATTATTGGTTGACCTCACCTTCAGTAGCATGGTGTCCTTGTCTTGTCTTGTCTTGACCTTCGTACTTACTTGTACTCCTTCCTTCCTTCCTAGCCCTCCCGTGGTTGACCTGTTGAAGCTGAAGTTGGATTCGGAATTGGAAGTCCAGTCCAGTTCAGTCCTGTCAATTTGATTCGCATTGTCCCAACTCCCAGCAACAGGTATACAACATTTCCTTATCTACTGTGTATGCACTCTGTCATCCCAAAAAGGCCAACAAATTCTTTATCCAATTTGGTATGACATTCCATTATCCAAATGAAATAATAATTGTACATATATATGAATACCAAATTTCAGTTAATAATCATTCATTAATTTATAGTTACGCCCTCACTCACTCAGTCCTACTTTTTCCAAAAAACTCACACCCCCACCCCATTATCTCCATTCTCGATTATTATAATAACTAGAATAAAGTTTCCGTTTCGCTGGATACTTTTAATTTTTTTTATGAATTTTTAATTAGTAATAAAAAATTTATTATAAATTATATTTTATTAAATAATAATTATTTATTTAAATTTTATAATTTTAAATTTTAATAATATTCATATAATAATGTTTTATTAATTAAGAAAATTAAATTTATGATAATTGTTTATTTATAAATTGCGTTATAAATGTTTTTTTAAATGTTATTTAAATGTTTTTTTTTTTAAATGTTTAGATTTTATTGTATATTTTTATTTATAGGAGAGAAAAAATAGTAAATGAAAAATAAGGAAATAACATTGTGGTTTGCATTTTACTCTCTCGTAGGAATGATTTTCGCACATAAGTTAGTAGCAATTTCGTTTTTTTTCTCTCCCAAGCGGGTGGGGTACGGATCCTAAATCGACTCGCG
The DNA here is from genome assembly GCA_030761205.1 of Fremontodendron californicum. Taxonomy (NCBI): domain Eukaryota; kingdom Viridiplantae; phylum Streptophyta; class Magnoliopsida; order Malvales; family Malvaceae; genus Fremontodendron; species Fremontodendron californicum. The sequence goes on from JAULJL010000026.1 coordinate 18,296,763, forward strand.
AGTTAACGTGCGGATCAATCCCTTTAAATACATCCTTTAAAATTAAAGTTAAAATAATTAATAAATTTTTTTTTTAAATTTTTTTTTTCAAGCGGATCTAGTTAGGGATCCTAAACCGACCCACAAGTCAACGTACAGACCAACTTTTTTAAAAACATCATTTAAAATTAAAACAAAAATAATTAATAAAATATATTTCTTATTTTTGTTCGAACGGATAGGGTACGGATCCTAAATCAATCTGTGAGTTAATTAAAGTTAAAATAAAAATAATTAATAAATTATTTTTTTTCTCGAGACGATCAGTACGGATCTTAAATTGACTCGTGAGTCAACATGCGAACCAACATCTTTAAATACATCATTTAAAAATAAAACATAAAATAATTAATAAAATATTTTTAATTTTTTTCTCGAGCGGATCAGATACGAATCTTAAATCGACTCGTAAGTCAACGTACGGATCAACCCTTTCAAATACATCATTTAAAATTAAAATAATAATAATAAATGTTTAACTTTTTTTCGTACGGATAGAGTACGAATCTTAAATCGATCCATGAGTCAACGTGTGGACCAATTTTTTTAAATAAATGATTTAAAAATAAAAAATTTAAAAATAATTAATAAAATATATATATTTTTTAAATTTCGATCGAATCAGGTACGAATTCTAAATCGATCCGCGAGTCAACGTACGGACCATGTATAGAGCATGGTGGTCCGTTCTGTTTCGATACCGGTGGTACCGGCCGGAACATCTCACTTTTCAACTAAGTTAGTACACTCGATCTTTAATTTCGTTTTGGTTGTGATTTCGTTCTGTACCGTCCGTACTGATAGATATCAGTCTGTATCGGTCAATATCGTTCTGTATCGGTCAATATCAGTACTTTTTTTGACGAATAGCATCTTTGGTTAGGTTCCGTGAGAAAAAGAAAGAGAGATGTTTTGACAAGAAAATTAGGTATGCTGTACGGAAAGAGGTTGGACAGAGGTACGAATTTTTTTGTAATTATTTTTGTTTAGATCTAGAATTAACATTTGAAGTTTTAACATTTTGAACTTATGAAACGGGTGGGATTGAAGTGGTCCTTTTATGTAGAAGTTAAAAGTGGAAATGAGAGGAGCTATCAACTATCCAAAAAGTTTGGTAGCAGTGTAAAGTAGAGGTGGTCATGGGCCGAGTCGGGCCGCGGCCCGGTTTTTTTTCCTCTGCCCAGGCCCGGCCCTAGGTAGCCCAAACCCGCCCGTTTAGGCTCGAAACACTGTTCATTGGAATAAAAAAATAAATTTTTTTATTTTTTTATAATTAAAATTAAATAAAATAATATTATTATAATAAAAATCACTGTTCCGGGCCGGGCCGGAACATAAAATATCCTGTCCAGGTCCGGTCCGTGAGCAGGTCTAGTGTAAAGGTGATAGCATTTATTATAGGTAGCCATTGTGAAGTGTGTTTTAGTACAAGGGAGTAGTTGATCTTGTTTAAGTATTAATTTACGAAGCTTCCATGTGTTCATGGTTCTCTCTCGTGAAAGAGGCAGGCATGAAGTAGGCTTGGAACTTCGATGGGCGCTGTTTATATTGGCTATTTCAATTTTACAATTTTATATACTGATTATTTTCTTTTGAGACTACTAGAATAATGAGTTGAGACGAGTTGATGAGAGGAGCCATATACATTAGTATTAAATGTATTACTGCTTTTTTAATACATATATACAAGCTATGTTATTCGAATTCGGGTGTGAGTGTCGGACACGGTATGTGTCCGGTAGGGGTATGTTCAATTATTTTCAAGATTTTCATGTATTTAGAGGGTTTTTGGAGGATCATATCCTTATACCCATGTCCGGATATGAATTGGATATGGGTGTTGGATACGGATACGGATACTTCAAAAAAAATGAAAAGTCGGAGCAACATAGTATACAAGTGGTAGTGGTGCAGCTGATAATGGTGTTGTACTCTTCTCCTTATCGTAAAAATGGGCAGTTTGCATCTTTAAAGAAAAGTACTAGTACTTTAAGCTGGGATTCTTCACATACTGGCCTTCAAGATGGTACTCCTCATCCAGAAACTGTGTGAGTTCCAAGATTTGCACATTACCAGGTTATTTGGAAATATTTATCATGATGAACCTTTTGAAGAATTCTATCTTCAATGTGTTAAGTGTCCAGAGATGTCAACATTGTGGTGTTAGTGAAAACAATACTCCAGCAATGCGTCGTGGCCCAGTTGGTCGGAGGACTTTATGTAATGCTTGTGGGCTTATGTGGGCAAATAAGGTTTGTTTAATATAGTTCTGAATGATGCTTTCCTTAAGGATGCTTGCTTTTTGCTAGTTTTGTTGCCTATTATTTCTATTTAACAGTTGATACTGCATGCTTTTCCCCATAGTATTCTTGCATCATCTTGTTTATGTATGCCTCAGGATGGTCTTTGAATGTTGCTAATGTTGGTGATAATTTTCGACTATATTTTTTGTTATTGTGATTTATCATTTCATAACTGTTTTGTTGAATGTATAGGGAACACTGAGAGACCTTAATAAAGGAGGAAGGAATATTTCCATGGACCAAATTGAGCCTGTTAAGTGTCACGGGAATATTTTCACTTTACTAATATTTTATTTTTACGACTTGCTTCTTTTGTCAAGATTGGTTTAATGAATTATATTTAAATGGTATTCACTTGTTTCTTCCTTCTAACATGATATGAAGTTTTTGCAGGGAAATCCTCCCAAGGATGTAACAGATGGATCAAATAATGCTTCTGTCAACCCAGATGAAGAAGTATGTTTTCAGATCCTTATCTTGATTTACATGTTTTTATTTTGAAATGAAGATAAAAAAAAACCTGTGTCATGTACTACACGTCTTTCTTTTACATGGACTTAAAAAGGGAATTATTTGAACAATGTATGCTTAAGAGAAAAGGCTCTGCATTTTTCCTAATGAATCTCTGATGTAGTGCCTGAAAACACATTCTCTAATTACATGTAAATGTGATTTTTAACTATTTATGGTTGACAATTTTTATTTATTTATCAATTCATGGTGGATACTTTAGCATAATTATTGGCTTTAAGGCCAAATTCTTATCTGCCACCTCTTTTATGGATTGGTGTTAACTATTGGATTCTTGTATTTGATTGGGCCATCCCTCCTGGGTAGGACTTTTATGTCCATAGGTTTTGAGAGGAGACAATTTTCTTTAATCTTATATTTTGTGTTTTAGGTGGATTTTATTTACATATTGAAGCAACTGACCAAGATTCAGCAGAACAATCCTCAGAACTGAAATAAATTATTGAACCAGTCTAATAGGTAATATATTCTCTTTCCTGGTAACTTGCATTGCCACATGATGTAGGATTTGCATGAAAGTGCAGAAGATCTTACGAACACTTTGCCTATGGGGATTTTTGAGCAGGTATAACATTACAGTTATTTAGAGAGATTTATAATATTAGTGTTCACTTCCCAATACCTTTTTCAGTTTGAAGAAATAGATTCTTTTGAAATTTAAAAAGCTTTGTTTCTTCCTAATATAATTCCTAACATCTATGTTACTCGGACTCGAGTGTGAATGTCGGATACGGGTTCAATTTTTTCAAAGTTTTTTCATGTATTTGGAGGGTCAAATCCCCATACGTATGTCCGGATATGCGTCAGACACGAGTGTCGGATACAAGTACTTCAAGAAAAATAAAAAGTCGAAACAATATAACCTAACATCACAATGTTCTTGTTTATGCACGGTTCTGCCTTGTTCTAGGTCAATCAGAAACTGAAACATTTTGTTTTCTGGTCCACATTTAAATAAAAATATCCTATTAAACCGGAACACAGATGATCACATTTAAATCTTCTCAAATAACTCCAAAAACGGGATTATACTAATTCGCTTCAGACTGATAGATAATATCTCATAATATAGTTTTGTGATCTGCAGGAACCGCTGGTTGAGCTTGCTAATCCTCCAGATACAGAAATCAACATTCATTCTAGTTTTGATTAGATGGTTAGAACTAGCTTTGCTCGAATAATTTAAGGAGATATGGGGTATTAGATACACACTTATACCCAGTTAGTTTTGCTCATGTCTCGTGCTTCGTACAGATCAAAGTTTATGATTAAATGGAGGCAAACATAGCAGATTGTGAGTTGACATAGTTAGGAAACCGGCTTGACATTGAATCCTTAAGTTCAGTAATCAGCTAGTGACTGAGAAAGACATGCCCGCTGCTTTCAAACTGACATTAGATAACTCTGAAGGTTCTCCTCGTTGATATATGTGCTGGAATCTGTGTACAGTGTTAGGAAAACTGCCTGATTTATTTTGACTTGCAAGATTATAAAGTGCGATGCCTAGTTTTGCTTGGCTAAGGCTTTGTACTTCGTGATACCGTGACCTTAAGTTGGGGGATCGGATTAAGCAAGAAAAAAAAGGCAGTCCACTATGCTGTTAAACTATGTTTCCAACTTAGGTAGTTTCAAACTATTTTATCCGGACTCGGAGGACTGCTCATAAATTTTTTTTAAAAATATATTTGGATACATATTTAGTAATCTGAACAGGACAAAAATTTAAGCTCTAATTGTCAGGCCAAATCAAGATTAAACTGTTGATATCATATTTAAACTTGATCGAATCTTACTGGCCCATAAACACTTTTACATGCCATTAGTTGGGATAAATGAGGTGATTCAAATACCATATTTTCACCACAAAAAAGCAATGGCAAGACCAATTTTAATGAAAGAGAACTAGAGAAGATTAGATCCAATGCCTAGGATTATTTAATGTTCAAAAGGTATCACAAGAGAGGAACTTTCAGATTTATTCCTATTCCAAAATATATATTATTTAAATGTATGTACAAAATTATAGTGCTTGGTAGCTCGTATAATCTAATAGTTTTCTACCCAACCTACAAAATTTACGGATTTGAGCAGGGTGATAGAGCAAACATGATCTAACCCAGGCATTAAAAGATCAATCACCATAGAAGGCATCATCAAACAGTACACCCATAGTCAATAACCAAGCAGGCATACCTTCATATTTTTCGAGCTCGGTCCTGCAACCAGCTTTTGTTTAAAGATTAGTAACATCTCCAATTTGTCTTCATGCAAGGTTACGGGTTCAGTCAAAATGCAGTTACAGTCATACCTGTTCTGAAGCAATTGGGCATATTTGCAGATCGCATACTGTGTGCTCCATTCAAGGCCTTAAAACAATCCCTTTCTGTTGATGAGAGACGGATCTATTCATGAAAATCCTCGTATGGTGAGGATCCACTAGAAGAGTCGGTTTCAAATGAAGTGATCTCCATCGGATCCATTGGAGAAGATGGAAGTGGTTCTCTCTGTTGAGAAGATGAAGATGAACCTGAACCAGAACAAAGTTAGTCTAAACTTAATCCCTCAATGCCTGGTAGGGAAAACCTCAAGAATTACACTTTAGTTCGAAGAAAACTTAACTCAGGAATACCTTTTCTTTTTCTTTTTTTCATTTTCCATAAAAACATAAAAAAGGTGAGAATACATTAAAAGGGAAGGAAGCCCATACATACCTTTCTGTCCCCTTGAACGGAACTTCTTTGTGTGCCTCCTAATAAGTCTCTTAGCTTTGGTTATGGTCAGCTGCCTAGCGAATGGAGAGAATTCTGCTTCACTTTCACTCCACTCTCCATGGAAATCATTCTCTGCTTCACCTCTCATAGTTCGTAGCACAAATTGTTTGGCTTTGCGCCGTTGAGTGTTGAAGAGGCCCCTAATGGAAGTAACAAATCCATCACCAGCTCCATCACTTGGACGCTTAGGAAAGGTTATCGGATACGGATCAGGTTTCTCAACCTGGTCATTGTCACTGAGATTGAGGTCACTATCAGGAACACCAGTTCCACTTGGCTGTTGAGTATGTGCCTTGTCTTTGAATTTCTTACCCTACCAAATACCAAATAATTAAAAGGACAGTCAGCAGATCAGCATTCCAACCTTTATGGTTTAACAAATAAATTAAGCTTCATCATACTTGCAAATGCAGTTAAGACCTATAAATTCTAATTACTAGCATTGTTCGCCATCCTGTGTTATTATCGTATTTCATTGTGAGATGAAGCATTACAAATCTCCAAGTCATAAGCCAAATCAAAAGGAAGGAACATGTAGACCGGTGGGGCCTTAAAGTAAGAGAAGAGATTCAGATTAAGGGGATTTGCAGGTAGGTTCACCGGAGTATCATCAAGATTCCTTACCTGCATTCCAGTTACAGACTTTAGGACTCCCCATATAATATGCTTCTTAACTCGAGAGAACAGTCTCCTCCAAGTCCCAGTGAACTCCACGCGGTGAAATGTATCCATCAGCAACTTGAGATCATTTACAACAAATCTGGACCCTTCGTATGTAACTTGTAGCTCAACCTAATGCACAACAGAAATATATGGCAATAAAAACCAAAATAATGGAAATACAAAACAAGAGATAACCAATTAAAATTAACTGAACCCACCTGACTTATCTTGATATTGTGAAATTCCATCATTTTCCGAGGCCTAGATTTTTTCTCTTCATTGGATTTTCCAACCTTCTTCTCTTCCTGAGATGATCGACCATACTTAACAGATTTTGCATCTTTCATTTTATTTTTAGAGGATTCATCTTGTTGCTCAATGGAAACAAGTGGCCCACTTTTTGTGGAAGAAACGCTGGAGGAGTGAGCCTGTAGGACAAGTTCATTAGCCACAGATTCTGCAACAGTCTCTTCCCATGATCTGTCAAAAGAAGATGTTCTCCTCAACTCAGGGCCAGAACCAGAAACAACATTCGATTTTAGGTCTTGCAACTTTGATGCCTGCATGTGGGTTCCAAAAAGAGTTTTATGGAAATTACAGCATAGAAATATAAAGATCCAAAGCCTATATAGAAATCTAGTGATTAAATAAATCAATAAGTTGCCACGATACTACAAAGGCAGGGAAATATAAGGATGCTCACTTGGGCAGAACCAGCAGGAACAGACTGATTGGTAATGGACGTACAAGACACACTTGGTTTGGATGATACCTCAGACTCCTTTGTTGAGTGGTTGCCTGATGCAGAAGCATCATGGTTTGAGGAGCCCTTCTTTAGACGTCTTGCACCAGCTGTTGTGGAGACCTTCCAAACTTCCTGCATCTCCAAAGTTCCAAGCATAAGGACACTCATCAATTGCACTAAAAATTTGCTTACAGACTCAAAAGATCTGAAGCCCAAAACTAACCTGCCGTCTCTGTGAATCTTGTTCTTCTTCTGGGAAGAAATACCCCCACATCATTCTGTACATTGTCTCCGTCAAATGAATCTTAAGGGGGTATATCTCTACCTACAGCATAAAGAAATAGCCTGTCTCAACTTTTATAAATAGTAGTTCATTGAAGTCACAAATGCTTCTACAATCTAAATATAAAAATAGGACAAAAAATGCTTATTTCTAATACAAACTGCTTGCAAGTCTACACATGACAAAACAAAAGTACTATGTCAACTGTATGCTAAGCACTGAGTTAATCATATGTATCAGAAAAGCTGCCCCACAACCAACCTGGGGCCACCCCTAAAGCCATGATGCCAATATGCTCTTGCATTCGCTGCAATAGACCCTAGCTGCTCAATCATTAAACACTCTCTCAAACTCAGATCAATACATGCTTAAGGAATCAAGGGCCAAAAGCATGATCACCAAGATCCCTCTCTCTTGTCTCTGTCTACCTTGCATCTTGCTTCCTATTTTCAATCTTATTTCTCCATGATTGCTGACAGTTTTTTTTTTTTTTTTTTTATGCTTAAAGATGTATGCATCGTCGATGCATCAATTCCAAATGTCATCTTGTATCCTGCATGCACTTATTTTGACCATATTCACAGCGCCAATATAGCTATAATCGCTCACTCTGCTATGACAACCCTTTCACTTACCTTTTAGTTCCATTATTCCTCATCTAATCTGTAGGACCAACTATTCGTGGAACAGAGAGAAGATTGACAAAGTACAAGATTTTGCAATACCTATCCGTCTATAAGCATAATAGTTACCATATCTTCTCCAAAGAGATCCTACATGTATCTATGTATATGGACATCTGGATGCCCTTAAACAATGTAATCAAAGTTCAAATGAGGAAGTGGATCCAGCTAGAACAAACTTATGAACCAGGTCATGGGTTAAATCAATTTACAATCAATGAACTCACATACAGGACTCGGAGCTATATCAAAGCTAATAATGGTCTCATATGTTGTGTATTAAAGTCATTCTACATTCTAAGAATACACACACAAATAATCAATGACTTCGAAAGGAATATAAGAAAAGTGAATTTTACCTGAAAAAGCTCCAGAGAAGAGTTTCCATCCTTTGGAGCTCCCTGCTTTGCATCCACGCGAAGCATGACTTTCCTGCAACTTGGAAAGTTGATATCATGATTTTCTAAATAATTATTACTACCTTTGCTGAGGTATCTAATTATAATCCAAAATCTTCACACAGATATTTCAAAATGAAAATATATCAGAGAAAATAATCACTGCTCCCCCAACCCCCACACAACCACATAAATAACCACAAGTATTGGCATAACTTCTGTAAGCCAGTTTATAAATAAAATTTTTCTTTATAAAAATGACCATGTTCACAAAAAGATAAAGCAAGTTTCTGATAGCAGAAAGGTAACATAAACATTGGTGGCAAATCCAGTGGACCATAAGATAGAAGTAAATATAGGTGTAGGTTCTTTTGGCAGAGGACCACCAAATTGTGCATTTAAGCATTGGAATTAAGGAGGTTGAGATGAGGCGTGCTGTCAATATAACTATAAAAGTTAACAAAAGGAAAAAATTTAAATATTTATAAAAGTAGTTGCAACTAACTATAATTAGAAAAACACCTAAAGCGACAGAGTCAGGGAAAAAAGTAAGTACTTTCCCCATTCTGGAGGAGGATTCCACGCTGATAAAAGCATATCAGACTTGACATTAGGCAGGCAGTTTCTCACAACACAATACTTAGTTGTAAACTGAGCAACACCAACATCTTTGTAGTCACGGTCAAAATCATAAATCTGCATAAACAAGATAAATATAAACTGTAAGATACCATCCTCGAAAGCAAACATTATTTAAGTGCAATTCCTTATGGAATTTAAACCTCAATTAAACAATAGTTCAATAAAGAAATAACAAAGAAACCAAAATTTCAAATTAAAACAAAGCCATGGAAAGAAAAACCAATATGGAAACCCGTGTAGTCAAAGGTGCAAGGTGCAGAAATAGCAGATGCCAATGAGAAGCAAGGCACTAATTTCTAAAATGAGTAATCAATCAAAAACAACAAATTTATATTTAATATGTTAAACAAACTTCAAATATATATAACTTTGTTAATACAAGTTAAAAAGTTGATGTCCAATCATTTTCTAATGTATTCCAAATATAGGCACTATCAGACCCAATTAAAAGTCCTCATCAAACTCAAGCTCTAAGTTTCCTTCACATCCATCTTCAACAAGATATAAATGTATATTTTCGTCCTTTTCTTATTCCTGTAAAAGATACATGTATTATCTCACTGGTCAAATAAAATTACAGCTCACAAAAAATTCGAAAGAAGAGGCAGATTTTCTAAGTAGTGCCTTTTGTCTTTCAAGATCTCCACCTAGGCACAAAAAAGCAAGTACCACAGTTCTAATAAAATAAATTGTATTTTTGTTTGTTTTATCAATTCTTTCTTGATTTGCTTCATTATTGTAAATGAGTTTCTCAATAACTTTTTTCACTGATTCAAGAAAAAAGTTGTATATTGGTTCTTGGAATATTGATGATATGTAGAAAACTAACTATGCATATCTTTTCATTGAAAATTTTTATAACAAAATAAATTTACGGATTAATAAAATATTTCTTCTTTCTAATATTTACCACAATCTTTTTGATGATTCCAATATTTATCCTGATAACTTATTTTGTTAGAACTGATACTTATTTCTAGAGTAAAGGCACCTCACATGGAGGGGTGTGAGGAGCTGTTTTTTTATTCTTAATTGTTGCATTTGGGAGGGAGGGGGTTTGCTCTGTGCCTTTGCGCCTAAGCACCTGGCTTGACTACACTGATTGACCCTGATCACTGTTAGTTCAGGGCAACAAATGTATTCGGAAATACAACCTCCATCAAGAGATAAAGAAAGATACCAATTGATACTTCACTAGCATAGGCATAAAGCAAACAAATTCTTATCAATCTTCAGGAACTCACCATGTCATTTATCTCTGCCTCAGCAAATGATTTACCATCCACAAGCATGCTCCATACAACTTTGTTAATTTGCATAGAAATTCGCATTGCATAGGATGGACTTTTGTTCTTTTCTTTCTCCATTAGCCGTAGCTGAGCTGCTTTCTGCAAAGCAACCCGTAAGGATACAGATGCAGCCTTCCTAGATTTTTTTGCATTAATAAGTTCTCTCTTCAGTCCTTGCACCTACACAAATCAAGTTCATATTGCTTAAAATCTGTTGTGTACTAAAGAATAACAACCAATCCACATGGTATCTTAGAAGACCAATAGACAAATAGGCATATGGAATCTTAGAAGACAAATACACAAACACAAAATCTATGCCCAGACTGTAATATGAACCCATGAATAAAAGATGTACTAAAAAGTGCAGATAACAGGAGATACAGTAAAAAAAACAAACAGAGAGTCTGCAGCATTTACAGCAACTCCAAAATGCCTTATCAAGGTTCACTCTTATCCCAATAGTCAGCCTCTTTAACCCAACAATGATCCTTTAAGGTCCAAAGTGCATTTTTTAAAGAAATGCCAGATCCGCAGAATTATGTAAAATGTAAATCAGTGTCACCTTTTCTAGATTTGATGATTCTGTACATATAGTTGGAGTATCTTCCTACATTCACGAAGTTATACTGAAAATAATAGCCCAACAAAGGATAATAGATTATCCCACATTGAATCTCAGTTTCAAGGAAATTATCCTCGATTCATACCATTATAGATACACATACTTTGAGTGATGGGTATAACCCAGCTGAGAAAACTCCTTAGAAATTGGTCCTGATATGAAAGGTATGCTAAGAAGGAACTGAAAATTCAGTCTTAACCAGTAAGATAGTGTGCATCTTAGTTAAACTGCATATTACTAATAATTACCTCCAAGAACCAGTGCATTCACTGCAGAAAGAAATTTATGGGATTCATAGGAAATGTATTTCCAGGAATAGGGACCATGAGAGATTTCCCAGACAAGATGAAGTGGGAATCAAGCACATGTACTAAATCATTTGACCTATCAATGTTTCAAATCCAGTTTTTTCACACCACATATTAAATGGAGTTGAAAGTGAAACACAGGAAAGTTCAGCTCTCCACTTTTCTTATATGAGTTCGCTTATAATATAGCCCCCCTAACAATATTAATCTTTTAAATTTGAGAAGAACATTCAAAGAGAGCATAACTCCGCAAACATGGAAACTTGATATTTAGAGATTGTTGACAAGGTTCGCTTTCTTACCAATATAGATCTCTCACTATTTACCATCCACCAATCACCTTCCTTTTCCAAATGGTCTCCTGAAGTATCACAATGAAGAGACAACTTCTTAATGTCATTGAGTAGCAACTTCTGCTCCCGTTCTTTCTGTTCAAGGGTGATTTTGGCAAGTTCCACCTCTTCAACACCATCAGGAACCACCTCATCTGCCTCCTCCCCTACATCTTCATCATCTTCACCAGGACAAGAGAGACTACTTTTCCGAGGCCTTAATTAAACATGTTAATTGCATTAAATTTGGAAGAATATACCAGTACTAAATACCAAAAAATTCTTTTGGTGCAGAGATTATGCAACTGATTTAAGTAATTAATAAACATAAGAGATGATTGCATCCAAATGACAGATATGGTGAATGTTGAAGAATAGGTTATATTTTAAAAAGATCAATATAAGACTATTAGGTAACAAGTGTAAAGCAACTTTGAGTGATATTAATAGCAAATATTAAACCAAAAAATACATTTATTGTTTTTAGATAGTTTGAAAAAGAGCCTGGTAAGGTTAAGAAAACCCAGCTGCTAACCATCCTTATACTCGGTCTAACATAGCTATACTAGATCAAACTAACCAGAAAGAAAAAAAAAAAAGATTTCATTTATCATCAAGCACAGGAAAATAAACACCAGCAGGAAAGGAAGTAGAGTAGCTAGTCTATACGAGGCAAAAATGCTTTATACATACTTGTTAAACAAAATGATGGCAACCCATGGTCAAATTGATCTTTTCATGCCAAATTTAACATTTGGATTTGGATCCATCAAGGGTGTTCCGCACATATCAAATCCATGGGTAGGCCCCACTTTTGCAGGTGGAAAAAAATGATCTTGTCTACTAGAAACACTATTATAATAACACCCATTCGCTGAATCTTGTTGTTTTAAAAGAAAAAAAAATGGAGAAACAAAGATTTCTTTTAAAGCCCAGCATTTGCCAACAGATAGATCCAACCAGGCCAAAGTACATGAACGTGCGGAAACTCTTACAATTAATAACCACACATTTAATTTCATAAAAGAGACATTCTTCTGGAAAAAAAAAAAAAACTCAAAGAAACAAAAGGACAAAAGCTGGGGCATGTACTCACTTGGGAAGCCGAGCAAAGAGAAGATTGGTTAATACATCCAGCATAACCTGAAACTGACGAGATGTCATGGTAGCTGTTATGTTGCGAGAGTTAAAGGTGAGATCCTTTAATGGCTTCACCTGCAACAGAGTGAAAAAGAAACATATGCAAAATTAATAGAAGAGAAGTCTAGTGCTCAATAAAACTGCCCAGCATTAAAGTGATTTACTATAAAAGATAGCAACTTCAGACTATGGGTTGGTCTCTCAACAATCTAGACTCTCTTTCAAAATTTTGACAAGTTGTACTTTGCCCAACTGAGATGTTCTAGTATTATTTATTCTAACTGTGCATCAAACAAATAGCACTCTCCTATTATTTCTCCTCATTATCTTCGTTTTTGTTTTTAAAAAATCAACATTTTCCTTCATGAAATATTTAGTTTTAATACTTTTTTTTACTATTAAAATACATCTCTTTTTACTTATAATCAAATACTTGGACATAGACATCTTTGCAGAAACAAATACCTCGAAAATGTCACATACCTTCAAGTCTGGGGTTCCACCTTTATGCCTTGTGTATCGGAAGTACATATCACAAGGCATAAACACTCTTTCAAGTAGAGCACCAGTACGCTTGACCTTTGGAGAACTTCTACGAATTTTTGGAAGCCACTGTAGTCCAGCCCCAGGATCCACGTCAGTTGGTGCAACATGAGCCTGCACATGCTCCAGCATCACAGAAAACTCCATGCGTTTCAATGTCATGTCATGCCCACCTTCAGGAATATGAACATTTCCAGTACCAAGTGCTTGCTCAATCATCTCATGGCCAACATGAAGAACTGAATGAAACGATCGAGCTAAAACACGACCACTAACAGCAGCGAGAAGAAATCTCCCCTGATAGGCAGAAAGAAGTAACTTTACTGAAAACATGACTAAATTAAGATGACGGCCATCAACAAATCACTAAGAAGAGCAACACAAAAAAAAATATCATGCAGATCAGAAAGTACTGTAAGACCTCCCTAGCATATAGCTAGTGAACTCAGGCAATGGTTTCATAAGTATAAGAAATGCTCTGAACATTTGCAAAAAGAAAGAACACGCTTATAAGATGCAAAACTGTCACAACTCACATTGGCTTCTTCAGAGTGAAGATTGAATTGAGGCTCAATGACATTCACCATAAAATGACGAGTCCCTTCCTCTTCGGAATCATTGACCTTTTCATATTTTGCTAGTGCTACAGTAAAATATACAAATCTCAGCAGTAACTTTTGGAAGTAAAAGAATCATGTTTATGTAATTTAGCAACATCATGATAATTATAACAAAAGATTTGTCTTTGATGCAGCTAAAATCCATGGCAGTTGACCAATGAATTCAGAAATACAAAACCTCACTAGCATTAATGGAATACATGCATCTCAAACTTAATGTATCAAACCAAAATCTCAATGTAAGCTTGAGACATACCAACTGCAGCAGTAGATGAATTTTCCAATCCAACTGCATGTGATAGAGATGAATGTGATCCTGATGTCTCCACGTGCTGAGAAGGGCTAGGCACACCATGGTTGGTAGAAGGGGACTTCGAAGCATCCTCTTGAGGCATTTCAGGTTCACCAAGTTTCTGGTTCTCCTCAACTAACTTCCTCTGTGCATACTGCCGAGAAGGAGAAGGCTTTTGAGGTTCAAATGCTTTGGATATTCCACCAACAAATGACCACACAGCATCTCGATTCTCTATGGTCCACAACAGTTTAAGGCCGTAAACAAAAATACGCTGACAATTATCAGCTATAACCACATTGTAACCATCGTCATCACTAGGATCTGACCGTGCATGCTCATCACTCTCACTCCCATTCTCAAATTCAGATCTGACATATGTCATTTCAAGATTTTTTCTTCCAGCCTCTTGCCATGCCAATAACCTTGCAGGATCAGCCTTTGGGGCCTGCCTCCTGATTGTAAAATAATCAGATGACAACAAAAATCCTTCATCACGATGCTTCTCTGTGCAACCACTCATATAATTACTTTTTTCACTAGGAACTCGCTCCATGGATACAGACTGAGAAGTTTTCCTCGTCATTTGAACTACTTTTGTGACACTAGTGCAGTCTTCTTTGTTTAAAAAAACCTTAGGCATATGAAGGTCAAGCCCCTGGTATACAAGATCAAGAGGATCACGCTTGCATTCAAAAGTATATTTTTGCTTACCCCTACTGTAACAGATTTCATATTTAAGCTTTGTCATACTAAATGTCAGTCCTTTTGCTGGATCATCATCATCTAATGTCATATGCTTTATGCAAGTAGGCGTAGCATCTAAACGGAGCATAAATTCTGTCATCACCCTATCTAAAGACAAGTTTCCTGATCTAGGAACTCTTGGAACTCCAAAACGAGGCCACCGAGAGAAGGAACGCAATTTGTGGGGAGGAATATAGTTCATATTCCAGAACTTAACTATCCAAGCTAGATCATGTGCACCGACATTCACTGTCGGTGAAGCAATTGAAACATTCCCAGCCTTACACTGTGCCCCATTTACAGTTCCATCCAGAACAGGGCAATCTGATGCTGAGGCAGATGGGGATTGTTTGTCCAATGAGGGAAGCGGGGGTTTAAGAGAAAAGTTCCATCGGAGGGAAAGTGAAGTAGATCTGAAAGGATCAAATACTTTCTCCCTAGGCTTCCCTTCCATAGGAAGTGCAAACAAATAATGATTCATGGGATTACCAGACTCGCATTCCCAACCCATTGTAACCTCAAGGCTAAAGACTGGAGCTTCAAGGAAAGCACCAGATGCACTGGTAGGAAGTTTTAAGCTTCGACTATTTACCAAACTCTCCAAACTGCTCAAGAAAATTTTAAAATCCTTTGCAGAAACATACACACGGCCATCTGATTGCTGGATCTCCATAGAACCAGAAACAATTTGAAGTTTGTCAAGCTTTTCATAAGGATCAGTAGTTGCAAGAATGTTCCATTTAGTTTCAGAAAAGAATAAGGTGATATTTCCATGAATGTAATTTCTCATTTCATCCCACCATGGTAAGCTCCGCTCCTTTTTTGGCGACTGTGGAAGACCTGGACTCCTTTTGCTTAAATTAGCCCTACGAAGTGCCACAGTGAAAGCATAGCTTATGTCAGCAAAAACAGGTTCATATCCCACCCCAAAGGATACTTCCGCTTTTTTAAAATGTATAGGCAAATCGGAGTATGTTTTCATCGGTGGAGTGGTACCACTAGCTGAACGAAGCACGCAGACCTTTCTCCATCTCCCAATGAAGACATCATGGGAAATTTGGGGCTGAAAACATGTTGCCTAATTTTCAAAGAAAATAATTTCAATCAGAGTAAGATCAGCAACCTTACACCCTCCCTTTTTTCCAAAAAAGACATATAAAGAAAAATTTTCAAATATGATTATCTTTGCATTTAGAATGGGACGAGGAAAAAAAAAAGGGAGAGAAGGGGGTTAAGCTTAGGAGTTTACCTGCTGTGCTAGCACAACACGGCCTTCACATCTACCAGAAATTGCAGAAAAAAGAGGAAATGTGTAATTTCTTAACTGAACAACTAGACTGCCAGTGTTTAAGAGAATATTACTCCCATACAGACGGGAAAACGGTATATTGCTTCCACAACATACTGGATCAAGCTGCTTTAGGACCTCTATCATCCCGTCATCTCCACCATCAATCCTTGTCAAGGTCACATCTAACTCTGTAGCTGAAATGGAAAGAAGAGAAGTTCTTGCAGTGCTTGGCTTAAAACCAGCCTGAAAACCTTCCCTACAGGCACCTGAGCCTTCCGATTGTTTTAGCTTCTGACATGCCAAGTAATAGGATCGAAAAGACTGTCTATATATCTCTTCTTGCATTTTTTCAATTGCTGAAGGATCTTGCACATCAATCTCAGCTCCATTATGGTGAATCCTTCTTTCACAAGCAGAATCATTAGTTTCAGCAGTTTTAGGACACTGGTTGGCCAAAACATAATCATCAAGAAATTTCAACCTAACAGCTAACTCAAAGGCCTCATTCTTCATTAGATGGTAATGCTCATCAAGCCAACCCTGGATCGGTTCTTCATCAATATCAGCAGTCAGCTTGCGTATGCAGAACTTCACACATCCAAATTTTGTTGAAATAGACTTCTTAGATTTCGAGCTTTCTTTTTTCATGGGAAAAATTAGCTGAGTTTTAGCAGAAGTTATAAGCTTCAAAGCTCGCAACATCTCCTCAACAGCATCATCAATGGCACGCAACTCCAGCCTGAAAGGCATGCAAATATGAACATCAAGTGCTTGAACCACCCAATCCCACACAATGGCCACTGGTACTTTAGCATCAGATGAGCTGGAAGCAGTGGGAATACGAGAAATTTGCATTCGGCTGCTTCTGAATATCTGGGCTCCATTGAAACTAAGCATCAGCCCTTCAAGAAGTACTCCTATGCGGGCATTCTCGGAGAAAATTGACTGAACCTGCACAAGTGCATCAACTCCATCTCCAACTTCAGCAGATATACTCAGCATCTCCACATCAACAGCAAATATAGATTCTTTTTTCTTTGTTTTATCAAGATGACCCGATTCACTCACAGTGACTTCTTTCTTCTGCTCAGCATCTTTTACACCAGAGATATTATCCATGTGTTCATTACAAAGTCCCTTAACCTTCTGATTGTTAACCAGTGCTTTCAGTTGCAAAACAAGTTCAAACAAAGACAGATGAGCGTCAGGCTCCCATCTGATGGAGATATCAGTAGCACTGAACAGAGAGCAAACAGCTATCTCCTTAAGGCCACCGGAGCGTCGTACAAATTTTGCATTCTGCATGTCAAATAATGCAACTTTTGTGTCTGGTTTATCTTCTGCAAGATGTTCCTGATAGATGGATCTGGCTCTTTCAAGTTCCACCTGTGTGGATTGTTTCTCCTTGTTCACACACAAACTAAAGTGAAAGATGTCAAGCAAAAGAGAGTATTTCAATTTCTTGCCCTGATCAGAAACCGTGGACATTATATTTGCATTTCGTGGTGTACCATCAGCTGAAACACTAATAACAACTCGACCACCTTGAGACCCATAATTTACACGCTTGGGATCTGCAACAACTGTGTTTTCCAAGCAAGTGTCACCACAAAAACTAACTGAACAACGTTCAAGATTAAATTTTAAAAGTCGAGTGCCCTTCCCTGATGGTTTTGATGAACGCCCTGCCCGGCTCTGTGTTGCTTTCTTACCAGCAGATAGATTTTTGAACAGTGCTTGAAAGGACAAAGCTGTTACTATAAGTGATTCAACACGCTTAAATGTTAAATAAATGCCCATTCCAGTCACATCAGCAGAAAGAACTAATTTACATCTAGGGCCATCATCTTCAGATGATTCCATGTCCTTTTTTCCCCAATCTAGACTAATCTTTGCTATATGCAGTAAGGAACCTGAATTTGATTCCACACTGAAAAGGCTTTCTTTCAAGCATTCTTGATATTCATCTGCCATATGCAAATTCAGCTCACCAAGTTCCATGTGTACTGTGGTTCCTATACTTGAAATGTTGTTAGCAAACAGATGTGATGACTGTGAGCAGCCCTGCATTAGATCAAAGTCAAAATTGGTGTCATAGTCATTGCTTTATTCCAAAAGGCAAACACAAACCAATTAAGGCATACAAACTACAAAGTGAATAACAACAAAAAATAAAGAATAATTATAAAAAATAAAAAACAAAGAACACAATGAACATAGAGTCTCCTTTCAGGACCTAACAGAAAGAGATCCAGTACTTCTCGGTCGTTTAGTAAAGGTATGGGCCTTAGATTAGGATTATGGGCTAGTCCTTTTTGTTGATTTAGCTGTTAACACGAATTTATCAAGGTTGGAAGCAGGGATACGGGCTGCTAGAAGGGACCTCCCACATCATGTTAATTAGAATAGCAAATAAATTATAAATGTGACTACAGATGGAATTAAGATATCCTACACCCACATATATAAAAAAGAACTTCTTAGGTCTGTAAAACCATCATAAAGATACATGCACATTGGATGAATTCTTTAATTTCCTTTGTGATGGCCCAATGAGCAACCTGTTCATATTAAGAGTTTGATAAACAGTTGAAGTAGGATTCTTCTTTTAGCAATATGCTGATTATAATTGGTGCTAATTTTAAGTGAACACAACATATTTTTATTATATAGACTGCCACCATGGTTCCCACCACCTGGTAGCAAAAACATTGGCTTCACAACACTACAACCCAGAACAAAAAAGCACTTGACTAATGCATCAGAAGTAATGTGCTAGTAGAATAAGTCAAATACTTGGCATGATTATCTGGCAAAAAAAAAATTGGATGGTTAAGATCAACTGAAACTAAACTACAACTAGGAACTAAAGAACTCTAATCTGCATATAAATCCTACAATACCAACTATGTTCGGCAGAAAAACGTTACTAGAGGATTATGCACCTTCAGATATAAAATCATGTGCTACATAGCACAGCATGAGCTGCAAGATGAAGGCTCAGCCATTTCCTAGATACCCAATATAAAAAAGACAAAGCATGTTGCTTACATGATACAGTGGCACACCACTGATACTATAAAGCACAATTGTCATCTCAGGGGCTGAGACAGTACATGTCCACATGAAGGCTTTGGATTCAGTTGATTGTGGCTTCTCGAGAGTAGAAGTTTCCTCTTGAAGAACCATTCCCTTCTTTTTGGAGGACTGCAACCTCAACCATGGCTTTAATCTACTCGTTATAATGTTGCACTGAGTCCCTCCAAGCTTAACATCAACTTCAACTCTAACTGGTGAGATTGGCTGAAAAGCAACAGCATTAAAAAGAATAAGCCACTGAACCAACCCGATAAATTATAAATGTGGCACCGACACTATGTTTAACAACTCCATATGTTTCCAAAAATATACAGCTACCAAACAAAAGTGAAATAAACTGGTAGTAGGAGAACTAGATAGAAATGAGAGGGAAAAAAGCTTCCTTATTCCCAAACAAAAAGGGGGTGGTGGCAACTGGCAAGAGTGAGTCTTTGAACCAGGCGAGTGATCTGATAATATATATAAACTAAAGACAGAACAGGCTAAGTAAAAATAAACACTAGAGTAAAGTGACCTCCTTCTCAATCAGATAGAAAGCCTACTACTTATCTCCATCATTTAACAGGGACCAAAATTAAAGCAGTCAACCGGTTTTAGCCACCCAAGTTGACAATGGGAATGAATAGAATAAGAAAACTAGAGAAGTTGGAATTGGTAAAGGTAACTCTACTACCTAGTTTTCTTTTCATTGCCAGGATGATCTTCAAGAACCACAAACCAGCTAGTTCAACCAGTTGAATTGGGAACCATTCACCTATCCGGGAAATTTGACTCCCTGGACCCGTGTTGGGCCTAAAATGGTCAAAACCAGTCCCTATCTGGGAAACTAATAAGGTTTTTTTCTTCTAAAAAAAGTTGCCTACCTGGGAAATTATATGGTTTTTATTTTATGAAGTCATTGCCTTTTAAAGGCAGGTCGAGTTGGGTCATATTCAGATTTATCTTTTCCCAGTGGGTATGAGAGAAATGCTAAAAATCGTAAAGACCACAGTTGGGTTGAATTGGTCAGGTTTAGGTGAAGATTGTGTATTTTCTATTTGGGTTCAGGACCTTCAGGTTAACCAAACAAACTTTGGAACATACACCAAATCACCAACACAAGGCCCAGCCATCCAAATAGAAATGATTCAACCACCAATCCCCAAAAGAGCATAACAGGATATCAACTACTATTCATTTTCTACAGAGCTACAATGCTAGACATATGACCCACATAAAATGCTGATGCCAGGTCAGATCCAAGAATTTCTGATTGACTATTAAAAATGATAGTTTCTGAATTCATACTCATCTGAGATCGCTTGGTAAAAGACAGGAAGCAAAGTAACAACAGAACAAAGTGGAAACTTGATGACAGCATTTTGCTGTCAACACATATTTTTACCTGTTGTACCACACAGACAGAGGGTAGCAACTTGACAAAGATACCAACCTGACATGATTGCACAGGACTTGCCTGTATTGGAATGTAGACAAAAGAGACAACATCAACTTTCATTATCTCCAATACAGAAGAGCCAGCTTCTCTAAGAAGCTGAAACAGAAAGGAAAAACCAAAGTCAAATAATAGGCCAAGATGCTTATAGTAAAAATTAAAACACAGAGAGCTGCAACATCAATAGTAATGGCTATACATGTATCTCACTGAAATCCAGCTGAATATCAAGGCGCATACTCTCCCCCACATCTTCAGTTGATCTTGATTTGATGCTTTTCAATTGAATGCCCATGATGTTATTCTCAACAACAATATCATGTTGCCGATGCACAAATTTCACATCTAGTTTTGGTAAGTTGAAGCAAATCTGTCTCAAAAAACAAATAAATGAATTGAGTAAATAAAATAAAATACACCTTCCCACCAGTGCATTCAAATAACTTGAGCATTGCCTATCTTCTTCACTTTTAGTAAGATATTATCATGTATTCAAATAACTTGAGCATTGTCTCTGAGCTACACTTTCAATTCTCAGTTCTCACTGTTCAACACAAGACAATATGGCTTCATCAAACAAACATTCATCCTCTTTTGTAAAGTTTAGAATCTCAATAATGTCCCTCTTCATCGGAATTCTTTACTTATTTAGTTTCTTCCATTCTTAGCTTCCTTGTTACCTAAACGTGCTGGCAGTCTGTTCTTAAGCTCACCAACACTAAATCAAAACAGTTATTTCAAGCAGGTTGGAATTACATCTTTAATTGCTCAATCCGGTAGAACATTAAAATAACAATTTTCATGATAGCTAAGGAGGTAAAACAATCATGACCAAGCCCAATAATAATGTTTTGCATTCTAATAATGAAGTATTGCATGCAGATGCTTCTAATCTTTGTATCCAATAGTAACTTAATTAGAAAAAGGCAGCCAACCTTAGAAGACAGGAAAACATATAGCAAGCTTATCTCTATTGATGAGTAAAAGTACAAACCTTTTCTGGAAACATAGAAGTATACTTTGTCAATGCTAAAATTGCGGGTTGTTTTTTCTTAGGCATTTTAGTGGTTACAGAATCAGCAGTTGACCCTGTAACTTTATCAGTTTGAGAAAAAACATCCGGCGCTTTTTTATTCTTTGAGAGCAGCTCCTCATTGAGGTTCACAACAATCTCTCCACAGTTAATGTCCACATCTCGAACAACTACACCGGCTTCCCTGCATGCAAATTAAACAAATAGAGAACATTTTAGCACATAAAGCAAAAGCCAAAACAAGAGATACATGCTTAAGTGAAGAATATGTGTATGAGAATCCCAAGGGAGTGTAATGCAAGAGTTAAAAATTTACCATCATTAACCGACCAACAAACTTATGCCAAATATAATGTGCTAGAATGGTTTGGCCACTCTAAAGAAAAATCCAGAAAGAAAAGAAATACCTATCATGGCCAAATTCACAAGAGAGAGAGAGCTCGTCACAGCTAAAGGGAGCAGAAGGCTTTTCCATAGTGCCAGAGAGCATCTGAATAGCGTGGACAGAAATGGGTAATATGTGTAGCTTAACAAACAGATTGCGTTTGGAGCCACCATCCTTAGATATATCTACTTTGAGTTCCTCAACTTCAACAGCTGCTTTAGGTGTCTGCATAGTTTCAAGATACAATTAACTAGAGGAGTATAAGGACTTATTAAAAAAAAGGACAACAGAAAAAAACGATAATAATAAAAGTATACATTGGTATTGGATCTATGTGAAACTAGGGCATTCAGAGATTGTCGAACCTTAACTAGATGATAAAGCATAAATGACATTAGGTGTCTGAACAAGATCAGACTCTAAAAGTTCTTTTTGATCAAATGAACTAACAAATATGTCAAACAGAATCATACTCCAAGACCAATTGAGGTTTCAAACTGTGTAGACATGTGAATTATGCAGCAATGCAGGAACCAACAAAAAGTTACTACTGAATTTATTATTTGATAACTCACAATCAGAACAAAGGTAGCAATCGAAAACCATTAACATTACACATTGTCCCCCACCACTCCCCTAGCTCCCCGTTTAACATTTATTCCAGAACACACACAACACAGACACACCTCCAAAGCATTAAAAATTATGTGCTGAAAATGAATTATGCAAAAGGTGGATTACTATTTAAAAGGGAGAAAAAAAAAGGTCAAAGACCAGTTACCTTCAAAACCAAATCCGTAATAGAAACTGACAAAAATCTTGCAATGTTAGCTACAACCATCCACTTTCCCCTGCCGGAAGTGCGAGGCTTCCGGGATTTAGCTTTCTGAGAGCTTTTACTTGAAGGCCTCAATACAACTTCCAAGTCACATATTAACACCTGCAGCTTTGGATCCTTAGAAATAATGCCAGCCCCAAGTTTAACCAAGGATTGGCGTAAACTGAGCTTAATTTCACCCACTAATATGGACTCAACAGCACCCTGAAAATTATCCAAGCAATAAAAATGTGATGAACACCATGAACAGGCACGTAGGTTTCGAAATAGTAGCTAGAACAAAAGGCAAGAAATGATACTAAATTAATAAGTACTGAAACAAATTCAGATCATTTAAACCAGATAGCCTTCATGATGAACACCATGAACAGACACGTAGGTTTCGAAATAGTAGCTAGAACAAAAGGCAAGAAATGATACTAAATTATTAAGTACTGGAACAAATTCAGATCATTTAAACCAGATAGCCTCCATGATTTTAAAAGGGGGTTTTTAATTTTTTCTAATACATAGGATTGACTTCAAAAACAACCACCTAATCCATTTATAAATAGAAAGATCAGGAATGAGAGTAAATCTACATACCAAGCCATAACTATACCATCCAACTCATTATTTAACCCAATATATTCCAGTAAAAGAAATTCAACTTAAAGACATACTTAACTCTTGCCTGTGCCTCTTGAACATCCATTTAGATTTATTTCCAATGAAAACACTCTCCACCCCAAATTAAAACAAAATAAAAAATAAAAGATTTAGGATGACCAGGTTCTCTACATACTAACACAAAAAGATTTTACAGAGGGAAAAGGTGCACCTTGCAAACCAAATCCAGGACAAAGTAATGCATATAAGTTGACAGCAAACAAAGCAGCCCGTCATTGCAATAATATGCCAACTGGTATGGCCCATCATATAAGAGACAAATACCAAGAACTCAACCCCAAAGACACAACATTAAAGAAAACTTCAACTTACAAAGGTCCATGCTACTCTTTAAGTGAAATTACTCCATATTATCCTCTCAACCAAAATCTAGTCCAAGACCTACTTTGTGCTTGGTAGGAAAAAGAAGTGGAATGATAGAAAGGTGCAAGAGAAAACTGGAAAGAAAAGAAAAAACACTTTTCTAAAATAGGAGAGGTAATCTATTGGGAAGAATATGCGAGCCACCAGTTTTTGCTATCCAATTCATTACTACCCATCTTTCCAATTTTAACTGAATTGCCGGACTAGAAACCAGAAAGATTAGGATTCTATGTACTTAACCTCCCTCCCCCCCTTAGATTGAAAGGAACATGAAATAGTTTTGGTAAAACATCGGATTATGAAATAACGAAAAACTCATGACAAGTATAAACTATCTTGTCATAACTTTTCACTTTTTCCCCTCTCATTCTTCCATCCTACCAAACAAGTAGAAGAAACATTTATCATTGCATCCACTTTTCTCTCCTTCCCAAGCACATTGATGAAAATATAAATTACTTTTTCTTTCTCGCATCTGACTTTCAATCTTTTCACTTTTCATCCTTTCTGACAAGATAGTTTAATAAGTAAATTGAATAACGCTTGAAGGAAAGTTAAATTGTTCAACAATATAAGGACTCTCTTATTAGTGACTAGCAGAGGCTTTAATAAGTAAATTACATGTATGAACCCTAATTTAACAGAACATTGAATATCGAAACAACCAATTGAAGTACAAGAAAAACCTTATTGAACTTCACCACAACATCCCTCAAACATTTCCATCCACCAACACGGAATCCAACAGATGCTCCAACTATCCTGCTTAGAATCCAAGCCAGCAACCTTGAAGCAAATCTGCAAAGGCAAAAAATGTATAACAGAAGTTTTAGCAATCACTTATGGATCATCGCTTCAAAGTTCGAACAGAATAGAAGCATTAATTAAGAAGTAAAAAGCAAGGTAATACAAAAACAACTCGGATACATAAACAAATTTAAACGCAACAAGTGAAAAGTGGAGGGTCTTACATGAAAACCATCCACAATGTGATGGAAATCATCAACAATCCGAAGAGAAACTTAACAGGAGAAGCCGCCATTTTTCTAGTGGCAAAACTGCAATTCTACAGAACCGTAGAAAATCCGATCAAATCATCCAATTCGAAAAAGAAGACTAAGCAGTGGCAAAGGTAACAGCCTCTGAACATAATAACACTACAAAGTAGAAGAAAAGGAACAAAGGAGTCGACGAAACCCTAAAGAAATTGATTGTCCAAAAAATGGAAAGCGATCGGAGAGATTAGTTGAGGCAATGAGACCGAATCTTCGAGGATCAGCGATCGGAGGGGAGAGTGTTGACATGAAAGAAGATCCGATCCATGATGTGCTCGGTGATCAAATGAACTGACTGTTCTTGTTCTTTATTTCCGGTTTTTTTATTTTTTTATTTGGGGAGTAGCGAAGGGTGGGATCGGGTGGTGTGAGGGTGCAAGGGGAGGATGAGTGTGTTGGGGTTGGGGGGGGTTTCTTGAGAAACGTGAATGGGATGCCCCCTTTTAAATGGCGAATGTGTCCTCGGGAGATGGTTGGGGAGAGTCAACGCCTCAACGGTGCGTTTTGATTTGGGTCGGCACTCAGTTTTCGGTTCTGAGGAGGGACTGCGTTACCTATAAGCAACGTGGATGTGTTTTCGTGGCTGAATCTGATTGGTCCAACAAGGTGGTTAACATTTGCTATTATTTTATAATTTTTTGTTTTCTTTATAACATAGAAAAACAAAGTCCACAATTTTAATATTCTTTCAATTCAAGCTATATTTTATTTTAATAATTTTTAAAATTTATATATTTTTTTTAATAAATGTTTTTTTTGTCAAATAACAAAATCTCATTATTTTGATTTAATTGTTCTTATTTATAATTTTTTTAATTACCTCTCTCATGTATGGATTTACCTTTGATCCAATAATTATAATTAGTGTTATCAATTTTGATGATCATATTTAAATGAAACCCATAATGCTCGTTATAAAAGTTTTTGTATCCTAGTAATCATTTTTTTTAAATATATTCTTAATTATATTTTTCACATGCATTAAACAATGCATATGATTATAGGTACAAATATGCTTGAGTTCAAAAAATATTGAAGTTTTGCATAATTTATAGGTACAAGCAATGAGCACTCCAAAAGTAAAATTGTAAATGAATGAAATTAATGTGAATGAGTGTATCCTTAAAATAAACTAGGAAAAAAAAATTAGGCTCGAATAAAAATCGAAAATAATCTTAATTTATTATTCAAAAAAGTTGAATTTCGCATTCGAGCTTTTGACTCAATAATTGATGCATGTTTTTTTGCTGAAAAAAAATAACGATCGAATCCCTATCCCTAAACTGTAAAAAAAAAAAAAAAATTGAGTTCCTAAAAGTTGGTTCCAACTAATTAATATCTTAACAAATTATCCTTGTCATTTATGCAATCAACCATGATATATTTAATTAAAACTAAAATCAAATTTGAAGACTTAATATTTACCCAAAATCAAAATTTAAAATCTCATATTTTTATTTGTACCAATTAAAAATGATCCAAAATTTTAATATTCTTCTAATTCACACATGTTGTATTAGTAACATACGCGTAGTTACATGCATCATTTATCAGTAGACATATATATTTTTTATTAAAAAGAGTCATTGGTTCCATTTTGAATTATGACCATCAAGTTTAATGACATTAATTATAATGGATGATTGGGAAAAAAAATTACAAATAAAAACAATGAATTAAAAATTACAAGAGTTTATTATTAGGCAAAGACGTATTTATTAAAAGAAAATAGAACTTTTAAAATTATTAGAAAAAATAAATTAAAAAAATCTGAATTGGAGGATTATTAAAAATTTGTGGTCTTAATTGGTACAAGTGAAAGATGAAATCTAAAATTTTAAATATAAAATATATTTTAATAATATCTTGAATAGTAATTAACCTAAACGAGCTTTTATGAATGGATGGGCAAATTTTTAAAAGTGTCAAAAATCAAAATATCTAGTTTGGCTCAACCCATAGATCCATAGTTGAGCTTGGGCTAAATAGTCTTCAAATCTTGGGTTTTTTGTACAATAAAAGGCCTGAGGCCCAAATAAGGGGTTTAAAATAATTAAAACCAAATGCTATTAATGGGCTAATAAACTTATCTTACACCCAACCCAAGTAACCTTTTTCTTTATTCTGTAGTGACCACAGTGCCCCTTTTTGTCTTTGAAACCAACCCAGTCTCAGCCGACTAACCCTCCTCTTTCATATCCTCTGCTCTGGGTACCGCCGTGGCGAGTTCGTGTTTCATAAATTACCGGCGAAGATTAATCGATAAACCATGGAAGAGATTGGTAACGCAATCGAAAATGAAATATTAAGAAAGTAAGTAATGTATGATCGATTTTCTCAAATAGCTGTATAATTTTATTTATTTATTGTTTTTTTTTTTTTTTTTTTTTTTTCTGGGTTTCAGAGAAGCTAATCAGTTAGCTGCAGTGTTGAAAGAAATGAAGTCAGGCTTAGATGTAGTGACTGCCAAAGTACAAGCTTTAACTGCTAAGGTAACAAGCTTCGGCTACCGCCAATCACATTTTTTTTCTTCTTGGTTTTTTAGTTTTATTTTGTTTTAAATCAATATTCTCCATTGATTTGAGTGACAGGTGAAAGAAAATAACTTGCCAACTGCGGATGGGATAAGTTATCTGGAGGCCAAACATTTGTTGCTTCTAAACTATTGTCAATCACTTGTCTATTATTTACTTCGTAAGGCAAAAGGGTATTCAATTGAGGGACATCCAGTTGTTAGGAGTCTTGTTGAGATTAGATTGTTTCTCGAAAAGGTTTGGAGGATCTTTGTTTCTCCTTGTCTATTTAGTATTTGTCTGATTTTTAGGTTGTGGTGTGAATAATTGGTTTTTTGTTTGTTTGTTTTTGTTTTTGTTATAAACAGATTAGGCCAATTGACAAAAAACTTCAATACCAAATTCAAAAGCTCACAAGGGTTTGTGGGAGTGCAACACAGCAAGTAGGTTCAAATGAAGCATCAGATGGACCTCAGAAGACACAGGATCCATTGAATTACCGCCCGAACCCAGATATGCTTATTAGCAAAGCAGATATGATATCAGATGTTAGTTTTGCTAAAAAAAATGACCAAGTATTTAGCTAAATTTTTTGTTTTGTTTATTAAGTCTGCGTATGTGTTTTGTAGGATGGTACTGGTGTTTATAGACCGCCCAAATTTGCCCCTGCAGTTGTGGAAGAGGATCATAAGATGTCAAGAGAGGAGAGGAATGCTTTAAGAAGGGAAAAGGAAGCTTTGCGAAAAGCTTCACGGAGTGCTTATATTAGGGAAATGATGGATGATTTAGAAGGAAAACCTGAAGAGGTCTGTTGGTAGACTGTTTTTGTAAAATTAGTTGGGTTCACTTATGAATTCAGCTAATATTTTTTTGTGGCCAATTATTCCAGGTTAGAGAAATTATTGGAACCGAAAGTAGAGAACTCACTAGATATATGGAAAAGATGGAAAGGCGTGCGCAGCAAGAGGAAGAACTTTTCACTCGTGCTCCCGTTACAAAGAAGGACAAAAAGACAGAGAAACACTTGAAGAAGTCAAGAAATGGGTATGCATAATATTTACTTTCAGTGTCTATCAGTCTGAAAATTTTGGTGAATTATTTTTCATGCTAAGTTTTTGGTTGTTTATGTAATTCCTTTGGTTTGACAGTTTATCCCTTGTTTGTATCAGGTTGCTGGGTTTGACTGACAGTTTCTATGATGAAATTAAAACTTTACCATTGGGGGGTGATGCTGGTGAGCAACCAACAACCTTCAGTAATGGTAACAATGGAATGGGGAAGATCAAAAAGCGCAAGGTATGTTGTTCGAACATTTCTTTTATCGTTGCCTCAATTTCCGTAGCCATTACCATGTCTAATAGTATCGACCCGAATAGCACCAAATCATAGCATTTTCTGCGGTTAGTTATTCAGTCTTATGTTAGGATTGAAGTTATGCATGTAATTTTTAATTCTAATCGCAACGATAGGATTCGACTTGTTGTCTATGAGACTTCTTATTATAGCATAATGGCTGCTTTATTGTGGGTTGCACCAAGCACCTCATATATTGAAAGAAGCAAGATGGAGAATCCTCACTGATCTCATTTGTAGACATCACATCTTAAGCCTTAATTAGAAACATATTTAGTTTACCTATCAAATTGCATCCCTATAATTTTTTTTACTATCTCTTATGCTTATAGAATATTTGTGCTGTATTTTCCTTTTGTAAAATTTTTAGTCAGCCTTGTATTTACTATTTATAAATCAAGTTTTGCCCAGATTTATACAAACATAGATGCTGACATCTTTTGTCTGCTTGCAGAGGAAACATTAAATGGCAACAAACTGGATGTACATGTTAAACTGGATCTCAAGTTAGCATGCCAATTTTGCTTCAAGTTTTCTGTTGAAAGCATTTTCTCTAAAGTTTTGGATTGTATGAAAGCATTTGTTATTTTTCTTTTTTCAATAGCTGTCAACTCACAACTGATTAGATTAAAACATACAATAGGAATTCTATTGTTATTTTCAGTACTAAAATCTTCTGTTGCTGCCCTCTTGACTTGTATTTTTGGTCTAGTGTACCTCTTTTTTATTTAGAATTAACATATGAAGTAAAGGAAATTTTGTTCTCTAATCGATCAGTTTAGGCTTCGGTTGATAGGAAGGATGGCAAAGTGTAAGAATAGAAAACTTGTTAATATAATGATTAAACTACAAAGTAAAAAATAATTATAAATTTTAATCATTGGATTAACAAATTTTTTATGCTTATATTTTTTTCAACCTTCCTATCAAGTAAAGACGTTTAGTTCAGTTGGTTCATATGATCATTTTTAAAAATATGACATTCAACATATCTAAAATTCGAATTTCAACATTTGTAATCCATTCTCTTATTTTCGATCAAAGTACTTGAAAGATCTTTATATTATATCAGTTAGTGCAAATTAGTCTTTTTATTATAAAATTGTGTATTAGTTTTTATTCTTTTAAAATTAAAGCGAAAAAGTAAAATTGTAACGTGAACCGTTAAAAAAAGCTAACGTGATAATTAATCTGTGTTTAATTGATGATGTGGATGTTAAATGATGATTTGGCATCAAAAAAACTGACGTGACATTTAACCTGTGTTTAATTGATGATGTGCATGTCAAATGTTGACTTGACACTAATAAAATATATTATTTTAAGATGACATGGACAAAATAAGTAATCAAATTGTTAAAAATTCGCATCAAATGTTGAAAATATATTATTTATTTTATTCACATCATTTTAAAATAATATATTTTATTAATATCACGTCAATATTTGACATTCACGTCATCAACTAAACAGAAATTAAATGCCACATTAACTTTTTAAACGGTTCACGTTACACCAGTTAATAATTTTATCTTTTTGCTTTAATTTTAAAAAAATAATAATTAAATTACTCAATTTTATAATAAAAAAAACTAATTTAATATAATATAGAGATCTTCGTACTTTGACCTTTATTTTCAGATTACAACTTTTTTCTGTACAAAAAAAATTTAATGAATATAACCAAGGGAGATCTAAAGAGTAAATGAGGATTCGAAGCTGTAGTATGTAGAAGAGAGAATGATTGGTATGGTTAATAGCAAGCGGCTACCGGTTTCAGGTAATAAGATTATGGATTTTGCTAACAAGTGCCCTAAGGGCACTTGTTAAGGTTACTATATATAGTAATATCTCCATTCAATGCATCGAAAATGATGAATAAAGTTATCAACTTTTACATTTAATACAATATTATTACTATAAATAGTATAGTAACTAACCTTAACAAGTGCCCTAAGGGCACTCGTTAGCAAACCCTAAGATTATTTTGATTTAATTGAACTGAAGCCTGCATCTCAAGGAGCAAATAGTCATTACTATTATCGTACACTGTATTAATAATAATGTAGTAAATATTCAAGGCATCAAGGCCATGGGATTCCCAATGTATGAAAAAGACTGCCCCTCGAGGGGGGGGGGTGGGGGGGAATGAAAAATGCTCCCTTCAGCATAATAAATCGTCGTATTTACAATTGAATCGGTTTTATATCGAAATCTATGATGTACGATTTAATCAACTGTAGATTTGTAACGTCAAGCTCTTTTTGAGCCTTCCTTCAAAGGTTGTGCAATATTATAGAGAACAAGACCCGACATGAGAATTAAGCTACCAAACAGGAAAAAGGGGCTTAAGCTTGCACCATCAGGGAGATACGGCAATGGAAGGGAGAGAATGTAAATTGAAATAGGCACTGAAATGTGAACCAAAAAGGAAATGAGAAGAAAAAAACGAGTCCATTAGTACGATAATAAAATGCATTTAACTTGGCATAAAATAGATTTGGGATAATTTACATTTTAAGTCACTGAATTTAGCCATCAATTTTCATGTAGATCACAAACCTTTAATTTCATTAAATTATATCACTGAACTTCTATTATTAATAAATTAGATCACTTATGCTAATTCCATCGAGTAATTCTAACGAAAAAACTGACTCAACATGCATATATTTTTTACATCTCATCAAGATAATGTCTGACTGACATTTTAGATGAAAAAATTTTCACGCTAAGTCTGCTTTTTCGTTAAAATTACTTAACGAAATTAGCATAAGTGACCTAATTTATTAATAATAAAAGTTCAGTGATGTAATTTGATGAAATTAAATGTTTGTGACCAGAATGTAAATTACCCAATAGATTTGTGTGCATGGTACATAGTATACATTCAGCTATGTACATGTTATGACATGCATGCAAAATCATGTCCATGCATGTGGATTGAGAGAGAGAGAGAGAGAGTTGACCTGACAATGTTATAGCGAGAGATGTAACAACGGCAGAGGATAATTTCAACAGATTGAGCACCGATATGTTGAAAACCATATTCGTAATTATGTAAAGTAGTGGAAGTAATGGAGCCCCCTCACAACCTGGAGTTAGTGACAAATCCAACTTGAGATAACCCAAATTTTATGGTGAATCTAATTTATTTGACTGAGTGTCCGCAGCATGAATGAATGCCCAAAAGCTTAAACAGGGATATTAATCATTTTCATAACGTTAACATGATTTGGATTTACAGTACAGAGCCAATGGCTAAAACATTTCTCCCCTATTTTAATGTGCATAGTTCAGAGAAACCTAGAGTCCAGAAATGAGAGCTATATCTTGAAGGAATAAACTGTAAGTGGAAAATGTATTGCCATAGTCCTGAAATTTTATGGACAAAAGAAAGGTTTATATCACTTTAACTTAAGCGACTTGCCTTAACTATTGTCAAGTCCAACAACATGGGGCAATTATGGTAAAAACAGATAGGATGGTAATTGGGTGAAGTATTGTATTTTGATTCAATAACTAAGTCTGAAATATCTAAAAATAAAAGGTAAAGTAGAGTCTAGATAGTATCTTTGTGATGCCAAGGGCAAATTACAGCTCAAACCTAGAGTTAAATGCTGACCAAATTGCTTATTGACAATCCAAATTCAGTAGTGCTGAGTTTAGAAGTTTTTTATATCTTACCAAAAAAACCCTACAGGGCTAAGGTTTAAGGAAAAAGGAAAAACTGATATATCCATAATTGTATTAACTAAAATGTAAGAACTTGCCTGATGTATCGGCTCCAAATTTTAGAAAGCATGCAGCACCACTTTTTAGATATGAAGGTAGTTCCGAAAATGGTATCCCTTTCAAATTTGACAGAACAGGCAGTAAAAGAAGCACAAAGAGAGCCTACAAGTCCAAGGAAACATTAAAATTCAACAATGAAACATATTTCTGAACATACAAAATATTAAAGATACTTGACGACTGATGAGGAATGAAACGGCTTAAAATGTAAGAAATCTTTTAGATTGGAGTGAAGCTCCGCGATTTGTTAGTAATGAACATCTATTATTGCAAAATTTGATCAACAGAGCAGTTGAATCTGGTCCAGAATTGCTCAGGATTTTTGAACCATCTAAGATCTACACTAAATGACCAATTTTTGGTGTGGCAATACTTTAAACCATTTGATTTCCTTTCTTTAGTTTAAAGAAGGGAAGAGCATGGATAGGGGTTGGTTATCTTTCATGGTAAGTTTCTGTAAACATGGAAAGTTTTACAGAAACGTTAAAACCACCCTGTCAAACAAAGATAAGTCAGAAAACAACTCCATTGTTATACCATCAGAATGAGCCCCA
Source organism: Fremontodendron californicum (assembly GCA_030761205.1). Classification (NCBI taxonomy): domain Eukaryota; kingdom Viridiplantae; phylum Streptophyta; class Magnoliopsida; order Malvales; family Malvaceae; genus Fremontodendron; species Fremontodendron californicum. The sequence goes on from JAULJL010000026.1 coordinate 18,330,100, forward strand.
TCAAAAAGATTGAAAAGACAGTATTTTGAGCAAGATTTATTCAATTATTTGCATCATTGAAAGACCATATGAGCATGCATCAGTAGGATTATAGAATATAATTGCAAGCTTTTATAGCTCAACATCGAACATACCTGAAATCCAGATCCAAAAGAATTGACAACAAATATATCAAGTGACTTCCCCTGCACATGAATGTGTTCGAAAGTTTGAGCATCAATGAGGAAATAAACAAGACAAGCTAATATGGAAAGCCAGTGAGAGAAAAGGTATACCTTGAGGCGCTTTGCAGCATCAATAAAAATAAATTCCTGTTTCAAGACAGAAAAAAATGTTGTTATGTTTTGCTTATACAATTCCATAGAACTTATGACAGATAGGAATTGCTTTAACCTTAATAATAGATGCACCAGCTTGAAAAGCTGCTGATGCTATCATCACTCCTGGCCACATAAGCTCAATTCCATATAGCATCTGGCCAGTATTAGAACCACTACAATTACAAAAAGAGCAAACTATCATCAGATCTTTACCCTAACTCAAGTAGCAAGGAGAAATGTCTGTATGGTGATACTCAATTCCGGAATATGACAAGAATAATATTGACTTTGTTAAATTTCTGAATGACAGTCCTGCCAAAGCAGTGCCCTAACAGAATCGCGGTATTTTCCTAACTTTCATCATTTTCACATAAAGTGCCCTTCTTTAAGAAGTGAAACTGTTCTTGACCAAAAAAAGAAAAAAGAAGTGAACCTGTTCACTTGTGCTTGGCAGCTAAGAGTAACAGAGATTTATTCCTTTCCATCGAAGACCACCTCAAGCATTTTAAGCTACAATGCTAAAGCACAACAAATGAATGATGCTGATTGGAATATTTCTACTATTTTCCTTTCAGTAGCTTAAGCTATTAGGTAAAATTTTTGCATTTTTGCGGCAGCAATTTTACGACATCATACAAAGTGTCCATAGTAGGTAAACTCTTCTACTTGGTTTGCACTTTCGCAACCTACACGAGATTTAAATGTAAGCATCTACAGCTAGTATTATTAGCAATAGAGTACATTAGAACAGATAGCATACCCTGTAACAGCCACTATTACTCCTACCGCTACAAGCAAGCAGCCGGCGATTTGGTTAAATGAATACCTCCTCCCTAATAGAACGGTTGAAAATGCGAGCTGCCACACTAAAAAGGTCTGCAAAATAATAAAAGTGCTATTTCAATTCCTAGAATACAATATACTATCAAACATCACATAAATTGACTATGAACATTTAATCTAAAATTCAATAAGGGAAATCCTTTTGCATGTTCGTTTACATTTCCAAAGAAGTAGATTTATCAAAGGCATATTCTATCACTTTAAAGAAGAATGGGAAAGGAAACCTGATTCAATATCGGAATGGCCGGTCCTGGAAGCATCACTGTAGAAATTACAAAAAATAAATAAATACAGAAGCCAAAAGTAAACTCATCAAATCCAAACACTGAAAAATTGCATTTATTGAATCTCAATTCAGAAAAATGGATCCTTGGACAGCTCTGTTACAATTAACAAATTCAAATTTACAGATCAAAAATTCTAATAAACTACTTAAAAGTTTGCACCTGCAGAAGCCATTCCACTGGCAACTCCAAGAGCTTCTAGAATACCAATGGCCGCAAATCGCGATTTAGGCAAACCTAACATTTCATTAGTCACAATCCCTGCCCGGTAACGTGTAAACAGAATCGAAAAATAAATCACCACGTACCTACATTTGCCAAATACAATTAATTTGTTTTTTTCTCCCAGAAAATTTGAAATTAAATTGAAGTAGAAAGAAGTTTACCCGAAGGTGGTAAATTGAGCTAAAAAGAAAGGGTATTCTTTCATGGGAACGAGTGCGAGCTTGTAGAGAACGCGATTAGCAACGGCTAATGTAATAGTCACGGCGGAGCTGATTGTGATTAGCTTGGCGTCGGATGCGGGGTTCGGCGTTTTGCTTGAGGCGCGAACTGTGAGATTAGGGCGGGTGATGGGGGAATTGTTCGGTGGAGCTTTGATGATGCTACGATTGAGATTGAGATCGCGGGGGAATGAAGAACGGTTTTGAGAAAGTGACATTAAGATGGGAGACTGAAGCTTTGCTGAATTGGAGTTGAGGAGGGAGATTGGGAAATGGGAAGGAAGCGAACGGAACGACGACGTGGCGGGGAAGGACATTGTAAGGAAGAAAGGTTGACTGGAGAAGAGAACGCAGGAGCCAAACTAATGACTCGTTTGGCTACGGACGGAAACGATGGTCCGTTTATTGTTTATCCGGACAGGTTTTTCACTTTTTTGGAATGGAAATTTTTGTCAAACCAAACACGAAAGTTTATGCCATTTCTCTTTTTAAGGTACTATAAAGTTCCTTCTAAATATTTGAGAGAGTTTCAATGGTAGTAGGAATTATTTAAATTTATGTAAGAAATAAGGAATTATTTAAATTTCAAATTTAAAAAATTTCAGTAATGAAATCTCTTATTCTTGTTGGCCAAAAAAAAAATTCTCAAATTAATAATTGGTATTATCCAATCTTAATCTTCAATTATTGTTTATTTGTGATCTCTTTGACCATCATTGCACGTTAATATATACACCATGATCATTTTTCAATTATTTTTTTATGATTTTTTCAACATTATAAAAAGTCGAGTTAAAACGGATCAAAATTTGAAGTAGTATAATTTAAGTTTAAGCTGGACAAAATTAGAAAAGTTCCTAATGTAGGGGTTCGTTGTTTTGCTTGAGGCGCAAACTGTGAGATTACTGATTAGGCCGTCGGATGATGCGGAAGTTGTGTGGAGCGTTGGTGATACTACGGGTGAGATTGAGACAGGGGAATGAAGAACCATTTTGAGGCAATGACATATTGACATTAGGTAATAGGGTTCCTAACAAATAAGCATTTTTTAAAGATTGCCCAAAAAAACCTAGCTTTTGAGGCGGGGCTTGCACAAAATTCTTTTTTCTTGGGCTGGGTCACTTTGGAGCAAGAGTTAAACATAAAGCAAAAAAAAAAAACGTTTGGATGAACAGTGAAATCGATTCTGGTGAAATTAATTTTAGTGAGATTAAAAATAACAATGATGGTGAGATTAGTTACTATAACAGTGAGATTAAAATCAGTGGTAAGATATATATTTGGATTTAAAAGCAACGATGGCGGTGAAATGAGTTATAATGAGAAAGAAAAATGATAATTAAGAACATTAAATTAAAATATGTATATATATAATAAATAATTAAAAATTAAAAATTAATAAAATTATATTTATATTAAATAATAAAATATACATTAAAATTATATTTATGCTAAATAATACTTAAAATTTATTAAAATTATATTTATATTTAAAAATATATAATATAATAATTAAAAATAATTAATTTAAAATTTAAATGAAATTAAAAAAATAAAAAATACAATGGAGGGGGTAAAAAGAGAATTACCCTTCATTAGGAGTCCAGTGAGTTCATTGGACTCCTGCCCCTCCAATTAAACTGGAGTAACCGGAGAGGCGAGTGGGTGTTTAACCTCCATTACGGGTGCATCCAAATACACCTTTAGTGGGGAGGCCGGTCAGTGAGGGGATTTCCCCCACCACAAATTGTGAAAGATTCCATCGCGCTAGAGACGTGATGGATTCCAAAGGAAGCCTAAAAGTCTTTCAACTTGTTTACCTTTTTCAAAACAATTATTGTATCTAAATAAATTTTTAATTTGTATTTAAATAAGTTTTTATTTCAAATACATATTAAAAATTAAAGATTTATTTATGTATAAATTAAAAATTTATTTAAGTATAAATTAAAATTTTATTTTAGTGTAATATAAAACTTATAAAAACTGATAAAATTTCATTGTTTTTTGGTTATTTTAACAAAGAAAAAGACAAGTAAAAGGAAAAAGAAAAGTCATTTTGGACCACACATGGATCAGACATACATCAAAAAACCCGGCCCGCAAATATGACCCACGGCACGGGGAGCCTAAAGGCCTGAATTAAAAGAGTAACGGTCTATAAATACAAATTTCAAACGCCATTTTAGCAAATTTGAATTTCGAAGCAATTAAGGCAATGATATCTCTTACTACAACTTAGTACAAGTCAAAAGAAAAAGAAACAAAGCAAGATTTTGAGAAAACAGCTCCACCTTCGAATTCCCTCTTTTCTTTTTTTCAGGTCTTCCCTCATGGCAGAATCTCAAATCCCTAAATCTTATCTCCAACAATCCAAATTCCTAAGCCCAAATTCTCGGCCTTGCAGTTTCTTTAACTACGAAGATCCCAAAACCACTATGAATTCTGAATACGAGAATGAACATCAAGAAGATGAAGTCGATTCGACACTCTGCCTTCCTGGTTCAAGATTGATTAAATCTGGTTTTATAACCTCCAAATTCACAGGTTTTATTTATTTATTTCTAATTTACATTCATTTTCCTTCTCGTCGATTCTTGTTTCTTTTTTTTTTTTTTTGTCGGAGTTTAACGTTGATGTCTTTGAGTCTGTTTGGTTGTTATGAACATGCAAGTTAATAAGCGAAACCCATAATCTTAGTGTTATGTTTGGAAACATGAATTTAGAAATTTGGATTTGAATTTCATTTGTTATATAAATTGTGAGAATGAAATACATACATTATGTATAAATAGTTAAGATTCAATATGATTGTATATTTGAAAGACATAAAAACATGAATTTCAAATTCACAATTAGCTATAGGTATTTCAAATTCAGCATCCAACAAATTCATGAATTTGAAAAATAATCATGAATGTAAATGTTTTATTACACAATTATACTATTTTTGAAATCCAAATCTATCTTTTGAAATCTAAGCAACGTAGAAATATTTTATAATATCAATTTGCTTTAAAATTGTGAGTTAGTTGCTGTATCAAAGGAAGAAGATGAAATTTCAAAAATCCCTTTTGTTTCGTTATTTTTCTTTCCCAGAGAGAAGGGTTTATTATTATTATAGAGTGGCTGTTAAATGTGGAATCGACTGTGACTGTTCTGTTTTGGTACAGACAATGCTGTAATGTTTGTAAATGCTGGAGGTGGGATTGTAAAGAAAGAAGGAACGAGCACAATCGATTTTTGTGGCGATAGCTTTTTCGAAGGAGGGGATGTCTTAAGAACCATTGAAAGCATTAATGATGATGGTGATATGCCATCCATTTATCAATCAGCTCGTTTTGGAAACTTCACTTATCGATTCAATGATTTTTCCCCGGGGAACTATTTGGTTGATCTTCATTTTGCAGAAATTGTAAACACCAATGGCCCTAAAGGAATGAGAGTTTTTAATGTCTTCATTCAAGAAGACAAGGCAAGTTAAATTAATAAGACTTTAGTGTACTATAAAGTTTGTTTGGTTCATTGTTGTTGAGGAATTCGCTGTTCTTTTTGGTGAAAATGGCAGGTATTGTCTGAACTTGATATATACTCTATTGTTGGAGCAAACAAGCCATTACAAGTGGTGGATATCAGAGTTTTCGTGGGGGTGGACAGGGCGATTGTTATAAGGTTTGAAAGTGTTTGTGGAAGCCCAATAGTTAATGCGATTTGCATTAAACGGGCAACAGAATTACCTGGTATCTTCCCTTTTCATGTTAACTTTCTATTATGAATATTTCCTAGAGAGACTTGCTGATTTGCTTATTTTATCATCTTGGATAAAGCATCTCGAGTGAAATGCGATTATTTTGTGTGCAACAATTGTTCTGCTGAGATGGAAATTTCATCACCTCAGGTGAGATACAAACTTTTAGATTGAGACCATTTGAAGTACAAAAGATTCTTGCTTGCATTGATTTTAAGTTCATGTGGTTTGCAGAAGAAACATATGAGGACGAAATCTACAGTAAAGTATGAAAAGAAGATAGAAGAGCTGAAGAATCTGTGCCAGCTTAAGACAGATGAATGCCATGAAGCTTGGATGTCATTAACAGCTACAAATGAACAACTAGAGAAGGCCAGGATGGAACTTGACAACAAGTTCTTCCAAAATATGAATTTAGGTAAGGAGGGGTTTAGCTGATGTCTTGATGGAAGAACAATTGAGCGAGTGTAGATTGCTGAAGGAAAAAAAAAAAAAGAACCTATGAAATGTAAGAACCGTTCTGTTTGCTAGAAAACTGGAATTCTTCTGATCATGCCTAATGTTTATGTAGATCGAGCCTTGGAAAAACAAGCTGCACAGTTGAAGGATGTTTCTACTAAATATGAATGTGATAAGAGATTATGGGTTTCTTTGATCAGTGAGTTGGATAGAAAAATAAAGGTAAACTATATTTATTCTGTCCATAACATGTAGAAATTTTCGTGAAAGACCTAGTGAAACATCAAAGGGGTTGTTTCATATTCACTGATCCTTTTCAGACCATGAAGCAAGAACATTCCCAGCTCTCTAATAAGGCTCATGACTGTGCTGATTCAATTCCAGAATTAAACAAGATGATATTTGCAGTTCAAGCATTGGGTAAGTATGTATCACCAAGCAACTAAATTTTTTGTCAGAAACCTCTATGTCTTAATAATCTATCTGAACTGCAGTGGCACAGTCTGAAGATCTAAAACTGAAGCTCAACGAGGAGCAGGCAATGAGGAAAAAGCTACATAACCAGATAGAGGAAGCAAAAGGCATGTTTTGATGTTTAAAATTTTCACATTCGATTTTCCATGTTTGTAGTGTAGATTGAACCTAATCCAAGCTTTCTTATTAATCACAATTTACAGGAAACATTAGAGTGTTCTGTAGGTGCCGTCCATTAAGTAAGGATGAGGCTTCAGCTGGGCATACAACAGTTGTAGATTTTAGTGCAGCTAAGGATGGAGATATAGGGATACTTACAGGCAGCTCCATGAAGAAAAATTTCAAATTCGATCGAGTTTATACACCTGAGGATGATCAAGGTATGGACCTGTATACTATGCTCTTTCAATAAGAACACCAAAGAATTAGCTTCTCTTCAAGCATACCTGACCTGAGTTTATGGTATATTTAATAACTTAATGAACAGTAATATTATAAATAGATTTTGTTTAGCTAATTTTCTTTTTACTATTTTGGAAAATATATCCCAACAGGTCAGCTTATTTTTTCCTCCTTCGGCTATCTCTCCTGCTGAAATGTGATCACTGCCTCTTATAACCTATTTGGAAATTTGTATAATGCATACTTCAAAATCATTAATTTCTGACTGTGTAGGTTTGTAGCAAAAATAAAAAATAAAAAATTGTCCCAATAGTTTGACTGAGTTATGGTACAGTTGAGGAAAGGATAAACAAAAACATATTTTAACTAAAATATTTTTCTGCTGGTACAGTTTATGTGTTTGCAGATGCTTCCCCAGTGGTAACTTCAGTGTTAGATGGTTACAATGTCTGTATATTTGCATATGGGCAGACAGGGACAGGGAAGACTTTTACCATGGAAGGTACAGGGCAAAATCGAGGAGTAAATTATAGGACTTTAGAACAGTTGTTTAAAATTGTTGAAGAGCGGAAAGAAACCTCCACATACAGTATATTTGTCAGTGTGCTTGAAGTCTACAATGAGCAAATCAGAGACTTGCTTGCAACTGCACCAACATCGAAAAGGTAAATTGAAAATCTTATTCTTATCACCAATTAGTTTCGACTCAGTATATTTCTGTTGTGAGTATAAGAATTGCCATTGATTGGATCTGGTTTATGTTTTAGGCTGGAGATAAGGCAAGCTTCAGAGGGGTTTCATCATGTTCCTGGGATAGTGGAAGCTAAAGTTGAAAATACTAAGGAGGTTTGGAATGTGCTACAGGCTGGAAGTAATGCAAGAGCTATAGGGTCAAACAATGTGAATGAGCATAGTAGCCGATCTCATTGGTTAGTATCGCCAAGAACTTTCTTTTTGTTATGATTAACTCTGGTTTTTGCTCAAGGCAGCAAGCAAATTAGTGGTCTTTGCCATATTATATAAAGGTCTCTGTTATAACCATTTTTGTTTTCGTTTTATTTCTATAAAAGTTGTACTTTTTCTCTGTATCTGTATAAAATGATAAAAGGAAAGAATTTGTATGTCATAGAATACAAGTTATTATTTGAGGCTTCATATATCTATTGTTTTTGCAGCATGCTCTGCATATTGGTAAGAGCAAAGAATTTGATCAGTGGTGAGTGCACCATGAGCAAACTATGGCTTGTGGATTTGGCCGGTAGTGAAAGGCTAGCAAAAACTGAAGTGCAAGGAGAACGGCTCAAGGAAGCCCAAAACATCAACAGATCACTTTCTGCTTTAGGAGATGTGATTTCTGCTTTGGCAAACAAAAGCAGCCACATCCCATATAGGTGTGCTGTTTATCTCATTGTATTCCAGATGTCTATCACTGGTTTTGAGTACTCAGATTTTATCTATTGGGTTTTGCAGGAATTCCAAGCTCACACACCTTCTCCAAGATTCCTTAGGTAGGCAATCACATGGAAAGAGGTTCTTATTTGAATATCCTATTAGTCAACTGTGAAAAAGTTCAAATCTAGACTCCAGAAAGAATTAGTCATGTACTTTTGTAAGTATGAGCACCTATATTACTCGGACTCGGATGTAAGTGTCAGATATGGGTATGTGTTCGATATGGGTATGTTCAATTTTTTCTAAGTTTTTCTGTATTTGGACCATCCTTGGAGGATCATATCCTCATACCCATGTCCGAATATGCGTCAGACACAGATACTTCAAGAAAAATAAAGAGTCCGAGCAACATAGATGAGCACATTTAGAACAATGCTGAGAGTTAAAAAGGGAATGCTTTTATTAGAGAATACGGTGCACTTACCATGATGACAGGTTATTAGTTTTTTTTATCGTATGAAGGAAATGAAAGGCATTATCTATCTTAAAAGCCTTTATTAATCTGCTGTAGGGGGTGATTCTAAAACCTTGATGTTTCTACAAATCAGCCCTTCGGAGCAGGACTTAGGTGAGACCCTAAGTTCGTTAAATTTTGCAAGTCGGGTTCGAGGGGTGGAGTTGGGTCCAGTAAAGAAGCAGGTTGACATTGCTGAGCTTCAAAAGTTGAAACAGATGGTAAGATGATTAATTAATTTACAGAATCAAACACAAAACAGAGAACGTGAAGTGGATTCCTTTCTATACTGAAACTTGAATGTGTACCTTTTTTGCCTTATATCCCCGATGAACTATTGAAGCTTGACAAAGCAAAGCAAGAATTGAGATCAAAAGACGATGCTTTAAGAAAGTCAGTTGAGAACTTTCACAACTTAGAGGGTAAAGCCAAAGGTAAGGATCAGCTTTGCAAAACCCAAGAAGATAAGGTCAATGAACTTGAAGACCAGCTTGCATCCAAGGCAGAGTTATGTAGACAACTAGAGAGGCAGTTGTTGCAACTTTCAGAAAGAATGATGGAGAAGGAAGAAATTTGCTCAAATTTTCAGCTAAAGGTTGATTGTAAACTGAATAATCTAGTTTTCTATCTTTTTACTTTTTCCCTTCTAAGTAACCATATGCAATGTTTGACTTGTATTTTCACCACAGGTTGAGGAGCTCGACAACAAACTGAACGAGCGTGAGCAGACAGTGTCCTTGTCTCTACAGCGAAAGGTTTTTGCCTTGAACTTTTAACTTTGTTGAGTATAAGTTCATTAAATTTGATGTGCAATATTCAGCATATGGATAACTTAGCATGAATACTAATTTATCATGGGGTCACCAAGGGATGAGAAAGCTTCATTGGAGAAAAGAAAAAGTGTCCCAGAGATTTAATACCTAAAAAATTAAAAGGCTCAAAGTTGCACTATTAAATTCATTGATTGTATAACTCTCGCAGGTCAAGGAGCTTGAAGGCATTCTGAAAGAAAGAACAATGGAGTTTGAGCTTCATTCAGGGACGCTACAGCAAAAGGTGATAGCAAGTTAGCAACTAATGAAAACGTTGACTTACTGACGTTTGATATGATATAAGAAAAAGGAAATTATTTATCTCTCTATCTGTGTTACAGGTTAAAGAACTTGAAAGCAAGCTGAAAATGGAAAGAGAAAGTGGAGGATCACTATTGTTTCAACAAAAGGTTCTTTCTGTCTTCCAATGGAGTAATTTTAGATTCTGGGTTCCTAAACTTAGCATCAACTTTCATGTAGATCATAAACTTTTAATTTTATCAATTACATCACTGAACTTTTATTATTAATAAATTAAACCACTTATGCTAACTATGTTGGGTAAATTTCATGAAAAAATTAACTTACCATCCATATATTTTTTACATCTCATCAAGATAATCAAGGATAATGCTTGATTGACATTTTAGGTTAAAAAAAAAAAATTCACTATTTTGATGAAATTAAACGTTTGTGATCTATATAAAACTTGATGCTAAATTCAGTGACTTAAAATGTAAATTAACCCTTTAAATGTTAAAGTTTAGGGTTCTGCAGCCAAAAACTAATCCCTTTCTGACTTGTGTAACTGTTAGGTTAATGAACACGAACAAAAGTTGAGACAGCACCAGGAAGAGGCTATGCGGCCGGTAAGCACACCCATCACAGCACAAGAATCGAGAATAGGAGCCATATCTGGCTTGGATCCTCCAAGTCTAAGGAGCTTAAACTCTAATAGCTTAAGGATAAACGTGGGGCCCGACTTATTGAAAGGAATTGATTCCCTTAGAGAGTTAAGGAGAAAAAAACAGACACAGAGCAAAGGGACTGAGAACAATCTTTTATTATCATCTTCTTTGCTTGAGAAGAAGTTACCAACGAATGAATCAAACAAGACTAGGCAAATTGACTACCCATCTAGAGCATTAGCTAGGATTACAAGGAGTACAAAATCAGTCACTACTGTTGAAAAAGGCTTCTCCAGCAACAAAATCAACCGAGATCAGGGTAAAGGTCCTAGAGAGAGCAGCAACAAGTTGAAAATGTGGTTAAGATGATGGGAAGTTAGGAAATAATTTTACCATTGTGTTGTCCTTTTTTTTTCATTCTCTGCAGTGTCTTACAGTACTAATATATAATCAAAGTACTAAATTCTCCTCATTGTTATCATTTTTTGGTCTATTAAATCATCTACCAAATTTACTCAATTGTGTTAAAGGCATTGATAAGCTTTGCAATTTTAAATCGTATTTTTTTTTTTCAAGAAAAGGCGTGAGCTTAGAGGGATGGTCTAAAGTCTAAACTCCCCAAACCAATTAAACTCGTTGAACTTTTACAAATCAAATAAAAAAAGTAGAGAACATGTACCAAAAAATAGTAGTAATAAACTTACTTGATGCAATTATTGTACAAATTAAAGTAGTAAAATGACCAAATTGCATGTAAGACTACCTGGAATGAGGGTCTCAAGTCAACAATGTGGTGAATCATTAGTGAGCCTCTCCTTTTTCTTTTTAACAAAGGAAAGGCAGGCAAACCTGAAAGAGGAAGTAGAAGAAAAGGGGGGTAAAATGAACGAAAAAGATGGCAAATTTAAAACTGCCAGAGCCATTCCAATAGCCAATATGTGACTGTACAGTATATAAACATTTATCAATTCAACGTCAGCCCAGCCCTTATACCCCCATAACGGGATCCCGATGCATATATAGATAATAATATCTTATCTACATGATGACTCTGATTACCGCTTCAAATCTTAACCGAATCCAAACCCTTCACTGGCCTCATGAATAGCAAGCAGCAATCTCTCTTCTAGATGTTCCTTAGAAGGATACTCGGGTAAATCCAATTGATTAAAACTGCATTAATCACAAAGAAATGCTTCTTACTAATGAAGAACGGTCTTAAAACTGCAAATTGCAAGTAAAGGACAGAAAACTCGCCAAAAAGAAAAAAAAAATCATTCAGTAGAACAATTAACCAAATATATTGTTCAGACAAGTATCTCAGATTACCAGGTATGAGCAGAAGGCAAGTGATCCGGGCTGCCGTACGCTTTGTGTATCTGAAACTTCTGTGAACCTGAAATTCCTTGAAGTGCACTAAAGCCTTCTAAAGGCACCTGTGAAATTACAAAGAACAACAATTGAGATTTGAGACCAGTTATGAAACAAAAATTATTTTATACACCAATGTAGAGCTATAACAAAGAGTAACAATTGGGACAGGTTATGAAACAAAAAATATTTTGTAAAACTAATATAGAGCTATGCTATATATCTACATACTAAAAGAATTAAACAGCTGCGCGGTTTCACAGTAAACTAAAACCCCATTTATCCTACCTGAATCTTAATTCAAGCATTCAATAATTAACTTTTGGGTTGAACTACAGTTAACAACTTGAAATGTCAAATTACAAGTAGCATTAACTACAATTTCAGGTGTTGAATTACCTTTGAGGTGCCTGTCACAAACTGTAGAAGCCGAGCTTTATCCTCCTTGCTGAACCCTTGAACAACCTCCCAAAACCACTGTATAACAGGTGATGCTGCACTATACCCAGAGTACTCGGTATTTGCCCTCATGTCATCCACTAGGAGACAGTTATTGAGATCACGTCATATTCAAATAATGGTGGCAAAATAGAGCATTCTATCATGTAATTAACATTATGTAATTTGGTTTATAACACTTACGATCAATATCAGGAAGACCACTTATCAGTAACTCGAGCTCCTTGTCATTGAAAATGTATATTAATTCCCTAGGAATTAATTCACTGAATCCTTCCAAAAACGCATTTATTTGAGGACGAATAGCAGTTGTCAGACGATGCTCAGCAACTAAATCAACGTATTGGTGTTTATTCTCCTCAGTAACTTTAATGTTCCGACCACCAGGAATCAACTCATAGTCAGTCACCTGCACCATATTTTGTAGAACATAATTATAAACAAAAAAAGTGTCACCACAAAGGGCTTCATGAAAGGATCAATGAAAATCAGTACCTGTGTCCTTTCATACAATATCAGCTTCTCCTCATCAGCATCAATGCTAAAAGTAAGGTCTAGGATATCACTAATATCATTCTGAAGAAACAAACAAGGACAGAAGTAAGGAAAAAAAAGTTGCAAAAAAATAATCTCTTTAATGAACCATGAAAGATAATTGCCAGCAAACTAACAAGCTCTAAAGCTCCTCTTCCTCTAGGAGAAAAAAGAGGAAAAGATACGTATGACAGACCTCAAGCATCCACTTTAGGTTTTTGAAATAATCAGGATCAATTGCTTCAATGTCATGATAAGTAACTTTGACCCCTAAGATATGCTTGTAGAAAGATCGAGTAAAGTGGACATCCAAGAGTTGCCCATCAAAAAGTGCTTTGCCAACCTGGAAAATTTTGATTAGGAAGTGAACAAAAAAGTTTGAAATAAAAAAGCATGTCAATCCAATAGAAGCAACTAGAAAAGGTACTCACAACTCGCCCAACAAATTTGAAGTACGAAAGATGTTCTGTTTGGTAGACTGAGTTGGGGTTAGGCTGGAATGTTGACTCATTGCCCACTGTAGTGAAAAGCAATGCTCCTTTGTCAAATATAACCCTGGACAACAGCTGATACCATTCCCTTGTAAGCCCACCAGCATCAATACCTTCCTCTCCTTGGAAGTGAACAGTTAACCTCCCCTTTAAATCTTGAGTTGACCGCAGCCGTAGTTGGTTATATGAATCCTCAAGTATGTAAGCTCTTCTAACCGATATTCTTAGAGGACTGTGATGATGATCATGTTGATGCTTTATTTTGGACCTGAAGTGAGCACGTTTATTATCAAAATCAACAAAGCGGGGAACTTTCAGCATAAGTGAAAATGACTTCTCAAGCAGCCCAGGATTTTGGCGGATGAAAGCATTTAACAACTTCCTATGCTTCTCTGAGAACTTCACAAAGGCAACATGTTTTTCATCAAATTTTGAGACAGGACCAGCAGTTTTCTGCTGGCCAGCAGATGTGCCGGCATCCTCAGCATCAGAAAGTGCAGTCATGCCAAAATCATGACCAGAACCTGGTTGTGCAGGATGTAACTTCTCACACATCGCGAAGAAAGATTCTATGTATGGTAATATGTTTTGAGTGCCTGCAGGAAGGGGTGGTGTTACACCAGATTGTCTTGAAGTGGAAGTCCTGGATGGAGCTAATAAATCTGGTGCAGAATCTGAATAGCACTCTATTTTGCTTATGCAAGTGCTCAACTCTATCCACAAAGGTTCTAAGGCTGCACTGATGTCCCACACCTGAGAAAGAGCAGTAGAACGCTCTGTTTCAGGAAGCAGCTGCAGATCCTTTTCTTTCTCAGTTATTGAAGTAACAAGAGAACTTAGTGCCTGTAAGACCCTTAAAATTGCAGCTCCATCAGAAGATGTTGTGCTGAGTAGAGCTTTCACAGCTTCACCAAACATTCGTAACTCATTCATGGCAGATTTAATCAAATTTTGCACAGCATCTGCTAGCTCAGAAATAAACAAATGACAATGGCTTGGAGCAATTGCAACCAGCTTTTTCATTACCTCGGCCACTAGACCATATGCATTATCTGACAAACTGGGTGGGAAACAGAACATCAGACCGAGCAAATGGAAAGAAGGCACTAAATCATATTGAAAATTTGACAATGAAAACATAATAATTATAGCAGGTGCAAAATCCCATATACAGAAAATGAAAACAAGGACCTTTCTTCAATTGAAGCATAATAGATAAATGGTGGAAATACAGACTTCTGATAGACGAGACTGCAAAAAGCAATACATTGTGTAGACGTATAACTTACCCTTCCCGTGCAAGCAATGAGCATAAAAGTCGGAGCTCTGCTCGTGGGAGATTGGTCAGTACACTATGCGCATCACGTTCAGTACTTGCACCAGATGTTGAGGGCGTGGATGAATCAGCAGTCTTTAAAACTGATTCAGCAACGTCAGAAGGAGCATCACGATTCTCAGCACTGGTGTCAGCATCAGACATTGAAATTTGCAAAGTAGGTATATGTTCAGTGGAAGATGCCCTCGATTTCTCAGATGAAAGGGGCTTCCTTTCCGCATGGTCAACAATGACATCCAACAAGTTAAGCAGCTGAAGCAAAAAATCACAAATGAGCAAATAATAAACACAAATATGTAAAATTGCTTAACATATTTAGAATAGGATTATCACTTATCACCTGCTCAAGATGTGCTATACTTCTCAAGTACAGGGGTTGATTGAGAAGGCTCAAAAGCAATGCAATGGAAATGTATCCTTCTAGCTGCACCTCAGTCATCAAAGCTTTTCCACGTGACTGGTCAATATTCCTTGGCTCTTGTAGGGAAGGAAGAGGCAATCTAAACTGAAGTAAGATCTTAGCAACATATGGATGATTTCGAGCCAAGTAAGTGAGAGTTTCAAGCACTCGCCTAGACACCAAAGGAGGAACTCCTATAAAGAAAAGGATAAGATAAAAGAAACCACTTAGAACCTGAATACTACAAGTCAAATGATGACCAAACCATAAAACTCCTTTAGGTATTAAACTCATGAAGAATAAAAGGAAAGTAAAATATCCACACCTATACAAAGAGAAATTGTTCCTAAAAAAGGTGGAGAGAAAAATGAAAATGTTCTTATGACAAGCCACATTGAATCACTAGGGGCTATGAACTCGTCTGTATCATATCTTACCATCAAAATGTTGAGGACGAGAATACATAACATTATTCTGACAACCATAAAGCCTGTATGGTGCTTCAATTGCATTTGAATAATTGACAGGCTTTCTTGTATCAAGTATCAGCATGTCCATCAAGATTTTAACTAGCGCTGTTCTTGTTTCATTATGTGCACATAAATTCAAGAGAAGCTTCTGCAATGAACCTTTATACAGTGGCTGCAGGATTAAAAATATTAATTCGTAGATCAAAATCAAGGATTGACATCAAAAGGAAAAATTAACCTACTGAGAGAGCACCTGAACTATGCGAAGTAACCGAACCATTGCTTGAAGAGCTTCTGTGCCAACTAAAGGGGCTCCTTCAGCTTCAATTAGCTTAGCAGAAACAGATCTGCGCGACACAATACTTCCTGCCACCCTGTCCAGGCTGGATCCAATACCTTCACCTCTCGTAGAAGATTCACCTCTGCGATTCCTAGGATACATTCCAAACAAGGTACGATTATGATAGCGATGTGCAAATCTCTCGCGCAACATGGTTGCCTCCGCAACAAGGGCAGGAGTGAGATTAGCAAGAATAGCATCAGATGACGTCAAGAGAACCTGAGGATAAAAATAACAAAAGGAAAAATGTTTAGACATGTTCGACTTACAACTTAGAATTTAACCCCACTATAACGAAAATCATACCTCTTCTCGCAAGTCTGAAGGAAATGTTGCAATTATTGAAACTGTGTCCATTTCAACTGGTTGACCTTCGAGTTCCTGAGATTGATGAAGCCTTTGTGCTTGCTGTTGTGCAAGGACTTCAGCTCTGATGTCTGGGGGAAGGGCTGCAAGAAATTCTGGATCGATATCTCCAGAATTCTGTTGTTCAGCATTTGAAGGCTGTGCCACTTGACCCTGCTGAGCTGAAAGAACTTCAGCACGCAATTCCTCAGGGAGAGCATCTAAAAATGCAGGATCGATTGATCCAGAACCAGCATCACTATTTATCTGCTGCTCTGCAGCTGGACCATCTTGATCTGCCTCTCGACTAGAGTTCTCTGAAACCTCAGTGACACTATGAAGAGGTGCATCTCTCCCACCAGCAGCTGTAGAATTCCCAAAAGCGACATTTGTTCTTCTTGCACGAGCAGCCTGTGTATCAGGAGTTCTGTCTGAAGAACCTTGCCTTTCTCCACCATCATCATGGCCATCTGCACTTCCAATCTCAACATCAAGGCTTCGAAGGCTTTCCCCTAAAGTAGCCCCACTACCACTACTTTCTTGGCTCACTGCTTCAACATCACGGACAGCTGCATCATTCTGCTCAAATTGCATTTCAACAGATTGTGAATGTATACTTGATGCATCTGTTCCTAGTAGAGAATCGCTTACTGCAGGTCTCCCATCAGCATTGAGAGAGCTATCAATTGCTGCAGAAGATAGAGGCACATTAGCATTTTCATTATTTACATTGTTTTCAGCAGGAATCTCAGGCCCTGCACCAGCCCCTGGTTCCTGTAACTGACTACCTTCACCGTGGGTCTGAGGTTTCACTATTGATGTGTTGTGATCAGAAGATTTCTCAGGGACTGGTCGCCTCAGTTGGGAAACAAGCAACTCTTCAAGGCCTTGTGGTACAGTAGCCGCACTTGACCCACTGCTTTGTTGGCTCTCATCAAACCACAAGTTCAAACGATGGCTGTGACGCCCATTCCTAAGAGACCGGAAAATAGTATCCAGGCGTGATGAGGTGCTATCTGAGTTTCTGTCTGAAAGAGTTATATCATGGGCATTTTCTGGACGGGAACAAAATAGAGAGAAAGGTGGAGGGTTGTTAAAATTAGAGATGCACATAGAAGTACAAAATTAATAAGCATTAAGTTGTAAATTACAACAAAATCCAAAAAAGAAAAATATACTATTAGAGTACAGAAAAAACCTGACTGCCTAGGAGAGGCTGAGCGTAGTGATGAAGGTCCCAATAAAAGAGGATGCCTTGAGGGAGCCGAATTCTCACCACTCCGCCCCAAAAGACTGTAAATGGATGTAGTACGTCCTTGACGTCTGGAACCAAAAACTTCAACTGGCATTACATGAAGAGTTTCATTGGCAAAGCTGTGGTCTCTGCCAAAAACCTCAATATGGTCAAACACATCCATTCCATTGGTACCCTCCTCCAACCTTAGAATAACTCCACCCTCATCATCACCATCACCATCACCATCATCCTCATCATCTTCCTCCAACACTTCATCATCAAACTCATCATCATCAATCTCATGATCATCTTGATCTGTGTCAGGATGAGACAGGTGATGTACATCATCTTCCTCCAAATCATTATGGTCATCATCATCGTCATCGTCATCTTCATCCACTTCATCCCCATCATCTCCAGACATCTCCTCCTCATCATCAAGGTTTTCTTGCTCATGGGGCTGGATTTCAAAATGAATCCCCACATTGTCTACACCATTTTCAAGACCCCTTGCATCCTCGGAGGTTTCTTGCATATAATCATCCTCAGTAGCAGGAGCAAAACTCCCATCAAGATCCTGGTCATGTTCCATATCATCTGTAACAGCTTCAGAGCCACCATAGTTTTGGACAGTATTGGAAGACTCAACTCGGTCAGCTGCAACTGCATCATGATCGGACTGTGATGCCATTTCCATGGACCGTGATGCATCAAAATTATTATCTGTTCTCCCAGTTTGATTATGATCAGCAGGTTTGACTGGATTCTCAGCTTTGGCAGAAGAATCAGCAGAATGAACATGCTCCTTGGTTACAAGTTCCAAAGCTTTGATGAACCCTGTGACAACTTTAGGTGACTCAGCATGATCCAAATCCAACACTTCAAGGGTGCGTGTTAATGACGCAACCAAACCAACATCTATAAAAGTGGCAGAAGCTTCAGCTGAGATGCATGAACCAGTTGATGTACGAGCAACTAGTATATCATTTAGCAGATCAACAAAAGTCTGCATATCACTGCTTGGTGGTTTAAAACCATCAAAGGAATCAGCAAAGTTATTGAAAATACAATTAATCTCTGTAAAGACTCTCTTCCTGGCCTCTGCAGAACGCACACAAGATGCAACCAGGAATTGACTAGCTCTGGTTGCTAGTTTATGCCTCCAGTCACCATTAATTTTCCTTTCCTTCTTTGAATTCTGTGAATATGGAATAAACCTGTGAAGAATGTGGTGAAATATTCCACCAGTGGATAACCCAGTTGAGCCCCTTTGATGAGGGGCCCTGCAGCTACTAATTTCACCGTCTCTCCGAAGCAGCACATGAACAGATGAAGCGTACATTAACAGAATCTCTGTCAAAAGTTTCAAGATGAATACTATCTTTGCAAGTGATGCAGACACATCTTTTCCAGAAACTTCATTCTCCTCAGACAGAGTTGCGATGGCTTTTCCTTTACCCTTGATGGCAGCAACATCAATTTCCATATCAGTTGCTGATGGTGCGTCAACAGGCACCTCTGTTCTAATATCATCTGTCAAGGGAGGTACAAAAGAACCAACCGAGTCCAAAAGAAGCTCAATCACATTTACAAAGCTTTGGGGAGATTTTCTATGCATTTTAACTGACTTTGAATTTGAATCATTAAATTTTCCATGCCCGATCCCAGGACCTGCCGAGTTCATATTGTACAAATTACCCTTTCCATCATTTTGCTGTGATTTATCTTTGTCTGATGCTTTCTCCTTTTCTTTTTCCTTCTCCTTACATTTATCTTTGTCACGGTCTTTAATCAAAACAACGTAAGGTCTGTCACCAACCATCTCAACTTGGCAGACAGACTTAACAGCCTGCATAAATATTACTGGTTCACGAGAAATGACAGAACTTAGGTTGACAAGGAAATTGCGCGGACTGACCCTTCCATTCGAATGCCTGTTAGCCATAGCCGCAAGACTGTGCTTTATCTCAGCTTCCATAGCCTGCTGCAAGGTTTGAGGATCTTCAAGGACATGACGGATAATGGTAGCAGCAACATTGTCAAACCCAGGGAAGAGACTACTTGTAGGCAATGAAAGAAGTGAACTTACACCCCCACCATCAAGAAACCAAACAGCGACAGAATGGGTTCTAGTCAGAGTAGAACATAGCTGCAGGACAGCATGCATTGTTTCAGATGGAAACTGGTTCCTTATACAGCTACAAGCAATCTCAATCAGTCTCTTCTGTTCATGACTATCTATATGTCTTGGAGATCCAAATGAAGAATGCAACTTACTTTTCTTATCCTCATCAATACTGACAGTTGTCTGCTGGCTACTAACATTGTCCCCTTTCAACTGCTCAATAATTTCAGAATTTAATTTTTGATCCACCTGAAGTAGCCTATCAAGAGCAAGGAAAGCAGTTGTTACCCACTTTGGAACTTGACGTTTCTCCTTATCTACTGAACCAGAGTCCCACTCTGAAAGTAAATCAGTCACAAGTTTTACCAGTCCAGTCTTTGAGGCAATTTTCCGTGCCCCCACATCCTCATGAAGAATTAAAGCAAGAACATGAAAAAGAGCAGAAAGCAGAGAATTGTTTCTGCTATCAGAAGCAGAACTAGAATCTCTCACTTGGTCAAGAATGAAGGAAATGACACTGGACCTATATTGACCATCATTTTGGGAGCATATCAACACAAGAAGGTCTCTAACTGGGAACGCTAGAGGTTCCTTCATCTGAAGCAGCTTTGTACATGTTGACAACAACTCCTCAACCGGAGGAAGTTGGACCATCTCTTCTTCAAGTTGCTGGCTACTGTCATTTGTAACATCTACATTTGTTTCAGTTTCAGAGTTCCCAAGAGACATGGCAAGTGCACGAGCAAGTTCATCCTCCTCCTGGATTTCCTCTGGATGGGAGAATAACCACTCCATTGCCAACTCCACACTGTTAGATCCAACTTGCCTCAGCGCTTCTTCTGCCCTAGACCTGGAAAATCCCATCTCTACAATTGTTGCTATGGTTGTTTCATTTGGAGGGGGCCCAGTAATACGAGCACTATTGCTGCTGGTAACATTTTTCACTTCAACACCAGAGTAAATGTGCCTAATGATAGATATAACTGTAGTGATGAAATCATAACTGCAATCAGTAAACTGTGGGTCAGCCCAAACTGGAAGCACTGCCTTGAGCACCATTGATTGAAGCACCTTCACAAAAGTTTCAGCATCCCTTGGGAAAGGAACATCTCCAGTCGCAATTGGTTGCACAAGCAGGTGTTTGGTGAACGGAGACAAAATAAAAGAAGATGTCACCAGGTGATCCATAAGTTTACCATAGCTAGCTAATGGACCATAAATCCATGCATGATCTCCACCTTCCTTTTCATCCTGCTTTACATTACCATCATCTGTATCCATTGGAGATGCTGGAGCCCTATTAAGCGCAAATAGTAATTGACTGGTAGCTTCAAAAGTTGTCAAAACTGATCGAACAACTCCAGTGACATATAAGCAATTTAGCATAATAGAATTGCAGGAATCAGGCCTGTCCAGAAGAACGTTATCAATGAAATCAATAACCTTACCAAAGTAGCGACACTTTGTCGATATGGATGCTTCTGAGCCTGAAGAATTAACATGACCTCCAAAGTTCATGTGATCCAATGCAATAGAGGCAAAACTAGAAGCAACAGATTTTGATGCAGTGGATGCATTAACAGTATCATCCCGACGACGAGAAGGAAGTAACATCACTTTTCCCAACTCTTGAAACAAATGGGTAATGTGGAAGGAAAGTGACCTCACCATGTCACAGCAAGAGGTGTGATAGGACCTCTGCTTGTCATATTCCTTTTTATTGACAGATCCAGAAGCATCTGATGAAGTAGAATGATTGGCTCCAAAACGCATGTTTGAACCATCAATACCCAATCTCTGTTGAAAGCCAGTAGCACGGCCAAGGTCACGATAAAGGTTTATGAGGTCAAAGAACTGGGATTCAATACTCCACCCTGGTGTCCTCCTCCTTAATAATGGATCAAGGAAATGTCTAAAGGAGTTCAACCTTTGTTCTTCAGTATCACTAACACTAGAATCCCGTTGTGACTCAGGCTCAGCAGAACTAGCGCTAGCACCATCGTCCTCCATTTCAACCTTGGCATCTTCAAGGAGAGCAATCTGCCACAAAATTTCACGATGGACACGACCAATTTCTTCCAGAACATCTCTGCTGCCATTTCCAAGTTCTGCAAGCAAAGCACTAACCCAACGATTATCTTTGGAAGCAGCAAGAAATAGAAGGAACTCGACAAGGAAAAGAGGAGAAAAGACTCCATCATCAGGTATCACCCTGGGATCCAGTAAAAAGGACCCTGAAGCAGCACCAAATCCAGTCAAAGCTTTCTTCAAATTTTCCCTAAGAGAAGAACAGAACGCACGTGCAAGAGGAGCAGAGTGATGCTGAGTGAACCCTTTAAAAACCATGGTGCTATGTAAAGCAATAGACATCCCCTCAGATGACTGTACAATACAGGACCTTAAAAGAAGCTTCAGTAAAGCCTCAATTCCTGATTTCTCCACAAACAGGCGACATGTTTCAGAATTCTCCGTTCTATGAAGCAAAACCATCAGATGCAAAATGCACAATTGAAGAAACTGCTCATCACTGATTCCTTCAGTTACAGAATCCACTGCACCAACCAGACAACAATGCTCTTCATTTCCTTTGTCTTCGGAATCAGTTTCCATTGCAGTGCTCCCATTAGCTTTTTCCACAGATGATGACCCAGAAAAGCTACTGCTGTCTCCAAAGGAAGCAATTTTATTTACAATTTCAATGATTATATCAACACCAGTGCTTCTCAATGAAGACACATGGCGCAAAAGCTCTTCAACCGCATTAGCCAAAGGAACAATTGCTTCATTCATCGCCAGCACATACTTCTTGCTGGTAAAGATGTCGACCAGAAATCGCAGTGCTGAAGTTTCTTTCACTGCCTCCAAGCCTTTGGCATTAAGACAAATGGCACTAAGGCCATTTGGAACACATGTTATAGCCTTTGAAGATGGAAGTACTCCAGATAACACTGAAGATAAAAAGGCATCTGGAAGACCCAGTTCAAGAAGTGCAGGAAGACAAGTTGGATCTTTATGGATAATTTCACTCATAACAGTCACAGCTGAGCAGTAAACATCCCCTCCAAATTTATCTGCATTGCCATATATGAGTGACAACGTACCAGGCAGAGAACTGTCATGAGGGTTCTGTGGTCTAGTGGAGTTTGCAGGGGCGTATGTAGCAGAACCAAGAGCCTTCAAAAGCACCTTGATAAGCCTCTTTTGGGAATACAACTGGTCATCATTGTATCTTGAGCATTCATCAATGACCACTGAATTATCATTTCCATCAGACATACCAATAACTCTATGCACTTCTATCTGTAGCCTCTGAGCCAAAAGCTCCACTCCACCCAGTTCTCTAAGCAATGACACAGATGAACTACTGTAATCCATGAGCTTTTGTAGAGCTTTTACAGCCAAATAGACAAGATGCATATGATTTGGGTCAGAATCCTCCAAAAGAGGTAAAAAGGTTGGAACCATTCCTGACCCTCTAATATTACTCCCTGATGCAGAGGATGACACAATATGAAGCAGATAGAACTGAAGAAGAGCCTCAATAAAAGCAAGAGATGATGGATCACTAGAACCTTTCAGTGACAAAACTGCTTTCTGGAGCACATTCAGGAGAATCATTCGATTTCCTACAGTAAAACTAATACTTGATCCACTCAAAATTCGTGCCCGGTCATGAGATGCTGAATACGCAGCTAACTGAGCTCCCAATGCAAACATCGCAAGAGTTCTAATAGTTCCAGGAATAGTTTCTTCTGACCGCACGATCCTGATTAATTCATTTGTATACTCCGGTTCATTCGCAAAAAATGCTGTCAGCTCATCATTAGCATCATTAGACTGAACAAGCACAATAAATGCAAGAAGGCAAATCCTGCTGTACAGCCTGCATATCCTGGGTGACCGAAAGGCATGTGCATATCTAATTCTTGTTAGCAATGAAAACCGGAGCTCAGTAGGTACATTGTATTGCTCAATACATTGCTTCATTATTAACAGATCATCCTCCTTCTGCAAATGTAGATCTGGCATGTGTATGACTCTCGAAGAGGAACTTGCATTGCCAGTGCCACTGTTTTCTTCAATACCTTTAGTATTGAGCCCATGCAATTCAAAATAAAGACTAGAACCAATTCGGTGTTGAGACTTGTCACGTTCATTTTCTATGTCAGATGGAAACAAACTAAGCCCTTCCTCCTGTGTTCTCTCATTTGCCAAAACACATGAATATAGACCCAATCCCTCCTCCTTGCTCCCCCATCCCTGAGCAAGAGAAAGCAGATAGCAGTTTACTGAGACACATCCAATCAACTTACCGCTCCCATGGACCTTAGATGGGTTTATTTTAACAAGTGCAGAAAGAGTCTCCAGTGTAGCTATAAGAATTTCAGGATCAGTGGATGAAAGTAGGAACTTGAAATGCTGAAAGGAGAACGTGAGAGTTGTATTAGATAAAACAATGTTGAAGAAGCACATAGATAGAGCATCAAATAAGTTAACAAGTCAGTAGGACCTAAACATGTTTGCAAGTCACTGTAGTTAAAAGAAACAATTTCCGACTTCATCTCAACATACCTCCAAGCCATCAAATGAACTTTTGTTGTGGCAATTCTCCAAGATTGTTTGCATCACTCGTAGTACTTGAAGAACTGCAAGCTTTGGAAATGGACTATCATCTTCTAGAATTTTATCTGATAGGAGAAGATCATTCCTACAAGACAAGTACGTCTTGAAATATGTATCAAAATGAAGAAACAGTGGCCTCCAATGATGAAAATTCCCCTGAATTAAAAGCAACAAGTGAGTGACAGAACCAAAAAAAGAGGCAAACAAGAGGAATAAGTAGTACAAAATCACCTTATTATACTCCCATCGAAAGCCTGAAAGAGGTATTGCTATATCCTGTAACGGACTTTGGATCACTTTATCAATAAATGCTTTAATTTGAGGAGGCTGCAAGTGACAGTACACGTTAGATTTATTTCCCACAAAAAAGATTTAAAGAAAAAAGAACATAGAAAGAAGCTTTCTGAACCATTCAGGCAAGCTCATGGAAAGCAGTATATATTCCATTCAAAGAAGTTCATGACAAACAGTATATAAATCAACATATATATATATATATATATATATATGTTCCCTGAAGCATGTTTTTGAATTTGTGTTGGACCTTTCCCTAAAGGATGATGGGAGTCAAACCAAATATGAGTAATAAAAATAAATAAATAATGTATGGCTAGATAATCTAAAAACACCTAATTTAAAGCATAAAACTAAAGACAAATTTGAAGGTCAATAATGTGAAGGTCAAAACTCAAAACGATGGGAATATGTAATGCCATGGGAACTCAAAACATCACCTCTTACTCATTGCATAAAAAGCTTGCTAAGTATTGACTAACTGGTGGATCATAATTATTCATACCACTTTGTTAACAATTAAATTTTTGTTGCCTCCTTGTGAAATGCCCAAAGATGTCAATGCTTCTCAATTAATAAATAAGATGGGATCCAAAAATTTCACACGTAAAATGATAAAAGAAAAACTATAAAAATCTTCTAATACTTTCACAATGTAGCAAGAGAAAATAGATGCTCTCAAGGAGGATAAGAAGCAATTTGTCAAAGGTCTAAAAGTCATACCAAGCACACACCTAATTGAACATAGATCATGACATCTTATAAAAGCTATTAATATCTCCGAATAGAGAATATATATATATCAAATCTATATTAATAGCAAATATATTACATAAATTATATAATTATAGTTCATTACCACAACAAAAAGTTTACATAACAACAATAGACATCCAATTATAAGCACCAGCACTAAATCACATGATAACAAAATATTCCAAAAGTAAAAGGTTGCAAAAGAACTAGCAATGATCAATTTAAACTGCCTAACAACTCTAGGTTTAAATGGCATCGAAAGCATCGAATGGAAGAAAACAAAATGTCCTCTATAACCTTAGACAAATAATTTCATCCATATATTGACAAAAAAGAATTCTAAGAAAGTAAGCTGTCAGCATGTAAGACTATAAGTCTATAACTATACAGAAATTTAATAACTTGAACAAAATAACACAGAACGCACAATTTACTAACATAACTTTTCTTCTAAAAAGAAAAAAGATAGTGTGACAAAAATCATCATCCTAAGACGACTGTCCATGACAACCTACATGCTTCAATTTTCTATTTCAGCATTAAATTAAAAAAAAAAAAAAAAAATCTCACAAGTATTCTTTAAAACCTCCTGGATTCTTACTTAGTATGAATGATCTTCATGAGTAAATTTGCATTATCCTGTCAGCCCAACATCATGAATGTTACAACTGACACCAAACTATTGCCCTGATTATTAGAGAAAACATTTGCAAATACTGAATGCTTATTCCAAAGGAGGGTCTTATGCAGATAGAATGGGACATATGTCATAAACAATATAAGGTCTTCAGTTTAAGACTATTTTTTTTTTAAGAAAATGCACATAACAAATTTGTGACTACAAGTACTACTACAAGGTAAGCATCAATTCGTTCTTAAAGCATTAATATCTCTCAGTTAACCGCAATACGGGAGAAGCAATCAGTAGCATGGTAGTCAATACAGTACCAGTACCAATCGTAACAGCCGGTATGTACCGGTTTTGAAGAAAAACGAAACGGTACCAACATCGTACCGTTTCAGTTTTTATACCAGTCGTACTAGTCTGTATGGGCCTGTATCAATCTGTACCAGCCTGTACCGGTACATACCGACCCGTACCAGTTGGTATAAGATTTTTATTTTTTTTATTTTTTTTAAAAAACTTTCACTTGATTTTTTAACCAATTCCTAATAATTTGTTGTCATAATAATTTTATTTTTTCATAATTTCATTCAAAAAAATATTTATTAAATTAGACTATTGAATCTAGTTAATAATATTTTATTATATTTTTTTTAATATTTTAATATTTATTTTATTTATTTATGATTAAAAAATTTAGATATTTATAATTTAAAATTTTATATTTGCATATAAACATATATATGTATGTAATTGAGATGTTATACATGTATATAATATATATTATATTAAAAAACTTAAAAATGAGCTTTATAAATATATATATATGAAAAAATATTTGAAAAATTTCCATAAACCCAAAACGACGTACCGATACGTAACAGTACCAAAAGAAAAACGGTACGGTACCGACTACTTTGATCAGTAGTATCAGCCAAACAATCCATTATATCAACAATTAATAAATAACAGAGAAAACATAAAGAAACAAGCACAACATTAAATTACTAATTACTACGATAAAGAAGTAATGGATTCACAAACCCAAAAAAAAAAAACTAGATTCTGATAAACCCTAATCAGAAAGCATTTTCTCGGGAAAACTAAACAAATAAAAACTTACGGGCTCAGAATCGAGTTTGATAGAAGGACCGATGGCGGTTTCGCCAGACATAAGCTGACGAAGCCTCGAAGGCAAAGTTGATCTTATATTCGCCATCTCACCTCTACTTCTCTACTTCCAACTACTAAAAAGACACACCAAAAAAAATTTAATAAAAAAAAATAAAGCGCAAAATTATACCCTAAAAAGCGATATCATAGATTATAAAAATCGAAAAAAATTCCAAACAGATCAGATATTAAATTACATAAAAATATAGAGATACTTAAAGTCTATAAGAAAGAAAGAGAAGGGACGACCTGAGAAAGGCGAGAGAGAAGAGCGAAGGATGCTTACACATCCAAAGTATGGAGCATGAAATTAAAAAAAGAAAACCCCAAAAGTGAATAGAGAAAGACAGAGCAGAAAGAATGAAGGGGGGTTTGTTTGATTTTGGTTTTTATATGAGTTTTCTGAGGGATTTTACAGGGTGTTTAAGAAGAAAAATCTTGGGGATCAATCAAAAGGGGGAAATTTTTAGGGTCTCTTAGAGAGGAGTAAATTGAAAGGAAAGAAAATACTAGTTAAAAAAAATAAATATATATTAGTGAGAGTGTGGGTGAGAGAGAGAGCAGCTGACACACACAGTGCTTTGACGCTACACGGCTACAGGGGTCATTTTGAAACTCGATTTTTCATTTTTCTAGCCCTTCTATTTTTCTCTTTTTCTTTTTCTTTCTAGTTTCTTCTCTTTCTTTTCCTTTTCAATCCCTCTTTTTGTTTTTTTTTTTTTCTTTATTTCATTTTATTTGATAACAAAAATTGAATGATTTTTCCCCCAAGGATATCAGTATATACTTTTTTATGATCTCAAAAACTATTTCCTAAGTCAAACAAAACCAAAAAAACACTCATATAGTTTTAAGAATACATTTTATTCTTTCGGTCTTATTTTTTACTTATTTTATTTTAATATCTAAAATTATGTAATTTTTTCTTTTTTAAACACCTAATTATCTTATTTTTATATTTTATTTTTTATTATTCTTTATTTTTTGACACTAAAACTTATAATGCATCAATTTTATAAATAAAATAAAATTTTAATATAGAAATATATTAAAATCAAAATTTTAAAACTCGGTAAAATTAAATAAAAACAAGTAAAATGGGACAATTTTTTTTTTTTTTACTTTTATAATTGTTAGAAAATATATACTAATAGTCTTGGAGTTCTTTTTTTTTTTTTTTTAACTAAATTCAAGGATCGGCATGGTCAATATGAATTTGTGCTAGATTTTGCTTGCTTTATATTCACTCCCCTAAAAAGAAATAAAAACAAATGAAATTTGCCATGAACAATTTTCTTTTTTCTTTTCCTTTGTTAAAAAACTTACAGGGCTAATTGAAATGAAGATTGAAGTAATTTGTAATTCTTTTGGCAATTGAAAGTTGAAACCAAGCGAACAAGTTCAAATTATTTTACAATTTTTGCGAAATAAAACCATGGACTTAATTTCAACTCAAATTCCCATTACATGTTTGAATCAACTCGTTTAATCGTATGGCAAAGCTAAGATTAAGATACTTTAATTAGACGGCTCAACCAATCTTAAAACAATTCTAACAATGTAGGATGAAAATGTAATTAATAATATGATGATTTAGTACCAAGCAAAATACAATGGAAAGTGGAAACACATAAAGTAAAACGACATATTTTTCATAATTGTAAGTTTTTTTTTTTTTTTTGCTTTATATATGTGATATTGACTATAAAATGGAGGGTAATCTTTTCATCATATAAATGTATAAAAAATCATATTTA
This sequence comes from Fremontodendron californicum, assembly GCA_030761205.1. Taxonomy (NCBI): domain Eukaryota; kingdom Viridiplantae; phylum Streptophyta; class Magnoliopsida; order Malvales; family Malvaceae; genus Fremontodendron; species Fremontodendron californicum. The sequence goes on from JAULJL010000026.1 coordinate 18,359,035, forward strand.
GAGCTCGACACATGGATATGTATGATTCAAATTCAATACTTTAAATTGAAGTCGTTAGTTTCTATTTTATTTTAATTTGGTATATAAAAAAAATTAAGAGGAAATTTGAGATTTAATTTTTTAATTTTTGATTTGGAAAATAAAATTACTTGAATACATGTTTCTACCACAAAACTAAAATGTTGATTTAAACTTTAAATTTTAATATTCTTATAAGGAGTAACAACCATTAAATTAAATTGGAGCTATTTCTTTTATAGTTATAATAATAACAATTTTAACTTCTTGATTTGCCATCTAATCAAACAAATTACTTTATCTTGTCTAATGCCCTAGCATGGTGGCACTATGTTTTCATCAAATTTGATATATATATATATATATATATATTTTGTTTTTTCCCCTCTTAAGTTTTGATTTTTTCGAAAAGCTAATCGATAAAAGATAAGCACAATTTATCAATCAAAGAAAAAAAAAATCATCGTAAAGGTGGCTTTTGCGTTGGAAGTAAAGGTGCTCATGGCCGGATCGAGGTTCGATTTTTTTGAATATTTTTGTCCGGGTCAGCTCATGAGCATTGTTTATTACATTTAAACAAGTATATATATTTTATTATTAAAATTAAATTAAATAATATTATTTTAATATTTAAAACACTGTTTTGGATTGGATCAGAACAAAAAAATCTCTGTCCAGGCCCAGCCCAATACGGATCGGACTTGGTGGGCTGCCCGACCCATAAGCAGGTCTAGTTGGAACACAAGCCTCCCAAATGGACAAAGTTTGACGTCAATTTCAAAAAAATGCCAGAGTGACTTAGGGCTAGTTTAGTATTGCTGATCATGTTGAAAAAAGTTTTGGTTGAAAAAATATGTGTTTAAAAAATATGGTGAAAAAATGTAGTTTAAAAACGTTTAAATGTTTGGCATTGTTGTGAAAAAGTGTTGGTGGGGAATTGAAATGTCAAAAAAAAAAAATTAAAATAATAAAAGTGTAGAGATGTGAGGATAATAAAGTTATTTTATTCAAAACTCAGCTTTTAAAGTCCAAAAACTATATTTTTTGACTTTTTGGATTGGCTTTTCAAATTATGGTTTCAACAACAAAAATCAAATTTTTTTTTTTACTTATTTAACATTGTGTCTGCGATAAAAAATAATTTTTAATCTTAAAAACTGTTTCAAAAATAATGCTAAATACGACCTTAACCATAACAAGTGCCGTTGGCTAAGGACACTCACCCTAGACTCGACACATTAGCTATTGCATGCGCCACAGATGCCGTCGAGGGCGAGCCATGGGAGTTGCCAATTGGGCAACAACAAAAAAACAATCCTATGCTTTTGATTTTGTTCTTAAGATCTCAACAAAATTGGAGAAAATAAAATAAAATAAAATAAAAAAACTCACTAGGCCTTGTTTGGTACCTAGACATGTCCCAAGCTACAAAGAATGTGCTTTGTTTCGAGATTGCCAAACATGGACTTAGAAGAAACTTGAGAAAATGACCAAGAAGAGCTAAAACAGCCGAATATGTTTTTCTTTTGATGAAGAACTTTCTTCCATCTTTTATCCCATTTTTTTGGTTACATTGTTTAATTCTTTTGGGTCTCAATAGCTGAAAGTGAATGCAATATGTGCAGCAAAAAAAGTTATAAAGATTGAAGCAAAAGTGAGCTACTATACATCCACAACTTTTTTAACAAGTTTGTGGAAAGTTTCCTTTACGTGCTTTAACTGAATAAGAAAACGAAAACCCCAAAGACTTGGTCCAACCAAGCCATTTTTAGGACCAAACTGGGAATAAAATAAATGTATGGGATCGGAGATATAAGCGAAGAGCATATATTTGAACTTTAACATCGTGTATGGTAGGAAGAAAAGAAAGTGGGAAGAAAAATAATTTTTTAAATCTTTTTTTATTTTATAAGAGAAGGAAAATTTGATAGATTTGTACATTTTACTTACACTCATTCAATTTATATTAATAATTTTATTTATAATTTTACTTCTTTTTTTTTTCATCCTTCATACAAAACGCAATGAAAGAAAAATATTTTTCTTTGCTTTCCTCCGTTTTTTCTATTTTTATTTTCTTCATTCCTACGGTGTAAATCTCAAATTGTAAAAAAAGGTATTAATTATTAGATAAAATATCAAGTATTACATTTTTAATTATTATTTATCTAGAGTACTCAGATTTTTAATTTTATTTTTATAAACATAAGACTCGAAGGCTGTGGGAAAAGGAAATGTTGAAAATAAATAAAATCGAATCACAATGTTGAAGTTGGTTTGATAGTTTTATACTAGTGGGTAGTAAAAGATTAAATATTACCCCATAAAAAATAATATATTTTCAAATTTAGTTTAGGTTTTGTTTTGAGAAATTGGTTCTACATATCAAATTGAAGACACTTTGTATATATATGACTCATTAATAAATTAGTCTAATTCTTATTTGTTTATTTTTAAAATTAGGTTGAGTTGTTTTTAAAATTTTGCATTATTAAGATATTATATAAGTTATGACAAAAGTTTGAGGTAACTTTTTTTAAGGTTAAAATAATAAATTTATAATTTACACCCAAATAAATATTTTAATTTTTAATTTGTATCTAAATACATCATTAATTTTTAATTTTTAATCTTAATTTTTAATTTATACTCAAATAAAATCTTAATCTTTAATTTATACCTAAATAAACCCTTAACATAAATTAATATTTCATTTGAAATAAATGTTTATTTAGATACAAAACAAAAAATAAAGACATTTGAAAATAAAATAGTTCAAAAACTTTTTTAATATTTTTATTTTTAAAATCAAGTTTGATATAACTTAATTCCGATTTCCGACTTGATTTATAGATATATTTAATAATAATAAAGATTTTGTTAATGAATATCTAAAAATATTTTTTAAAATTAGTTAAATTATTATTTATAATATACTTTTTATATTAAATAATAACTAATGGTTAATTTTATGAATTTTATAATTTTATAAATTGCTTATATAATAATTTAAAAAAATATTTTTAAAAAACAATATAATAATAATAATAATAATAACATGACATTATTAATTTTTTAAGTAACGCTAAGCGACATAGAATCGAATCATAATATGCATGAAAATTACAAGACACTATAATGGGATTATGGGAACATCAGTTTAAACTTTCAAGTTTTAGCTTTCAAATTGAAACACCTTTTTGACTTTTAGAGGTAAGTGTGGGTAAGGCTCTATTTGAGCGGTGAGATTGATTTTGGTGAAATTAAAAATAGTAATTGAGATGAGATTAAGTATTGTAGCCGTGAGATTACAAATAGCGGTAGGATATGTGTTTGGATTCAAACGCAGCGGTGGCAGTGAGATGAATAATAGTGGAAAAGAAAAATCAATATTAAGAACAGTAGATTAAAATATGTATATATATATAATAAATAATTAAAAATAATTAAAAATATATTTATATTAAATAATAAAATATATATTAAAATTATATTTATATTAAATAATAATTAACAATTATTAAAATTTTATTTATATTAAATAATAAAATATATACTAAAATTATATTTATATTAAATAATAATAATTAAAATTAAAATTTATATTTATATAAATAATAATTTAAAAAATTAAAATTAAAAATAATAAAAAACATTGGAGGAAGGTAAAAAGGGAATTACCCTCTCCACCGGAGGTTCAATTTGTGACTGGACCCTTGGAGGTCCAGTCCAGTGGAGCACCTTCACTGGAGTTGATCCAAAGACATCTCCGGTGGAAGTGCAGTAAGTGAGGGGGTTTTCCTCTCACGGAATCAAAAAGATTCGGTTCGTTAGAATTCAAAGGAGCCCTAAGTCAAATAAAAAAAATCTCTTTCTCTTTGCGGCAACAATAACTTCATATTTGTCGTTTTTTTTTCATTTTAGAAATTACTTTTTTATTTCACCGTTGGAGCTATAAATAATTAATATACATTAGTTTAGTTTTTACTTGTTTTAAAAAGTATAGAAACGAATTTCAACCAGTGATGAAAAATTAATCTTAAACTCCAAAGTCCAAACCACCTTCATAAAGTCATCTATAGAAAATTATATCAGGATAAGAAAAAGAAATTTTTTTAATTTTTTTTCCAAAATGATTGTCACTAGAGGTGTTTATGAACCAGATCAGACCGGATAAATTTTATTACTTGCTCAAGCCCAACTTGGGTCAAGCCAGATGGAACTTGAAAGATAATTTTACAATTTAAAATATATTAAAAATAAATTTTATAGTTTTTTGTAATTAAATTTAATAAAAATATTTTTTATTATGTGAATAATAATCCGGACCAACCTAGCTCGAATCATTAAAAACATATCCTAGATGGGTCTAATTTGAGCCAAACGGATAAATGATTCATGGATTAGTCTAATTGTCACACTATTTACTTTGATTTATTTTATAAAATTTGTTATTATTTTTTTGCTGTTTTGGACATTTGTGCAACTGTGTTATCTATGTTATATTATATTATTATATATAATGTGAGTGATTGAATTGGTGTCACTAATTAAATAACTCCAACTTAATTAAAAAATTACTTAAAAATCAAATAATAATATTATAAAAGCATTTATGTTTTTTAATTTTTTTATATAATATATTTTAAAAAACAACCACTCCCTTAAAAAACTATCACTCAACTAAAAACAATCATTACATAAAAAATAAAAAAAATACTCATATATATAAATATATATATATATTTACATAAAAAAAATCTTTCACATAATCTAGTATATACCTATAAGAAAAGTCATTTGTACTATACCTGCAAGAGAAATATTCTGTACTATCATCAGGATTTTCCTTGCATTTATAGTTCCACCATTGCCGATTATCAGAGTCCACAGATTTATGGAAACCAATATACTATATGTTTACTGATAAAAATGTAAAAATTGAATGCTGAACAAATCAAGAAGCAGGTAATAATCCTGGTTTTATTAAATGCCATGACTTCACAATCAGCTTGTAAAAGTTCAATTTTGGTCTGCTGATGAATATCAGATCTGTGGTCTTGCCTGAACAACAAATATCATTCCATCTTTGACTACTCCTTCAATGTCCTGGGGACAACCATAAAGAGTTTCTATAATTTTCCCTGCCTCTGCAATTTTTGAGAAGAGTGAGGTCTGGAAAGCTTTGTCAACTATCATTGGATCAATGGAGTAATCCAAAATCGTGCTTTCCTCTTCATCCATAAGTACACTGAGATATTTAAGAAATGCAGATTAGGAAGCATTTTTGTTTGAAAGAAAATATGTGAAGCAGAAGTATACTATCATGCCAAAACAAAACCCTGATGAGCTCCTAATCAATAATATCTTCCTTTTTTTATTTATTTATTTATTTATAATTTGGGGTAGGAGGGAATCGAACCCTGCTCTTTTGAGCAGGGGAGTATGCACCAACCATTGAGTCAAAGGCTCGGGTGCATAATCGGGACATGGGTATGGGAATATGATCTCCAAATACCCTTCAATAATATCTATATTGCTCCGACTCTTAATTTTTCTTGAAGTACTCGTGTCCGACGCATATCCGGATATGGGTATGGGAATATGATCTCCAAAGACCCTTTAAATACATGAAAAAACTTAGAATAAATTAAACATATCTGTGTCCGACACTCACATCCGAGTCCGAGTAACATAGAATAATATACTATCAACGATCACACATTTAGGTAACATGGTAGGTTTTTTTTGTTGGCTAGAATTAGTTTGTTTGGAGAATCCTTTGGATGTAAGACATAAGAAGGTGACTCTCCAATATTGATCATGTCAGTCCATGAATAAAAAGGATCAACTACTTATAATCCTTTTGTTGTTTGCAAAATATGGTCCAAAATTCAGGTCAGAACAAACCTGTCATAAAGCCCAGCACCTGCATATCCCTCAAGATCTTCACCATTCGAGTCAGAACGAAAAATGATAGACGGCTTACAATAGAGTCCTATTTGCTTGCTTGCATAACCAGTAACCTGTAGAGGTAATTGCAGTTTTCCTTTTTGTCTTTAGCCACCTAAAACTTTGATAAGAGGAACTTAGAAACAAAAGCGAATTGCATATTGATCTGGTATGTTTATCCAGAACTAAATGAAGCATGTATAGACAAATAAGGGATGCAAAGAAACAGCCTTACAATAGGACATCTTAGGTTGTTCTTTTTCGCGATGAAGCTCATAGCGCGTCCGGGATATGCACCCACCAATGTCTCTCCCAAACCTTTCACAATCTATTTTTAACCCAAAAAGACAGATGAAAAATGCTCTGAGATCACTAAGTTCATATAGAACCAAAAAGAGAGGCTTACCTCTGCATATATTTCTGAGGTGTCCCCTGATAATGGGTTTTTTGTGTGAATAACAAAAGCATAATCACCACAAATGACTTCTTGAATCAATACAGCCATGCGAAGGTCTTCATGATTAAGTTTAGCTTTCCTACAACTAACATATGCTCTTTCATTCCACTTTGAAGCCCAAACCTGCATATAGTGGGAAAAAAAGGTGACTCTTCAAAAGGGCACAAGTAGTTTCAATAAATAACGAAATTGCTTTTATGTTGCCATAAACTTTCATTACTAGTACTACTGACTATCAACAGTCCTAACAAAGGCATTCAAATGATACTATTTATGTTCAGGTGAGGAATACTGAATGAGTAAAATGTGAAAAGTTAGTAGATTTCTGTTCGCCAATTGTTAAGTTGAACCTAGTGAACTGACAAATCATAGTTTAAAAGAAATCATAGTTTAAATGACCCTTAAAACTGAAGAGTAGAGTGTGACCAACCAGAACCCCACAACAGTTGTTAAATACTATTGTTTAATCAGAAATTGATTACGATGCCAGTAACAAAAGAGAAAAGGAAAAAGGATCAGTAGAAAGCATATGATTAATGCATTATATGCCAAAAATAAAATCCCAACCTTCTTTATTGCTCGCCAAGCACGGTTCCACCGGTCCTCACCCTCATCATCAGGCCAGGGCATTCTAGCACTTTTCATTTTGCTCTTAAGTTCAGTGGTCTACCACAAAGTTAAAAAATACAAGATTCTCAGTTTAAAATATTAGTAAATATGAAATTAACTATCTTGTTATCTATATATATATATATATATATATATATATATATATGCATATGCATAAACAGTTGAAAATTTTGGGAAGTGGCTTCATTTTTAGGATTGCTATAAAAGCAACTATAACCTAAGACCTGTTTGACAGCAACATGCCATAACACAGTTAAATCCCAATGGCATAAAATTACCAAAGACATAGGAGCACTCATTTGTAGAATAGCTCCTTTTATTTCTTGAATTTTGGAAACATCACCACCATGAACAAATTTGCGAAGAAATATAATCTTGTTCGATATAACCTGAAAAGATGAAGTATCAAAACTCAGAGAAAGAAAAACAAAGTGCTAATAACTTGCATGCTCATCTGAAACACAAATTATAGAACTTCAGAATATAATTAACATGATAACAGTCCACAAGATAATTTGAGAAATACAATTCCCTTCCTAAGTATAGCAGACTGTTTGGCTTGGTCATAAATCCTTGGCAATCATAAGTTACCAGGCAGTTATTTATCACGTCAGGTGAAGTTGTTACTGTTCTGCCTAACTCAGCCGGTTCATTTTGTGAACTGAAATGAAGTTTGATCCCTAGATGTGTAGACTGCGGAAGAAATAGGAAAGACTGGAATATCCAAGTAATATTGAAGAAGCTGGAGGTAGAAGACCTATAATTAAAGAAACAAGACAGCAAGGATTTTTGATTGCCCTTTTATTGCCTGTCTTTTGACATTGTGAACAAAAGAAGGAAGGGGGTTGGGAGGGAGGGGGATACCTCTACGTATGACCTACTGCCAAGCTATCTTATTCGGACTCGGAGGTGAGTGTAGAATACGGGTATGTATCCGAAACGAATTTGCTCAATTTTTTCTAAGTTTTTTCCATATATTTGGAGAATCATACCCTCATACCCATATCCGAATATGTGTAGGACATAGGTGTCAGACATGGGTACTTAAGGAAAAATGAAGAGTCCGGGTAACATAGCTGCCAAGTCCAATGGAGGCAAACCAAGATTGCATAAGTGGGGGTCACTGATGGAAGTCATGTCTTCAATGTAGTTGAGACTATCATACAATTAAAGACCGGATATAGGCCTTTCCTTTCAGTCTTTCATGTGCATTACAAAAAAATTGAACAAAAGAGAAAATGGAACACCTAAAAGAAACAAAAGACTATTGCATATAGAAAATTAAAATCTTAATTAATAAAATGTACCTTATTAACATCTAGTGATAGAACAGTTTCAAAAGCTCCAAATGGTATTGCAACTGACATTGGGATCCTGATCCATGATGGCACCCTTCCTCTTAAAAATTTTATATTACAAGATTTGGCGCCAACCTGAATTAAAGAAGATTGTTGGTTTCACTCAAATATATCCTGCAAACCGGTCATTCATTCTATCCAGTACAATAAATGGAATGAGCTTACCATTTCAGTGGTGAATTCTTCGATTGAAATAGCATATCTCCCACAGAAGGTCTTTCTTTTAAGGGTCACTCGTCGAGAAATTGAGGAAACAAGGGAACTTAGAGATAAGTTAGAACCACTGATGTCACTGCAAGTGGGGGAAAAACGGTTCATTAGAATATTGGTGAAGAGGTGTGCAAGATCATTGATCAAACAGTTATTTTACAGCTTGCCTGACTATCAAATTTGAGGACTTCAGTTGTATAGATACAGCACGTCCCTCCTTCAACTTGAGATTCCTGAAAGTATTTTGATCGAAGCATGTGGCAAAGCATATCTGCACCATGATGCAATAAGTAAATTATATATGTTGACTTTCTCAAGCCAAGCACTTTGGGTAGCTTTGAACTTTCATATAAGGTGAAAATATCCACTTTTTGTTGACAATAGCTTTAAATTGTGATAAGCGATCCAAAGAACACATGCCTTACTATTTCTTGCTCTAATAGACACATGAGACAGGACATCTGGCATATCAGATGTCAACACTGCAACAACTCCATCTGGAATCTCCTCCTCTCCTGTTACTCTAGTTGCAATAATAACAGTTGGCTTTCGGTAAACTTTGTTCTGAACCGTAATCAGCTCATTCACTGAAGTTACAAATCCACAAACTTCGACAGGGCTGATAACCTGCCAACTGTTAGACACAAACCTCAGCAAATATTTGAGAGAAAACACTATAAGCTGCCAGAAAAAGGAGACCATAAAAAAGAAAGCAATCTCTCATTAATTGAAAAAACTTATAAAGCTGAAACGAAACCTATAACCTCAGTTAAAAAATAAGCATATTACAACCAGGCTTGGGCAAACTACATGCTATTCACAAACTCTTAGGTTTCATTGAAAACTTACCATCCTAAATTTGCAACTTTTCTAAGAATGGGGTCAAAATGATTAATGAGCATAGAAAGAACAGCTGCAGATCCTGCTCTTATTAATTCTTCCGTAAAAGTATCTATCTGATAGCAGAACAAAAGAATTTTAGATGAAAAATACTTGGCAAAATAACTTGCCAGATGCTCTGGGACTGAGAACTAAATAACATTAAACTTTCATCATCAGATATGTTTCGAAGTTAATCACATACCGTTGTTTTCCCAATTCCAAGCAATTTACCAAGATATTCAGCACTAGGCTGGATCTTATTCTGGTAATTGACAGACCTGTCAGAAAGTACTAACTGCAGTCGATCAAGAATAGCCTTTGTCTGTAATGCCCACTGAGCATCACTGGGTTTGTATGATCCAGAGACACGATACCAGTCCTGTGAAGGTTGAAAGAAACAACAATTGGTGACTACTATAATAAGCATCAAGTATTACTTAATCATGACTTGAGAGATTATGAAAGTTTAATGTTGTAGTCAAGTAAACGAGAAAGCTGTTAGCCAGAACTTAATGCATCAAAATGAAAAGGTTAATTTCAATAAAACTCAAGAGATAATATACCTTAGTACAGTAAATGAGATCTTCGACTGTGGACAGGCACAAATTTTCAAGCACCAAGGAAATGAAGAACATGATTTCCTGATTCACAAATAAGACAAAAAAAACAAATAGATTGGTTGTCTTCAAGGTAATTTATTTCCTGGCTTGCAAATATATTGAGACAAGGTTATTAAAAAAATATTACTAGCGGGTATGTGAACTTAATATCTTTAAGTCCCCTTTCCATGGTTGTTCTAACAGCTGAAGCCAAAGCGAGATCAAGGAATAGCAACTCTTTTGCCAATCTATGAGGTGTTAGCAGAAGAGGGCGGATCTCAATGCGGGATTCCAGTAACTTCTGCAATGCAAAAAAAAAAAATCAATCACACAAAATATACCTTAGAATTTGAATAAAATAAGCTCCATCTTATTTCAAGTACAGACTAAAACCTCCATTAAAGGGCCGATGTGTTCATCACCAATATGAGTTTTGACAAAGTTCAAGCAGTCCTGGAATTTGACAACAACAATGAAAAAAGTCATTCCTTTTTACATTTTTTAGGGTGAGAAATGAGAAATTTTTTCAAGAAAGAACAGGACATCATAAAAAAAAAAATCCAGATTACAAGAAACAATTCTTGGACCAAAATACTGATCCATAATTTGAAATTCCATGAATAGCATGCTTATTATGATTGCCCATAAACAGACTCTTATGACCCATAAGAGAAAGCTGATATACATAAACTCACTGAAAAAAGGAAGAGAGTTACCTGCAACTTTAGTGATAAACCACCAAACACATTAACACTATCCGCTCTTGCAAAACCCTGATTCTGAGCACCAGTAAGAAGATCGAGATTTGAGTTAGTGAAAACTCAAAATTGATGGTTAAGGTAATGGAAAATGCACAACACCAAAGAATTTTCCTTGTCTGGTATTGCTGTAACTAACCTTGAACGAGGAAGCCAAACAACTTTCAATAGCAGATTCAAGTTCTGCACCAGAATGAACAGCCTGTAACATGTTATCACAAACAATAAGAACTTTTGAACAATAAATCTAGTTTATGACATATCTCAAAAAAAAAAAAAAAAAAAAGAGAGAATCTAAAATATCTAGTTTATGACATATAACTAAATGAACATCAAAATAATGACTAGGACTAAAAAAAATGTTACAACAGAAAGATTGCAGCTATTATTGACTTAAAAGACACCATATTAATGATGGTCTGTCTTGAAAATTACTTAGGTCATACAAATAAAAAATGAAGGATAAATTCCTAAGAGATTGTGGAACATGGTAATTTGTTTGATCTCTTTGAATATACTTAGAACACTGTAATTTATACTAGATAGAGGGTTTTTGCTAATTTCTATCTGCAAGCTTTAATCATTAGCATTCTGAAACTCAGATTCCCTGGTTATGAAGCTGACTTATTCTTGCTTGAAAATTTCCATCAAAGTAATTTGCAAGATTAAAATCCAAGTTCCAAGTAGTTAAGTCAAATTTGATGAATTTTCATCAACGTTAATAGCGTGATCACATAACTTCCTTTGAATTTACTTCAGTGAATGACAGCATAAAAAACATGTGAAAATTTCATGAAAATATTGGTACTTTGTCCAAACAGGATTGATACCTTCAACGTCTTCAAGTACATAGTAAGGTCATGGATGAGACCTTCTTTAGCATCCAACCTGAAATGAGGCTCTGACACAATTGGACGGTCATAACTTGCAAGTTTTTCCTTTGTGAGACCATGGGCATACAATGTTTTCCAATAAACATCAAGTTTAAATCCAGATCTCAAATAATTTAATAGTGCCTGTTACAAAAGAACAGAACATTCGATTAACAGAATGCATATCTACATGAACAAGTTTAGCCAACCAAATATAATGCACTGACTTAGCTTTTTAGATGGTCTAGGTTACAGCTCAAATCTCCTCACCTTATATGTAGAGATAAAAGAATGCAGAATATGACTAATTCATTTAAGGCCTAATGTCCCAAACTAGTGTGACATGCATCCATGAAAGATCACTCAATTTCTTCAATTGATTACCTTATCTGACCTAGTAGCAGTGCCTTGATAATTAATTACATACCTCACAAATAACCACATCATCTGGGCTACTGTTATTGTGCAACTTTTGGTGCCATTCCTCCATCATGCCACTTTTGCAATCATTATTTCTCTAATGAACAAGCAGGAGAATTAGTTTTGCAAGAATGATGCAGAATCCATTTCTACAAGACATTAATTTGATATACCTGAATCATTAGTATTTCATCACGAATTCTCTGCCCAACATCACCTTGACCCCCACGACCAACACATGCCATTATTAGCCTCACAATCTCTCGGTCATTTGGCTGGTTCAAAAATGTTCTTTGCAGTAAATTGGTGAACCTGTCTTGAGCTTCACTAATTTCACTGCAGACATAGCAATGAAATAAATAGGCTAATATTACTTATCTATGCTGTAGATAATATATATTCCATACATCTTCAAATCAACTTTTCACATCTATATTTGTATAATAATAGATTCATGCATCATAAGATCTGATTTATGATTAAAAATGTAAATTTTACCGAGGTTTCACATTGTAGTTCTTGTTCCATGTAAGATGCCTGCATATCATGAACCTCATCCAGACTAATATACCAATAAGCCCTAATTCTCCTTCAGCTTTACAGCGTTCTGTCAACTCCGTTGCAATATTGAACCTGTGACAGTTGAGTATGTAAGCAAGCTTTTTTAGTGACAAAATCAAGGTAAAGAGACATATTAGCAAGATCCTAAAGTCTCAACTGTTGTAAGATGCTGGGACATGCTCCTGGTGTTTCCAAAATGACATTACTCGTAAAAGATAGATATGCTTAGATTCATTTATAATGTGCTTGGCTCATCTCTTAAAGTTACCTATGCATCAAGGACCTCTCAGCCTCCTTTTCTCTTTGGGATATTTCATCAAGCAACCATTTGACCATTCCTTTACCAAGCCCATCAACCTGCAAAAAACGGTTCTCGAAAGTTCACTGATCTGGAAGATTGGTTAAGAAAATGCTAAATGACTAACATGAGATAATTAACTCAAACAAGGAGCACATTACTTCTCCATGTGTGACTATTTTATCAGAGTCAAAAAACAAAGTCACAAAAATAAGCATCTCTGAACTTCATTTTTTCCTCAACAAAATAGTCAAATCCATAAGTATTACTTCATTACTTTCAGCAAACTAGATAAAGATTCTGTTCAAATGCAGTCAGCCTCCAATAATGTTTTTTTTAGCAATTGTCAACTGCTCACCATTCAAGTTTCATCTTCCATATTAAATATTTATATGACTAGCATCATCAGACCATAAGATCACACAGTTTAAGCCATTCATTCCCAAAAACCACAACAGCTTTCATGTTGTGGATATTCTATCCTTCCATCAAATGCTTTAAAAGACGAATGTGTTTTTAACGGCATCTTTGGTAAAGAAACAGGGCAAGTGGATATATACACTAGTAACAACCCCTTGACAAAATTTTCTTGTATCAATTGACTGGTTTCATGACAAAAGAAAACTCTGAAATTGAGTAAACAAACTTAAGAGATGGGAAAAATCAAGCATAGTAGCCTGCGCTGACAATGCTAGTGCTTCATCAGAGACCAGAAAACTATTTTCATGTGAAAAACCTTCTCAGAGTTCTTGGGCAGTTTGTATACCCATACATCAATTGCAAAAGGCAAGGTCCCTTGTACAATGATATATTTAATGTACACTGAAAAAAAACATAAGCAATCATTCAGTACAGGATAATAATATTACCTTCCCACTTGGCAGTATAGGTTGTAGGGCTACAAAGAAGTTAGCCCCATTGTTTTTAATCCAAGACCCGCCAGACCAGATCACAAATTGAATACCAACAAACTTCCTCTGCTGCAAATTAACATCTACCAACTTTTTTTTCCCGGAGGGGAAGGGGTGGTTAATCAATAGAACATGTTAGTAAGCAAAAGGACTCATGAAAAACTGCTTTGAGTAAATTACCTGAAAGGATCCTCCTGCGGTTGATATATCTGTAAAATAAGTCTGACATGCTCCAACAACCATTTTTGACCTTTCAGGCAACGTATCTGATGGAGGAGCCTGCAATTAGTGATGAAAGCAGGCAGTGAGTTGAAGTAAGAATTGCAAGCATACCACAGGTGGAACATTCCATTTCAGTGCACTCCATGAGCATGTATCTCCTACTAAATGAAGGACCAAGTATCTCACCAACCATTCACCAGCTGATGACTTTGACACTCCCCAGTGGAGAACTGAAGTGCCTTTCACGTTCAAAGCAACCAGTATGTGATAATCACCAGTTACAACTTTAGAGAGGACCTGAAAAACAAAAAAGATCAATAAGAAACCAAAAGCAAATAAGAACTCTTGTTCCAGAGATATTGGAAGCTGGTCTTACTTCTATAGATGTGTAATAGGTATTCAATTCAACAATTAATGGCTAAAAGAATATGAGCTAACCGACTAATCAGCAAATCAAAGCCCCTCACTGAATTAAATAAATGAAGCGGATTCAAACCATGGCAATGCTCATCACCATCCTTACTCTCATCCAGCAAAATAAAATATTGCAGGAGCCAGGAAGACTAACCACTATTTCATAGTTGCCGACAAAATAATTTTGCTGTGAGACCACATTATTTCCTCCAACTGATTTCTCCACAAGATCCACCAAAGTTGATGAAGACTGACCAGTCTTGTTCTCATGCCCCTTAGACTGCCTTTGCAACCACTTCAAAACATCATGTCTTCTATGGTAAGATGATGGTGTTACACACCTAGATGGCTCTATATCATCCTGGGCTTTTGTTTTTGTTCTTGCATTCATGTAGCTGCACTGCTCATTCAAGGATATTCCCTTGCTCAGCTGATTTTGCAGCTCTGTTAAAGCATCCGCATAATCTCGCTACACCAATGCACACAATGATCACAATGATATATATATATATATATATAAGTACCTAGACTAGGAACACTTGATACCGGCTGATGTAGCAATTAGACCCACCTCATGTCTGAGCTACACTATTATCAAGCATTGGCCTTCTAAGCTAAATAGCAAATAGTTGAGAGAACAAAGGAGGACAAGAAACACTGTAGTATACAGATGAGAAAGGAAATGATAACAGTTGCATAAAGTGAGAAAATTTCCACAGGCAATATTTAGGTTGAAAAAAATATCTTCAGAAAGTAAAAGGTTTCAAGTTTTGGTCTGAAGGTAACATAAACAGCGGAGAGTACCTGAGATTACTCAGACAACAAATTATTTACTGGGTTGAAAAACTTTTGGAAAATCAGAACATGAATGCATAACGTTTTTACTTTTCACTAGTTTCAATAACTTTATGATGCTTATGAATTTCCTAAAAACCTAACTTTACTAGCTGCAAAGGAAAGTGAAGTTAGATAGCAAAGAGAATACGATGAATCCAACTGTTAGATTCCTAGCTTGAACAAATGAAAAACAGTGCATAAATTCAAAATTAAGGTGATTGAGAAGATAATTCAGTTTTTGGAACCATAACCACCTTTTGCTGTTCTGGCGAGCTTTGGGTTCTACCTCTGCTTTCCCAGGTTAGATATGCCTTCTGATCTATTAGATCTTTCGGTATAGATGGAAAGGGAACACTTACATCATATTCAGGAATCTCAACTCTGAAATTCCCATGATTTAGTTTCAACCTGGAAAGCAAAGTATATAAGAATTTCAAACATCTCAAAAGCCCAGCAAAATAAAAAAGGAGGGGGATGGCCCAAAGGAAAAACCAACCATCTGTCTTGACTTCCATCCTTCAATACAAATTCAATAGCATGTATCTTGGGATCTCGCAACTCAATATTGACAATATATATCTCTGCATTCTGCAGTTTGAGACAAAATTCGTCAAATTAAAAAATTTTAAACTCACAATGAATTCTTATTTGTAACTGAGAACAGTAACATCCAAATAAACTACGGAGCATAAAGTGCAATGCAAACAGAAAATACACCTTCACAAATGGTGTCTGCAGTGCACCTTGCTTAAAAGATTTTGCCCCTGAAAAACCTTCACTACTGGGGATATACCAGTTCCTGTAGAAGGATATAATCTCATGAGATTGTTTGATGTGCAAACCAATCATGTAAAAATAGAATTGATATTTTACGAAAGGTTTTCAGTGCAGGCTTTTACAAATTCCCATGGTAAACAAAACCCCAGTGAAGAATCCAAGTTCTTGTGCAGTATTTAAGCTGAAGTTCAACTCTTGCATTGCGCCCATTTGAACATCCAGAGACATTAATCTACAGAAAAGGCAGAGGATCAAAAGAAGAATTATTTTAGGAGAACAACCAACCATAGCAATCAAATCCGTACAAAATGGAAAGTTAAAACCTGAAGTTGCATCCCATCAACGAGCTGAAAATGAAGAATTCGAGGAACCTGTACACTACTGGAGGCCGCCATAACAATCAGTCACAACAGTGAAACCTAATGGGTTTCAAAGACCATATGTGATAGACAAACACCCAATTTATACGCATTAAACTCTCTTTTTTCGAAGCATAGTTACATAACAGCTGGAGTATCTTTAAAAGTGAAAATCTGATGATTGAGATTCTTGAAGGGAATGTCAAATTACCATCGCCAAAAAAGCTTCAAACATGATTCCATGGTCCATAGTTGATGTGAGCTGAAGTCTACGTTAAAGTAATTCAATTCATCTGACAACTGCCTTGCAGCGTGGCATCCGCCACAGCGTATGATATATATCATACTTCTAAAAGGCATCTTTAATTAAGAGAACGGTGACCGGCAAAACTATAATCCTTTCCTGTCATCAAAGATTTTAGCAAACTTGGTTCTACATGTTTATTAACAAAATGAGGGTCGCTTTCAAAGTTCACACTTTCTGTTTATTGGAATCCATTACTTTACTACCGACTCAAAAAAAAAAAAAAAAAAAACCCTAGAATTTTGAAAACCCTCCTCTAAAATGAATTACAGACACCAATTTGGCTATTTTGAAGAAAAATTGGTTTTCCTTTTTTTTTTTTTTTTTCCTGTTGTCTTTTTGTTTGTTTTATTTCAAGTAAGATGGAAAATAAAGATAGTCGAGAAAAGGTTTTCTTACTCGAACTGGAAGAGGAGCTGGATTTCCGTGAAGAAAAGGAAACTTGGGGAAAAGATGGAAGAGAATCAGATGCTTGAAGCCTGCCAACCTGTTTTAGAGCCACGCTTTGGAATTTTGAAAGCAAAAGCTTTGCACTTTGGCGAGTGATGCGTAATGCGAATATAGATTACAACTGCGGATTCTGAAATCTCCATTGCCAATATTGACGATAGAAACAGGTGGCAGAAAGAACGGAAAGACAGTAGCTTTTCATAAAAGCAATTGAGATAATAGTAGAGAGCTTTTTGTAAACTTTTGTTCAGTTCAGCACCTCATTCCTCGTCTGCAGGACCATAAGCATAATCAGAAGAGGACTTTTCAATTCAAAATTGTGCTCCACTAGTTCTAGATAGATAACCAAATAGTTTCTTGATGCGATGGTAAACTTGCTCACCAAGGAAAAATGTTAATGTGGGATCTCAAGCTCAACTTGCCCAACAAATGTACAGAATAACTGGAAGAGAAAAAAAAAATCAATTCAATCAAGAAGGGAAGATCAAACAGGCAACTCATTACATTGATACTCCAAAGTTCAAACACCACCATATCCTATTCAAGCTGGTGCAAGACTGAAATAAGTTGACAGGGGAATAGAAACCATTCTTTTCATAAATACAAAGGTTCCATCGTTTTGTCCTAAAATTTTCACCGCTGTTCATTATGTTATCAGAAAGTAAAATAAAATGAAGTACATAGAAAAATTCATCCAATGAAGGTTGATGGCTTTATAATATATGTCCAATCTAAGTCAACCATCCCCTTCCACTGTCATCATAGACAACACTGACTGACATTTCATTGTGAGAGCAGCTTTGAATCACATGCTACTATTTTCACACGACCAACATTCTCTTGAGAATCCTCTTTCTTAAACAAAGCATCCTGTAAAATGAAGGTCCACACGTTGTCGCAGAATCTATAGGTGTGCAGATGTCCCTGTAGCATATACAAGACAGGATTAGCATTCAAATAGGATAACGACTCAGGTTTTGCATTGCAATGCCAGATGGTATGTTGATTTGAGCGTTTTTTAATAAGAATATAGAAGCCCTCAAATAACAAATTTATAAATGATAAATGGCCAAAACAAGCAGCAGCAGGCAGCTAAAAATTCTACTGTAGAAGAAAAGTAGTACTACAAATTAGGAAAAATACTGATGCACAACGAAAGGAGGCATTTCCAACCACCAGTTTTGACTGTTATTGAAAACCAAGGAAATTTGACCAAAAAGGAAATGCATAATTATGTATGATAAAGAAAAACTTTATCCAAGAAGCAAGCTTTTCGCAGATATATTTTCAGGTCCCTGATCATGCTTCTCTAGCAATTATACTAAAATCAAAATAACCCAAACCTTTTGCATAAGAGAGGTTTTGAAAAAAGAATTAAGATATGTTTACCCTGCTCTGGTCCTAGAGAATATTTTGAAAACAAGAGGTAGCTATGGTTTAACAAGAAGTAAACACCGTTATCCACTCAACATTCTTAAATAATCCAAACTGTGTCAAAAAACACTGTTATCCAATCAAAATTCTTAAATAATCCAAACCGTTTCAAAAGATTCACATGTTTTGCATGCTAGTCCTTCTTATAAGTGCAACTAGACCTAGCAATATTGGACTCGACACGATTACCAAAAAACACGACACGACACGAATGTCTCAAAATCTATATAATACGAATTATTAACGTATCAAAATTTATATAAATATAAATACCTTAAACACGATTATAACACGACAAAATACACGAATTGCCAGATCTAAGTGCAACACATACATATTGTGACAAAACAATAACCAATCACCAGAATCAGGTACCATATATGAAACTCTTATACCATTAAAGTAGCAAAATCAACACTCGGCTAGATTTTGATCCCTGCACATACTTGTAATACAATACACGGGTCTTTTACCATTCATGAATGGTCATAATTTTTTTTTTTTATCTTTCTTCAATGATGGGGAGATCAAGGGACCATATCAAACTAATATCAGCTTCGTTTAGAACACCGAACTTATTAATACTAAGCGCTCGATAAAACAAAATATCTCACCATAGTTATTCATAGAAACAGCAAAATCACTGCCATAAATCACCATCAATTTAAACAATCAATCAACATTAACACTCACAAGCGACTAAAAAAAGGTTATAGCGACAGATTAGCACCTTAAACCGCACAAAAATCAACAAAAAACTTATCTTTTTTTTCCTTAAAAAAATAATATACCTTAATGGTAACCTTGCTCTTCACTTGACTTTCCAGGGCTTCAGTCATAGACTAACAAAAACAAAAACAAAAACAAAATTAATTAATTAATAATATATATACATATATATAAAGAAAAGCGGAACAAGGTATTTAACAGTACCTTATCAAACTGGACGAGAACCTGAATAGCGAGCTCAGGACTGAGAGTACCATTTGAAACCATCTCGTCTAAAGTCTCCGTCAAGCACATTCCGATCGTTGACCTCCGGTAAAGCTCAAACGTAGCCATTATTCACCCGATCTGCCAAAAAAGGGGGAAAAAATTTGTAAATCTCGAATCTCGGTGTTGAAAATTAAAAAAAAAAAAGAAAAGAAATGAAAACGGGAAAAAGCTAACTCAGGAGTTGAATTTGGAGGAAGAAATTACAAAAGTTTGGAGGTTAGGTTGAGGGAGATTGTGGATGTTTGGAAATGGTAGAGCTTTGAAGATGCGAGGAGTTTAACGTTCAGTTTTGTGAAAGGTTAAATAAAAATTTGGGCGGAGAAGATTTGGGGCTTTTTATACCCTAGATTTTGTAGATGGGGGTATATATAGGAGCGACAGTTTGGGATAGGTGGAATGACTTTTTTGCCCCTCCCTTCTTTCTCCGTAGGCAAGAGTATAATTAGTTTGGGCTGGGACTCGTACTTTGACGGATCTGACCCAAATTACGGCCTATAGCCTGATCCATATTGGGAATTTCCTTTTTCTTTTTAATAAAATAGAATAGGATAAATATTGGATTTTTTTTTTTGTTTTCAATTGGAAATGAAGATTAAAATTGTTTGGAACAATAATTTAGATGTATTTGATTTAACTAATTTTTATTTTGTTAAAATAATTTATTTATTAATTGATCAATCTTTTTGAAATTTCTATTATAACTTAAGTTATTTTAATGCTAAGGTGACTCATTTAAATTAGACTTGTCAAAGGGTCGGGTTATCTGTCCAAACCCGAAGGCCTGCTCATATTTGAGAGGATTTGGACAAAAATATTAAACCCGAAAAATGGGCTTGGGCAAAAAAAGAAACCCGTTTAGAAAATGGGCCGGGTCTTGGCTCCAACATTTAAAGTCCGAGTCCGGCCCGTTTTCAAATTAAATAATATATATTTTTATATATTAGGTTATTTATATCATATAAAGATTAAATATATATAATATTATAATGTAAACATTAAAAAATATGTTAAGTTGTCCATGTTTAAAAACTTAATAAAAGAAAAATATATAAACTTATTAAATATTAAATAAAAATAATATATTCTTTAAAAAAAATTAGAAAAAAAATAATATGGGCGGGCCTAAACGGATTTGGGCTATCCATTTACAAATATGGCGGATTTGGGTAAAATTTGAAGCCCATATTTCGGGCCAGCCGAGTTTGGACAAATATATACGGTGTTGATACCATACATAGGTCCGGCCCTGGACACCTCTAATCTAAACTTACTTGATCTTAAATATAATTTCACATCTATTTTATGTACTTGGACAAGTGACAATCAAATTTATATGAAATTATTTTATTTTATAAGCAAGAATATTTATTTTTTTTCTATTTAATGGTATAAAAGATTAATAGAAATAAGATCCGGTTAACTGCTATCTATAAGCACTGATTAAAAATTATTTAGTTACTATTTAAAAAAAAAAATTTACATTTAATACATTTCAGATTTGTTGGATATCATCTCAATTACATGAACTAACTGAACTTAACTTTGGATTCAAAAGAATTGACCGTGTTGCCATACGGTTAACTTAATTCAATTCAGTATAGTCACTTGTTAATTTCTTGAAAGAAAAACCAATCAAAGCTCTTTAGCTAAAGAGTTAGTCCTTAACAGCTCAAGAGAATAAAAAAAGTTAGTCCTTGAGTAATGAAATTAAGTTTAGTTTCTTCCATGGAATCAATATTTTCGTATAATTGTCATTGGTACAAGGGTGAGAAAAAAAACCAACAAAATTATCTAATTACTCTCAGAAGCAAACCCAAATATATCATATTAGAGTAGAGATCTCAAACCTCCGGGAGGATCCCTTAACCCAATTAGAAATAATCGAAGCCAGAAGCTAACCGGTTGCTAAAATTATTATGAAGGTAGATTTATAGCAATCAAGGATATGTTTAGCTTAATTTTTCTAGGATACATAAACAAAACAATCATCTCATTAAAAACATAACCATGCAAATTTGTGTGAATACATTTTAAGAAGTCAAACAATCTAAAGGTAGAATTCTGCTAATTATATACAAATTCAAAGCTTTCAGCTGGAACTAGAAGGGGGACATTCTAGCCTTAAATAGTCATACATGATCCCTTGAAGAGGATCAGTGTTTACTGCTTGTGTAAGAAAAATGATATTTTCCCCTTCCACAAGCTGAACTCCAGGCACATCGATGTTGTAAAGTCGGTAGAGCCCATGAATTCCATGCCTTGCAATTGTGTTGTCATGCCCAATTTGTCCAGTTGTGAACAAAGGAGGGTCTGATTTTGGATCATTGATCCGAACCTGTCATATGACATTGAAAATACAGTTTAAAATTTAAGTTCCATACCATGAAATGTCTAAGGCACATAGGAAATCATATTCCACAGGTTATTGTTCTGCATACCTGCAATTCAGCAAGATGTGCAGTTGCTAAGGCCAGTCTCAATTTATAAGTTCCGATATAATCAACATCTTTCAGCATGAACTTGATTTGCCATGTAGTTCCTTGATATGTACCATCTTCTTTCTTCCTGTAATGCAGCAAAAAGTACTTTTAGCCTATGTTACCCAGACTCGGGAGTGAGTATCGGATACGGTTATGTGTCCGACACAAATATGTTTAATTTTTTCTAAGCTTTTTTTTTTATATATATTTGGAGGATCATACCCTCATACTCATATCCGAATATATGTCGGATACAGGTGTTGGATACGGGTACTTTAAGGAAAATGAAAAGTCCGGGTAACATAACTTTTAGCTAAGAATAGCAAGCATGAAGTCCAAAATGTTGCTAGTTTAATGGTTTTTGCGTTTGAAGAGGCTGCTTTTCTAGCCAAAGGTGATTTATCAATGGAATACAAAGTTGGAAGAGCTGAACCTGTTAACTTGAGCAAAGAACCAATCGTTTTTGTAGTTACTATTTCCAACTGTGAAAACCAAGTCTCCATCTGGATATAGATCAGCATATCTTTCCCACAACCCATACTGTCTATACCTGGCCATTACATCATTTTGAATTTCCAATTATTTGAATTTCAAGTGAATTGAGTTCATTCAATCAAATATCGGATCGTTTTGAAATAACTAAACCTGTCAGGATGGTGGACATAAAGTCTGTTAATGTACTTAGGGTCAGGATCAGGAATGTAAAACTCAGCTGCAGAACGATCAGGGATGCCTATTTCCCATAATGTAGGACCATTTCTTGGAGGCTCATATATCAGATCACCCACATTAATGGTACAATCTGCTTTGCACATCATGGGAGATAAAGTACAGTTAAGTAGTTAACAACAACAATTCAGTATAATTTCTTACTGTTCATGATTCAGAAATCAAGACCTTCTGTAATGTTAATGACAAAATCATATCTGTAATCTCCAATGAAACCAGGGACCCATGCATAAATATTATATCCACCAGTCCTTATATTATCAATTGTGAAGTTGCCATCTTCATCTGCTCTGGTCCAGAATTGATAACCCTGTAAAGAATTTGGTAACCCCCATTAAGGCCAAACTATGTTCTTGTACCTATAATAGTTAGAAGCTTGTTCTAAGTAATGGAGATTTTGGTTTAGAAATTTGATCCCAAGACCTTCAGGTATTCAAGCCTTTTAAATTTGTGGTTAACCACTCATCTCATTACAGTCAGTTAAAAGCATATCAACATTGAGTTAAAAATAGAATTTAGGAAACGTTCTGGCTTTAAATGTTATAGATAAGAAAGAAGTTGATCACCTTGCATTCTCTTTGCCATGATCCGACCTCTCCTGGAGGTGCCAAGCCCACATAAGCATCATTTGCTGGAATGCACTCATAGCTAACATACCTGAATAATGCATAGCTTTATCCAACTTTTATTTGAGAACTTGAACAAAGAAAGAAGTATAAAATTATAAAACTAATAATCTCAGCAATACTTTCAAGAAGATTTCTGGTGACATTAGGCACAACAAGAAAAGAAAATGCAACCTGTCTTGAACTTTTAATCTGCCGCATACTTTGCCCCGCTGGTCTGATTTTGGAAAATCCTCTGATGCTGGAAAACAATAGGGCCAGTTCTGGGCTTCCCTCTGCATCTGAAGACCAAACTTATATAAGTTTCTTTTCCACCAACAAAAAAAATATGGTAGGATTCTTTGCTTTTCTTATTCTACCTGGTTTTTAGCATCCTCCCAAAGGGAAAAGACATTGTCCTCCTCACTGCAGACAGAATTCAGATACAAGAAAACTGGGCCAAAAACCTTTTTCCATGGTTCTCCTGGGTTGAGTTTCAACACCAAATCCTCTCCGGCATAGTGAGCACTAAGAAACATCTGATTTCATCATTTTGAACAAGTTGGGAGGATTTACGAGACATGGGAGAAATATGTTGTCATGTGCAGTGCATTAACTAATACTTACAATGCTTGTAAAGAAGCTAATTGAGTCACTTACTGCAAGAGCATAGGGGCCAACATGGGATGTCAGGTTCTGTTTGACAGGTCCACCGGATCGGAATTCACTGCTGGGAGTAATTTGCCAGAACCCAACTGGGGGGTTCAAGGATATCCACCCATGAACTTTTAGATCTTTGTTCTCAGATGAGTATTGGTACTTGTCATCAACCTGCTCATCAGTCATGACCAAATATTTAATGTAAATGAATATCTGATGTGAACCTGGTAATTCGTGTATTTTGTAGGTCATAATCGTATTTAAAGTATTTTATATTTATATAAATTTTGAAACATTTATGTATTCGTGTCATGCTCGTATTATTTTTTCGTGTCGTGTCCAATATTGCCAGATCTAGATGTGAGGCTTTTAACTCCTATTGAGTTATTTCTCTGGTAGTAAATAGTAGTAATTGACTACACAAAGGGGACTAAATTATATACAAATACCTCTCCTCTGAACTCTGGCTCCACGGGATTGACAAGCAGGACAGCTTCCGGGGTTGCCAGAGGTTGGCCCCTGTCTGGTAACCGGTCATCAGGCAGGGGCATGAATCTTTTCCTGTTGTCTGCTACGGCCATGTAGTGAAATCTGCATTTGTACTAAAGGCTAGTTCATCGCTGTTGGAAAAAATTTGGGATGGAAAAAGTTTGGGTTGAAAAAAGTGTGGTTTAAATTTTTTAAAGTGTTTGGCGTTGCTATGAAAAAGTGTTGTACGAAATTGAAATGTCAAAAGAAAAAATATGTTTAAAATAATAAAAGTGTAAAGATGTGAGGATAATAAAGTCATTTTATCTAAAAGTCAGCTTTTAAAGCCCAAAAACTATATTTTTTGGCTTTTTGGTTTGGTTTTTTAAACTATGGTTTCAACAGCAAAAGTCAATTTTTTTAATTTTTTATCTGTTTAGCATTACTTTTGAGATGAAAAATAGTTTTTTACCTCAAAAACTGTGTAAAAAACAATGCTAAACAAAGACTAAGTATTCAATATTTCAGAGGACAAACCATAGCTTTTGCAAACACGTTAAACTAATATCTATCAAATATCTTAAAAAAATTCTCTAGCCAAAAGCTGAATGTAAAACATGATCAAACAACAGAAGAAGATGGAGGCTGTCTCTTTAATTACTTGTCTTTTCTGAGCTCGAATACAATTCTGACTTGTGGAAGATTGAATGGAGGCCATTCCTCTAAGTGTTCAAAGATGGCGTAGGAGTAAAATCCCGATGAATTACGAAGCATTATGAACCTGAAAATCCATCATTGCAACAAAATTGTGTTTGTTTACCTTTGTTGATTAACATTTTGTATGGATGGCCTTTAAACTATATTGATTCAAGCACAAACCTTTTGTCTAAATTTAAGGGCACAACATTGCCCTCGAGAGAGAAATCCCACGTTCTCGTGAATGAGACCTCTACTTGATCCTCATTTTCCACTACAACCTTAAAACTTGTTCCTTTAAACCTGTATAGTCCATTCTCAACTTCCATCAATTTAACTTCTAAAATGAAGTAAAACTAGAAATGCTATAGTATGTAAAAGCTATGTTACTTGGACTCGGGTGGATTGAGTGTCGGATACGGATATGTGTCCGACACGGAAAATGAAGAATCCGGATAACGTAGCATAAAAGAGAGATAGTGGGCGTACACATCAAATGTTCCTGTTGTCCCTGTACTTCCTGTTTTACTCCAGACAAGATCCCAATACCTGTCAATGGCATAGGAAATGAGTTCTAATAAGAATAATGTTTGAAAGGAAAAATAGATGGAGGAAA
The DNA here is from genome assembly GCA_030761205.1 of Fremontodendron californicum. Taxonomy (NCBI): domain Eukaryota; kingdom Viridiplantae; phylum Streptophyta; class Magnoliopsida; order Malvales; family Malvaceae; genus Fremontodendron; species Fremontodendron californicum. The sequence continues at coordinate 18,385,008 of JAULJL010000026.1, forward strand.
AGAATCTAATCTAAGCAACAGTGGCGAGGCTATGAGGGTGTTACCCTCTATTAACTTCCTTATCTTGAACTTCAAGCAAGTTGTCGATGCCATTATATTGTATCCCAGTGACAATTCCATCAGGACTCGATATTGTCACTTGTATTATTCCATTATCCATCACCACCTGCAGCAATTATATATCTCGTTTAAAACTAAACAAAACTTTGTTTAAAATTTTCAAGGATGTTAGCTAAGAACTTCCTGCTCAGTCTATAAGGGGCCATGCTAGTTTTGATCAAATTACCACAAACTTGTACTTTTGTTCGATACCAGTTTCAAAGGGGCACAATTATCACAAGACAAGGTGGAAAACATAATCCCACAAGTACTAAGAAATCAAAGGGGATAAAACATTATAGTAACAAAAGAAATTAATTAAATTACATAATGATCTTGAATATGCAGTTGCACCCCTGGAGATGACATAGTTTGCCTTTCTTAGCTCTGGAACTTACTTCAGCCAGCACAGCTTTGAATTTTCCAAAAAGAACAGGAAAATGCTCCATATATAAGCTAACATTTGTCAAACTTCATGTCTACTACAATCAGAAGCACCTCCTGGATACGCTAGTTGGTAAAGACTTAAAGGAATCTGTTTCACCTACTTTCTTTTGACTAGGGAAAGCATTCTTTCTTTTCCATATATTCTTTTATGATCTCTTTAGATTGTAGACTTGTAGAACCTGCAGTTGGTAAGTTTCATCTTGATTTTAAAGAATTAGATATGGAAGCATACTTTTAAGTTTTAACATGCTTTGACATCCCAGAGCTTTGTGTGAGGTTTGCTTTATGCACAATATATGGATGAGGGTGCCTTGCGAATCCAATTGGCTCGACAAGGCTCCTACAAGGATGAAATTTCGACTTTGGCTTTCTAACAAGCCAAGCTAAAGTAGGAATTGAGTTTATCTTTAACAGTCAAAACCTCTTAAGTGACTAAACATGAAGCTTGATCATCGGTACAAAAGTTTATAAACTATCAATAGAAACTTTCTCCATTATCAGTTCATCTAGTAACTTGAAATAAAATTTTGAGATTTAAACTTCTTTGAGATTTAAGTGAAATAAAATTTCTTTTATGACCATCAGTAAGTATTAATCGACAGCAATAAAAGAACTAGCAAAGAAGCCACTTGAAATTACAAGTGGGGTATTTCGCTAAAATTAGAAACTAATTGAAATTAAACAAAGACTATTTTGGCAACTGATGAGCATCTGGATCAGTCAATGAAAAATAAGAAAATATATATTATTGCCTATTGGTGGTAGCTAACCCCAAGCTTATCAGCTTAATTTAACAGGAGAAGTTCCTAGTGAGGCCAACTAAAGTTATGGAGGCCTCTCTCCTGGGGAGTCCTCTCCTTTCTTTTCTCCTCATTTGCTGCTCAAAACTCTGTCAAGGCTTAGTATTTGATAAAAAAACAGCATCTCTTGGTTACTAACTGCCCTGTTTAGACAGGAAATTTTTCATAACACACACTCTAAGCCCGATTCGAGTGCTTCTGATATATATATATCATGTTGCCACTCCTAAACCTTTTTTTTTTCAAAAATGTACAATATTACTTTAATATAGCATTGATCAAGACAAATAACAAACATTCAAAGATATGGTCCAATTCCATCTCATACGAAAACGTACTCCAGATGTTCTTTCTCGGAACTTGAACTTGGGGGGCTTTCTAATCGTATGTAATCATACATAATCCCTTGAAAAGGGCTGGTGCTTCGCGGTTGTGTCAGAAAGATAGTGTTGTCACCTTGAACAAGCAGTTTTCCAGGTATATCTACATTGTACAGCCAGTAGAGTCCATGAATTCCATGCCTTGCAATTGAGTTGTCCCGCCCGAATAGTCCAGTAGAAAACAAAATTTTTGCTTTTGGATCATTAATTCGAACCTATAGACCAAGAAATCCATTAGTACTAGGGTGAATTTGCATGCTGAATAGCTATGTTACTCGGATTCGGGTGTGAGTATCGGACACGGGTATGTTCAATTTTTTCTAAGATTTCCATGTATTTGGAGGGTCCTTGGAGGATCATATCCCCATTTACCCATGTCCGGATATGCGTCGGACACGAGTGTCGGACATAGGTACTTTAAGAAAAATGAAGAGTTAGAGCAATATAGCTGAATAGGTTAGAGTTTGGCAGGAAGACTCTTCCATGGTATCTGGTAATATCAAGTTGAAATTTTGATAGTTATAATATACCTGCAATTCGGATAAAGTTGCAGATGCAACCGCCACTCGTAATTTATATGAATTACTCTGACTCTGATCTACATTGTCAAGTTTGAATTTAATTTGCCATGTGGTTCCTTGAAACTTGTTATTATCGGCCTTCCTACAGTGCGAGCGACATTGTTATATCTAAGATATGAAAGTTGACACACCTAAACTAGAAGAATGGAACTCCTGTATCAGCCAAAAACTAGCAAAACCATTGGAAGGGGGCAAAGATCAAAATCATAAATGAATGCTTCAAAATGAAAATGATAAACAAAGATGGCATGATATTGAAAGAATCTTGCCTGGGTACTTGAACAAAGAACCAGTCTTTTTTATAGTCACTAGTGCCAACTGTGTAAACTAGATCTCCATCATGATACAGTTCGGCATATCTTTCCCATAGTCCATACTGTCTAAACCTGTAAGCAGAATGATATGTAATGTATGCTCAGAATTTTGTGTTGAATATTATTAACCTCCCACATTATGGGAAAGCATTTACAAATTGCAGACATCTCTTACATTGAGCTGCTACCTATGTTACCCAGACTTGGAGGTGAATGTCGGATACGGGTACGTGTCTGATACGAGTATGCTCAATTTTTTAAAAGTTTTCCCATATATTTGGAGGATCATATCCCATACCTATGTCTAAATATGTGTCGGACACGGGTACTTCAGGAAAAATGAAGAGTCCGTGTAACATGGGCTATGCTACTGATGTTTTTATTGAGAGAACAGCCTCGGAAAAAGATCATACAGAGATTAGTTCAGAACTATTATAAGTGAATATTATAGTTAGTAAATTATTGTGGAATGGCATTTGAAAATGCAAAGAATCCCTGGATTAAATTATTAGAAACTATATCACCAATTAGGACAAAATTAAGAAACGAAGACAAACCTATCAGGATGGTTGACATAGAGTTTGTTGATGTACTTAGGATTAGGATCTGGGACATAAAATTCTGCAGCAGAACGGTCAGGGATGCCTATTTCCCACAATGTAGGTCCATTTCGTGGAGGTTCATAAATGAGATCACCAAACTCAAGATCACTACCTGTATTACATTATACAAACATGGCAACATTAAAAAGCTTACAATACCAGAAAAAATTTAAAGAACTTTAACAATTTACAATATTGGAAGTACCTGGAGTTATTGTAATGGCAACATCAGATCGATAATCTCCAATAAAACCAGGAACCCATGCATAAAGGTTATAATCACCGGTTCGTATGTCATCGATAAAAAAATAGCCATTTTCGTCTGTCTTGGTCCAAAATTGGTAGTCCTAATAGGAAAACAGCATGCGGATTTATTGTATGTAAGTGTTTGCTTGAAACTAACTGTACATATATGAAATTTTATTCCCACCATTACTTCTTTAATTCCCATCAAATCCTACATAATATATGATAATAATGAGGAGGCATGCACTTTATAGCTATGTTGTCCCGATTCTTCATTTTTCTTGAAGTACTCATGTCACATCCGTGTCCGACACATATTCGGACATAGATATGAGGATATGACCCTACAAGGACCCTCCAAATACACGAAAAACTTTAAAAAAATTGAACATACCCGTGTTGGATACATACCCGACACTCACACCCGAGTCCGAGTAACATAACTTTACGGATAGTACAAGATAGGCTTAATTAGCTACATGAGCAAATGGTAGTCTAATGGAAAGGTTAAGAAAAATCACCTTGCATTCTCTTTGCCATGACCCAGCATTTCCTGGTGGAGCCAATCCTATGTAAGCTCCATTGGCTGGTATGTTGTGATCACAAACATACCTGGAGAATATAAGCCCAGAAACTTAGAACATGATTTAATCAATTGGCTGTGCTTGCTATGCTACATAATATAAAATTTCCCTTCCTTTTCACCATTGTATATTTACAACCTAGCCTAGCCCCACAGGAAACGCCAAGAAAGGCAAATAATACCATTATCTTGTTGTTGAGTCCTTTAAAATTTTGAAGTAAAGGACTTTAGATAACTTTCTGAATTCCATTTAAACAGATTTAATCGACAAAATCAAGAAAAGAAACAGAAAAAGAAGGGCTAAAATGCCAGAGGGCTAAAGATTGCCACCAAAATGTCTGCTTGTTTACCTGTCACTCACAAGAAACCTACCGCTGACATTACCCCGTTGGTCCGATTTAGGGAAATCCTCTGAAGCTGGGAAATTGTAAGGCCAGCTCTGGACTTCAGCAATCATCTGAAAGCCATTTAAGTTATTGATCATCAGATTTAGACATTTCAATTGTAAAAATTCATTTGTCCAAATAAATTGTAGCCTTCCCTACCCGCCCCCCAAAACTAAACCTGTTCTTTAGCATCCTCCCAAAGCGAAAGCGGGTCATCTCCTTCCATTGCAGAGTTAACATAAATAAAAACAGGGCCGAAGACTTTCTTCCAGGCCTCCCCGGCACTGAATTTTGGCACCAGGTCTTCTCCAGAGTAATGAGCACTCAGAAACACCTGGTCATACCATTTCCGTCGTGATTAAATTGAATCATAAAAAGAAATTTTCATATACATGTTGAAGTCGTCCATATTCATATTTTTACTATCATCCCATTGGTGGGTGAGGCCGAATTCGGACGTGTTTTCTTGTAATAATTATTATCGCGATTAATAAACGTAAATATTGACGATTTAAAAAATTGAAATTATAAAATAATGATATACGGTGGTTAAAGTATTTAGAAAATTTTTGTTTATATTCAAAAGTGTATTTTAGTTTCGTACCTATGAAATTGATACAAATAAGTAAAATTAATAACAGTGTTAATGAAAAATCGTCTAAAGGCTAACGTGAACATGTGAAACTGATAAAATAGATGACTTAAAAAAAAATAATGACGTGTCATTTTTTTTCGAAAAAAATAATATATTTTTTACGGGTAAGGGAAGGATTTTGATAAAAAAATATATGTTTTTCTAAATTTCATTTGAGTAAAAAAATTGACACATTATTATTTTTTTTCAAGTCATTTTTTTGTCAATTTCACATGTCTATTTCAGCATTAATTTTACTTCTTTACACAAATTTCAAACGTGTAAAGATTAAATTACTCACTTCTATAATATAAAAACTAAAATACACTTTTAATTTTTATACAAGACAATTTAAATACTTTAATCTCGTATAAATTCAGATGTAAAAAAAAAAGCTCAGGCTCTTACAGCAAGGGCCGTGGGGCCCACATGAGAGGTTAAGTTCTGTTTGACGGGTCCACCGGAACGGAACTCATTGCTGGGTGTGATAATCCAGAATCCTACCGCTGGTTGATCGGTGCATATCCAGCCATGGACTTGGCTGTCTTTGTTATCACATGAATATTGGTACTTGTCATCCACCTAAAACCACAATGGAGGAATTTTTTTTTTTTAGCCAAATTTTCATTTATTCCTATATGATTGCTTTGTTTAACAAATTAAAAAAAGAGAATTATATGTGTTTATTTTATGCACTGAAAATGATCACCTCTCCTTTCAACTCGGGCTCTACGGGATTAACCAGGAGGACAGCTTCTGGGTAAGCCAGGGCTTGACCTCTTCGTGGCAACCGGTCTTCAGGCAAAGGCAAGTATCTTTGCCTATTGTCTGCCATTGCCATGTAGTGAAACCTGCCGAGAAACTCTGTAGTTAGATGTCCAAATGTTCTTTGTTAGAATCCCACATCGGTGGGAGAATTGTTAGAGTTCCTCCTTGAAGGCTATATAAAGAGCCTTAAGGAGAAGTATTAAAACCATCCCAAGAATTATCTCTTCCTCTCTTGTATACTTTCTTATATTCTTTGTGAGGTTGTTCTCTCCTAGTATTTAGAGAGAGGTGTTGTAATATTTTCTCATAGTGAAATTCTTCTAGTCTTGCCCCGTGGTTTTTCCCTTTATTCATTGAGGGTTTTCCACGTTAAATTTTGTGTGTTCAGTTCCTATTTTCTCATCTCTTATTTTAGTTGTGAGACACTATTCCGTCGCTCTGATACCTAACAGTGGTATCAGAGCCATTGGTTCGTGGTCCTTATTCCGCTGCAGTGAAAGTGTTGGTTCTTAGTATGCTCTGTGGTTGCAGTATTGTCTGATCTTCCACATCAGAAAAGAATTATTCTTGTTGCTGGAAATAAAGTGTGGTAGTGTGAAAGTGTCTAGGGAAGTTCTGGCTAGGAAAGACTTGGTATTTAAGTGTGTCTATCAGTGACCCACCTCTCTTTCCTGGGAACCTACCTGGTGCACTATTCACGGGCTACGGTCACTGTTCCAGTATACGGTCACTGTTCCAGTATATGGTCACTATTCACAGATACGGTTACTATTCATACGTGTGGTTGTATACTTTTGCAGTAATTGTTAACGTATACTGGATTTGTTCTAGTGTACGACATACGTACAATACTGTTCACGTATACGGTACTATTCACGGTGAAATAGTGTAACTCGCTTCAGTTCGTGTACAACCATGGCAGCAAAATTCGAGATAGAGAAGTTCAGTGGGAGAAATTTCTCCTTGTGGAAATTGAAGATAAGAGCAATTTTGAGGAAGGATAATTGTCTAGAAGCAATTGAAAGTAGACCCACAGAAATGACTGATGAAAAGTGGAAAGAGAAGGATGACAATGCTGTTGCCAATCTGCACCTAGCAATAGCGGATTCAGTTTTGTCAAGTGTTGCAGAGAAGAAGACTGCAAAAGAGATTTGGGATGTTCTAAATAAATTGTACGAGGTGAAGTCACTTCACACCAGAATATTCTTGAAGAGGAAACTCTACACTCTTCGAATGAGTGAATCCACGTCGGTAACGGATCACATCAACACTCTGAATACGCTATTTGCTCAACTCACAGCATCAGATTTCAAAATAGCGGAAAATGAACGTGCGGAACTTCTACTTCAGAGTTTACCAGATTCGTATGATCAACTCATCATCAACATCACAAATAACAATGTTAGTGACTCTCTTCACTTTGATGATGTTGCCGGTGCTATTCTTGAAGAAGAATCCAGGCGCAAGAATAAGGAGGAAAGGTCAAAAAATTCAAAGCAAGCAGAGGCTTTAACGGTGATGAGAGGCAGATCAACAGAACGTGGCTCCAGTGGGAGTCAGAATCATGGTAGATCAAAATCTCGAAGAAGGAAGAATCTTAAATGCTACAATTGTGGCATGAGAGGGCACTCGAAGAAGGAGTGTTGGCATAATAAGAAGGGTGGAGAAAAGAATTCTGAAACAACAACCTCCCAAGGTTGTGTTGCAAGTACCTCAGATGATGGAGAAATCTTGTATAGTGAAGCAGCGACTAGTTCTAAAGGCGGAAAGAAACTCAATGATGTCTGGATAATGGATTCAGGTGCGACATGGCACATGACTCCACACCGAGATTGGTTTTTGCACTTATGAACCTATTTCGGAAGGATCCGTGTTCATGGGAAATGATCACGCCTTAGATATTGCTGGAGTCGGTACCGTCAGATTAAAAATGCATGATGGTACTGTTCGCAAAATTCAAGGGGTACGACATGTGAAGGGCTTAAAGAAGAACTTATTGTCAATTGGACAATTGGATGACCTCGGGTGCAAGATCCACACTGAATGTGGAATATTGAAAGTAGTGAAAGGAAACCTTGTGGTGATGAAAGCAGAGAAGATCACAAGCAATCTATACATGCTTTTGGGAGAGACGTTGCAAGAGGCAGATGCATCAGTTGCAGCAGCCAGCCAAGAAGAAACGACGATGATGTGGCATCGCAGATTAGGCCATATGTCAGAGCGAGGCTTGAAAGTCCTTGCAGAACGCAATCTCCTGCCCGGGCTCAAGATGGTCAATTTACCTTTCTGTGAGCACTGTGTGATAAGCAAGCAGCATAGATTGAAGTTTGCTAAAGTAACTACAAGAAGCAAACACATACTGGACTTAATCCATTCTGATGTGTGGGAGTCACCAGAAATATCCCTGGGTGGAGCAAAGTATTTTGTATCATTCATTGATGACTATTCCAGGAGATTATGGGTGTACCCAATCAAGAAGAAGTCAGATGTGTTTCCAGTATTCAAGGAGTTCAAAGCACAAGTAGAGCTTGAAACTGGGAAAAGAATCAAGTGCTTGAGGACAGACAATGGAGGAGAATATGTAGACGGTAACTTTCTAGCATTCTGTAAGAAAGAGGGTATTATGAGACAATTCACGGTTGCACATACGCCTCAACAGAATGGTGTAGCAGAGCGGATGAACAGAACTCTCCTAGATAGAACAAGAGCCATGCTGAGAACAGCGGGATTGGCCAAATCTTTCTGGGCAGAAGCAGTCAAAACCACCTGTTATGTGATAAATCGATCACCATCAACGGCGATTGGTTTGAAGACGCCTATGGAGATGTGGAAAGGAAAGCCAGCTGATTATTCTTCTCTACATGTGTTTGGATGTCCTGTGTACGTGATGTACAACTCCCAAGAAAGAACAAAGCTGGATCCAAAATCCAGAAAATGTATATTCTTGGGTTATGCTGACGGTGTTAAGGGGTATCGCCTGTGGGATCCCACTGCCCGCAAGGTTGTTGTCAGCAGAGATGTAGTTTTTGCAGAAAATGAACTGCAAAGTGAGCAAACAAATGACAACACTTCAAAAGAGACTGCTACAGTGCAGATGGATAGAAATTCTCAAGAAGATGATTCTTCTGAAGCAGAACCAGAGCATGAGGTACCAGAACCAGTTGAGTCCGAGGCTGTAGAAGTTCGACGGTCAACTCGTGAGAGAAGGCCTCCAAATTGGCACACGGAGTATGTTACGGAGAGCAATGTTGCATACTGTCTTTTAACAGAGGATGGAGAGCCATCAACTTTTCATGAAGCTACTAGTAGCCCAGATGCTTCTCTGTGGATGACAGCAATGCAGGAAGAAATTGAAGCTCTTCACAAGAACGAGACATGGGAACTGGTGGAATTACCACGTGGCAGAAAAGCCATTGGTAACAAATGGGTCTACAAGATCAAGCGGGATAGCAATGATCAAGTAGAACGATATCGTGCTAGATTGGTTGTAAAAGGATATGCTCAGAAAGAAGGTATTGACTTCAACGAGATATTTTCTCCAGTTGTCAGACTTACTACTATCAGAATAGTGTTGGCTATGTGTGCTGCATTTGATTTACATCTTGAACAACTAGATGTAAAGACGGCTTTTCTACATGGAGAGCTTGAAGAAGAAATTTATATGCTCCAACCAGAAGGTTTTGTTGAAACAGGCAAAGAGAACTTGGTTTGCAGGTTGACCAAATCTCTGTACGGTCTAAAGCAGGCGCCCAGATGTTGGTACAAGAGATTTGATTCTTTCATAATTAGCCTTGAATACAACAGACTGAGTTCAGACCATTGTACGTACTACAAGAGGTTTGATGATAATGATTTCATTATTTTGCTGTTGTATGTGGATGACATGTTGGTGGTAGGCCCCAACAAAGATCGAATCCAAGATTTGAAGGCACAGTTGGCTAGGGAGTTCGATATGAAGGACTTGGGACCCGCAAACAAGATTTTAGGGATGCAAATTCACCGAGACAGAAAAGACAGGAAAATTTGGCTTTCTCAAAAGAATTATCTGAGGAAGGTCTTGCGACGCTTCAACATGCAAGACTGTAAGCCAATATCTACCCCACTTCCTGTCAATTGTAAATTATCCTCAGGTATGAGTCCTAGCAATGAAGCAGAGAGGATGGAAATGTCTCGAGTACCGTATGCATCAGCGGTGGGAAGCCTTATGTATGCTATGATATGTACAAGACCGGACATTGCACAAGCAGTGGGAGCGGTCAGTCGATTTATGGCAGATCCTGGTAGAGAGCATTGGAATGTTGTTAAGAGGATCCTTAGATACATTAAAGGAACCTCAGATGTTGCATTATGTTTTGGAGGATCAGAACTTGTTGTCAGGGGTTATGTTGATTCAGATTTTGCAGGTGATCTTAATAAAAGGAAATCCACTACTGGCTATGTGTTCACACTTGCAGGAGGAGCGGTAAGCTGGTTATCTAAGTTACAGACTGTTGTAGCTTTGTCTACTACAGAAGCTGAGTACATGGCAGCTACCCAAGCATGCAAGGAAGCAATATGGATACAAAGGTTAATGGAAGAACTCGGGCACAAGCAGCAGAAGATTATTGTGTATTGTGACAGTCAGAGTGCCTTGCACATTGCAAGGAATCCAGCCTTTCATTCTAGGACAAAGCATATAGGTATACAGTATCACTTTGTTCGAGAAGTAGTAGAAGAAGGAAGTGTGGATATGCAAAAGATTCACACCAAAGACAACCTAGCAGATGTTATGACAAAGCCAATCAACACTGACAAGTTTATTTGGTGTCGATCCTCCTATGGTCTATCAGAAACGTAAGCAACATGGAATGGCAAGACAGAAAGAGTGGTGTGAAGATATGATTGGTTTAATCAAATCTTCAAGTGGGAGAATTGTTAGAATCCCACATCGGTGGGAGAATTGTTAGAGTTCCTCCTTGAAGGCTATATAAAGAGCCTTAAGGAGAAGTATTAAAACCATCCCAAGAATTATCTCTTCCTCTCTTGTATACTTTCTTATATTCTTTGTGAGGTTGTTCTCTCCTAGTATTTAGAGAGAGGTGTTGTAATATTTTCTCATAGTGAAATTCTTCTAGTCTTGCCCCGTGGTTTTTCCCTTTATTCATTGAGGGTTTTCCACGTTAAATTTTGTGTGTTCAGTTCCTATTTTCTCATCTCTTATTTTAGTTGTGAGACACTATTCCGTCGCTCTGATACCTAACATTCTTTTCATTAAGGTGGAAACTTCTTGTGTGAGGACTGAGGAAGTTGCAGGGTGTATCATAGTAGTTCAATTTCAATATATTTCTGTTTTCTACATTTATTTCGGGATCGAAAAATATTTTTTGGTGTTTGTTTTTTTAAAAATAATTTGATCAATGAAAAATAAATTTCGAATCAATGAAAAATTAATTTATTTTTCTAAAACTGAAATAAAATAAAAAAGATCGATTCCTCTTCAATAAATTATTGAAAAAGAATTTTCTCTTATGGATGGATCCTTAAAAATATAAGTTAAAGCAAAAGTAAAGCAAAAAATAATCGGTTCCTTTTATATCAACACAATTTTTTTTTATAAATTGTGACGAAAATATTTTACACATAATCATTCAAATAAAAAAATATAAATTTTTCCAAAAGATAAATTTATTATTCAAAAATTATTTGTTTTCAAAGCAAACTGACCCTAAATTAAAAAAAAAAAAAAAATTAAAGTGGTAAGTTAATTTTTGTACTTGTCTTTTCTGAGTTTGAATGCAATTCTGGTTTCACCGAGGTTAAAAGCAGGCCAATCTTTCAAATGCTCATAAATGGCATAAGTGTAAAAGCCAGAGCAACCACGCAGCATAATGAACCTGAAAAATAATGAACATATATATATATATATATATATATATATATATATATAAAATGTGCATGAGAAAATATTGCAGGTTATATAAGGTTGAAGGCTATAAGGACCTTTTGTCTATATTTAAGGGAACGAGCTTGCCCTCTTTGGAGGCATCCCAAATTCTTGTGAAAGAAACCTCAACTTGATCCTCATTTTCCACTATAACATTAAAACTTGTGCCCTTAATCCTGCATAGAAATTCACTTCTTGATTTAAAAGATTAGCTTATATATGAAAACCAACTTGACTAAATAAAACCATAATTAAAGATGTCCCTGAATCTGCAAAATAAAGTTGTGTTTTTTTTATTTTATTTTATGAAAACCAGGCAAACTGGATTTACAGTTAAACTAAAATTAAGAAAGAACCTTACACGTCAAATATGCCAGCAGTTCCTGGTGAGTTCCAAACAAGGTCCCAATACCTGAAAATTTAGATTAGAAAATATAGGCACAAATATAATGCTAGCTTTTAAATCAATGCCAAAATAAAGATGGAAGCCCGAAGCAATGGAGCCATACCCTCTATTAGATTCTTTATTTAGAACTTCTAGCAAATTGTCAATGTCATTATAATGAATGCCAGTCACAATTCCATCTGGGTTCGATAATGTCAATTTGATTATGCCATTATCTATCATCACCTGCAATAATATTATTGCATGAAGATGAAGTTAATTATATATTGCAACTCCAAAGGGAAACTTTGTCTGAGATCTTTCATGTTAAGGTTTTCATTTTGCAAAGAAGAGAAAAATTGTTTGAAAAGAACAAAAAATAAGAAGGATATACATGAGTATCTTGAATATGAAGTTGAACCCCAATAGGCGACATGGTTTTGAAGAATTAATGTTTTTTTTTTTGTTTTTGTTTTGCTGCAGGCTAGATTTTGTCAGAGGTTCATGAAGATTTTGAGAATCTGGCCTCGGCAATATTGTTGGCCAGACAAGTTAGGAGTTTAAAAAGGCTTGTAAGAATAAATTGTTTTTGGCTTTTTAGTTTCCTTGGAGATAAAGCATTCTTTTGTCAATTCTTTTATCTTCAACAATCTCTTAACTTAGTAGCCACCGCAGTTTGGTGCTATCCATACAATAAAAATAGAAACTTTTGGAGCTCCGGGAAGTGTCCACTTGGCACCGTCTTGGCTCCCTTATTTTCTCTTATTTAAAATTTTTCTTTTACCAAAAATATACTATTTTAGTTTTTTTATTTTGAAAAAAAAAAAATAACACGGGATAAAGATAAAGAGATTAAAGAAAAAAAATAAGTGAAAAAATAATAAGATAAAAAAAAAAAGATGAAAGAGGGAGGGAGGAAGGAAGGAAAAGTAGAATCGGAAAAAAGAGATGAATTTTCCTTTGGTTTTTTTACGGAAATGGGATAGAATTGGTGATAGAAAGGGGGAGCTGAAAAAAAAACTCTTTATTATTCTTTTGTTTTGTTTTCCTTCTCCTTCAGTTATGTTCACCGTAAACCTGTTTAAGAGCCGAATTATCCGTCCAAATTCGGAGGCCCATTCATAATTAAAAGGATTTGGATAAAAATATTATATCCGAAAAATGGGTTTAAGCAAAAAAATGAGATCCGTTTAAAAAATGAGTTGGGTTTTAGATCTAACATTCAAGACTTGAGTCCGATCTGTTTTTCAATTATATAATATATTATTAAATATTAAAAAATATATTAAGTTGTTCATGTTTAAGAACTTAATAAAAAAAGTTACTAAAGATTAAAAATATATATTTAAAAAAAAAAATAATATGGACGGACCTAAATTGGTTTGGACTATCCATCTACAAATATGGACGGACTTGGACAGAACTTGAGGCTCATATTCCGGGCCGGGCCAGACTTTGGCAAGCAAATATGATATTGATACTATACATATATCCGATCCGAATTCGATCCAATTCATGAACACCTCTAATTCACAGTCCCTCTATCTAAAAATCCAAATTTTTTATTTTATTTTGAAGCTGAAAGCCTATTGTTTTAAATTTTTTTCCTTCTCTTTGTATCTTCTTAACTCTCTTTCTCGATTTTTCTTTCATTTTTAGAATTTTTTACCAAAAAAAAAAAAATTTGATCGGATCTTTTTTTTGTTTTGATTTGATTTGAATTTACTACAATTAAATTATATGGGTTCGTTTTCGGGTATGAGAAAGTAGGATCTAACTTCCGTTGGTTGTATTTGTTCATTTTTTGGTCTTTTTTTTTCATTTCATGTTTTATCTATTTATTTATTTTTTTGAAATTAAAAAAAAAAAAGACAAAACCCTTTTTGGCATAGCACATCTATGTATCGAGACACTTTTTTAGATGGGAAAGAATCATGATAGTGACAGCTGTTTTTTTTTCTTTCACAAATGTTTTGAAAAAATTATAAAATTAATTGATGAATTAAAAATATTTATGATTTATAACCATTATGATAAATAATTATTAATAAAAAATAAAAAAAATTAATGTTACTGTAGCTAAGAGTAGATCTGTTCAAGTGCCGGGCTATCCGCCCAAGCCCGAAGGCCCGTCCATATTTGGAAGTGTTTAAACAAAAATATTAGGCTCGAAAAATGAATTTGGGCAAAAACATTAGGCCTGTTTAAAAAATGGGTCGGGTCTTGGTTCCAACATTTAAAGCTCGAGCCCGGCCCGGCCTATTTTTCAATTAAATAATATATTATTTTTATTTTTATATATATTATGTAATTTATGTCATATAAATATTAAATATATATAATTTATAGTGTAAACATTAAAAAATATGTTAAGATTGTACATGTTTAAGAACTTAATAAAATAAAAAAATAAAAAATTATTAAAGATTAAATAAAAAATAATATTTAAAAAAAATTAGACGAGGCCTAAACGGGTTTGGACTATCCATTTACAAATATGGGTGGACTTGGACAAAATTTTAAACTCATATTTCGAGCCGGGCCGGACTTGGACAAACATATATAATGTTGTTACCATACATAAGCCCGGTCCGCCTCATGAACACCTCTAGCTAAGAGGAAGACCAAATTTTTTTTTTAATAAATTAAAAATATTTGTTATTTGTTATAATTATAATTATAATAAATAATTATTAATAAAGAAAGAGAACAAATTTTCTTAAAAAACGTGTAACCAAGAGAATTTTTAAAAAAAATAAAAAATAAAAAAAAGTCAATGAATTAAATTTATTATTTATTATCATTATAATAAATAATAATTAACAAGGAAATAGAAAAAAATTTACGTAAAAAAAGATTTTATAATTACTTTCTTATCCTTCGATTCGAAAAGAGAAAAAAAAAAACCAACAGGAACAATTGATCTGTTTGAGCTCCCACAACTGAAAAAAGTAAAATCCGATTAGTAAAAAAATTGACTTAAATTTTATTCTTCAATTAATTTGTCAGTTGATTTTAAAAAAAGTTAAATTTTATATTTTTTTATTTGAAATTTGTTGAGTAAGAAATTTTTATATTTGTTATGAATATGTAATTTAACATATTTAATTTTTATATTAAAAATATAATTATTTTAATATATCAATATATATTAAAAAATAAAAAATATTTAAATACATAATTATTATTTAATATAATTGAAATTATATATAAAAAAATTCAAGTCCAAACGGGAGGATATACTAGTTAAAATTCAAAGTACACTTCCCTTTTTTTTTCTTTTTTCTTTTTTTCTTTCAATAGTACAAACCATGTGTAAAAACCTATCATCATGCTCATGTTAGGATGTTTTAAAGTGCATATAATTATTCCTATAATTACAAAAACTAGTTCATAATTGTTCATAAAGTTGATTATATTTTGGTATGGCTGGTTTCAAATTGCTGGACTAAGACATTATTGAAGTTTACATCGAAGAATGTATAGATTTAACGCCAAAGAAATCCAGGAAAGAAACCAATCTTGACAGAAACATCACCACCTGCTTATTTGCTGATATAAAAGGAATTTACTTTTTTACATAAAACACGTATATAGTTACATACTTGCATGCCTAAAATATTTTTTCCACGGATAGGTCCGGCGATCCGCTTTATTACTTTTCAATACATCTTTAATCATCATTCACAAGTGTGATTTTTCACGATTAATAAGTAGGTCATACATATACGAATGATAATGAAAAATGTATTGAAAAATAATGGGCCGGATATTAACCCGTAATATTACGGATGTTAATTTCTTACTACCGACCTAGTGAACAGAAACTGCAACATATATATAGTAATTTATGATTTATACCTTTCTAGTTAACATGTAGTTGGGGGACCTTCTAAACGGATGTAGTCATACATGAATCCTTGGAAAGGGCCATTGCATCTTGGTTGTTTCAAGAAGATGGTATTATCCCCTTTAACAAGTCGAGCACCTTGTATGTCCACATTGTACAGCATGTAGATCCCATGAATTCCGTGTCTCGCTATTGCATTGTCCCTCCCTATCAGTCCAGTTGTAAATAGAGGACGATTTGAATTCGGATCGTTAACCCGAACCTAGAGTGGCAGAATTTTTTTGAGAAAAAATAGCGTCTTCATTGTATAATTGAATTAAATGAACAAAGATTTTTCATTGGCCTCACCCATGATAAGAAAATATAGTGTAGTTCTTTACCTGCAATTCAGCTAGAGTAGCAGATGCAAGTGCCACTCGCAATTTGTAGATACCTCTCTGATCCACATTATCGAGTTTGAACTTGATTTGCCATGTAGTTCCTTGATATGCATTATCGCCTATCTTCCTGAAAATTTTCAATTATTATTCTCTAATATTGAGAAAATGACAGATCATATATCAAACAAAAAACAATGTTAAAAGCTGTACCAGTTTACCTGACAACCTGTGCAAAGAACCAATCTTTCCTGTAGTCACTAACACCAATTGTGTAAACCAAGTCTCCATCAGGATATAATTCTGTATATCTCTCCCACAAACCGTACTGCCTAAACCTGCCAGTGGAGGAAAATGACAACTAAGAACATATTGAGGAAGGAGTTTCCATAGTTGTAAATTCTTTGGACCTGTGTTATTCGGATTAGAGTGTGAGTGTCGGATACGGGTATGTGTCCGACACGGGTATGTTCATTTTTTAAAAGTTTTTTCATGTATTTGGAAGGTCATATCCCCATACCCATGTCCGAATATGCGTCGGACACGGGTACTACAAGAAAAGTAAAGAGTCGGAGCAACATAGCTTTGGACTGTGCACATCAAATAAGTAAACTGGAGAGAGGATCTCCTAAGATAAGGTTCCATGCAGGAGAGTTTTCTTTCCAAGTCTGGTGTGATCCTACCATGCTACATGATCATATTAAAAAATTTCTTAAAAAACTAATGGATCTCCAGTTTTTAAGTCTTTGAAAGGATAAAGTAAAAGAATTAGTCCTGCTCACTGTAGAAACTCAAGATCATCATGTAACAAACTCTTTAAGATTGCAAAAGAGGGCAGCTAACCTGTCAGGATGGTTGATAAAAAGCTTATTGATATACTTCGGATCAGGATCGGGAACATAGAATTCTGCAGCTGACCGATCAGGGATGCCTATTTCCCACAATGTGGGTCCATCTCTTGGAGGTTCGTATTTAACATCACCCATTTCAATGTTACAACCTGTACTACGTATTGCATAAAGCATATCATGACTGTGATGCTAGTCAACCAATGAGTACATCAAAGTATGACAAACAATTACCTGGGCTTATGGTAATGACAACTTCGTGTCGGTAATCTCCAATAAATCCAGGGACCCATGCATAAAGATTATATTCACCAAGGTGTATATTTCTAACGGAGAAAAAGCCATTCTCATCTGCTTTGGTCCAGAATTGGTAGTTCTAATCAAAAGTATAATAGCAAAAATCACTATCTTGAAGAGTGTGATTAATTATGTTGCTAGCATATTGTCAAGACAAATTACAAGCACAAAGCTTACATGTCAACAGAAAAGGAATAAAGGGCAAAAAGTGCCAGCTGCTGTTGCATGCTTCATGGAATTATAATGAGTTCAAGCAATCTTACCTTGCTTTCCATTTGCCATGATCCTGCGTTTCCTGGAGGAGCAAGGCCAACATATGCACCACTAGCTATTATGTTGTCATTGCTGATATACCTAGACAGAGTAATAACCAGAAAAAAAAAAGTTAATTACATTTACTTATAAAGCAAAACAAAGGATAAAAGTAGAACAGGAACCAATATTTCATTTTGATGGTTCAACAAACATGAATGGATAAAACAAAAGCAAAACTCTTAAACAAATAGGCATTTTAGCTATTTTCCTAATTTAGAGACATTTAAAATGCAGTAACAGAACCACAATGTTTTAGTGGTTCTTCTTGTATTAAATAACATCTCTGCTATTAGCAACCACTACTATTGCAGATATTCTTGATATTACAATGACTGCTATGAATAATCTTGTCACTTTTCTGATAAGTGACATCTATGAGCACTGAGCAGTGATATACTCTTCTAATAGGCTAAAAGTGCTTCTATTAAAAAGTCTGTTCATCTAAATCATGTCTCCCACGTGTGCTCTATGCACCTCTGATAACTAAGTTATTAAAGATGTATAATTTATCTTGCATGCGTACCTGTCTTGGACTAATATTCTGCCATTAACATTACCCCGTTGTTCTGACTTTGGAAAATCCTCTGAAGCAGGGAAACTGTATGGCCAGCTTTGAACTTCAACCATCATCTGCAGATCAATTATACAATTATCTACTCCAAAGAATGTCACTACAAAAGTACAAACCATTCCAGTCTGTTTCACAGAAAAATGTATATGGAGTTTCCAATTATCAAACCTTGATTTTAGCATCCTCCCACAGCCAAAGTGGGTCATCTCCATAGGCTGTGGAATTAAAATACATAAAAACAGGGCCAAAAACTTTCTTCCATGGTTCCCCAGCTTCAAATCGTGGAACCATATATTTCCCAGCATAATGTGAACTAAGAAACATCTGCAGATACCATTTCGGTTGAGAGTTAATAATGTAACTTAAGTTTATGATCATAGTAGTGAATACCACATTACGGAGATAAAAACAAGGTGATGTCAAAGTTTTTTATTAAATACTGTTGTCCAAGATGAGGCACTTACAGCCAGAGTGGTTGGTCCTACATGTGAGGTTAGGTTCTGTTTAAGGGGTCCACCAGATCTGAACTCATCTCTAGGTGTGATTTGCCATAACCCCACAGGTGGGTCGAAGCAGATCCAACCATGAACCCGAAGATCTTTGTTCTCACATGAATACTGGTACTTGTCATCCACCTGCAAATCAAGAAGTCATATTAAACATGTATTCCTGTGTGCACACCCATATGGCAAAAGCATTCCTAATACTTAACCAAGCTAGGGCTAGAAATTTCGAGTTAATGAGGACAAGAAACATTTAAACTTTACCACATTGGCATGAATGAAGTTTGTAATCTGCTCAACAATCTAATTGAAAAGCGCTTACTGCAGATAACGGAGAATATGGACTAGACAAAGCACACAAGGAGAATGGGCATGCAAGAAGTACCTCTCCTGTTAGCCTCTGATCCATGGGATTGACAAATAGGACTGCTTCTGGATAAGCCAAAAGTTGGCATCTTCCAGTTGATCGGTCATCAGGGAAGGGCATGTATCTTTGTCTGTTATCTGCTACGGCCATGTATTGAAACCTATGATAAATTCAAAAGTCCACACAATCAACAATTTTTTAGTTACTCAAAGTTACTTCACTTGAAACCATACATCAGTGGCTAAAAAACTCTACTTATGTTTGAACCAACTTGATGTCCCATAATGCTGTTCAATCCATTTCATAACCTATCTAGGATTAGTGACTTGCATCACTGGCCCTAAACAATGACTGGAAGCTACCTTTAACATGCTATGAACACATAATTCTTAAAAAGGAAAATTATAGTTGAGTCAATCAATTGAGTCAAAATAAATTCAAGAGAACTAAATTTTGTTTATAATTGAATCAAACTCTGGATTGACAGGGATAGAAGGGATATTTCTTACAATTGCATTTCTGGAAAAAGCAAAAAAGTTTTCAAACTTTCACTTGAAATTGTAGGTTTTTTAAAGAAATCCATTACTGAGCTATAAGTAGCCTATTTGTTATAGGGAAGAACATGCTATGATTGTTACTTGTCTTTTCTGAGCTTGAAAGTAATTCTGGTTTCTCCAAGCTCAAAACCAGGCCATTCCTTGAAATGCTCGTAGATGGCATAGGAGTAAAAGCCTGATGAACCACAAAGCATTATAAACCTGGAGAAAGATAGTCATGATTAATAATTTTGTTGCTGAAAATCTCAGTAACAAACCTATGTATGGTTTAAGCAAGGACCTTTTATCGATATTTAGGGGAATGTACTTGCCCTCGAGGGAGGGATCCCAAGTTCTTGTGAACGAGAGCTCAACTTGTTCCTCATTTTCCACTATAACTCTAAAACTTGTTCCTTGAATCCTGCAAAGCAATAACTCTTGCTTCACGCTTTAGCTAACCCCAATAGTAATTATTTTTTGATCAATAAATCAAGTATAATCAAAATCAGAACTATTTTTATCTGATCCTAATGAAAATATATAAAGTAAAAAAATAGGGAAAATTGGAACAAAACTTTGTAAGCAAAGAAGAAAAAGTTGTCCGAAAGGAAACCACATGCTAAAAATAATGACAAAACTCTTGAGATATATAGAAAGAAAATCTTGCTATGCAGAGCATGTTGCTAGCATGAACTAGCTTAAATAGGCAAAACAATTATGTATATTTTAAGAATTCTTGGATCAACCAAGTGTCTCTGTTAAATACATCTAAATGCTGTTGCCCATCTTCCGTTGAAAAATAAATATTTAGAAAACCAATTTGGGCACTCCAAATGGTAAGAAAGACATTTCTTAAATTCAAATCTGTCTAATGAAATTAAGTTGAATTGTTATCTTGTGATTGTCATATATGCAGAGAAGAGGAAAATGTACATACACATCAAATATCCCCTTGCCTCCTATTTCATTCCAGTGCAGGTCCCAGTACCTACAATCAGAAAATTTCAGTCAAAGAGGGAGGAAAATCTCCAGTTTGCTATGATTTGATTAAGAAAAGAAAAATTATATATATATATATATATATATATATATATATATATATAAGAAAAGTATGTAAGAAACTCTCTATATAAGGACTATAAGAAAGTTTGTTTGTAATAATTTTCCTGAGAAGCCTAGAAATGTCTTTGCCCTTAATCTACATAGTCTAACTTAGTATCTTGATTTAATTACATTAATTTCATGTTTAGAAATTCCTATTAATTAATTGTTTTGATTGCTATGCACTGAACTAGTTCCATATTTATAGATCCTTAACCATGACAAGCAGAAACAGCTAGGACAATTAAAAAAAATAGCTGTAATACTACATACCCTCTATTAGTTTCCTTGTTTCGAACTTCAAGCAGATTGTCGATCCCATTATACCGTATTCCCGTAACAATACCACCTGGTTTAGATAATGTGACTTGAACTATGCCATTGTCCATCACCACCTGCACAAAGTATCATTCACAATCACAACCAACCAACCGAAAAAATCTGTCAAATGTAAATTTCCATAAGATGCCAACTACTCATGTATTCACGCATATCAAATTCCATCAATTTCTGGAATCCAAAAAGAAAATCACACAACAAAATTAACTTACATAACGGTCTTGAATATGCAATCGGACTCCCTGATGCAGCATGGGAGCACAATTTGTATCCTGATTCATGTTCAACATATCTGAAAATACATAAGGATTAAGGAACACTTTTATGATAGGATTAAAATTTAAAATTTATCGAAATAGAGAAATAAATCAATAAAAAAGATAGAAAAAATTTGAGGCTTTTGCTTAGAGAACAAAGCAATCTCTTCTTAACCTAGGATAAGCATGTAAGAAGCCTAAAGCAAGCATATCATAAATAATATCGTGAAAAATGTCTAAAATAAATGTAAATTTTGAATATAGGATCTTGATCAATGATCATGAGTCATGACTTGGTTTTACTGCTTCCACGTCGAGCATTTACTATTGCCACTCCCTTTCTTCATTGAAGATGGCTTCAATCAAATCCTTATCATTTCATTTCAAGGAGAAATTTCGAAAATAAATAAAAATCTCCGGTCACAATAAAGTTGAAAGCAACAATTTTAAATTTTGAACTACCTTGCCTTGCGTCTCCGTTACGTTTGTTACAGCCACCACAGTCACTGAAACAATCTATGATCTTCTGCAGTGTGCTTGTCATGGACGATCAGTCTGTCACGGAATCAGGCGGTTGTAAGTTCAACGTACGAGAGAGGAACGGCGGTGATGGCAGTGATCGGTTGATCGGAGATATTTTCAATGTAGAAGCGGCCGTATGCGATTGGGAGAACTAGCGGTTGTTATGGCGATTGATCTTCGGTGACAGTTACAGTATAGGTGGCGAGTAAGGTTTTAACCGTTGAAAGAGCGTGTTTGATTTGATTAAAGGGAAAATATAAAAAACATGCACTCCATCAGAAATTATTGTAAAATGGTATAATGAAAAACATACATTCTATCAAGAATTATTGTGAAATGGTATAATGAATAAAAGTTATTTGAAAAAGAAAAATAAATAATTAAAAATTATTATAAAAGATATTGTAAAAACAAAATTACCCTTAATGAAAAAATTTATTTTTCTTTTTTCTTTCATTAAAGAAATATTATTTTTTAAAAATTTTAATTGAAAATAAATTTAAAAAATAAAATATTTAAATATATATATTTTAAAATTTAAAAAAAATAAAAAAAATTAATTTTAAGCATATTATTTTTATTTTTTTAAAATTTTTAATTAAAAAAAGTAAATAAAAAATTAATTTTTTTTTTAAAATTAAAAAGTTTTTATTTTTAGAATATTTATTTTTTAATTAAAAATTAAATTAAAAAATAAAAGAAAAAGGGAGGAGAAGGTTTTTTTATCAAGGATAATTTTATCTTTACAATATCTTTTATAACAATTTCTAATTATTTATTTTTTTTTTCAAATAACTTTTATTCATTATACCATTTTACAATAATTTTTTATTGAGTGCATGTTTTTCATATTAACCCTAATATAAAATAAAATAAGTAATAAATCTGCTTTTCTAATATGGATGGATTCAGATACCAAAGCCGTTGCCACTTGTCACAATGGTAATGGAAAACGAAGTCTTTTTTAATTTTTTTTAAAAATTAATTATAATCTGAATTAACATTAAATACGAAAATTTTAAATAAATAGTATTATTAAATTATATGATAAAAATATTAATGTCTTTTAATTTTAAAATTTTAAAAATAATTATTCATTTCTTAAAAAATTATCTATAAATGATTTTTTTATATTTTAAAATATTTTTTTTATACACAATTGTTTTTCTTCCACTCATGTAGACCTGCTTATGGAAATTAAAAAATTATTTTATATTAATATTTTAATAATTAAATTTTTTTTAAAAATATTTAATAATTAAACAGAGATCTGGGCCGAGCCGAGCTGGTCCGGATCATCAAAACTCATGTCCAAACCTAACTTAATATAAGTCGAGTTTGTCGGACCGGACGAATAGCCCGATCCATGAGCAGGTCTACACTCATGTAGATGTGTAAATTTTTAGTATAATATTAAGATTTATGAGAGAATTTAACAAATAGAATGTGATAATTTTTTTTTTTTTTTTTGTAATTAGAAAAAAAAAATTGTTTAATAGAACAAAATGAAATATAAAGATAGTTTTAGAAAAATTAAGTTCACACAAAATTTGAAAATATTTTTATCGTATTATTAAAAAAAAGTAATAGAGAAAAAACTGATAATGTTGGTTGGTGTAATAGATTAAATGTGCACTTAATATTTAGAAGACATTTTTTCAAAATAAAAAATATTGAGACAGACATGTTTTTTATAACTCATCTCAAAGGAAAATCATCAGAAAAAAGGCAAGATTATAGCGCTCGGTCTCTTCTATTACCTGGTCACATGATTTATTAGTCAATCGCAGAGAACATCCAGCATTCAGGCAGGAGTTTGAGATTTGAGAGTGAGTGTTGGACTAATCCTTAAGAACTAGACATTATCTTCAGATCATGCCAACTAGGGCATAATTTTTTTTTTTTTTTTTTGGATAAGTAAAAAATTTATTTATCTAAGAAAGCAAGAAATCTTGCTACAAAGGAAATACAATCTGTTGTAAAACATAAAACAAACAAAGGTATTCAGCTATTTACAGGGAATAAGAATCAACAAAAAATATCCTCTGAAATTTAAGCCATCTTTGGCAAAGATCAATGTTGACTTAAAACTAGGGCACAATGTTCACCAAGTCAGCAATATGACATTCATATTACATAGTGACACACCATTATGATGAAAAAAAAGGGTTTTCATAATATTTTCAGTACATTTAGCATTATTATTATTGTGGTTATAATTTGGAATTACAAAAAAGGCAACAGTTTCATCTTTCATGTACATAAATTTTATAAGCCAAGAAACGAATATCTCGATGGGATTGTCAATATATTATCACAATCTGAATTGAGTTTTAAAACAGCAACAATAGTATATGCTCTAGGATAATTTGAGATACAGAAATGGAATATGTAACTCTCAAAGCTGATTTTACATAAAGCCAGTGTGTATCCCTCTATTCTGCTAATGCACCTGACTGGTCTCTGTCTTCTTCTGGAAAAAAAATGATCCTAATAAAACAGCAATTCCGGTTATTGCAATGGTGAATAGAAGTCGTCTCCGTGAATATTCAGGTGGCTGCCTTCTCTGAGCACCTTGTTCCCTTTCAGCTGCCCTCACATCCCTAAACCATAGGTCCCAAATCCATTAATTAAACCCATGATACTTTGTGCAATTCTCTTAAGACAAGGCAGAAAACAAAGAGCTAAATTCCGATACGGTTTTCAGATAACAAAGGCGTAAGTACGTGTGGAATGTTAAAACAGTAAAACATCGTTACAATCAATCTCAGGCTTTATCCAGTGGCCTTTGCCGAAATGGAAGTAGGTTCGATACGGGTGACATGAACTTAAGTTAAATTATGCACTATTTCCTGGATTAGGGGGGGGGGGGGGCTTGTTATTGATAGAAGGGAGGGGAAAAGGACAATAATCACATGGCGTATGCAACCATTGACTACATATCACAGCTAAAACTGCCTATGTCAATATAAAATAACAAGCTAAGTAAATACTTTTAACTCACTATGTTTGTCCTGAATGCATCATTAAACCCAATTGCCCAAAGAACTAGCTCTTGGTATAACAATACATTCAACAGAAAGCAATGAAGACTTTTAACATATATCCTCCTCTGGTAACTAAAAGTTCTCAATTTCCAGACTGAAATTTGCAATGAGTACAAAATGCTAGCTTGCCGCTAGATACTATGAAGGCAAAAATATAACTTCACAACTTCGGGCATCAATAACAAGCTTAAAATTAGAAAAATAATTTGTGAAAATGCAATTATAACTGATTAAATATCTACCCCAATATTCCAATCGTAAATTATAGCATGTATACCTGGAAGATCCCACATTGTTTTCTGCAATACCAGTACACCTACTTTCATGGTTATATCTTTCTCTCAGTCTAATGTATCTGTTACACAGATGACACAGCTCCGTCCGGTTCCCACATACTTCCTAAAATAACAAAGCAAAAGCAATATTGTAAAATTTTCACCTAACAAATACCATTGGAATTCTTTCATTGAAAAATGAATCAGAATTAGTACCTGATGCTCAGCCAGATCAATAGCAGGCAACGGAAACTCGCAAAACTCACAAGTAACAATTCTCTGGGGGCAATTTTCACCTTTATGGATACCTAGAATTTCACGTTCCATCGTCTCACTGCAAAGTGAACAGGCCACCTGCTCCCTCACAGACGGGGTCAATAGCATCATAAATGTTAACACATGCATTATGTTAGATTTTATAGTAGATATGCACTTGCACTTGCACATTACATACAGACAAACACAAGCATGATTGAATCAACCAACGATAACCTTGGCTAAACAAACTCGTGGTTGATTGCACCTACCCATTATCATCAATCGTTAAAAGACTAACTGGAATCTTTATATTCTCTTTTATTTCACTTTTAATAATATTTCAGACCTTCATTGACAATAAACATTTATACTAAACTCTCAGTTGGTTGAATAATTGTTTCTACCTTACAGTTATAATCTTTGTTAAATTGGGTGACCAATTATGACAAAAGCTTAAGCTGATAGGAAAAGGCCCAGCTATTATATTTAAGTTTCAACACATCCCCTCATGTGCAAGTCGGATGAATGATTAATGGACTTGCATGTTGACTCAAGTGTAGAAGAAATGTGCAAGTTGAATAAGGATTAGAGCAGCATTGCACAGCCCGATGGACAATAAGACACTGGGTGAAGAAATATTAAAGGGGAAAGCGATTGCCAGGATTCAAACTCAAGAGCTTTGATACCATGTTAAATTGGGTGACCAATTATCCCAAAAGCTTAAGCTAATAGGAAAGGATCCAACTATTATATTTGAATTTCAAAGTAATTTTCCCTTGACAAATTCATGCATTGAAACCCAAAAGAGAAAAATTGAGTCCAAAAAGGGGAAGGAGACGGGGTATATTAACTCAAATATCCATCAATTTAAACAGGCTTTGTCAATTAGCTTTGGCAGATAAACCACAAATCCTAGGCCAATAAGATATTGGGATGGCATCATGGAGAATATGCCAAATCAAAAACTTAGTTATTCCGCCCCACCCATTTTCCATAAATTTTATTTTAAAAGAAAAAATCGACCTAAGAAAAGTTCCAACATTTAGGTAAATTTGAATGCTACAACCTATTGCTGTTTATTAAGCTATATGGGTCAGACAATTTCATTGCTCTAGCTCAAGTAGCATTCAGAAAGCCATCATAATGATGGGGAAAGAAGAGAAATGAAGAAAAGCAAAATAAAAGAATTGATTCATTTGAAAAGAATTAGAAAAGTCTTACCGGAGCATGGGTGTTTAAGAAATGTTCCTCGGCATGCTTTTTTGGAACCATATCACCACAAACTTTACATTTTTCTAGATTACGGGAGCAATGAGCATAATGCAAATCGATATTTGAAGAAGGTATGGCCCTGTCACTGAACCATTAAAAAGGAAAAGTACTTGTTAAAAGTTTTTCTGCAAGGGAATTTCCAAAATAATTACATATTTGAGTAGAAGGAACTCCAACCTCATAAAACTGGATTAGCAGAAGACATCATTGTAACATTAAATTAATTAGCAACCACTTCAAAACTAAGGCATACATCAAAACAAGACTTAGAAAATAATAATGTACTTCTATCTTGCAAGAAAACAAGACAAAAGATGAACCTCGATAATCTTTGATCCACAACTCATATTCACCTTCCTAACTATGCAAGGAAAACATAAAAGCACACTTCAACGTCCTTATGAATTACAAGCATTCATGGTAAATAGGAAAAAGTGGAAGCCTCAAGCTTTATTCAACATATGCAATACACTTCCCAGCATCAGGTAGATTACAAAGTTATTGTTAATGGAAAACTAGCACAACCAAGATGAAATGTTTAAAATACCCAATAATCACAGCCAAACTTTCATAATTCAATGGATTTTCAGCTATGGACAAAGACAAAAGCTGTGATCAGATGAACTCAATGCAACCATAAACATCAAATAAGCATAATTTTAGGTCCTGACCGACATCAAAGCAAGTAATTCCACTAAAGTCACTCCCTTTCCAGCTTGATTTGGTCAACTTAAATTACTAATCATTTCTTTATGCATGAATTAATCTCGTACTACACAAACTCTGGACAAAACAGGCAACAGAAATTCCTCCACAACGCCATTTAAAAAAAAAAAAAAAAACTACAAATTTTTTAGCTCAAAGAAACAAAACCTCAGCTGATAAAAGAAACAAAAGGGCTGGGATCGGGAAGACAAGAAAAAGATTGCGTCGAAAATTCAATGAATTAAAATTAATTCTAGAAAATGGTCATAAAATTATACTAATAATAAATACCAGTGATTGCATATGCGGGTGGTTTCGTCCGAAGCAATTGCCATAGCGATCCGTTCAAAATCTTTGGTCGACAAAAAGAAAATCATAAATCAATTAAAAATAATTAATTGAGAAGGAAATCGGATAAGGGGGAATTAAAATTAGTGATCAAGATTAGTAATTAAACCTGCAAAAGGCCCTGGATTTTCGTACGAAACTCTCCTCTTTCCCTTTTTTTTCAAGATTTATAAGAGAGGAGAAAATAAAATCAAAGGAAATTTCAGAGGCGAAGACTCAGAGAGTTCTTTCGGTTACTACTTTGGTTGAACGAACAACTTTAGATGAATGACTTTGGGACCAGCCCTGGAGGCTGGAGTCCACCATTTACCTTCTTTCCCCACGCGCCTTCCAAAGGCGTTGAGCACCACGATTATTTGCAATTTGGGCCCTTGGCATTCAAAATTTGTGGGCTTAAATTTCATGATTCGGCCTTCAGCATAAGCCCTTCAAAAATAACAGTATGAAATGATCGCATAATTTTCATTTTTGCAAATGACAAATCTACAAAAATTATCAACTCATTTCTTTTCTTTTTTTTAAAAAGTCAACAAATTCCTTGTGTATAAGTAGGAATGGCAGCGGGTAGAATATCTGTATTTTTTGTACTATCTGAATTCGAATCCGCAAAACTGTTTTAAAATCTGAATCCGCATTTAATCCGCATATTACTATCTGAATCCGAATTAAATGACATTATACGTCAGATATCCAAATCTGCTAAAAATTCGAATTCAATAAATCAATTTTTTTTTTAAATAAAAATATAAAATCAAACAAAATTTATGTGTTTTACAAATAAGTGGATTTAGATTCGGATATCTGAATCCACTATCCGAATCCGCAAAAGTAATGCAGATTCGGATAATGGATATCCGAGCTTTCATATCCGCATCCGCTTCGAATCCGCTACAGATAGTAATTATAATACCCGAATCCGCAAAAAGTGGATTGGATATCCGCGGATATCCAAACCGCATTTTAAATTTCCATCCCTAGATACAAGAGAAAAAAAGCAAATAAAATTTTCAATACATTATTATATAAACTTGTATATGCGCTTAATTTAGTGGTATGCAATGAGAATTAAAAAAAAAAAAAAAAAAAGATAAAATTATCTCTATAAACCTTAAGCCGGGACGGGGTTTACTTAGTCAAATGTAAATTATACCATGGAGCAACATTATTCTCTCTTCATTATACTATTTCTATACTAATAGTTCAACATAATTTAATCATATATTATATGAGAAATTATCCCAAAAAAATTTTAAAAATAAAGCAATTAATTAAAAAAATAAAACACATGACAATCTCTTAACTCATTTGTACAATTAAAAAATTTCACTTTCAATATATAAAAAAAAAAAAATCATATTATATTATATTACGTACATTCGCGGTAAGTTTATGTATATGGAATCTTCCGATCAAATCTTGAAATATAGATCTTTTTTTTCAATGGTAAATAAGTACGAACTTTGTTTTGGGATGTGTACAAGGAATCTTCAGCTATAGCCTAATTGATCAGTTAGGTGGCCTTCTATTTTTACCTAACAAATTAACAATTATAAGCTTTTTTGCTTAATTGGAGAACTTGTTCAATGCTGTTATTTGTTAGGTTCCTTTGGCTAATGCATTATCTAATAATGATAACAGAGAAATCCTATAAAGTTGGCCATTCTGAATGCTTTTAGTTTTGGCCATCATGAGTCATGACAAGGTTTTCCATAGGCCAAGCTTGTAGGGCTTCATCGAATCGGGCTTTGAATAAAATTTTAAAAAATCAATCAAATTTAGTCCAATCTGATTTAATCTATGAATATTTCTAGATTTTATATTAAAGAATAAATTAATATGACGACTTATAATAAGAGTATGAGAAAACCTTGACCTCTCAAAATTTTTAAAAATTCCGGTATATATATACACATATATAATATTAAATAAATATAAATTGCTCTCTAAACTAAAATTATTAATTTTATTTATTATTTTGTGGTCTCATAACCTAATTTTATGAATTGTAATTTAATAAGAATTGAAACTACATTGTTATTTATTTATTACATCCACCAATTATTATTTATACACTCTTAAAATTAACAAATTTGTCACAAAGTTGGCCATTCTGAATGCTTTTAGTTTTGGCCATCATGAGTCATGACAAGGTTTTCCATAGACCAAGCTTGTAGGGCTTCATCGAATCGGGCTTTGAATAAAATTTTAAAAAATCAATCAAATTTAGTCCAATCTGATTTAATCTATGAATATTTCTAGATTTTATATTAAAGAATAAATTAATATGACGACTTATAATAAGAGTATGAGAAAACCTTGACCTCTCAAAATTTTTAAAAATTCCGGTATATATATACACATATATAATATTAAATAAATATAAATTGCTCTCTAAACTAAAATTATTAATTTTATTTATTATTTTGTGGTCTCATAACCTAATTTTATGAATTGTAATTTAATAAGAATTGAAACTACATTGTTATTTATTTATTACATCCACCAATTATTATTTATACACTCTTAAAATTAACAAATTTGTCACAAATGTTAAGTTATAGCTATGTAAATTTAACCAAAGTCAAATTAATTTTTTAATTTTTTCAACAAGATTTCATATCAACAGATTGATTTATTTTTTTAAAGGTGATTATGTGAACCAACTAAGCTAAACTCCGAATTCAATGCTACTATTAGTCTTTGCCCTTTGTTATTAATTTATATGTACTTACTCAAATTATAGCTTATATTTGAAAAGTGCAAAAGTGTGGCGATTGTGTCACGGCCCGCGCGATCTCGCTCGGGTCCGTTATGCACACAACAGGTCCAAGCCCAGTTCACACACAACAGGTCCAAGCCCAGGATCTGAGTTACAAAGAGTATCTTAACCCACCAGAATAGGTCCAATCCTTGGAGCATTCTAGAAGGCCCTGAAAGATAGATTTTACCTGGAGGTTCTAGAAGCCAACAGTTTCAGTTTATCTAGAACTCTAAGAGATAGAGTTTAAATTTCTTTAGGCCTCTAGATAATGTAATCTTAGCCGTTCATTTGTTTAAATCTGAACCGTTGATGTAAGGTGGATTCAACTATAAATAGAGGTCTCCTCCAACATCATTTGTATCATTAAACTTATTTGAGTAATATACAATAGCATTCTTCTCTACTCTTTCTTGTTTTATTTTTCTGCTTAGTCCTAGTAACTTTTAGTTATCAGTGCTTTTTTGGGTGTTAACAGGTTGACTTAGGCATCTAAATAAGCGACTTTCAGTCTAAGACCGCATGGTTCGTAGGGCTAAAGTTTCGAGTCCGTGACAATTGCCTGGCTTATTATTTTTAGTCAGAAGAAAACAAAAAATAAGTAGTATATATTATCCAATCCAATCAATAAATAGTAATAAGTAATATATATTATCCAATCCAATCAATAAATAGTTTAAACGTTGAAATACTGATATTAAATTTTATAGTCAATTTGGTAATGCTATATATCATTATTTTATGCTGCAATAGAGATTATTCTTTCAACACGCGATTCGCTCAAAATCATCATTTAGCACCAAATTAGATGGTTGTTCAACGATATATTTAGAAAATTAAGGTTAAAAAAAAAGATGTACTTTATTATATATCAACGGTATTAATGATCTATATATAAAAGAAATCAAAGTCTTAAAAAAAATAAAAAATTGGCAAGTGTTAAGGTTGAAATTCAGCTTAGGATAAATCATTTGGGTTAAGTTCGTAGGTTTTTATTATATAAAACGTTTAGTTTTATAGGTTTCGGAAAAAACAATTCATTTATTAAACTCATGGTAATTTTAGATGCAATTAAAATGAATGACATATTAATTATTTAATACAAAATAAGTGATAAACTTTTATCAGTTAAATTAATTAAACACATTATATATATAATTATATATATATATATGAGATATTTCAAGAAGGCTTCACATTATAGGTAAAGACTAGACTGTTCAAGTAAAAACAAAGCTGAAATTAGATTTATTCAATTGAGTCGAAGCTGAAATTAGATTTATTCAATTGAGTCGAATTTGAGATATTTTAAATTTAGACAAGTTTAACTTGATCTAAATTATTATTTAATAAATAAAAAATTATCAATTTTGAGATAAGATATTTTGAATTCGGAAAGACCTGATTTTAATTGAGTTATTATTTAATAAATAAAATATTTTTATATAAATTAATTTTAAAATAAACAAAAGATTAATATAATTTTTAAAAATATATAATTTAAAACAGTAATTTAAACTTTTTGAATCTGACAAATTGATCGGATCGACTTTTGGATAAATAATTTTTTTTATTATCTCATGGACTGTCAAGTTGGAATATGGAAACTATGAGAAAAAAAAAATGAAGTGATGATATATTGAAAGAAAACACGCATATCTACTTACCCAAAGGCAAGATTTAGGGAAAAGAAAAGTTAAACTTTGCTTCCTTGTTGTTAAATAAAAAAAAAAACTATGTACATTAATTCTTTGGTGCATGGTAATATTTTTTAAAGGTTTGCTTAAACGATATCTATAGATATTAATTAAGAATTATTTATTTATCATTTTGATTTTGATTTTTTTATATTTAATACATTATTTTTAAAAAAATAATGTATTAATTATATATTATATATTTATATCATGTTAATCAATGTTATTAAGCATTAATTAACATTTTTCATTTTTTCATTTTCTAATCATGTAAAAGTATAAGTTTGTTTCACAAAATTCAAGTGGTTTGATTTGGCATATCCGCCGGGAAAAGAGCTTTTTTCAGGTGGAGCCATGGCCATTTCCAAAAGAAACATCATGCTTTCTCGTCCTTCCCAAAAAAAGCCAAATCTCTAAAAGATAAAGTTTGCTTTCTGTACCCATAAACATCAAACACAAAAAACAAAAACAAAATAACAGTGTGATTTTCAATTGAGAAAATTACTTAATTTATATATGTATTTTATACATTTTAAAAGCAACTCTTCCCATAATATTTTTTTTTTTTTTTTTGGGATTAAAGTAATCCAAATCATAATGGGAAATCAACTTTTCATTGGTCCATGCACTAATATCATTTGGCTGATGATTGACACTTGTCCTTGCTTTTTAGTTGGAAGGAAGCATGGGAAAAATGATATTATTCTAATCTAGTCCTTTATCTTTTGTCCTTCTTTATTCTCAAAGGATTCCCATTGGTCGATTCTCAAAGTAGCATCAAGTTTTATACTTTTATTGGTCTAAATACCACTACTGGTTCACGTGGGTTCGACCAATCAGAGTTTGAACTATGAGACAATTTTCAAACCCTAGACAATGAGTTTTGTATAAAATTATAGTAATATAATATTTTTATTGAATTTAAAAAAAAAATTATATATTTTTTATAAATATCATATTAATTAATGTCATTAGATATTGATTAACATTTTTCATAATTATAATAGAACAATCCTTGATTAATTTTTAGGTTCGTAGTTAATGATTATTTAATGATTATTTTAAAAAATATATATTTAATATATTATTTTTATTAAATTCAAATAAACAATGCATAAATTATATTATATATATATATATATCATCTTAATCAATGTCATTAGACACTGATTACTATTTCTCTTAATTTTTTACCAACAACTAAAAATGCATGAAATTCTCAACCAAAGTTGGAAAAACATGGAGTAATCAAAGTTCTAACAAGTTGTACATATAAAAAGTAAAAACACCACTTATATATTCTTAAAATAAGTGAATTAATAAATTAATATACCCTTCAAACTCTTTTGGAATATTGGCAACTTTCATATGCTTTTTTGGCTCTGATTTTAATTTTCCTTCTGCCATTGGACTGAAACTCCATAAACCCCTCGATCCACTAGCCAATATTGCTGATGTTGGTGTCATCTTCACGTGTTTTTGGCAGCTCCCATATTCAAAGATTTTTTGTTCCTGGAATATATAGAACATCAAACCTCCAGCAATGACCTGATCAGAGATATTTAAAATTATCCAAATTTGAAAAGAATCATAGGATTCATTGTGTTTTCTCTGCACATCTTACAAGCTTAGTGGAAGACATTATCATATATATATATATATATATATCCACATAATATGGGTTCAGGGCTCGATCCATGGGTAATTATAAGCAAAACTTCAAAAAAATTTTTTTTGAATATAATCAATTTATATATGTCAAAGGAAATGTAATATATATGACTTGGTGTTCTACATATCAAATCAGCTGGTTTGAAAATTCAAGCAAAAACTCATCCAGAGTCGACATTTTTAATTAATTGTTATATTAAACATGTTTTGATAACTATATAAGATAGGGTTTTTTTTTTTTTTTCCTAACATGTGGGTTAGGATTCTGAATTGATTCAAATGGTGTACATGGATGACAACTATTTAAGGAATAAACAAAAGGTGAATGTGATTAATGCTGAAAATTGAGGCTGTTTTTTTGTATTTTTTTTATTTATAAAAATAGTCATAGTCGAGACATAGAAGAAGGTATTGCAGATACTGAGATCAGAATTATAAATTTGCTGGATGCCATCTTTTAAAGGTGACTACATAAATCAATTAAACAAATCTATGAGTTTTTTTTTTTGTTTTTTTTTTCCTTTGCCTTTCCCATCTCTTTCATGAGGTGATTTTTTTTATTACTTATTTAAGTTAGTTTAAGAGAAGTAATTAATACATTAAATTAATTATTTATCTTAAACATTATTAACTAAATTAAATATAAAGAAAACACCAAAATGTATACTAGTAATTATAATAATATCGTATTAACATGTTTCAAAAGTGGATATAGATCATTAATTGTTTTAATTAATTAGCCATTATATATCTGCTAACCTGGATCTATTATTATTTTATTGATTTTAAAATTGTAAATTTGCGATCCAACTCAACTTGCATTACCTTTTGCGGCATAGGCCACTGGACTGTTGACTAATTGCCCGCAAGTGATGGATCTCCCATGGATATTGACAAGATCATCATCATCATCCAAAAATGGCAACTTAAATTTTATGATGCAAGTTGAAAAAAAAAAAAAAATGAATTTGACAATATTAGCTAATCCATTGAAGCTCATTTTTTCCTTATTCTTTAAGTGGTCTAGCTACTATAAAACATCTTTTTAAGGTGCTAGTGTTATATTAATCTACCAAGGTTATATGTCCCTTTCAATATATAATATAATTATATATTTTTTATATAAAGAAAGTCGTAGTTTGGAGATAAATAAAAAGGGATCTTAAATATTTGATTTCGAATCCATGTCTTATTGGATGTCATCTCTTAAAAATGATTTTATGAATCAAAATCGATTAAGCACTGGATTCATTATATAAATTATCTTTGAATGTAAAGATTATAAGAGATAAACAATGTCTACACTAACGTAGTAACATGTAATAGCTTGATATACTAAGGGCTAGTTTAGCATTGCTGTTGGAAAAATCTTGGGTTGGAAAAAGCTCGAGTTGGAAAAAGTGTGTTTATAAAGTGTGGTGAAAAAGTGTGGTTTAAAAACTTTTAAGTGTTTAGCATTGCTGTGAAAAAATGTTGTATGAAATTGAAATATCAAAAAAAGATATGTTTAAAATAATAAAAGTATAGAGATGTGAGGATAATAAAATCATTTTATCCAAAAGCTAGCTTTTAAAGCCCAAAAGCTATATTTTTTGGCTTTTTCGTTTGGCTTTTCAAATCATGGTTTCAACAGCAGAAGTCCATTTTTTATCTGTTTAGCATTGCGTTTGCGGTGAAAAATAACTTTTGACCTCAAAAGCTGTGCCAAAAGTAATGCTAAACGATGCCTAAATAGTAACATCTTATCTCTTAAAAAAGAAAAACTAAGAGATTTTGAGTCAAATCCTTCCTCCAATATTAAATACATGTAGACATGCAAAAAACAAAGTTAAAGATGCAGCTAGTTATGATGTTTAATTAAGGAGCAAATTTAGAATTTATTAATTTTCATACAAAAATAGATTTAAATAGTGGAATGAGGATTTGAAATCTCTTTTTTCATACCCAACCGATAATGTATGTTTACCAAGAAACATATATGGGCTTTTAAATTGACAAGACTTATTCAGTTGGTAAAGAGAGAACTCAGAGAAACTCTCTTTTCAATGTACCAAAAAAGAAAAAGAGATCAGGGTTTGATTTTTGTGGGAGTATTTTAAAAATAAAATCTTAAATACACTAAATTTAATATAAAAGAATACATCTTTAAAATTTAAAATCATCTGAAGAGAAAATTAAATCCAAATAAAAGTTAAAATAATATATGAATTTCTAATGAGTTGATAATTGATTATGACAGATTGTCAATAATATTATCGTAATAAGCTATTTTGATTATATTTATTATATAGACAGCTGGATTCATAATCATCATATTTTGAATCATTCAAAAGCAACTTATATTAATTATTGTTTGTTGGATTTAACATCAAACTAAACATAAAAGAAAAAAATTGCATATTAAGAAAGAGCATCCATATGATGGCAATGCATCCTCATCACTTTAACCACTTCACCTTTTCCCCTCCTTTTATTTTTAATAAAGAACACGTTTTTCATTAATATCTCTAAGATAGAAGCAATAACTTATCTATTGGTACCAAAGGAGCAAAATGTGGATTACTGAAAAAGTATAAAAACAAATTCAATTTATAGATATTTTGCAAATCAACATATATACATTTTATAGAACAATCATATATATTTAAACTTAAGTGATGGTAGCCCAAAAGCCTACTAATTATATCTATATACATTCCCTCATGTCCAAATCAACTCTCATGAGCTGTATATATGATTAAGTAAAACCTCACCAATTTAATTATGCTATATATATATATCCACTTGAATTAATTTGATAAAAAAAAAATACAAGTTTTCAATGGTACTGTATTTTTACTTTTATATCATTTTAGATATCATCAAATTAGTTTGATCATTTGAAAGTTTAAATAACAAATAATTAGATAAAATAAAAGTTTGAATAGCATAAGTTTGCTTATAACAAAAATATATGATCAATATGTCATCCCAACATGATCATGTGCTATATATATTTTTCCTTTCTTTTGTTGCTTTTTTTCTTTTTGGGTAAAAAAAAAAAAAAGAGAAAATAATACTATAACATATAATGTCCATCTTATCTAACTAAACAAGAAAGCAAGGAACTCGAAATTTGTAAACATTCCCAAGTAAGGATTTTCTTGATGGAAGAGTTCAAAGATGTGTGGTGTGGTGCAATTTTGTGATGAATATTGCTAAATTTAATGCTTTAGTTTAATACAAGCTGAAGATCTTGGTGGGTTTCAGATGAGCTAATGCGTTGGCAGTTCTATAACCTGGGAACTTGCTTTGTCAGAAAACTGATCAGGAAAAAACACAGACGATCTAGGTTCTTGCCTGTTCTCATACTTTTTACCATAAAAAATAAAATAAAATCCAAAATAAAATAAAGATTTTGCTAACGAAAATCTTTAGGACACTTTTAAGATTAGTTAATATATTATTTATAATAATAATATTGTATTAAATATAAAAATTGATAATTTTATTCATCATTGATCCAAAATATTATTATATTTAGTAATTTTAAACAGTACTTTTAGAACATTCGTTAACAAAATCCGAAAAAAAAAACATATTTCAAGATTCTTTGGCAAGATCAAAGTTTTTGGATATTTTCGCCGTGAAACCTGGAGCTTGGGAGTTTTTTTTTTTTTTTGCACGGTCTCCAATTTCCCAATTAGGAAACCTTAAAAACTTAAAAAAAGGAAATCCTTTACCCATTCCCCACATCTTTTTCTGACACGTGGTGGCGCACCCAGGTCAGTCAATTTAATGGCCCAAATCGCCCCTGCCGTCGCCTTCCTTGCCATATATGTCCCTCTTCTCTACCTGAATTGACGAGGATGTCTTTTCAAAATTATTGAAGCGTGGTTTTCCCATGTAGCAAAAAAGGGTTAACATAATCATGCCAAACAATAATTCTATGTTTTTTTTTTTTAATATCTTTTCAAGTGAAATAACGGGCATGTTTGTGGCGAAATTTATTTTCGAAATGATTTTTAAAAAATAAATTTATTATTTGAAAAAGTTCATAATTTTTTTTGTTATTTGAACGATTTTGTATAAAATATTATTCGTTATTTGATTTTTTTTAAAAAAATATGTATTGATATAAAAAAGTTGATCATTACATTTAAAGGATCGATTATTTTTTCTTTATTCTAATTTTTATTTTTAAGAGATCGATTTTTTTTTCGCTTATCAATAAAGGATCGATCTCTATACTTAGGGGATCATTTTTTTTTCTTCAGCTTTCAAAAAATATTTTATATTTTTTAAAAGTGTAAGAAATTTTTTCAAAAGAAAAAAAATTAATTCGTTAATCTTAAATTCATTTTTTGTTGATTAAATTATTTTTCACGAAATAAATATATAAAAAAAATAATAATCATCTGCTATTTTCATGACCATGGCTTTGATTTGACTTAAACTAAATTGGAACAGTGCCAATCCTACTATCATTCCTATTAGGTGTTTTTTTTTCCCTACATTAGTTTTTCTTTCTTTAATTTTTCTAAGGTGGTGGGCTAGATATCAAAGCAATTGCTTTAATTGGGTGACTTTAATGCTTAATTGGGAAGACAAGGATCGTGGCTTGACAAATTGCCAAATAAATCCAAATTTCCTTAATTTTACCCATTTTTAGAAAGCTTTTTGTGGAGAAGATGATGCTTGGTTGGAGCAAAGCAAATTAGCTGTTGAGAATTTTGTTTGATGTCTCCCCAAAGAATTGAATAGATTGAATCTTTTCTCTAGGTCACGGATTGCCCTAAATTTAACCAACAATATTAACTTTAATTTGTCCAACAAATTCAAGACACTTTCATAATCATAATTTATTCCCCCACATAAAATTGACTATGAACATATCAGAACTAGAAATCAAAATCACTAACTTAATTAAGTTCTCTTGTAGATTTGACCAGTTAGTAGTTTCTATTTCAAAATCAATTAACCTTAATATTGGTTAGTTCAAATATCTTTTTAATGAAATGATTTAAGATTTGAGCTTAAGACTTAATCCAAATGGTTCATCTATCTCTCTTAAAAGGTATATTTTCGCAAAATTGGGGCTCGATCTTCTGCACTTGTAAATTCCCATTCTCTGATTCTTCTTAAGTTTTGATCTCCTTTGTAAAAAAATGGGTTAAGATTTTAATTATGAACAACATAATAACGCCCTAAGATATATATTTTAAATTGATTGTCATAAATATATACAAATTTAAGCCTCAATTTTTTTTTAATAATCAACAATAAGAACTTTATTTAAAAATAATATTTAAAAATTGGGGCTCGATCTTCTGCACTTGTAAATTCCCATTCTCTGATTCTTCTTAAGTTTTGATCTCCTTTGTAAAAAAATGGGTTAAGATTTTAATTATGAACAACATAATAACGCCCTAAGATATATATTTTAAATTGATTGTCATAAATATATACAAATTTAAGCCTCAATTTTTTTTTAATAATCAACAATAAGAACTTTATTTAAAAATAATATTTGAATTCTATCTCCATTCTTTAATATCTAAATCAATTGTATAAAAATTCTAACAATTGAATTTCATTTTCACCAACAAATTGGAGATTTAATTAAACAAATAAAACAAATCAAATTGACTCGTTTACTTTCAAGCTTATAAAAATGACTATCTCCAATTTTAATCACAAAAAAAAAAAAAAATTGTTTAATATGGTTAACAAATTTGAATTGAATTTTGCAAAGTTACTGATCTTTGAAAAATTGTATCCAATAAAGGCAAAAAAAAAAAAAAAAAGAGGAACGCAAGCCAATTGACTTCTTTTAAGTCTTATAATAATAAATGAATAAATATGATGTATTTAATTATTTATATATTTATATTTGTTGCATTTCCACACAATGTTTCTTAGTGGTAAAAAATAAGATAATGAGGTGGTTGTCCTTCATGAAAAACACAGCTTCCCCCGCGGGCTGTCACTTTAGCCCACTCTCCCACAGCCGCACCGGGGGAAACAACGGCCGTTCTTAATCTTTAAAGGGCAACAAAATTTGAAATTTTGTTTCAGAAAAAGGGTAATTCCCTCAAAATAGGAAATACAGTTTACAGTCTATGTAATCGTAGACCTACGCGTCAGTCATCTATACGAGGGACGGCTCTTTTCCCCCAAATCCAGGCAATTAAACAAATTCTTTTCGACTCTGATTGGTCCACGTGCCCCTAATACCGTACAAAACCACTAGCGGTTTCTATACCAAAACAGCCGGTTTTGCTTCCTCCCCGAAAACTTTCCTTATATAGATGCTTTTTTTTTTTCCTGCTGATGATAGTTAAAGACCAAAACGACGTCTCTGAAACTACGGTTTGTCTCCTTTCTCCCGTTCCTCACTTCCTCTCCAAGTAAGTTTTTTTTCCCTTTTTATTTTCAAAAATAAAAAGCCAAAAAAAAAACCTCCATTTCTTTTTGTTTTTTTTTTTTTTTTTCTCTTTTTGTTGCTTATAAGCTTTTTATTATTCCTCTCTCCCTTTTTTATCGAACATCAAGAGTTTTTAATTTTAATTTTTCGTTTTCCATTTTTTTTTGTTTGAATAATTAGAAAAGATTAATTGTTTGAGTACTGCGGTGAGCTAAAGCTATGGGCAGAGGGAAAATAGTGATAAGGAGGATCGATAACTCGACAAGCAGGCAAGTAACTTTTTCCAAGCGAAGGAATGGATTGTTGAAGAAAGCTAAGGAGCTTGCGATCTTGTGCGATGCTGAAGTTGGAGTAATGATTTTCTCCAGCACTGGAAAGCTCTACGATTTTGCTAGCACCAGGTCCTTTTAAGATCTCTTATCATCGTTGATTTTTTTTTTCATGCTTAATTATTATTTTAATTATCATAATTCTTTTATACTAGCTAGCTATTATTTTCATAGATAAGATTTGTATGTTTCTTCAAAAAAAATTTGGTATATATATTTTATTAAATGTGACAATAAAACGAGACTTTAATGTCCAAAGATTGTAGGGAAATTTAAATGCGAGAGTTATTAGTTTTAATTTTATGATTCAAAAAATGTATGGATTTTACTGTGTGAATTTAGTTAGAATTGCCTTCGATTGTTCGTCGTCGATTCGATATTTTAGGATTTGTTTGAGTTCGAATTCGTAGAAAGTGAGCTTATAATTAGTTTCATAACTTGGAGTAGGATTACTGGTTAGAGAGATAGTAGTTAATTTGAGTTTACCACTTGACTTCGAGGTTTCAACATTAAATTAGACTAGCCATGGTTGATGGAAGGTTCCGTACATGCTAGATCAGTTTACTAAATTAAGCTTGTAAAACTTCAAGTTGTCGGAATCTAAGCGCTAAGAAGAATCCTAGCTTTGCTTTATAATCCCTATAGGAACATGACTCATGACTTTTTCTTTTGCATGCTTAAATTGGAAGGATTCAGATTTGAAATGTGAGTGAATATAGTCCCTATAAGCTATAGCTTATAATTAATTATCATGCGTGGTTGAAAAACTAAAGCAAGGGGTTGAATGTCACCTATTATACATTGAATTCCTATCAGCTGAAAATGACCTTTTTTTGTACAACTTAAACCAAGTAACTATCAGTTGAAAATACCTTAAATATTATTCTCTTTTTCCCCACAAACTAAGGCACCAGATATAACCATGAAAACACCTAAATCCAACAAACTGAGACATCAGATATAACCATGAAAACACCTAAAGTTAGTAGGAAAAGAGAGAAAAATAAAGGCTTTGTATTGTAAAACTTGGAAGACTTGTCGGTCAGGATTCCAGTTAAATGCAAGGGGTCCAACCTTGATATATATCTTATAGTGATAATTATAGATGGTATGGCTTGTTGTACAATTTGAGAGACTCCTGCACCAGCTGATTGACTCTGGGGAATGAATTATAGATTACATTTAGAATGATATGTAGCACAAGAATTAATAGGAACCATAGAATCTTAGGTTAAAAAGGTCAGGTTAGGGATATCTCGACCCCACATCTAGGTCACTAATTGTCATGAAAGGGAAAGAAGAAAGAAGCTGAAGAAAAGAAAAAGAATAGATAATGGTGTCAACAGTCCTAGTACTTAGTATTGACTAGTATATGAAAGTTATTATATATATAATAACTAGAACTTAGCTACTTAAGATACTTACCAAATTCAAAATATGAGCTTTTTAAACTGTTTGTCTAGTATATATTGAATATTTACTTAAACCTGAATCTGAAGAGATTATAAGTGAACCAAACTCTAAAAGCTCCATGCATGTTTGCCATGATATATTTGGGAAAACAAGCTAGGTGTTTTAAGTGTATTATCTGAAGTGTATTATATGAGAAATTATCCCAAAAAATTTTTAAAAATAAAACAATTAATTAAAATAATAAAACATATGACAATCTCTTAACTCATTTGTACAATTAAAAAATTTCACTTTCAATATATAAATAAAAAAAAAATCATATTATATTATATTACGTACATTCGCGGTAAGTTTATGTATATGGAATCTTCCGATCAAATCTTGAAATATAGATTTTTTTTTCAATGGTAAATAAGTACGAACTTTGTTTTGGGATGTGTACAAGGAATCTTCAGCTATAGCCTAATTGATCAGTTAGGTGGCCTTCTATTTTTACCTAACAAATTAACAATTATAAGCTTTTTTGCTTAATTGGAGAACTTGTTCAATGCTGTTATTTGTTAGGTTCCTTTGGCTAATGCATTATCTAATAATGATAACAGAGAAATCCTATAAAGTTGGCCATTCTGAATGCTTTTAGTTTTGGCCATCATGAGTCATGACAAGGTTTTCCATAGACCAAGCTTGTAGGGCTTCATCGAATCGGGCTTTGAATAAAATTTTAAAAAATCAATCAAATTTAGTCCAATCTGATTTAATCTATGAATATTTCTAGATTTTATATTAAAGAATAAATTAATATGACGACTTATAATAAGAGTATGAGAAAACCTTGACCTCTCAAAATTTTTAAAAATTCCGGTATATATATACACATATATAATATTAAATAAATATAAATTGCTCTCTAAACTAAAATTATTAATTTTATTTATTATTTTGTGGTCTCATAACCTAATTTTATGAATTGTAATTTAATAAGAATTGAAACTACATTGTTATTTATTTATTACATCCACCAATTATTATTTATACACTCTTAAAATTAACAAATTTGTCACAAATGTTAAGTTATAGCTATGTAAATTTAACCAAAGTCAAATTAATTTTTTAATTTTTTCAACAAGATTTCATATCAACAGATTGATTTATTTTTTTAAAGGTGATTATGTGAACCAACTAAGCTAAACTCCGAATTCAATGCTACTATTAGTCTTTGCCCTTTGTTATTAATTTATATGTACTTACTCAAATTATAGCTTATATTTGAAAAGTGCAAAAGTGTGGCGATTGTGTCACTGCCCGCGCGATCTCGCTCGGGTCCGTTATGCACACAACAGGTCCAAGCCCAGTTCACACACAACAGGTCCAAGCCCAGGATCTGAGTTACAAAGAGTATCTTAACCCACCAGAATAGGTCCAATCCTTGGAGCATTCTAGAAGGCCCTGAAAGATAGATTTTACCTGGAGGTTCTAGAAGCCAACAGTTTCAGTTTATCTAGAACTCTAAGAGATAGAGTTTAAATTTCTTTAGGCCTCTAGATAATGTAATCTTAGCCGTTCATTTGTTTAAATCTGAACCGTTGATGTAAGGTGGATTCAACTATAAATAGAGGTCTCCTCCAACATCATTTGTATCATTAAACTTATTTGAGTAATATACAATAGCATTCTTCTCTACTCTTTCTTGTTTTATTTTTCTGCTTAGTCCTAGTAACTTTTAGTTATCAGTGCTTTTTTGGGTGTTAACAGGTTGACTTAGGCATCTAAATAAGCGACTTTCAGTCTAAGACCGCATGGTTCGTAGGGCTAAAGTTTCGAGTCCGTGACAATTGCCTGGCTTATTATTTTTAGTCAGAAGAAAACAAAAAATAAGTAGTATATATTATCCAATCCAATCAATAAATAGTAATAAGTAATATATATTATCCAATCCAATCAATAAATAGTTTAAACGTTGAAATACTGATATTAAATTTTATAGTCAATTTGGTAATGCTATATATCATTATTTTATGCTGCAATAGAGATTATTCTTTCAACACGCGATTCGCTCAAAATCATCATTTAGCACCAAATTAGATGGTTGTTCAACGACATATTTAGAAAATTAAGGTTAAAAAAAAAGATGTACTTTATTATATATCAACGGTATTAATGATCTATATATAAAAGAAATCAAAGTCTTAAAAAAAATAAAAAATTGGCAAGTGTTAAGGTTGAAATTCAGCTTAGGATAAATCATTTGGGTTAAGTTCGTAGGTTTTTATTATATAAAACGTTTAGTTTTATAGGTTTCGGAAAAAACAATTCATTTATTAAACTCATGGTAATTTTAGATGCAATTAAAA
The DNA here is from genome assembly GCA_030761205.1 of Fremontodendron californicum. Taxonomy (NCBI): domain Eukaryota; kingdom Viridiplantae; phylum Streptophyta; class Magnoliopsida; order Malvales; family Malvaceae; genus Fremontodendron; species Fremontodendron californicum. The sequence continues at coordinate 18,429,569 of JAULJL010000026.1, forward strand.
TGAATGACATATTAATTATTTAATACGAAATAAGTGATAAACTTTTATCAGTTAAATTAATTAAACACATTATATATATAATTATATATATATATATGAGATATTTCAAGAAGGCTTCACATTATAGGTAAAGACTAGACTGTTCAAGTAAAAACAAAGCTGAAATTAGATTTATTCAATTGAGTCGAATTTGAGATATTTTAAATTTAGACAAGTTTAACTTGATCTAAATTATTATTTAATAAATAAAAAATTATCAATTTTGAGATAAGATATTTTGAATTCGGAAAGACCTGATTTTAATTGATTTATTATTTAATGAATAAAATATTTTTATATAAATTAATTTTAAAATAAACAAAAGATTAATATAATTTTTAAAAATATATAATTTAAAACAGTAATTTAAACTTTTTGAATCTGACAAATTGATCGGATCGACTTTTGGATAAATAATTTTTTTTATTATCTCATGGACTGTCAAGTTGGAATATGGAAACTATGAGAAAAAAAAAATGAAGTGATGATATATTGAAAGAAAACACGCATATCTACTTACCCAAAGGCAAGATTTAGGGAAAAGAAAAGTTAAACTTTGCTTCCTTGTTGTTAAATAAAAAAAAAAACTATGTACATTAATTCTTTGGTGCATGGTAATATTTTTTAAAGGTTTGCTTAAGCGATATCTATAGATATTAATTAAGAATTATTTATTTATCATTTTGATTTTGATTTTTTTATATTTAATACATTATTTTTAAAAAAATAATGTATTAATTATATATTATATATTTATATCATGTTAATCAATGTTATTAAGCATTAATTAACATTTTTCATTTTTTCATTTTCTAATCATGTAAAAGTATAAGTTTGTTTCACAAAATTCAAGTGGTTTGATTTGGCATATCCGCCGGGAAAAGAGCTTTTTTCAGGTGGAGCCATGGCCATTTCCAAAAGAAACATCATGCTTTCTCGTCCTTCCCAAAAAAAGCCAAATCTCTAAAAGATAAAGTTTGCTTTCTGTACCCATAAACATCAAACACAAAAAACAAAAACAAAATAACAGTGTGATTTTCAATTGAGAAAATTACTTAATTTATATATATATTTTATACATTTTAAAAGCAACTCTTCCCATAAATTTTTTTTTTTTTTGGGATTAAAGTAGTCCAAATCATAATGGGAAATCAACTTTTCATTGGTCCATGCACTAATATCATTTGGCTGATGATTGACACTTGTCCTTGCTTTTTAGTTGGAAGGAAGCATGGGAAAAATGATATTATTCTAATCTAGTCCCTTTATCTTTTGTCCTTCTTTATTCTCAAAGGATTCCCATTGGTCGATTCTCAAAGTAGCATCAAGTTTTATACTTTTATTGGTCTAAATACCCCTACTGGTTCACGTGGGTTCGACCAATCAGAGTTTGAACTATGAGACAATTTTCAAACCCTAGACAATGAGTTTTGTATAAAATTATAGTAATATAATATTTTATTGAATTTAAAAAAAAATTATATATTTTTTATAAATATCATATTAATTAATGTCATTAGATATTGATTAACATTTTTCATAATTATAATAGAACAATCCTTGATTAATTTTTAGGTTCGTAGTTAATGATTATTTAATGATTATTTTAAAAAATATATATTTAATATATTATTTTTATTAAATTCAAATAAACAATGCATAAATTATATTATATATATATATATCATCTTAATCAATGTCACTAGACACTGATTATTATTTCTCTTAATTTTTTACCAACAACTAAAAATGCATGAAATTCTCAACCAAAGTTGGAAAAACATGGAGTAATCAAAGTTCTAACAAGTTGTACATATAAAAAGTAAAAACACCACTTATATATTCTTAAAATAAGTGAATTAATAAATTAATATACCCTTCAAACTCTTTTGGAATATTGGCAACTTTCATATGCTTTTTTGGCTCTGATTTTAATTTTCCTTCTGCCATTGGACTGAAACTCCATAAACCCCTCGATCCACTAGCCAATATTGCTGATGTTGGTGTCATCTTCACGTGTTTTTGGCAGCTCCCATATTCAAAGATTTTTTGTTCCTGGAATATATAGAACATCAAACCTCCAGCAATGACCTGATCAGAGATATTTAAAATTATCCAAATTTGAAAAAAAATCATAGGATTCATTGTGTTTTCTCTGCACATCTTACAAGCTTAGTGGAAGACATTATCATATATATATATATATATATATATATATATATATATATCCACATAATATGGGTTCAGGGCTCGATCCATGGGTAATTATAAGAAAAACTTAAAATTTTTTTTTTTGAATATAATCAATTTATATATGTCAAAGGAAATGTAATATATATGACTTGGTGTTCTACAGATCAAATCAGCTGGTTTGAAAATTCAAGCAAAAACTCATCCAGAGTCGACATTTTTAATTAATTGTTATATTAAACATGTTTTGATAACTATATAAGATAAGGGTTTTTTTTTTTTTCCTAACATGTGGGTTAGGATTCTGAATTGATTCAAATGGTGTGACATGGATGACAACTATTTAAGGAATAAACAAAAGGTGAATGTGATTAATGCTGAAAATTGAGGCTGTTTTTTTGTATTTTTTTATTTATAAAAATAGTCATAGTCGAGACATAGAAGAAGGTATTGCTGAGATCAGAATTATAAATTTGCTGAATGTCATCTTTTAAAGGTGACTACATAAATCAATTAAACAAATCTATGAGTTTTTTTTTTTTTTTTTCCTTTGCCTTTCCCATCTCTTTCATGAGGTGATTTTTTTTTATTACTTATTTAAGTTAGTTTAAGAGAAGTAATTAATACATTAAATTAATTATTTATCTTAAACATTATTAACTAAATTAAATATAAAGAAAACACCAAAATGTATACTAGTAATTATAATAATATCGTATTAACATGTTTCAAAAGTGGATATAGATCATTAATTGTTTTAATTAATTAGCCATTATATATCTGCTAACCTGGATCTATTATTATTTTATTGATTTTAAAATTGTAAATTTGCGATCCAACTCAACTTGCATTACCTTTTGCGGCATAGGCCACTGGACTGTTGACTAATTGCCCGCAAGTGATGGATCTCCCATGGATATTGACAAGATCATCATCATCATCCAAAAATGGCAACTTAAATTTTATGATGCAAGTTGAAAAAAAAAAAAAAATGAATTTGACAATATTAGCTAATCCATTGAAGCTCATTTTTTCCTTATTCTTTAAGTGGTCTAGCTACTATAAAACATCTTTTTAAGGTGCTAGTGTTATATTAATCTACCAAGGTTATATGTCCCTTTCAATATATAATATAATTATATATTTTTTATATAAAGAAAGTCGTAGTTTGGAGATAAATAAAAAGGGATCTTAAATATTTGATTTCGAATCCATGTCTTATTGGATGTCATCTCTTAAAAATGATTTTATGAATCAAAATCGATTAAGCACTGGATTCATTATATAAATTATCTTTGAATGTAAAGATTATAAGAGATAAACAATGTCTACACTAACGTAGTAACATGTAATAGCTTGATATACTAAGGGCTAGTTTAGCATTGCTGTTGGAAAAATCTTGGGTTGGAAAAAGCTCGAGTTGGAAAAAGTGTGTTTATAAAGTGTGGTGAAAAAGTGTGGTTTAAAAACTTTTAAGTGTTTAGCATTGCTGTGAAAAAATGTTGTATGAAATTGAAATATCAAAAAAAGATATGTTTAAAATAATAAAAGTATAGAGATGTGAGGATAATAAAATCATTTTATCCAAAAGCTAGCTTTTAAAGCCCAAAAGCTATATTTTTTGGCTTTTTCGTTTGGCTTTTCAAATCATGGTTTCAACAGCAGAAGTCCATTTTTTATCTGTTTAGCATTGCGTTTGCGGTGAAAAATAACTTTTGACCTCAAAAGCTGTGCCAAAAGTAATGCTAAACGATGCCTAAATAGTAACATCTTATCTCTTAAAAAAGAAAAACTAAGAGATTTTGAGTCAAATCCTTCCTCCAATATTAAATACATGTAGACATGCAAAAAACAAAGTTAAAGATGCAGCTAGTTATGATGTTTAATTAAGGAGCAAATTTAGAATTTATTAATTTTCATACAAAAATAGATTTAAATAGTGGAATGAGGATTTGAAATCTCTTTTTTCATACCCAACCGATAATGTATGTTTACCAAGAAACATATATGGGCTTTTAAATTGACAAGACTTATTCAGTTGGTAAAGAGAGAACTCAGAGAAACTCTCTTTTCAATGTACCAAAAAAGAAAAAGAGATCAGGGTTTGATTTTTGTGGGAGTATTTTAAAAATAAAATCTTAAATACACTAAATTTAATATAAAAGAATACATCTTTAAAATTTAAAATCATCTGAAGAGAAAATTAAATCCAAATAAAAGTTAAAATAATATTTGAATTTCTAATGAGTTGATAATTGATTATGACAGATTGTCAATAATATTATCGTAATAAGCTATTTTGATTATATTTATTATATAGACAGCTGGATTCATAATCATCATATTTTGAATCATTCAAAAGCAACTTATATTAATTATTGTTTGTTGGATTTAACATCAAACTAAACATAAAAGAAAAAAATTGCATATTAAGAAAGAGCATCCATATGATGGCAATGCATCCTCATCACTTTAACCACTTCACCTTTTCCCCTCCTTTTATTTTTAATAAAGAACACGTTTTTCATTAATATCTCTAAGATAGAAGCAATAACTTATCTATTGGTACCAAAGGAGCAAAATGTGGATTACTGAAAAAGTATAAAAACAAATTCAATTTATAGATATTTTGCAAATCAACATATATACATTTTATAGAACAATCATATATATTTAAACTTAAGTGATGGTAGCCCAAAAGCCTACTAATTATATCTATATACATTCCCTCATGTCCAAATCAACTCTCATGAGCTGTATATATGATTAAGTAAAACCTCACCAATTTAATTATGCTATATATATATATCCACTTGAATTAATTTGATAAAAAAAAAATACAAGTTTTCAATGGTACTGTATTTTTACTTTTATATCATTTTAGATATCATCAAATTAGTTTGATCATTTGAAAGTTTAAATAACAAATAATTAGATAAAATAAAAGTTTGAATAGCATAAGTTTGCTTATAACAAAAATATATGATCAATATGTCATCCCAACATGATCATGTGCTATATATATTTTTCCTTTCTTTTGTTGCTTTTTTTCTTTTTGGGTAAAAAAAAAAAAAAGAGAAAATAATACTATAACATATAATGTCCATCTTATCTAACTAAACAAGAAAGCAAGGAACTCGAAATTTGTAAACATTCCCAAGTAAGGATTTTCTTGATGGAAGAGTTCAAAGATGTGTGGTGTGGTGCAATTTTGTGATGAATATTGCTAAATTTAATGCTTTAGTTTAATACAAGCTGAAGATCTTGGTGGGTTTCAGATGAGCTAATGCGTTGGCAGTTCTATAACCTGGGAACTTGCTTTGTCAGAAAACTGATCAGGAAAAAACACAGACGATCTAGGTTCTTGCCTGTTCTCATACTTTTTACCATAAAAAATAAAATAAAATCCAAAATAAAATAAAGATTTTGCTAACGAAAATCTTTAGGACACTTTTAAGATTAGTTAATATATTATTTATAATAATAATATTGTATTAAATATAAAAATTGATAATTTTATTCATCATTGATCCAAAATATTATTATATTTAGTAATTTTAAACAGTACTTTTAGAACATTCGTTAACAAAATCCGAAAAAAAAAACATATTTCAAGATTCTTTGGCAAGATCAAAGTTTTTGGATATTTTCGCCGTGAAACCTGGAGCTTGGGAGTTTTTTTTTTTTTTTGCACGGTCTCCAATTTCCCAATTAGGAAACCTTAAAAACTTAAAAAAAGGAAATCCTTTACCCATTCCCCACATCTTTTTCTGACACGTGGTGGCGCACCCAGGTCAGTCAATTTAATGGCCCAAATCGCCCCTGCCGTCGCCTTCCTTGCCATATATGTCCCTCTTCTCTACCTGAATTGACGAGGATGTCTTTTCAAAATTATTGAAGCGTGGTTTTCCCATGTAGCAAAAAAGGGTTAACATAATCATGCCAAACAATAATTCTATGTTTTTTTTTTTTAATATCTTTTCAAGTGAAATAACGGGCATGTTTGTGGCGAAATTTATTTTCGAAATGATTTTTAAAAAATAAATTTATTATTTGAAAAAGTTCATATTTTTTTTTGTTATTTGAACGATGTTGTATAAAATATTATTCGTTATTTGATTTTTTTTTTTAAATCTACATTGATATAAAAAGGTTGATCATTACATTTAAAGGATCGATTATTTTTTCTTTATTCTAATTTTTATTTTTTAGAGATCGATTTTTTTTTTCGCTTATCAATAAAGGATCGATCTCTATACTTAGGGGATCATTTTTTTTTCTTCAGCTTTCAAAAAATATTGTATATTTTTTAAAAGTGTAAGAAATTTTTTCAAAAGAAAAAAAATTAATTCGTTAATCTTAAATTCATTTTTTTTTATTAAATAATTTTTCACGAAATAAATATAAAAAAAAATAATCATCTGCTATTTTCATGACCATGGCTTTAATTTGACTTAAACTAAATTGGAACAGTGCCAATCCTACTATCATTCCTATTAGGTGTTTTTTTTTCCCCTACATTAGTTTTTCTTTCTTTAATTGTTCTAAGGTGGTGGGCTAGATATCAAAGCAATTGCTTTAATTGGGTGACTTTAATGCTTAATTGGGAAGACAAGGATCGTGGCTTGACAAATTGCCAAATAAATCCAAATTTCCTTAATTTTACCCATTTTTAGAAAGCTTTTTGTGGAGAAGATGATGCTTGGTTGGAGCAAAGCAAATTAGCTGTTGAGAATTTTGTTTGATGTCTCCCCAAAGAATTGAATAGATTGAATATTTTCTCATGGGAGCCTAGGTCACGGATTGCCCTAAATTTAACCAACAATATTAACTTTAATTTGTCCAACAAATTCAAGACACTTTCATAATCATAATTTATTCCCCCACATAAAATTGACTATGAACATATCAGAACTAGAAATCAAAATCACTAAATTAAGTTCTCTTGTAGATTTGACCAGTTAGTAGTTTCTATTTCAAAATCAATTAACCTTAATATTGGTTAGTTCAAATATCTTTTTAATGAAATGATTTAAGATTTGAGCTTAAGACTTAATCCAAATGGTTCATCTATCTCTCTTAAAAGGTATATTTTCGCAAAATTGGGGCTCGATCTTCTGCACTTGTAAATTCCCATTCTCCGATTCTTCTTAAGTTTTGATCTCCTTTGTAAAAAAAATGGGTTAAGATTTTAATTATGAACAACATAATAACGCCCTAAGATATATATTTTAAATTGATTGTCATAAATATATACAAATTTAAGCCTCAATTTTTTTTAATAATCAACAATAAGAACTTTATTTAAAAATAATATTTGAATTCTATCTCCATTCTTTAATATCTAAATCAATTGTATAAAAATTCTAACAATTGAATTTCATTTTCACCAACAATTTGGAGATTTAATTAAACAAATAAAACAAATCAAATTGACTCGTTTACTTTCAAGCTTATAAAAATGACTATCTCCAATTTTAATCAAAAAAAAAAATGTTTAATATGGTTAACAAATTTGAATTGAATTTTGCAAAGTTACTGATCTTTGAAAAATTGTATCCAATAAAGGCAAAAAAAAAAAAAGAGGAACGCAAGCCAATTGACTTCTTTTAAGTCTTATAATAATAAATGAATAAATATGATGTATTTAATTATTTATATATTTATATTTGTTGCATTTCCACACAATGTTTCTTAGTGGTAAAAAATAAGATAATGAGGTGGTTGTCCTTCATGAAAAACACAGCTTCCCCCGCGGGCTGTCACTTTAGCCCACTCTCCCACAGCCGCATCGGGGGACACAACGGCCGTTCTTAATCTTTAAAGGGCAACAAAATTTGAAATTTTGTTTCAGAAAAAGGGTAATTCCCTCAAAATAGGAAATACAGTTTACAGTCTCTGTAATCGTAGACCTACGCGTCAGTCATCTATACGAGGGACGGCTCTTTTCCCCCAAATCCAGGCAATTAAACAAATTCTTTTCGACTCTGATTGGTCCACGTGCCCCTAATACCGTGCAAAACCACTAGCGGTTTCTATACCAAAACAGCCGGTTTTGCTTCCTCCCAGAAAACTTTCCTTATATAGATGGTTTTTTTTTTTCCTGCTGATGATAGTTAAAGACCAAAACGACGTCTCTGAAACTACGGTTTGTCTCCTTTCTCCCGTTCCTCACTTCCTCTCCAAGTAAGTTTTTTTTCCCCTTTTTATTTTCAAAAATAAAAAGCGAAAAAAAAAAACCTCCATTTCTTTTTGTTTTTTTTTTTTCTCTTTTTGTTGCTTATAAGCTTTTTATTATTCCTCTCTCCCTTTTTTATCGAACATCAAGAGTTTTTAATTTTAATTTTTCGTTTTCCATTTTTTTTTGTTTGAATAATTAGAAAAGATTAATTGTTTGAGTACTGCGGTGAGCTAAAGCTATGGGCAGAGGGAAAATAGTGATAAGGAGGATCGATAACTCGACAAGCAGGCAAGTAACTTTTTCCAAGCGAAGGAATGGATTGTTGAAGAAAGCTAAGGAGCTTGCGATCTTGTGCGATGCTGAAGTTGGAGTAATGATTTTCTCCAGCACTGGAAAGCTCTACGATTTTGCTAGCACCAGGTCCTTTTAAGATCTCTTATCATCGTTGATTTTTTTTTTTTTCATGCTTAATTATTATTTTAATTATCATAATTCTTTTATACTAGCTAGCTATTATTTTCATAGATAAGATTTGTATGTTTCTTCAAAAAAAAATTGGTATATATATTTTATTAAATGTGACAATAAAACGAGACTTTAATGTCCAAAGATTGTAGGGAAATTTAAATGCGAGAGTTATTAGTTTTAATTTTATGATTCAAAAAATGTATGGATTTTACTGTGTGAATTTAGTTAGAATTGCCTTCGATTGTTCGTCGTCGATTCGATATTTTAGGATTTGTTTGAGTTCGAATTCGTAGAAAGTGAGCGTATAACTAGTTTCATAACTTGGAGTAGGATTACTGGTTAGAGAGATAGTAGTTAATTTGAGTTTACCACTTGACTTCGAGGTTTCAACATTAAATTAGACTAGCCATGGTTGATGGAAGGTTCCGTACATGCTAGATCAGTTTACTAAATTAAGCTTGTAAAACTTCAAGTTGTCGGAATCTAAGCGCTAAGAAGAATCCTAGCTTTGCTTTATAATCCCTATAGGAACATGACTCATGACTTTTTCTTTTGCATGCTTAAATTGGAAGGATTCAGATTTGAAATGTGAGTGAATATAGTCCCTATAAGATATAGCTTATAATTAATTATCATGCGTGGTTGAAAAACTAAAGCAAGGGGTTGAATGTCACCTATTATACATTGAATTCCTATCAGCTGAAAATGACCTTTTTTTGTACAACTTAAACCAAGTAACTATCAGTTGAAAATACCTTAAATATTATTCTCTTTTTCCCCACAAACTAAGGCACCAGATATAACCATGAAAACACCTAAATCCAACAAACTGAGACACCAGATATAACCATGAAAACACCTAAAGTTAGTAGGAAAAGAGAGAAAAATAAAGGCTTTGTATTGTAAAACTTGGAAGACTTGTCGGTCAGGATTCCAGTTAAATGCAAGGGGTCCAACCTTGATATATATCTTATAGTGATAATTATAGATGGTATGGCTTGTTGTACAATTTGAGAGACTCCTGCACCAGCTGATTGACTCTGGGGAATGAATTATAGATTACATTTAGAATGATATGTAGCACAAGAATTAATAGGAACCATAGAATCTTAGGTTAAAAAGGTCAGGTTAGGGATATCTCGACCCCACATCTAGGTCACTAATTGTCATGAAAGGGAAAGAAGAAAGAAGCTGAAGAAAAGAAAAAGAATAGATAATGGTGTCAACAGTCCTAGTACTTAGTATTGACTAGTATATGAAAGTTATTATATATATAATAACTAGAACTTAGCTACTTAAGATACTTACCAAATTCGAAATATGAGCTTTTTAAACTGTTTGTCTAGTATATATTGAATATTTACTTAAACCTGAATCTGAAGAGATTATAAGTGAACCAAACTCTAAAAGCTCCATGCATGTTTGCCATGATATATTTGGGAAAACAAGCTAGGTGTTTTAAGTGTATTATCTGAAGTGTTCTATCATAAAATTTATGGAAATATGGCACTTTATTATTGTTTGAAAATTTAAATAAACAAAAGTTTAAACATTGATTGAGCACAACTTTCAGATACAACCTATATTGAAATTTTTAAATGCCAATGAAGCATTACTAATTAAATTAAATTTGTTCTTAATTTCCTCTTTAAATACGGTTGATGACTATGCATATAATTTAGAGTTTCAATATTAATTGTAGAGAGGCTGGATATGATAGTTAAGTAGTTAAAAAGTTTGCTAGCAATTGGGGAAAAAAATGGTGGTGGCAAGTTGATTAATTTATGAAGGATGGCAGAAATGAACATATATAGATAACTGGCAGGTATATATATACACTCACATTCAAAGTCAAGTGTCATAGAGGTATGATATAATTGTTGTGATGATCGATAATGGCACACTGAGTGAGGCTGTTGCTATAATTTGATAAATGCAAAGATAGCAAAAGCAAGGCTTGTGGTATTAAGAGGTCCTTATAAGCAAATGGATGGGTATGGTAGTAATAAATTGCCTGTGTTTGCATGGAGTGGGATAGAAAAAACATCATTTCTTACGTTAACTAGCCAAGTAATTCACAATTGAAATTACAAAACAAAAACGAAAAAAACTAAATATTAGGAACCTATGAAATAGTATAGCTCATTTTGTAGATAAAATAAAAATATAAAAAACAATTAATAATGATATTTAAACATAAAGTAAGCTTTTTAATGGTTAATAAACAATGAAAAACTTATTAAAAAATCTATTTATATAAAATATCTAAAACTTATTTGATTACTTGGACTTTTGTAAACATAGGCTATAAGAGAAGGGGTTGTAGATGCTAGGATTCGAATCTTAAACCTGCTGGAGGTCATTTCTTAAAGATGATTACATGAACTAACAGAGCTAAGCTTCGGGTTCAAAATAGACTATAAGTTTTGATAACACAATTTAATATCTTATAAATAGAGATAATTAGGAAATCTAAGAAATTTTATTAAGAAACTTTATTGCCTTAAAAAAAAAACTTTTTATGTATGTTTAGGTACAAAGATTATACTATTCTTTTTTTTAATCATAAACGAATACTTTTCCACCTTCAGTTACTCTCTCCATTAGTTTATTGGAGGCAATCAAGATTCAGGATAAGGCTGATCAATTTTCTAAAACTTTTTAGAGAATAATATTTGATAAAGAAATGAAAGAAAAATGAAAAAAAAGAAAAAACAAACTCCAAGACATAAACAAATCTGCATACTAAACTGTATCTTATCACAGGGTTTTGTAGATAAGATTAGGAAAAATGAAACTTCCGACCCCAGCTTCAAGGGTTGGTCGAGAGAGCTGCACCAAGGTCAGCCTTGCTCATTAAACACCATGCAGCTTCTAAAGGGAGAAAAAAGGAGGTAAAAGAGAGAGTAGAGATTCCAACCTTGGACCTCACACAATTTTGATAACATTTTAAATAGTAAAAACACTAGTTATTTTTTTAAAAAAGTTCTAATTAAATCAAAGAAACCTTATTCATAAACTTGATATTTTTCGAAACGATACGAAAAAAAATAATTAAAACACGACATAAAACATGATACGGCACGAAAAAATAATACAAATATGATACGAATGAACGAACATATCAAAATCTATATAATACGAATTATTAACGTGTCAAAATTTATATAAATGTATAACATCTTAAACACGATTATGACATAACAACAAAAATTCACGAATTATCAAATCTACTAATCCATTTAACTTTATTTTGATCTAAACTTTCCTAAAAAAAGAGTGCAGCATGGAACATATCCATATTCAAAACTGAATTCTATATTATGGATAAGTTTAGGCTTTCACTTTAATTTTCATTAATGGACCACTAAGAAGAGATAACAACTAATCATCTTTCATTACGAAAGATGTTCCTATAAAAGGAAGGAAATATTGTATAATAGAAAATTGGAAATCATGCATGAATCTTTTAAACAAAAAAAGCTTAACCAATATTACTAATTAATTTAAGATTCTTATGAAATTTAATATTGGAAAGAAATCAATCTTATAATCATAGAAAATGTGAAGGAATTCTTAACTATATTATTTAAATATAATCTCTCTTACCCGTAGAAATTTAGCTGACATTGACGGGTCTCAAACACATTCACCTCTTGCTCTTTTGTTTATTACACTTCCTCAAACTCAAGTCCTCTCTTTAGCCATTCTTTATTAATTTCTTTTGTTGGGAATTTTCCCTATGATTTTCCTTGGATATGGTGGCTGAAACACAGTGCTCGGCAAGCACAAAGTTCTTAAGCATTTTAGCTGGTGAACTACTGCCAAATGTTGAAATCCGATCTCAAATCTGTTGGATGTCATCATTTAAAGATGATTGCATGAACCAACTGAATTAAGTTCTGAATTCTCATTGACTCCTTCCTTATTAAATAAATTAATGTTTATCATGCTACAAATGAACTCTAGTATGTAGTTAGAGTCAAAATCAATCTTTCAATTAAATATTATTTTTCCCCAATTTTTTCTCATAAAAATACAAGCCTTAATTATGCTTCAAGATAACCACCAATTAAGATGACCTCTTTGAGGATCAATGAAACTACAGTCACTACACCATTTCCGACATTTATCAAAGTTGACAACTATAATGTCTGGTCTAAAGTGCCTAACTATTATTGACAAGGAGGAAAGGAGAAAGAGAGAGAAGGGGAAGGAAAAGAGGGAAACAAGGAAGTAGAGGGAGAAAGAGAGAGTTTTAGTAAAATAGAGATAATGAATAAATTTCATTATTAGTTTCTGAACTTTTTGTTAAATTTCATTTTCATTGCGATCAACAAATAAAAAAAATCATAATTTTTTAAATTTGTTTCAAATTCATTCACCCATCTATCAATATACTATTAAAATAAAAACAAAATCTGCCTTGTGTTTATTGATCAAAAGGGCATGTGACATATTTCATTCATAATCCGTCTTGCTAGAAACTTAATTATCGTTATTTCTTCGAGCAAAGAGAAAAGAAAGATAGGTATGTGTGCAACAATAAATATACAATATTATATTAACAATTTATCACCTACAAAATTTATTTTCAAGCGGACCAACCCCAAAACAATTTAAGTTGAAAGCAAAATTAGGTTTAAAAATCCATTATACCTACAATTAGTAAAGGAAAAGGAAGTAACCTGCAGTCCAAAACAATATATTGGAAACTAATAAAAATGATTTGTAAAAAGAGTTTGGCTAACGAATGCCCTTAAAGCACCCTTTAAAATTAATTAATATACTATTTACAAAAATAACATTGAATTAAATGTAAAAATTGATAATTTTATTCATTATTTTCAATACATTAGATGAAGATATTACTATATATAACTACATTAAAATGTGTCATTAGGACACTCTTTAACAAAATCCTTGTAAAAATACCTAAAACACAATTCTCAATGTAAAAAACGTTGAATATTAGTATTTCTTTTAGGTAAATGATGTCAACTTGAATATTCCTGCCTTTGAGGGTCTAGTGAACATTATCTACAAATTCAAGTGCTACCAATGATCAAATATGATGTAATTGAGCGGTCCCTAATTTAAATAGTGAGAAATTCAAGTTCGATTCAAAATTTAACTCAAGCTTGACCAAATTTTATTTTTATTGCTCAAATTCAATTCAAAAAAGAAATCAAATTATTTGAGTTTGTTCGATTAGACTTTTTTATTTAATAAAGAACAAGTTTGATTCTCATGCTCAACTTCTAATTCGATTATTTATTTTCAAGTTCGAGTTCAAATTGATATTTTTATTCATTTCTAATTAAAAATAACAAAAACATGTATCAAAAATTTTAAAAAAGAAAACTAAGTTCGCAAGCCACTCGAATCGAACATTAAAATACTCAAATTCAACTCGCTCGATAATTCAAATTTAAGCTTGGCTCAACAATGATCGAGCCGAATAAGCAAATCTATCAGTTTATTCTGACATAACAAATTAAATACATGACTATCTATGAAAGAAGTGCAAAATAAGTATAATCTAACTAGCAGTGATAATTGGATTGCGAGATTAATAAGGAATCATACCTCTTACCTTCTTAAAAAAAATTTAAAGCTACAATATTGTCAAATTTAAATATCCAAAAGGATTAAAAACAGCTTTTGAGTTCTTGCTTTTAATCTTTACAAAAACTTTTGCTCAAAATCCCGTTCGTTTCATTGCAAATACAATGTTAAACAAGTAAAAAATTTTAACTTTTACAATTGAAATCATAATTTGACAATTCAAACAAAAAAATAAAAAAGGAAAGGGGAAAAAATAAACTAGCCCTTAGTTTATTAAGAAAAAAAAATAAAGGGATAAAAGTGAGAAAGGAGAAATAAAATTATTTATTTTCCTTATATTTGGTATGAAAGATGAAAAAAAAAAGATTAGTGATAAATTTATAAATAAAATGTTTAATTTAAATATATAAAAAAAAATAGATCTTGAAGTAAAAAAGGTACAAATTCATCATTTTCCCTTCCACTTTCTATTTTCCTCCTATCAATTGAAGAAAAAAAAACACTATTTTCTTTATGCTCTCTTTCCTCTTTCTCTTTAACCAAACATAGTGTAAGAATTGAGTGGAAATTCACAAAATTGAGATGCTTACACAAATTTGATATATGTTTATAGTTAAATGATTCCAATTATTACAATTTAGGCCAGTATAGTATTGTTATTGGAAAAAATTTGGGTTGAAAAAAATTTGGGTTAAAAAATGTGTTTAAAAAATGTGATGAAAAAGTAAATTAAATATTTTTAAGTGTTTGGCATTACCGTAAAAAAATGTTGTAGGAAATTGAAATGTCAAAAAAAAAATGTCTAAAATAATAAAAATGTAGAGATGTGAGGATAATAAAATCATTTTATCCAAAAACTATATTTTTTTTATTTTTTGGATTGACTTTTCAAACCATGATTTTAACAGCAAAAGCCAATTTTTTTACCTGTTTAGCATTGCGTTTGCGGTGAAAAATAATTTTTTACCTCAAAAACTGTGCCAAAAGTAATGCTAAACAAGATCTAATACTAGACAACTCAAGTTGCTAAAAATGGTGAGATTTCAACTAAATTAGACTTGAGTCTCTAAAATTATTTAAAAAATAATGATCAAAGATAGCTTAAATTTTGAATAAATAAGACAATAGTTATCTATTCCTATGTAGGTAAAAAAGAAATATAAGCTCAACTAACATATAGTGATTTATGAACAATTTAAGTATCTAAACTACACAACCTACGCTACAAGTCATTTAATATAAATAATTTAGATGAGATAAACTATTAGCATGTGTGAAGTGATTCGTTTGAAATAATGCTTAGACTCATATAACTCAAGAAACTAACTAAATAAGTAATAAAAATATTTTTACTTTTTACTTGCCATTTATACTAATTTACATTTAGAGTTTATTTTTTATACATCATCAATAAAAAATTTACTCTTCAAAAATGAAATTAAGAAATTACAAGTGTTCTTTTTTGTTGTATTAATTTTTTTAATTAAATATTTTTTACTGTTCACTGATGAAGTTTAAAATTTTTACTGACATTAAATGAATATTTATCATAATAGAGTCAATAAAAGTGTAAACCTTAGTATCCAATTACCTTTTTGAGTCAAAAGTTAAGATCAAATTGTTAATATCAAGCTTGAAGTTATGTTGATCTCATGTAGTTCAAACTATCAAGTTGATTTAGTAAGTTTGATGCGATGGCCCTAAAGTAAGGTAAAGATCTATTTGTTTTGCGAAAAATAAATTTTGAAAAATTAACTTATGTTTTGAAATTTTTTATTGTTTGAATGATTCTATATAAAATATTTATCATTATTAAGTTTTTTTTTTTTTTTAAATCTACATTGATATAAAAGAACCGATATTCCTATACTGAAGAATCAATTTTTTTTTGTTACTTTAACTTCTATTCTTATGAGATCCATCCCTATACCAATTGTTTTTTTTTGCTTTACTTCAAAAAAAGACGATCCTTGTACTTAGAGAATACACCATTTTTGCTTTACTTCATCTTTCGAAAAACATCTTATACTTTTCAAAATATAAAACAATTTTCAAAAAAATAAATAAATTTTTAGTTGAACTAAAACTATTTTTCGTGGAATAAATATCGAACGAAAAATGCAAAATACATATTCCAAAAATCATTCTTCACGAAACAAACAATCCTAATTTACCAAAAGACAAACACTCTCTTGATAAAATGACATAATTTCAATCTCATCACCTACTTTTACTCGTATATACTTCTCTAATACTTCTTAAAAGTAACATTATTTATAAGAAGGCATATAAAATATTAAATACTTACATAAATGGCATCCCAAGACCAAAAATTGTTATAATTTATAACTTTTTGGACAAAGTTGAAATTAAGAGTTTTTTTTTTTTTTTTTTTTTTCTTTTCTACATATGATAAAAGATTATTATAGAGGGTTTTTTTGGTAAAGAGAGAAAGCGTTTCAAATAAGTAAAATAGGATATGTCGAGAGATGAAGAAAATGAAGATTAAAACAGATCCTGAAGTACTGAGCTTAGCGACAAATGGTGATAAATAAGACGGAGGAAATGGTGATAAATAAGGCGGAGGAAATAAGGAGATAACGAAATAAGACTGAGAACTAAGAGAAAGTGAAAAGAAACAATTTAGCTTGTGAAAAAAAATGCATATTTACTTTCTATTCAATGTTGCATATTTATACTAAGTGTCAGGTGAGAATGTAAGATAAGTTAAACTACTAAATTATTTGAAATGCAGATAAAATTACAAGATAAGATAGTTGTAGATAAGGGTGTTCATTCGGTTAATAACCGAACCGAATTACCATTAACCGAATTTGTTTTTTCATTAACCGTTAACAGAACCGAAATGTTAAAACGATTAATTAACCGAACCAAAATTATTTCGGTTAATTCGGTCGATTTTCGAATTAACCGAAATACTTACCTAATTTATTTTGCAACCTATTTTAATACATGATTTTATATCCAAATAATCTATCCAACCAACCAAAATCCAAAAACAAAGCATAATAAAACCATTATAAAATCCAAACATCAAACATACTAAACAACTAAACATACCAAACAACTAAACATATATGATTTACTATAGTTCAGTTAATTCATGTAATTCGATTATTTTTGCTTAACCAAACCGAATTAACCGATAACTGAAATATTCCAAAAGTATTAACCGTTAACCGAACCGAAAAAATTTTCGATCGATTAATTCGGTTAAACCCAAATAGTGAACACCCCTAGTTGTAGACCTGTTCATGGGCCGATCGCAGCCCGAATTATTTTTTTTACCTTTCACAGGCCTGGCCCGCCAACCCATGTTACTGTTCATATATTATTAAAAAATTAAAAATATCATTTTTATTTTAATATTTATATATTTTTATAATTAAATTTAAATAAAAAAGTTGGTGTTTAAACAGTGATCCGAGTCGGGCTGACCCGGATCACTAAAATACCTGCCTAAGCTCGAGCCAGGCGAGCCGCCCGACTCATGAGTGATAAGCTAAATTTAGTAAACTATTTGAAATGTATATAAAATTACAAGATAAGATAATTGAGATTAATTAACTTGTAGTTGGATAGTGAAAATAAGGTTATCTTCTAACATTCCCCTGCAAGATTGTGGAACCATTAGTGACACCAATTTTGGAGATGAGAAAATTCAACCTTGCTTTGGACATTGGTTTAGTCAACAAATCTGCTAGTTGATCAACAATGGAAATGTGAAGGACTTTCAGTTGGCATGCAGCTATCTTTTTCACACAAAAAAGTAAAATTTAATGCCAAATGCTTCATGCTGAAGTGGAAAACTAGATTTATGCAAGTGTATGTGACAAAGAGATTGTCACAGTATACTATTGGTGTAAGGGAGATTGGATAATGGAGTTTAATCATTAAGGACTGAATCCAAGTGAGTTCAGAAACTGTAACTGAAATGGCTCGAAATTCAACTTCAATAGATGATTTTGCAATTGTCTTTTGTTTCTTTGAGCTCCATGACAAGGGAGTATTTCCAAGGACAATGATATATCCACTGGTAGAAGTTCTATCATTAGCATTTCCTGCCCAGTCTGAATCTGAGAAAACATTAAGTGTTAAAGGAACAATCTTGGAGATGGTCAAACCATGAAACAACGTTCTTTTTAAGTATATCTTATAACTCTCTTCAATGCTATAAAGTGTAACTGAGTTGGTTTATGCATGAATTGTGAGAGTTTATTAACATCAAAGCTAATGTCTAGTCGAGTGAAACAGATATTGTAAAGCCCCAACAATTTTAATTGAACTAAAGTTGATAGTGGGGTTGCAGATTCTTTGGCTCTATGCATATTTGTCCTTTCAAGAATCTCAGTTATGTATTTGTGTTGAGAGAGAAACAATTCTACAGGTGTACTTCTATACCAAGAAAATAATTTCGATTGCCAAGATCTTTGAAAGAAAATATGGAGGATAAAGTTAGAAAATAACTTTATCTTTCAACTACAAACTAACCAACCTCAACTATCTTATGTTGTAATTTTATCTGCATTTCAAATAGTTTAGTAAGATTAGCTTATAACCAATCTCAGGTATCTTGTAATCTTATCTGCATTTCAAATAGTTTAATAGTTTAGTTTATCTTAGATTCTCACCTAACACTTGTATAAATAGATAACATTGAATACGAAAAAAGTATGCTTCTTTTCACAAACTAAATTCTTTCTTTTCACTTTCTCTTATGGTATCAGAGCTATCATTACTCTAAGGAGATTCTTTTTTTTTCTTCGATCCTATTAAAAATCAATGTCCTTCACCTACATCTACCTTCAACCTCTGTCAAAATCCTATCTTACTCAATGCCTTCATCTGCAAACTCTTCTAGCAAGAACAAAACTGAAGAGAGAATTAGAGAAGAGAGAATTGCAGAGAATACTTTAGAAATAAAGTTTTGCTCAAATACCAAAAGTCTCCACTTGAGTTATGGAAGCTCCTATTTATAAATATCAAGAATAAGAATTACATATCATAAGTATTGAATAGGAATAATGATAAAAATTGTCAATTACTAAAGCATTAATGCTTTGTTTAATGAGAGTTTAGATTGTTGTTGATAATAGTGAATAGTGAACTCTTGTTCACTATTTGTTTTGAAAGAAAGAGAAGCACTCATACTTCAGGGGAAGGTTAAGAGGAGACATCTTAACTATCTCCATGTCTGATCCACCAAGCCAAGCTCTCCAAAACATCCTAAGAGTGAAATTAACCCAAGAACCTGCCATATTCCGAGATTATTTTCACTTCTTCTACTTCGGTGAAGTAGTATCAAGCAGAACATCTTTCATATAATACTTCTCGGTGGAGGTCTCTTTCCATGAGAGTGTTGTTCTGTGAATGATCTGTTCCATGAAGGAGCTGTTCTGAACGTTAATTATTCCGAACAAGAGTTGTTCTGAATAAAAGTTGTCCGAACATGAGTTGTTTCAAAGAGGAGCTTTTGCCAACATAAGCTGTTTTCGAACAAAAATTGTTATGAACATGAGCTGTTCTGAACAAGAGGTATTCTGAACACGAGCTTTCCAGTGAAGCAACATCATTACTTGTTCTAATTTACGTTTGTTATTGTACGCGAAAATGTAATTTCCTATAAAACAACTTTATTGGTCTTTGAGAAGAGATAATATATTAGTATCCAAAATCAAGTATCTACAATTATAAAATATAAAATTACTCTCCCATCTCATAAATCTCATATTTCATCTAAAAATTAAAACTCTTAAGACTTCTTTAAGAAAGAAACCTTAAGTTTAACCGCTGAAGTATTTCCTTATAGATTTAAAAATAAGTTCTATTGCCAAGGTGATCTTTTTCTACAAGCAACTCAAAATCCAAACTTGTTCATCCAATTTTCTAAGAAGTTTAGACTTTGTTTAATTGATACTTTTATTATTTGTCTTATATTTTCTTTTATTTCTTTTTAAAAAATAGAGTAAATAATAAAAATATCAACCATATGAAACCTAAACAAATTTAAACTTAAACTGTTTATTTGAGACTTGAATAAACAAGAACCTTGTTTATTTAAGAAATATGAGTTTGAAAAGACTCAAATTTTAATCAACTCATTCATGTAGTCAAGTTCAAATTTGTACTTGAGTTGCATAAAAACTCATTTTCAAACTTATTTATAATGTAAGTGTGAGCTTATTTAAGACATCACAATTATGTATATTTAATTTTCTAAGAAATTTTGAATGCCTAAGAAGAAGAAAATTTGAGTCTTCTAAGATGTGGTTTTGTTTAGAGAAAAAAAATGCCAAAAAAATGCTGAATTTGGTAACAGAAAATGGACTCTAACTATGTATATGAGTTCAATGTATTTACAATACATCCTCTATCATTGCGAGTAATCCAACCATTTTTAGACTAAAATTTTCAACCCAAATGACACAAGTAGTTAAAAAAGGGCAAATGACTCTAGGATCAAGAAACCAGTGCAAGCCCAAAAGCCAAACCCCTCTGGTGAAAATTTGCTTGTACTGAAGCACAACTATGGGATAGCTTTTGGAAAATATTACACGAAAAGTGATTCTAACATAAATTACCATCCACATAACTTGCACATATGGTTTCCATGGAAAAGGAAGATGAGTTTGGGATCAGAAAACAAATGTGACAGCAAAAATTGTAACATCTTGAAGTTATAAATGAAAACAAAACACCCCTATGCTACCCTGACTACCCTGACTCTTCATTTTCTCTAAAATACGCATATCCGACACATATTCGGACATGGATACGAGGATATGATCCTCCAAATATATGAAAAAACTTAAAAAATAATTGAACATACCCGTGTAGTATACGTACTTGTATCTGACACTCATCCCCGAGTCCGGATAACATAGAAACATCCTCGACTAAATAGCAAAAAACATGTATACGTTGCGATCATGAAGTCAAACCCTACCTAAGCCCTAGCATGGAGAGTTGAGATATAACAACAAGGATCAATGATCCTTCCTCAAAAGATGACTTCTTCAATAATTAGATTCAAAAACAAAGTTGTGAGGGAAATGAAAGGTGGCAAAGTAGAGATTAATAGAATGCAATATCGTTTAGCAATAATGCACTCTCTGTAGTTCAAATCTTATAGTTGAATAGCCAAGTACAAGATTAAATAAAGCGAGCATGAAAGGGAACAAAATTCGGACTAGTCAAGACTTAACTTTCATATTTAACAAAAATGAAAACTTACTTTTAGGATTGTAACTTCAGTTGTTCCTTTCACCAGCTGGTCTATCTTTCTGGAAGGAAGCTGTAGTTGACTAATATAATCACAACTTTGTCAGATGCAATCAAATTTAAGTATGCTAGGAAAGGAGAAGATTCTAGAGAAAGAGATAGAAAAGGAAGATAACAAAAGCAGTGAAGTTAACAGAAGATATCATTATACTTTCTACAACCCATGTGTAGTGATTTTGAATGTTGTGTGATCATCATTTTGTCTGTTTTCCTTCTCTCCTGTAAGCCTTTAGAAATTACATTCTGATGCAATTCAAATCTTCTCTTGCCAGTATGAGATCAGTAATTGAGCGATACAACAAAGCAAAGGAGGAACATCAACAACTGGGGAATCCAACCTCTGATGTCAAGGTATTCTTTGGTATTTAATCCTCAAATTTCTTGTATGTTACCTTCAGAGCATGCTCAATGCATAATTTTATTATCAGTGAATTTGCATGCATTTAGCTTCTACCGGGAAAAAAGAACTGATGCACCAAACTTTTACAAGCATACCTGAAAATGTGATGTGCGAAATTCAACATTCCCGACTTTGCATATACTGTTTTCGCTGAACAAAGAATAGGAGCAGTACAGCAATAAACCAGTTTTTTTTCTTTTCCAGAGAGATGAAACCATTTTGTTAGTAACAATGCTTTGTATTTGGGGCAACTACAGCATTACCATGACTAAGATACTAACGGATCACTAGAGCAAGAATTAATGTCAGCCATTATCTAAAAGGAGAATCATTGAAGCAAGGAAAGAAGAGATTGGATGAAGCTAGAGATTACCCCTAACATTGCATTCAGCTATCTAAGTTTCCTATGTGAATGGAAGATATTTGCTTAATTTAGAAAGCCGTTGTCAATAGGAAATTTTCTCTGTAGCTGTCTTCCTCTTTGAAGATTGGAGCAGATG
Organism: Fremontodendron californicum; assembly: GCA_030761205.1. Taxonomy (NCBI): domain Eukaryota; kingdom Viridiplantae; phylum Streptophyta; class Magnoliopsida; order Malvales; family Malvaceae; genus Fremontodendron; species Fremontodendron californicum. The sequence continues at coordinate 18,452,217 of JAULJL010000026.1, forward strand.
TTTGACTGGATGAAGCTTTGAACTTGGCCCAAAGCTTGTCCATAAAAAATTATTGTAGTTCACCATAGTGAAATCTCCACTACAAGGGTTGACAATAGTAAAACCTACTTTATCTTTCCCCTCCGGTTTAAATCTCTATACTCTATCAACATTCAAGAAACAGGTACCTTACAAATAGGAAAATCCTTACAATTAACCCTTTCCCTAGAGACTTCATCATTTTCTTGAGAAGCCATATCTTCATCTCTTTTATGTCTCAAAATAGGCAAAAGCTTTCTCCAACAAATCATATTCATGGACAACTCCAAAATCAACAACATATTCCAAGGGCAAAATATACCTTGCCATTCCTTGCTTCTAGACCAAATCCAGAGACTCATCTATGATCTATCTACTTTGGAATTCATATCTCCACCTCTTTTATGCTTTTAAACATTTTACAGGTGATAAATATAGAAGCTAAAAGCATTCTCAAACCTCCAAATAGAAATCATATTTCTTCAAGAACAAAATTTGCACTCTGCAATGTCTACAAGAAAAAGCATCTGTCAGTGCATATACATCTCACATGGGATTTTGAAAAGTTCTTAGCTCTAATAGCCTAATTTTACTTGCTAAGTTGCTTGATCAAGATTCCAAAAATAGAATCAAGCATCCGGAGCAAGAGCTAACAATGTGCATAACTTTGACAAGTACACCAAGGACCCGAGAAGTGACTTATCATCCAAATAAATAAACTATCAAATTCCTGCTTCCACTAACTCATTAATTTAACTCATAATGCAACTTTCGCTACAAGATAAAAAAAAAAACCCTCTCTAGAAAGAGCCTTGGATCTAAATATGTTTTATTCTGTTGTGAATTGCCAATGACTATAGCAGTCATTAAGAGCATTGTCAAGTCTACAAAATATGCATGGTTATGGTGATGTTTCATTATTGAAGTTATTTATATGCATATTCATACTTTGATCAATAAAGCTGTGACTGTGAATCTTACCATATCATCAATCTTATTTTTCAGTTCTGGCAAAGGGAGGCAGCAATTCTGAGACAACAACTGCAAAACCTGCAAGAAAATCACAAGTATGTTGATTTTTTGACAATACAAATTCATCATATCAAACATCAATGTAAAAGCACAATGAGCCAAAAATGCAGAATCAGGAAACCACTTTTATATTAGGCATTCTTCAGAATACAACAATTATGCCCATGTCTCAATTCAACACAGACGGGCCTCATGCCATTCAACCAATAACATGAATAAGGGAAATAACAACTTTCTCCTTTGACCTGTTATAACTATCTATTCCAACCTTTTATGATGCAATTATACTTAGGATGTTCTATCCTTTATGTCATGGTTCATATATTTTTGAAGATCAGATTGAATAAATCAGTAATTCTTCAATTAAGGTGAACACACAGAGATTAATGGTCCTAGACATAAACTTCTGTTCTGTAAAAGGCGGATTTCATATCTAGCCTTAAAGCATTGAATGCATCAACAGTAAAAATGGCCCCAAGAATGGAAAGTGAATAAAAAGTCCATTGCATCTCATGTATATGCCTACGATACAAATTTTATAGACTGAAATTATGCTTCTGCAAACCAAAACAGGAAAATGATGGGTGAAGAACTTTCTGGATTGAACATAGAAGATTTACAGAATTTGGAGAGCCAAATGGAAATGAGCCTTCGTGGTGTCCGTATGAAGAAGGTTTGAAATTTCTATTTCCATGTCATGCTCAGTTTTTAAGTTCAAAAATCAAAATAGCATGCAAAATAAAGCAACTCCATGTTGGTAACATTTACTCCACTGCTGTAGGACCAAATTTTAATGGATGAAATTCAAGAACTGAACAGAAAGGTGAACCCTGAAACAATAAATTCAGCTCCTTACTATCATACTGTATCAACTCAAGTGGCTAAATTGCATAGTCTCATTGCAGGGGAACCTCATTCATCAAGAAAATGTGGAACTCTATAAGAAGGTAAACCTAATTCCTCAAGAAAACATGGAATTATATAAGGTATAAATTTGAATGGCTCATAAAAATCTCAATTATCCTAGAAATATTAAAAAGATTCAACCATTAAACATTTGTCAGTTATGAGATGTTTAAAAACCAATCTCAACAGAAAAGTTTCGCATCCAGGTTTATGGAACAAGGGATGTGAATGGTGCAAACAAAGAATTGTTTGTCACAAATGGTCGAGGCATTGGGGAGGACGCACATGTGCCCGTCCATCTCCAGCTAAGCCAGCCACAGCAACAAAACTACGAAACACCAACAAGAGCTACAAATTTGGGGTATATTTTCCTCCATATGGTAGATGATTCTGATTAAAATACCAATTACCTTACCATAAATTGATCTCCAACTTTTTTCATGGTAACTGCAGCAGACTGCAATTGCACTAGCAAAACAAGATACATCAAAGTGGGCTTGGATGTCACTCGACTTCTATCAACAAATAGCTCATGGTTCCAAAAGTTATGCTTCTCATAGTAAGATGTGTTATGTTAAAACCACCGATCATTCAGCAAAACAACATTGGTTTGAAATGATTAAACAAATGAACTTTAGCATGAGTGTGATGATCAAGAAAACCAGCTAGTTATGTAAAGATAAATTGTGTAATAAAGAAAAATATATATAAAAAAGGAGAAAACAGACATTGCGTGCAGTTCACTTTTTTGCAGTTTTAAGATAACTGACAATGGAGGTCATAATTACAATTATTTAGTTAAATTTAATATGAAAAAACTTAATGTAGTTGTCATGTCATGGAACACATATGACAGCAACAAGGTGCTTCAGAAAGATATTAATATTTACATAGGTTAAATTACAAACAAATGAACTATAGAAGCATAAACAACAAGATACTTAAAAGACTCAACTCAATGTAGTTTTACTGCAACTCGATTTTCAATGATAAAACCAAGACGGAATAACCGTATGTACCTTCTTTTTCTCCTTCATTACATAGTAGACAGAAAACTGATACCATGACCTGCGATACAAAAAGAATGGTTCATGTAACAATCTGAGACCAGTTCAGGGTACCCAAAGAAAATAACCTTGTTATAATACATTCCCAGACTATATCAACAGAAGGTGAAAACAAGTTTCTTCAGTATTTAATACATATCATGATTAGTTAATACTAACTGGTATTAAGAGACAAACATATTATATAAATAGGATGAGTGCAATTTCAAAATGTGAAAACCATAGGATCATGTTTCTAATTTACTGCTCGACTAGAAGATGCATAAGTATCTTCTACATGGCTTAAAACCTAGGACCATTTTTTTCCTAAGAATAGCTTGCACTCACATAACCAGCATACAAAGTTACCGTTGAAATGTTGGGCCTTAAAAGTAACTTCAGGCTGCATTTACTGTCAGCAAGTATCAGAGCAAAGTACAGCAACATTGGACAGCATACAAGCATCACAAGGAAGGTACACAACCCAATACTAGAAATGTCATAAAAATAGAGTATTTAACAAAGAACTATAGCATACGCTGCAATAACTCCGCCTGTGGCAACACTACATGCTATATCTGCGACCACAGCCGGTCCCAAGCCCGGATAAAGGAGGAGGGTTGCAACATGTTGAAAAGAAACACAGTAAAAACAATTATGGATTATCAAAATAACCAACTTTTGAATTGTAAAATAAATGCAAGTTTAACTAGAGTAAAATAGAACTTAGATATGTGCCTTGCATTTAAGTTTAGTTATATTCTAATGTTGATCCAACTCTTTATTTTTCTTGTAGTACCCATGTTGGATACATATCTACATATACCTTAAAAATTCCATTTGGAACATTAAAACTTGATGCAAAGGAAGCCAAGTTATTCATCAAGAAACATAATCAAGCATAGTAAAAGAAAAAACGATGAAAGCAAAAGAATAAATAAGTAAAGGGAGAAAAAAGCAAAGAAATAAACTCATAGCCATACATCAATGTACAAGAGAAAGAAAAGGAAAGATTAGTAACCTGCTCATCACCCTTTCGCAAAGGCTTGATGCACCCAAAAACATGAATTTGTAGGACTTGAAGAACTAGTCTTAAAGCAGCAAGGAAAATTTTCCAACATATAGACATAAAACTAATTACCATTTAGTAGTGACCATTAAGAAATAATGGGCTTCTATAATATTGATCCTCAAATTCTTTCCTTCCTCCAAAATTCCAACACATATGATGAGAGGTGTGTTCTGGTTTTGTAGAGGTAGGGCTAACCATAGGGCTTGGAGAGAAAAATTCAGCATAGCTCATGCATGTTGAAATTTATTACAGCTTGACATTTCTCAAACTATATTTTTTGCAGATTAAATGATTTGAAGTTGTTATTTGCAAGACACCTCTACTAAATCACAGCCATCAAAGGCACTTGAAGATTTGACCTGTCGTTTCATATCCAACACTTGCCTGGAAAGTATAAGATTTGGCTTTTATCTGCTTAAAGAACATACATAATTATTAGGATAGTGCACATGTTTTATCAATGAAACTTAGACATAATAATTCTTACAATCTATTGAGAATTTGTTGCCTCTCTACAACTCAACTAAAGTAAGCCTTAATCTCAAACTAGCAACTACATCAATCTTTTTGCTCGCTTCCACTCTGTTACAAGCTATGTGTTCCAAAAGATTTAAAGATGCCAAATCACATAAATATACCTACACACATACATACATATTGAACATGCACAGAGACACATGCATAACTTTTAACAAGAAAAAACAAAAAAAGTAGCGCATTACTCCATTTAGTCTTGTTCAAATTGTCTGAATTTTTGGAACTCGTTGAGTCCATCATCTTCTCCCCATTTTAGAACATGAAACAAGCATTGCTATATACTAGTCATAGAGCTGAAGGAACTTATGTAAGAAATTAACAATAATATAGAGCACTAATAATTCTACCATAAATGCTAACACTTAACAAGTGTTAAGTGGTGTTATCCCACATCTTTTAAGTCTTAGGTTTCTTGTGGTCATAATTAAAGTTTGACTCCTCCACCTATTATCAATTGATTTTAAATTGGATGTTTAACATGATATCAGGGCTCAGGTTTTGTTTTGTTGTTCTTCCTGCCCAACCCCATGTGAAGTTGACAACCCCTTGTGAGGTTGTCCATGTGTAAGCCCTGTTAAGCTACACGTGAGGGGGAGTGTTAAGTGATGTCATCCTACATCTGTTAAGTCTTGGATTTCCTGTAGTCATATATTAAGTTGGACCCCTCCACCTATTACCAATTTGTTTTAGGTTGGATGTTTAACAACAAGAATCCTCAAAAGCATTGGTGAATAACCTAAATCCACCTCAACCTTAAGGAACGAAGACAATCAATAACAAAGCATTACCACACAATATAGTGAATATACCCTTTCTCTCTATAATCTTACTTTGCTAATTTTAGCCCATAAATACTTTGTACTCATCCAACAAGGCAAAATTAAATCCCCTAATCACCATTATCTTTTACTGCACATCCTTTTACGAAATTGACATCATAATTACACGTATCCTAATCCTTAATACGCATTCTGAATCTCTAAGTAATGAATTGTGATCTTGATGAAGATGACTATTCTTCATTTTAAAAGAGGTCAGCTATAGCTTGAAGGCTAAATGCTCAATTTGAGACCAAACCTATTAGCACATGAGTGAATCAAGATTAAACCTTTTATTTCAGTTTATTGAGGGTTTAACCTTTTTGAGTTGTAACAAATAAGGACTTACGGCTGGATTTGAAGGACACGCGCCAGAAAAGTCGGTGAGTTTCAAAAGGGACGCTGACATGTAATTGTTTTTTTTACTCATTTGGCCAAAAATAATACAATTTAATTTGTAAAATAATTTCTATAAAAAAAAATAAATAATAAAAAAAACATATAATCGAAAAGTAAACATTGAAAACGAAAACAAATTCCCAAAATCATATCCTTCCCTTTTCCAAATCGATTAGTCCGAAAAAATTGATGAGCCTGGCAAATTTTTTTGATAACTTCTTATCTCTCAACCATTTGTTTCATACTATCTCTCACCCTCAAACTAATTTTATTTTGATTAACACCCATGAAGTAATTTAATGTCTCAGAATTTTTCAAGCATTTGTTCTTCAACTAGGCCTTCAAGGTTTGTAGAATTTATTTGGGTAACTCGAAATTTTTTGTTAATCTCGTCTCCCTCTCTTTGTCAGTTTCAAATAGGTTGTTTATTGTTGTTTGGGTTTGTTGATTTTGCTATTGGATACTACTGCTAATTTGATGTTGGGTTTTTTGGGTGAAAAATAATTCATGAACATGAAATGGGAATAGATTTCAGTTTTAATTATAAACAAATTTGAGGAGAAAACCAAATGGATGAAAATGAGTTTTGAGTTTTTATGAAAATGAGAATGAATTTGGAGTTTTAGATTCAAATAAGGGTTTTTTGAATTAGGAATTTGAATTATATATTAAAATTAGGGATTTTATTAGGTTTGAGTTTTTTATGGAAATGGTAATGGATTTGTGGTTTTAGATTCTAATAAAGGTTTATTGAATTAAGAATTTGAATTATGTATTAAAATTAGGGATTTTTTTTCTTCTGATTTTAGATGAAATCTAACTCTTTTTTTTTTTTATTATTAGCAAGAAATTTGCATCATCTTTACAATTTATTAGGTCTTAATACTTAATGAATCTTGGAAGATGCAAAAAAACCAATTTGGTATTGTTTCATATAAATTTTTTATCAGTTTCTTTCTATCATTCCTTGTTTGAAACAATGTGAGGTGTAGTCTCTCCACAAATCTTCTTCTCAGTAACAAGTTGATTAGCTGCCATTTTCAAGTTGGGTAGCAGGATCTCAGATCAATGAGATGCAAAAAGCTCGAGATGAAGGGAAATAAGCTGCCTGGAAGAAGAAAAGACTGGGTGACTTTATCTATTTCAATTATATTTTTTCTATTATATTTTTTATTGGGTTATTTGATGTTTTTAGACTGCCAGATGTATAAAATAATTACATGTCAGAATTTTTTATTATTATTTGGCGCGTGTTCGTCAAACACAGCCGTAAGTCCTTATTTGTTACAATTCGAAAAAGTTGAACCCTTAATAGGCTGAAATAAAAGATTTAATCATGATTCACTCATGTGCTAATAGGTTTGGTCTCAAATTGAGCACTTAGCCTAGCTTGAAAGATTTGAAACTTTAAATGAGCTAATGGAGTAAATAATTAAGAAAAAATTTGGACCAAGACTTCTTAGGAAAAGACGAGGAATGATAAAGAATCAAGAGAAAAATCAACTGTGAATCCCACAAAATTCAATTGAGGACTCAACGAAAGACTTACGTACATACTTGTTAACTAATTCTGTTAATGTTGGTTGGGATATAAGCAGTTTAAACAAAAAATAATAGTTGAATCTTTTAAATGATAACAACTTTATTTTCTTAACCAGAACATAATTCAACTTCAATTATATTTAACAATTTCTAAAATATTTAGCAGATTCAAAACAAAATAGGTGCAAACAATACAAAAACATGCATGCTATATCCAAGGAAAAGTAGTGGCACGTAAAAGAAAACTTTTTACATAGTTATCATATATGCTACCTCTTTTTAAACTAACAACAAACTTCTACTTTTTCGCTTTACTTATCTACAAAATTTTATTAGAATATGGAATTAAGAAGGATTATTGTCTAAACAATATATACGATAATGTTGAATACGATCTTAACATGTATTGTTCGAGCCAAATAACAGTTTAAAGAACCTAATAGAGGTAGATGTCATTTAAAGTCTATGGCAAACCATGCTTAGCTGCTACTAGATAGTACTCCACTAGTAACTATACTCTTATTGATAGTACCAATCCTCTAGTACTACTATCTCTACCTTACATCTCGCAGTTCTCTACCTTACATCTCCCGGTGTGCTCACCGCATCTCCTTAGGGCATACCATCTACTTCAAATGTTTCTCATATCCCCATATTTCTTCATCTACCATGGTATTCAGCATACTAAGGGTTTTGCTTGGTAGGAAGGATGAAAAGGGGCAAGGATGAAAAAATTGTTATGGAGGCAAAAGCCCATAAGAACACTGAGAGAACCAACAATAGAGATGATCTTCTACTCGTTCTTTTTGTGCTAGGGAGACAAAAGCCCATAACGAACTAACAAGAAATAAGCAGAACAAAACTCATCCCAAACGTGTATGCAAGTAATAAAGTACTGCCTATACTCTTCTACTCGTTCCAGTTCTCATGTTTCTTCTTAGTATGGTAGATTTCCTAGCAAATCAGGGCATAACATGAGAAGAAAACATGATTGCCAGGCATTAATATCCTTCTTGGGTGTTGAGTCTTTTTAGTTAGTCCCGATCTACTAAAACTTTGTTGCAATTTGTTCTTTCTATTTATTTTTCAAAAGAAAAAAAAAAAGAAAGAAAGCAATTTCTCCTCTCTTTTGGTTTACTGCAACATTTTTCCTTGTTTTAATTCATTAATTAGTAATTTATACTTTTGTATTATTTAAATTAGATATAATAGGATTATATTAAGAGTTAATTTGGTATCAAAGGTCTACAATATTATTATAGACTTTAAGAACATATTACAAGGCATGTTTTGAATGGGTACCTAAAAAGTCATTTTTTATGATCATCCTAATATAAGTTAAACTCATGTTCGAATACCTACCAAATTAAATTGCAAGATATGTACATGGGCAAGTAGATAGACCACAACCACAATCATGCATCTACAAATTGTATAAAGCCTACCACCTGCCATGCAAAATAATCAAAACAAAATTGCTTCAAGCTTGTGGCAGATATTTGAATATTAATACTCATTACTAACTTGTAACATACTTAGATTTATCTGTTTTGTGCTTGATGTTGTGAACCTAATTGTAAATTAGTCATTTAAATGTTTAAAACATGCTTTATTCTTATATTTTGTCACCAAGAACACATTTTTTTTATTATAGATTACTTACATCTTTACAATATGATTATCATCATGTTGTCTCCACTCTCCAAATATGTTATTTTTCATTGATCAAATAAGGAATATGTTGTGAGAATTTTGCTAAGAATTCTAGAACTAGCAATAATATCAAATGACCAATGACTTTTTATTTTTCTTGATTGGAGAGGGTAAAAGGGTTTTGTAGATATTGACTCCACACATGAATAATAAACTTACAATATGTTTGAGACAACAATCAAAGATGGAAAATCTAAGTGTTGAAATCCCAAAATTAGTGTGTAGATAGCTATTACCATAATCTAGGATTTATTATTCTGATTTAGCAAATCATAATTCCATAAGTCTAGACCATAATTTTAGGAGATTTTGTTTCCATACTTGTATTATAAATAGGAACTTTGTATGCACAGAATTAATCAATTACCAGAAAAGAGATTTTTTTGATTTCATACCTCTGTTTTCATGGTATCAGAGCTTCGGGTTTTCTAACCTGAGCAATCCATGGTGGAAACCACTATCGACAGCAGAGGGTCATCGGCTTCTGAAACTACCGACGAGACGGAGGTCATGAACACCATGAATTCGAATGGATCTGACAACTCCACCTTTCAATTCACGATAGAGAAACTCAATGAGAAGAATTTTCTCGAATGGGCTCAATCAATCAAACTTGTGATCGATGGAAAAGGAAAACTGGGATATCTCACTGGTGAAACGAAGAAGCCATCCCCAGCCGATACTTCTCCGCAGAAGTGGAAATCAGAGAACTCGATGGTGACTACATGGCTGGTCAACTCCATGAAACCTACCATCGGTAAGACCTATATGTTCCTCCCATCAGCAAGAGAAATTTGGGATGTCGTTCGTGAGACGTACTCAGATGTGGAGAATTCATCTCAAATATTTGAGATAAAAACTCGAATGTGACAGATGAAGCAAGAAGAAAGAGAAGTCATCAAATACTACACTGAGATGAAATCCTTATGGCAGGAGCTCGATTTGAGTTATGAAGAGGAACGAGAATGCCCTGGAGACAGTGTGAGGTACAGGAAAAGGCTGGAAAATTAGAGTGTCTTCGAATTCCTGGCTGGGCTAAACCATGAATTAGATGAGGTCAGAGGAAGAATTCTTGGTCGGAAACCTCGACCTTCCATCCGTGAAGTCTTCTCAGAGGTAAGACGAGAAGAAAATAGACGCAAAGTGATGTTAAAACCCAATGGCTCCACTGGTACTGGGCCAAAGACTTTTGCACTACTGACAAAGAGGGCACTGATTGGGTCAGGCAAGAATCAACAGAGGAAAAGGCCCTGGTGTGAGCACTGTCGCAAAACTGGGCATACCAAGGACACCTGCTGGGAGTTGCATGGAAAACCACCAGACTTTAAACCAAGGCAGATGAACAAAAATCGTGGATATCAAGCTTCTATTGATTATCAGATAGAAAGGAAAATGGAGTCTGCCAACAATAATCATCAGTCAAAAAATACATTCAACCAGGAACAAATGGAGCAGCTCTACAATCTGTTTTCAAGCCTTCAAACTGTTGGTCAGTCTTCCAATAATGTGTCCTCTGGCTCATTAGCACAGAGGTAATTTTTTGAAAGCCTTGAACACCATCTCCCAAACCAATATCCCTTGGATTGTCGACTCTAGTGCGTATGATCATATGACCAACAATTATCATATTTTTTTCACATACTCACCTTGTGCTGACAATATCAAAGTTTAAATTGCAGATGGTTCACTCTCAACAGTTGTAGGAAAAGGGACTATCAAAATCTCTGATTCTGTAACCCTAGAAACTGTCCTCCATGTTCCAAACTTGTCTTGTAATTTGTTATCAATCAGTCAGTTAACAAGAGATACCAATTGCTCGGCTAAATTTTTTCCCTCTCATTGTGTTTTTCAAAACCTGTCATCGGGGAAGATGATTTGCAGTGCTAAGGAACGTGAGGGACTCTACTACTTTGATGAGGCCAATGCAAGTGGACACCTCAAACTGCAATCTGCGATTCTACCTCCATTTCTAAGGATATTGAAATTATGTTATGGCATTTTAGAATGGGTCATCCTAGTTTCCAATATTTGAAACATTTATTTCCTTCTATTTGCTCAAATAAAGTAACTTTGTCTTCCAGTGTGAAATCTGCCAATTGGCTAAACATTAACGTACTTCATTTGAAAAATCAAAATACCAACCTTCAAAACCAATTACTATGATTCACAGTGATCTATGGGGACCCTCTCATGTTTCTAATTGCACTCACACAAAATGGTTTGTTACGTTTATTGCTAATCATACTCGAGTTTATTGGGTCTATCTCTTAAAGGACAAAATTGATGTTCTTGATGTGTTTAAAAATTTCTACTCCATGATTCAAACGCAAATTCAAACTCAAATTCAGATTTTGCGTACTAATAACGGAACAGAATATTTTAACTCTATCTTGGGAGATTTTCTAAAAACAAATGAAATAGTTCATCAAAGTTCATGTGTTGACACTCCACAACAAAATGGGGTTTTGCCAAGCGAAAAAAATAAACATTTGCTTGAAGTAGCTCGTGCGTTGATGTTTACTACCAATATGCAAAAAATGCCATTCTAACATCTGCCTATCTTATCAACAGAATGCCTAGTCGAGTCCTTTCATTTGAAACTCCACTCTCTACCCTAAAAAACTTCTATCCCACTTCACGTCTACCCTCAAACTTACCTCTCAAGGTGTTTGGTTGTACTACAATTGTTCATGTTCACTCTCAGAATCGTAGTAAATTTAGATCCTTGAGCTACCAAGTGTGTTTTCATTGGATATTCTCCTATACAAAAGGGCTACAAGTGTTTTGATCCATCCACAAAAAGGGTATTTGTTAGTCTTGATGTTACATTCTTTGAAAATACTCCTTTCTTCCAAAAATCTTCTCTACAGAGAAAGATTCCTAGTGTAGATTGTTTTTTGGACTTTGAGCTTCTTCTTTCTGAATCCATCCCAAACACCGAAAGCACCTCTCCTTCTCATGCTAATATGCCATATACAGAAAGGAACTTGAACTTAGGGGAGAGGTGGACAAGCAAAATGACAGGGAGTTGCTTGTCTATTCAAGAAGGCCAAAGTCAAGACATCAAGAGAACCTCACACCCGAAGCACCAAGAAAGTCTAACCCGGTGATAGCTCCGAATGTGAATGAGTCAACCACAAACACAGGTATGCCTAATACTTCTGAAATTGATCTGCCTATTGCTCTCAGAAAACAACCTCGTTCTTGTACACTCCATCCTATTTCCAAGTTTGTGTCACAGAAGAACCTTTCTACTGTTTTTCGAGCATTTGTTTCTAATCTCAATAGTACATAAATTCCAAAGAATGTACAGGAGGCATTGGTTGTTCCCGAATGGAGGAATGCAGTAATGGAGGAAATGAGAGCTTTGGTAAAAAATGAAACTTGGGATGTAGTGGAGCTACCGAGAGGGAAGAGACAAGTAGGTTGCAAGTGGGTGTTTACTCTGAAATACAAAGCAGACGGAACGATAGAACGATACAAAGCTCGTCTTGCCGCCAAAGGTTTTACACAAACTTATGGCATTGACTATACCGAGACATTCGCTCCTGTGGCAAAGCTGAATACCGTTAGAGTCCTCTTATCTTTGGCATCTAATTTGGATTGGCCTCTTCAGCAACTTGACATAAAGAATGCTTTTTTGAACGGTGAGTTAGAAGAGGAAGTCTATATGGAAATGCCACCAGGTTTCAGTAAAGGGCAGCAAGACAATAGAGTGTGCAAACTCAAGAGATCTCATTATGGCCTCAAACAGTCCCCTAGAGCATGGTTCATAGGTTTGCCAGAGTAATAAAGAATCAACGATACCAACAGGGACAGTCAGATCATACTTTATTCTTCAAACAAGCCAAAAATGGAAAGAAGACAATTCTAATTGTCTATAATGATGATATAATCCTTACCGGGGATAATGAAATGGAAATGGAAAGGTTGAAGAGTGCTCTCGCCACAGAATTTGAAGTAAAAGACCTGGGGCAAATGAGATATTTCTTAGGAATGGAAGTTGCTAGGTCAAAGAAAGGAATCAGTGTTTCTCAAAGAAAATATATACTTGATCTCTTGACAGAAACTGGTATGCTTGGATGCAAACCAAGTGACACTCCGATTGAAGCAGGGAAGAGAACAGATGGGTCCTGGGGAACTAGTTGACAAAGACAGATATCAAAGGCTAGTTGGTAAGCTAATATATCTGTCCCATACTAGACCCGACATTGCATTCGCAGTAAGTGTGGTTAAGTCAACACATGCATTCACCAAAGGAAGCTCACTTGGAAGTGTGCTTAAGATCCTTAGATATCTCAAAGGTTCACTTAGTAGAGGGTTATTCTTCAAGAAGAACGACTACAAAGGAGTAGAAGTCTTTACAGACGCTAACTGGGCAAGATCGATTGAAGATAGAAAATCCACCTCAAGATATTGTACTTTTGTATGGGAAAATCTAGTGACCTGGAGAAGTAAAAAGCAAAATGTCGTGGCTCGAAATAGTGCCGAAGCTGAGTTTAGAGCAGTTGCACAAGGAATATGTGAAGCGTTATGGCTGAGAAAACTCCTAGAAGAACTACAAGTTACAGTGAAGTTTCCAATTAAACTTAACTGTGATAACAAAGCAGCGATCAATATTTCTCTTAATCCAGTCCAACATGATCGAACCAAGCATGTGGAAGTGGATAGACATTTCATCAAAGAAAAAGTGGAGAAGGGGATCATTTGCATCACCTACGTTCCTACTCAAGATCAAACTGCAGATATCTTTACCAAAGGACTTGCAAGACAAAAATTCGATGATTTCATAAACAAGTTGGAAATGATTAACATATATGATCCAACTTGAGGGGGAGTGTTGAAATCCCAAAATTAGTGTGTAGATAGCTATTACCATAATCTAGGATTTATTATTTTGATTTAGCAAATCATAATTCCATAACTCTAGACCATAATTTTAGGAGATTTTGTTTCCATACTTGTATTATAAATAGGAACTTTGTATGCACAGAATTAATCAATTAACAGAAAAGAGATTTTTCTGATTTCATACCTCTGTTTTCACTAAGTTTTCAATAGACTAATGCTAAAAGGCTGTCACTCATAACTTATTTCTTTGAATTATACTGGATAAGCTTATACAAATGTTCGAAGTAGACTTCGTTGTATGTTACTTGTAAATAATTTAACTTACATTAGTGAAATAATGTGCAAACTGTTCGAGTACAAGCTATTAGCCACACACCAAAGGAAGCCTAATCTAATTGGTACTGACTTGTTAAAGTTTTGGAACCAAAATGACAAGTTCCAACATGCACAGACATACTGACCTTTCTCATGTGCAAAAAATAAAAGAGAGTAGGAAAAACTATCAGCAGCATGATGGAATTATATAGTTTAAAGTATAAGGTAGTAAAACCAAAATATCAAATGCAATTTTAGATGTTTAAAAAAAGGCATTGTTACTTTTTCAATCTAGATGAATTAATTATTACAAAAAGACTGATAATATATTAGTATGAACTTAAAAAAAAAAAAAATTGGAGAAATGTATCTAAACGTTGTAGAACTTTAAATAATAGCTTAAAACAGTAGATATTTGGTACTAAAGCCAACCAAATCTCCAAAACATTACAATAGGGGTCATTGATTAAGGATAGGATCATAATTGTTTGTCCACTATAGCAAAATCCAATATAGATCCATGAAAGAAACAATTCAAGGCAATGGCTCAAATAAAGAAAAAAGAAATGGTCAAAGTACAAAGAAAGTTGCTAAAAGAACAAAACAAAACCTGGGGGAAGGGAGAGTAGATGATAAAAACTTAGTTCCACAAGCATAGGAAAATGCTAATACCATGTGGTTAAGATTAACCATTCACGATCGGCACATTGTAAATTAATCTAATTTCTAACTACTTAATTCAAAGGAGATGAGAATGGAGGAGATGCAACAACAAACTTTCCTACTGGTTATGTAGAATATAGCAAACACCACTTAAAATCCAAATGAAGAATATGCCACTTCAAGCTAAATACCAATATCACATATTCTTATCAAAATTATATTGTTATAAATATGTACCACTAACATTTGATATTACTCCAAATCTTCACTTTAGCAAATGATTACCACAAATACATACCAAACAGCTCAAACTGAAAATGAATATCTCAACTTGTTCCTCCAATTATATCTAGAAGTAACAAAAATGGAAACAAACAAGTATCAAACAAGGGTCTATCTCCAATACTAATACCAAAGAATGAGTAATTTAACTGATATTGATAAGAATATGTGAGGAAAAAGGCATGAAAGGTGCCCTCCAGCTCTATATTCCAAAAATCATCCCATCTTTTACATATTCACAAGATCTCTTATCCAATAAGATCCTGCCTCTATCCTTCTGGTAGCCAGCAAGTTTAACATTCTTAGTGAATGAAAAGTTTGCAAAAGTAATGTTCCACATAGAGGTTTTGAGTTTTTTTTTTTTTTTTTTGCTTATTTAAAAGAATTCATAATAGCAATAATTAGTAACAAAACTAAAGAATACTAGAGGCAATGGCAACAAATTACCCATCACTAGTTCCAATGAAGTGAGAACATCAACAGCAATATAGCAGCAGTTAAAACAGGAGCAACACTAAGAAACTCAATAACTTATTCAAATAGAGAAGGGCTTTAGTAAAAAGGAACAGCACACACAACAAATATAACCATACAGCTAATCTACACATAAAACTCATGCATACAAAATATTGCTACACAGAACACATCGTGAACCCTCTCTAAAAATAAATGTTCAAATTTTCGGACAAGTGTTTAATGACAGGTAATTGTATGTATTGAAAAATCTAGTGTGACCATAAAGACAGCCATTACAACAATATTTTATGTGTTTTTATATGATTGTTTTATTGAAAGAACAAGTATTATACTATGCACCTTATAATCACTTAATAATGATGATTCTCCAGCAGTGAAAGCATAAAATATAGTATGATTACAAAATCAAATGGAATGTTAATTTGTAAAAGGAAAAAAAAAAAAAAAGATAAGAACTGTTTGAAAACGTGTATACTATGACAAAGCTTTGGCATCTCAATGTAAAAAAGGAAATCAAAGCTCATTCAATAATTAATACAAAATTTTGAATTGAAGCTATGGTGATATAATCATATAACTGCTTCGTTAGGGACCCAATCAAAACTAAAAGAAAGGCGAACTGTACTAAAACACTACTCAAAAAACTGCAAGAGATGATCATTTAAAAAAGATACCACGCTTGAAAATTTTAAGAAGAATAATCATAAAAATTACCTGGAAGCCAAAAAGCTAATTTGCTTTGAATCTAAAAAGCTCTCCCTAGTCCCTCCTCTTAATGTAACCTGAAAATAGTCCAAAATGAAAAATTCCTGTAGCAATAATTTTTTTTTTTTAAAAAAATTAAGTTGTAATAAAGAGAAAGAAAATGCTAGCAATAGATTTTACAACAGCATTTCTACCGTAGGCATAAAACACTCCATTTCTCCACTTGTTACCAAGAAAACTAGAGAAAATATGTCAAAAACGGATTATTGTAGAAATGTTTTCAACAAAAAGAACGATTCTCTTATGGCTTTCTTTTTCAATCACTTTCTCAGTAACCAAACGGATTTTAAACAAAAGTAACTACAAAACAAAGTTTTAAAACGCCATCAGTAACAAATTCGGAATCAAAGCAAATTAACAGTTCGTAAAAATCTCAAACAATAAATTACTTCACAGAAAAAGAATCAGCATTCACGTTTAAAGCTGAGAATGCAAGCTCTAAACAAAAACAAAAAATAACGATCTGATTACGAATATTTTAGGTTAATCAAGAAAAAGAACAAATAAAACGAGAAAATTGAAGAAAAAATTAGATCTGTTTCGTTCAAGGAGACAAAGAAAATTGTACCTGAAGAAGCTAGGGAAGCTGAAGACGAGTAACAGAGAAAAAAAAAAAAAAAAAGGAGAGAGAGAGAGAGAGAGAGAAAAATATCTGGAGCAGGAGCAGACGCAGACGAGAGATGGGGGGATTTAAATAAGTTAAATGTGGGGGAGAGTAAATGAAGGATGCCCCCACTTAATCTGGTTCTTACCTAATTAATCAAATCAAAATTATTCATTAATCAGACATTTTTTAAAGCTTAAGCTTGGCTTTTGGAATAATTGGTAGTGTGCAAAATAATTATTTTATTTATTTTGTTGTGATTTTAAAACTTACTTGCTTTGATTCGATTCTTTCATAATCTAGGGTTTCGGGTTTTCCTTTAAAAAAAATTAAAAACTAAAAAATGGGTTTCTGCGTCTTTAATAGGATGACAATATCTCGTCCCCTCCATGAATTTGGATCAATTCGTTTTGATGTTAGGTTTTTTTTTTTTTAAATTAGGGTGAGGCGAAGTCGATAGTTTTGATAAATATTTGTTGGATTTGTCTCACTCTATTTTTTTAAATTATTATTTTATTATTTTAAATATTTTATATTTTTAAAATATATTATATATATATTAATTAAAATTTTACACACTCATCATGTATTCATGTGAGTGAAAATATTTTTTTTTAAATAACAAATTATGTTTTAAAAGAAATTAAATGTAAAAAAAATATAGTTTTTGTTAGTAGGTAATTTTTTTAAAAATGGATAATTTTTTTAAAAGTAAATAGGTATTTTTTTATAAAAAAATATTATATAAAATATTAAAATACATAATTATCTTTATTTATTTATTTTATTTTTTAAATTTAATGGTTTTTTTTATTTTCATCAACTAAGTTGGTGTCCATTCTTTTTATAATTGTATAGATATATTATATATATTAGATTATGTCACATCCATTCTGTGAGTGAAAGAAATTTTTTATGTAAAAATATATATTTGAATAATTTTTTGTAATAGAATAGTAACTTTTTAAGAGAATTATAGTTTTTAAGTAAGTGGTAGACCTGTTCATTGGTCGGATAGCCCGTCCCGTCCGACAGATCCGACCCATATTGGGTCAGGCCTGAAAAAAAAAATTTATGATCCGGGACGGATTAATCATTAAAATAATATTATTTTATTTAAATTTAATTTATATATAAAAATATTTTTAATTTTTTTAAATAGGTTAAACAGTAACCTCGGGTCGGACCAGGCCCACCCAAGGCAGGGCCTGGTAAGTAAGAAGAAAAAATTCTTGATTTCGACTCGATCCTACCCATAACCAGTTTAGTAAGCGGTAGTCTTTTAAAAAAATGTTAATTTTTTTTAAAGGGTGGTATTTTTTAAGAGAGTGAGTAATTTTTTTTAAAATATATATAATATAAAAAATTAAAAAGACATAAATATTCTTATAATTTTATTATTTAGTTTATAAAATATTTGATTTTTAAATAATTTTTTCAATTGAAATGTCATTTGATTCGTTACATCAACTCAATCATTCATATTATATATAATATAAATGTATATTATATATTAAAAAATTATATATACTAAAATTAAATTTATAAATAAATTATAATATATATTTTTTATAATATTAAATTAAAAATAATTAATAAAATAATAAAATAAAATAATATAGATAAGTCGATTTCCGTCCTTACCGATTCATTACCGTCCTTTGGAGACAGCCGTTGTTTCATTTTCACCCGAAAACCGGGTAAGCCGCTATGTTAAGTTTGAGCCGCCGATGTCTCCGGTTTCCACGCCGTTTAGAAAGAAAGAAAAAGAAAAAAAAAAAACAATTGGCTGACCTGGTTTGGTTAGGCAAGCAAACCAACTGCGCCAAGGGAGGGGCAAAATGATGGGCAAACCAACTGGATACGTGTCGGTAAAGGACATCGACCACGACGATGAATCGCCTACGACATAACAAGAATTTTAGGCTTTATAACGTGTCGCACTGAACGAACAGGAGCTGAACACGTCGTCGTTCTCTAAAATATCATAGGCTCATTTTTCTATTGACTTTTTGGGGTTTTGGTCTTGGTCTTGGAGGCATCAAGAAAAGAAACTTCCATTTGTAAATAAAAAATAACGAAAAAAAAAAATGGCTTTCCTACCTGTCATGGACACGTGTCAGTTTTTGGAAATTTGGTTCAAATGTAGAAGAATTAATTTATTGATAAAAGGACGAAGATATTTTGAATGGTGGACCGGGAAAAGCGATAGTGCTTACTCCATATATAACGGGAGTTTAATTTTAATTATTTTAACACGTGAAAAAAAAAATTAATCTTAATTTAACAGAGATAACTGTGCAATTATCAGCGGAGTTGGTAAGTTAATCAGCTTATAAAGTAAAATCGTTGATTGGAGAGAGAATACAAGGTTTTTCATTGGTTATATCTCCGTTTAGTTAAACGAGTATGCAACAAATTTAAAGTTAAAATAACAAAAAAAAAAATTGAATTTATTATTTTATTTAAATAAATTTATATATTTTTATTTACTCAAATAAATTTTTAATCTTTCTTTTTTATCAAAATAAACTCTTAACCTATCATTTGTATTCAATAAATATTAACATAAATCAATTGAAGTACATTTTCATGAAGAAATTTATCCCTTATGACTTGAAAAACTTGCTTTATGTTTTTTTTTAAGGATTCAACATATATCATGACCAATAAAATATTTCTGAATTTTAAGTCAAAATGATAAAAGATCTTCATAAAGCCAAGGGACAGACAGTACATTAAAGAAAAAGCAAATACGTGTTAAAGCATAAAATTGCCTCAGTAATGGAACTTAGGCATTTACAAAAATTCTCTTCTTTTTTCTCTTCTTTTTTTTCAACATAAACCTACTTATCACTGGGAGATTAACAAAAAGGTAAAATCCAACACGTCCTCCTCCAGTTTGCTTATGATTGGAACACATTGTTTACAATATAACAAAAAAAAAAAGAAAGACAAAGACACTATATTCTTTGTTAAGGTCTGATTGAATTTGAAGCTAACAGGTTTCAAAGAGTTGTTAAAAAGTAAGATTGATTGAAGATGTTAATCACAGAAAACGATCATGCTTCAATACTTAAATTAATAAAAATTTTAAAAGGTAAAGAAAGTAAGTAAAAAGAATAAATGAATTTAATGACAGAAACAACAATCGAATGTTTAAAATTTATGCCTTACCTAAATTTTTATATATGAATTCGATGTAAATGTCTGGTTAACAAATGTTAAACAAATACTTATTATATAAAAACTAACAGGTGTCTGTCTGTTGTATATGTGTTTGGACTCTTGAGCTTTTAGTCCAAATATTTAGGCATAACAATTTGTTTTCTTTAATATATGAAGGAAGTCAATTCAGAGATAAGAAAAAAAATTACAGATGTTGGGATTTGAATTTTAAATTTATTAACTATCACTTTTTGAAAATAACTACATGAATTAATTGAATTAAATTCTGAATTCATTAAGCATAACATTCTTCGGATCAATTAATCTCTCATCAAAGGCTGGATACATGGAATACCTAACACTTTGGTTTTCCAAGGTCCCATCCAAGTCTATAATTCGAAGGGAATTAAAAGCAAAAGCGTGAGGAAAGTGGAAACGTTCCGTGCCAGGCTAAAAAACCTGTAACATCTTTTTGAAAAACAAAGTTTTTTTGTGTCAATAATAGATTGGTTAAGTAATTAAGTTGTTGATTCTTTTACCTTCTCTTGGAAATTCTTCCTGTCGGTAACAGGGGGAAGCAGTAGCGCAGCAGCAGTCCATTCTATTTGAATTTTGATCTCTGTGTACAATGCGGTGGCAGTCAGTCTCCATGTTAAGTGTTAACCCGACAGATAGGTAGGTAATTTTAACAAAAGTTTGACAGCTGGGTAGTAATATTTCATCATTTGATAAAGTTTGAAACATTCGATTTTTATTCTTTCTTTTTGAACTGCTTTCTTTGTAGTTGCTAAAGTAGGCCACAGACAAACGACCATCTGTTAAAAACTGCAATTTACAAGTGCCAAGTGCCAAGTCTATATATATATATATATAATTGGGTCGAATCGAATTCAAATAATAAAATATCCGAGTTTGATTTAAAATTTATAGTTTAAAATTCGATTTGAGTTTGATTTTATTTTATTTTTAAAGTTTGAATTTGATTGAAAAAAAAAATTGAACTACGCAATCTCGCTCGATTAGACATCTTTAATTAGCAAAAAGACGAGCTCGATTTCAAACTCGATTATTTATGCTCGAGTTAGAACTCGAGTTTGAATTGATATTTTTTTATACTAATTAAAAATATATATAAAAACTTGATTAGGTTCACGAACTACTTGAATCGTGCATTAGGATACTCGAATTTGGCTTATTCAATAACTCGAGCTGCTTGAGCTTGAGCTCGGTTGGACAATGATTGAGCCGAATTTGATTTTTTTTTTCAATTCAAACTCGAATAATTTATGAGCACAAATGTCTGGTTTATACTCATATCCAAGCCCCGACTAAAAAGTGTAAGAGCTAGTTTAGAATTATCATTTAAACAAATTTGAGTTAAAAAGTATGATGTGAAAAATATAGTTTAAAATTTTAAAATATTTATTATTGTTGTGAAAAATATTGTAATAAATTAAAATATAAATAATATATGTATAAATAATAAAATATTAAATATATAAGGATCATAAAATCATTTTATATCAAAAGTCAATTTTCAAATTACAAAAAACCAAAATCTTAACTTTTTTATTTGAATTTTAAAATTATACTTTTAATTATAAAAAACTATTTTCTTATTCATTTAATATTAAAATTACAATGAAACATAATTTTTAACTTTAAAAATTGTGTCGAACCACAATTCGGGACTGGATGGTTAGCCATTGAAGATAAATACATCTTCACAAACGTAATCATAAACATTTTTAATGGTTTGGTAATATTATTAACGGATTTTGTTAACAAGTACGACATTATTAATTTATTATTTTTATTAAAATAATAATAAAAATTATTTGCATGCATTTTAATCAAAGTGAGTATAACTTTAAAAGTCATATATAATATTGATATTAAAAAAATGGTCAAAAATATTTTTAATTTTTAAATTGAAATATCAAATTTTAATAGTCAACAATATTACAGTAAAAGATCAATTAGAAAAGTACTCATGTTGCGCAACAGGATCTACAAATATAAAAAAAATAAATAAATAAAAAAAGAAGGTGATAACATCTATTTTTTGTCAATTGCTAAATAAATATGTAGTTTTGAATTTACAAAATAAACAAGAATACTAATATCTTACCATTGAATTACCGATTATACTCAGAGTCACATTTTTTTTTTTTTAATTTTAAAAGTGTATAAATAATTTCTTTATGTCCGTATTCTATTTTTTTTATTGCTTTTTATATGCATATTTAATGATTATTTTCATATAAATGTAATAAAATAACTTTTCATGAAAGATATAAAAAATTATGATAATATCAAAATTTAAAAAAGGAAATATTTAATATAATACTTATTATATTAATATTATGTTTTATTTGATGGCTATTCGTGTTATACCGGGGGCACTATATATATATATATATTGGTGATAAGATTGAGGGTTTTTAAAGGTATATGGGGCTAAACCTTTTTTTTTTGTGTGAACTTTTTATAATATTTGGTGCTTGTGAGTTGTGACTCTATATATTTTTTGATTTTTTGTTGCATGTGATTCTAATAATTTTGTCATTATTTATTATAATATTTATAATTATTGATAGTTTTTTAATTTTTTTTATAATTTTGAAATAGACAAAAATACTTTTAAAATCCTCAATCCTATCATGAGATGCTATAGTAATTTTCTTTGTACTTTAGAATCCCTAAAATCCTTAAAAACTCTCTTATTTGATAATTTTCTATGTACCACGATTATGTAATTAGGATTCGATATACTTATAAATATTTAACAAAAATTCAAAATACCCTTCATATCCTTTTTTACCCTATTTTTGCCGATCCATCTTCCCACTTCTTATAAAAAGTAAAAAATATCCCACTTAATTTTTTTTCTCCAAAGCCCCTATGAGTCTTTGCAAATGATACAACACTTTTGTGTAGATTTAGTAATCCGTGCATTCGTATCGTGTTTGTGTTATTTTTTTGTGTTATAATCATATTTAAGGTGTTATATGTTTATATAAATTTTGATACGTTAATAATTCATGTTATATAAATTGACACATTTTTGTATTCATGTCGTATTTGTATTATTTTTCACATCATATCATATTTTAATTATTTTTTATATTATACTCATGTCATGTCGAAAATTATCAAATTTAATTTCGTGCCAACACTCGTATAATTTGTTGATGAAATATTAAACCGAAAAAAATTGAATCTTTAACGGTTTCAAGTAAAAATAAATAAAAGCAAGATCAAAAGGTCCATAACCCTTGATTGGAAAATCATCCAGGGAGCCCAAGGCTTGTGGTTTGTGGACATGGGTATGAACTCATTTTGAAACATAATAACTGGGGTTTTCTCAACCATAACAATTGGAGCCCAATCTCCTTCCAGTCCAATTAGCCTCAACATTGGCGTTTGGTAGCCAACTTTCCTTTGCCTTCCGGTGCAGATATTTCATAGAAACCATAACCAGAAGAAAACAAAAACTGGATAAAGCCACCTCTCAAGTTATCACTTCACAAAGCCTATCTCAAGGTAAGCTCCTTCTCTCTACTCTATCATAAAAGAATGGCATTTGAATAACTGCTATGTTTCTGCTAAAGAAAGGCAGGCTCTCTCCACATAACTCTGTTGGATGGAATAACTGCCTTTAACTTCCTGATTTTTAAAAAAAAAAAAATACTATATTATTTTTGAGGGATGGTTTTTGAGTATTGATATTTTGGTGTATTTATAAACTCGTAGGTAAAGTATGGATATGATAGTACATACAAATCATGCCCATGAAGGGTTTTGTTCATTTCAACACTTTCACATGGAGGGTTTAAGAAATAGTAAATTTTTAGAAGCTAAGGTTAAGGTTAAAGCTGTTTCCGATTTTAGTTTTGTGAAAGCTTATGTGGGTTGCAAATTTGTGGGGTTCCAAAAGGGAAGGCGATGTAGGTTCCTTGTTGTTTCAAAGGTTGAAAGTGTTGGTGTTAATGGTAGGTTGCAAAACCTTGAAAGTTCCCCACAAGGGCATTTTGAAAATGTTCATGTTTCCTTGAGTCCCTCGAGCTCCTTGCATAATTTTGAGGAATCTGATAGCAATAATCAACTCCTTAAATTTGTTAGAAATGGTGAACTGGAAGAAGGGTTTAAGCTTCTCGAGGGCATGGTTTATCATGGAGAGATTCCTGATATTATTGCTTGTACAAGTTTAATTCGTGGTTTTTGTAAGAAAGGCAAGACTAGGAAGGCTACCCGGGTTATGGAGATTATAGAAGATTCAGGGGCAATTCCTGATGTTATAACTTATAATGTGTTGATCAGCGGGTATTGCAAGGCAGGGAAGATTGATAATGCTTTACAAGTTTTAGATCGAATGAGTGTTTCTCCAGATGTTGTTACATATAATACGATTTTGCGAAGCTTTTGTGATAGTGGAAATTTGAAGGCAGCGATGGAAGTTTTGGATCGACAATTGCAGAGAGAATGTTATCCAGATGTGATTACATATACGATTTTGATTGAAGCAACTTGTAAGGAAAGTGGTGTTGGACAAGCTATGAAGCTCTTGGATGAGATGAGGAATAGAGGATGTAAACCAGATGTGGTTACTTATAATGTTCTTGTCAATGGGATTTGTAAGGAGGGGAGATTGGATGAAGCAATCAAGTTCTTGAATAGCTTGCCATCATATGGATGCCAACCCAATGTGATTACTCATAATATTATTTTGCGTAGCATGTGTAGCACTGGCAGGTGGATGGATGCTGAGAGATTGTTAGCTGATATGCTTCGCAAAGGCTGTTCTCCTAGTGTTGTTACTTTTAATATCCTGATTAATTTCTTATGCCGAAAGGGTTTACTGGGCCGAGCAATTGACATATTGGAGAAGATGCCCAAGCATGGTTGTACTCCTAACTCATTAAGTTATAATCCACTGCTTCATGGGTTATGCAAAGAAAAGAAGATGGAGAGAGCAATTGAGTATTTGGAGATAATGGTGTCTAGAGGTTGCTACCCTGACATTGTCACCTATAACACTCTGATCGCAGCATTATGCAAAGATGGGAAGGTCGATGTGGCAGTTGAGATACTCAATCAGCTAAGTACCAAGGGCTGCTCGCCTGTTTTAATCACTTATAATACTGTGATTGATGGGCTGTCAAAGGTAGGGAAAACAGACCAAGCTATCAAACTTTTGGATGAGATGCGGACCAAGGGTCTAAAACCCGATATAATTACCTACTCTTCACTTGTTGGAGGACTTAGTAGGGAAGGAAAGGTTGATGATGCAGTAAAGTTTTTTCATGACTTTGAGAGAATGGGTATTCGGCCAAATGCCATAACCTATAACTCTATCATGTTGGGCCTTTGTAAGGCTCGGCAGACTGATCGTGCAATCGACTTTTTGGCTTATATGGTGATGAGGGGATGCAAACCTACTGAATCTACATACACCATTCTCATTGAAGGCATAGCTTACGAAGGCTTAGCTAATGAGGCTTTGGAGTTACTAAATGAATTATGCTCTAGAGGAGTTGTGAAGAAAAGTTCAGCAGAACAGGTAGCTGTCAAGATGTAGGCTGTGTTGCATGCCGTATTTAGTTCTCCCTTGGGTTGCTAATGGTAACTTTTGTGGCTTTATACTTCTTGCCCCATTTCTGCAAGCTAGGAGACTACAGTTTACTTATCTTTCTCCTCACCCTTGAGTGATATCCAAGTGCAATTTTGGTAAATAGCCATGTAGCTTCACCCTTTTGCCTGTTGGAGTTCTACTTTTGAATCACCCTTGTTGGTATTGAATTATACTTTCTACCTGTCATGAATATTTGTTTATATCCTTTCTTTAAGCTTTATAAATGCTTTTCAGTTTTCAAGTTTGCCTTGTTCTGTTAGCTTGCAGCTGATGTGGTAGTTATGTCTTTTGCTTAATATAATCTCAATTAGTTTCTTTCTTAGAAGGTGCTATATGGATATATGATATTTCATTGCTTCTCATGGCATTACATCACTATTTAGTATAAGAAATCTTCCAAATGCTTTCCTTTTTCCTTTACGCATGATGGGGCATTTAATCTGCATGCGTCAAAATACTCTGCTGCAATGGTGGTAGTGTGAATTTGTGATGTTTTTAGGGACTTTTTTGCACTCTGCTATATGCAAGTACTGGACAAATATTGTTAAGGCTAAAATACTAAAATAGCCCCTGAACTATTTTACTTTTCTTAAATAAGCCCATATATTTTTATTGTATCCAAATAAGCCCTTATTCTTTGATTTGTACCTAAATAAGTTCTTATTTTAAATGAAAGGTTGATTTATGTCAAGAGTTTATTTAGGTATAAATTAAAGGTTAGGGGCTTATTTGGGTACAAGTTAAAGGTTAAGAGTTTATTTGAGTACAAATTAAAGGTTAAGGGTTTATCTGAGTGTAGTAAAAATATAAGGGCTAATCTAGATAAAGTGATAAAGTTCAGGTTTCAGGGGCTTTTTTATTTTTTACCCTATTGTTATCATACAAATTGTGCTCAACTTGGTACTTAAGGGGATAAATGATGTCCCCTCCTTCCTCTTCTATTTTATTCCTTTAAGATTTTGTGATTGATGTAGAAAAATGTTGTTCAATTGTTAAGCTGAAATCTACATACCATGTTGTTCATCATGATCATGTGTATTATATCTGCTATGAGTATCATGGTGATTCTAAGAAACTTCTTGCTACTTATTTCTGATGGTTTAAATTCTGTCTTTAGGTTCAGACTTGAGCGGTTATTAGTTATTGAGTCTTATCCATCTTTTGGGAAGCTGTATTTGAAGTCTCACTATATCAAACTCCTGGGGTAGATTAAAAGCTAGAACTTCCAGGAGCATTTTCCCTTTTTCCTTTTTTATGTTTATGTTTTCTTTTAGCTTTGCTTTGAAGAGCACTTAAAAGAGTTTGGTCGATACATTTCTTAGAAACCTTGTTTTTGATAGAGATATTACTCCATGTTGTGCGACTTTCACTGGCAAGTACCCTTATTAAGAACAGCCATGCCAGTCCTCTATCAGCTGAGCAGAGCAGAGCAGCGGAGGCATGCTACTTTCTGATCGCCCATCGGCAACTTCACTAGCGAAAATGATGAGTTACCTTGGGCTTGGGCTTATCTAAAGCAAAAAAATTGTTGATTTGTTTGCAAGGATATCGGCATAATAACTTGATAAAGAAGGGGAAAGAGTGTAGGACAAAGTGACAGGTTATGTTACTCGCACTCGGGTGTGAGTGTCGGATACGGGTATGTGTCCGACATGAGTATATTCAGTTTTTTCTAAGTTTTTTCATGTATTTGGATCATATCCTTATACCCATGTTCAAATATGCGTCGGATATGAGTGTTGGACACGAATATTTCAAGAAAAATGAAAAGTCAGAACAACATAGGTGACAGGTGCCCCAAGGAAAGGATGAACCAGATGAGGAAGGCAGCTGTGTACGCCCTTGAATCACATAGTTTGAGGGCCATAACTTAAAGCAAGTGATTTATCCACCCACTTTTTTTTTTTTTTCTTCTTTGAATGGCATCAAGCCATCAACCATGTATAAGAGGATATTCTTACTGTAAAAAGCTTCCAATTTTATGTGCACCATCAAACGAGAACGTCTGTTTCATGAAAAGAAAAGGTTTCCTTCTATTATCATTAGAAAGAAAAAAAACGAATAAAGATCAATTTCAACATTTATGTTTTTAAACTCCAAGATTTTATCAAGTTCTCCATTGTTAGAACTTAGAAGAATCTCCACTTTTACTCGGCCAGAGTCAGAAATTTTTTTGAGGGGTTAGATTAAATTTCATATAATAAATGTTAAAATATATTTTATAATACATCAAACAAAAAATATTATTGTATTACAATTTTTAATATTTATATGTATATATAAATAACAAAAGAAATATAAATAGACGATCTTTAAAATAAAAAATAAAAAACTCATTTCATGAAAATTGTGTTTTACACTTTTTCATATTACTAAAATCATTTAAGATTGATTCGTTCTACATCATATCAATTTTTTTTCAATGTAAACGGTCAAACAATTATTTAGAAATAATAAATATAAATAACTAATTAATTACATGTTTTCAATTGTAATTACAAATTAAAATAATAAATTACAACACTTACATGATAAAAAAATTGATACAAAATTTTCTATTTTCTTCTAAACTATTAAAAAAGAAGAAGAAATACTAAAACCTTTTTATCTTTGTTCTTTGACTTTTGAAAATCAACTAAGGCCCCGTTTAGCATTGCTTATGGCACAGCTTTTGAGGTCAAAAGCTGCTTTTCACCGCAAACGCAATGCTAAACAGATAAAAAAAGATAAAAAAATTTGGCTTATGGTTTGAAAAGCCAAACCAAAAAACCAAAAAATATAGCTTTTGGGCTTTAAAGCTGGCTTTTGGATAAAATGACTTTATTATCCTCACATCTCTACACTTTTATTATTTTAAACATATATTTTTTTGACATTTCAATTTCTTACAACACTTTTTCACAGCAATGGTAAACACTTAAAAGTTTTTAAACCACACTTTTTCACCACACTTTATAAACACACTTTTTCCAACTCGAGTTTTTTCCAACCCAAGCTTTTTCCAACAACAATGCTAAACTAGCCCTAACTTGTTTTGTTGTTCGCTTGGAGTTAGAGGCTTGAATGTCAGAGGAGAAAAGTAAAAAAATTTAAATAAATGTACTGTACAAGTTATTTATTTATTAGTTTTACCCACTTTTTATCCAATCTCAATAAATTATTGACTTATTTTTAAATAACTAAAATTCAAAAATAAAAAATACTCATAAAATCGAAAATGAAAAGTTCAAAGCCAATATAAAACAAAATAAAAACCCAAAATAACTAACAAAACTTTAACATGTATTTTACTTGAACGCAAACTAATATATAAAAGAATGTGCAGGAGACAGGGAGGCGCACGTTTGGAAATTCTCTCGTTTTTCCACCAAATTCTTGCGTTTTCAATCGGTTTTCTTGCAGATTTCACGTATTTTCTTGCAGATTCTCACATTTTCTTGCAGATCTTAGTCTATTTCTCCAGTTATTTGCAGATTTTTACTTCATCGATTTATTTCTATCTCTGAGCATACTGGAATTTCTTGAGTATGAATGAGCACGAAGGGTGTTTCCATCTTACAATCTCTTCTGAGTGCAAGGAGGGGATCGGGTAAAGGCTCTGAAATAGCTTCAAATGTTGACAATGGAGATCGAGAAGTTCAAAATCAAATTCAAGGTCCTCAAGAAGGGAGAGAGGAGATGAGGGAAGAGGAGTTAGTTATAACTAACCTTGCTGATGTGGCAGTAGCAGATTGGAGGAAATTGTTCGTTACCAGCTCTGATCAGTCTTTGCAGTTCTTTCCTGCCCAGATCATAAACGGTTCCATCACTGTAAAACTTCCATGTGATGTTTTTGAAGAAGGAATTCAAGTCTAGCAGAGCTCTTTGGTGGCTCGATTTATGGGAAAAGTTTCAAACTTCAGCCTCTTTCAAAGGATGGTTAACTTGCTTTGGGGGAAACAAGGCTCTGTTGAGATCAAGCTTGCAGGAATGAACTTATTCATAGTTCAATTTTCGAATCTTGATGCCAGAGATTGGGTTTTGGAGAATGGTCCCTAGCATATACAAAACCAGCCAGTAATTATGCGCAAATAGGAGCCAAATATGAAGACATTAGAGTTCAATTTAAAGAAGTTGCCTGTATGGATTCATTTAGGGCAAATCCCATTGGAGCTCTATACTAAAAGGGGATTAAGCTACATAGCAAGTGCTATTGGATCGCCTTTTACATGGATAATATCACTGCTAATCAGAAAAGGTTGGCGTATGCTAAGGTGTGTGTGGAAGTGGCAGCTGAGAGAAACATCCCAAGGTTTATTAATGTTGAACTAAGGGATGGCTCGGTGGTTCCTATCTCTGTGGAAGCTCCATGGTTACCACAAAGATGCACTCATTGTGCTATTTATGGTCATATGGACAAGAATTGTACAAAGAAACCAGTAGTGCCAGTGCAGACCTAGGTTCCCAAAGGAAAAGCCTTCAAAGTAGGGGAAGATCCTCAGGGTTCTGATGCAGAGGCAAATGAGAACAGTGTTTCTAAAGCGGAGCAACAAGAAACCAGCAGAATAATGATTGCTCAGGGTAGTAATAACAAGGGAAATGACATGAGCAAGGAAAGTACTGGTCGTAGGAAGACACAAGCAAAGTCAAGGCTGGCTGGATCAATGAATAGATTTGCAGTACTGGACTCAATACATGCAGATGATATAAGCCAATCTGACTAGCTCCCTGAGGAGCAGGAGCCTAAGGGGAAAGCAGTAGAGGATATTGAGAAGCATGATGAAGAATTCCCAATGCTAACTAGGAAGCCTAGGGCTGCATCTGCAGGAGTGGCAGACTTGATGAAAGCCCTGAAGAACAGGAAGAAAAGGCAAATTGACAAAGGAAGAAAACAAAGTCAGGTAGTATTATCTACCTATGAAGGTAACCCTTCCTCTTCAAACCAATGAATTGCATTTTTTGGAATGTTAGGGGGATTAATAACCCTCTAAAGCAAAAAAATGTCAGTAATAGAGTAAGCAAGTTAAAATGGGATATTGTTTGTCTACTGGAAACAAGGGTGAAACAAGGTAACATGCTAGCAAAAGTGAATAGACATTTTCAGGGTTGGAAAATGTACAACAACTATTCAAAGGCGTACAATGGGAGAATTTGGTTTTTGTGGAAGGATCATGTGCAGGTTGGGCTTAGTGCAATCACAGATCAAAGCATCACCTGTTATGTTCAGCTCAATTCTCAGAAGTTCTTCATTTATGCCATCTATGGTAGCAATGACAATTGTGAAAGAAGGAGACTGTGGAAACACTTAGAGGATTTACAGCAGACAGTGAATGGGGAACCTTGGCTAATTGCTGGTGACTTCAATATTATTGCACATCCCTTAGAGAGTTCGAATTTTAGAGGATCTCAGGCCTATAGCACAGATATAAAAGATTTTCAGGAACGCCTACATCAACTTTCAGTATATGATCATGCTTGTACAGAACCAGTTTTCACATGGTCTAATCATCAGGTAGAAAGTTTCCTAGCTAGGAAGCTAGATAGAGTTCTAGTGAATCAGAATTGGCATACAAGATTCCCTCACTCCTGGGTAGAATTTCTGCCCCCTGAAGTTTCTGATCATTGTTTAGCCTCTATTAAGCTGAACAATGATGAATACTCACCCTCAAAGCCATTTAAAATTTTCAACTACTGGACTGGGAACCTAGAGTTTATGAATACAGTTGCAAGCTCTTGGGAGAGACCTGTTACAGGCAACCCAATGTTCAGATTGTTTCAAAAGTTGAAAAGGCTAAAACAGAACCTGAGGCAACTTAATATGTCCTACTATGGAAATATCACAAGCAAGGTTTAGGAAAAGTGGAAGGAACTGGAGGCATTACAGGTTTTAAATTTGTTTCAGGTGCCATTTGCTGTGATGGTTGAAAAGGAAAAACAACTAAATACTAAATTGAAAAAGTTACTCAAGGCAGAAGAGAGTTTTTTCCAACAGAAATCCAGAATTAGATGGATTCAAGAAGGTGACCAGAATACTAAGTTCTTTCACAGCATGGTGTCTGCAAAATAAAGGAGAAATTCAATAAGGACTTTGGTTGCAGAAGATGGGACAAGATTGAAACATTTGATCAAATCTCTAGGGAGGCTATAGGGTTTTTTCACAAGCTGATAGGCACTGTGGATAACCAAGTTCAGGGCTGTACAGAGCAATTTTTAAAGGAACTCCTCAGGTTTCTTTATCAGATGATGCTCAAGAGGAACTTCAAATACCAGTCACTACACAGGAAGTGAAGGAAGCAATTTTTGGATAGAATGGGGAAAAGGCTCCTGGGCCAGATGGTTACACAGCTCATTTCTTCAAAACTGCTTGGTTAATTGTAGTGGGGAGGTGACTAATGCTGTTTTGTATTTCTTTCACACTAAGAATCTGCTGCCAGCATTTAACTCTACAATAGTTGCTTTGGTTCCTAAAAGCCAAAGTCCAAGTAGCATCAAGGATTACAGACCAATAGCCTATTGCTCTGTAATTTACAAGTGTATTAGAAGGATAATAGCCAACAGGATGACAAAGCAACTCCCCCATCTGATCACCAAGAATCATAGTGCCTTTGTGCAGGGAAGAAGCATCACTAACAATATCTTAATGGTATAAGAGTTGGTCAGAGGATATGGCAGAACCACTTTTTCCCCTAGATGTGCATTGAAGATAGATCTCCAAAATGCTTTTGACTCATTAAATTGGGATTTTATCCTCAAGGTCTTGGCAGCTATGGGATTTCCAATGCAGTTTATTGGATGGATTGAGAGTTGTTTAACTACTACTAGGTACTCCATTTCACTTAATGGAAGACTAGTGGGATATTTCAAGGGAGCCAAAGGAATTCGATAAGGGGATCCATTATCCCCTTAGTTTGTGATTGCAATGACTGTGCTATCCAAGATGCTGGATGCAGGAGTGACTCATGGACTATTCAGCTATCACCCCAAGTGTCACAGAATCAAGCTTACCCATCTATGTTTTGCTGATGACTTGTTGCTTTTTGCCAAAGGTAACTTGGATTCTATTGTGGGGCTACAGTTCATAATGCATCAGTTTTATCTCTTCTCAGGGCTGCAGCTCAACACCTCAAAGAGTGAGATATTCTCTTCTGGTATTCCTGTTGCATGTCTCCAGGAAATTCATCAGCTGACTAGTTTCAAACAGGGTCACCTTCCTGTCAGATATCTTGGAGTTCCATTAGTCACTAGAAGATTGACAAAAAGTGACTGCTCTCCCTTGCTTGAGAAGATATCAGCAAGAATCAATAGTTGGATAGCCAAGCAATTCTCTTATGCTGGCAGATTACAGTTGATTCAGTCTGTCTTGTTCCAAGTACAAAACTTTTGGTGTAGGCATTTTATTCTTCATAGATCTATCATTAGGAGAATAAATCAACTATGCCCAGGATACTTTTGGAAGGGGCAAGAAGGTATGGCAAGAGGTGCAAGAATAAGTTGGAGTTCAGTCGACCATCCTAAGACAGAAGGAGGACTAGGCTTGAGGGACTTATTTACATGGAATCAGGCCTGTATAATGCAGCATATTTGGTCTATCCTTATTCAGGCTGGATCATTGTGGATAGCCTGGATTCAAGCCTATGAACTTAAAGGGAGATCTTTGTGGCAGGTAAGGGCAAAGCAAGGAAGCAGATAGAATTGGAAGAAGATAATGCAACTAAGGGATTTGGCTCGACAATTTGTTGCTCAACAGGATAGTTCTTTAGTTTGGAGATTTCCTGGCAGCAAGTACTCAGTGACCAAAATCTGGAATGAGCTCAGGATGAAGCAGGATAAGGTGAGATGGGATAGGCTTCTATGGTTTCCATTTCATGTACCTAAACATTCTCTTATATCTTGGATGGCAGTCTTAAATAGATTGCCTACTAAGGATAGACTTCTGGCGTGGGGAATGGATATTGAGGGGGACTGTGTATTCTGCCATACAGCGCAAGAAACTAGGAATCATTTGTTCTTCCAATGTGAGTTTACTAAGGATGTTTGGAACGAGATTCTTCAGCTTTGTCAACTACACAGAGCAGTGGGGGACTGGCAAGAAGAATTTTCCTGGGCAGCTAGTAGGCTAAAGGGAAAGGCCTTGATTTCCATCATTATGCGTTTGGCTTGGAATGCATACATCTACATAATCTGGAGACAAAGGAACAACATGCAATTTCAGCAGAAGAGAAGCACCAAGCATGAGGTGGTTGATAGCATTAAGGAGAAGATAGTAAGGATGAGACTTGCAAGGGAAAGATAGGTGGTAGCTGATCCAATTAACACTAGGCTATGCGTTGCATGGGAATTAGTTCATTTAGTTCTAGTCCATTGAATTCAATGTATAGATTCTTTATTGTTTGATTTGTTGTAGTAAAAACTGTAAATAGGAGGATGTTGAATCATTGTAGCAGAACTCTGCTTCTAGGATAATAAAAGACAAATTTATCCACAAAGAAAAAAAAAACTAATATATAAATATATAATAGAGTTTGTATTTTATATACATTGAATAGATAATTTTTTTTTTTTAATAATTTGGAGAAGGAAATTCGAACCTTACTCTTGAGCAGACCAACCAATTGAGCCAAAAATTCGGGTGTAAAATTATTATAAGTGATAAGATTTGAACCTTTAATCTCTTAAATTTATAATAAATATCATACTATTTAACTAAAATTATACTAATTTAATGTATAATTATACACGCAAGCAATACATAAAATATAAATCCAATATAATATGTGTTAATTTAAAAAAAACATCCCTGCTCCTACAGAGTAGAGTATCCGAAGGTACAAATTTATTACACCATCAACGTACACGCTATTGTTTGGCGAAACAAATAGCGACAAATAATTCTTCACTCCCTCTGTCTCTCATCTTAGATTCCTTCACCTTGGCTGCATTACTTCTCAGTCTCAACTTTTTTATTTCTCATTCTTAAAACCCAAAAGGTGAACAACCTTTTCCCATACTGATCCATTGGACCGATGCTCTTCTTCTCTACCACACACTCAAAATCCAAATTAAAAGAAGCGAAAGAAAATCTAGAGACCTCACAAACCCTTTTCATAAAGAAAACATTTCTTCATCATTTAGCGAAGCAAGAAAGTTTATCTTGAAAAAGGGCTCAAAAACCATGGAGAGAAGTTCAGCTTCGAGGAACACAAAGGAAGAAGAAGGGTTGCTTTCCTGTTGGGGTCGTCTCAAGCTGAAGCTTCCATGGACGAAAAGAAAAATAAGAAGATTGGGCAATAGCATAACGGCAGCTTTCAGGGCAAAACAACCAAGACCAGTTGGTGGCTTTAGGTACGACCCTTTAAGCTATGCTCAGAACTTTGACGATGGCTGTGGAGATGATGATCCTGAGGGCGCTCTACATCGTGGGTTCTCCTCCAGATATGCTGCTCCTTCATCAAGATCAGTTGCAGACAAGTGAAAATGACTTTGACCAGCTAGTTCGAGTCGTTGAAATGTATAGATATATCATATATTCTTTTACATTTTTCTTTTCCTTTCTTCTGTTTCAATTTTATTCTATGAAGAGTGTTTATGATTTGTAAGCTCTTCTATGTGCAGAGAAGAAAATCAATATAGAAACATAACATATTTATAAATAAAAAAAAAAAGTTCAAGATTTACAAATACTACACTTTGTCCTTTTCTTCTTGAGAATGTGCTAATTATGAAAATGTAGAGTTCTGGAAGCCTAAAGTGTTTGATGTTGCAGTCAAAATGAATCTAATAGAGTGGACAGCCATCTACAACTATGCCTTTGGCAGTAGGACAGGAAGCGAGATCACAGTGCTCGCCTTCACCTCCCCACCAGGATATGCTAATTCCTTGCATGGTCAATGTGAAATATAAAAGCACTCCCATGAAAGCCAATCCAGCATCCATAGCTGCAGAGAGAACATAGTTGTACCTCTGCCACCAAGCTTTTCTGTATTTAAAAACATAGTAATTGAAGACGACTCCAATAACAAGCCAGCAATTGAAATTCAATGATGTTGCTGGTGGCATTGCAGCTGTTGCTCCCAAGAGCACCGGAAGATTGATCAATGGGATCCATTTCTGGTTAGGGAAAGCTTTGTGGAATAGCCATACAACGATAGGCCCCAAGGCACCTCCAAGGAAGAACCAGTTGAGAGCAGAGTAGTTTCCAAGAGGACCAAAGATCCTTTTCGGTCCAACCAGACCCCAGATGACAGATGCATCAAAGAAGACTCGATCACTAGGACATGTCCATGGACTGTTGGGAGGAAGTAGGTGGTCCTGGCATATGTTTTCAACTGTAGTTAGCAGCCACCAGGCTACTGCAAGGTTGACTGTTCCAGCTATCACAGTTCCTATGCCCTTTTAATAGAACACAAAATAGGAGGAAGGAATTAGCAAATAAAATAACCCTATACAAAGGATCCTGTTCTGTTCTTATATATATTTATCTTAGGATGCACAAATAAGGGGTTTATACTTTCAATCTTTTATATATACTGATGTAGACAGTTGGAATTAATTTAAAAGGCCTTTAACTTGTCAAACTCAAGTCTATCAGTATTTATTACCGGTTATACTCGATTAATTCTATGTTTTGATTCATTATAAATGGTATGGGATATTTATTCACTTATTTCTGGTTTGTCTTTTGTAAATGTCTTTATTTCACTTCAACATGAAATGCCTTTTTTCAGGAGATATACCTGGACTACAAACATCGATCTTGGTGGAATCTTCATGTAATGGCCCAGCTTGAAATCATTAAGAAAGGAAACTGCCTGTGTCATGCTTATATATCCGTAAGTTTTGAAGCAGACATTGGCTATTGGTTTTCCTGGTAACATGTAACCCATGATGTACTCTGTGATGATATTAAGTCCTGGTGACTGGCAACAGAAAGGGTGAAAATCAGCAAATTGATACAAAAAGTATTCAGATGTCAAAATTCGAAAGGAAAATCATGCGATAACTCAGAACTATATTAGTGCTTTTAATATAACATACTAACATTTATTGTCTGCTTTTTTTTGCTGACTTTTAGTAATTATCTTTAGGTTCCTGCATGATTACCCTGCAGAGCAGAGTACATATAGAAGTGCGAGTTTGTTACCTGATTTGTAGTGGCAGTTATGATGCTAACAGGAAGAGTGAAAGCTAAAGCAATGGCTGCTGCAAAGATGAGTCCCCACCAAGGCATTTGGATTTCATGTTTCAGAAAAATACATAGCGCAAGAGAGAGTAGCAATGTCAATACAAGCAACAGGTAAAACCACCAGTTAGGTATGTTCTTATACTTCTTCATTAACTTTGTATGGATATCTTCTTTTCCCTTGAAAGAAGCTTGCAGTTGTGCACATATCTCCCTGTTCGAACATTCCACATAATTAAGACCAAACGACAGCCAAAAACAAGGTCTCAAGCAGTAAATTAAAAGCTTTTGGTTACTCACTTTCCATTGAAAACAGCCACATGAGAAAGAGTAGATATAATGGCAGCAAAGCCAATACCATAGGTGAGAGAAAAGAACACGCTCAGGTTTACACGTCCCTGCTGCTGATATGCTGGCATTTCTATTTCAAAATTCTCATTTACAATGCCTGATACGTTGTATAGTTCTCCCTTGTAATTATACAAATGTGAGGAGAAAATTGGGAAGTTGTGGGCGTTGTAAAGATTTAGTCCCCAGTAGGCAATTGGAAGTATGACATACATAAATAACGCAAAGCCTACAAAGATATTAACAAGTGCGAAGAAAGGGGTGACCAGAGGGCTGCCAAGGAAGGAGGCAATGACTGACCAGTCAAGTGCAAAGGATCCAATGCCAATCCCTCGCATTCCTGATCCGATCTGCTGGGCTGTTACTGACTTGGGAAATGCCCAGCAGACGAAAGAAATGGCTGACAATGTGGGGAAGAGGTAGCCTGGAAACACATACCAGGAGAAGCTGCAAATAAGTGCAATCAAGAAGAATTTCCCTCGGGACATGCGACTGCTGTCTTTCTCATGCATGGCCCTGTAGAATTATGTATGAAAATGATTGGCAGATTGTGAGTTTTTCATTTTTTCTTTCCGAGCATTAACAATAAAAATATGCAATTGCAAAACCATGTTATTCTATACTATCAATTTTTTAAAAAAATTATAACTTTGGTTTCGAATTTTTAATAAAATAAAAGTGTTTCTATTAATGCAAGAAAGACTGAAAGAAAGTAGAGGCATTCTATGACAAACAGGGAAAAGGAAAAAACAGAAGAATTCCAAAAACAGAAATCTAGGTAGCCAGAAATGGAAGGCCTGGATGAGCATTAGAACGATATTTGAAGCAAAAAATCTGTTCATTATTATTTATTTATTTTTGGTTGAATAGGAGTATCTGCTAATTATTATATTTGACCAGGGAACACTGTCCAATAAACTTTCCCTATCTGGCCTGTGTTAACTTTTCTACCAAATTTAATTAACCTTCGGATTCCAATTTTCCAAATTAATTTGATCCTGTATTCTGGCACCAAGCAAGATATCAACCTTAAATAAATATAGATCCGAAAGCCAGTTGTCTAGTGATCAAACATAGCATGTGGATGTAAAATCCACCAAACAGGCTAAAATGTAAAAGTCCAAAGGATTTTAATTTATGACCTTAACCAACAAAACAAGAGCAATAGGAACTGATTAAAAAATAATTTGACTTTCAACTTCAAGTTTGATTTTTATGCCCCTCAAACTTATATAAGCTTAGACCTAGGCTCATCTAATTTGGATTAGAGCAATCCTAAACACAGCTACGGTTTGAATATTGGATCTATCCACAGAATTAATGAAATAATGAACCATAAATTCAATCTTAATTGCCAAAAAGGCCTAAAATTCAATAGGGTCACTAGGATCAAGAGGCATACGCCGCCAATGCTTCTTTTTACCTGAAAAGAGAAACCTGAACCAGGCTACTTGGCCACCACATTTGCGCAGGTTCCACCACGAACTTCCTCATAATCCCCGCCCATCCATACCCCAAAACCTGCCCATAAGAGTTACAATTTAAACTACTAAAAAAGTGAAACAAAAAAGGAGTTCCAAGAATGATGTATTCTTGAAAGAGTGGGAAATTCTTCACCTGTGTGGT
Organism: Fremontodendron californicum; assembly: GCA_030761205.1. Lineage (NCBI taxonomy): Eukaryota > Viridiplantae > Streptophyta > Magnoliopsida > Malvales > Malvaceae > Fremontodendron > Fremontodendron californicum. The sequence continues at coordinate 18,491,192 of JAULJL010000026.1, forward strand.
GATGACTAGAATCCAACTAGCCAAGAAACTGATCTTTCTATGATAAAAAGCCCGAATAATATTCACGATACTAATAGCATAAGCCGTGCCGCCTCCAAATGCAGCCCCAGCATTAGCAAAAATAGAGATCAAGACATGTTCTTTAACGTTAAACGGGCCAGGGTTAAGCGTAAACTCCCGGTTCCCGAACCCGGGGATCTTAAACTTGGTGGTTGGTAGCACTCTGGCCAGGAACTTTCCGACAGGGAGTGACGCCACCTGGATGGAAATCATGGTAACCTGGAGTGGCTCCGAACGGTAACTGAAAAAAGTGTTGAGGAAGGAAAGAAGACAACATGAGAAGAGTCCGATGAACCACATTCGGAATGTCCAAACAGGGAGTGTCGTGTCATCGTCGTTAGAAACGGTAAGACGAACTTCTTCAATGGGGGAGATGTCATCTTTGTCGACCGGCGGAACGGCTTCGACGCTGCACTCTATTTCGAGAGACGACATTAAGAGTGTGGATGGCTTTTTTTTGGGGGGATTGTTGAAGGGAAGATATAAAGCGGGTGATTTTCTTGACCTTGAGGGAATTTTCGGATTGGGAATGGAGGATCTCTGAAGGTGTTTTTAACATGTCAATTTATTCGGAGATTCTTTGGGATTCTTTTACTTAAATGTCATCCCTTGATTAATGCATAACAAGCGATAACTAGGCTTTACAAATCTGTAAGAAATGAATTGCATTTGGACGGTTTCTTGATTGTTGGATATATACTTGCAAGTATAACAATTTTTGTGATTTTCATTCAAATCTATTACTATAAAGCAATCGTATTTTTTTATATAAAATTTTCTAATTAAGGTGAGTATGGATTGCAAATATAATGACAAACTTGGTCTTAGAAGGTAATTTTATCATTCTTTGGGTTGGCAACTCTACATAGTACATACCAATCACATGCAAGAAAAGCTACTACTACTACTATGCTCTGTACTTTTGCTTTTAATTATTTATGACAAAATTATCACTAAAAGATTAAAAAAGGAAAAGAAAAAGAAAATTCTCATTTTTTTTTCTTCTATTTATAACACTTTGTTTTGACTTTATACTCCTATACTCCTAGAGTCCTGGTTTCTTTGACAGTAACCTACCGTAGGAAATGTTCTAAAAATCAGACAATGGTGACCGCTTCAAGTGGTAGAAGCAAATAGTAAGGCTAGAGCAGATGGATCTATTAAGCAATATATATTCCATCTCTGCGCTCCTTCCTTAATTATCGTGCAAGAATCATTCGTCATGTTTAAGGTTTTACTTCGTAAGAATGATAAAAAAGGAAAGGATGTGAAACCCTTTTAATCTAATGATTAACTTATGCAATCACCTAATCCCGGGTTTAGCGTTCGTTCATGTAATAATTTTTAAAGGGTTTATATTTGATGCATTAACATATGATGGCATCTCATTAATAAATAAATATAAAATTATAAAAATATTTAAAAATAAATACAAATAATTATAACTTTTAACATGTGACAGATTTAGTGTCAGTTTATATTTGAAATTCGAATTTCAACATGCAACAACTTCTCTATCCTCTATTGCGATTTACTTTGTACCAAAAAAAACTTACGCAATCAGCAACCTATTTGGTAGAGCTATAAAAACTGTAAATATGACGCATAAATCATACAAATTCTTTCATTAAGCTTGAGTGGTTTTTTGATTCTTTGACTTGCTGCTGAGACCTTCAGAACATTAAAAAAAAAAAGTAGCAGATTCTAACAGAGTACAATATTTTAAATATGAAAATAACAAAAGGAAATATGAAGCTTAATTAAATGTTGGGCACCCATCAACTGATATCCCCTTTGCAGTGGGACAAGTTGCTAGATCACAGTGCTCTGGCAAATAATCAGGGCTTGCACCCCACCAGTTCAAACCCTTATTCTCAATGCCCAGTGAAAAGTAAAGCAGGACTGTCATGAATGCTACTCCTGCATCCAATGCTGCCGATAGAATGTAATTATACCTCTGCCACCACTGCTTTCGATACCTGAAGACGAAGAAGTTGAAGATAGTTCCAACCAAAATCCAGGAAGTATAGTTCAATGGTGATGCTGGTGGCATGTTACCAGTTGCTCCTAAAAGCACTGGTAGATTGATAAGGGGAATCCAAGTCTGACTGGGAAATGCCCTGTGTAAGAGCCATACTACAACTGGTCCCAAAAGTCCTCCTAGGAAGAACCAGTTGAGTGTTGAGTACTGCCCAAACGAGCCGAAAATTCGTTGAGGTCCAACCAAACCCCAGATAACAGATGCATCAAAGAAGACTCTATCACCGGGGCATGTCCAAGGACTATTTGCTGGGAGAAGATTTTTATGGCATATGTTATCGACAGAAGTTAGAAGCCACCAGGCCACACCAAGGTTCACTGTTCCTGCTAACATGGTTCCGATGAACTGATATGCAAATGCAACAATGGAAATATGTATGAGAATTTTGCAAGTTAGATGCAGAAAATAAAGAATAAAGTATATTTAGAGAGAATAAACTATAATACCTGAACCAGGAACATTGATCTCGGAGGGATTTTCATGTAATGACCGAGCTTGAAATCACTAAGAAAAGAAACTGCCTGAGCCATGCTTATGTACCCATAAGTCTTAAAACAGACATTGGTTATTGGTTCTCCAGGCAATATTGCTCCCATTATATACTCTGTAATGATATTTAGCCCTGGTGTCTGCCAGGAGAGAACATAAACATTCGTCAATTAGGATCTTAAAGTAAATATAACAGACAAATAAGTGAAAATTAAAAAATAAATAAATAAAATTGTCCCTCTAGTCTTGATAAGCAAAATTGCCATCTTAAATTACTTGATTTGTTGTGGCTGTTATAATGCTGATAGGCAGAGTGAAAAAGAAGGAAAGTGCAGCAGCAAATATCAGTCCCCACCAAGGCATCTGGACATCCTTTTTAAGGAAGATGCAGAGTGCAAGACCAACAAGAATTGATCCGGCAAGAAGCAAATAAAACCACCATGAAGGTATGTCCTTGTAGTTTCTCATCAACCTAGTGTGTACATCGGCCTTTTCTCTCGAAGAAGCTCGGAATCTAATATAAATTTCCCTGTAATTAACGTGGTCTTTACTTAAGATGCACCTTTAGTAGATATTAAAATGATATCAAATGAAAATCTTGGAAAGTGCAACTGGAACAATGAAATAAGTAAAGAGTTACCTTCCATAGAACAAGGCCACATGTGTTACTGTGGCTGCAATAGTGGCGAACCCAAACCCATAGGAGAGAGCGAAGAAAGTGCTCAAATGGACCCTCCCTAACTTCTCATATTCTGGCAAATCTAGCTTGAACTTGTCATTAACAATCAATGAAATGTTATACAACTGACCTTGTGCTGTGTACAAGTCCGCCGAATATATGGGAAAAGTTTTTGCACTGTACAGGTTTAGCCCCCAGTAAGATACTGGTATCACAAGATATACTATCATGACATATCCTATGAAGACATTTACAATGGCAAAGAAGGGAGAAATAAGTGGGCTAAACAAGAAGGAGGCAACTGTTGTCCAGTCAAGTGTGAAGGCCCCTAAGCCAAGACCACTCATGCCTGAGCCGATTTGATGGGCAGTTACTGAACGGGGGAAGGCCAAGCACACCAAGGAGATGCTTTGCAAGGTTTGGAAGAGGTACCCTGGAAACACATACCAGCAGAAGCTACAAACTAATGCAACCACAAAGAATTTCACTCGTGATATGCGGCGGATGCCATCATTTTCTTCTTTTTCATGCAAAGTCCTGGAATATCAGCAGTAAAATTCATCAGGACCGCCAATCTATGGCCCTAGTTTATATGAAACTCTTAGTACTATTGATGAATATATGTATATATGCCAGTTATCGCCTTTCCAAAGTTAAATACTGAATGCCTTGAAAAGAAAGGAGGTCAAAGGCTGAATCGAACTAAAGACACAAGTATTTCTTCTACTTTTATGTGAGATGTTTCCAGGGATAACAAATATAGGGAGACCAAAGCTTCAATATACATACATATATATATATATATAGGGAGACCAAAGTAATTCTAGAAACTTGATTTACCTAAAGAGAGAAATTTGAACAAGGGTAGAGGGCCACCACATGTGCGCCGGCTCGACCACATACTTCCTCAGTAGCCCCGCCCAACCATATCCCATAACCTGCACTCAAAACACCAAGACATATGCTAATGAACTTTATTAATTAAAACTAAAATACCAGAAACAATAAATAACCAAACCCAAGTCAAAAACTGTGGTAGTATTCATCTCTTTGTTTTTTTTTTCCCCTACATTACTTAACATCAAATCAAATGAAAGTTAATTTAAACCCGAGAAATTCTCAATTCTCATCCCATAGTCTAAGCTCTTCCTTTTAAAACTGTTATCATACCTCATTAACATGTATACTAGCTCTTTTGAAGGTCTTATTTTTTGAACTTTGATGGCAAAAAGTAGAGTAAACCAACCTGTGTAGTAACGATAAGAAGCCAACTAGCCAAGAAAGAGATACTCCTGCCATAAAAAGCCTTGATAATGGTAACAATGCCAACAGCATAAGCAGTACCGTTCCCAAAAGCACTCCCGGCATTAGCAAATATAGTAATCAAAACATGCTCCTTCATGTTAAAAGGTCCGGGGTTAAGCGAGAATTCCCTTGAACCAAACCCAGGTATACGAAACTTAGTTGCAGGAAGAGCAGCAGCCATGAATCTTCCGATGGGGAGAGTTGCAACCTGGACAGTGATTTGGGTGATGACGAGTGGCTCCGCTCGGTAGCCGAAAAACTGGTTCAGGAATGAAAGAAGGGCACAAGAGAAAAGACCCAAGAGCCACATACGGAAAGTCCATACTGGGAGTGAAGTGTCATCGGTGTTGGGCACTGTTAGACGAACTTCTTCTATCGGAGAGAGCTCGCTTTCGTCGATTACAGGCTCCTCTTTGAGTACTTTCTCATCTACTTTCGGTGTTGCTTCCATTTCCACAGTTCCCATAGAGAGAAATAATTAAACCAAAGAGAAACTAATGAATGAGTCTTAGCTGCAATGCTGCTTCTTGTTTAGCACATCAATGTCACCTTTTATTCCAAGGAGGGAATGTTTTGCTGCAATTTTTATTGGGTTTATGTTTATAACTCTCCTATAAATAGTATCGAATGTAAACACTGTACCTTTAGTTGTCCCCAATAAATGTCTCATTTTGGAAAGTCCAACAATATTCATTTCTACTTATTTATTTATTTATTATTCTTTAACTATAATTACCCACTTTTTTCTTTTTTCAAAGTAAAGGTAATTTGAGAAAAAAATTATAATAAATCAAAATTTAACTTAAAATTTTTTTTAATCAATGAAAAAAATTATAGGTGACATGAAAAATTAGGAAATAAATTTAAAAAGATTAAATATTGAAATATAAGATTTTTAATTACTATGCTTAGATAAAAAATTTAAAATGAAAATATTATGTATGAGACAAAAAGAATACTACATATTTTTAAGGTCAACTTCTTCGACATTGATCGATCGATCGGCCGGGCAAGTTCTTGTTCTTACCTTTTTCGAACGGTGATTTCCATTTGATATAGCAAAGAGTTGTTAAAGTTGTTTAATTCGATAAGAATGTTTTGCAAAGTTACAAATTAATTGGTTAAGTCAAAGGTTTAACATCAATTTGGAAATAAAAAAAATAAAGAGAAATAACAAAAGAGAGGTCGTCTCGTCCCCAAAGTGTTTTCTTATTTGTTACTACTTACTAGTTAATTAGTATTATTATTGTTTATAATTATGGGAGATAATCAAATACCTGTTCATGAACGTAGCTTTACGTTGTAGGACAGCCAGGGTATGCATATAATATTTATGCATTTTTTGACAAAACGGTTAAAGATTCTAAAATTCAATATATTCCAATAACTTTAGAAAAGGGTTAATTAAATTTTAAAAATTAAATCTTTCGGCCAGCGTTCGTCTCAAGGAAAGTCTAAAATATGGGCATTTTTACATTGTTTTTTTCTGAATAAATTTGATCATTTTTATTAATTAATCCAAATATGAACTTTGCACTATCCGTTAAAGTTTCTCTAATTTTCACTAAATTTTTTAATTTGGCTAGAATACTAAATGAACCTCTGAAATTTTTTTCTAAGTAAGTTATTATGATTTTATTATACTCAAATAAAACTTTAATTTTTAATTTTACTCACATAAACCATTATATCAACAAAAAAAAAAAAATTAAGTGCACAGCAAAAAATTAAAAATTTATTTGAATGTAATTATAAAAAATTAACTAAAAAAAATAATAAACAAAAGCTTTTTTGTTACTTTAACATTTCAATTTTCTCTTCAATGGTTTGCATGTTCATATATACCTCCGAAGTACACCTCCGAAACTGATTTTTCAATTCACATATAATTAGATTGAAACTTTGAATTATACACAATATTTAATTAAATTGCATCATTTCAAAGACAAAAAACAATAGCATGTCATTGTTAGAGAATGAAATGAGATGCCACATATTTTATTCTATATAAAAGATATAGAATGATAGGATGTATGAGAAATTACTATAAAATGCCCTACATTAATTAGTGTAGTTGCCCTTTCAATTCCAAATAATGATAAAAGAAAGTTTTTTTTAATTATTATTTTTATTATTATCACAACTTGACGCTTAACAAGTGTCTTGTTAAAAAAAAAATTTCAATTGTTAATTTTATCATACTAAATTATAAGATAAATCTGCGAATAAAATCTTGCCTTAATGTAAAAAAGAGATTTTAGAATTTTAAGATTTTAATTTTAATTTTCATAATGTGTGAATTTGGTCCAATTTTATATTGAATTTGTTTAATTATGTATTGGTTCATTGATTGATTTGTTTGTAAAATTCAATTTAATGATTTTTATATTGATATAATAATTGATTATGATTGTAATTTATATAATATTGTAAAATAAAATTTATAAGATATAAATCCAAAAAAGGCAATCGATAAGACCTGCTCATGGATCGAGTTGGGTCGGGTCGGTCTGAAAAAATTTCTACTTCTTTACTCAGGGCCGGTCCGAAATTACTGTTCATCCTATTTAAAAAAATAAAAAATTTATTTTTATAATTAAAATTTTAAAAAATATATATATTTTTAATATGTGAATAATGATCCTGATCAACTGAAATCATAAATATTTCTGCTCAAATCCGAACTAATACAGGCCGAGCGAATTGCCCGACACTGAGCAGGTCTAAATCGATTATAATCATTTTTTTTTAAAACAAAAGATGCATACGAAATCCAGTTAAGATTGGGTTTGGCCTTTTAAATTTAGGCTTCTACCCAAACTAATGCCCACTTTAGCAGGCTATGATTGGTTGGTCTTGTTGGACCTAATATTTGAGCCAGGCCTAGAGGTTCGGCTTCCTTCCAATTCCAAACCAATTTCCAACCTAAATGGGCTAGGCTTGGCTGATCCCGTTTCGTTAACAAACGACGCCGTTGAGATCCAGTCACCAACCGAGTCCATTTCTAAAATCGTTACGTGGCAGTTTCAGCGAGTGACGTTACGTTACACCGCAAAAACCAAACCTAACCCAAGCAACCTTCGATCTGCGGTGGCATCCCGCACTTCTATAATACTATAACCTCAAGCAACAGTCTCGGTCCTCCACCAAACCCACTCGCAGCCTCAGAGACATTCCACTTTCTTTTTTGTTTTTTTTCTTAACAGCGGAAACGCATCGGAATCTCGAAACGCGATTAATGGCGATGGCAATGGCAATGAGCCTTCGTAGACTTTCTTCCTCCATCAAGTGTCCAATCAGACCTCTCTTCAATGGCGGCTCCCTCTATAATATGGTCCAAAATCTAAACCTTTTTTTTTTGTTTCATTGCTTCTTTAGTTAAATTTCATCTTCTTTTTTTTTTTAAATTATTTATTTATTTATTTGCAGTCAACAGCTGCTGCAGAGAAAGAGAAAGCTCGTGCTAACGTAAGCCTTTTTATTATTTTCAAAGAAGGTGTAGATCTTTGATCTTGAACTTTGATTCATGCTAATAGCAACAACAAAAAAAAAAAACGTGTTTGATTTTGCAGTGGATACATCAGTTGAATGCTCCGCTTGAGGAAATCGATCCTGAAATTGCTGACATTATCGAACTCGAGAAAGCTAGGCAATGGAAGGTATAATCAATCCAAATGACAAGCCTTTTTCGCATTTCTGATTTTAATTTTGTAATCTATTGGTATTTGATCCTTTGGAAAAGAATTGAATAATTTTCCTTTTCTGTAACTTTAGTTAGTTATTGCCTGATTGAGAGATCAAATTTGTTATTTGTTATTTTTTATTGTTTTTAATGTGTAATAGGGACTAGAACTTATACCATCCGAGAATTTTACGTCGGTCTCAGTGATGCAAGCGGTAGGCTCTGTCATGACCAATAAATACAGTGAAGGATATCCTGGTGCTAGATACTATGGAGGAAATGAGTATGACAATCTACTTTGCTTTTTTAAATTTGTCGATTTTTCTCACAGCTAATTTCAATTAGAAACTGGATATGAGGTCCTTTAAAATGTTTTCAGACTGATTGTAATTTTTCGTGAATCGAATTAGAAAATAAATTGTATTTTATATATGGTATATGGGTTTTACTTTTTAGTACAAATTCTTAGTATGGTGAATGTGACAATGTGTAATGTTCTTAATTCTTATTTGATCAGGTACATTGACATGGCTGAGTCCTTGTGTCAAAAGCGTGCACTAGAGGCTTTTGGGTTGGATCCTGCAAAGTGGGGAGGTGAATGGATCATGCACTCCATTTTTTTTTAATGCTGGGCTATGGTTATTTTTAGGGACCTGCACGTTGAAATGTTATCAAAATGTTAACTTACCTTTCATCTTTAGTTGTATATCTGTTTTAACTTTTCATTTGAGCATGTGAAGGATGTTGCATGCCGAATACCTATTTTCTTTAAGACAGCTTATAACTTATCCTGTATCTATTTCATTATTGCAGTCAATGTGCAGTCACTTTCTGGGTCTCCTGCTAACTTTCAAGCTTATACTGCATTGTTGAAACCTCACGAAAGAATTATGGCACTTGATTTACCCCATGGTGGGCATCTTTCGCATGGTTATCAGGTGCTTACCCATTCTATTATTCATGAGTTTTTCTGCTGAATATGTTGTCTGCTCATTGTAATTAAAATTCTAGTTTTATTTTTGATATGTCTATATTTTTTTGAAGTAATAGTATATTAGGTTATGCTACCTTTCTATAAGATTCATTTCGAAAGCGTAACAGTACTCTAAGACCATTCAACTGGTGCTTATAGTGTGTGAAATTCAGGTTTTCACTTCTTTTTTTTTTTTTTGCATCATGCAGACTGACACTAAGAAGATATCTGCTGTGTCCATATTCTTTGAGACAATGCCATATAGATTGAACGAGAGTACAGGTTATATCGACTATGATCAGGTAGCTCTTCTATTCTATGCTGGTAGAGATGCTCACTTTTCTTTTTTCAAAGTTTGTGTATCTTCAGAAACAAAATGCATGCGTTTTGAATAATCTACACGAGTAAGTGACTTTGTAACTGTATATTGTACAAATTGATCACTGTTTCTTTACTTTTCACAACCCTTTCGAGATTCATTTCTGGAATGTTGTGTGAATATTTGTTACATGCTGTATCTTTTATGCATATTTTCAATTGCTTTGTTTAAAGTTTTCAAGTTATATCAGATTCAGATGTATGAAACTTGCATTTATATCTTAAATCAAGTTCTACAGTAATGGAAGCTAAAGATGTTTTCTGTGTGGATAGCGCTTTGCCCATTCTCTTTCACATAATTATTTTCTTGGTAAATCTACCTGAATTTCTCTTTAAAAGAGTTGATTTAGGTGAACAAAAATGTTTGCAGTTGGAGAACACTGCTGTGCTTTTCAGACCAAAACTTATAGTTGCTGGTGCCAGTGCTTATGCTCGCCTTTATGATTATGCGCGTATCCGCAAGGTAAACACCTTTGAGCTCGAGTTGCAGTCAGAAAATTGTCATATATTAGTGAAAATTTGACTCAACATTGAAAAACTAAGAGACTCTAATTTTGATTGATTGACAGGTCTGTGACAAGCAGAAAGCTATTCTGTTGGCTGACATGGCACATATTAGTGGGTTGGTTGCTGCAGGTGTTATTCCATCTCCTTTTGAATATGCAGATGTTGTGACAACCACAACACACAAGTCGCTTCGTGGTCCACGCGGTGCTATGATCTTCTTTAGGAAGGGAATGAAAGAAATTAACAAACAAGGGAAAGAGGTGAGTACAAAATATGCTCCAAGTTAGTTTTGGTGTCTTCTCTCTCTCTCTCTCTCTCTAATGAGTGGGATGAATGGAAAAAAGAAGGAAAGAGTGAGTCAAAATAAATGCATACATGGCTTACCTTGATATCACTTTTATAGTAACTTTTGCTATCATTTCTGTTTGAAATTCTAAAGTGTAAGTAGGCAGAGTGACTTATTCAATTTCCTGAGTTCCATCCTGCAGGTGATGTATGATTTGGAAGACAAAATTAATCAAGCTGTCTTTCCTGGACTTCAAGGTGGTCCACATAATCACACTATAACTGGTTTAGCAGTTGCATTGAAGCAGGTATTCTGTGATAAAATATTTGTGTTTATGCAAGCAAAATACATTATGTCAGGTCAGGCCATAGAATTTTTAGTACCAAGTTTGCCAAGATTATTTAGGTTTCTTGAGTTTGACATATGTGATTATAGGCCAGAACACCCGAGTACAAGGCTTATCAAGAGCAAGTTCTCAGTAATTGCTCAAAATTTGCTCAGGTATTGATGCAGTTTCACTACTTGGCTTATTTGACTTCATTTCTTTACCAATATGAACAAAATTGTCTTATCCACTCTGAGTGATTTAGATGTGGTAGTTGCAATTCTATGTTTGCTGTTTATGCAGGGGTTGCTAGAGAAGGGCTATGAACTAGTATCTGGTGGAACCGAGAACCATTTAGTCTTGGTCAATTTGAGAAACAAGGTATGAGGTTCTTGGTCTTTCAAACTGTTTTACAGAACATTCTTTTATCTTTCATGTAATCAAGAGAATGCCTGTAGAATAATTGGATAGGAACTATTTAATAGGTCTGGAAACTTTTAAAGCCTTTGATTGACCAGAACTCTGTAAATAGATTGTAATGAATTTTACCAATTTCAAACGCTTCAAAACGATTTAATTGGAAACTAAAGTCTATAGAAAACAGAATAAGTTCCTTGTTTCTGAAATGCTCTTCAACAGGGTATTGATGGCTCAAGAGTTGAGAAGGTATTGGAATCAGTTCATATGGCTGCCAATAAAAACACTGTTCCGGGGGATGTGTCTGCTATGGTTCCTGGTGGCATTCGTATGGGTATGGACCTTTACACCTTTGACCATGAAGCATCTGTTTGTCATGGTGGTTAGCTATGTCCTTGGATTTTAAATTCTGTGGTTTTTTTGTGATTCAGGAACTCCAGCTCTCACATCTAGGGGTTTTGTCGAGGAAGATTTTGCGAAGGTAGCCGAATTCTTTGATGCAGCTGTCAAGTTGGCCCTGAAAATCAAAGCTGAGACCACAGGTATTTTCCTCTTCTTCATCAGTCGCCTATACAGCAATATCTTTATATGTTGTAAAAAGGTGGGAGTGGATTTAGTCCCCTAAAATGTATGCTTACATTAATCCAGGAACAAAGTTGAAGGATTTTGTAGCGACCTTGCAGTCAGATGTGAACATTCAATCTGAGATTGCAAAGCTCCGAGAAGAAGTTGAGGATTATGCCAAACAATTTCCAACTATTGGTTTTGAGAAAGAAACAATGAAATACAAGGACTGAAGAGGACTCTTTTACATGCAAGGTATGTCAGCTCTGTAGAACTGCTTAAACTTAATGTTCGTATTTGGTTTATATAATCTTTTTAGAGGAACGCTGTCTTATTTTATGCCTCTTAAGAATCTATTGAAATGCCCAAATACGCGCAGATTGTATTTAGTCTCGTAAGTGTCAAAAAATATGTGCATGTGGAGAAATATATTGATATTCTGTCATAATGCAGAGAAATCTGATGTCTACTTCTGTGTTAAGATTTAAAATATGTTTATGCCATTAATCTGATATGATCTAACCGTCGAACACCTGAGTGAGCATCCTGCTATAATTGTGGACTATGTTGCTCCGATTTTTCATTTTTTTTTAAAGTACCCGTACCAGATACCCGTGTCCGACGCATATCTGGACATGGGTTGAAGATATGATCCTCCAAGAACTCTTCAAATACATGAAAAAACTTTAAAAAAAATTGAACATACTCGTGTCGTACACATACTCGTATCCGACACTCACATCTGAGTTTAAGTAACATGGATTGTGGACTCTCTAGAAAAGTTAAAGCTTTTGTTTGCTTTTGTTCCATACATTTATTGACCCTTACCAGTATTGCAGATGCATTTGTTCCAAACCCCTAAAGCCCGCCTCAAATTCTTGTTGTCAACTGAAGAGGATAAATTAGAGATATAAAACGATTTGCCATCGACAATACAAGGAGAGCATATTGTTGTTTCATCTATTATGAGATTGAGATGAAATTCCATGGTTTTCATTTTCAAAGTGTAAATGCATACTCAGTTTAAGTGCTTTTTCCTCATGCTCGTATGAAAAATGGTTGGCCCGTCGGTAACATCCAATAAAAATTTAAATGATCTGCGAAATTCAACAGGGGGAAAGTATGAAGTAATTTGAGTTTGCTTTTTCATGTATTATAAACATTGTTACTTGTTAATTCCATCATTATAAATTAAAAGCTACAAATGCCAGGGGTTAAGTTATAAAGAACAAAAAAAGAGAACATTGTTAACTATTATCACTCATGTTATTCGGATTTGGATAAGTGTTGGATATGAGTATATGTTCGTTATGAATATATTTAATTTTTAATTTTTTTTTTTTTAATATTTGAAAGATCATATTTTCACACGCATTTGTTTAATAAGAACGAAGAAAAAGAAATTATCGAAAGAGGAAGCAATTAGATTAGATTCATATTAATTTTTTCATCATAATCTTGGGGTTGACCATGTGTTATTTTTTATTATTTATTGATGACTATAAAAAGGTTTGACTATTTGAGTTCACAGTTGACGTCCAGTATTTGCCTTCCACTCTTGTCTCAGACAAGTATATGGGAATTAGGATAACGTCAGAGTTTGATGTACCATAACTCTATTAACAAAATGCTTAACTCAAAACACTTCTATTATGGGTAATTTACGTTAAAGTCACCAACTTTTAATTTTATCAAATTATATCACTCAATTTTTATTATTAATAAATTATATCATTTATACTAATGCTATTAAATAATTCTAACGAAAAAACTGACTCAACATACTTATATAACTTATTTTATTAATGGAAAAGTTGATGAGATGTAACAAATAAACCACGTATGCATACTGAAGTCAGCTTTTTCGTTAGAATTACTTAACGAATTAGCATAAGTGAATTTATTAATAATAAAAGTTCAGTGATATAATTTGATGAAATTAAAAGTTTGTGATCTACATGAAAGTTGATGCTAAATTCAATGATGCTAAATTCAATGACCTAAAATGTAAATTTTCCCATTTGTTATCCTTCCACCACCTTTCTCCGGTGGCTTCTTTGCCTTCATTTACCGGCAGCAGTGGAACTCTCAAGCTCGAACCAGACTCCAGAAAGAACTCCACCGCTTCTCTTTGCACAGAATGGACAGACTAAAAAAGCACTGCAGCTCTTTGAGGATATGAGACTGATAGGAGTCAGACCAAACGCGATAACTTTTGTGTGTGTTTTATCAGCTTGTGGCAACGCTGGAATGGTAGATGAAGCACTCGGATATTTTCAGATGATGCAAAAAGGTTTTAAAATCAGACCTGTTATGGACCATTACGAATGTCAAATAGACGTGTTTGTGAGGTTGGGGCGGCGGTTAGATGAAGCTCTTGATTTTAATCAAGAAGATGGATTTTCAGCCAAACGAGTTTATATGGTCACTCTTGCTTGCAGGATGTGAAAGGCATGGGAACACTGAATTGGGATTTTATGCTGCTGAAAAGTTACTTGAACTCAAGCCAAAAGATGCTGTGACTTGTGTCTTGCTGTGGAATATGTACAAGTCTGCAGAGCGATGGGAGGATGTTTCTAAAGTGAGAGAACTGATACGGGAGAAGGGACTTGAAAAGTTAATGGATTGAATTGGATTGGCACCAAGGACAAGGTTTATTCATTCAAATTCGAACCCGACGAGAGGCATAGCTTATGGGGCTGAGATAAGGGTGTAACCTAACCGAGCCGAGCTCAAGCTGTAAGAAGCTCGAGTTCAACTTGAGCTCGATCGAGTTTTACTTTTAAAGTTCGAGTTCGGTTCAAAATAAAAATCGAACTGCTCGAGCTCGTTCGATTAGGCTCGATTATCTAGTAAAAATGAGCTCGACTTGAAACTCGATTATTTGTGCTCGAGTTCGAGTTCGAATTGAAATTTTTGAATACTAATTAAAAATATATATTTAAAAAAAAAAATCGATTAGGCTCGCGAGCTACTCAAGTAAAAAATTAGGATACTCGAATTCGGCTCGCTCGATAGCTCGAGCTCGACTCGACAATGAACGAGCTGAATTCAAGTTTTTTTCGAATTGACTTCGAATAGCTTGCGAGCATAGGTGTCTGATTTACACCTCAGTTGAGATGTATGAATTGTTGGATGAATTACTTGATAAAGCAAAGAGTCTTAATGGATATGAATCACTTGAAAGTTTCGACTTAATTGATGAAGATGACGAGGAAAAAAAAAATCATCATCCACTGCTCAACATAGCGAAAACTTGGCTGCTGCATTTGGCCTTTTGAACATACCAGATGCTGCACCAATACGAATTATCAAGAACATTAGCATGTATAGGGGTTGCCATAATTTTATGAAGGCCATCTCTTCACTGAATGCAAGGGAAATCATCATTCGAGATAGCTTGCGGCTCCATAAATTTGTCAACGGGCAGTGTTCATGTAGGGATTATGGTGATTTACTTTGATGAGTAAAGCAAATTCACATCATTCTTTTTCCCCTCCACTTTTCTATTGTTTGAAGTATTATAAACATTTCATGCAAATTATTTTATCTGTAATAGTCATGAGTAATCCAAAGGCGTTATAAGTATAGACATTGGCAGTCGATTTGCTCTTTAATGTAGAATAACTGTAAAATGTCAATAACTCTTTTAAGTATTCTTCATTTGATCTTCATCAATAGTCAGGTACTTTACACTCGCATGATTAAAACATACAGCGTTTTACTTGAGGAAACAAATTATGGATCAAAATAAAGAGACTAAGAGAGCTTTACAAACACTAACCACACAAAAAAGTACAAATAAATACCTATAGTTTCCTATTTCTCTTTGGGGAAGGAGAGGAGTTTGGGGGGGTTAGGGAAGCCGTAACGTCAACCTCAAGGTTGTAATCCTAAGCATATGGTCTCAAAATACTGGCAATGATATGGTACAACAGATCAACGTCTTTTACTCTTAGATTTGGTGATCCTTGATTTGCTTGATTCATTAGGTGGTTTCCATATGATATCGTCGAGGTTGCTACAAAATGTCTTGTAAAACTGTGAGACAAAGATGCATTGTTTATTTCAGAATCCAAAAACTAATGAAAACACAGAGAGAGATTCTATTCAAGAGGGTTGGGCATTGAGGGAAGGCTGGAAGGATGTTCCAAGAAACCATGTCAAAAAAGAATGTCAGAAGCAGATTACTTGACATGTGAGTGAAACAAGGTAACCAACCTTTAGGTATTCTCCAGCATCACCAGCTGCTTTTTGAATATCTACCATCAAAAATGTCGGAGCAACCTCGAAAACCTTCAAATTCCCAAGAACAATCAGAAGGGGGGGGGGGGAGTAAAAGGAAATTAGTATATTAAATTTAAAGGCTAATGTGGAATTCAGCAAGAGTTGAGGACAAAAACCTACTTCGAGGATAACTGAAAAATGAGAAGTCTTATTAGCTGAAAGACCTTCAACTCTCATCTGAAAAATCAACACATAATCAGAGTTTTAGATGACTATGGAAATACTATGGGCAAGATTATTCTCCAGTCCAACTGATGATATAATTGGTAAACAGAGGGAATGAAACTGTTGTGAAGGAACAAGAGAAACTTGTTTAGTTACTAGCACTGCAAAATAGCTATATATGTAAATTGAAATAAAGAACAAATGCTGACAAAAGCAATAGCTAATAGCCTGAGTCGTCTACCTTATAATTGCGAATGTGTGTCTTATAGCCCATTGATTGTGCAACAACTTCCATGCTACACAGAACAACCCTTGCTGGCTTCTGTGAAACAAATCGTGTCTGATACTTCACGGAGTCCTGACAGGGAGGATAATGCATTCATATAGCTTAATATTAGAAGGAAAAAACATATATCGGACTGCCTCAAGGAAACATATCCTGAAGACAAGATATTGAGAAATTGTCATATAATTTTTCCTGAGATGACTGCCATAAACTAATGCTCATAAATAGATAGCATTAGACATCAAAAAGCAAAGAAAAGCCTAGCAGCTTTTCCAAGCATGCCATTTGGTTGAAAAACCTTAAAGAACATAGTTCCTTCAAAAACTGGTCAAAAGAGGTAGGAGTGCATATAAACAATTTATTGAAGAACTCTACCTTCCCTCGGTCAAAAAGTGTTGCAAGGTTCAAGCCTTGAGAAAGAATGATCAAGTCAAATGCATTAAGAATCAAAGGACCCATATCCTCATTTCCTGATGGCTCATTACCCCTTTCTTCCTACAGTATATTATTAGGAATTGAGAGTTAGAAATTAACCACAACGATGCATTCAAACAAACAAACCAATTTAGACACACACGCAAGGAAACTTGGTTTAAGTTATTTATTGGAAAACCCAAATTATACTGTTACATCATATTTAACCAAATTAAAGCTGTTACATACCTTATCAATCTCAGGATCATCAAAAACAGCATTTACATCATCCAAGTTAATATCTTCATACTCAAGAAGTCTAACAGGAACATAGCTCTTCTTAAACCACTCATCGCTCCTGATTTGCTCAATTGTAATACGCTGTACAGAAAGGGAGAAAGAGATTTCTTGCAATCAAGAAGACATAAAAGCTATATCGAAATCATTATTAAATTTACAGAAACACTAGTATATACCATATAGTGGTAGGTACAGGTGTACTTAGTTTCAAATGAGACCAGAATCCTTCATGGTTGCACTGGGTATAAGTTATGAAAGTAAAGAGTCAAGGCAATCCATATAGAAAACATGTCTTTATGGTGGTCTGCAGGAGGGCTATCAGAACACCTAGCACCAAATAAATAATGGCTCCTTTAAGCCATCAAAAAGGTGATAATATTCTTGCAGTTCATTAGATTGTGCACTTTTATCTTAACTTCTATTAGGTTAGATTGGACATTTCTGCTTTAGGGTGCATTCCAGGATAACTAGACATCATTTCATTTACCTTGAAACCACACCATCAGTTTCTATGGCCTTATTACTCATTGTAATAGTCATGCGGCCCAAAGAATTCAAAATTGTTGGACAACAAGTACTTACAGTTTGAGGATTTGGGTCTAGAATTCTATGAATCAAGGATTTTGCTCCCACAGGAAACCAAGAAGGGCAAGAAAACTCTGCTCTCTCAATCTGCAGATTAAAAAAATGTAAAAAAAAAAAAAACAACAGTTATGCAGTACTGATAATGTCAAAATGAAAGTTTTTCAACTTTTTTTTTTTATCCATTTTCATGGTTTTTGTATATATGTCATGAATCCAGAAAGATATATAAACACAATAACGATAAACTAGTTAACATGAAAAAAGTTCATACCTTACTGTATAGCGTGGTGAGATCAAGCTCATCAAATGGAAGATAACCTGCCATCAAAACATAAAGGATGACCCCACAAGACCAGACATCTGCCACAGCACCATCATACCCCTTGTGACTGAGAACCTATAACAAAAATGAAATATTGATTTAAGAAGCAAGACAACAGCACAAAATAAACCTTTAAAATTAAAGTATAGTCAACTCAAAAGCTGACTATCTTATGGTTACCTCTGGTGCCACATAGTTAGGAGTCCCACATGTTGTCCGGAGGAGGCTAACTCCCTAAACATACATATCACAAAATAATAACCCATGTCATTATACTTTCGTCAACCTATTTTAATGTCAGTGGAGGAAGGCAAGAAAAGAAATTCATTCTCCACTTAATTTCTTACTTGTTCTGGCAACGCGCTAAGGCCAAAATCTGAAATCTTTAAATTTCCAAGGGAATCAAGTAAAAGATTTTCAGGCTGTATATAGAAGCAAACAAGTCAGAATTTACGAAGCCAAACAAAGAAAAATAACAACTTGGATGTTAAGAAAAAGAACACCTTCAAATCTCTGTGGTAGACTCCATTACTATGGCAATATTCCACACCATCAATAAGCTGTTGGAAATATCTTCGAGCTTCCGATTCACTAAGACGACCATTATGAACCTGCATTACCATCTTGCCTTTAATACTCTTGAAAAACAAAAACCCGATAATACAATCAAAATTGGATCTTTTTTTAGGATACTTACTATTTTATCAAACAATTCACCACCAGTAATGAACTCCAAAATTATATAAATCTTAGTTCGACTTGCTATAACCTAATAAATCAAAAAAAGATTATTTTTAGAAACAATCAAACCATGCGAAATACAAAATTTAATACTCTAGTGATCTACTAAATTGCTTACCTCGTGCAAACGAACAACATAAGGATGTCTAACAAGCTTCATTATAGATATCTCCCTTTTGATCTGCATTAATTAATAAACATCATGATTAACTTGAATAGAAATTCAAACTTTCAAATCATAGTAAAGCTTAATTATTAGAATTGATAACTATGACTATAATTTAAGCAATGATAATTTATCAAATTCACCTTTAATTCATTAAAATTAGACCCAAAAAAATATTCTTTTATTATATTTCAACAACTTTCTCATAAAATTACCGAAATTTCATGTCAGTAAAACAAAAAGGTGGAAATTTGACCTGATCGACCATTTTGTGTTTGATAATGGTGCTGCGATCGAGGACTTTCATGGCAACACTTTCGCCGGTCTCCGTGTTTTGCGCGAACTTAACCTTGGCGAAGGTTCCTTCGCCGATTGTTCTTCCAATCTCATACTTCCCTACTTTTCTCACCACCATCGCTAATTTTCTTCCAATTTTCTCAGCCTTAGCATTCCACTTTCTCTCTCACCAAACAGAGAGAAAAAAAATGATAAAGGAAAGAGTTTTAGGTGCAGAAGAAGCAGATAATCAACCAAAGCTTAATCAAAGCGTTAGTGCGAAGCTTTTAGCTTTTTTATTTTAAAATTTGCTACTACTAATAAATAATCTCAGTATTACAGTTCACAAAAGCAGGAGAAAAAAAGAAGAAGAAGAAAGTTTCAAATTTAGATTTCCGAGAAGAAAAAATAAATTCTCAGGGAAAAAAAAAGGGCTCTAAAATATTGGGAGGGTTTTTATATGGGGAAGAAAAGAAGAGAAAATTGGTGGAGGGATTTAGGTTTGGTGAAGATAAATGATGATTTTATTTTAGAGTAATTTTTTAGAAATTTTGGAGTTTTGGTTCTTACATGGTTGGTGACAGGTCATATGTTGGACTTAATTTTTGGACTTTCCTTTTTGTTTTTTCGAAAATAAATTCTATAAATAGAAATTACATTTCCATTTAGGTAGAAATTCTAACTTTTAACGAAACAATTTATTTTTTATATATTATTTGATAAATTTGTGATAAATGGATTTTTGTTCTTACAACTCATTATTTTAGTAAGTTTCCCATTTATCTTGCCTAATTTAATTTACAACCTTATTTGTTTATAAATTTGAAATTCTTCAATCCCAAACTACTTAACTAAAATTTCAATTTGGAAAGTCTTAACTTTTAAGATTGAAGGAAGACTTTTGATTTTAGTATTTTTTTTTCTGTATTAAAACTATATTTGGATTTAACACCCTAAAAATAAAACTCCATTGAGATAAGAAAAAAAAAAGGGTCTTTTATTTTCTAATGAAATGATAACCATTAAATCCAAATCTCAAATGCCTAATAACTTGATAAGTAGAAGTCTTCATGGTCGGCTCATGGCTTTATTCTTTTAAGAATTTTTATTTAAATTTGATTTGGATCAGTCCCACATTCAAAAAATTATTAAAAAAGTATTTTTATAATAATTAATAATGATTAGTGGAACCTAAATACCTTGTGTGTTTGACAAGCACTAAGGGTCCTTTCAGATTCATTGAATTCTTCATAATTTTTAAATATATTCTACCTTAAAGTCCTGGCACATAGCTTTAGGGGGAGAAATAGAATGGAGAACAGCATTACTGCACTATGGACTCAATTTATTAGTCTTTGGAAAGAGGTACAATTGGTGAAACATTAGCCACATGTTTGTTTGTTTATTTATTTAGGATTTTACTTAAAGATATTTTTTAAAATTAATTAATATATTATTTAAAATAATAATATTATATTAAATATATTAATTTATATTTTTATTTATAATTTTTAATATATTAAATAAATATATTAATATATATAATAATTAAAAAAAATATTCGTTAATAAAATTCATTTATTTATAAGGTTTAAATCCGGTGCATAAAAAGATCCTATTAGGATTTAATAAGAGAGATAAGATAAGATGTGGAGAGGAATGTCTCCCGCGAGTTTCAACCATGACTCTCTATGTTTATGGGAAAAAGTGGAAGAGGCCCCAGCTGCCACTTTATTTTCTTTTTATTTTACATCTTCATTACTTTCATTATTAAAATTCTTGAGTCTCATTATTCCTGCCTACCCTGATTAAATTTGCTCTCTATCATCTTTTAAAAAATAATTCCAAGCTAAACTTAGCTACCTAGATTTCACATCATTTTTTATTAGATATTTGAATTAAATTCACTACTATGTAAAAAAAAAAAAAAAAGGTTTGAAAATGTAGAATTTTAATTAATATGAAAAACAGTAAGATTTTCATAGTCATTAGCTCCAGATAGATTTTGAAACTTCAAATTGGATTATTATATTCTATGATCTTTCCAGGGGGCTTCTGATATTTCACAACAAATAAATGAAGACCAAATCAAGGAAATTGTTGCAGCCAAACCGTTCAAGGAACCTGCTTGTATGCATGACCTGAATTCCCTCCAAAACAGTCTTAGTTCCGAGGAAAATGCCCTTATGCATGAATGGCATAAACAAAGTAACAAAGAAAGATGTTTGTTATGGTTTCCTCAGTGATTTCATGCACAACCAAGTCGGCAAAATAGCTATTTAAGCCCCACTTTTGAACTTTAATTTGGACCACAAATATATCATCAAACCCTTGTGAAGAAAAAGAAAATGGAAATTTCATGACTAGCATTTGATTTTTTTCAACCCGGTAGACTTTCTAAAACTTTGTACCCATGAATAGAACTAGGTTTTTCTGCATTTGATCAAAGAGGAATTGGGAAAAATCTATGAGACGTTTCTGTGTTCCAACATATGACATTGAACCTCATCTGGCACTCTCACAAATTGCATCCTGTTTCTTACTGCAAAGACCTGGTGGCTGGCAGTTTTTGTAAAGATATTAGAGCATGATAACACAGATTCTGATAGAACCAAGGGTAAGAAGCTGGACAATGGTCAATGGGTTTATCGGAACCACCAAACAGTGGCCAGTGGGAAAACACATTTGGATCAAGGTATTGGCGGGCAGAAAGAGCAATGTATAGAGCCAATGCTCCATCTCCACTTGCAATCAATTTGTCTCAATTGGGTAATCCGAGGTAAAAGATAGCTACATCCAATCAAAATCAAGATATGATTCAATTTAGCAGGAAAATGGTTGTGGAGTTAGCTTAAAATTTTTTTTTTTTTGCCTACAACATTTAGTAGGAAAATTGTAAACCTTTGAAGGACCCTGATTTCTATCCTAATAATTCAAGTGCCTCATCGCCACTAAAGGCAATTGAATTTCATTGTTCTGATTTTTTGGCCTTTTTTTTTTTGTTCGTTTTTCAGATTATGCTAGAGATTGTGGGAGTCAAAGACAAAGATCTACCTCACGGACATAAAAGGAAGAGTAAACTCGGTTTCTCAACTTTCCAGACAAAAAATGGTTTGATCTGGTGTCGAATTCTGTACATGCTGATTCCAAACCTATTTAGTCTACGAATCACATTCTCTTTTACTCCTCCAATTCCAGCACCATACATGCTGCACATGGTTCAAACACGTCCATTCTCTAATTCTTGCTTCTCTGTTATCCCTGTAATGTTTCAGCATTTCAAAAAAATTCATACTTTACCGATGAGGCTGGTAATGATGTAAACAGCATGCAGATGAGGTACCTGACTGCACAATTTTTAACCACTTGGAGTTTCTCCAGAACAACAGAGAATTGATTCATTTCTACTATAATTTATGATACAAGCAATACCTATCATGAGCTATATATGTTGAATTCCTGTATTCAATCATCTGCCTATTTTCTAACACATCTCAGGGATTCTGTGAAAGAAGAGGCGAAAAACAATTGCCAGTCCATAAAGGAAGTGATCGGTGTGACCATATCTGGTGAAACGTATGTGCTTGTTTAGTCTGCTGGAGCAGGATGGTTTTTCATGAACTCCCGTTGGCGGTTTCATGTTCAAAAGAAATTTAATGAAGATGGCCAGGCATTTGGGTTTAAAGGAAACCGAAAGGTACGTATCTAAACCACCCTTGGCTTTACTTATCCAGAAGGGCAATGACTTTGCAAATACCCAAGGCTTTATGCAAGAACTATAAAATCTCAGGTTTAAAACCTAAATTTATCTATAAATTCTGGCTCTAGGTGATTGTTTTTCGTGGAAGAAAACTAGGGTATGAGATTGATAACGGCAAGAAGCAGAAAAATGAACAGCATTTCATGACAGCTGTAGAGTTCTCCATGGAAGATCCTTATGGAAAAGCTGTAAGCTTTGCTTAAAAGTTTTGCTTGGTAGGATTGGAAAGAAAATTGAAAAAATAAAAACTTAGAAAAAATAAAAACTTAGAAGAAGAGAAAGTAAAAAGATGAAAAACATATTTTTTCTTTCTTACCAATTGCTGGATAAAAAAGATGAAAAAATAAAAAATATATATAATTTTTTTTTCATCCATTACTTGATAGAGTTGAAAAATGAAATAAAAAAAAATAAAAAAATATATTGTTTTAACATTATACTCATTGTAGGTTAAAATAACTCAGACCACTCTCATTTTTCTTTTTTTTTTTCTCTTTCCAATTTAGAATAATTTATTTTTGTTAATAAATGTGAAAAATAATAATCTTTTTTATTTTCTTTCCTCTCATTTTTTTTTCTTCTACCAAGCACACTCAAAATTCCTTTTATTTTCACTTTTCCACACTCCTCTTTCTATTCTTTCATTTTTTTCACTCTATCATGCACAACATAAAACATAAGAGGTATATAAATATCTTGGGCTGGAACAAGCTTCAATTCTCAACCATATAATTTCCCTTAATTATCACTGAATTTTAATTTTCGCAAACAGATCAATGAAGAATCGCTGGTACTACTGCCCATGATTGTATTAGCTTGTCTACTTTCTGAAAGTTCAAGCAAGGGGGGGCAGCGGTGGTGTTACTACCATTGTAGAGAATTCAAGAGAAATGGATGATGATTTGTAAAACTATTGGGAAAAAGCTCCAATAATGAAGAAGAAAGTGTTTACCAGCTAAGTACGATGGATAAAGGTGAGGGATGTTAATGAGGTTGCTGCAGAAGGTGCTCAAGTACTTCACAAAATGAACCATGAATCTAGTAGTGAGTTTGAGAATGATGGAGAAATGGTGCATATTTTACTCAATGCCGACAGTGCGTAGGTGGGCAGGGTCGGGTTTCTCTGGAGGGGGTAGCTCAGAGTCGGAGTTTGTGACAGTGAAGCTGAAGCCATAAGTGTTGGAAGTAAAAGATTCTCCTTACGGAGGAAGGTGTGGTGGCTGCGGAGGTAGTTGTGGAGGAAGCTGCGGAGGGGGCTGTACGGGTGGTGGCGGTGCTATGTGCAGGTATTGAAGAAACAGCAAAATCACTTTGGATGCTCCTGGTAACTTAACTAGAATGTCTAAAGCAATAGACTAAAGTAGAAAAGATACGGCACCCAAAAACACCAAATCAAGGTCTATGGAAGGTCCAAAATATGCAATTTCAGAAACTTCTGAAGATCCCAAAGCAACATGGGCCAACAAAAAAACATAGAATTAAAACCCCAAGATCAGACAATACCCAGCATCAGCAGCAATTCAATTCTCTCCAAAAGATCAGACAACATTGGAGTATTGAACTTCTAAGAAAGTAGTAAAATATTTTCTTTTTACTACTTTCAGCAGGGTTTAAGGATTCTATAACCTGAAAAAAAGCTTGCCCGATTGGAATAAACTAATCAGGAAATCAACTACTAATTCACAGTCATTACCAAAATCCATTTTCTTATACACATCAAACAATGTCAAAGGTAACATCACCCAAAAAAATAAAACAAATTTAAAAAAGTTCCACAAGACATCGAAAAATTCACCAAAACATATAAAACTCTTCGGTCTGATTCAAAGTACTATATTATAATTTATAAATTAATAAACAAAACAATACTATCAAATTGTTAATTCAAATCACACAGAAGAAGTTTGGGGAGGAGCCTTAGCATTCACTGCAACCTTACCATCCTGATTTAACGGCGCAACACCACCCGCCGCCGTCACCGGTGCCATCGCCTGATATGGCGCCGTCGTGTAATAAACCTGCCTTCCTGCCCCATCATAAGCCACCTGTACATATCCGGACTCAGGAACCCCACCCTTCGTCTGCATAACTGAGATTCCCTCAGGGTAAGCCCCAACCTTTGTGGTTGGCACATTGTAAACCGGCTGCTCTCGGTAAACATCCTGAACCACCCGCTGTACGCCGTAGTAAGGTTGAGCAGCTGGTCCGGTCACCTGTCGTAATGTTGGATGCTGTTGATAAACTCCAGCTGCGGGAGATGGAATTAGGTAAAACGGTTGGTTAGTTCCTGGGGCTACTGCTGCGGCCGCGGGTACTGGATAAGCAGCGGAAGTTAAATGCTGTTCCGGGAAATACGCCGTTGGAATCGGCATTTGCAACGGAGCTGATACTGGAGCTGGTGACGCGGCGAAGTTATCTGACATTTTATAATAATCTTGAGTATTGTAAGCTCTAGTATTTGATTCATCGATTTTTCTTTGTAAAATGCCTTGTTCTTGAGTAGCAGCGATATGCATCCTCTGTAATTCCTGGATCTGCCTCTGGATCTCTGCTGGAGACACCACCGGGTCTGGGATCACGTGCCGCTCCTCCGATCCGCAGTCAGATCCCGCCGTCACATCCTTCGCAACTACCTCCTGAACCACCGCCGCCACCGGGGGAGGAACCGAATCCGGCAACTTCATCTTATCCAAACCGAAGAGGAAATCGGGATTTTCAGCCGGTACCGCCGCAGCTGGAGGCGAAGAGCCATCAAGATTCTGAAGCTGCACCGAATTCAAGGCGTCAACAAACCATTGCCGCTCCGACTTCGGTTCACTCTCGCCAAATCCCGGCGCCACCAACGGTAGATTCAACGGGAACAAAAACAGCCTCAACCTGGCCGGTTTGGCGGAGGCACGATGCAACCGGTCGTATTCCAACATCATGTGCTCGAGATCTTCATCATTCGTAACGGAAATCAAAGCGTCGAGATCTTCACCAGGAAGTTGGTATTTGAGACAAACCTCAGAATCTCCACCGTAAAGAGAAGATAACTTAGCCATGATAGCAGAGAGTTTGATGTTGCGATCAACGGCCAGGATCTTCGTATCTCCACCGACATAAGCGAGCTGGTTATCGTGTGAACGCGGCTGGATTTTCCCCCCATAACTGCACATAAACTTAACCTTATAATTAGTAGTATTATTCATCGATGGCGGCTCGTCCCATGACTGGTTTTCGCAGTCAATTTCTCGAGAACGAGGCGAAGAGTCGCCGGAATCCGGATAAGAAGAGTAGGAGAAGTTTTCCATGGGAGGAATTTTCAGAGGTTTGAGGGGTTAGTCTTACTCTTTAGGGTTCCATTGAAAAGTGAAAAACGGCGGAGAATTGAGATTAGATTATGACTTAAGAGCGACGTGGGCCTGGTGGACCCAACTGGAGCTGGTTGATTGCAAATAAATAATTAAGAAGCGTGACAGCGAATGCTTTCCTCTTTTTATAAAGTAATAATAAATAATTAATTGGTAAATTTGCCAATTATAAGGTTGTCAAAAGCAGGCCTAAATCTGTGGGCGGATGAAATCAACTGCGGAGACACTGCTAACTGCAAAACCTTTTTTTTTTTTCTTCCTCTCGACTGATCCTTCTATTGTTTTGTTGGTGAAAGTTTATGGAGCACCGGAATGACTCGCTTTTGGTCTGCCGCTGCCGTCTGCCAGTGCAGTGAGGTAGTTGCTGGGGCCATCTGATAATAGTTAGATTTTATAATTTATATATTTGTATTATATATTTGTAATTCTTTATATTATAATTACATTTAAAGTATTATATATTTATATATATTAATAATTTATTTTATATAAATTTTAATATATTTATATATTTGTATTATTTTTATGTTATTTTTATATCATATCATATTTTAATTATTATTTTTATATTTATATTATGTAATTGGATTGTATTCAGAATTATCAATAATAGCTATCTAACCGAAGAAAATAAGAAAGTGGAGTGAGGTGAGGTGAGCATTAACAGTTCAAATTTATGGAAATTACCATAGATTAAGGAAGCATTAAGCTTTTTTTAGGTTTTAAAATTTGTAGGGTTAATGGTAGGTAGCACTTTTTCACTTTCTACTTTGTATGTTTCTCAGCTTGGTCGGGTCGATTTCATACATATTTTTGCGGAATGTAAATATTCTGCTTAACAAAGTTAGGCATTTCCCCTTCTTTTTTTTCCCGGTCCATCAACCCCACCTTTCCATTCTTATTTTCTTATCAAATTGGAAGTTTGAATTTCAACTTCCTCCATAGTAACCTAATTTTCAAGCTCTTCATCACTTTGCAATATAATGACCTCAAAATGTTTTGGTGACATATAATTGCAATTTTTTTAATCGATCCCTCGTGCCATCATATCCATTGATTCAGATCCTTTTATATTATTAGAGTGTTACATTTAAGAACATTAAGCAAATTAATCATTTAGTTAGAATTGCAACACACCATGACCATAATGGCATCATGGTGTGTGGTCATCTATTTTGGATTCTTATAAACAATTATGATGATTATATGTGACAAATTAAATGGGGGCAAGCCTAATTAAAGGTACCTTAAACTCTAAAGGGATATTGTTTTGTATTCCATCAGCTAACCTTATCTACCAGCTACCACTCCACCTCCATTACTCACATTTTAAGCCTCTTTAGCTTAAACGTCCCAAAAAAGTCCACGAAAAAAGGGTTTAATTTTTTAATAGAAAAATTAATGTTCACCTTCATTAGTTGCCAATATTATTTTTTTTAATAATATTAATGGCAAGGCCAACTAAGAAGGGTTTGGTTTTTACCATATATTCCCGGCGGCAGGCAATGGCTCCAACAAATACACCTTTATTCCATGTGGAATGTGGATAAATACGTTAATTTAATCAAACACAACTCATGGTTTTTGCTCTTGTTGTGGTTTAAAACCAGTGGCAGTGGGGATCGTTTCGTTGCTCTTCAGAGCCGTTCAAACACACAGAAAAAAAACAAAAAAAAATTCAACTCAACAAATTAATTTGCGTTAACTTTATTAATTTCAGCAGACAATGTGATGGCAGCCTGCGTTTCCCAAACGAATATCCAATTTTCAAATGATCAAAATGAAAGTCTACTTCGATAAAAGTCTGATGCTAAGTATAGTTTGGATCAGACCAAAATTTTAATTAGTGAAGTGGTCAATGACCTTCTGCGTTGGGACCATACATAAAATAACCAAGGTAACGTGGTTGAACAGTGGACATTTGAAGGTTTTTTTTTTTAATCTTTTATTTCGTTCTTTTAAAAAATAAAAAGAATTTTAACATGAAGGAAAAAAAAGAGTGAAAATTATATATTACAGTTGTTTAAAAAAGGTAGAAAAAATATGCACAAAAAATTTAATTTTAAAATACGTATATTCAATCGTATTTTGAAAGAAAAAAAAATACTAATATATCTTATAACATAAGTTTTTATATAAGTTTTTTTTTTTATTATTATTTTTTTGTCAACCCATTCAGAGAATTAGTACTTGATTAACTCTTGAATAGACATGTTCGAAGATCGAGTGATCTGTTCAGTCCGTATTGAATTGTGTCTGGACATGATATTTTATAATTCGAGTCAGTCCGGATAACTGTTTATTTAATAAAAAATATTTTTTATTTGAATTTGTTTATAAAAATATATTAATATTAATATAAAAAATAAAAATAAAAATAATTTTTAAATATTTTAATATTTTTTAAATAGTGATATGAGTTTTAGAATCGGATTTGAATAAAAATAAATAAAAAACATCGGGGTCGTGGCCCGACCCATGGGCAAATCTACTCATGACACCAGCTCAATAATTTATTTTTAAAAGTAATATAAATAAATAAAGATATATGATAATTTTGTATAAAGTTTAAATGTGACTGATGATGAAGCCCAAGCCCAAAGACTACAAGAATCCCATTCCCAAGTCCTCAAACCAAGCGAGAGGCCGAACCAAATCTGCAACTGCAAAAACCCATTTCCACTATCCCACCCCACGTGTCTGTTGAAGCCGGCACGGCGCCGTTTATTCTCATGATTTCTTCTTCTTGTAACGTCTCCCTGGACCAGCACTGAAGTGAAATCCCAAGTGGTTCGACTTCGATCTGTTGTTTATTGAAGTCAAAAAAATCATGGTGAAAGCTGTGGTCGGAGAGGAAACCCAACTTCAGCTAGCCGAGGATCGTCTCTCCCAATCTTCAATTCCCGCCCAGGTCCAATCCATTTTCTTATGAAATAAAATTACAGATAAAGATAAATTCTGAATTTAATAGTAATTCCTTTTTTGCCCGTTTAAGCGCAGGTTGGTCTGGTGATAGGGACACTCAGCTCCACTTTGGACCGAGGCTTCGTGTTCGATTTAGTACCCACTCCTCAAAACGATGCCGGACAACCAGCTTGTTCGGTTTTGGAGCCAGCTAAAGACAACAGGAAAAAGGGATCCAAACCCAAATCTCAGACATCTGATTCTTCCTCTTCTTTGGTCATTGACATGGATTGGGTCGCTGAACATGCTCGCCAAGTGCGTTTCTTTTTACTTACTTTGAATTATTGAATGAATGTGATTTTTTCCCCTTACTTAGATCATGTAAATTTTGTTGAATCAAGGTGTCAAGAATGATGGTGGGTGGAATCAAAGTAGTGGGTATTTATGTGTGGGCTAGTGAGGCCGCATTCAAGAATTCTACCATGGTGCTTTGCCAGGTATTTTACTTTATCTTTGCTTCATTTTGGTTAAAAGTTTGGCATGTTTTCGTTTATGAAAATTTTATTAAAGTTTTGTTTTCACCAATTTATAATCTGAAATAAATGTAATGATTTTTTTGCAGACTGTGAAAGGAGTTGCTGAAGCAGCATCCCTTTTGGAGAATGACCTTGATGAAAGATTGCTTATTCACATATGTTATAGTCCAAGGAGGTATTTTATCAGATTTAGATCCATAATCAGTATTTGTTATAGATGGTTCGCGTTCCTCATTTCAAATTTGACCTGAAAATTACACTTTTTTTTTTTGTAGATGGACATGTCGAAATTGTACGCTATCCTCAAATATCACATCAAGCAACTTACGGCCTTGTGATTTCAAAATGGGAAGGGTCTTAGCTTCCCTTCAAACTTTTAAGTGCTTGTACAACTTTGATCTTAGGTAACCTGCATTATCTATTCCTCTACTTTATCTTAATCAAAGTTCTTTACCATCGCAGAGCTCTATTGTTTGGCTTGAGAATACCGGTTGAACTTGCCCTTGGGTCCATGTGGAGTTCACTCCACTTCCCTTAGCATCTATTTTTTCAGCTTCATCATAGCTTTTTTATGGTCCTTTTGGCTAAAGCATTAGGCTTCCATATAACAAGGCTTAAATTGCAACTTAGTTTCTCTTTCACATTGTTGGTTCTCTCGATAGATATGTTGACATTTTTCAGCTGACTAATTTTAGCATCAAAAGAATGTATTTAGTCATTTCTGATTAGCGAAGATATGTTTCCCAGACTGCCAATATATCAAGAGAAAACATCAAAATCTCAGACGCTTAGTGATGTTCTCCATAATGGAATTTCAATTTATGCTAAAGAGCTGCGAGTTGCAAAAGCCATGATCGATGGAAACCTGGTGAGAATCACTCTAATCAACCTTTGCATCCAGAGCATCTTATGTACTAATCTTCTATAATAATGGAATAATATCCTTACATTTTCAAATAAATTCTTCACCTTTTTACTAATAATTTGTTCTGATTCTATTTTTATGTTTAGGTTGTTAACGATGAAACATGCACAACTGATGGTTTGCATGAAGTTGAGTTGCTTCTACCATTCATGAAGGATATGTACATTGAAGGTGTTCTTGCCTTTTCAATTTTGAACTTGATTATGTTTTCATGTTTGTTAAACTGTTATTTCTAACATTTAATAATTTGTTTATATTTTGTGAAGTATACAGCCAGAAAGATGTTATAGGTGTTGTTAATTTTACTGGCTCTGTATGTTCCTTTTCATTCTTGAATTCCAAGGAACCAATTTCACAAGCTGTTGCTGATATAAAGGTACCCTATTGCTTCTAATTTGGACTTTATTTCTTGATTTAGATGATAACTTGGTCTTGTTTTGATATTTGAAGTGTTGGAATGCAAATGCTTGTCCTAAGAAATAAATGGGATTAGATGTTGCATCTCTATGTAAGATGAATATAAACAATGACCGAGTTAAGTATGTTTCAAATGTTTATCCAAATGGATTTGAGTGGAATAGAAAATTTGGAATTCAATATATTCAATTATCTGATTTTAGTTGAGTTAGGCCTGTTGACAAGTTCAGTACAAATATGTGCACTGAGATTCTAACATTCTCTTGCACATCAACAGACACATATTGCCCCTAAAACTTTGGTCTGAAGAGTCTCTTTGAGCCTTATGTCACCTTTGGTTTAAATTAGAGTTATCATGCCTCTAAGTTTTAAATTAAGTTTATGTGTGCACTTATATGGTGCAACTTTTTTCATGTAGCGTATTAATTTATCTTATTTGACATGTCATAGTTCATTTGGTATGCTTTAAATAAGCAGATAGCATATTTTTTGTCTTCATTGAGGTGCAGTTTCTCTTCATTTATATGAGTCATGACTACCCAATTTCTCAAAGACCACCTTGTTGTAATTCTTCAACATTTCAATTAGAACTTCCTTGAAATGCTAATGTTCAAAGGCTATTTGTATGTTCTCAATCCAAGAAAAATGTACGGTCTTATTCTCTTGAGTGACATGGGTTTGATATTCTTGTCTTGTGCAATTGTATATGGCTGTGATCAGGATGATATCATCAGGAGTTTGCAAAGCAGGCTGGATATCATTTGTGACGAAGCAGATGAAGATCAAGGGCCAACCGACGATGGAATTAGGGAAGCAAGCAATGAGTCATCATCTGAAAAGCGAGTTTCCCAACTTGTTTTACACTCCTTGAGGTGCATTAGCTGTGTTGTTGATAAGTCTTTATTTTATCAAAAAGAACCTAACTTAGAATGTTTATTTTCTGTCTCAGTCAATCAATTGCTAATTTTCTCTTTCCTCTATCAATCCGTTTGAGGAATGATGCTTCTGTTGTTTAGATCTTTGCTATAGGCTTCCTTCCACTGAATTACTGTGCATTGTTATCATCATGGCTTCATGCTACTAAATTTGAGATTTAAGATTTGACTATGTTGTGGCTGCATTATTGATTACTTAAGCAGAAATGTAAGGTATTTACCACCTTCGTACACAAGCGACTTCCAAAATTGCATATGCTTTTATGTATTCATGCTTAAATCATTATATTCAATTCCTTTATACATGTTTTCTTTCCTCCATTCCAAGCTTGCACCTCATAGATGACCTGTTAATTCAGTCTTCTTTTACTGATTAATAAAGTTGGAAGAATGAAAGTTGATATTTTCCCCTTATTTTTTGCAATATTGATGATATCTGCTGCATGCTAAACAATTCGAAACAGGAAAAATTGCAATCTTTCATTACCTCGGAGGGTCTTTGTTCCGTGGTTGGCAGGTACATTTATCAGTGACTATCTACAACAATCAGAGACACTTGAGGTTCTTCTTCTTCTTCTTTGTTTAATTGTGGGATAACATATATTCCTGCGTGTAAGCAAAACTTTTATTTGATAAGAGATCGTTCTAATTTAGTGCTTGCATGCTCTGGTAGGTTCTAAAAGATCATTGTGTTGAGTTGATGTCCATGGAAGCTCCAAATGATGCCTCAACAATCTTGGAACCTGAAGAAGAAGCCCTTAGAGTGGTCAGTAAATCTTTTTGGGATGTAGTCCTCCCCTACTGTTCCACACCTAGCTCTTCCCAAGAAAAGAGTAGAGAAATTACCAGCACAGAAAATAGCCAGAAAACTA
Source organism: Fremontodendron californicum (assembly GCA_030761205.1). Taxonomy (NCBI): domain Eukaryota; kingdom Viridiplantae; phylum Streptophyta; class Magnoliopsida; order Malvales; family Malvaceae; genus Fremontodendron; species Fremontodendron californicum. The sequence continues at coordinate 18,524,142 of JAULJL010000026.1, forward strand.
TTAAGTCACCTAATTTCAACTTCATAACTGCTGTTATCATCCTGCTTCTCTCAGCTTTAGTAGGTTACATTCTTGTCAGGAAATCATAGGGCACCCAGTAAACATTTGGTGGTAATATGAAGGTATTATTCTGAGAAATCAATCACATATACTTGTAGTGTTATAATTAAGTTTGATTACTTCAAATTGTTATAAAAATAAAAAAAAAATGTAAAATGGAAATTTTGTTCTCACAACTCATTTCTGTCCCAGTGGAGTCGTTTTGAAAGAAATGGCAATTGTTTTTGGATGGGAAGATGTTCATTTGAGTTTTCCTTCTTTGCCCTAATAAAAAAAATGTTACTCTTCAGTTGAATGATGCCCTATTTAAGCCGTTTTGCATTTAGTTTAAGGGGTTGGTGTTACAGTTCAATTACAAATTTTGCCCTAAAGGATTAGACACGAATATGATATATTTAATAGACATAAAAAACAGTTTATTAAACATGATACAACATGATTAATAATGTCACATTTAATGCATGTATTATATTTGTGTCTAAGATTTTGACACATTTAATAATGTCTTGTGTATTCAAAAAAATAATGTCTTGTGTTTATATTTATATGATTTTTTACGGAAAAAAGTCAGATATGTATGTACAAATTATATTAGGTCTAAACATAAGCGTACGTTAAATTTGATAAGTAAATATTTATTAATCCTGTAGAAAGAATAGAGACATGTTTTCAGTCAATTATTTTGCAATAGAAACAGACTTCTATTTGTCAAATTGCCTTTAAAATTAAAAAAAGAAAAGATTAAAGAATACAAATTTGATAAACAGATTAAAGAATCCTTGGGAGTTAAACGGTGGGTTTATTGTTTCAAAAGTCACCGAGTCCAGTTAGTTGGAAACTTCCTCTCTTAACACATTCTCTTTTGCAGAATATCTTGGCGAGCAAAGCGGTGAATCAGCTCCCATTAGGCTGCAATATGTTGAAAACAGTAAGTGAGCATTTCAGATTAAGCATACGAGGTTGTCTGAATATTGTCTCTGAATTTGCAAACAAAATGCTTAATTAATTACCTTTTATCCACAATGACTACCGAACGAAGCTCACAATTGCCAAAGCTGAAAAACACCGATCAAATCAGACATTCAGTCAGAATTTAGAAACTTTGAAACATTTGAAAGCAAAGAATATAAATTAATTCAAGTTTTGACTAAAGGAAAGGAAGAAGATATATGGACAATTAATATATATATTTAAGGCTCACTCACCGTTTGCATAAATCTGATCTAACTGTTGGATGACAGTCATTTCCAAGAACATATAGTATATGTTGAAGGATTATGCCATGGCTCACAATAACAATCTCTTGCTCTGGTCTTGTCCACAGCCTGAAATATATATGGAATAAATTGATAGAAAGTAGAATTAGTAAAGTAGTAATAAACTACAACTTTTTGTTTTCCCCAGAAACGATTACAACCCAACCCAAGATTTATTTATTTCTGAAGAAAATTGTTACCATTTCATAAACAAGACCATCCTTGCAGCAATTTCCTCTTCAGGCTCTCGAACGTCCGGATTCCACATACTGTCATCTTCGCCATCCATCTGATGAACAGATATCAAAATATAAAAAAGGTATACATAAAATTTCTAAACTGATTTTCATGCAAAACTAGCTAAAAACCTTGTAACTTATAATATACTCAAATAATACTGATTTGTTGAAGATATATACTTAATTCCTGTTTAAAGATAGATTAATAATGGCTAAAGTCACTTGCCATTGAAAAATCAATAGAAGGGAAAAGAGCCTGACACTCGCTAACCCTTCTCCTCATATCACAAGGACGAACCCCCTGCAGTGAAGGGAATAATAAATTAATGCATTTTCAATATAAAAAAGTCCAAACATATGGTTGGTGTGGGTTTCAGGTAATAAAATGTTAATTTAAGAAAGCCTAAACATGATAGATTTAAGCCATACCAGGCGGTCTCGACAAAGCTCAACTGCCATGATTTGGGGGCAATTGAGAGCTGATATTTCAGAAAAATTATCATTCGCTCCATCTGCGTGGCTTTCACTACCAAAAACTCCAATAGCAGTTTGCATGGTCCTGCAGTGATCATTACACCATCAACAATCGTTATTAGCAACGTTAAAGTATATTTGAAAAATGCAAATAATATTTCTTTGATTTCTTTTTCACAGACTTAAATCCAAATATTTCATTGAGCTTGGGATATGGAATATATATATATATATATATATATATGACAAGTGACAAGAACTTATCTCATGGCAAATAATAGCCCTTAACAAGGAGTTTGAAATTCAGGAAAATTGAGTTTTATACCTGTACAAAGGGGAAGTGACGACTAACTCAATCTTCTTAAGAATCCCACTAGCATGAACATCCTTGCGAAGTTTACAAACCTGAAAAAAAAGTGGAAAGATTTAAACATGATTATATCAATATTAATTTGTAGATCAGATTCAGAATTCATTCAGGTTTTGACGATCGATAACAAGCCATTCATTATTAAATTACCTGCTGCAATCCCAGTGGGGAGAGTTGTGCATCAAATAGGTGAGGAGACAACAGTGCTTCTCGATTCTTGTCTCCTTCTACATTATGCATAGCTTGTCCATGCCTTACCTGAAAACGATGAAGATCTATGGTTTAACAAAAGCCTTTCACTGAGCAAATTTTAATGCATGCATGTAATATATGTACTATACCATGCATCCAAGGCTTTTAATTTTAATATCAAAAGAATTGGTATTGTTATATATATGTATATACAATACATACCAAGTGAATAATTTTGCAACGCTGCCATGGGTATGGAAATTGAGCTGCTGTGGTATTCATCTTCTGCAGACGGAAACTAAATTTAAGTAATAGAAAATGCTTGTAATTACAAAAAGATGGGAAATAATGGAGCAGAAAAAGAATGGGCTATTGGTAAATGACACAAATGGCTGGCTAGAAATGAGAAATTGTAATGCAAAGTGATTGTAAAACGCTGCAGACTACATACTTATATATATATAGAGAGAGAGTTTGAGATCAGTATTTTCTAGGTTGGTGTTGTGCGGAAGCGAATTGATATTACTAAAACCGATTTAAACACACTGAAAAAACACCGATATTTTACGTGGTTCGGCAACTGTGCCTACGTCCACGGGAGGAGGAGCTTGAAGCTTTGTATTAATGGAGTTTAGAGTACAAACATATACCGAATTCAAGGTGCTACACAAGCACTGAACTCACAACTCAACACAATACCGAATTACTCTATAAACACAGAGTATTTGCTTCAACAATTTAGCTCTAACACATACTCAACTCTACTCTACTCTCTCATCTCTACATGGCTATTTATAGCCATAATATCAAGGTGTGAACATGCATCAAGTGGCAGCCACCATAGCCTACCATAGCCACCATCCACCACCTATCTTGGTGTGAACACATGCAAGTGGTAGCCACCATAGCCACCATCCATTTGCAAGTGGTAGCTTCCATTATTGGTGGTGCAAGTGGTGCAAGTGGTAGCTCCATTATTGGTGCTAAGCCACCTATGGTGAATGAGCCATATTCAAGCTATATTCAAGCCATATTCTAAGCCATATTCTAACAATCTCCACCTTGGCGAGAATCCACAGAGAGAATTCACAGATCAGAGCTTCCTCTTTTCTCCTTCAAATGTACACACCATTACTCACATATCAGGGCACCTTCTGCATTGGCATGATTCATCAATGCACTGAGCCTGAGTCAATTTTTCTGTCTACTTCCCAGGAATTTTCTTAGCTTCTCCAAGATCATCTCGAACTCTGAGCTCAGTTGAGCCTTCAGCCTGTCGATCTCCACCTTGCCTTTTTCAGCAGATAGACAAATGATCCATCTTGAAATTTCCGGAAATAAACACAGTGATCAAATTGACTGTGTGTGTACTTTTCATCCTGTCATGAAACAGTCCAACCGTTTGTTCAGCTGTCACGGGATTGTTTCAGAGCATACAGTGATCAGTTCAGCTTGCTTTTGTAATCTCTGCGACCGGGGACTCCAGAACCATCTGGTTGAGTCATACAAATTTCCTCCTCTACGGAACCATGGAGGAATGCAGTTTTTACATCAAGTTGAACTATCTCTAGGTTATACAGTGCTACTAAAGCCAATAAGATCTGAATAGATGCATGCTTAACAACAGGTGAAAATACCTCATTGTAGTCTATTCCTTCTTTTTGAGCCTAACCTTTGGCTACCAATCTGGCTTTGTATCTGATGCTGTCTTTGCCTGTAGCACTCTCCTTTTTTGGCAAAGACCCATTTGCACTCAATTGATATCTTGAGTGTTGGAAGTGGAACTAACTTCCAAGTCTGATCGCCTCCTTCCACTGGGCATGCACAAGGCTGTTTACAGCTTCTTTGTAATTGATCAGAACATCATCATCAATTACTGGAAGGGCGTATGTCACCACGTCTGTGTATCGAGCAGGTTTCCGAATATGTCTATTCGGTCTACTGGTGACAACTGATTCAAGTTGCTGAAAGATTTCCGGTGATGACTCCTCCACTTCAATTAAGGTGTCATCAGATTCTGATTCAAACTCCACCTGCTTTAGAGAATCTTGGTTCACATTCTCTGGAGTTGACAATTTCAGCATTACAGATTCGTCAAAGGCAACATCTCGGCTTACGATGACTTTCTTTGACTCAAGGTACCACAATCGGACTGCTTTTACTCCTTCACTAAAGCCCAAAGAAGACAGCTTTCTTGGCTCTAGGATCCAGTTTTGCATCCGTTACTACGAAGCCGATCATATTCATTGGCAGAATATCCGGACTACACCTCTATGGGAGTCTTCCCATCAGTGGAGGTTAGTCTGTTGATAATGTGGGAGGCGAACAATAAAGCCTCCGCCCAAAATGCTTTGCTCAAGCTTGACTGGGATAACATGCAGCGAACTTTATCAACCAAAGTTCGGTTCGTCCTTTCTGCAACTCCATTCTGCTGGGGAGTGCTAGGAACAGTGAAGTGTCGATTTATCCCATCATTCTGTGAGAGGCTGCTGCTCTGCCTGTCACGGTTTCTCTGTCAAGGAGATACAGATTTCCCTTCATATAACCCTTCATTTCTAAGAATGCTCCACGTACAACTCTCAGGACTCCATTCTGAATGGTCACCTTGTAACCATTTGAGTCTAAGACCCCCAGTGATATGAGGTTCTTCTTGAGATCAGGGACATACCTTACGTCTGTAAGTTGTCTGATTGTACCGTCATGCATTTTCAGTCGGATCGTTCCGATGCCTCTAGTGTGACAAGTATTGTCATTGCCCATATGGACAATCCCTCCATCAAACTCTTTGAAGTTTGAGAACCACATCCGGTTCGGACACATATGGTAGGAACATCCGGAATCCAGAATCCATTTATCTGAAGAGTGTGTTGTTGTGGAAATCGTAAATGCAGAGTCTTCCTCTCCCTCAGATTCTTGAGCTACACTCACAATCGACCTCTCCATGTTGGGACAGTTATTCCTCCAGTGCCCTTTCTCATGGCAAAAGGCACACTCGTCCCTCGAGAGTCGTGTTCTCGATGATCCCCTCCTTGAGCGGGATTTCAATCGACCTTTCTGTCTGGACAGTCTTTCTTCCAGTGTCCAACACTGGGCACACTCGTCCCTTGCAGATTGTCGATGATACTTTTCTTAGACGTGATCTTCATTCATCTATTGGTCCTTCGCGGATTAACAGGATTCTTCTCCTGGATAGGATATCCTCCGCCTACTGGACGGGATCTGGACATGATCTTCACCGTCTACTGGACTGGACTGGACAGGATCTTCACCTCCTACTGGACGGGATCTCCACCGTCTACTGGTCTGGACGGGGTCTTCACCTCCTACTGGACGGGATCTCCACTGTCTACTGGTCCTTCGCGGACTCACAGGTCCAGTACTTCGCACTGCTGGTTGTTTCATGTGTCTCTAATGATTCTGCCATGGTAATAAAACAAAATTACCAACAAAGTGTTTTTCCGGTACCTGTATGGAAAAACGGATGCCGCGGTTGAGTCCGGAATAGTCGAAATAGCCAGGAACGGGTCCAACTGTGTAAATTTTGGACACACGGTGAATATTTTGCGAATATTCTGCTACAAGTGGCTCGAAATGGACTCGGTTTAGCTCAACCGGCTCGGAAAAGTCTCGGAATAGTGTTCTGAAACGGCTCAAAAATTAGCCCGAAAAAGTTGGTCGGACCTGCGGCGGCGCGTGCGGCGGCGGACGGCGGCGCGTGCGGCGGCGCGTGGAGCTGTTTGGTGGCCGGCGCGTGGGGCGCGTGGGCTTCACGCGTCTTCAACCTCTGGAGGCGCGTGTGGCGCGTGCTGCGCGTGGGTGTCACGCGTCTGCAACCCCTGGTGGCGCGTGCGGCGCGTGGGCGCGTGGGGCGCGTGGGCACTTCTTCTGGTGGCGCGTGCGGGCGCGTGTGGCCTCCTCTGGTGCTCCGGTTGATTCTGCTGCACTCCTCTCGACGACCTCTTCAACCTGGTATTTTCAAAACACAAATTGGAGCACTTTTGAAAAACGGACAGAATCGAACAAACTCGGTTTTACGTAAAAATTGGCTCTGATACCAATTTGTTGTGCGGAAGCGAATTGATATTACTAAAACCGATTTAAACACACTGAAAAAACACCGATATTTTACGTGGTTCGGCAACTGTGCCTACGTCCACAGGAGGAGGAGCTTGAAGCTTTGTATTAATGGAGTTTAGAGTACAAACATATACCGAATTCAAGGTGCTACACAAGCACTGAACTCACAACTCAACACAATACCGAATTACTCTATAAACACAGAGTATTTGCTTCAACAATTTAGCTCTAACACATACTCAACTCTACTCTACTCTCTCATCTCTACATGGCTATTTATAGCCATAATATCAAGGTGTGAACATGCATCAAGTGGCAGCCACCATAGCCTACCATAGCCACCATCCACCACCTATCTTGGTGTGAACACATGCAAGTGGTAGCCACCATAGCCACCATCCATTTGCAAGTGGTAGCTTCCATTATTGGTGGTGCAAGTGGTGCAAGTGGTAGCTCCATTATTGGTGCTAAGCCACCTATGGTGAATGAGCCATATTCAAGCTATATTCAAGCCATATTCTAAGCCATATTCTAACAGTTGGTTCATATCTCTACTTGACTCTTAATTGAATATATAATTATGACAGAATCAAGCATATTCGCGGCAGTAAAGAAGAAGGAAAAAGGATGGAATTTAGGAAGGAAATGTCAATGCATGGAAGGGACTTTGAAAAATACGATTTTGACTTATAACATTTCCCAACAACTTTCAAATCGGATCTGATATATATACTATAATTTCCCTTAATACTAACTAATTATATTGAAACAAATATATAATACCATTCAAATGGTTAAACATTTCGTAGAAAACCCACAGAGAATGAATATAATTTACATGCAACTGCAAGTCTTAGCATTGCTTACCAGAAAACTGAGGAAAATTAAGAAATCAAAGGGAAGATTTGGGACCGAAAAAAGGCTGTGGAAATTTTGATGAACTTGGTATAATAATTAATTAACGCCATGGGCGGGATGGAGGGCTTAAATATATAGCTCGAAACATGAAAGAAATGTAATATTGTTGGGTTGGGGGGTTTACTTTGATTCTTCGTAAAGTATAATATTCAATCCATGCAACGTAAATCAGGGGATTATTTGGTTTCCTTTTTCAAAGTAATGTGTGTGAAGCAACTATACTTTTTCACTTTCCTTTCTTTCTTTCCTTCTTTGATTCATAGCTTTTTCTTTTGAAAACGCGATTGCAATTTACACGGTGAAAGCCAAATCCCAGTCTGCTCTCTATTACAACTTAGGAAGCAGTCAAACACTATTCATAATTTAATAGTTTATATATTTTATGAGGAATTCTCTAGCTATTTCCTTTTCCTTTGATTTAATTATAGTATTCAAAACATGTTCCATTGAGGCCCATATAAGAGTTTTACTTTGGTCCTCTTCTATTATTAATTAGATTTATTGAAGCTGAATATATATATATATATATATATATATATATATATATATAGCGTTGTTAAGTATACAATTTACTCGGAAATGATAATAGACATACAGAAAGAACATAATAAATACGGATTTTTACATATCATGTTAAGCATTTAATTTAAAATTAATTGACAAAAAATGTAACGACTCAACTATATTATCAGATCATAAAAAATTTAAAATTTAACAAAGGTGAAATAACGTTAACAAGTGGCTAATTTTGTTTTTCATATATAAAAATCTTGGACAAGGTATAAAGACGTTAATAAGCTAATTGCATATTATTACATACATAAATGTATAGAATGAGTTAAGATTTAATAAATTATATGTCTATATTTCAAGTGGATTTAAATAAGGTTTTTTTTTTATATAACTAAAGTGGTATTAACAAATAAGAGTTGTTGAGATTATTATTTATGGAAGAAAAAATCGTAATATATTTAATGTACTGACTTATACTATATATTGAATTTGAATGACTAACTAGTACATTAAATAAAATAACGTTTTCTTAAAATAATCACCTGACCCTAATTTTATGGGTAGGTAGGATGTTTATCAAGATTCAAGACCTATATATTTTCATGTAATTGTTTTATGCTCATATATATAATTTTATTAACGAATATTTTCATAGTAATTTTTAAAGTTATTATATATAATAATATTTACATTCAGTTCATTAAAAATTATAAATAAAATTATCAATTAATAAATAATATATTAATTAATTTTAACGTAATTTAAAGCCGTTCCTTAGTAAAAACTTATATATATATATATATATATATATTTATCTGGATGTATATATAGAGGCAATCATGAAAAATATGAAATTCTTAATTAAGCAATTGAACAAGGAATAATGTATGAATAATGACAAAAGAGCTTTTTAGTTAAAAGTAGAGGTGGCAAAATGAACCCGAACCCGAAAACCCGCTCAGGAAAACCCGAACCCGAACCCGCCCAAACTCGATTTGACCAAAAAGTCAAAAACCCGAACCCGAAAAAGCCCGAACCCGAATGGGCCCGAACCCGAATGGACCCGAACCCGAATGGACCCGAACCCAAATGGGCCCGAACCCGAATGGACCCGAACCCGAATGGACCCGAACCCGAATGGGCCCGAACCCGAATGAGCCCGAACCCGAATGAGCCCGAACCCGAATGGACCCGAACCCGAGACCGGCCCGAACCCGAACCCGAATTTAATACTAAAAATAAAAATAAACAAATTGCAATTATTTTTTTTTTACAAAGCAATAACTTTAATTATTAATTTTATTCTAATTTTTTTTAATAATTTAATTAAAATTTAAAATTTAATATATTATATATATATATGATGAAATAATAATTTTATCAAAAAGTAAATTATATTTTGTACTTATAAGTTATAACTTTAACGTCTCATATCATGATGAATTTACAATCTAAATATTTTAAATTCTTGAAAATTTTAAAGATGTGAAAAAAAAATTGACAATAATTCAATTAATCTATAAGGGTAAAAAAATTGACAATAATTCAATTATTTTGGCCTTTTGGGTTATACTTAGACCTGCTCACGGGCCGGGCCTGGGCAGGATATTTTGTGTTCCGGGCCGGCCCGGAACAGTAATTTTTATTATAATATTATTTTATTTAATTTTAATTATAAAAAAATAAAAAAATTATTTTTTTATTCCAATGAACAGTGTTTCGGGCCTAAACGGGCGGGCCGGGCCGACCCAGGGCCAGGCCTGGGCAGAGAAAATAAAAAAAAACTGGGCCGCGGCCCGGCCCATAAGCAGCTCTAGTTATACTTATGCGGTTAGGTTAGGGTGGGTTTAATTGGATTATGGCTTTCATGTGATTTTATTTTAGCGGGTGGATTTAATGGGGTTTTGGGTTTTATGGCCTTTTGGTTTTGGGTATATTTATTATATATTAATAAATAATCATATTAATTATATATTTATTACGTATAATTTAAATATAAATTATATTTTTTAGTACTACTTTATAATTTATACTTTATACTGATGAAAAAAATATAAGTACTCGATATATATATATATATATATATCTTGACTATAAGCATAAATTTTTTGCATTTTATAAGTATATAAACGAATAGATGAAGGCCAGGATTTATTTTTAAAAGTTTTTTATTTTATAGTGAATATAAATTATAATGTATTTATATTTTGAAATTCGAGCTCATCAAATCAATTATTTTAAATATCAATATATTAATTTATAATATATCATATTTTTTATAATAAATTATTTCAAAATTTGATTTTATATAACAAATTAATTTCTTATTCTTTTGGTGCTAACAAATATTAATTTTAAAAAATAAATATAATTAAAAATATCATATAATAGCAAAAGTATAAAAATAAAAATAATAATAATAATAATAATAAATTAATAATTTGTTTTTAGATATAAATATTTAAATTACGTAAAAATGATTACATCTAATATAAAATAAAATAATGTAAAACATACCCGTACCCAGATCGAACCCGAACCCAGACCGAACCCGAATGGGCCCGAACCCGAATGGGCCCGAACCCGAATGAGCCCGAACCCGAATGAGCCCGAACCCGAATGAGCCCGAACCCGAATGGACCCGAACCCGAATGAGCCCGAACCCGGATGGACCCGAACCCGAATGAGTCCGAACCCGGATGGACCCGAACCCGAATGAGCCCGAACCCGAATAAATCCGAACCCGAATGAACCCGACCCGAACCCGCCCAATTAGCACCTCTAGTTAAAAGGAATTTGGGTGTTCAAAGTTCAAACCCTTATAATTACTCGCTTTTTAGCTTTCGGTAAAGCATGCGTACACACACATATGTTAACAATAATAATGACTAAGTCAGTGGGTCCAAATCAAAGCATTCAATTATTGTTTATATTTAAAGTTTAGTATTTTTGTTTAGCATAGGTTAGGAAAATACATTGTATTTTCCAGTTGGGTAAACAAAATGAAAGCCCAAAGGAAAAAATCCCTGTCCCTTGCAGTCGGGGCTACAACGACCTAGTAAAGCCGCCTTAATTATAGCACTGCTCTGCCTCGCCCCCCGCCCCGCTCCGTCGTGGATGTTGAAATTTCAATACCACTACCACCTCCATGGATGTCGATTACATCCATAACCGCCCCGCCCCGCTCCGCCCCATTTGATATTTATTATTTTTTTTTTCAAATAATAAAGCATTATAAAATTTTTTTAATATAAATTCAATATAAACATGTTTCTAATCTAGGAAGAGAAAAAAATAAAGTATTAGGTTTAAGTTAAAAAAAATAAAATAAAAATAATAAGTTTAATTATATTATTTTATTATTCTTTTAAAAGTTAAATATTTAAGGGTAAAATTGTAATTTTAGTATTCGGGGCGGGGCGGTGCGGAGCAGGCAATTACCACAACTGCTCCATCCCCGCCTTTCAAACAAAAAAAACCGCACCGTCCCGCTCCGCCTCCATTGTTCAAAAAAAAAAAAAAACCTCTCCATTCGGATCGGATCGGTTCGAAATCCATCGGTCGGATCGGGTATTGCCATCCCTAGCCTTAACAGCTTCACGAATCAATTGTTAATCTTACTAATATTGAACAATATACGAAAAAAATAATTAAAAATATGATATGGATACGATATAATATAAAAAAAATAATATGAATACGATACGAATATACGAAATTTTCAAAATCTATATAATATGAATTATTATCGTATCAAAAATTTATATAAATATAAAATACTTTAAATACGATTATAACACGACAAAATATACAAACAATATACGGATACACAAATTATTAGGTCTATCAATAGTAGTAGTAGATTGCGAGAAAAAGAAAAAGCCTTTAAATAATAAAAAAAAAACATGTAATTACCTAAAAATGTACTCTGTACATAGTTCATCATAATTCATGATTAATAATTGAAAAAGATTCATTTTTTTTAGGATAAAAAGGGTATAAAATACAATGGGATTTCAAATACTCACATGTAAAAACCATTAAAAAAGAGATGGAAATATTTGCATGTTTTTGAAAGATGTTAACTAAAGCAGGATTAATAATATTTTATTAATAGTAAAGAAATAAATTACTTGACACAATGAATCTATATTATATTTACAAATTTTGATTGAGTTTTGTTTTATGAGTCAAGCGACATCAATTTGATCGAAAAAATTATTGAAAGATTAAAAAGTAAAAATAAAAACATTTATATTTTTAGAGTTCGATTAATTGATGTTTATAGACATGATTATTTATTTACTATTTTAAGAATTTTTTCTTGCATTATTTTTATAGAATTCAAAAAAATAATAATTCATTAATTATACTTTTCTTTTCTTAAATATCACCTTAACTAGTGTCATGAATTAGTTTTAGATAGATTTTTTTATAGCATTTCTCAAATGTTGTTAAAAATAGCAAAGGTAACACTTTAACAACATTTTATATATTGCTATTATATATTATAATGGCCAATAATTACAGCATTTTTAAAAAAATTAGAAGCATTGGACATGTGCTGTTATAAATCTTATCATCTAAAAATACTTTTGGTAGCACTTATAATTGCTATTATTGAGATCTTTTGCGGAAAAAAAAAATGCATGCAAAAGGTCATGAAAAACTGTTATAAAGTAAAAATAGTAGCATTTTGGTAAGTGTTATTATACATATGTAAAAATGCTACTAAAAACATAAGACTGCGACCACATATACAGCACATGAATAAATGCTGTCTTATCTTATCTTACAGTAACAATTTTTTTAGTTTTTGCACTTCAAAATGCTGTTATATGTCAAATTTGACGTAGTGTCACTAAGTGTTAGTTAACATTTCTTATATTTTTAAGGGTATTTAAGTGCTTTGTTTTTTATTAATAGCAAAAACAAAATTTAAATTTAAATATTTAAAACTTATTGTGCCTATTTTTTATTTTTAAATAATTATATGTTAATTTCTCATTTTTTTAATGTTTATATTACCAAAAAGATGCTTGGTTTTATTGCTCAACTTTATGAATTGGGTTTTGATCCAAAGTACAATTGGGCCAAAATGAATAACTTTCATGGTGGTGCTGCAAACTGTAGAATGGTAGTAAATAGGAAGAAAGTTTAATTCCTGATCCACTAATTATGGGCCAAAACTAGGCTACCCTTTTCCCAAAAACTGTTTTTTGGGCCCTTTAATCTACTCATGAATTAGGGCCTTCACTCTAAAATAAAACCCAAGCTATTTTGAGGCTGTTAATCCACCAGATAGACTTGGATAGTTGGATTTAAAAACGTTTATGGGTTGGGTCAGGTTGGATTTATATAATTTTATTTTGTTTGTTCAAACTCAATCTAAGTTAAGTTGATTATTTTATTATTTAAAAAATATTTTTATTATGTAAATAATAATCTAAGTCAAGTGGGACCAGTCGGTTACTAAAAATTTATCTAGATTTGGTCCATAAATAGATCTAATTGGATTGAATACCGAGAGAGAGCTAAGTCTTTTTATTAATTTACTTATTTTATTTTGGCCATTGAAAGAGAGCTAAGTCTTTTTATTTTATTTTGGTCGAACATTGCATGTTTTTTTCCCTCTAAATCCAACTAAGCTTACAAGAGAAATTTCCTACAACTATGAGTCTTAGTCTTCTCCCCTGTCTGCCACAAAACCTAATAAACATTGCAAGAGGACTTGACTAATGATCGATCCATAGCAAAAAAAAATAAAATTTTAAGATATTGAATTATAAATTTTATTTTCGACTTATTACTATTATTTGTTGATTTACCGATCATTCGATCGGTTGATTGACTTAACGTTTTATTGTTTGATATATAATTGAGTGTTACGAGATTAAGTTTGTGACATTTTCACTTGAAGTCCAACAATAAAAACAACCAAACATTTAAAATTACCGACCAATGGCCGTCCAAATATAAAGTAATATTAAGCCGACCTATCATTCTTAGTTACGTTGCATGCAACGGCAGCAGCAGCCAGCAGCTATCTTTAACTCTCACAATGTTCATTTTCTTATTTTGGAAACATGACAGTTTCTTGATTTTAATTATTAAAAATTTATCTGACAAAAAAAAAAAAAAAAAAAGAAAACAGTAGATGCAATTTCTTCGAAAAGCACCTATAGCTATGATCTAACGGTGAGTGTTCAATCTTGAAAGTGGAAATCAATCATGCACCCAAGTGGCAGATGAAGAATTATTAAATGGCGACTTCCAGTTCCTCCACTGAAACGCTGTCGTTGGCAGAATCTCTAATTTGGAGTACTTCATGTTCATAAGGGATTCTAATTCTTCCACAATAATGCAGGTTAGTTGTCAAGGAATCTGATCCCAATCCCATTACACTAGAAAATTCAAATTAAAAATATAAATAAATAACTAAAGGAGCTGAGAATTTGCTTTTTTTTTTAAATGAATTTTTGTTATTCAAACTTGATTCGATCATTGAAAAAATTTACTCACCTTTCATGAAAAATGATCACCGAACGTATTTCACAATTTTTAAAGCTGCACAAACAGATTATAGATGCTTGATGATTAGTAATTAATTTAAAAAAAAAAAAATGAAAGCAAGTCCATGGTAGAATTCATGTCATGTGAATACAAAAATATTTTCCATTATCCATAAATGATAAAACTAATTTAAGCTTACTTATAGAAGTTACATGATTTTCATATGTATATGCATGGGTCAAAGACAATAATCAAGATTCTAGAAAATATGTATGAAATTAATTAACTCTTTGTAATTAGCTAGAGAGGCTAGCTACAACAATATGTTAAGGGTCGTTCTAATATTTTATTTATAACACCACAAATCATGTTTCATGCAATTAATATTTTACAACTCTTCATGAATAAGAAAGGTTGTTGTTATAATTCAACGTTCGGAAAAAAACAACGATAGAGAAAGCCATATCTGTTTTAAATATAATAAAAAAAAATCATAGATATATGGAAATAAAAAGAAAAAAGCTTAGGCACATTTGAGCAAATTAAGAGGTTCTTGAGTCAAATTGTTGAGGTCTAGTGAGGTAAAAAGATACTGACCGGCTGCATGGATCATCATCCATTAAAGGGTAACAATTATTATTTTTAATAAGTTCAATCATTGCCTGCTGCAAAAAAACACCATGGCTCACCACTGCTATCTCCTGTTCTTTCCTTTCCCAAAACCTGAATGATTAATTAAGGTAACAAAATTAATTAAGCAAGTTGATCGAAGTGGTTTTTGCTTTTGTTGAATGATTCGAAGATTAGAATTCGATTTTTTTTTTTTAATTAAAAGAAAAAAGAGATAAAACAATTCGATTTATCATCCTGATAAAGAAAGATCTGAACATGCATGCAGTATAGTGGTAGCTTTAGTTTTCAAAACCAACGGTGATATATATATATATCTGCAAATACAAAATTTTAGAACTCACCATTTGATAAACTTGGTTGCCCTAGTTATGACAGCTTCATGGCTTTCTCTTTCATTTGGATTCCACAAAATATCATCTTCACTTTCGATCTGAAACATTGGTGTAGTGTTGATTAATGTTAATGAAACTGCAAGGTAGCTATTTTAAGACCAATTAAGGAAACCAAGACCGTGGGAAAACTATATATGATTAATGTACTTGCCAATGAAAAATCAACTGCAGGAAAACGAGATCGGTACTGGCTGATGGTTCCTCTCTTGTCACATTCATATTTTCCCTACATTCAATTGAATCTTAGATGTGAGAATAAAAATATAAGCTTTCAAAACTCAATAACTTGGTATCTTTAAAAAAAAAAAAAGAAAGAGATCGTAACTTGGAATAAAAGAAAATGTTGTAAGTGTTAAAATCTGAATTTTAGATTTGTTAGATGTAAAGATGATTGTATGAATCAATTGAGTTAAATTTTGATTAAAAACTTGCTATTTTGGTTTGGAGAAAAGAGGAAAGAAAAAAAAGGAAAGAAAAATAATACTACTTTTTCTCAATACCTTCCTTTGTTTGGTATTGAGAAAATTAAATAAGAGAGAATAAAAGTGGTGGATATGCATTTTCCCTTACTCTAACTAATCTTTTTAAAAAATAAGAAAAAGAACTCATTCAATTTAAATTAATTATTTTATATATAATTTTATCGTTAATTAATTAATTTATTTTTCATCTATCATATCAAATACAAGAAAAAATCTCTTACCTTTTTTCTTTTCCCCTTTCCTCATCACCCTATTCTTCTTCTTTCTATTTAATTTCCGTTTTTTTAACCAAACATAATGACCAAAGAGTGCATATATATATATATATATATATATATATATATATATATATATATATATATATCCTCCATGTGGAGAGAAGCCAACACGGTCCAAACTTGCTTTATTAACGAGTCGATATAAAGATTATTTTATGGGGAGTGCCAAAAGAAAATCAGTAAAACAATATGACCCCACGATTATAATTAATGTCCAACATCTTTCAATAATGTTAAAATCCTGCGTAAGTCTACGGAAACAGGCATGTGAGTCTGGTGTAGTCAGATGTCAGCAACGTACCATTCGTTCTCGACAAAGTTCATATGCTATAATTGGTAGGCAATTGAAAGTTGTTGATGTTTCAATATCACTCTTTACATTTGAATCCTCGAATGAATTAGTAACATCTAACCCATCCGGTTGGTCTTCACCACAAAAAATTCCAACTGCTGTTTGCAATGTCCTGCAGTTCTCAACCATTAAACAAATAAGAAGCTACTACATCACAAATTTGGTTAATAAAACATCAATGGGCTCAAACAACTGAAAATTTGTAGGATATATTTTGACTTTAGATCTTCACTCAAATGGACTCTTGAAGGCTGTGCCTTCAATCTCAAATATCTAAACATTTTTCATGGAGAAACGATACTAGAGCAAATAAATGCATAAATTGGGTTCGTTGCATAGATTTGAGGAAGCTATTGGTGTTCTAAAACCATCCCTCAGAACCTTTTGAAGAGAGGCTGAAATGTCATTAGGAATTTCATTTTCCTGACGATCGAAGTCAGGGTGCGATTAGTTGATCAGAAGAATACTCAGGGATGTACTTGTAAAGTCACTTTGAGAGAGGAGATCGAGACTGAAATTAATATGAGAAAACTTGGTACCTTGACATAGGGGAAGCGATGACAACCTCAATCCTGTCAAGCAATCCACGTTCACAAACATCTTTCCGCTGATCAACAACCTGTTAAAAAACTTACAAAAATGTCATTCTGGAGGGGGTAATGAAATATATATTATCATGCATTCTTCTAAAAACATTAATCCCAAACATACGTAATGGCAGAACTGCTATATTTGATATATTATTTCCTAATTATAACATTCTTCTTCTCCAAGGCGATCCAAAAGAATAACTTATAGATTTTAATCGCAAGAGCTGTGTATTATCACCTGCTGGCAGCCCAGAGAGGAGAGTTGAGCGTCAAAAAATTCGAATGATGTTAGTGGATCACGACTCTTCTCTGATTCTAGATTGTGCATTCCTTCTGCATGCCTCACCTGAATGTTCATATAAATCTTTTATTATGCATATATATATATAGCCTAGCTTCAAAAAGAAAAGAAAAAAACTAACAATTTGATAGATAATTATTGTTGATTCCATCAAGTTTAGAGCTGCTGGATAACCCGGCCGGGCAACCCCTCCCCCAGTTTTTATTTCTGGGGCAAAATAAAGAGAAAAAAAGAAGAAGAAGAGAATTAACAAAGTGGAACAAACCAGATGAAGTAGTTTATGACGGCCAAACTGGAATAGCGATGGAGATGCTGCAATTGTGTCCATTTCTGCAAATGTGAAAACAGAGGAAGATTAAGACAACCAAACAAGGCAGAAGAACAATAAATGAATATGGATTATGGAAGGTGTAAAGTTTGGCTTGTAGTACACGAGGCTACCAATGAAATTTGAGACTATCCCTAAGCTACTAATCCAAGTTTTAAAAATCTATCCATTTCCGTTGTCTTAGTCCTACAGACAAATTATAAACTATTTCTTTTTTCTTTCCTTTCATCTTTATTGACAACCTCAAAGCCAACAACCTCCAACGTCTAACCAAACAAGAAGAAGAACAAAAAAAAAAAAAAAAAAGGGCATTACTAATGTTAATGCACTTGAATTCAGAAGTTTATCGATCCAATTAATTTCCCATACTAATTCCCCTCATTAGCTGTGCAAGGTTGAAAACTATATATTATTATATATATTATATTTCAGTGCATCAGAATTGACCAGGTTTGCCATGGAAAGAAAACAAGCCCTCCCCACTTCTTCTTCATGCACGAAAATTTAAACCCATTAATTTATATATCCCAAATACAAGTAAAAGAAAAATGTGTCTTTTCTCTGGAAAATCTGTAACTAGGAGACCTTGTTGACGACTAAAAGACCATGAGAAATATGATCCTTTTAAGGAAAAATACAGATTAGGGAAATATCCCTGGTAAATGCTTACAGAGAGATAGCAAATCAAAACTAAACAAGCAGCTATAGCTATATATTTAATTTTTCTGAGCTTATACAATATAGTCTATATATAAGAGTAATATAATTCAAAGATAAGAAATCAGAAACTAAAAGCAATAAGCATGCCAGTGTTTACCAGAACAATAAGAAAGGGGATTGGGAGAGGAAAAAATATAGCAGAATTTTTGTAGGAAACTTCAAAAACTTTCAACAGCTTAAAAGCATGATTGTTGGATGAAATAGTCAGATAAAACTGGTCAACTGGTCAACTGGTCAACTGCTAAGCCGGTGGGACTTGGGAGTCGGCAGCCAAAACGTTTTTTTTTTTTTGGTTGAAAATTTAACAGGATTATTATTCTCCGACGCAATAAAACATGGACTACAATCGACAAATTTGCCGACTTTGGAATTTCGATTAAAGGGATTTTATATTTTTTCCTTATTCTTATTCTTATTCATATTCATATTCATATATATATATATATATATATATATATATTAAATATTTTAACAGTGATACTTGCCTACTTAACATTTGCTTCTACGCACTAAGCATCTTCCTCCCATATTATGTGACGCTATCATGTGTTGTCAATTTTGGATCAAATTTGAAAAACTTAATTAATTTATTTGAATTTAAATCCGAACTAATTTGATTTGATTAAAAAAATCAATAATTTAAATCCAATTCAATTTGAGTTCGAAAATAATCCGAACTCGAATTGACCCAAACAATTAATTAAGTATAATTTTATTTTTAAAATATTAATTTAATAAAAATAATAACTATAAAATAAATTATTAATTTATTTTAATTTTATAACTTATAATTACCATTTTGGATTATGATAAAGTACACACTATACATGCAGTGATTGTGGGAAAAAAATAGAAAATGAAAAAGAAATGTGATGTTATTATATATAGTGTTAGGGTATTAGGAATTAAAATTTTAATCAATCGGTTGTAGATCAATCTTAATATCTTTATTTTAAATCAAATTGTTAGATTGGATAAATAGTAAATTTATTGTATTTTTTTATAAGTAAATTTGTTGTATTATTACTATAATAACCTTCTTAAAATAATTATTCAAGACTTCAAGATAATTGTTCAAAAACTAAAATAGTCTTTTAAATATATAATAATCTCCTAAATAAATTAATAAAATGTTATATTAATTATGATAATCTTATAATAAGATTTAAAATAAATTATATATTTTAATTATCATGTATATACTTATGATAATCTTATAATATTTTTATCGTTATAAATATTATTTAAAATAAATGTATTATTTTTATTTAAAAGTATAATCCATTCTTATGTAATTTAGAATAAAGTACATTAAATAAGTTATTAATAATGATACGTGTATTTATCATAATGATTTGTACGTTATGTTATAATAATATTTTATCACGTAATTTAAATTAAATTATATAATCTTTTATCATTATACATATTATTTTTAAGATAAATGTATTATTTTTATTTTAAATGTATAATCTCTTAAGCGGTTAAGCTACTGAAGATCCAAAGAGAAGGAAATGGTATATGGCAGACGCTTTGGACAAAACAGGTGTGGATCGGGTGAAAAATTTCATTGCTTGGTGGTGATATGTGGTTATAATTGCAGTGATTTATTCTTTGATATCTGTACAGGATGGCCTGTGTTTAGGTGTTGTAATCTGTAGGATCTTTGAGTTTTTCCCTAATGTTTGTAGGGAATCTGTTTGCTACATTTTGTGCTCCTTCATGCTTAATAAAATTTGGTGATTTAGCAACCAAAAAAAAATTGTATAATCTCTTAAGTTTTATCATGTGATTTTTTTAAAATATATAAAATATGTTATTGATATGTGTATTGTATTATAATGATTTGTATACAACATTGTAATAATACATTTATAAATATATAAATGGATTGAAATAACGATTTCATATATAGAATAATATTTGTTTAAGTAAAACGGATACTTGAATTTGAAAATTTATCGAATTATGCTCGAATCCAAAAAAATGGGGTTTGATAGATATTTATTTTTAAATTAAAAATTAAAATGTTTATATTTAATTTTAAATATTATTTATTTTCTATATTTCAATAAATTCTAATTAAATCTAACTCGACCAAATAGTTTATTTAAATCTGATCTGATTTGATTTTAAAATTAATAAATTGAACTAGAATGACCTGAACTCAAATAATTCGAGTGTCAAACCCAGAATGACACTAATCTCAAATGATCTAAACTCAAAATAATCCGAATTCGAAACAATCTGAACTCGAAAATATCCAAAAATCTTAAAACTCGAATTGACCCAACCCCCGATTAACAGGTCTACTACCATGGTTCTTTACTTCTTTACATTTTTGTTTTTTTTCTATTCAAAATATTATTAAAAATAATAAACTTTATTAAGAATGCGATCAAGCAAATCTAAACTCAATTATTCTAAAAGACTTTAGGTTAAGGCAGGCGTGGTTGGACTTCTAACTTCATTAACGTCAATACAAAACAGCCCAAGTAGTTTAGTTTGATGGACGAGAGTATGGTTAAAAATCTTAAGTTAGAGTCTTATTAGTAGCTTCTTGTATATTAAAAAATTATATTGATATAGTGGATATAATATAAAGATTAAAGTGAAAGAAAACAAAATTTGAAAGAATAAATAAGTGTTGCGTGTATGATTTTCGGGTAATAGTCAGCATTTTCGTCAAAAAAGTTCTTAAAGATAAAATGGGATAAAGACAAGAAGGAAAAAAAAAAAAAAAAGAAACAAGATAGATTGGAAAGTGTTTTCTCGATCTATGTTACTCCGATTTTTTAATTTTTTTAAAATATATGTGCCCAACACTCATATCTGATGCATATCCGCACATGAGTATGGAGATATGATCCTTTAAGGATCCTCCAAATACATTAAAATCTTGAAAAAATTGAACATACACGTATTGGACACATACCTGTGTCCGACACTCACACTCGAATTCGAGTAACATAGTTCTCAACAGCTTGATCTAAAACAGCCCTCTAAAGACATGCATAAACAAGCTTTCTTTAGTTTGCTTTATTAGGATAGAATTCTTATGCAGTAGGTAAATTGAGCATATAAGAATCATATATAGGTTTTGTTACAAGATAAAATATTCTTGTATATTGAATTGTGAAGAAGTCTATATAGGAGTGTCTTATTTATAGTAGAGTGTTCTCACCATCTAAGGAAAGAATCACCACAGTAATAATTACAATAATAGCTGAATCGTAATCTGAATCATAATTGTAATTGAATCATAATCGTAATCTAAATCCCTAAGATTACTCTAATAACATATTTACAGTTGACTATACAATTAATACATTAACACCCCTTCTCAAACTCAAGGTGGTATTGTAGATATCAACTTGAGTTTGGAAACCAAATCTTGAAAACGACTAGAAAAATGTGTCTTTGTGAAGATATCAGCTGGTTGTTACAAGGAAGACATAGAAATTAGATGATCAGTTCCTTGTGTAACATAATGACGAATAAAGTGACAGTCAATCTCAATATGTTTGGTGCGTTCATGAAACACATCGTTATGGGCAATCTGAATAGCACTACGATTATCATAGTGAAGTTGGGTGTTAGAAGATTAGGAAATACCCATATCAACAAGTAATCGACGAAGCCAAATTGTGAAGATATCAGCTGGTTGTTACAAGGAAGACATAGAAATTAGATGATCAGTTCCTTGTGTAACATAATGACGAATAAAGTGACAATCAATCTCAATATGTTTGGTGCGTTCATGAAACACATCGTTATGGGCAATCTGAATAGCACTACGATTATCATAGTGAAGTTGGGTGTTAGAAGATTAGGAAATACCCATATCAACAAGTAATCGACGAAGCCAAATTAACTCTGAAATGGCATCAGCAAGAGCACGGTATTCAGATTCAGTACTGGATCGAGTAATAACAGTTTGTTTCTTGCTTCACCAAGAGATGAGAGAATCTCCTAGGAAGAAACAATATCCAGTAGTGGAACAGCAATCTGTAGGATCTCCGGCCCAATCGACATCAGAATACCCCGATAGTACCAAAGATGTATGAGCAGAGAAGTGAAGCCCATGAAACAGTGTACCTTTGATATATCGAAGCATCCGAAGAACAGCAGAAAAATGAGTGGATTGAGGAGCGACCATAAATTGGCTAACAAGATGAACAACATAGGCAATATCAGGCCGAGTTACAATGAGATAGGCCAAACTTCCAACAAGTTGACGGTATAATATAGGATCACAAAGCAGTGTATCATCCATTGGAGTAATTTTAACATTAGCTTCCAACGGAGTAGAGACAGTTTTACTGTCAGTAATGCCAGCTCGAGAAAGCAAGTTAGAAGCATATTTAGCTTAAGAGAGATAATAGCCATCAGAATTAGAAGATACCTCAAGTCTCAAGAAATAATTAAGAGAGCCAAGATCCTTCATTTCAAGCTGTTGATGAAGAAACTTATGTAATTCAGCAATGCAAGACTGGTCATCACCAGTGATAATCATATCATCCACATAGAGAAAAAGTAAAACAATACCATGACTAGTTTGCCGAATGAATAATGCTGAATCATGAGGACTAGAAGTAAAGCCAAGTTGGGCAATGGTCGAATTGAATTTTGCAAACCAAGCTCTAGGTGCCTGTTTCAAACCATATAAAGCCTTTTAAAGCTTGCAAACTGTGTGAAGAGGATGAGAATAACCAGGTGGGGGCACCATATATACTTTTTCCTGTAAGTCGCCGTTGAGAAAAACATTTTTAACATCCATCTGAAAAAGTTTCCATCGTTTAACAGCAGTGATGGCTAATAAGCTGCGCACAGAAGTTATCCGAGCCACTGGAGCAAAGGTTTCCTTATAATCGATCCGATATTCTTGTTTATAACCCTTGGCTACAAGACGAGCTTTGTGTCTTTCAATAGAACCATCAGAATGAGTCTTGATTTTGTAGACCCATTTGCAACCAATAGAAGTCTTGCCATGAGGAAGATCAACTAAATCCCAAGCATGAGTTTTCTCAAGAGTCTGAAGTTCTTCAGCCATAACTTGCTGCCAATGAGGGTCAGTACTAGCCTCATGATAAGATTGAGGTTCATGCAAGTTAACAATAGCAGAAAAACAATCATAGTCATTAAGATGATGGGAAATTTCTCTTACCCGGGTAGACCGACGAGGAGCAGGTACATTATCAACAATTGGATCGAATACAATGGGAACAGGCGCAAGAGCAGGAGCTTGATTTATCTCATCAGATGTAGTTGTCTCTGAACTGGGGAATAACTCAATAGATGGATTAGTAAAGAACTGGGAGGAAGTGGAAAAGGAAGAGTGAAACTTTGACAAAGAAGATAACATAGTATCCTCCCAAAGAGATTCTTAATCTATTAGAAATAGGATCCCAACAATGATAACCCTTGTGTTCAATCCCATAACCAATAAAACAATAAAGACGAGCACGTGATTCCAACTTATTGTATTCATGTGGTTGAAGTAGAACAAAACAAGCAGACCCAAAAGGTTTAAGAGCAGAGTAATCAGGAAGTTTACCAAACAGACGTTCAAAAGGAGAGAGATTATAAAGAGTTTGTGTTGGAGTTCGATTGATTGTATGCACAATTGTTAAGGCAACCTCACCTCAAAATTTTTCAAGACAGTTGACAGAAAGAAGAAGAGCACGAATGGAATCAAGGATATGATGATGCTTACGTTCTGCTCTACCATTCTGTTGAGAGGTACGAGGACAAGACCGTTGAATTAAGGTACCCTGTTGATCAAGAAACTGAAGAAGAGAAGTTTCTTTATATTCTAT
The DNA here is from genome assembly GCA_030761205.1 of Fremontodendron californicum. Lineage (NCBI taxonomy): Eukaryota > Viridiplantae > Streptophyta > Magnoliopsida > Malvales > Malvaceae > Fremontodendron > Fremontodendron californicum. The sequence continues at coordinate 18,548,649 of JAULJL010000026.1, forward strand.
GGCATTACCAGTTCGAAGTATTTTAATGGTAGAAGAAAATTGGGTTTTAACCATTGTTGCATATTTAATGTATATTTGGGGTAACTCAGATCGCGAAATAAATTCCTGTAAACCGAGAATAGTCATCAATAAATATAACAAAATACTGATATCCATTGACTGATGAAATAGGGGAAGGACCCCAAATATCTGAATGAACAAGATCAAATGGAGACTGGGAAATAGAATGACTATTATTAAAAGACAAAGCTGGCTGTTTAGCAAGTTGACAGTGCAAACAATTAAAAGACTCAAATTTAGTAGATCCTAATAACCCACGAGAGATCAGAGGACGTAATTTACTTGCGAAAGCATGACCAAGACGAAGATGCCACTTGTAAATAGAGGAATCAGTTGTAGTAGCAGAGACTTGTTTAACAGGAAGATAAAGAGAAACAAGTTCAAATAAGCAACCTGTTTTGCGTCTCGTCCCAAGAATCTTCCCCGTTTGTGGATCTTGTACCTGACAGCCAGAAGAAGAAAATATAACAGTGAGACCAAGATCACATAATTGTCCTACAGACAGGAGATTTAAGGCTAAAGTAGGAATACAATAAGTATCAGGAAAACTACGGTGTGTATCAGAAACATGACCAATATAGGTGACATGCATTTTTGTATCATTTGCGTATGGATATGAGGAAGACATGTGGTGGACATTTTAGTGGAAAAAATTGAAGAATCAGGAGTCATATGATTACAACATGCAGAATCAAGGAGCCAAGAAGAATTACCTGGGGTGACAGATAGTGCTGTGTTAGAAGAAGAACTGGAAGAGATAACCTATTTGAAAAGAGCCTCAAGATCATTAATAGTGAGACTAGTATTTCCCTGAGGAGCAGCAGCAGCAATGGATGAGGAAGATTTGGATGTAGAACTCCACGTGGCGTGACATGTGGCAGAATGTGATTGGTCAATATTGACGTGGCAGTGACACGTGGCAGGTTGGTTTGACAGATGCTGACATGGCGTGACACGTGGTAAGCTGGGATTGGTTGTTGCTAATGTGGCGTGACATGTGGCGGTGGTTGTGGCAGAATGGATGGACACGTGGCAGACGGTGGTTGGCTGGAGTGTATCCTACGCGCAGAAGGCTAAAAAATCAAACAGATTGGTTGGGTGGCGAGTGGCGACGCGTGGCAACTCCGATGGGGTTGTGGTTGACGGCGTTGGAAAAAGGGTGGCACAAGGAGTTTATTGGTGGTGGCGGTGTTGTGTTTGGGTGTTTGGAAAGTATGACGAAATTTGAGTGTTTAGGCTGGATTTTGCAGATATCGGGTTTTGAAAAAAAAAAAGACACGATTCCCTAAGTAGAGTTTCAAAAAGAAAATAGACAGAAAAGCTCTGATATCATGTTACAAGACAAAGTATTATTGTATATTGAATTGTGAAAAAGTCTATACGGAGTGTCATATTTATAGTTGAGGGTTCTCACCATCTAAAGAAAGAATCACCACAATAATAATTACAATAATAGCTGAATCGTAATCTGAATCATAATCGTAATCTGAATCATAATCGTAATCTAAATTCTTAAGATTCTCTAATAACATATTTACAGTTTACTATACAATTAATATATTACCAGGTTTAACCCTTTTTCTTGATAGTGGAATCTCAACCATACCAGATCATGGATTGGCAAAATTTTAATGCCTTTTCAGTGCCCCAATACAAAAGTCAATTCGAAAAATCAAAATAAATGTCTATTAATTTTAACCCCCCGTAGAGGCTGGGAGCGACTAGATCAGACCCAGACAGCTCGAAAAGACATACTTGTAGAAGGGTGCAACATTGCATCCATATGTTTCACATGCTGTCTGAAAATGAGCATAAAAAAACAAACTCTCAAAGACAATCATAGGATGTAGGAGTTTCATGTGTTCCATTTATAAAGAATTGACAGCTTTTAGCTGTTTAAAGCATTTTGATCTGACATAGCTTGAGAGCTTACAAAATTTTCAAGTACCTACTGTCTTTGTTAGGTAACAATTATCTAAGTAAATTTGTAATGAACATGCTTGGTCGCCTCTCCAGACAATAATAACTACTTGGCTACTCCATCTGAAAGCTTCTCATCAGCAATTTCACTTGGAAGATCAAGCCCACTAGGGATTTTTCCAGGATAGTTGGTTGTTGTGGGATCTGATCCCATCATACTGTAAGAAAAAAGAACAAAGAAATTAAAGGAAAAGTTTTCAACAATGGCGCCGTAGCAAGAAAATGAGTTCTATTTCAAGTTTTTAAACTGTCAAGCTTACCTTCTATCAACAATAACTACAGAGCGGAGCTCACAATTTGCAAAGCTGCAAAAGATATACCGAATTTTCTTATTAGTAAGTAAAAATCCAAGGTTTTAAAGAAGTATGTAACTGGTAGGTTATCTCTACCGAAAAGCTACATAGATATTTCCCTTTGCAAACACTGATTCATACTTGTTACAAATTAAAATTTTGCCTATAAAACTACATTTCAGTCTATTTAAGGATTTCCTGTATGTGAAGACGTGAAGACAGAGCAAAAGTAGGGAAAATGGATGGACTGGTAAAAGATTTCTGCTCCGACTTTTCATTTTTTTTTTAAATATCCATGTCCGATGTATATTCGAACATGGATATGGAGATATGATTCCCTAAGAACCCTCCAAATACATAGAAAAACTTAGAATAAATCAAACATACCTATGTCGAACACATACCCATGTCCGATACTCACACCCGAGTCCAAGTAACATAGGTTATCAGTAATTTTAACTTTCAAAGCTAACTAGATCTATCAAGAAACAGTTTCCCTCTGTTGTTGTTATGGAAAGATAGGCTGAATGTAAACAAAAAAGAAAGCAAGCATCTATACTGATAAATAATGCCGATACACCCAGCTTCATAGTGGTCAATTAACAACTGAGGTTTTTGCAGAACTCACTGTTTGCATATTTCACTCTTCACAGATGGATGACAATCACTACCAAAAGCGCTTAAGGTATGGTACAAGAATCCACTGTGGGTAACGATTGCAATTTCCCTCTCCTTACGCGTCCACAACCTGCAGCAAATGATAAATGGATAAAGGAAAAAAGATGGTTAGGAGCTATGTTACTCTATGTTGCTCCGACTCTTCTTTTTTCTTTAAGTATCCGTGTCCAACGCATATCCGGACATGGGTATGGGGATATGATCCTCCAAGAACCCTCCAAATACATGAAAATCTTGGAAAAAAATTGAACATAAAAGTTATGTTTGATTTATTCTAAGTATTTTCATGTATTTGGAGGATCCGTGGGGATCATATCTCCATACCCATATGGCCATACCTAAATATGTGTCGGACACGGATATCGGAGAAGGCGGTGCAATTTTAGTACAATACATAATCTAGCCATTTCCAAGCTTGAACACTTCCATTCCTTTTTTATATTGATCCAAAAAAGGGAAATTTGTAAAGCAGCAAGAAATGGGCCACTCACCAGTTTAAAAATTTCATTCCTCTGACTGCAACTTCTTCATTCTTTTCTCTAGTATTAGCTTCCCATAAAACATCCTCGTCGCTTTCTATCTGAAGGGAAAAAATAAACAAGAATTCTTTCAATCAGCCAATGTTGAATTTGAAATTATAACAATTGCAGATATCAGCAAAATGAGTGAGAATCATAACTGCTTTGTCATAAAAGCTACACCAATTAATTAAGACAAACTACTTGCCAGAGAAAAATCAATTGCAGGAAAGAGAGGCCGATACTCGCAGATGCTTCTTCTTCTATCACATGGATAAACTCCCTGTGGTTCAATGGTTAAAGGAGGAAACAAATGAAAATGAGAGGAGAAAGGCATAATATCAAAATTTCAACAAAAAAATAGAGGAAAATCTAGGCAATTGATATTAGCTGCAAATTCTACAACATGAACTAACTCTTTAAATACACATATATTTACAAACTTATGGTTGGTTCTTACATTAACTGCACTAGAATCTGCAATTCCATTCTTCTCTATGTACAGAATTTCTTAAGTACGCAATTAAACAGATGACTTACATTTACCAGTGAACTGAAAAAAGTTGGGAGTATGTTACAACTATGTTGCTCCGACTCTTCATTTTTTTTTTGAAGTATCCGTGTTCGACACCCGTATCCGAGTCCGACACATATTTGAACATAGGTATGGGGATATGACTCTCCAAGGACCCTCCAAATACATGGAAAAACTTAGAAAAAATTGAACATACCCGTGTCGGACACATACCCATATCCGACACTCACCTCGAGTAACATAGTGTTACAAGTCTCCGACACATATGATGGGGATTAGGCTTTAGGTGTAAAAAAACATCCAGTTATGGCTTTGCATATCCATTATGGCACCCAATTGGGATCTGTTCAAGTAAAATTATTACGTCCTTGTAATCTCAGTGAAGAAAACACAGTTCATTACTATGCAATGCATGCATGAAATTGGCTAACCATATTCATTGTATGCCGGGCAAATAATTCATGCAACAGCATACAAAAATATAAGCAGAAACACATTAAGTAGCAAATAAATTCTTTCATATGCAGTCTAGCACTGGAATTTATTTACTCTATTTTCCTTATGGATAAAAGAAAGTCCAAAAGATCCATACAGAGAATTAGTTGGTTTTTATTAGAAGTTCAAGGACATACCAAATGTTCTCGACAAAGTTCAACTGCTACAAATGGTGGGCAATTCAGACTTGAAATCTCAGGACAGTCACTTTCCCCTGCATTTGCCACCATTAATGGAGGAACGTCGATCCCATCCTTATACCCTTCACCACCGAAGGCTCCCACTGCAGTTTGCATAGTCCTATAATCCTCAAAATTCTATATCCATTATTTCCAGACAGCTAGAGCATGAGAAATCTGAGTAAAAACTAAAACTAGGTATTCATTAATAAATGCAGCATGAATGTCTCCATTTTCCAGGCAATGAACATTCTGTTGGAATTTAGTGTCAGGTCCGCCCATAATGGGTGGTACCCGACCCAATACAACATATTATAACTGCCTAAGGCAGTTTGCTTCAAGCGGCAATAAATAACTGTCAATAAGGCAGTTCAAATAGTTTTTGTTATATAAAAGAAAACTTCCTTTTGGAAGTTAAGAACAGTTTTTATATAATGACTTGCCCGTCCCACACATGTAAAGGGATGTAACTTCCCTTTGAAAAGAAAGACTTTTCATTCGGTAATGAAAAGTTAACTAATAAAAAAAAAAAGGGAAGAAAACCTTCCTTACGAGACTTCTCTATTCGGCCATAAAAAGAAAGAGTGGGACTTATTCTTTCGGCTAAGGCCGAGAGAAAGAAAAAGAGCGAAAACAAGTTTTCTCGATAATAATATTCGATTTCTCTGCATTATTGAAGAATTTAGTGTAGTGGGAAATAGATAATTTCTGATTACGTGATTTTGTCTCCAACCAGTGAATCAAGACTGGTTTCACATCGAACGATTCTGTAAGTTCGTTATTTAATTCCACATTTGTTTTATAGATTATTAACTTTATAGATTATTAACGTGATAATCATCACATTCAGTATCAAACAATAACAATGATTCTTACATAGATATAAATAGTTGTTTTCAATTTCCCTCTGGATTAGTTCCTAGTCCTTTTCTTTTTCTAGTCTTCAAAGTTACAAAAGAAGGTTGTTGATTTTGCACTGAACTTGTTAACTGAAGCATACCTTTGTTCTTATGATATGAATCTGTGCAAATACGCCTAGCAAGTAGGCATAAACTTAAAAAAATTTATTGCTATCCTAAATATGATTCTTTCATATGAAAAGCAAAGGAAAATATAAAATAATTTGACAAAAGAAACACTACAATAAGGACAAACACCACTAAATATATTGCTAACTTAAAAAAATGATGCCAAAAAAGTTTTAATTTTCCTAAAAGTAATACTAGTAAAACAAAAAGAAGGGAAAGGAAAAAGTACCCAAAAACAAAATCTTGAGAAAGAAACAAAGTAATTGAAAAGTTATATACCTGAGCAAAGGGGAAACAATGACCAAATCCACTTTCTTAGAAAGCCCGGTTTCATGAACATGCTTGCGCAGATTATCAACCTGTTATAATATGGGTACAAATATAATTAAGCTAGAGCATTATGCTTGCCACCAGTGCCAAAAAAATAGCATAATTCAAAAGTATATTTAAGAGTTAATAACATTAATGATCCTCAAATTATAGGACATATTTTATATTGATTCCTAAATTTCAAAACGTATCAAATTTGGTCCTTATTTACAAGTATCATAACAAATTGGTCCCTTCCGTTAGCTTTTTCGTTATCTTTACTGTAACAATCCGCTGGTGACACGTGTCACCAGCTGATTGCATCACATTTCTCTTCATTTTTTTCCTTTTTCTTTATTTCTTTATTATTTTTTCTTTCATATTTTTTAATAAATAAATGTAAATAAATATTTTTTATAAAATTAATGTAAATAAATATTTACATTCTATAAATTATTTAATTATTAAAAAATTAATTTAAATTATTATTTATTTTTTATATTTATTTATAAAAAATAATAAAGGAAAAGGAAAAATGAAAACATTAATAAATGCAAAAGATAAATAATAATTTAAATTAATTTTTTAATAATTAAATAATTTATAAAATATAAATATTTATTTACATTAATTTTATAAAAAATATTTTTTCTTTTTCTTTTTCTTTTACTTTTACTTTTTCTTCTTTCTTTTTCTTTTTATAAATAAATTAATTTAGTAAAAATTAAATAATTTATAAAATGTAAAATATTTATTTACATTCATTTATTAAAAATATATTTTTTACTTTTTTATTTTCCTTTTCTTTCTTTCCTTTTTTTCCTCTTTTCTTATAAAATTAATGTAAATAAAATATTTTATATTTTAAAAATTAATTTAAATTTTATAATATGAATTATTATTTATTTTTATTTATATTTATTTACAAGCAAGAGAAAAAGGGAAAAGAAAAGAAAAGAAAAGAAAAATAAAAAACTTATAAATATAAAATAAATATTTTATATTTATAAATTATTTAATTTTTAGAAAGTTAATTTAATTTAATTTATAATACAATATAATATAATATACTTATATATATATATATAAGTATTTGTTTATAAAGAAGAGAAAAAATAAAAAAGGGAAGAAACAAAAAAAAAATTATAAAATTAATGTAAATAAATAGTTTTATATTTTTTTCAATTATTTGATTATTATAATATTAATTTAAATTATAATGTAAATTATTATTTACTTTTTAATATTTATTTATAAAAAAAGAGAAAAGCAACAAAAAAAAAAAAGAAACGAAAAAATTTAAAATATTTTTAAAAAAATTATTTTAATTTATAATATGATTTTTTTTTGTATTTATTTATAAAAAAAACAAAGAAAAAATAAAAAAAAAATAAAGAAAAAGAAAAAGAGAAAGGAAAAAATAAGGAAAGAAATGTGGTGCAATCAGCTGTTAACACGTGTCACTAGGTGATTGCTACAGTAAAAATAACGAAAAAACTAAAGGATCAATTTGTTATGATACTTGTAAGCAAGTACTAATTTGATATGTTTTAAAATTTATAAACCAATATAAAATATGCTTATTGGTGCTATTACCTCTATATTTAAAGAATAATACTGTAAAACCAACTTTGATGCACCAGTTTTTAACACTCGAAAAAGAATACACAAATTCAGATTTTTTTTAATGAATTCCTAAATAAACCCAATTGCTAGATTTTTCACAGTTTTTTTTTTGTTGAAAAACACAATAATTTAACCAATGATTTCACATTACAAACCTGTTGCCAGCCAAGAGGCGTGAGATGGGCATCGAAAAACTCTTCAGATAAATAAGCAGCATAATCCTTTTCCCCTGTTACATTATGAATCCCCTGAGCATGCCTAACCTGCAACAAAAAAAAAAAATCCATTTTTAAAACCAGATTGGCCTATCAACGTTAATTCCAAACTAATCAAACAGAAAAAATTTCACAGCAAGATCACAAACCAGATGGAGAGTTTTACAACGGTGCAAAGGGTATAATCCTGGACTGCTTGTTGCATCCATATCTGCACTCATCAAAAAAAAAAAAAAAACTTGTATATTTCATTCAAATGCAACAAAATCTCAAATTTTTTATCCAAAGAAACATAGGAAGAGGAGTAGTTGGAAGAAGAAAAAAGGGTACCGGAGACCGAGAGAGAAGCAGAGGTAGGGTTGTGACTTGAGAGGAAGATCGTATTGGTTTTGGCTTTGAAAAGGGAATGGGGGCTATGCAGCAGGAGGTGGAGGATGACGATAAATGAATGTTATATAAATGGAAAAAGGTCATCTTTGATTGCTGCTGGCTCTGGCTCTAACAAAAACGTGAATGCCCCACTTTAGAAACCATTGTTTTGGACCAGAGATTCTATTCTACACCCACACCCACTTGGCAATTGGCATCTTCCCCTTTGCTTTGCTTCATTAACTTTTGCCTACGTTTTTTTTTTTTTTTTTTTTTTACCTTGGCTTCATGATGATGATGAGGACATGACACTTTTTTTAGTTGCAATTTTTTTTTTTGTATTTTTTTTTTTTATAAAATAGGATGTTCTATCATTCTTATTTTATAATTGATGAAAAATTAATTTCTGTCGAATCGGAAATGTAATGATAAAAACTTCCCAACATTAAAGATTTTTAGAATTTGAACTTTAGTTCGTTGAAGCCACTAATCATTCCAACCAACCAAATATTGATATATATATATATATATTTACTTTTGATTCAACAGTTTTGACTTGAAATAACATTTTTTTCTTTTTCTTTTTTCAAGTCATAATTATAACCTTTTTTTTTTCTTTTCTACAAAGTAATAATTATTAAAAAAAATCCTAAATTATTAGTTAAATAAAAGAAAACAACTGTAGCTTGCTCAAGTTCTCAAATTTGACACAGATTCATCATTTTAAGAAATGAATTATATTAGAATTTAATTCATAATATGTACTAATAAAATACTACTAGTATTTGATTATTTTAATATGAGTTTTTATTAACAAATGTCTTTTTTTTTTTAAGTTATTATATAAAATAACTTTTTTCAATGCATTGAGAATCAACACATTAACCGACTATCACATTTAATAAAATAATTACTATTATAAATAAAATATAAATTTTATAACGAGTGTGTTTTAAAAATATTTTTTAAAATTATTATATGTAATAATATTTTTAATTAATGTATTTAAAAATAATAAATAAGATTATCCGTTACATTTAATATAATATTATTATTATAAATTATAGACTAATTAATCTTAAAAATATTTAAAGTCCCTCATTAACAAAAACGCATAAAATATTAATTAACTCTAAAAAAATACCTTAAAAAACTCCTTTTGCAGAATTCTTTTTATAATAAGTCTCTAACTAAGCTAATTTTCAAAAGGCCTGGGGCCCAAATTAGGCTAGTCTTGAGCCCCCTAGCTTGATCCATAAATACATTTAAAAATTAATTTTCTTTTTTTAATCAAATGGTCACCACATTTTATTTCAAAAAAAAAAAAGTTAACCATATTTGGAGAACGAAAAAAAAAAAAAGATACAGCAAATTAAATGGAGACTATTAGGTGGATGTGAGAATTCCCATATGAAAAAAAATAAACTATTACTATTGGGTAGCTAGTAGTAGTTGTAGGCTTGTAGCCAGTGGGGGTTGTGGTTTGGGCCCCCGGCTGACAAATTTAGCTAAATGGGGTTTTCAACTTTGACCTAGCTTGGTCAAAATAAAACCACTATCAATTTTAAAATTGAATTTTACTACTCATTACTTAAGTATAACTAACTTATTATTTTATTATTAAATAAATAATTTCATTTTTTATGTAAATATAATTTTTAAAATATTTTATACGAAAAATATATAAATTTCATGTTGTAGCATGTTTGGGGTGGCTTGCCAACACCCAAACACTTAAAAATTAAGGAAGGTTTTACCTTTTCAATTCCTATATTACCCTAAACCTTAAATCAATCATTGAATTTTATAATATAATTTTATTTGTATTCGTAAAATTTCGAATTGATATGATACTTTTATCATATCTATTGAAAATAAATTTTTATATGTATTTAATAATATATATATTAAACTACAATAACTTTTTTGGTGTATTAAACCCAGGGTGTCCCCCACCCCTATTTTATGGTTGATGGAAGACTAATCTCTGTCGGGCCGGGAGTGTTGGTATAGCAAAGCCCTCTCAACATTGGCGACTTCCTGGATTCGAACATTGGTTCTCATCCAAGGGAAAGGAGCCACTAGCCACTCATTCCAACCAAATGTTGGTAACTACAATAACTTTTACATTCATGTTTCACACATTACTCGGAAAATTTAAATGCAATATGTTAGTACGAAAAAAAAGGGTAAAGTTTTGTTTGATCAGTGTTTTTATTTTTTGCTATAAAAAAATAATAATAAAAAGCCTAAGCAAACAAGAGGGATAACATAGGTTTGACTTGATCTATAAGCAATTTCACACAATCTTTACAAAAAATTCCATTTGTCAAATTTATACGCGCCAACTTCTTTATTCCTATCCATCAATTTGCATATTGGAATTTCTAGTACTAATTCAATTTTCCAGCTGTGTACAATGTATTTATAATATATATGCCTACTTGCATTAAATATTTATTTGATTCTCCAAAGGCATCTCTTTGGTTTTAAGATGCTGATTGCTTTATATTCTTGAAGTTGGGATCTATAATTCTATATCAAAGAGATGGTGCATGGCTTGGTACATAATAATTTAATTACATGATAAAATGTAAATTTATCATTTTATGTGAGTAGTTTAAATTTATTATTAATCTTTTAAGCAATGTAATTTTACCGTCATGTTTTTAAGTTTAGAATAAATTTACTATTATATTTTTAATTTGAAGCAAATTTGGTCAATATGTAATAATTAGAGAATATTTCGTTAGAAGCTGTTTTAAAATTTTAAAAATACAATTTTATCATCATACTTTTAATTTTAGAGCAAATTAACCATCATACTTCTAAATAAAAATCATGATTTGGCATTATATTTAGTAAAAAGTGTCATGGTAAAAAATAAAAATAAAATAAATAATTTTAATTTCATGGTTATTTTTTCCAATTATGTTTGATTTTCAATTTTTTAATTATAAAACAATTTTTAACAAAATTTTCTATGAAATTTTTCTTAATTGTTACATCTGAAATTTTTTAAAAATTAAAAATATGATAATAAATTTACTTCTAAATTAAAAAGTTTTATGGAAAAATTACAATAATTGAAAGATTAATGATAAATTTAAATCACTTACACATGTAGAATGGTAAATTTGCATCTTATTTCTTTAGTTATTGAATGCAAAAGAAGAATGAAGAATATTGAATGATTAATTGCAAGCATCATATCAGATCTCTTAAAAAAAATTAACAAATAAGTTAAATGAAATAAAAGATTACTTTGATAATAAGGCAAACAAGCATGTTTAATTTTGTAATAATAATCAACCTATAGCATATGAATTCTAACTTCTAAGGGAAAGTAGCCTGGTTTTCGGCCCAAATCTTATAAAAAAGAAAGGGCCTTGACAGAGTTGGGCCAGGATTTTCTTATGGCTGAACTTAAACTAATCAAAAAAAAAAAATTTAAAACTCTTAAACCAAGTTGTTTAAAGGCCTTTTTCTGACCAATTTTTCATTCACATTAAATTCTTATTTCTTAATATAAGTTTAAAAACATCACACTGTTGAAGATTAGAGTGGGAAAAATAACTTAGTTAACAAAGGTGGCTTCGCTTAAGCTATAGAAAAACGAAGAAAATTTAGAAACATAAATACACCTATGAACTAGGGGTGTAAATGAGACACCTGTACTCGCAAGCTACTCGAGTTCGGTTCGAAAAAAACTCAAATTCGATTCGGTCATTATCGAGCCGAGCTCGAGCTATCGAGCGAGCCGAGTTCGAATATCTCAATACTCGATTCGAGTAGCTCGCGAGCCTATCGAGCTTTTTATTTTATAATATATATTTTTAATATTAATTTACTAATTTATCTTTAATATATATATATCTTTAAAACCCCAAACCCTAATTTTTTTTCCTCACCTTCCTCTCAGCCGCTCCTCTCACAGTCGCTCACTTTCTCTCCCTCACAAGTCACAAAGTTCTTCTACGCTCCGCCTCTCACAGCCACGCCTCTCATCTTCAGATCTTCTTCACTGTCCGCGCCTTTCATTTATGCAGCACCAGGCTCTCCTTTTTCAAAATGTCAAAGGTCTGCCAAAATATTCTTTTAAGCAAAAGATGTCTGCAAATAAATCTGGGGAGGTGTTATTTGCTTTTAAAGTTTGCTGGTCTGATTTTAGCTTGAATAGTGTTTTCATGATTGTTGTTGTTATTCAGATCGGGGCGATTCTCCAAGACTTGAAAGTTCGTTATTTTATAAGAATTTGTTTAAGTTAATAAATTTATTTTTAATTGTTGTTGAATTATATGTTTAGGTAATGTGTCAGGCCAATGTTATTGTTGAATGTCGTGATTTGTTGATTTTCTTTCTTAGGCGATTTAGTTTCTGAGAAAAGTGTTTTCATGATTATTCCTCTGTAAGGTCATCTAACTATTATGGTTGCGATGTGTGGAGAAGGCAAAAATGCTTTGTGGAGTGCAGCTTTCTGACAAAAATTTGTATATGAAACGAGCTCGAGTATGTAAATTGAGTAAACGAGCTTAATCGAGCCGAGCTCGAATAGTTCGATTTTATCTCGAGCCGAGCTCGAGCATAGAAAATAGTATTCAATCGAGCTTGAGCCGGGTTTCGAGCAGCGAATTTCGAGTCGAGCTTGAGTTTCTCAGTATTCGAGCTCGGCTCGGATCGATTACAGCCCTACTATGAACTATACGTTGAATTTAATTTCTATATATACAAATAATCTGAAACCGAAACTATGCTCAAAACAGGTCAAAAAATATTTCTTACAATTAATTAAAAAAAAAAAGAAGAGAAATGTTTGGATATACATGAATATTGTTCGCCTTAATTCCCCAGAGGATCACATGAAATGAAAAGGGTAGGAGATTTTGATGTTGGAATAATGTGAGACACATTTTTAGGTAATTCGTCTCTAATAAGTTTCCTTGTCAGTGAGGGCAGTGAGCAGTGGATATCTATTTATGTTATGGCCGTATATTTGATTTTATTTGATTTTTTCTCCCCAAGTAATGGTAGTTAATTTTAGTCAAAAACTTAATTGATTTTTAATGAAAAATTAAAAATATCTAGCTACAATTATCCTTCTTTTAATGAAAAATTAGGAAAAAAACAGTTTACTTGATATAGATACTACAACAGCTTAATTTATAAGATTTGATTTGCTAGTTAATTTCCAACTAGACTGATTAGATGCAATTTTTTCGAAAATGTTAATTAATTAGTCAGTCTGCATAGGTAGAATTATTAATTGTAAATCAACTTTGCCAAATCAGCTTCATAGCCAATCCTAACTCTTACATTATGTTTAATATATTTTTTTTTTTTAAAAAGGAAAGTGAGTGAAAGAAAAAATTATTTTTTTTATCTCTTCTTTCCATGGATAGGAGTGAAGAAAATTGATGAGTTTGTAGTTTTGTATATTTTTTCCTTTCAAATTCAATTTTTCTAAATGTGAGAGAAAAATATTTATTAAATTTAAATTAATAATTAATTATATTTATAATTTTATCCATAATTTTTTTTTTTCATCTTTCATACCAAACATAAAATAAAGATAAATAACTTTCTTTCACCTCCTTTTTTTTCATCATTTTTTTCTCTTTCCTCCGTTTTTCTTTCCTCCTACCAAACATAGTGTTAATATATTATTGTCTTTTATTGCAAAATTTAAATCCCTCCCCCAGTCAACAATTCCTCTATCTCCAACTAATGTGGGGGAAATGTCTATACATTATGTTTGTTTCAGACAGCTAATAGCATATTTCAAACTCAAGATTAGTCTAGCAATGAAAGTTAAACACGCCATTACATTAAGCTTCAAATCCTTCAAATATACAGTTAATTAACGCGTAGCGAACTAGCTCCAATTAGTCCACTCATTTAGTCAGAAGAATGAAACAAATGGGATTTTACATATTCTTTTCTTAAGTATTAATTCATGTTTGTTTTGCAATCTTAAGTAAATAGGTTCTTAATCAACATATAATCATATTCATGACTGATTTTCTAGATATATATTTTTTAAAGGATCCCGAACCTAATTTGACTGGAGTCGAGCAATATCCACACTAAAAGATATCGATCTTTAATCAAAGGAAACGAAAAAAAAAAAAAGACCCTCAATGGAGGAGAATGAATCACTGGGGAAACCCAAATGCCAGTTTTTTTTTTTTTTTTTCAAATTAATTAACTTTCTTAATTAAATTTATGAAACACTCTAGCAATTGGATTTTGGGGGATTGTTTCTCTATCATTAAACTTGAATTTTGATAAACAATTAGTAGACCAATTAGTCTATAATTCAATTTGTAGTTACAATCTTTTAAATTTGCACCCGATTTTGTTCGATAAAGTTGGTGAACATAAGATCGAACTACTATAGCAAGATTTTCATATACGACACAAACAATTTATGTTAAAATATATAAAAGAGGAATCATTTATATTTATATTAAATTTTTTCTCCAAATTAAAGTTAATGTCTTTAAGCTAATCAAGTTACAAATTAAATGTACATTTTTAGCATTTATATTCTCAATCTTTGAATAGACAAAATGTTAGATTTCATGTAGTGTGACTACCAAACATGGAACCAATTAATTTTTTTTAAATGTTCATGGACTCCCTTAAGAAGCATATACTATGCTTAGATATTATTGCAATTAAATAAATTTCCATATTATATATAAATATTTTGTAGTCAGTCGTTTGGATCCTTAAGCAATCCACATATATAATTGGTCTTTTTATATAAATTTTAATTACTATATGAAAAGAAAAAAAAAATTGCTAAGATTATATCTTATTTCTAAATAAAGAGAGTATAATTTTGTCTTTATTCCCGGTATGAAAGATTTGAAAGCTTTCTATGTTTCTTGAAAAGCTATATATGAAATCATAATGCAAAGACGTTCCTAAGATTCTTGAGTTAATGTATTAAAAAATGCATATATATTTTGGTATAAAGCAATAATTTTCTATATATTAATAGAATAAAAACATATAGGATTAGGAGTTAATGATTTTGGCAAGCTGGGTATATTGATAATTATGGACCCACTACACAAAACTAAACTAAACTAAAAAAACTTAAAACAGATTTATGATTTATAGTCAATGTAGTAGAATGATCTCTCAACTCAACCAACCATTGTTCTAAACTCCATTTTTGAAAATCCTTTGATTTTTGTTGTTTTATGTATGGCTTAATTCATATATAATTGATTCCTTAAGCTAATTAATTAAAGCAATCAAGTAATTACTCTTTTGGCAAAAAAAATGACACTAGTAGTTAAATATAATAACAAACTAGTATGTTAGCACCGGCTTTGCCCGGGGATGTTTTGTTTTAATATTTTATAAAAAGAAATAATTTTAAAAAATATAAAAATAGTATTAATAATTTACTAATAATTATTTTATAATATTTATTTTAATAATTTTTTATTTATGTGTTGTTGTGAGAGTAAATTTTTTTATAAATAATTCTGTTAAAAAATATTTAATTTTTCTATATCTTAATATATTATAATATAAATATAATCATATATCTATTAATTTAACAATTATGTTAAAAGTAATTATCCATAAATTATATAACTTAAATGTATTTGAAATTTTATATTTTAATACGTAATATATATTGAATTTATAATTCTTATTTTATTTTTTAATGTATATTGAATTAATAATTTTATTTTTCATATTTTTCATATTTTTTATTTTTTAAAATAATTTATTCAATTAATAATTTTAATATTTTGAAATTTTATTATATTTATTTTTTAAGACAATTAATTTATAATTTAAAGTCATGCAAAAAATAAAATTAAATAGACAAAATAAAAATATAAAGAATAAGTTTTGAATATGATATTTATATTAATATATAACATATGCAAATGTAATAATCCAATTCTTAAGTCAATGAACTTAGAGTTTAAATTGAATTGCTATGAAAATTATACAAAATATCCCCAATTGAGGACAACTTTTAAAGTAAGGTATAGATGTCTAACATTATCAAATTTAATCTAGACAAACAATAACTATCAATTATTATACGACACGTGACACAAAATTGAGAGTTATTTTAATAATATCAATTAAACCTAGCAATTTCAAATACAACATGATTATATGACATGAACACAACATGAAAAAATAATTAAAACACAACACGAAAAATAACACGAACACGACACGAAAACACGAACGTTTCAAAATCTACATAAATGAATTATTAACGTGCCAAAATTTATAAAAATATATAATACCTTGAAAACAATTATGACACGAAAAATAACACACATTCGTCTATTCATATTGTGTTCATGTTATTTTTCATATCATGTCGTGTTTTAATTTTTTTTCATATATTTGTGTCATATAATTATATTGTATCCGAAATTGTCATATTTAATTAACACTATTCAAATTGCCATGTCACGAGTGTCAAATACTGAAACCCACCTAAGCTCACAAACAAAAAGAGAAAAAAAAATTAATAATAAAAAATATAAAAAGCTAGCTGTCAATTAATGTTAAAAGGCTGGGGGTAACTTTAATAGTATGTTATAGATAATATATATTTTTAGTTCCAACATTATGGTTTCTGCAAACATTGAATTTTATTCGTTGAATCTATCAAATTTTAATTATATATGCCACTACAAATTAGAAATGTTAAAGCAAAAATACAAAGTTTTCGATTTCTAAGCCAATTGGCTTTCTCAACATGACAAGCATGTGAAGTGTGAACCAATCTGTTCGAAAAGATATTGCAATGACTGATGAGAGAGGTCGAGTTAATGTAAGATTGTTATTGAGGAACATGCCAAAATAAAAAAAAAAATAATATATATATATATATATATTTTTATACATTGTCAGTAAATTAGATGATATCATCTAATTAAAAATTTTTAAAAATAAATACAAATAACTTTATTTTTAATGAAATGATATCATCTGGTTCACTGACAATTTATAAATTTATACACTGTCAATGCTCAAATATAAATTATATATATATATATAACAATTATAATATGAACTCACTCTCAAATTAAAAGTAAAAAAGATACTTTCATCGTTGTATAAACGACTCATTCAACATCAAGTAGAAAGAAGAAATTCATCATATCTTTAGACCAATTCAACATTAATTGGGTTTGCCCGAACAATGTGGCAACTAAAAAGAAAAACCTTTTTGACATTAATTATGCAAAAGAGTATAGTGGGCCGATCGACTATTACTAGAAAAAAAACCCTTTAAACGTATTACTTTTTTTTTTTTACTTCTAAGTTTTTCATCAAAAGATAGCTTAAACGTCGTCTAGGTCAATAGTGAATAGCCCTACATTTTTTGTGGCAGAAAATAACTCAACATTGGAATCAGTACCCAGCACGATGAGGGGTATGGGACCGGGACAGTCACATGTTAGCTAGCTAGGAGTGGTAGATAAAAAGAGATAAGAATTCTAGCTAGACTTGGCTAACAAAATAAAGGTTTGTTAGCTTTAGAGAGGTTGATTAGTTTGGCTAAATTTCAACATATACTAATTAATTGCTATAATTAATCTTCTACCTCAATCGTGTGTGTGTTTTTTTAAGTAAAACCAAATTTGAATTCACATTTGACATAAAGAATATAAGATAAATAAATGGATCATGCATAAAAAAATTTATTATTTCTTATTACTAAAAACCAACCAAGTAATTAAAAAAAATTATTATTATCATTTTGGTTAATTTCTTGGCTGAAAAATAAAACCCTTTCCTCATGTTTATGGATCAACTTAAGCTCATAAATTTGACTTGTTATATCTTCAATTCTCCTTTCAATTCTCTTGAATGAGTGCTACAATTCTTATTAATTACTCAGCTTTGGGTCTTTTTATTTATTTATTTGTAACCCCACTTTTTAACAACCAAAGAAGTAACGAGTTCCAAATTAATTAATGATAATATTAGTACAAATTAAGGGAAACTTTAACTTGAATTTGTTTATAAATTTTCCCCAATTTTGTTTGGCAGAGGAGAGTTGGATCTCAACACGTCTTTTGATAAGTGTGGTTTGTGGGGTTGGCCTAGCTCGTTTTCTTGCCTAGGAATTGACTCGTGAAGCAACCTCCCTTTTCAAGTGTCCTAATGATATTTTTCCTTCTTTTTTCTTCAAAAACTATGCAACCCCAATTTTAGAAATAAATATAGGTAAAATAAAGGGTAAAAATAAAAATACATTTAAAAAAAAAGAAAGAAAAACTGAAAATGAAAGCTCTCTCTTTCTTTCACATGCAATTCAATCAGAGTACTCCCATACATATATACGTACAGAAACCCTAACTAAAAAAAAGCTAAAAACAAAGATCTAACTCTTTGTTTCTTCAATGATCAAAAGCCTGTATTTGGCAGCACTGTTTAGCATTTTCTTTGGATCCCTTACCATTGAATCCACTAGCAAACAAAACACTAGCTGACAAATTTAGACAGAGAGAAGAGAAGAAGAAGAAGAAAAAAAAAACAAAAAAAAGAATGGTTTTTCGTTTGAGCTCAAAATAACAAAACCCTAAATGAGATATTGTGGGCTGTCAAGCAGTTGTATTAGTAATATTTGAAAGAAGGGAAGGGAAAACTGCTATTTTGCTGTTGAGAAACCGCCTAGTGTCGGGGTGGTAGGGAGAAACTGCCCGTGGTTTTCTCATTTTACCACCATTTTCATTTCACTTTCTTTCCTTCTCTATAATGGCTCTCGTGGATGTCTGTCATTGTCAATTATATATATATATATATATATATATATATATATATATATTGGTTTTTCGTCCCTTCTAGCATTAATTAGTTTCCAATTCATCTCTTGTTAATTATACTCATATTAGGTGTTCTTAATACGAATATGATCTACTAAGTTGTTGGAATAAGATACGCATCAAAATATATAATAGGATGTCAAAAATCCAAAACATTAGGAAGGAAATTTGTTCTAGAATTAGCTACTTGACATAGTTAAAGAGTGTCAAAATAAGAAGAAGAAAAAAATTTACAAAAGATCAATCATGCTTTTACAATTAGGCTTATAATATTAATATATTTGTTATATCGATATTAATTATTGATTTTTAATTTTGATATTATTGATAGTGAATTATTTAATTACAAGATACACATTAAGAATCATTAGTTACATTAACTAAGATAATGCGTATTAGCACATTCAATATGATGACCTGCTTGTAAAAAATTAAGAAATATCGACTACGTTGACAGTTGTGTGATTTGTTGATAAAAATATCAAAGTTCAAATCTTAATACAGTCTCAATTATCAAATATATATATATATATATGTATATATATATATATCAATTGTATTTCACACTTTTACAAATGGATCCATAAAGTTAATAACACATTCAATTCAATGGCATTAGCTATTTTTAATTCTGATGTATAAATTATGCTAATCAAGTTCGCAAGATACGTATCAAGAATTATTAGTAACATTGATTGAGATAATGAAAAATAACAAATTCAACATGATGACAGGCTTGTAGAGTTTTAATTATGGGAATATTAATGTATAGAATAATAATTTAATAAGCTAATATTTTATGTATTCTTCTGATATTTTCCCCATTAAACAAATCCAATTTGAGTCCTCTAGCTTGTTATTCTATGGAAAATATTAACCTTGGTTAAAATCTATATTAAAAAAGTAAATTTAATATTGATATCATGCATCTTCTCTATATGTACCCCAAGAAGAAGGGGATTTTCTTTTTATAAAAAAACATCAAGTTTCTCTCTACATCAAGTTATCAATCGGTGAGATCAATGGTGGAGAGACGAAACACTTCCATATATATAGAAATTATGAAGTTAATAAGTCATAATTAGAATAATTAATGAAGTTTTTAACTCATAATTAATTTATATCCCACTATTATTTGTATTTTAGCAAGGCAAGGAAATAGCAGCTACAATATATAGTACAACCATGCACGTGTACATGTCTTGAACGAAATTAAGATGCCATGAAACAACTAGGCAAACCTTTGGTTTATACAAATTCAACTAGACAAACCTTTGCCATGAAAGTCAAGCTCTAACTCAAGCAAATGAAATATCAAAAACTTAATATATATATATATATATATATATATGGACAACAATTCTTTCAAACAATATAAGTAAAAAGAAAAGACTAA
This sequence comes from Fremontodendron californicum, assembly GCA_030761205.1. NCBI lineage: Eukaryota > Viridiplantae > Streptophyta > Magnoliopsida > Malvales > Malvaceae > Fremontodendron > Fremontodendron californicum. Next base: position 18,569,159 of record JAULJL010000026.1, read on the forward strand.
AGTGAAATAATAATAATGTTTCATCCGTGATGATGTTTGATAGATCGATAGGACATATCCAAAATGAAAGAAGTTATACATAAATATAAGCATATCGATCAAAACAAAAAATTCTTTTTTTTTTCTTACTGATCTGACATTACATTACCCTTACATCTTACAAAAACACACAAAACTTTCTTTTCTGTTCTTTTGTTTTTTCTACCTGTGATATAGAAAAAACTTGTTGAAACTTCTATAATTTTCTGTTATAGTATAAAAGTTTTATGAATTTTGCTAACGAATGTTTTTAGAATTTTTGCTAAAGTTAACTAAATTACTATTTATAATAATATTTTATATTAAAATAATAATTAATGGTTATTTTTATTAATTTTATTGCATTAAAAATAATAATTTATTTAATATAATAATCTTAAAAAGTGTTTTTAATGTATTCATTAGTAAAACTTAAATTTTATTTAATTAAACTTCTGAATTAAATAATATTAAAAAAAATAAAAAATGTTAATTTGGTTTTTATTTGATTTTTTTTAATCAAAATCCGCCGTTTGTTTTGGTTACAACATGCATGGCATGGGGAGTGAATCTGAAATCTGAATCATGGATCCGTTCAGTTAACACGTGGGAATGTGAGCATAGGACACGTGTCATGGTTAGAAGTTCACGCGCTGAACTATAGGGGACTCTCCTTGTGCATTATTATTGGTACTTTCAAGTTCAACTTTCAACCTCCCTCCCGTTATTATATTAGTACTTATTATGGTAGACAAATTAATAATTAATAATTTAGTATATAATCCGCTTAACCGATATTTATAAGTATTGATTAAAAATTATTTATTTAACATTTTAAAAAAAATATTTGCATTTAATATATTATTTTTACTGAATTCAAAAATATATATATTAATTATAATTTTTTTTTCTATATATAACATCTTAACTAGCGTCTATAAACACTAATTAATATTTTCCTTCAATATATTCACTTTTGTTTTAAATTTTTGATTAACGGGTGTGTATAAGTAATTTTTAAAAATAGGTAATATGCTATTTTAGAAAATATATTTTTATATTTAATATATTATTTTTACTAAATTTAATAAAAATAATATATTAATCACATTTTTTAAAAATATCATCCTTCCCTTAATATTTTGGTTCAGAAATAATTCATTAATTTATTCAAAATTAGTCGATTGTTTTTATGATAACTTTTTGAAAATTCTTTTTTTTTTTCCATGGAAATAATCCATTTGAAGTAATTTAGGAGAATATATCCATTAGATTGGTATTTTTATTATTTGCTTTTTGCTATTTGATTTTTTATATTTTTTCAAAAAATTGCTAAAAAAGGCACACAAAAAAAGTAATATCATAAAAAATGACAAATAACTAAGATGTAACAGATATATAATCTATATAAAAGTAAAATCATGTATTTAATTATCATTTAAAATTTTATATATTCTTTTGTATAATCCTTCAATTTCCTTTTTTTTTTATCCAAATACGTTTTCTATGTTTTTGCTTATAAAAATAAAACATTTAAAAGTAACAAAACTTTTAATTAAAACTACATGCCTTTTCCATAATTAACTAAGGGCTAAGAGAAGAGTTTACCTTCATTTTCCTTCTTTTAATTGAATGTTCATCATTATTACTCCATAATTTTCAATCATTCTGCACACAGAAGAACCCTCTGGCTGCTAAGAATATATGGCCAAGGGGCTTTTACTATATATAACTATGTAATAGGATATAATTAAAGTAAGAAAAAATATTTAATTATTAAAATATTAATAATGAAAATATATATTTTTACCAAAATGTGGAATAAGAAATAGTATATATATAAGTAAAATGAAATATTATTCTTATAAAAAAACCTACTTTGCTTTTTTCTTTAATTAACTATGAACTCAATTTTTAATTTGGTTTTTAATTTTATTAGGGTTTTTTATCATCAATATTTTGGTTTCCATTTTATTCCTCTAATTAATTTTCCAAACATTTTCTAATTAATTTCCTTTTTCTCTCTACCAAACATTGCTTTGGTGATTAATTAGGATATTAGGCTATAACTAATAATCCTCCACGTGCTACAACTTTATCTCTCTTTTTTTGACGAAAGAATTTTAGGTATTAATTAAATAGGATGACGATAATAACCTCGATTATGTACTGCATTAAATTTCTTAACCTATGGTTTTCATTTCAGAGTTTGTCCTTTTTTGTAATTTGGAAACAACAGTATACGTACTTTTCATGCAAGCATATAGGGGCTTGGGTATATTCGTTTTAATTATTTTGTCCAACCGTAGATCAAGTTAATTAATTAGTACAAAGTTTATCCTTAGAAAACAGTACTATAATAACAATAATTAATAGTAATGAAAAACATCATAATAAAGAATAGTAATGAAAATAACCCCTTGTACTAGCTATATATAGCTAGATAGTCAGAGAAAAAAATAAAAGACAATTAACTACATGATTTGATGTGTTGTGCAGTTTATGAGAATTACTAATTTTTATGAGATATAATTACAATTACCCCATCTTGTTCTTGTGGGGTTTACATTATCAATTATCAATGAATTGGAATAATTTGAATTTAATTTAATTGATTCATCACTTTTAAAATATAATATTTAATAAATTTAAATCAAAATTTAATATCTGTAAATTTTTTTCTATCCTAAATCACAAGTTTTTTTATAAAGAAACTATATCATGAAGCATTTGTTTAATTTGCAATTGTTTCATCAATTTTTTTTTTTAGCATGCAGCACATAGATTCATGTGCAAGAAAAAGGTTTTGACTTAGCAGTAAAGAAGAAGCTTTGGAACTCTCATGTACTACATGTGTGATTAGATTTGGTAATTTATGTATTTATATCGTGTTTGTTTATTTTATCGTATTATAATCGTAGTTAAAGTATTTTATATTTATATAAATTTTGATACGTTAATAATTCATATTAAATAGATTTTGAGACATTCGTTTACTCGTGTCGTGTTTATATTATTTTTTCGTGTCGTATTGTGTTTGTGTCGTGTTTTTAATTATATTTTTGATCGTATTTGTATCGTGTAATCGTATCTTGTCCAGTATTTTCAGATTTATGTGTGTCCAAAAATTATAAAAATATTGCAATTTCATAGCCTCAGGTTTCAAAAACAACAACGGGTATTCCTGTTTTGCCAAATACATTCTTATTTTATATTTTACATATATACTTCACTTTACGATATATATATATATATATATATATATATATATTATCTGAATATTTTCTTCCTCGGTTTCAGTTCTAATAAAGACATGCAGTTGTTAGTGTCTGTCATCATATAATTAAGTGAAGAGTCAAACATCAAGTTCTTTCACTTGGCAGGTTCCTCATTTTTTTTTTGTACTATTAATTTTAGATAATTAAAAAGTAACCCTCTTTCATCTCATAATCCTTTCTTGTTTAGGATTAAGATCAAACGTCTAGACATCCAAATTAGAATGTCAAGTTCTAATTAACTATATGCTGCCACTCTCGTACTAATCCGGTAGCTCGACAAGAGATATATGATATGGATCAGATCTTTAAAGAGAGTTGTCAAACAGTGATAGTCTTTAAAAATGAAAGTTGATGTTTGGTAAATTAAGCAGGGAGGTGACAGCAAAATTCGATGTTATTCGAATTTCGATAAGTATTGTTGAATACGGTATATATTTGACGTAGGTATACTTATTTTTTAATTTTTTTTTTTTATGTATTTGAAAAATCATACCACTATATTTATATATGAATATGTATTGAACACAAATGTCAAACAGAAATATTTAAATTAAAAATTAAAAAAATTGGATAACATAAAAAGAATTTTAAATGGATCAGAAAAGGAGACAAGCATATAAATGCCACCTTCAAGTAAATGCCAATCCTGGTAGACCAGATCAGCCTAATATAAACACCAGACATTTTAAAATGACTGTAGACTATGGAGTCTACTATTCTACATATTCATACACTGAGTAAAGCCATATGCATCAGCCAAAACAATCCCTTTAAGAAACAGTTCACTTGCAGATTGTATATTGGTCAGGTTCCTGATCATGTTTTTTTTTATAAAAAAAAAAAAAATCCCGTTGTTAATTAAGCCAGGTGAGATGAGAGAAGCTGAGAATGGGATAAGATGTACACCATATCTTTAGTCTAAAATGAGAAATATGGTAGATGTATAGGCATAGCAGTTATAGCTAAGATATAAATATATGTATAATCAAAAACAAAATGAGGATGATAATACCAAAATTAGTGATAAATAAAAGGTTAGGAAAGAACAAAAACAGGTCCTACCAATTAATTTTGAATTTGTGAGCTAAGCCAAAATTCTAAAGGCAGAAGGAAATGGGACCCAACTCAGCAAATTTTTCAGTGTGTGTGTGAGAGAGAGAGAGGGCTGGTTTTATATGTTCATGGGATGGCCAAAAGGCAAATAATATTAGCAGAGGTTAAGCATACAAAGAACCTTACATGGCCTATGATGTTAACTATATCTAATGTGGGTCAAAGTTTCAGAGGAATTGCCAATTAAATATTAAACTTTTTTTTATTGGAGAGATTTTGGTGAAAAAGACTTGAAATCACCCCCCTCATAGAAAGGGAGAAAGGAAAAAGCAGATTCCATTTCAATCTTAGGCCTCTTAAGGGCTAATCAATACAACATAATTTCCTAATTCATACTATAATCATATATTGAATATTTTATTTTCAACCATACTCCCACTTTTAATTGTGTAGCTATAAATTCTTCAACATGGTGAGACTTTCATTTTCTCAAGGCATCTCCTAATAATAGCATATTCCGAGAGAGAAAGAGAAAGAAAGGGAAAAGGCAAGAAAAGAGAGAGAGAGAAAAGAAAAGAAAAGAAGAGAAAAAGGAGATGGAGATTAATGAACAAGGTTTCTTAGAGGAATTATTAGCTCTAAGAAGAGACAGTTGGGACACAATTCCAACAGAAATGAATGAGATTTTCTCTAGTGGTTGGAACTTTGATTGCTTTGATGAGAACCCTGCAGCTAGTTTTCTTCCAAATTCTTTCTGCCAAGACTTCTCAGTGCCTAATTTTGAGCAAGATTTCAATTACAACTTCAATGAAGTCTACTGTCCATTTGGTGATGAATTCTGTGCACCACAAGTAACAGATACATCAAATAATACATCTGATACTCCGCCATTTCCAGTTCAAGAAGATTACTCGTTGAATTATATGATGGAGGAAGAAGAATCAGGCTTCCTTGTAGATGAACTTCACAAGTTGGATAATGTCCAAGCTGCTTGCAAAGCTGAGCCTATTCAATCACCTGAAGCACCAGTTTTCAACATTGGAACCTGTATAGACCGCAAGAATATTCGAGCTAATAAGAAATTGGAGGGGCAGCCATCAAAGAATCTAATGGCAGAAAGAAGGAGAAGAAAGCGACTAAATGACCGCCTTTCGATGTTAAGATCAATTGTTCCTAAGATAAGCAAGGTAAAATAGCAATGAGACTTGTAGTGAAAAAATGCAAGTTCTTATTTAGGGGCTAATTTGGTTTTTTTCCATTGCTATTTAACAGATGGACAGGACATCCATACTTGGAGATACTATAGATTACACAAAAGAGCTCCTTGAGAAGATCAAAAGTTTGCAGCAAGAAACTGAAGCAGGTTCAAATGAGTTAAAAATGGCTCACATTTTCAAGGGTGTAAAACCAAATGAAATCTTAGTGAGAAATACACCAAAGGTATTGGATTCTTCAGTACTTTTTCAGGTAAATAAATCTTATTTCAAATGCCCAAATCCTGAAATAAATTCCTATACCTGTTTCTTTGCAGTTTGAGGTGGAAAGAAGAAATGTGGATACAAGGATTGAGATTTGTTGCACAGGGAAACCAGGATTGTTATTGTCAACTGTAACAACCTTGGAAGCATTAGGCCTTGAGATTCAACAATGTGTTATTAGTTGTTTCAATGATTTTGCAATGCAAGCATCTTGCTCAGAGGTAAAAGCGAAAAACAGAAAAACAAAAATTGTTAGCATTTTGTTCTCTGAATTAGTTCTTGTTAAGCCTCTATAACTTTTAACTTGCAATCTTACATACATTTTGGTCATCATTGCAGGACTTGAAACAGAGAACATTATTAAGTTCTGAAGACATAAAGCAAGCATTATTTAGAAATGCTGGCTATGGAGGAAGGTGTTTGTAGGAACAAAATTAAAGGACTACAAAAGAAGCAACTTCTGGTGAATTTTTTTTATATGTTTCCAAATTCTCTGTTTTTTCAATGAGCTTTTGAAAGGGTGGATTGTTATTTGTTAGTAATTTTTGCCTTCCTAAATAAGTGAAAATTCTAGTCATCAGAGCTTTTGTAATAACTGCTTCAATTGGAGTTGTAATTTAATGCAAAATTCTTGTTAGCTTTTTCTTCTTCTTCTTCTTTTTTTTTTTTTTTTTTCATCCAACATTCAGTGGCTTTTTGTGTTAATAATGTTTTAAGTTTCTCTTGCACACAATTTGCAAATGCTCAAAATGGCCTTCAGAAAATCATTGAAGGACCTTCTAATAATAAATTTAGCATTTGATAGCCATTTGAAGAAGAAATAGTCTGTTCCACAATGGAAAAGGTGAAAAGGTTATTATTTTTCCACTTTTTGTTTTTCTCCATTCTCTTTTATTCAGCAGGTAGGAATGGGACAGTGAGTTTCTGCAGTTAAAACTACCTTTTTGGCTTTTTTTTTTTTTTTACCTCACAACAAGTGTCTGATAGTTCCATTTGCAAGTTTCAATAGCCATGCATAAAAAGAGAAGGTTCCAATACTTAAATATAATGTCTTAAAAGTCATAATCAGTCTGGTTTGAAATTCAATTTTATTCTCTAGCAAACGGATCGCTTGATTTTGCGAATTAGATCGCTCTCGTATCATGTTTCAGATCGTTCGATCCAATTCGTAATTCAAACGAATTAACCAATCAGGTAACTCTGAATAATGTAGAAGAAATCTTGGGGTTTTTTCAAAGAAAAGATTTAAAGCAGATAACTGATGCAACAAAAGGTAACAGCATTTTTGACAAAGGAGGTTCATCAGCAGTGAAAAGTTCATCTGCAGTAAATTATACAGCTGGAACAATATCTAGCCAGTTTTTGCATACTTATGAGCAAAATTACAGCATAAACATTACATACTACAGCTTAACTCACTGTCTTTGATACCTTTAGCTTTATTTCTGTGTTGATGAATATGATGCAATAACAACATATACTATATGATAAACTTAATTGTCTTTTTCATCAGCATTAGAGCTATTATCATCCACAGGATAGTTGCATTTGCCTGTTAATCTATGTTGCTTTGACTCTTCATTTTTCTTGAAGTATTCATATCCGACACCCGGGTCCGACGCATATCCGTACATGGGTATAGGGATATGATCCTCCAAGGACCCTCCAAATACATAGAAATCTTAAAAAAAAATTGAATATACCCATGTCCGACACTCATACCCGATTCCCCGAATCCAAGTAATACAAATGTTAACTGCCTGTAAAAACTGAAGCATCCAGATTACAGTAATACATTCTAAAGCTCCAAGAGACTGGTGTATTTCTTCATTCTGCTCCTGCATATCCCATGAATTGGATAGCTTTGGCATCTATTTTGCAAAGTTTTAGAAAACTTGAGCAAAGTTTTGACAACATCAAGAATTGTCATAAATGCTTTCAGGCTTCAGTTGCAGATATCTCATGGTTCTTCATGCAGAGACAACTCTACATAAATACATGTTGACTTTAATGATTATTGGTTAAAAATGTTCTTATTACATGGCAGAATGCTGTTTGACATATGCTGACATTCAATGACATGAAGTAGAGGTTCCAAGAAATGGACATCAGTGAGGTGAAGCTCAGCAGATTTTTTGAGATCCTGCAAGCAATCTTGTCTGGGAATGTGAGCCAAGAGACCTGATTCTGGACTGCAAACCAGGCAACAGGGCAAGCACAAGCTAACAAAAATGCAGCTTTTGAAAACTTTAACCAAGAGTACAATACCATGTCTTGATTCCTGAAAACTGAGCAAATTAATAAAGACAAAGAAGAACATATCAAGAATACCTTTGTTTTTTTTGTAGGAAGCATGAAATTTGATGTCCAAAAAAAATACGCCAAAGACACAATTAAAGAATAGATATCGAAGGTTCACCTAATAGACCACCATAAAGCTAGTAGTAACACAGTAAACAAACAAATATATATAAACAAAAAAATTTACTGGTCTTTTGTACCAAATGTTAAATCAGGTTGTCTTCTATGACCATGGCTTTATCCCAATTATGGTTTATCGAGAGTAGTAGGGGGTGTAATCAAGTCAAGCCGAGCTCAAACGGTAAGAAGGTCGAACTCGAAGCTTTGCTCGAACTCAATTGAGTTTCACTTTTAAAGCTATGGGGGGTTCGTGGAGCTTTGATATGACCCTTGAGTCAATTTGCAAACACTGATTGGTGAAATCCTTTGATATAATACAAGAAGAGGACTTAGCTTTCTGGAAAGGCACAATAATGAAATCCCAACTGCAGGAAGAAGCTGAGACATTTCCTCATAGTTAATAGGAAGGTGCTGAGTTATTTCGTGGGCACAGGAATCAGGTTTCATCTAGTAAAAAGAGATTTTGGGATATTTTTGGGATGCGTTTGAGTATGTAGAATAGAACTAAAGAAGGAACAAAAAACAGTTCAAGATCAAAGAACCTTTTACAATTTCAACAACCAAGTTTTCCCAACTCCTGGAAATGAAGTTTTTTCCATTAATAACTGCTAATTCAGTTCTTTAATCAGAAAGCTTTTAGAATATCATTAATTGACCCTCTCAGACTCAAATTCTATCAGTCAATCCTTTATTCAATTATCTTGCTAGCCAAAATGGTGAAAGAAAGATTGTGGATCAAAACAATAGCAGCATTTAGGCTTCTCTTTAATAATTCCTGTTTATCAAAGCCTAAAAATAATGTTTTCTTTTCGAGTATTTCCTTTTCCTGCATTTCTCAGCAGCCAAACAGCTCAATCAAATTTCTCTGCATGGTATTAATCCCCATTCAACCAAGAATAATATAACTCATCAACTTTATGGCTATGCTATGCAATGTGAAACTTTTGGATCAAACAAATCATGAAAATTTTGACGGCTAATTAAAAGTTACACAACTCTAGTTGATTACGATGATCACGTCTAGAGAAACGCATCACAAGGTGTCGAAAAACTCAGTGATTGATGTACGATTTTCCTATCTTAAAAAGGCAAAATTCGAATCAACCCTTCTCCAAATTTTAAAAAAAAAAATTGCTTTTCTGATATAGTCAAGAGGTAGTGGAGCAAGATGCTAGCCTAGCTGACTGGTCAAGCACTAAACTTCGAAGTACGGTAAGTACATATTAAGAGCTTTGATCTAGATCTTGGTGCATCCATTAGTTCAAATTAGGCTAACTGAGTAATAAGTTTTGGATGGACTTGCCATATAACAATCCCAATCAAAATTTAGGTGGGTGAGTGAATGATTGAGCCAAGCATTTGTAACTTGTAAGGAGTTCTGAGTTATGGTGGTGTTTATTTTGAAATATTTTTGTCCTTTTTAGTTTTTTTTTTTTTCCAAATATCAAAATTAGTGTTGACTTTGTTTTCTCATATGTGTAAAGGTATATGGTAGATTAATTAATTACTAGATAAATGACATTCATCCTTTATTGCTTCAAGCAATGATTAAGACTATATTTCAAGTATTGAGGGTTGAAAAAGTGAAACAAAAGCCTCTCCACTAAAAATTATTACATTTTGGTGAAATTATTATATATCTAATTAATAATACTAATAAAAGACATAAAACAAGAAATAAATTAAAAGAGAACACCTCACATCCTTCTACTTTTTGTATAAAAGAAATTATTTGATCCACCGTTAGTGAAATTTTTAGATATTATTCGTGATATCGGTCATCAAGATGAGTAATTAAGATGACTGTGTAATTTAGTCTTTAATCTTTTGCTTTATAAAATTATTGTGGAGACATGCATGTTACCATGTTCATGTGATCTTTAATTCTTAACCTTTTTGGCTGCTAGCAAAGTCATGTCCTGGTAAAATAAATAAGTTTGCCTTGACTCATTTTGAGATAGTTTTACAGAAATTTGTAGAACTTTTAGCACCAAAATTGCTCTGATCTGATCTGTTGGTCATCTAAGCAACCTGTTTCCCATGGATCCCTAGAAACTCCAAAACCAGGTAAAATTTTCTACTGGCCAGGGCTTGTATCTCCACCTGCCAATTCCTTTACTTGTCTTTTATATATATCTATATATATACTAAATGATTGCACATTCCACTTTGGGTTGAAAGTGGAATGCAGAAGCAGCTAATTGATGGATAATTGGGCAATGAAAAAGACTAAGACCTAACATGCAATACAAAGGAACAAGGAATCAAATTCAAAGGTCACTGAATATATATATTATCAGTAAAGGTTATGTCATTATGCATCTATCTATCTATCTATCTATCTATCTATCTATCTATCTATCTATCTATCTGAGACAATATCATAAACAACGCACCATCTTCATCTTGGAAAATGGAAATCAAGTAGTATATCTAATTAACTTTTAATTTCTCTGCCTGAAGGGACCCTGAACTTCCTCTTTGTATACAGGTTGATATTAAGTTTTATGTTACTTGGATTCAAGGTGAATGTCGGATCTAGATAGAATTCAAGGTGAGTGTTATCTTTATATGTGTTTGGCAAATGGATACTTTTATTTTTTCTAACCTTTTTATCTTTTGGTGGAACGGATTTTTATAAATATATGTTAAATACGGATACTTCAATAAAGATAAAAATTTGGATTGGACCAACATAGATGAATTTTATACAATTTCCATTTATAAAGAGTTTTCAAGCTGTAGAACACGCATATACGATGAACTGAAATTCTTAAGGGATAGGTTTTCGGGTATGAAAGATTATAAGTACACCCTTGTGCTTAACACTAATGATTATAGAAGAAGAATGGGATAAAAAGGTGACAAGAACTTTGAGAGATGCTTTGGTAACAGTCAGGATGGAAATAATGGGACTGCTGGAATTTTATTTGGGGGGATTGTAATGGTGGGGGCAAAAGCATCTTAATTTTGTTTCTAAAAACTCTTTCAGTGGAATTAATTAGGTCAAAAACTGTTTGACATGTGATAGCAAATTAAAGCAAAAAATTCACACTATTTGTTATGCTTTTATCTACATTCCTTGATGAGAATTGGGAAGAACTAAAGCAGATATCCTTCTCGAAAGTCTAAAAAAATTTATATATATTAACAAATTTCATTAAAAAAGAACTTAAAGTTTAATTTAATGGGTTTATATAATTACTTTTAAGAAGTAATTTTAAGAAGTAATATTCAGTAAATATGGAATTTGAATTCTAACATTTGTAACTTTTCTTTTTATCTTCAATCTGCGATTTTTTTTTTATATATAAAAAAAATCATTCAAAAACTCATTTCTAACCGAAATTACTCCCTTGGAAAACTATCTCAAATGAGTCGAAAAGTCACGAAAGTGATGAAATTTACTCCACAAAATAAGCATGAGTACGAGTTCTAACTGTTAGAGAATGAAAAGAGTCTTAACTCATTTCTAAATTCTTTCAAGTATATTCTCTCAAAACACTGTAGAGATTAAGAATTCTAAGAACTGATAATTACATATTTACATAGCTAAGTGCAAAAGGGACCCGCACTTTCCGTACTCGATGAAGTGCTACGTCCAAAATTAACGTGCCCCAACACTCAGCAACCCACCAATACTTGCTCTTATCAATTTCACTACATTTCACTATCTGCTAGAGATTTCGCACCACTAGCTTAGCTATTTTCTTCCTATTTTGCCTTTACGTATCGATCATTTACATGAAGGAAGAGGAAGAAAAAAAAAAGGACGATGGAAAATGAAGAATCGTCGTCAAGTAGGCCATCCATAGGGTTTCCTCTTGGTTTTGCCCTTCTTTTGATCTTGTTATTTTGCATAAGCGGCTTTCTTTTTTGTTACATCAACTGGCACAAGCTTCGGGCCCTCATCCTCCAACCTAATTCTGATCATCATGATGACAACGTCGACGATACTCAATCAGATATCAATCATTCACCGGACGACGACGTTCAAGCTGCATCCCCTATCATGGTACGTTATATTCCTTATCTCTTTTCTTGTAGTGTAATTGTGTTATTGCTTAAGCAAAACAAAACAAAAAAAAAAAAAAACTAACTGTTGGTGTACTTATATTTTGAGTGTTTAAAACAGAAGCCAAGGCAAAGAATTGTAGGGCAGAGCCTGCCGGTTTTGATGCCTGGGGATCAGGTTCCAAGGTTCATAGCAATGGCTTGTCCATGTGAGCCAGCGACAACAGAAAAGATTAAGATAACAGTACTATAGAAGCCTCCAGCTCTTCCGGTGCCTTTTTTTTTTTACTCGTAATTAGTATTTTTTTTTTCTTCAATATTTGAAGCTGTCGAACTTTAATCATTGAAATTAAGAATTCGACATCTTACCAACAAACTATACGACTGTTGACGTACTACTCGTAATAGTTACTAAATTGAATGTTACGCTAGTTTCCATTGTTATACATCTCCTGTTCCTATTCAATATTTTATGCTGATTGTTGATTCTAGTGATTAGAACTAAAGAGAATTACGTATAGATCATATTAGGACAGAGCAATATTCGCGTGTTCATTCCTTACAAGTTACAATTGAGTGTTGGTATAGAATATTAGGACAGAACAATATTTCAAACAAAGAAATGATGTAAATATTTTTTTGGGGGATTCAGGATTGTTATTTGCAGAATTCAGACAACTACTTTACAGATTTTGGTTCTCGTTTTTGTTCTTACCAGCAAATAGTTAGTATTATTTTTTATTATCTGATGATCAAATTATGCATCCAGGCATCCAGCTGTTAAAGATAAAATGTCATTTTTGCATGTCTTTGATTGGTCGGTTCCAAGAATTGTGCCGTAAAGTTGCACTGGTAGCCTAGTGATAATTAACTATGTCCCACTTTCATTTTTTTTTTTATCTGTGTTCGAGATCCATGTTCGATGCATATTCGAATATGATATGAGAATATGATATTTCAAGGATCCTTCAAATACATGAAAAAATTTAAAATAAATCAAACATGCCCGTGTTGAACACATACCCGTGTCCGACACTCACACCTGATTCCGAATAACATAGATAATTAACCTTCAATCTCAAACTCCAGCTCCTGGTTTGTATTGCTAATCATGATTTGTATAAAGATTAGTTTTAGATTCTACAAACAGAATTAGCATGATGATATATATTTTTAAGATATATTTAAAAAAAAAAAAATTAAAACTAGACTAAGATAATCTTTTAATTTTATTTGTAAAGTTAAAAAAATTCTACTACTAATGTATTAAAGACAAACTCAAAAAATATTTCAATACCCAAAAGTCAAAACATATTAAACTTTCACATGTAGTTGAGTAAGAAATAAAACTTTTAAGATGATTTTTGTATAGTTAATTAGTTATGGACTTGTTCTTATAATGAAATTTGTTGTCATAAAAAAAACTAAAAAGCCCACATAATCTTTGAGTACAATTCTTTGTTACACTATTTAGTTGTAACATCACTAATGAATTTTTAGATCAAAATATATATTTTCCACAATCCATCAATTCTATAAAATAAGCAGTGAAACAAATTTAAGAGACATCTTTTGAGAAAAGTTTAAGTTGGTAAAAAGTAAGAAGTATTTCAGATAACAGCCTTCCTCTTTCGTAGCTTAACCATTGACTTAAAATTTTTTACTTTCTTTTCCATTTTCATCCCACTATCAAAGAAAATTTTATTGCTCAACAATTGAATTGAGATTTATGGTGAAACTTAGCTTCATTCATAAATGAATTGCTCAAACCCAGCTTCAATTGGTTGGTAAGAAGAGTTGCTACATTTACATAAATAAATAAATAAATAAATAATAAAAATATTCACTGGCTTAATGATATTGTTTTACTAAAAGGTTAAATGATCGAATCTCATCATTTACAAAAATATTTTTAAAAAATAATAATAAAAAATCTTAAAACTGATTTTAACCGATTTAACAAATTTAAAATAAAAAATTCTATACTAGACAAAATAGGCTTTCGATTTTTAATTAAACCGGTCCGATCAAATTTTTTCAATAATGCTTTTATAATAGCCTACAATCTAATAAAAAGGGCCCATGAACTTTGGATCCAGTCTGGGAACTTTCATCATTTATGTAATAGTGTTCCAAATTGGACTATTAGCCATACAGATTTCGGCCCATCTACCCCAAGCCCTTGTCAAGAAAAAAAAAAAAACAAAAGCTTTTTTTTTTTTTTTATTCCTGAAAATCAGGCTTTGCCAATTGCCTTAACCAACAATTCTTTATTGCAGATAAGCTCAGGCACAGGCCTTTACATTATTAAAAACATAAAAATTCGATCATTCAAAAAAAAGAGTTGAAAATAAGTGTTTAGAATCATCATCAATTACATTAAAATCAAAGGATGTTGAAAATTATAGCAGCAAAAACAATAAATATTTCAGAGTGTAGCTTTCAGAACAATAATAATATTATCCAATTCTGCCTTGACCCATATGGGGACTGATTGCCTTACAATAAAGACTCTGAACTCTGAAGTCTGAAGTGTGAACAAGCAACCTTTCTGACTTAAGTTAAATGGTTTGAAAAAAAAAAAAACTTAAACTAGCTAGACAGGTCACATTCCCATAGATTTTCGTTTTTTATTTTTATTTTATTTTATTTTTTTCTTTTCTTTTGTTTTATTATTAGAGTTTTGCTAACATAATAGTTTAATTGATAAAATTATATAAAAAGTAACTAAATTTAGATAAATAATTTTTAATATATACTTTTTTATCTTTGAAGATGTTAAAGGATTGAAGTTGATCACTAAAATAAAAAATTTAATTTAATATTTTATTAATAAATTACACTACTGTTTTTTTTTAACATATACTAATTTAGTATATGTTTGTTTAGCTTTCCAACAAATAAAAATTTGCGTTTGATATATTTAAAAGAAAAAAAAAAGATACTTTCATCTTTTTATTTTCTTTTTCACTCACGAAATGGATACCACAAGATTTATTTATATTTTCATACTTTTTATTCGTTAGAAGAAAAGAAAAAGAGAAAAAAAACAAGATTACAAAAACATAAAGAAATATGTAATTCGACTATGGTGATCTACATCCACCGGAATAGACTCAAAGGACTACATTGTTGATAGTATTGAATTATATAAAAGTCTATAGTTCAATTTATACATGTTGATTTTTACCATCTAAGGAAAGAATCATCACGGTAATAATTACAATAATATTGTAATCATAATCTAAACCAGAATCAAATCAGAATCCCTAAGATTACTCTAATTACATTTATTACTTTAATATCCGCTCTCAAACTCAATGTGGTATTGTAAATACTAACTTGAGTTTGTTAACCAATAAGAGAACATGTGGTGGAAAATATAACACAAAAATCTGAAGTGATCTAATACGCAGCAGGAACAAAAAGACGTGGCGTAAAACGTGACAAGAAAACGTGACGTAACACGTTGCAGGAAAAATCTTGGCGTGATGTAACACGTAGCAAGTATAGAAAATGTGACGAAACATACAGCAAGAGAACACAAGCAAAAAAAAACAAGATTACAATAACACAAAAGAATACGTGGTTCGGCCATGGTAGTCTACATCCACAGGAATAGACCCAAAGGGCTACATTGTTGATAATATTGAATTGTATAGAAGTCTATACATGAGTGTCCTATTTATACATAAAGATTCTCACCATCTAAAAAAAGAATCATCATGATAATAATTACAATAATATTGGAATAGTAATCTGAATCGTAATCTGAATCAGAATCAAATCAAATCAAAATTTTTAAAATTACTCTAATTACATTTATTACTTTAATATTATTTTCACGAAATTGATTATATAAGAGTTAATATGAAATCCTGATGTGATTTATCAACTTAATTCTTAATAGTATGAATTTTCTAATACTAGTAATTTCCTTAAACATCCCAAATTAAGGATTCACGAAGTAGCCAATGGAAAGGAAAAAGGCTTTGCATTGAATAAAAAAAAAAGGCTTTGCATGTGTTATGTTTAACCTAATGATATAGGAGCAACTATGATCATATGATGATGGCGTATGAATGACGTGGAGCAAATCGTAGGGAGATGTTGTTGTTGATGATGGTGGAGAAACCATGTACATGATGATACCCATGTATGCATGGTTTAAGGGCAAAGCATGCAACGAACTAGTGGCAGTTAATGATGGTAACGATTAATTAATAATCTTAAAATGTCTTTAAATACTGCAAATTTTTGGATAAAATTGTTGTTGGGGGACAAGAAAGCGGCTTTTATTTTTGGATTGCCGGCTACAGAACGCAACATATAACTTCCTTCACTACCTCTCTCTTACACCACACTCGCCATGGATAGCAACTCAAAACCACGCACCAATCAGGGCTCGAGGACGTTTGTTGATGCCTTGATGGTGTTCGAGGGGGAAGGCACGCGCGTTGATGTGATTTTTTATTAGGATATTAACCTTTTGGGTGAAATATGTTTTATTAAAAATTTTGCTGTCTTAATTAATATATTATAAATTTTATTAATAAATATCTTAAAAGTATTTTTAAGATGGGTTTTGCTAACGAGTGCCCTTAAGGCACTTGTTAAGTTTAGTTAATATACTATTTATAGTAATAACATTGTATTAAATGCAAAAGTTAACAATTTTATTCATCATTTTCGATGCATTCAATAGAGATATTACTATATATAGTAACCTTAACAAATGCCCTTAGGGCACTTGTTAGCAAAATTCTTATAATAATTATTAAATATACAAATATTATAATTATTAAAATATTATTTCTATTAATATAATTATTATTAAAATATTATTTCTATTAACATAATAATTTTATTAAATATTATTTTGATTAATATAATAATTATTAAATTATATTTATATTAATATAATTATTATAAAATATTATTTTTAGTTTTTCAAATAGTAATAGTAATATAAATATTAAAATATTATTTGTATTAATTTAATTATTATTAAAATATTACTTTTACTTTTTTCAAATAATAATATGGCATAAATATTAAAATATTTATTATTAAAATATTAAAAATAATATTATTATTTCTATTAATATTATTTATTATTAAAACATTAATTATATTAATATTTTAAAACATGTAAAGTGTTCTAATATGTATTACAATATTATTTCTATTAATTAATATTTATACTATTAAAATAATAATGTTTTTATACTAAAAACAGTTATTATTTAATAATAATAAAGTATAATTTATATATATTTATTATTAAAATAGTAATATAAAATCATTATTCAATAAAATATTAAAAATATTATTTAAAATTTAAAATATTTATAGTGTTTTAATTTATTATTAAAATAATAATATTGTTATATGAAATAATATTTTTATTAAAACAATAAATGATAGTCATTATATTAATAATTTATTATTAAAATATAAATATTATATTATATAATTAAAATATAAGTATATAGGTTTAATAATATTTAAATAAAATATTGAAAATTACAATATTACAATATGTTTATATTAATATTTTAATATTTTTTTATAATTAAAAAATAAATATTTTTATTAATATAATAATATTTGGCTCTAATCAAATTAAGTTTTAATCTAAATTTCGATTCGAGTAGTCCTATTTATGACAGTTGTTTTTAAAGAATTGTTTTCCCCTTTTAAAAATGAAAAGACAATTTATAAAAAAGAACTTTTATTTTCAGTTGATCAACAAACAATTTTTCATTAATTAATTAATTTTTCCTCAATCAAACAATAAAAAATAAAAAATTTATTTTTTATAAATTATTTTTTAGTGAAACAAACGGGGTCTTTTTATTTTAATATAGCCAAAAAAAATTATTTATCAAAATACCGCTATTTTCAGATTAATTCTCAAAATTCGTTTTTTTTAATCAGTTGGGAAATCGCCATGGCCCATGGCGATTTCCCAAGTGAAAATTTTAATTTTTTTTAAAATATCAGTTGGAAAATCGCCATGGGCCATGACGATTTTCCAACTACAATTTTTAAATTTTTTATTTTTTTTATTGGGAAATCGCGTAACATTCTTGTTCTTTTTTTTTTTAATTATTTTAATAAATAATAAAATTTAAATAAAAATTATATAATTTTAAAAAATAAAAAATTAATAATTTTAATACATAATTTTTATCTTATGGTGGTAGAAGTATCCATGGGCTGGGCCGGGCCCATGTATGGTATCAACACCACATTTGCTTGCCTAAGCCATGGTGGAAATTTTTCAATATTTATTTATTTATTTTTTAATTTCATAAAATAATAAAAATTATATAATTTTTAATTTTAAAAAATAAAAATATAATAATTTACCAAAAATTAAAAAATTATATTCGTAATTAGACCTGTTCACGGGCCGCGACCCAAAATTTTTTTCCTTGCCCAAGCCCATTTCGAGTCGTGCCGACCCGAAAGCCAATTTCACTATTAAAAATATATTTTTATATATTTTATAATTTTTTGAATTTTGTTATTTAAATTTTTTTAAAATTAAAAATTGTATAATTTTTATTTAAAATTTATTATTTAATAAAATTACAAAAACACTTGTCCAAGCCCAGACTAATACGACACTCTGGTTGGCCTTTCTCGTGGAGGTCTATTTATTACGAATACAAGTTGAAAGAATTCGATTAACATTACAATTAGACATGCTCATGGACTGAGCAGCCCGTCCGGCCAAGCCCGCATCACTATTTATATATTAAAATAATTAAATTCAGGCCCGCGAGCCGGGCCTTGGCAAGGAAATTGAAAAATTTCGGGTCGCGGCCCGGCCCATGAGCAGGCCTAATTACGAATATAATTTTTAATTTTTGGTAAATTGTTATATTTTTATTTTTATTTTTTATTTTTTAAAATTAAAAATTATATAATTTTTATAATTTTATAAATTTATAAAATTAAAAAATAAATAAATAAAGGTTGAAAAATTGCCACCGTGGCTCGGGCAAGCAAATGTGATGTTGATACCATACATGAGCCCGGCCCAGCCCATGGACACTTCTACCACCATGGATAAAAATTATATATTAAAATTATTAAATCTTTGTTTTTTAAAATTTAAAATTATATAATTTTTATTTAATTTTTATTATTTATTAAAAGAATTAAAAAAAAAGTTACCTTGGGTGGCAATTTCGAGGGAATTCACAAATATGTGAATTTCCCCATTTTTCCATTGAAAAAAAAAATTTTGAAAATTTTAGTTGAAAAATTGTCATGGTCGATGGTTATTTTTCAACTGATATTTTAAAAGAATTAAAAATTTCAGTTGGAAAATCGTCATGGACTATGGCGATTTTCCAACTAGTTAAAAAAAAATTGAAAATTAATATTAAAAGAACGATATTTTGATAAATATTTTTTTTTTATGTTATATTTAGATAAAAAAACCAACAAACGCACCCTTAATGTCAAATAAACCGTATTTTGAAAGAAAAATCTCACCGTCATTTTGGATCAAATAGCTTTTTTGTCTGGCCAGGTGTCCATTGACATGGAGTTTTAAATTCCAACTTATTGGATTATTTTGTATGTCTGTGCTTCATTGTTCATCCTTCATGGTTTTTATTTATTTATTTCTATTCTCTATTTTTCTCTTCCTTATCTTTTCTCCATATTCTTCCTCTGCAGTAGAGTTTCTCATCCAATCTGGATGTTGCCGTACCTAACCTTAGGCCAGATTGAGGAGGAGTTGGAGCTGGGTTTTGCCCAGTTTGAAGAGAGAGTCGTAACTTTCGGCGTTGGAGCTGGCCTTTATGGTTCCATCGATAAGCAAAACAGCCAAGCCACCATGTTCTCTTCCGAGATCACCACTATAGCGATTTAGTATTGGGTTACCGTCTCGTTTTTACCTCAAAAAACTCGAGTTTTAAAATTTTCATCTTAGAGGAAAACGGTGGTGGTTTACATCCACTTTCTTGTTCTAATAATCTTTTTAGTTGTGATCCTTTCCTTTTTTTATTTTGAGTTAATTTTAGGTTTTAATTTGTTTGATGTTGTTGATAGAGTTTGAGATTTAAATCATGAAGAGAAATTGATTTTTTTTTTTGGAAGTTTTTCTTTAATGGGTTAATGCAAATGAGTGAATTTGCTAGTGTTGGATGAAATAGTGTCGTGAGTTGAATTTTTCTGCAGTTGAAGCTTTCTTTCACTTTCCCACCAACCAAACAAAGAGAAAGGAGGTAAAAGAATAAATTTTAATTATAAAATTGATTTTTTTTTGGGGGGTTATATGACGTTCAATTTTCAATATCTATTCAATATTAATTAATTTGAAAAATTAAAAAGATCCAATCTTGTCTGATTTTGAGTTTTTCATTTTTAAATGTATATTTTATCATTGAAGGGCACGTGATTATGCAATCACGTGTGCATTTGACATTTAAAATATTTAATTCAAGATAACGGTTGTCACACTTTTTCATCCAAATTCAATTTATTTGACATTAAATAATAAATTGAGAGTGTAATTGACACGAACAAAAATAAGGACGAACATTTTGAAATAATTAAAGGATTTATTTTATTATTATGTCTTTTCTAAATTAAAAAAAAATTTGCATTTACAAAATAATAACTATTACTAGAAAATTGTTGTACTTTGATTTTTAAAGTACTATTTTTATTTATTTATTATTTATCATACTTGATTTTTTTTCTATATTTGACTTTTTATTTTTAATAATAACCTCTTTTATAGAAAATTTTAATAACTTTTTAAAAAGCGAGTACTAGTAAAACCAACAACTAAAGGAAACCTAAATAAACAGCAAATAATGTATGATTGGTAATAACTAATAGTAGGAAAAAATAAGACAATAAAGTACATATTGAAAGAAATGGTCAATATATATATATGCTTTCATAAAAAATAGAAATCTTATGTCTCTAATTCCTATAGCTATTCATGTCTAAATTTCAAAGCAAATGATGTGTTTTTTTTTTTTTCAATATTTTAATTCTTGTTTGATTTTAAATTTTTAACTGCAAAAAAAAAATACATATGGCCTGTTTTTATTGTTGGGGCAGGAAATGAGGTGAGGATTTGGATTCATGCTTTCATAAAAGGGTATGTGATTCAATACAATACCCCTTTGGGTGAAATCGGTAGGACCCAATTGGGTGGCCTGGCCTATGGATTAGACTTGTTCACGGATTCGATCAAGATAAACAATTTTTTTATTATTCGAGATTGATTTGGTTCAGTTTATGAATACTTTTAGGTGAGATTCACTAGAATCATTCATATGAGTGAAAGAGTTTTTTTTGTGTGTTATTGTGAGATTAAAATTAGAATCTTTTTGCAAGGTAACATGGAATTGGAGGGGTCTTAATCCCTCCATTATTTGTTTATTTATTATTTTTAATCATTATTTATAAATATAATTTTCATAATTTATAGGGATTGATAAATGTATTAAAAATTAAAAAATAAAAAAATAACTGAAGGAACCCAACTTGGATCGGAGGCAAATGAAAAAAAAGGAATCTCCATTTGTTAGAATAGAAAGAATATATAACATGAGCAATGTGTGGGGTGATTGAATTTGTTATATCTAGTTATATCTAGCTAAACAATACCCTGGTTTTCTTTTTATATTTTGATTCTCATTATCACTTTGAAATTTGAATGCTTTCTTTCTTGCCAAAAATGTCTTTAAATGTGTTTATAACAAAAAAAAATATATAAATTACATTGAAAGGGAAAAAAAACATCATGATTGTGTATGGTATGGATGTTAAAATTTATCTTTTTATCATAAATTTGATTTGTATATTATATCAATATAGACTTATATAGATTTTTTTGATATTTGAGGTTATAGGATTTGATCACTGATGATTGAAATTAAGAGTCCAGATTCTATCATCAGACCACATGACTGTTGGCAATATATAAACTTATATTGAATTAATATAACATGTCAAAAATACATTAATTTAATTTGTGCAATGATATAAAATCAAATAAAGGAAAAAAAATAAAAATTTACTGTACAATATCCATGATGTATATGTCCATTTGAGTCTCATTGTTTTCTTCTTTGACAATTTTTTTTTTTACTCTACCATTCATGTAGTGAAAACCACAAAATTAAGTTTAACAAAAAGAAAAAAGAAATAGAGAAAGAATAAAATTGGATATGTTGGTTTTTTTTTTTTTTTTTTTTTTTTATAAATAACATGTATCAATTAAATTTGTGTGCTTTACATGTGATACACACTTATATAAATTACACTTCATATTTTTTTAAATTGATGAACTCCCATTCATTCATTCATTTTTAAAAACATATATTATTTTTCAAAATTTCAAAGCTCTCAAAACTCTTATTTTGAATATTATAATAATTCAAAATGAAAAAATATATATATATAAAAATATATTATTTTATTTTTTTAATAAAAAAAATTTAACTCAACAAACGAGTTAGTAAAATAATACATACCTTTAAGTAAATATATATATATATATTTTAAAATTCAAAGCCATGGTTGAAATGGGGGTAACTTGGTCTTTCTACATGGTTGAAATGGTAAGATTCTGGGGAAAAACGACAGTGAAGGGCAGTGATTTGGGACACGTCCTAGTTTTTGATTGATGGGATGCCCTTGTGCAAAGACAAGTTTGCTACTGTTTTTATTTTAGCACAATATTATTGACTTAAAAATACATTAAGGTAAGATTTGATGATCTAAGTTAAAAGTTTAATCTGAGTAAATAAAATTCTATAATTTTAAATATCAAATATATATAAATAATATAGGCAAAAAATAAAAAAAATCCTCATAAATATAAATCGACTTGTCTTGATACAATATATGATGATACATATAATTTTTTATTATAATTCTCACTTTTAAATAGCAAATTATTCTTTTTTTATAATTTTTTTTTGAAGTTATGGATTATTCAGAAAAAATAAAAAAAATATTGTTTATTAATAAATTTTAAATTATTATTTTATAAATAAATTTTGTTGATAAATATAATTTTATAAAAAAAAAAATTGAAAGAGGTAAATGACAAGTAAATATTGGGGCAAAATACAAGGTGAGTCACTTGATTAATCTGCTCACTACCTATGATCTTATGGGAAACATAATAATGAAAAGCCTCCACGTATTATATATTTTTCTTATTTCTTCTTTTTCCACTATAATTTGAATATTAAATTATCATTTTTTCCTGAAATCTATCCAATATAATAAAAGAAAATAAACCTATATTATAACAAATTATGTCAAATTTAACAATAAGCTTGGCCAAACGACTTAAAACGTCATTATGTGTTAAAAAAAAAAAAGAATTATGCCAAATTTATTACTTTTCATTCACACAGCAAAATTACTAATAAAATCGGATACCATTAATACTTTATATTTATATATAACAATTGGTTAAATTAAATAAAATTCTAATAATTTGTCATAAGGAAAAAAAATAAAAATCTGAGTAACCTTATTCTCTTCATCCATTTGTTTTGAGATATCTATAAATTATGTTTTTTTTTTTTGTTTTAAACATCTAACTCTTTTCTTTTTTTTTTTTCTTTTTTTAAAATTAAAATATTGATATATCAATTTTATAAAAATAAAAATTTAATATAAAATATATTAAAATCAATTTTTTTTTTCTTAAACTTCATAAAAATCAAATGGAGAAAAAAAAAGATGAAGGGAATATTTTAACAGAATTTTTATTGTTAATAAATGATATATTATACTATAAATAAAAAATAATTTTATAAAATATTTATCTATCCTTGTCAATGATCTAAGGACCGAAAAAAGATCAACGGCTCGGGTGGAACCAATCCGTAATTCATAGCCATTGAAATGCGTTCCTCGAATTATTCAGCGGACAATTAAAAAAAATAAAAATTGAGCGAAAAACAGGTGCAGAAAGAAGAAAAAAAAGGGATAAAAAGGAAGAGTTTTTATTTTATTTTTTATTTATATATAATTTTTAAAGTTTGTTTATTTTAATGCATAGAGTTTCACATCCCAGCAAATAAGCTTTTGTTACTTTGTGACAAATCGAGGGTCCATAGCTTTCTCTCTGAAAAAAAGAAAAAAAACTCTCTTCTTTGCTTTTGCTTCTAAGTAAAAATCAAACCAAAAAAACCTTTAAACAAAATTAAAAGATTTTTATTTTGATCCTGTTCTTCAGTTTGTGATCCACCAATCCAATCAGGTAATTTTTTTTGTTTGTCATCTCCATTCCTCATTCTTTTTGCTCTTCTGTTTCTTAGAAAAATTTTGTTTCAGCTTTTTTTTTTTTTTTTTTTTCCTTTTAATTTCTATTTTTGTTGTTATTTTGGCTCTTGCTTTCTTGTTAGCTGGTGTTTGTTTCCTGAGAAAACTGAGGAAAGATAGAAGGAAAATACATGAAAGATAAAAGTACAGGAATCTCGCTTCAGTTAGTTCTCGTACAGTTAAAGAGTGTAGGCTGCTAACTCATCTCTTGACTATTGGTCTTAGTTAAGCTTTAAAAGCTTAGGTTTAAATTCCAATTTTCTAGCCGTTTTCTCAGCAACCAAACATTCTACAACCATTTGCTTCTTTTGTATATCATTTCTTCTTTAAAAAATTATTTCCCTTTTCCCCCTTCTTTTGGCGCGTGCGTGCGGTTTTGTTGTTCTACTTTTTGCATGCATTTACAGCTGTCAACACTTAACAGAAAATACTTCAAATTGCAGCTATAATTTTCAGTAATAAAACAATTTGTTTGAGTTTGATGTTCCATGGTGTAATTTATCATTATTTCACTTGCAAGAATGCTTGAAATTTCTTCAGCTTTAATTTGTTTTTTCTTTGTTGATTCTTTATTGGATAAGCCAATTCTTTTATATTTTTTTTTCTGCTCTTAATTATTTCATAGGATTTTTTAACATTTAAGAAAGAAAAGGTGATATTTCTAATCCTTAAGATTCACGCTGTTTTAGTTTATCTTATGATTCTTATCCCTTAATTTCTCTTATTTCTTAAGAATCTATTTAAAACTTTCTGCTGTTTAATTTGATTGGAGATAGTTTATAATCAATCAAAGGTTCCTCTTGTTAATATAGTTTGTAAATAGGGGTAGCGAGCTATTGCTCTATATATGCAGCTTTTGCTTCTTTAATTCTTCAAATAATAAATTTGGTTATCTTTAAATTTAGCAGGCTGTGAAGTATTGAGGGTGTGTGGTTTTTTTGAATTCTGATGTCTCCGCCGCTTCTTGGCGTGGAGGAGGAAGGGGATAAGAGCAATGTAACTTTACTGGGTTCTTCAGGCTCTGTGGATAGTGCGTGCCAGAATAGTGCTGAATTGAAGGAGCGCAATTACATGGGCTTGTCTGATTCTTCTTCCATTGATAGCTCTGTTGTCTCCCCTGCTTCGGGGGAAAGCAAAGTTAGTTTGAATCTGAAGGCAACAGAGCTTAGGCTTGGGCTTCCTGGATCCCAGTCTCCTGAAAGAAATCCGGAGCTTTTCTTGTTAAGCTCTGCTCAACTTGATGAGAAGCCCCTTTTCCCTTTGCACCCTTCAAGTGATGGTTACTGCTCCGCATCACAAAAGACTGTTGTTTCAGGCAACAAAAGAGGGTTCTCTGATGCAATGGATGGGTTCTCAGAGGTAGGAACTATTACTATTAATGAATAGCGAGACTAATATTAATAAGTCTAACATGCAAAGTGCCTAATCTATGTTGCAGGGTAAATTTCTTTCTAATTCGAAAGTAGATGTGATGCTGTCACCCAGGCCTTCTTCAAACTTGGGAATGAAATCAGGTTCTGTGCTTGAGAACCTTGGGGCTCAACCAACAAAAGCCAAAGAGATCACGAACCAGAAGGTGGTACAGGACAGGCCTCATGCTGCCAATGAGACCAGGCCCAATCCTAATGCATCTGCGAACAATAACAGTGGAGCACCTGCTGCCAAGTAATTATGCATGGTTTTTGCTATAAGTTTATGTTTAACCATGAGAAGATTCTATGATCCTCCTCCTTTTGCAGGGCACAGGTTGTAGGTTGGCCTCCTATTAGATCGTTTAGAAAGAACTCATTGGCCACCACTTCGAAGAACGCTGATGAAGTAGATGGAAAGGCAGGGCCTGGTGCTTTGTTTGTTAAGGTCAGCATGGATGGTGCTCCTTATTTGAGAAAAGTGGACTTGAAAAACTACTCTAAATATCAGGAGCTATCTTCTGCCCTTGAAAAGATGTTTAGCTGTTTTACCATAGGTGAGCTATTTCAATATAAAGATTTTAGGCTGTGGGATTATATGTTTGTAATTTAAGCGCAGCTGTTATTTATACGAAGACAGTAGTATTTGTTTGCATGGATCCAGTTACTGCTATTTTACTATTATTTCAGGTCAATGTGGATCTCATGGAACCCTGGGTAGGGAGCTGCTGAGTGAAAGCAAGCTGAAGGATCTGCTGCATGGATCAGAATATGTTCTTACTTATGAGGATAAAGATGGTGACTGGATGCTTGTGGGTGATGTCCCATGGGAGTAAGCTCTAAGCCCCCTTTTGTATATGTTTGCTTCTCATTTTGTGCTTCCCCGCCATTTGATAATTATGACACTATCCATGCTTTAGCAATTGGTCACTGTTATAAGAATATAATTTTAGTCTATTAGCAAAATGTCAGCCATTTTACTTCTGAAGAAGTAAAAACCTGCTTAATGATGGTATGGTTATACAAAATGCACTCACTGGAGTGGAATAAACCAAAGCAACAGCAAAAAACAGAAATTCTTTCTGCAACATTATTTTAGCAATCTGTTGTTAAGCTTTCTGGTCTGTCTTGAGCTTTTAAGGAAATGCTTCGAAGTAAGAAAATCTTTGAATCAGTAAGGATAAGTACAAAGTGCAAACTCTCCCTCATATAGTATCTATAAGATTTTTGATGAGCCCTTGAAAAATGGAAAGGAACCTTTGTTCATTAGCTCTGGAGAGACATTGTGTAATAATGATGCATGCATGTAATAATTGGTTTGACCACTAATTTGTCTGTTTTTTTCCCTTTATTTAGCTTACCATCAGCCAGAAAAGGAAAGATAAAACAATTGCATTGGCCAGAACATGTATGCTATCTATAGATAGGAAATATTAAAATTCATATTCCTTGGACCTGCAATAATTTTTCCCAATAGATTCCAATTTTTGGCATAATGGTTCTTTTGCTCACATTTTAATACTCTAGCCACATAACTTCAAAGTTCAGTAGGTTACTGTTTTTCTGCATCAATCTGAGTCGGAACAAGTCGGTGCATTATGCAGTTCAGCTTATTACCATTTATTGCTCAATTTTCTACTCAAATAATGGCAGTTTACTGCAGCCTAATTCAAATTTTGTACTTGTTTCAGGATGTTTATTGACACCTGCAAAAGGCTGAGGATCATGAAAAGCTCTGATGCTATTGGACTCGGTAAATATTTTTATGTGTTTATTGTTCATCAGCTGAGTGTCATGGCATGAGCTAGTATGGGAACCAGTTTCCGTATTTACATCTTATTTTGACAAAATGCCTAATATAATGCTCATAGTATAGAGAATTCTCCTATGAGTTCTTCTGTTGACAAAGGCCTTTTTATGTGCCTCAACCTACTAATTGGACATCTAAAGTTATAAACCGTCGCATATGGCACTGTTTTATGGCATTTAAATTATGATGATGGGGTGGTCAAGCCTTAAAGATTTAAGAAACTCAAATGCTGCATGAATATAATGCCATCATAATTTCTTCTTGTCCTTTCTGTCTGCAATGAATCAACATAGCTGTTGAACTTGTGTCACGCCGATTTCTTAATTACTTAAGACTGGTTTGCATATCTAAAAAATGTGATTTTTAGGCATTCGGATCTCTTACATATCTCCTTTTCAGGATTACTAAATAGCACTACTTTTCCTCGTAAAAAAAAAAAAAAGTATATCGGAATTGGCGCTTTACTAAGTTGACTCAGGTTCTTTCAGTTCTGAAAAAGTTCTTTCATAAGAAAGCAAAAATGCTGTGCTCTATCATCTTACTATTAGGCCCAAGATGAACTTTATTCTGTCTAGAGCATATGAAGATACTGTGGTTCTACAGTACTTGTTCATATCTTTAAGTTTGTTTAAAATCCGTTGACTTCTCTTTTCATGGTGCTTTTGTTTTTGTTTGCAGCCCCAAGGGCCGTGGAAAAATGCAGGAACCGGAACTAGCTAGCATCATGCATGATATTTGCTATTCAATGCCTGCACATTCAAGATTCTTTCTGAAGAAATGAGAGAATGTTGGAGTGGGTAGGAGATCATGGGGTATCTGCTTTCGCATGTTGCTACGTTTATCTTCTCTTTGCGAGGGAATTTATATCATGTAAGCCTGTTTTTATCTACTAAAATTATAAAACCATCAAGGTCTAGCGTTTGTTGAGTGATTTTAAGATTCAATCAGTTAAGAGTCTGGACAAGTCCCTGTTCCCACACTGGATCTTAGCTTGTAAAGTGCATTGTTTGTTGAACTTTTATCGTGTATGTGTTGTGAAAGACCTCGACATTATCTGTAACCCTGACATGATTGTATTAATTCTATGTGCGGCTGCTTGCATTTTGTTATTCTGCAAGCATTTTAGTTATATATATATATATATATATATATATATATATATATATTCTCGGTATGCTGCTGCCTTATCTCTGCTACTTAGGCCTCGTTTAGCATTGCTTCTGGCACAGCTTTTGAGGTCAAAAGCTGTTTTTCACCGCAAACGCAATGCTAAACAGATAAAAAAAATTTAGCTTCTGCTGTTGAAACCATGGTTTAAAAAGCCAAACCAAAAAGCCAAAAAATATAGCTTTTGGGCTTTAAAAACTGGCTTTTGGATAAAATGACTTTATCATCCTCACATCTCTACACTTTTAATATTTTAAATATTTTTTTTTTTTGACATTTCAATTTCCTACAACACTTTTTCAGAGCAATGCTAAACACTTAAAAGTTTTTAAGCCACACTTTTTCACCATACTTTATAAACATATTTTTTTCAACTCGAGCTTTTTTCAACCAAGCTTTTTCCAACAACAATGCTAAATTAGCACTTAAGCGATTGAAAGAGAAGCTGGAAAGTGGTCGGGGGCTGTTTAAGTTGTATTATATGTATTGGGTTTCAAGGGTTCTTGTTCTTATATAAACTATTGAGATAATTCCAGCTCTTGAGATATATGCTTGTCGGAGAGTAGCCCTAACAAGCATGTGGGAGACTGCATTATTGTTATGCTTTGCTCAGAACAAATAATGTAAATTGGGGGAAGTAGGGACTAGGGACTAGGGACTAGGAGGGTGAAGGCTGGTTTTACTTTTACTGTGGATGGTAGGGGCACAAAGTTTTGGCCATTGGAGGGCATTGACCTAGAGAAAGGAGCAGCTGGTACTACAATGTCCTGTTTGATCAGATTGTCCTTTAACATATTTTCTAGTAACAGTGGATGATAAGATTCTGCAACTAGGGCACTAGAAATAGTTTTTATAAAATAAAAAGGGCCCCAGATAAGGTCAAATCCATTAATTGAGCCAAGATTCTCAAAAAGTAAAATTAATTTTCATCTTTCTTGTAACAGGTGAGTAGGGGCCTGGGAACTGATACAGAGTTATTTGAAAGAGATGGGAAATGAAGAAGATTTTGATAAAGATGAACCTTGTCTTTGTCCAATTATAATGCTAAAATGAAATTTGTCTGCTTTGTAACTTCTTCTTGCTGGGGGGGGGGGGTCCTGGCTCCTGAGGGTTAGTGAAAATGACAATGTTAGTAAATTTTGCGAGTGCAGCTCTTGTTTGGTTTCTCGGACCATGTCTATGTCAAAATTACTCAACCTATCATCAAGGGTAAAACTTTACTCATTTGGTTCATTGATGAAAATTTCAGACTTTGAAGTTGAAGGTTTTAAGACTATTTTAGGCAATGGGAAATGGAAGGAAAAAGGAGAATAAAAAAGAAAAACCAGTAAGTGGGAAAATGTGTTTTATTTTTGGTTTGTCCCTCTCAAAATAAGTTAGATTTGGGATGAAATATTATTTTCAAGTTATGAAGCTCCTGAAGTAGGGATTCTGTTCTTGCAATTTTTTATTATTGTTATTAATTTTCCCCACCTAAGTAAACATGGTTAAGAAGTTAAGTAAAAGGTTCATTCATTTAGATGAAAAAAAGTACTTACTTAAATAGGTAAAGATCCAATGCACCCTTTCTTTATTGGGCCAGCTAAGTTGGAGAAGAAAGCTGCTGAGATCATGAGCTTTGTCAATTCCCAAAGATCTTATCCAAACTGTCTGCCATAACCTTTGATCAATTTCGAGGTCTGTAACATCAGAAATTGTCTTCTCCAACATAACTTCATTAACTTGCATAGGAAAAATGAGAAACTGGTTTTAGAATTTTTAGGACTGTAACCTTGGAAATGTATACATCTACTTCTTTTAAGTAAATTTGTTTAGGGTAAATCTAAAATATATGTCTTTAATAGTGACATAAGTGTTAAATAATCTAATAAAAATGAAAAATTATTTGAAAGGATATTGTAATAATAAATTTGATCTTAATGAAAAAATTCATTTTTCGTTCTCCTCTCATTCAAGAAATATTATTTTTTAAAAATTTTAATTAAAAATAAATTTAAATAATAAAATATTTAAATATTTATTTTTTATTTTTTAATTAAAAAGTAAATTAAAAAATAAGAGAAAAAGGAAGGAGAAGATTAAAGGGTAATTTTATCTTTACAATTTTTTTTCTTAACAATTTTTGATTTTTTCATTTCTTTTTTTCAAATAATTCTTATTTATTATAACTTTTAACAATTATTGTATTGTTGATGATATGTTTTTCAAATTTATCTTTTGTTAGTTGAATTAGGTTAGCTCATTTGATCCGTATCATTATTTTTAAAATATAATATTTAATAAATTTAAATATATATATTTTTAAATTACGATATTTTTAAATTACGATAAATTTAAAAAATTACTATTGCTAGAGCAAACAGAATTCTGGCCCAAAAGAGTAGTATTTGAGACAGAACATGCTTCCTCTTAATTTTTATGCCAAGTTCTTTGTTAGTTCCTGGCGTTATTGAATGATTCAGTAAATATCCATTTTTTTTTGTTTATCTATGCTAAACAAAGAAAACAAGCTTTTTGTTGGATTATGTTATCTTTTTCTTTGTTTCTTTTGATCATTTCACTCTAGAACTAGTCAAATTTCGATTTGTAGTTAGGGCAATTGGAGAGACTTCATCTTTAGTCAAAATTCTCACTTATTGCAGGACTTGACTGTTGTAAAACCTTTTTGATCAAATAAAGTGGGATGACAGCCTAGACTAGAGCAATGATACTGCAATTTTGTCTCACACAAACAAAACCCTGTTAACCTTAAAACAAAATGTATCTGGTCCTAACAACCATACAAGGGATAACGCTGAGATTTCCACATCATTGAACATTGTATTCTTAGGCCCCATTTCTTATATTTATCAGCTTTCACCTTCCCCCCACTACTTTTCAGAATAATGTAGGCCTCTTGGCACTTTATTATCCACTCTTTGTTGACCTTTCTTTCTCTTTTATCATCTAATAATTAAGCAGCTGATACTATATAGATTATACATGATTGATTAGGTATCTAAAAAGGGACTTAAGTCAAGTTGATGGAAAAGTTTCAAATCTACAATTTACTTCTAATTATTATGTATCAGTACAATGTGTAATGCATATTTGTTTGAGTACCCATATTATTTAAAAATCAATTAAGATAGTTTCTCTGACTCACATGAATAAATGATTACCTTTTATCTGTATGAGTCCAGTTGTAAAAAAAACAAAAAAACCCATGACCTGCCTCCAAATCTTTGCCCATTCCATCTATGACTCGTAAATGAAAGAGATTACCATCCTCCAGCAATATTGGCAGATGACTGAGAGCTTGCAGAAGATTTAGTAGCAAGGAATGGAAAAGATAAAAAAAAAAAAAAAAAAAACACCCATTTGATGCTAGTAAAGATGCCAACAAGAATTGTAAAAAAAAAAAAAAAAATGTTGTCATAAAGTGGTTAAGCATAAATTTGAAAAGATTAATGGAAGTTTGGTTTTAGTGAATAATTTTATCATGCCATATCCATTTATTCTTCTGCATTTATATCAGCAACACATATGTTGGAATAGTCTGGTCAAATTAAAACCATCACCCATCTCCCCCCATCCCCCACTTTTTCCAAAGTATCATAATAATTCAATAGAATTTCTAGTCAGACAAATGAATGAAAGTGGGGTATGTGAATCAAGGTTATAATTATTTCTTTGTTCTGTAGTGTACTCTATTGCATGTATAGATTAATTATTATAAGATTTAAAATGGAGTTGGAGTGGCTAGTAAGTATACTGAAGTTTGTTGGAATCAAAGTTTATAAAATAAGGATTGCTTGGAGAAATTCTTTGTTTTTCTTTTACTTCCCACCATCAACTTCCATAATGCTACTTTTGACTCTAATACAAAAATAATTGTCAAAACAAGAGTCAGCCAATTACAATAATGCAAGCAATAATTTCTGCATATATAAATATCTTCAGCTTTTATTTTTTACAAAAGAGGTCGTAATCCGAGAATAGAGAAAGGAGCTGGAAATGTTGGGATTCGAACTCTAAACCTACTGAATGTCACCTCTTAAAGATGACTGCATGAACCAATTGAGATAAACCCGGGGTTCTAAATATTTTCAGCTTTGCTGATATTATATATATGCATCTGATGATGTCCATACTCCTTTAAATTTCAAGCCTATCCTTTAGCTTTGGACTGCAACCTTTAGACACGACATTCTAGACAGGGACCCGAAAATAAGCTTTCTCGAATATGGTTCTGGTGTCCATGCACAAGAACATGAGGTTACACAGTTACCAGTTTTGCTCCTCTCTTGAGAGTGAAACCTGATTGAAAACTACAGTTAAAGTCAATTAAAACAATCCACATGACTTGTTCAAGTATTGTTGCTGTAATTTTCATTTTCAAGTACTTTGCCATCATACCCCAATTTGCCAATGTGTGAAATCGACTAATCTTGGACCTCATTGCTCAGGTCTAGATAGTGATGAATTCAAAGGTTACTGTTAGAAGATTGGAAACGCAAGCGCAAAAGATTACTAAATAATGAAAATAAAGTGAAATAAAGTGGTAGCTAGATTCATTGGAAGGTAAAAAGCAAAGACTCTACTAGCTTGTTACATCAAGAAAATACAGCTTTTTTTTTTTTTTGCATGCCATGCCAATAATCCACATAGTTTGAAAAGTACCTAATAAAGCTGCTTAAGAACTTTGAACACTCTTTTCTCAAAGGGTTTTCCAATCTTGATCAGTTAAGGCATGCAAAGATAATTTAAGATTATCTTATGTTTTGCTTTTCCATTATTTTTCTCATCTAACTTTGCCCATATCATTAAAAAAGAGATTCACTTACCTGTCCTTACGACTTTACAAACCCAATTACTGGGGCATAATTTTCTTGGTTTTGGCCCACTTTTTAACATCTAGAAGATTATGACAACACATGCACATGAATAAAAAAAAAAACAAGCCAAAAAAGTTTAATATACTAGCTAGGTTATCAGCTTTTGATATTGGTGGCATTTATTGTAGAAAGACAGTAACATACAAAAAGGGTTTTGATGGTAGGGCTTATGGATTTAGATATCCTTAAGAAACAGAACTAGCTAGAACCCTTATCTCAAGCATGGTTAGTAAGAAAATGTGAAGTGTTTTTTTGCCAAACCTCGCAAAATCTAGGCCCTCCCTTGTTGGGCAAAGGGTTACATCTGTTTGGCTAGGTTGCTATCAGAGCTAAAAAAGGAATCTGCAGAGAGTTTTAGACACAAAGTTATTGCTGCAAATTTTAGAGTGCCCCAATCATGGAAGGACTCCTTAGTAGGGTACTACTACTCTGCCTATGAGAATCTAAAATGGGCCAAACATATATCCCAATGATTAGGATCTTAAGCAACTAAGCTCATGCCAGTTGTAAATCATGGGTGAAAACTGAAAAGCTTGCTATATTCTCATTTTATAAGAGAAAAATGCATGATATGATATAATAGCATATATTGTATTCAATTGCTGTAAATCGCAGCCAATAAATGAGAATATGATTAGTAAGTAGTAATATTTCTTAATGCTTAAAATTTGTAATTTTGATAAAGTCATAATCCCTTTTCTTATTTACTAAGAAAGGAATTCCTTTTTACCCCACACCATGAATAAAGAAAAACAAGATAATAATTCTTGTTTCCCCCCCTATTCTCTGTTAGTTGATAGCTAGAAAACTATCATCAAAGGACAATGTTAAAATCACATGATATGATGTTATTATTATTATTATCCCAATTATGGGAAATAGTTATGCCATTAATTTGTCCAAATCCTTTTTACTCAATAATCTCTGAAGCTGAAGTTTTATCCTGAGATATATCAATATGTCACACAGATTGCCTTTGGTGAAAAGAGTACGTAATATGAAAACTACTCTTAATTTTAGCAGCAGCCACCTTTTCTTAGTCCAAAGTATCTGCCTTCTGCTCCATGACAAAAGTATATTGACAATCTAGTATCTACTCTTACCCTTCATTTTTTTTGAAGTATTCGTATCCGACACTTGTACCCGATATATATTCAGACAAGGATATGGAGATATGACCCTCCAAAAATCATCCAAATACATGAAAAACTTAGAAAAATTAAATATACCTGTATCGAACACATACCCGTATCCGACACTCCCACCCGAATCCAAGTAACATAGCAGCGGATCATGCCAAATTTTTCATGATCCAAGCAAATCCAAGTCTTTTATCACAAAATCCAACCTTCCTTTGTCCAAGTAGTAACTGTTTCAGCTCCATCTCTTTCACCAGATTTTCAGAACAAAATACTAACAGTTTTATGGCTTTTGCACTGAATCCCAGCCCCAGCCATTATTATAATACCAAGAATAGTAGCCATGCTGATCATGCCAAAGATTAAATAAATAGTGTATGATTGTTTGGGGGATCCTACTAGTTATAGTAGTATATATAGCCCATGACATGTGCCCCATTAATGACAACAATCTCAACAACCAAACAGCTCAAGGGAAAAAAAAAACCCTTCATTTTCATGCAAACAGAAAACCCTAACTTTTATTTATCAAACTAACATTAAAATCCCCCCCAACTCTTAAATGAACCAACACATCAATTTGCAGAATATTCTGTCAGAATTCAATGTTAAACTTCTGTTATTCACGTGTTTCACCAAATCAGATGCAAAAAAACTTTGGATACTTGGAATCACCATTTCATCATCTTCATCTTTTTTTTTTTTTTTGTTTGCAAAATCTGAACACTCTTTCTTTGTATATTAACTCATTTGTTTATAGTAATTTTTATGATGGTGGTAGGCTGGTAGCCGACGCTTATGACAAGGCCACGCCGTCGCCAGCGCACCAGTTTTTCCACCATATATATATATATATATATATTAAAGTGTGAACATCAAAAATACTAAAAGTGATTGACCAAAATATCCTTATAAAATATTTAATTAATTAAAAATATTTTAGATTTCTTTAATTATCACAATCAACCGTCTTTGATACTCTTATAAATTTATCAAAATAACAAAATTATCATTTGATATATTTTTAAATTTTAGTTAAATGTTATTTTTGTGAGAGACGTAATAGTATTAAATTAATGTATATATTAATAAATTTTTATTGAAACACAACAACTATGATGAAAATTAAAACATTTAATAGAATGAAATTAGAATATAACAAATAGATAATAATCATCAAAAAATAAAACATAAAAAAGAAGAACATGAACGTAGAGCATAAAGAGGCTATTTGTTAATAATCACCACAAATTTGGCCAAAAAAAAAAGAACATGATCGTATAGCCTAAAGAGTCTATTGACACTTCTTATGGTAATTGTTTGCATTAACAATAAAGACTTGGATTCAAATAAAAATAAACTTATTTTTTAAAATTAAATAAAAATAAACAATTAATTTTGGAGAACTGAATTCAAATAAAAATATATAAATGAAAACTAAGAATAAAGAGAAGCATATCATATAACATTAGTTGACAGGTTAAGCATTACATCACAAATTCATTTGTCGAAAATCTTCTTGCATCATGATTAAATCAGCAAAAAAAAAAAAGTTAACGACAAACATTATATTTTATGGAATTTAAGTAAAATATTACAATGTTAATTACTTACGATCAAGGCTCTAGCTAATTGCACCACCAAAACTATTATTGATAAAAAAATGAATTAGTAGCCCAAGAAGCAATTTAATTATCTCTTATTTTTTTATCAAAAAAAAATTATCTCTTTTTTTTATCCTTAGTTCTTATTTATTAATTTGAATGTAGTCCTAGAAATTTATATGAGAACAAAGTTATTGGTAAGAATAATAATAGCATTTTCAATTATAATAACAAAAACAATTAATTATGAAATATCTTAAATGTGAATGCAAAAGTATATAAAACAGTTGACTCTCTAAAAAATAATAAAATAAGTACATACATGCCTAAAATTAAGTATGATAAAAGTAAATAGTGATATTTTTATGACTTTAGTGAAAATTTGCGGTCATATTGTAAATACTATTTTTGCCAACAAAAAAAGCCAACACATATATTGTTACTTTCTGATGAAAATAATTATTTTTATATTTTTTGTAATAATTTAACTTTAATATAGGTTAAAGTAACAACATCTCAATAATCTAAATCCATTACAAATTGTAAAAAATCTTCTAACAATTTGCAATTTTTTTTTTTTTAAATCTTCTAACTCTTAATCTTTGATATGATTTTAATAACCTTTGTAATTGTTTTGGTAATCTTTGATATAGTTTTAGTAACCTTTAAAATAAGTTTGGTAACATTGCATATAATTTTGGTAACCTTCAATATGATTTTGATAACCTTTTATGATTTTGAGTCTTATTCTTTAATATGATTTTGTAATTTTGATAATATTTTATATAATTTTGATTATCTTTATAAAATTTTTGTAACTTTGGATAAACTTTTGGTAACCTTTAAAACAATTTTAGTAAACTTTGATATAATTTTGATTGTCTGTGATTTAATTTTGATAATCCTTGATATAATTTTCATAATGCTTGATAAAATTTTGAAAGCCTATAACATAATTTTGGTAATTTTTGATATAATTTTGATAACCTTTGATATAATTTTCACAATCTTGATATAATTTTGATATCCTTTAATATAATTTTGACAATTTTTGATATAATTTTGTTAATCTTTTTAATAATTTTTTATATTTGATAACTTATAATATAGTTCTGATAACTTTTGTTATTATTTTGGTAATCTTGGATATAGTTTTGGTAACCTTTGAAATAATTTTGTTAACTTTCGATATAATTTTGATTACCTTTGATATGATTTTGATAACATTTAATATGATTTTTTTATTTTGATAATCTTTGATATAATTTTGATAACATTTATATAATTTTGGTAACTTTTGACATAATTTTGACAATCTTTGATATAATTTTGATAGCCTTTGATATAATTGACAATCTTTGATATGATTTTGGTAATTTTTTATATAATTTTGGTATCCTTTTAGTAATCTTTGTAATAATTTTGCTAACATTTGTAATAAATTTGGTAACTTTTTATATAATTTTGATATCATTTGTAATAGTTTTGGAAATTTTTGATATAATATCCTTTCTAATAGTTTTGGTAACTTTAGATATAATTTTGATAACTTTTGATATAATTTCGATAACTTTTATATAATTTTGGTAACGTTTGACATAATTTTTGGGTAACCCTTGATATAATTGTGGAAACCTTTGTTATAATTTTGGTAACCTTTGATATAATTTTGAAAACCTGTGTAAAATTTTTAATAACCTTTGTAATAATTTTGATAACATTTCAAATATTTTTGGTGACTTTTGATATAATTTTGATAACATTTGTATTAATTTTGATAACTTTTGGTATAGTTTTGATAGCCTTTTAATGTAATTTTGACAATCTGTGATATGATTTTGGTAACCTTTAATTTAGTTTTGACAACCTTGATATAGTTTTGATAACATTTGATGTAATCTTGAAGTTTTTTTTTATAATTTTTGGTAACATTTGATATAATTTTGTAATTTTTTATAATATTTTTGTAGCCTTTTTTATAATTTTAGTAAATTCTTATATAATTTTATTTAATAACTTTTGATATGATTTTGGTAACTTTGGTATAATTTTGATAACCATAGATATAATTTTGGTAACTCTTAATCTTTGAGATAATTTTAATAACCTTTGTAATTGTTTTGGTAATGTTTGATATAGTTGTAGTAACCTTTAAAATAAGTTTGGTAACCTTTGATATAATTTTGGTAACCTTCAATATGATTTTGATAACTTTTTATGATTTTGATAGTCTTTATTCTTTAATATGATTTTGTCATTTTGATAATCTTTATAAAATTTTGGTAACTTTGGATAAACTTTTGGTAACCTTTAAAATAATTTTAGCAAACTTTGATATAATTTTGATTGTCTGTGATGTAATTTTGATAATCCTTGATATAATTTTCATAATGTTTGAAAATTTTTGAAAGCCTATAATATTTTTGTAACTTTTGATATAATTTTGATAACCTTCGATATAATTTTGACAACATTGGATATAATTTTGACAGCTTTTGATATAATTTTGTTAATCTTTTTAATAATTTTTTATATTTGATAACCTCTAATATAGTTCGGATAACTTTTGTTATTATTTTGGTAATCTTGGATATAATTTTGGTAACCTTTGAAATAATTTTGCTAACTTTCGATATAATTTGGTTACCTTTGATATGATTTTGATAACATTTAATATGATTTTTTCATTTTGATAATCTTTGAATACAATTTTGGTAACTTTTGACATAATTTTGGCAACCTTTGATATAATTTTGATAACCTTTGATATAATTGACAATCTTTGATATGATTTTGGTAATTTTTTTATATAATTTTGGTATCCTTTTAGTAATCTTTGTAATAATTTTGCTAACATTTGTAATAATTTTGATAACTTTTTATATAATTTTGATGTCCTTTGTAATAGTTTTGGTAACTTTAGATAAAATTTTGGTAACTTTTGATATAATATCCTTTCTAAAAGTTTTGGTAACTTTAGATATAATTTTGATAATTTTTTATATAATTTCGATAACTTTCATATAATTTTGGTAACGTTTGACATAATTTTTGGATAATCCTTGATATAATTGTGGAAACCTTTGATATAATTTTGGTAACATTTAATATAATTTTGGTAACCTGTGTAAAATTTTTGATAACCTTTGTAATAATTTTGATAACATTTCTAATATTTTTGATAACTTTTGATATAGTTTTGATAACTTTTGTATAGTTTTGATAACTTTTTGATGTAATTTTTTATATGATTTTGGTAACCTTTTAATTTAGTTTTGATAACCTTGATATAGTTTTGATAACTTTTGATATAATTTTGACGTTTCTTTTATATAATTTTGGTAACATTTGATATAATTTTATAATTTTTTATAATATTTTTGGTAGCATTTTTTATAATTTTAGTAACTTTTGATATAATTTTATTTATTAACTTTTGATATGATTTTGGTAACTTTGGTATAATTTTTATAACCATATATATGATTTTGGTAATTCATAATATAATTTTGGTAACATTTGATATAATTTTAATAATTTTAGAGATAATTTTGATAAAATTTGATATAATATTATAATAATTTTATTAACATTTGTAATAGTTTTGATAACATTTAATACAATTTTGATATCATTTTATATAATTTTATACCAAAATAATAAAAAAAACATTTAATATATAAATTTATTTAAAAAATATTAAATTTGATATAAGCTTTTTATATCATTCACGTGCTTTTGTACGTGTAAAATAAACTAGTATATATATATATATATATATATATATATAGATATATATATTCTTTTCACAAGAAAGAAAGGGAATGCCATTTTTTTTTTCTAATCCTATAACAAAATCTGAGTAATCTCTCAAATTAATCTAATTGCCCTCATGCACTTTGGCATCCCATAATCAAATTAAGTAAAAGAATTACTATTATTATCAAAGATCTGTGGCTTCAGGATTTGGTCATGATTTTACGTACACATCTCACATATGACTTAAATTAAGTACTATATTTAGCTTCTTTTACATTACTTAAAGCGAGTATTAATATTTACTTCTCTAACTCTTTGAAGATGCTCATTAATTAATTTAAACCCAAAATTACGCCTGATTGAATCAATCAAAAGAGGAATGAATTTTTTATTTTTATGATACGATCAGGGAAATTTTAAGCTTTGTTCATTTTTTTTTTTTATTTTTTTTTTTGCATCTGTCTGTAGTGCATTCGTTAACCAAATTGGTAAATGAGTAATTGAGACTATTCTTTACTTCCAACCCTTGAAAGTGTAGATAAATTTGGATTAAAGATAAAGGGTAGATTAAGATTTAATTAATTAGACATAGAAAAATGGATTTTAAAGAGAAAATTAAAGACAAATTAATGATGGTTGGGAAGTCAGTGAACATGGGCGACCAAATACAGGTGCTCTAAATGATTTTTAGTCAAAAGCATAAATTTATTGTTATTCCTTTTTGGAGCTTATTATTAATTAAACTAAGCATTCAAAATTGCAAGCAACCATCCTCAGTTTGGGGGTTAGCAAATGATGGGATCTTTTCCATATGGGTTGTCCAATTTGGTCATGTGATATGTGGGCATTTCCCCCATTTTCTAAACCAACTTCATCAAGCAAGTACCAATCCACAAAAAAAAAAAAAAAAACCAATATCGCTAACTTTCAACCTATACTATTGATCTAAGTACTTATTGTTCTTGATCAACACCAGTCTATTTATATTATTTTTATTAAAATTTAAATATAATAGTTGAATTTTTTTATTAATTTAAATTTTTAGAATAATAATCATTCAATTTAATATGGTATCAAATTCTCGAGTTTAAATTCTAACTAGACTTGTCCACGGACCGGGTAGCCCGTCCGACCTGGTATGGGTCGAGTTTGGACAAGTGTTTTTGTAATTCGAGTCGGCCCAGCCGATTTACTATTTATTAAATAAAAAATATTTTTTATTTACATTTAATTATAATATATATTAATATACAAATGATTTTTTAATATTTTTGAATAGTGAAACGGGCTTTCGGACCGGTCCGGGCTCGACTGAAATGGGCTTGGGCAAGAGAAGTAAAAAACTTTCTGGTCTCGGCTCGGCCCATGGACACCTTTAATCCTAATAACTTTTTTTTCATTTAATATTTTTTCACATAGTATCTTTATTGTCCATCGGACTATAATCTTTCTTCAACTTACACCTTTCTTTTATACTTAGATCCACATGTAAATCTATTAATAATTCATCCGACTTGCATGTGAAGGAGCGTATTGAAACTTAAGCTTAAACTTAATCACTCTTTCACGATTTAGATCTTTCCTAAAAACTTAAATGTTTGGAATAATTGATCCCAATTTAACTCTTCTGCTGTTGAAAAACTTCACA
Organism: Fremontodendron californicum; assembly: GCA_030761205.1. NCBI lineage: Eukaryota > Viridiplantae > Streptophyta > Magnoliopsida > Malvales > Malvaceae > Fremontodendron > Fremontodendron californicum. Next base: position 18,611,161 of record JAULJL010000026.1, read on the forward strand.
ACTCACCTTGCCAAAATCTGAACCTTTTTATTTTTTTCAAACTGTACAGGCAAATAGAGCTAGCTTTTTCATTTAATTTTCTTAACTAGTTATTTTTGTTATTATTAGAGCAAGATGTTAAGAAAGTAGGTATCTGATATTTAAAAAAATAGGAAAAAAATCTAAATCAAATTTTCTATTGCTCTTGGTCAAAGAGGATATGTGGGGTTTGATCATGTTAGTTTGTTCAACAATATTATTTTATTAATTTCTCTTCTGTGATTAGAAACCAAAAAATAGCGCATTATTCATTTACTTAATCAAAGACTTTTCTTTTTTTTAAGAAAACTTTTGATTGAACTGAATTAAAATATTAATATGGAGTAGTTTCCAAACTCAGATGCATCTATTTTATTCTAAAACTAATCTCTTGGGTGATAAAAATCATGTGCTTGCCAGAAAAGATAGCCTCCAAAACTCTGCAAAAATCTCATCATCTAATGGTTGAGAACTTAGTTATTATATAGTTGAGAAATAAACCTAATTAAATTAAGACCCCCGAAAGAAAGAAAGAAAAAAAAATGAAAGTAAGGGTTTGGATTTTTCTTCCTAAAGACAGGAAAGAGTAAGACCATGAAAACTATGATCTGGATCAATCATTAAGCATTTTTTTTTTTGGTTTTATGCTAACCACAAAAATAAATAATTCAAATATTCCGTTAAAATATTATATAATAAAACATTGGACCCTAGGAAAATGAATAACTAATTGATGGTAGTTTTATACATCTAAAAATGATTTTTTTTTCCCCTCTTAATTAAGGCTCTTGAGTCAGAGATGGTTTCATGACCAAATGGTAGGAACTAGGAAGGGGTTTGGGGTCCAATCCTTAGAGACCAGAAATGACATAAAAAAATGGGGTCCCAATTAAGAGATAAAACCTAAATAGGAGTAATTATCACAACAACAAAAAAACTGGTCCATTATTCAGTATCAATTTATCTTTTGCTTCTTAGTTGCACCCCTCCATTGCCGGTATGGTGACCATATCTTTTTATTTTTATTTTTATGAAAATAAGTTTTAATTATTTTAATTTGGTTAGTGTATTTCAATCCACAGACATGTGTTAAACAAGTAGTTATTGATGACCATTCAGCCTCATCTTTTAGCTTTTATCATCGCATATCCTTGACTTGAATTTATGAATTTATCTTATCTTATAATATGTTTTCATAATTTAAATAAAATTATGAATTTTAATGTTAATTAGTTAATTATTATATATATATATATATATATATATATATCAATTCTTTGATTCACAAGTTTGATTTTTTTTGCCATATCATGTTTGAACCAATATAACTAGTATTAGAGGAGGTAAAATCAATCCAAACGCAAAAATTCATTCGAAAAATTTGAATTCAAATTTGTTTAAATCTGATTTGATAAAAAGACTTGAATAAAAGAATCCAAACTTGAACTCGGCCTGAACTCGAAAAAGTTGCTAGAATGGTTATATTTTTCATAAAATTTAAGAAATTATATAACTAATTTAAACTCAAACTCGATGAGAACATAAAAAAATCAAATTCGAAAATATTCGAATCCAAAATAACTCAAATATAAAAATAACACGAATCCAAAATACTCAAACTCGAACCCATTCAATCTGTTCATTTCCTACCTCTAACTAGTATCTTGATATTGACATAAATTAATGAAATTATACATTTATAAATTATAATTTTTTTAATTATACATTTATAAATTATAAATTATGATTTTAAAATTTGTTTAAAGGTTTTGCTAACGAGTGTTCTTAGCGCAATTTTTAAGATTAATTAATATACTATTTATAAAAAGAACATTGTATTGAATGCAGTATTTAATAATTTTATTCATCATTTTTAATACATTGAATGAAGATATTACTATAAATAGTAATCTTAAAAAGTGTGTTTAAAACACTTGTTAACAAAATCTTTTATTTAATTGTTCTAAAACCATGAACAAAATAATAAATAACTATTCTTTTTAATTCAATGCATTTAATGAAAGGTATAATATCCTCTAACTTTTAAATAAAGGAAAATGAAAATTAAAGAGAAAATAAAAAACAAATTAAAAAATTGTTTCTTGCCCTTTAAAGAAAAGAAAAGGGGATTGTAACTCTGCTTGGCGACGAAGAAGAGGATGGGAACAACTACAAAGACCAATTTGTTTGTCAACAAATCTTTGACTTTGACACGTGGAAGTTTGATGATGAGTGGGCACCCCTCATGGCATGGGAGTGACACGTGGAATGCAAAGCGGGTGGGCTCCACGAGTTTAGCTTTTAACAACCTCGGTACTCACAGTAGTGTACTACTTCTACAGTTCTACTGACTTTTGGCATGCATTTATTAGTTTGGATTTTTTATTTTTTTTTAATTATGAAAAAAAATAAGAAAAAATTGTTGTTGATATTGTTTTTATGTTCATATTTTTTTTTATGTGTTTAAAATATTTTAAATTTATATACTTTATTTATATTGATAATTTATTTTATGTAGAAAGATCAACCGTATAGAGTTTTCGCTATCCTTTGTATGAATTCCCATACATGTATTGCCAAACCAAACGGGGGATTGAACCAAAAAAAATGAGTGGATGGTTAGGAACACCAAAATACACAAAGGATTAGTAATGAAGATTATGTAAATTATATAAAAAGAGACTTCTGGATAACATAAAAAGAATACTAATTGGGGCTTTAAATTAGTAGAAATGACTAGGCAGTACTCCCCACGATTCCGGTCCAGAGTATGCTCCTATCCACCGATTAAAGTAATGACTATCAGGAACGAAATAATCTTTTACTATTTTTTAGTTTAAGCCCCCATTCGTGGTTTTCTCAGATCCGAAAGAAGAATAGGAACGAAAAAGAAACAATAAAGAATAAAAAATAATAAAAAAGAAATCTTTTTTTTTATTCTTTCTTTCATATATATAGATGATATGTTCGTATATTCGTATTATGTTTATGTTATTTTTTCATATGTTCAAAATATTATGAATTTATATAATTTTTACATATTAATAACTCATTTTATATAAATTTTGACACATTCAGATGTTCGTTCGCATTCATATTATTTTTCGTATTCGTGTTATTCTTTTGTGTGTTTAAAGTATTAAAAATTTATATAAATTTTTATATGTTAATAATTCATTTTATGTAAATTTTGACACGTTCGTATATTTGTGTTTTGTTCATATTATTTTCGTGTCGTGTCGTATTTTTTTTTCATGTTTTCTTATCGTGTTTCAATTCATCCAAATATTTTGCATAGTTTGTCATGGTGATCCAATATAGAAGAAATTTTGTACGTTGGTATCGTGTCTCCAAATATTTTGCATAGTTTGTCATGGTAACCCAATTTAGAGAAAATTTTGTGTGTTCGTGTCGTGTTTCAATTCATCCTATATTTTGCATAATTTGTTATAATGATTCAATTTAAAGAAAATTTATATATCTATAACATATTCGTGCTATTTTATCATGTGTTTAAAATATTATATAATAATTCGTTTTATGTAGATTTTGACACGTTCATGTGTTTGTGTAGTGTTCATGCTATTTTTTGTGTCATATTTTAATTATTTTTTCATATTGTGTTTGAGTCGTATAATCATGTTGTGTCCGAAACTGTCAAGTCTAATTGACACTATTCAAATAACTCACAAATTTGTGTCAGCCGTCATCATGTTCGTGTTATTTTTTCTATTATAATAGTATTCAAGGTATTATATATTTATATAAATTTTGACACGTTAATAATTCGTTTTATGTAGATTTTGACACGTTCGTGTATTTGTGTCTTGTTCATTTTATTTTTGTGTCATGTCGTGTTTTAATTATTTTTTTTCATGTTATGTTCGTATCGTATAATTATGTTGTGTTTGAAATTGTCGGATGTAATTGACAATATTCAAATAACTTTCAATTTTATACGAGGTGTTGTATAAGAATAAGAATTATTATTTTTCTAAATTATTATCTTGACTACTCTTGCTTTTTTATCTTTCATTACAAGATATTAATTCAAATCCGATAACATTCCGCAACGAAGCGCGGACATTAACTAATATAATATAGAAAATTATTAAAAAAAAAATGAATACAATATGAATATAAATATATTAAAATTAATTATAACAAAATTTATATAAATATAATTATATTATATAAAAATAAATAAATATACGAATTATTAGATGGAACATTTATATTTGTTTGTTTACTACTTTTACGAACGTAAGTGCACCATCCACCATTTGTTGAGTCTCACCTCCTTCACGTCCACGTCCACTTCCATAATCCTTCTCCCACTTTCTTAGTTCAATTTAAAAACAATAATCGAGGTAGATAGATTTTGTAAAATACTCCAGAATCCAGATTTATGAAGATGTAAATTCGATTTAACATCAATCGATAATGAGAGCAAAGATTTTATTAAATTTATGTGTTTATTTTATTCTTAATTTAAAAGATGTGAGATTTTTTATTTTATTTTATTTTAATACTCTCTTTATGTGTAGGATAACATATTTAATACATAACATGAATTTTATGTATAGACATAACAAACTTATCACGAAAAGAATTACAAGCGGATATCATGTTTGTTTTTTATATCATGTTAAACTTAAAATTAATTGATTATAAATAAAAATATCTTTCTTACTTTTATATGTTAAGATTAAACTTGTCCAAAGATAAACTTGAGACATGATACTTTAAATTTAGATTGATCCATTCATATTTTATTTAAATTTAATTATAAAAATAAATATATATTTCTAAATATATTTTGAACAATAATTCAAGTTTTTTTAAACATGACAAATTGAGTCAGATTTTAGATAAACAATTTTTTTTATTCTTTATTATTTGGATCTGATTCGACCCAACCTTAAGCATGTTTAGCCAAAATTACTTCTAATTTAATATATGTAGATCTTTTATCTCCAACTCTAATATTCATTCACCGTAAATCTTTATAAAGTTTTTTCCAATGTCACTTTTACACAAATTCAAATTAAAATTACTTACATTGTAATAGAAAAATTATCAATCGAATCAATTTATTGTTGATTATCTTAATTTTATGTTTTGTATAATGGAAACATTCTAACTCACTTTTTATGATTTATTTGTTTTACGCTTCTTATTATTTTCAATATTTTTTTATTATGAAATCTTAATGAACAATAAAAATGCATGATTTATCAAAAGCATATGCATTCCCCATTTTATTGATTACTAAGAATATTATTATTGTAAAAACATGAGCGATGATGGTGTCCATAGGCCGGGTCGGGTTCGAGTTTGGCCTATTTATGGTATCAATATCATATTTGTTTGTCCAAGCCCGGCCCGAAATATGGGTTTCAAATTCTGCCTAAGCCCGTCCATATTTGTAAATGGATAGTCCAAACCCGTTTAGACCCATCCATATTATTTTTTTTAAAATTATTTTTTATTTAATCTTTAATAATTTTTTATTTTATTTTATTAAGTTTTTAAATATGAACAACTTAACATATTTTTTAATATTTATACTATAATATTATATATATTTAATATTTATATGATATAAATTACATAATATATATAAAATAAAATAATTATATTATATTATATAATTGAAAAACGGGTCAGACGGGCTCGGGTCTTGAATGTTGGAGTCAAGACCCGGCCCATTTTTTAAAAGAGTTTATTTTTTTGCCCAAGCCCATTTTTCGGGCCTAATATTTTTGTCCAAGTCCTTTTAAATATGGGTGGACTTTCGAGTTTGGACGGCAACCTAACCCTTGGAGAGGAGATGGATATCATATTGTGATTTGGTGAATAATCAACTATTGTATTTGTTAATTTGTCCAATCTTCAAAACAACTAACTCTAGTTTTTTTTTTTGATTAATAAACTAGGAATGTCTACAATACCTAAAGTTAATAGTTTTTTTTTTTTTATATATAAAAAGTGTTGAAATGCTACATAAATTTATTGGTTTTCTGTTTTTTATCTATTTATGACAGTAAAACACTAAAACTTGGTCAGAAGTTGAGTTTGAGTGTTGTATCCGAAAACATAAGCATTATAAATAATTAAAAAAATTAGTTAAACATCGCTAAAAACACTAATTTTTAGTTTTTTTTTTATCGTATAAATCATTTAATTATGAATATAACATAAATTATAAACATATTTAAATTTTAAACATAAATATAATATGTCGATAAATGTATTAAATATATTGTATTTATTATATTATTTTTATATCGTGTTTAAAATTATTATATTTATCTTTTAACTCTAATAACTCAAAGAAAAAGTGAGATAAAATGGTTTTTTTTCTAGTTAATTGTTAGACGGCAGTTTGGTCTAGAAAAAATAAAGAGAAAAAATAAATAAATAAGTGGGTTATTTTGCCTAACTTTGATTAGAAATAGTAATTAAAAAAATTAATTAATGATTAGGTTAAGATGGGGAAGATCAGATCATAGTTTATTCTCGAAAGGAGTTGATTTTTGTTAATTCGATTGATAAATTTCGCATCGATTTCGATTAAAGTAATCACAGAATAATTCCTCCACTCTCTTAAAATTTGGATACCTTTAAGGTTAAAATTCGATGAACCCTTGCAATTTTTTTCTTTTCTTATCTCTTAAGTTTTGACATCAATTATACACACACAAAAAAAATCTTCAATAATTAAACATGCAACAAATTCATAAATTAAAAAACAAATTTATCATAAAATATAGTTTATATTAAATTCAAGATTTAAAATATTTTTTTAAATTTAAGTATTAAAAACAACCTACATTTTTTAAATTTTTTTTTTTTTTTTTTTTTTTTTAAGTATTTTACTCTCTGAGTGTGATGTTGTTTTTGGGAAGGTACCAAATCCGTGAATAAATTTATTTCTTTTTGGGATTTGGTTTGCTAACTTTGATAACTTATTTACTAGGCTATCAGAGTTCTTTTATCTTACAATATTTTTTTTTTCTTTGGGGTATCGATGTAGAGGAATTGATCATGAAGTAACAAATAAAAGTCAGTTATTATAGGCCGCATGGTTTTGGGGTCTGGGAGGAGAGCCTGTGCATTCACGTGCTTCATGCTTTTGTTCTGTGATAATGATCAAATAAATACATAAAAATTTGGATATGACAAAATTATACGATACGAATATGAAATAAAAAAAATAATTAAAAATATAAAAAAAATATAACATAAAAAAATAATACGAACATGATACGAATAAACGAATATTTCAAAATTTATATAAAATAAATTATTAACATATTAAAATTTATATAAATATAAAATATTTTAAATATAATATAATATAATAAAATATACAAACACAATATAAATATATGAATTATCAAATTTAAAAACCAACCTTCCCCTCCTCCTCAACTCCTCACGTTTTCTGACTCATTTTCATTTGCAATTGATGTGTTTCACTTTCTACAGTGATGCGGTAATTAATATGCCAAGATTTACCATTGTCAAAGGCTGCTCTTTTGACATCAAGCTTCTTTAATTTTACTACTAAGATTTAACCAGTCTAGCCTGCCATCCTAGGTTCCTACTAAAATTCATTAACATTTTTATTTTATACTAATTTCAGACCCAAAAAAGAAAAAAACTTTGGTTCAATGATGATGTGGTAGTTGGTTAAGATCATCATCACTGAATGATTCAACCTGATCGACGGCTAAGATTAGTAGAATAAAAGGACTAATCAAAAGTATGATGAGATGCATAACATGCAAATAAGTTATAATATAATATCCACTGACACCTACCGTATATGAATCATGCATGAATAACAGAGGGTTTTTCAACTCTGAAACAAATACTCTCGAGAGACGAGAGGGAAGAGCACGTACTTTATAAAAGCACCGTGATTCGAGTTCACGCATCAAAGTGGGGCGTGAAGAGAGGGATATACAAAAGTGCATGGAGCATGAAAAGGCATGGTGTGCGATTATCAGGTTTTTAACAGGTCGGTGGGGATAACGTGGTGGAGACAGAAGGGAGGAGGGGGAGCGGAGAGGCTGATGGTTGACCGGTAACGTAAAAAATCAACCAACACGTGCCGGTTAAACAGGTTAAAATTCCATTAAATTACCATTTTCAATGAATATAAATATTCAGTGGAAGTAACGCTTCCCTCTGGATTTCGCAAACAGAGAAAAGGGAGCAGTAGATCTCAAGCCTTTTTAGTTGCAGAGATCTTTTTGGGGCTATCGATATAGAAATTGGAAAGAAAGAAAGAAAGAAAGAAAGAGCAAAAAAGAAATAGAAAAAGGGAAGAGAAAGGAGCTAAATCCCACTAGTTTGTCTCATAGCTTCTTTTTCTTCGCATTTGATCCCATGCTCTTCGTATCTTTAAGCTTTGATTCTACCCTTTTGTCTTCTGTCGCAACCTTAGATCGATCAAAACAAAACCCTTCTTTCCTCTTCTTTTTCTTCATCTCATGGAAAACGATAAACAAAGGTAGAGTTAGACAGAGATAAAAGAGCAGCGAGAGAAAGGAAAAGGAGAGTGTGTTTGTTACTTTGTTGGTTCTTCTGAGTTAAAGTTTTTAATTTTTTCTTTTGGGGTGACACTGAAAAATGGGTACTGGTTGGAGAAGAGCCTTTTGCACTACAATTCCTAGAGAACATGAAACCACCGTTTTAGACAAGCAACAGCTACAGAAACAGAGTCCCAGTCCAAGTCCCAGCCCCAGAAATTGTGCCAAGTTAAGCTTTTTTTCTACTGGAAGTAACCCTTCTACTCCTCGTTTTCAATCTCAACCAGTTTCTAGCCCCAGTCTCCGTTGCCGCACTACTGTTGAACCATCTTCCACAAATGAAAGCCCCCCTATCCAATGCAAAGCTACCCCTAAAGCAGCCACTAAAAGTCCAAAACCAATTCTCTCAAATCCTTCCTCTCCTCGTTCCCCTCTCAAGCTCTCACTTTTCCGCAACAGCTTCAAGTTCAGAGTAAGTACTATCATAATTCCGAATTCTAACATTCAAAGTGTAGTTAAATATTGAATGTTTGTTGGCTTATAGACTAAAGTTTTGGTTTGAATTTGGCAGAGTAGTTGTGGAATCTGTTTGAACAGCGTGAAGACAGGTCAAGGAACAGCCATTTACACAGCTGAATGTGCACATGCCTTTCATTTTCCATGCATAGCTGCTCATGTTCGTAAACATGATTCACTCGTTTGCCCTGTTTGTAATACCACCTGGAAAGATGTTCCTCTTCTCTCCGTTCACAAAAACTCGACTCCTCAAAATGACAATGTTCTGACTGAAAACACCACCCCCAGATTTGAAGAGAAAAAGATCATTGAATCTTGTTCACCGAGAATTGTCAACCAGAAAGAACCAAAACCAAAATCCAAACCGTCTGATTTAAGATCCTACGATGACGATGAGCCATTGCTTTCCCCAACCGCCGGTGGTCGTTTTATTCCAATTCCAGAAGCTGATGAAAACCTTGAACAAGAAGAAGACGACGACGTCGAGGAGTTCCAAGGATTCTTCGTTAATCCCAACCCTTCATCCGCCGTCAAATCCGATGAACTACTCCCATTCAGCGGCCGTGATTTGAGGAATGTCCAGGTCAGACTATCTCCCGAAACGGCGGTCGTTTCAGTGGGCCGTGGATACGAAACTTACGCCGTGGCTTTAAAAATCAAGGTCCCACCTCCTCCCCCCGCAAAAATTTTAGCTTCTTCGAGGAGTAGTAGCAATTCGACGTCGCATCGGGACCCTTCGCATCGTGCGCCTATCGATTTGGTTACGGTTCTTGATGTGAGCGGAAGCATGACCGGTGCTAAACTCCAGATGTTGAAACGCGCCATGCGTTTAGTCATTTCCTCGCTCGGCTCGGCTGATAGGCTTTCAATCGTGGCCTTCTCGGCTAGTCCAAGACGGTTATTGCCTTTGCGGAGAATGACGGCTCAGGGTCAACGAGCTGCTCGGCGCATTATTGACCTTCTCGTCTGCGGTCAAGGAACTAGCGTTGGCGATGCGTTGAGGAAAGCAACAAAAGTGCTTGAGGATCGGAGGGAGAGAAATCCAGTAGCTAGCATTATGTTGTTATCTGACGGTCAAGATGAAAGAGTCCAATCCAATGCTTCCAATCAACGGCATCATTCAAGCCACGTGTCGTCCACTCGTTTCGCTCACATTGAAATCCCGGTTCACGCGTTCGGGTTCGGGCAAAGTGGCGGTTACAGTCTTGAGCCGGCTGAGGATGCGTTTGCTAAATGTGTTGGCGGGTTATTGAGCGTTGTGGTCCAAGATTTGAGAATCCAGCTCGGCTTCGCATCTGGCTCTTCTCCAGCTGAAATAGCAGCCGTATATTCTTGTAATGGAAAGCCTACTGCTTTAACTTCCGGCTCGGTGCGGCTTGGCGATTTGTACGCCGAGGAAGAAAGGGAATTACTCGTGGAACTGAAAGTTCCAACTTCGGCGGTTGGGTCCAACCACGTGATGTGTGTTCGCTGTCTTTACAAGGACCCCGCCTCACAAGAAGTTGTATACGGCAGAGATCAAGCGCTTCTCGTACCTCGACCCAACGCCGTTCGATCATCGGCTCCTAAAATCGAACGGTTGAGATTCTTTTTTATCACGACTCGAGCCATCGCCGAGGCGAGAAGGTTGATTGAGTGCGGTAACGACTTGACAAGCGCTCACCATTTGTTGGCCTCAGCCCGAGCCTTGTTGATGCAGTCGAATTCGTTGTCGGCTGAGGAGTATGTCAGAGGATTAGAAGCTGAGCTGGCGGAATTGCATTGGAGGAAACAGCAGATGATGGAAATCCAACGGCGGAGGTTGAATGAAAGGGAGAGAGAAAGGGAGTCGATGATGGTGGTGATGGATGAGAATGGGGAACCTCTTACGCCGTCATCGGCTTGGAGAGCGGCTGAGAAGTTGGCTAAAGTAGCCATCATGAAGAAGTCGTTGAATAGAGTCTGCGATTTACACGGCTTCGAAAATGCTAGATTTTAGTTCTTTTCTTTTAAATTATATTTTATAAAAAAAAAAGGGAGAAAAATGAGGGATTATAGTTATATTATAATAGGGACAAGCTGGTAGTAAACGGCGCGGGTCTTTCTGCCATGGACCATAAAACTAAAATTCAAGAATTTGATTGGTGGGTTGCATCGGATTTTGTCCTTTTTTTTTTTGTTTGCACTTAAATTAAAATCTCCATTTTCTTCTGTGTAGGAAAAAAAAAGAAGAAGAAATGTTTGTATTTGTGCTGTAGCGATTTTTCATGATTCATCATCATTAACTTAGAAAGTTGTAAATGCTAGTGTAATTGGGTTTCTTTTGCTTTTACCCATTTTTTTTATTGGCTTTTTATGGAGTAATTGTTGGCAAGTGGGATTAAATCCTTTATTATTTTTCTGATTCACTTTATAGTTTAAAATGTTATCCTTTGGGGGTTTCAGTCTTTCAGATTTTAAAAACCAAAAAACTGGGAAATGGTGTAGAATGATTGGGGTGGTTAGGACTTGGAAATGATAATGATGAAAGAATCATTTTCTTGTTATTATATTCTCTTTGTTTATTGCTATATTTTGCTTTTGAATTCCTTTTATTTTAGACTTGTGACATAGATGATGGGCTTCACCTTCAGCCTGCCCCCACATTACCATATCATGCTTTTCTGCTATCACCCATTTTTTTTTCCTGATATTATAGATTGTTGATTTTTGACTCTCGGTACCAATTGTAGTTTTGTGCTACAGTACCGATTTGCTACAGTAACTTTATCTCGGGATGCTACAGTAACTTTCGAAAAACAACTCTTTTATTAATATGAGAAAATACCAAATACAATTAGTGTGAACACCAACTAACAATAGAGACAACCTCACACAAACTCTTTCTCACTTTACTATTCACTCACTATTTATTCATACACCTAACACCACTCACGTGCTCACTTTCTTATTCAATTACTCTGCCAAATTCTGCATATTTTTCTTATCATGCTCTGCCTCTCAATACTCTTTTCTTTCACAACACTCACATCTTTTCTTTTTCTTTTCTACTTCACCTCCACAATACACTTTGCACACAACACATCTCTATTTATAACCATATTAAACCGACTTATCATTGTCGGTTGTGGTGGTAGAGAAAAGTCTAAAGACTTTGAGAAAGGCCTAGAGAGAACACTAAGGAAAAATTCAACAAATATGACTTAAGGAGAATTCTAGACAAAGCTAGAGTAGTCGGTGTGACTTCAACACTCCCCTTCAACGACTACTCTCTCTTTATGCTAGCTTGGTTGTCATTTCAGACTGTCTTCTGGACTTATCAAATCTTGCATTAAATATCTTCTCTTTTTCTTTCTCTTCTTAAAATTCATTAGCATCATTAGTTCTGCTTCATCCATCGTTGATTGCTCTTTTCTCTTTTGATTCTTGATCTTCTTTTCTTCCACCTTTGCTTCAACACTATTTCTATCTTCGTTCTTCTTAATTCTCTCTACCAACTTGTCTTTGATTTTGACATACTCGACTTTGTCAACTACTATTAATTTATTGACTCCACAATCGATATCTTCCATGCCTTTAGAAGGTTTATCAATGTCGATGACCTCATTGTCATCTTTCTCAATGTTGACATCATCTTCAAGCTTCTTCTCGACTTCTTGAAACAGTCTTTCCTCCTCGAAAGTCTTTTCTGGTGACTGAACTATTGACTCGTTTCCTTCCTTTGCCGGTTCTTCTGTTACCTCATTTCTTGGTTGAATATTATCAAAATCAATTTCTTCTTCCATGTCATCATAAACATTTTCTTCTAACTCGGTGGTGCAAGTAGCTACGAGTTCTTCGCATTCTTCAATAGTAAATGCAGTTTCAAAATCCCATTCTTCTTCATAGTTATTCTCCTGTCGTGAGAACACTGTTGTATAGCCTTGCACTTGTCTATATCGACAATCTCGAGCATAGTGGCCAAGCTTGCCACACTTGAAACACTGAACGTTTCGACGATGAGACCTCACATTTTCGCTATCGTCTCTATCTCGAACAATTTGAGCTCCCCCTCGCTGAAAGCTCCTCCGTTGCCAAGCTTCTTGTTTGTTTTGAACTTCAATGTCTTATATTCCTTGCCTCATAGCAACTTTACCTCTTCTATTGCTAAAGAGGGCTTTCTCATAATCTTTTATCATGACTTAAGACATTTGGTTATCTAAAGCCTCTTGATTTGCAAGAATATTTTCCAACTCAGTTAAAGTTGGTTCTTTGCTCCATCCACGAGTTGCAGTAACAATCCCGTTGTATTCAGATCGCAAGCCATGGATGATAATTCTTCTCATCCTCGTTTCGGTAATGGCATTTTCTGGATCTAATTTTGAAATTTCATCGCAAAGAGTTTTAACTTTAGAGAAATATTCGCTTACCGGCATATTTTGCTGCGAGATTGACAGAAGTTCATTCTCCAATTGTTGGAGCCTAGCATCATTTTTCTTCGCGAACAGCATTGTGAGTGTGTCCCAAGCTTCCTTCGGTGTCTTTGCATCCTTGATGCGTTGTAATAAACCATCCTCAATGGTGACTGATAACACGTACATGGCCTTACCGGCTTTGATCTTCCATTTTCTTAGTTCTCCGGCATCAGTTGGTGGTGTTGAAGCTTTACCGTTAACAATATCCCATAAATCTTGCCCGAGCATGTAATATTGCATGCGAATACTCCACGTATTATAATTGTTGTTATTGAGCTTCTCAATCTTACCAACCGAACTTGAAAAATCTTCCATTGTGACTTGAGAGTGCCTCACTTTTCTCAAGGTTGTATTCTGTCAGTCTCTATATCCTCACGAACTACGATCCCCGATCGTCTTGGTCCCAGACCGATTAACTTCACAGTCCCAGACTGTGCACTGACAGAATTTTCACGTCTTTACAGACTACGATCCTCGATCATCTTGGTCCCAGACCAATTAATTTCACAATCCCAGATTGTGCAATGATGACCAGTTTTCTCGAAAAACGATCCCCGACCGTCTTGCTCTTTCTTCTAGCGGTGGCTTTCACTCTGATGGTAGGTAGCCCTTTTCACCTCTTCTCGTGACGGCTCTCACTCTACTCCAAGTAGGTAGCCTTTTTCACCTCTTCTAGTGATGGCTCTCACACTACTTTAGGTAAGTAGGTAGCCCTTTTCACCTGTTCTCGTGATGGCTCTCACACTACTTCAGTAGCCCTTTTCGCGACTCGATCTATCGTCGATAATTACAATTCTCGATCATCTGATTTCGAGAAGCTTCTAGCTTCTTGTTTTTTCTCCGATGCGCATACTACGATCCCTGACCATCTTGATCTGATATTCCAATCCTCTGGATCATACCGTTTTTTTTACGCTGGTCCTTTGGATCGTCCCGTTCTGATCGTCCAACTCTGATACTCTGGTCCTTAAGATCGTCTGACTCTGATACTCCGGTCCTTAAGATCGTCTAGCTCTGATACCAATTTGTTGATTTTTGACTCTCGGTACCAATTGTAGTTTTGTGCTACAGTACCGATTTGCTACAGTAACTTTATCTCGGGATGCTACAGTAACTTTCGAAAAACAACTCTTTTATTAATATGAGAAAATACCAAATACAATTAGTGTGAACACCAACTAACAATAGAGACAACCTCACACAAACTCTTTCTCACTTTACTATTCACTCACTATTTATTCATACACCTAACACCACTCACGTGCTCACTTTCTTCTTCAATTACTCTGCCAAATTCTGCATATTTTTCTTATCATGCTCTGCCTCTCAATACTCTTTTCTTTCACAACACTCACATCTTTTCTTTTTCTTTTCTACTTCACCTCCACAATACACTTTGCACACAACACATCTCTATTTATAACCATATTAAACCGACTTATCATTGTCGGTTGTGGTGGTAGAGAAAAGTCTAAAGACTTTGAGAAAGGCCTAGAGAGAACACTAAGGAAAAATTCAACAAATATGACTTAAGGAGAATTCTAGACAAAGCTAGAGTAGTCGGTGTGACTTCAACATAGATTCCAAATACCATGTGATAGCTATAACACAACTTGGAAATGAATGTTCTGTAAAAAAAATGAGAAATGAGGGCAACTTACATGTTAATTCTGAAACTAATCTTTATACAAACTGGATGGTTTTCTCTTTGAGTTTTCAGAAGTTTTGAGTATCCTTCTGAAGAAAGTTAGACATTCATTTAGTAATGATTTTCGAGACCAATCGTTTGGTAGGGCAGGGTATTGTATTCCTAATTTTCTCTGCCAAAAAAAAAAACCAATACTAACAAGTTTCATTTATGAAAAAGGGTGGATGGCAATGGTAGTAGGTTATCTAGAGTCTATTCAATCACAATCTCCCACCGTGGGGTTTTCCGTCCTTGATTTCTGGCAATGAGGCAGGGCCATTTTGAGCATTTTTTTCCTCAATTAAAGTATCTAGAATTCTTAAATTATAGTTAAAAGTGTAATTTAATTTTTATAAAAGTGAATAATTTAATCTTTATACGTTTGAAATTGATAAAAAAAATAAAAATGATAACAATGTTAATGAAAAATCGTCTAAATGTTGATATGGACATGTGAAATTGACAGAATAGATGACTTGAAAAAAAAAATATGACGCGTGAATTTTTTTTGCTAAGGTAAAATTTAAAAACTGACAGAATAAATGATTTCAAAAAAAATGATGACCTATTTTTACAAGTAAGAAAAGGATTTGCGAAAAAAAATTATGTTTTTTTAAATTTTATTTGAGTAAAAAAATTTAACACGTTATTCTTTTTTTTTAATTCATATTTTCTTTCAGTTTCATATGTCAATGTCAATATTTAGATAACTTCTCATTAACACTATTAATAATTTTATTTTTTTATCAATTTTAAACATATAAAAATTAAATTATTTATTTTAATAATATAAAAATTAAAATATATTTTTAATTATAATACATGAACTCTTTAAATACTTTAACCCTTCTTCTTCTCTCTTGTAACTGTACTTGAACTGCTACCCTCTGTCTGGTTCACTGCCCAGTACATGCCCCCCCCCCACCTATCACAGATCAGAAACTCCATCAACACTCTCACAAACCAACAACGTTGAGGATTTAGCTGATCAGACACAGTGAACGGCTCAGATGTAGATGTCA
The DNA here is from genome assembly GCA_030761205.1 of Fremontodendron californicum. Classification (NCBI taxonomy): domain Eukaryota; kingdom Viridiplantae; phylum Streptophyta; class Magnoliopsida; order Malvales; family Malvaceae; genus Fremontodendron; species Fremontodendron californicum. The sequence continues at coordinate 18,627,380 of JAULJL010000026.1, forward strand.
TAATGTCACCCTTAGTGGGGTCCATTTCCTCAACGCTTTCCTTCCTTGCTTGCTTAACACTTGCAGAAAGTAGTACTCAGATAAAAGTGTAACACTACTGCTAAAAAAGAGTTTTTTACCAGTGATCCACATGCGGGCAGCCGAGGAAGGGAAGGTCCACGTTTGCTTCGCTTTAGGAACATGGGTTTTTACTTGTTATTGTTAAAAGTACATTTGTTTTTCTTTTTTCCTTCTTCCCCTTCGTGTGTTTCAAGAGAAAAAATTGCGATTTTGTTGAATTCTAGAACTAAGAAAAATGGGTTTTTTTTTTTTCCTTTTTTCATTTTTTTTCCCATGAAGATGTTGGGAACTGAGAAAAAACTCATTTAAAGGCAACTAATGTTTAAGATGATGCAGGTTAGGGTGCTTAGCTTTGAAGGGAGAGCCCTTTAGGGACCCAAAAAGATTTTCATGTTTTTTGATTTTGGGCACCTTCGCAACTCCCCAAATTCCCAAAGATTCTTGCAGGAAAGTTCCAAACTCCCAACTTGAAACTTGAAAGATTTAACAGCGCAAGGCTAAAATTACTTGTGTAATAAATAATACAATCATAATCCAATAATACTCATCACCTTTTTTTTTTCAGAAATGGCCATCTAATTACCAAATCAAAAGCTTGTATCAAGGAGTTAAATTATACCATTTAGCATGACATGTTAACTGAAGTTTGTGGCATTGTATCCGTTTCAAACTGATCGATGGTGTTTCATGGAATTTAATTAAAAAATGCCATACCAATCACAATTTGCCGTAGCTTGCAAGTCTCTTAGCCGCGCAATTAGTGTTATTAGCCAACTAATGACAAAGAATATAATACTTTATCTTTTTCAATCAAAGGAATAAAAACATCATGGACCCGAATTGCAGTTTATAATGACAGACAAGGCAACCGGTGGTTACCAAAAACCTGCACGTCTTCTCATTTTCACTTGGTTGTCCTTGAATTCCAAGCCATAGATGCCAAATGACAAAAAAAAAATGGTCCTATTGTAAAGCCTCTATCAGAGCATTATTGGTGAATAAGGCTGCTGCTAGGGAGTTTTAACGATAATTGTTTGATATCTTACCTGATATTTGATGAACCATGTGGTTTTCATGGACCTTTAGTGTGTTTGGGTTAATGTACAGTCAGGATTCCTTTGGAATCTTACTGTTCTTAATGTGGCTCCAAAGGCTAACAATATCAGCCATGAGACATCTTAGCAAACAAGGGACACCCCTTATTTATGCGTCTTCTTTCCATTTGGGTTTTAAAGAAAAAGAAGTTTGGAGGGGTAGGGGTTACAGAAAATGTGCCGTGTTATCTTGGATCCAAGTCTAAGATCTAAGTACAATATATAGGAAATTCCGTGACGGGGACTTGTTTGTGTCATGGGTCCGGAACTTTAACCTAGCAAATCACGTGGTTTTAGAAGTTTTTTTGAATACTTAAGTCAACCTATTAACACTCAAGAAGAGGTTTCTGTGTCTAAACAAACACTCCAAAAAAAGTGTTTGATGATCCAACTGTCACGGGCCCGTGACATTTGCACCTGACCCTCCAAAAAATGTTCATTTGTCCTGTGGTGCATTGAAGTGGTAACCAGCTACAAGCATGGACAACTGCAACTCACCTTCGTGCCCGATCCAGCTTATTTTTGAGAACACATGGCAAAGTTTTTGAGGCAGCAACTTAAGTTGCAAGAGGTAGATCTTTCCTAAAAGCCCATAAGCCATAGCCCATATTCAGTAGAAATACTTGGTATAGCTCAGAATTGAACTTCCATGGCTGTCCTTAATAATCAGGCCCCCACTCTCCACTGACCTATAATGATAAACAATATGAATTAAGCCTTCTTCTCAGTCTTCCTAGCCCAAATAAGTGTTTAGAGTAATTCCATTGATGGGTTTTTAACATTCACCAATTATTCCCTGCCTCCCTGGCAATCACACAACTATTTTATACTAAATCAGTAAATCTTCACAAACTGCAGCCAAGTAGTACAGGCAGGTATTCCAGACATACATTTACAGAAAATTCCAGCTCTATATTAAAATAAGAAGTAAATTAATTACAATGTTAATATTGTTCCGATAGATATCATAAATTCAACAGATGAATGATCAAGCTCACTTCATACTGCACGCTACAAAGCCAAAAGACCATTAACAAACATGCTGTAGGAATGTGAAGCCAAATGAGAGTCAAGCAAAGGTCTGTCTTGCACCAATTAATGAACTGAAAGATGCCCCACACACAAGGACCTCAAATTGATTAGTTACTCGATTACAGCAGACCAACACTCGTGACAAAGTTATGAAGTTTTCCTCTTATTCGATTGTGAGGAAGTGTGATTGATTGTAATGTGATAGATTCCATATTGACGCTTACTTTTGGCTTTGTTCTACCTTGGCTCGAATTTTCTGTTCAAAAAGAGATATATCTGACTCAAGGCCGAACATTCTGTTAAGTGCATGCATGTTCTCAAGGGTCTCATTCAGTGTTCGACTGTCACTACCATCACATCTCAGGTGCTGCATTGGACCGTGAAGAAGTTTATTCAGAATTCCACGGCTGAGATCGTCCACAGCCCTCCTTGTTTTCTTTGGGATATCTTCACCCATCTTTGACAAGCATTTCTCTAACTCTGCAACTCTAATTCTCTCTGCATAGGCTCTCAACTTCTTGATGGTAGGAACAGTTTCCAGTGAATCCCTCCATGCTTCAAACTGTTTCGATTCCTCAGCAATAATGGCCTGAGCTTCCATTGCTTTTCGTAGTCGGTCCTCTTTATTAGCAGCTACAACCTCCTTCAGGTCATCAACATTGTAAACTCGTGCACTTTCAACATCTGTGACACATGATCCCACATTTCGTGGAACAGAGATATCAATGAAGAGCCTTGAACCACCAACTTCAGAACTAACAGGGGGGAGATCCTTGACATGCTCTTTCAAAAACAATGGGGTTTCTGATGCTGTACTGGTGAAGACCACATCAGCTTCAGCTGAACAAGCGAGTATGTCTGTAAGGGGTCTGTAAATAACCTCAACACCTTTCATCTCCTCACAGATTGCTGCAACTTTCTCCTCACTTCTGTTAACAACAACCATCTTGGTGCAACCTTTTGCTACCAAGTGCTTGATCACAAGTTTTCCCATCTTTCCTGCTCCAATAACCAACATTCGAGCAGTAGCATGTGAGGACTCAGGAAGCTTCATCAAAGCCAGTTCAACAGCAGCAGAGCTAACAGAAACAGCCCCAGCAGCAATGTTAGTCTCTGTTCTAACCCGCTTCCCAACAGTAATTGCATGCTTGAACAGCCCACTAATGTTCCTTCCAAAGCCAACAACACCTTGCCCAACTTTGACAACTTGTTTAACTTGTGCAAGAATTTGACCTTCTCCAAGAACAAGAGAGTCAAGACCAGCAGATACTTCAAAGATGTGCTGTGTAGCATCCTTGTTGTACAACAAAAACCGGTGCTCGCAAATCTCTGAAACTGGGATGCCACTAGTCTGCAACCAAATTGCAGTTAGTTAAACAACTCCTGCCAGATTTAAAGTTTTCTCGTAAAATTGATTCATGAGACTAATTTTATAGAGGTAAATATCACAAACAATAGAGTCCGAAGAGTAATGTACCTTTGACATCCATTCAGTTACTTCTTTGACTCCACGATGCTGCGATAGAGCCACAACATATATTTCCATCCTGTTGCAGGTGCTAAGAACAGCAGCCTCTTCTATATGATTCAAACCACATAACTCCCCAATGGCTCGTGGCCATTCTGCTTCTGGAATGGCAAGTTTCTCACGCATCTCCACAGGTGCAGTGTGAACACTAAGCCCTATGACCACAATGCTGCTCCTTTCCTTTGTATATCCTGGTATGGACCAATTGCAAGATTTTCAGTAAAACAGTTGTAACAGGAAAATTAACATGTATATTTTGCAACAAGGATTATACAATGTACATTTAATTAAAATACCTGAAAAAGGCCTCGAATATTGTGAATTCTAAATTAAAGGTAAAGGGTCTCATATCTAAATGTTTATTGCTTAAAATCTAGAAGTTTCCAGACATTAAAGGCATGAAATTATGCCGATTTAACCAAGTTGAAAATGTAGAGAACCCTATGCAAGCAACTATCAATATTAGGAGTCCGTTCATGGATTGGAGACACTTTTCTTCCTCTTCTTCAAAACAAAAACTTCAGGTAATAGCTTTAATTAAACTGTCAGAGAAGAGAGAATGATGATGGTTTTGGTCATACAATTCCAAGGTACATATAAAGTAAGGAATTGGTTCTACATTTCAAGGCATAGCTCAAAATTTGATTTTTTCCCCATTCAATCAACTAACAAAAGCAAAAGCAAACAACTGTATGCGTATAGGTAGAAATACACCCACAATTCTTTTGCAATAAAAATTTTTGTTCATCTCATACAGAATAAAACTATACAAATATACCAAATACAATCTAATAATTTATTTTGTGGGTTTCTTAATCAAATTACCATTCCTAGTTAATTGTTGCTCTAAATAAGTAAATATCTAAAGATTATGAACTAGTCAAACAGGTCTGCTTCAAAAAATTGAAACTTCTCAGTCAAATCACATTAAGCAGCGCATTCATCAAATAACAATTCACAATTAAATCTAAAACTGAATAACACAAAATTCAGCCAAAACAAGTGAAGGAGAAGAAGCAAAAAAAAAAAAGAAAAATTTAGAAGAAATTAAAGATAAACGTACGGTCAGCTGCGGAAGTCTTGAGCTGTTCAAGAGCGGAGAGTGCAGAAGCCTTAGAAGGATCGATTTTTTCGCCTTCCAAAGTGGCGTCGGATTGAGCAACTTCACATCTGACCCCTCCACTCCTCTGAGCCATACCTTTCCTTCCACGATTAGGCTTGGAAAAGGCCTTCATTTGCTGCTGACAAGGAAAATAAGCCCGCAAAGAAGAAGCCGAAGACGATGAACAAGAATTGACCAACAAACTCTCCAATTTAGCACCGGAAAAAGTCGAAGAAACCGCCATGGTTTTGAAAAACTGAAAAGCTTACGATCTAAAACCCCCTCAAAAGATAAAAACCCAAATTAAAGGGAGAAATAGAGCGTGAGCTTAAATGGGTATTTGTTTTTTTCCTAGAAAAGAATGGAAAGGCGTGTGGTTTGATTAAGGATTGTTTTGGTTGAAAAAGGAAGCAGGGCCTCAGGGTCAGGGGTGGGTTTTAGTTTATTTGGTATGAAATAATTGACAGAAAATCAAAATTGACGGGTCGGGTCAATTCAAGTTTTGTATTTGGGAAAAAGGGAAGAAAAAAAAAAGGTGGGAAATTTTGAGTTATTATACAAATGGAGGATTGGGGGATGGGATTGGGAGAGAAAAGAGAGGGAGAGGATTGTGATTTTGTTTTCTGAATTATGATTGGCTGATGGAACACTCGTTTTATCCACACTCCTTTTTTTTTTTTTTTTGCCTTCGTCTTCATCCTTTTATAGGGTCCCCCTCTCCTCACTGGCTAGGCTTACTAGTACTTGTTTGGGGAGCAAGAATTTAATTTCCTTTCTGATTTTTCGTTTTCTTTCAGCGGTACATTCTTTTTTTTTTTTTTTTTTTAAGATGGGAGGGCCAGGGATTGCAATTTGTTAAAACCATGGGGTTTGGATTGATTTTTTTATCAAGCAAGAATACGTATATTTTACAAAAGAGATTACGAATTCAAATTCCAAATTCGTTATATATTATCTCCTGATTGTATAAATCAATTACGTTAAAACTCAACTGAAATAGTTAAGTATTAAGAAAAAGGTTTATTGCTAATTAACCAAAGTGGTCTTAATTTATTGCTGTAATTATAAACTAACTCGTTAAAAATATAAAGCCAGCCCAGCAGCCGGTCGGGTCAGGCTTTAAGTTGAGACAAAAGTTAGAGATAATGACATGGAATTGGTGTATTAAAAATCAAAGGAGAGTATGAAAGCATCATTGTTCCTTCGATTCTTCTAATTTGTCTACATTTAGATTCTCGACATCTAGCTAATGCTAACTAAAGATGGGCAGCTTCACATCGTGGACTTCTTCTAGCCATTTGGATTCTTTTTTTCACAGAGGGTATAATAGAGATAGATAGATATGATGAGGAAAGAGATAAGATGGGGGTGCGGCCATTTGTGATGGAGATTGGGTTTCTAAGATTTCAGTTCAAGGCGGGTCTCTCTGGTTGCCACAACTTTTCTTACAAACTGTGGACTGCCAAATATACTTACATTTCAGGTTGTGGAGCAGCTTTGCTTTGCTTTGCTTTGCTTGCTTCTATAATACTAAGTACCTATTACAAATCAAGTCTTGTAGCACATAAAAATTACATGAATGATCATGTTAAATTGTTAATTATCAACATGAGCCACATTTGAGATGATATATACATATTCTCAATCAAAATTTTATCAGTAAAAACATCAGGGATTCAGGATGTTTCCCTTCTTATATGTGAACATTATTAATCTTAATTGGGATACATGCATTAAAAAGGCACATAAAAAAAGTTGTATGCTCCAATCATACGTGCTTATACTATATATAAAGAAAGAGGAAATTGAAAATTTCAATTTAGTTATGAATGTCAAAACTAAATTAGATATGCATCTACCATTAACGAGTTTATTTAGAATCACTTGTATCACATAATAATCATAGTTATTTCTTAAAAGAAAATTAGTATACTAGATACGAAATATGCATGTTTCAATTGATTAAAATACATTATGAAATGTCGTATGAAAAGTTTCACGTTACAATAAATCAAAACAAATGTTTTTAATGCGTATAACATCCGTTTCAATTGTGTCTTTCATTTTAAGTTACTTACAGGTTATAAGACGAATATTCAACTGTTTTCGAACATTCTATTGTGATAGTTTGATTGAAAAAAACTAAATAAAGGAAAAAGAATTGGCATTAGAGCAAGTTGCACAATATAGTTCCAACCAACTTGAGGCAAATTGATTCAATCCTCTAGGAATGATATAATACTTTCTATCTAATTTCAAGACCTTCTAGCACATATCTAAATCTAATCCGACAATCTTGCCTTGTTGCTAAAGGATATGTCTATAATATATAATTAATTAGCTTTAATATGCAAATATTTTTAATTTTGTCTCTTAAAAATCCATGGCACAAGTACCTGCAATTTTGTGTTTTACAAAAGCAATAACAGATGTCGAATTAACAGTCAGACTGGTGCTTAATCATGGTTCTTCGAAATTTTGCTTAGTGTGAAGATTAGGGTTTTCCAACTATGGAAGCTTTAGCTTGAAATGTTTCTTTGTTTACATTTCAGTACAAGATTGTAGTGCATTCCAAGAATCCTGTACAGGTTGTCGCTCATAGATTTTTGAGCTGTGGTTTTGCAACACTGTTCGAGAAACACAAGACTTTGATAATTTGGTAAAACAAATGAACCAGTTTTCTGTTCAGAATTAAGTATCTTCCAAGAACTTTTCCAAAAGCTTGGAGCATTGCTGCCGACAAAACTAAACTAGGAAAATATGTGTACAGATTTCAATGAAGTTAATTAGTAATAAAAGGTTAAAAACTTTCTACTTGGCACTAATTAGCATCCACACCAGGCAGTAGGATCAGTATATTCTTCCCCCAGTTAGAAGCTAGCCAGTTCATGGAATGGTCACTACTATTTCAGCTGAACACGTACATGAATGATATAATAAGTTGTATATCAAATTAGATATTTTTTAAATAAATTTATATATTAAATTTTTTTTTATTTTGGTATAAAATTATATAAAATGATATTAAAATTGTTATAAATATTATCAAAATTGTATTAAATGTTATCAAAACTATTACAAATGTTATTAAAATTATATTAAATATTACCAAAATTATCTAAAAAATTATTAAAATTATATCAAAGGTTACCAAAATTATATTAAGAGTTACCAAAATTATATCTATGGTTATCAAGATTATACCAAAGTTATCAAAATCATATCAAAAGTTATTAAATAAAATTTTATCAAAAGTTACTAAAATTATAAAAAACGCTACCAAAAATATTATAAAAAATTACAAAATTATATCAAAACCATATCAAGGTTATTAAAACTAAATTAAAAGTTACCAAAATCATATCAAAGGTTGTCAAAATTACATCAAAAGATTATCAAAACTATACCAAAAGTTATCAAAATTAATACAAAGAGTACCAAAAATATTAGTAATGTTATCAAAATTATTACAAATGTTATAAAAAAAATTACACATATTTTCAAAATTATATCAAAAGTTTCCACAATTATATCAAGGGTTACTAAAAAATTATGTCAAACGTTACCAAAATTATATGAAAGTTGTCGAAATTATATAAATAATTATCAAAATTATATCTAATGTTACCAAAACTATTAGAAAGAATATTATAACAAAAGTTATCAAAATTTTATCTAAAGTTACCAAAATTATTATAAAGGATATCAAAATTATATAAAAAGTTACCAAAATTATATCTAAAGTTACCCAAATTGTTACAAAGATTACTAAAAGGATACCAAAATTATATTAAAGATTACCAAAATCATATCAAAGATTGCCTATTATATCAAAGGTTATCAAAATTATATCAAAGGTTGTCAAAATTATGTCAAAAGTTATCAAAATTGTATAAATGTTATTAAAATTATATCAAAGATTATCAAAATGAAAAAATCATATTAAATGTTATCAAAATCATATCAAAAGTTACCAAAATTATATCGAAAGTTAGCAAAGCTATTTCAAAGGTTACCAAAACTATATCAAAGATTACCAAAATAATAACAAAAGTTATCAGAATTATATTAAAGGTTATCAAAATCATATAAAAGGTTACCAAAATTATTTACCAAAACTATATCCAAGATTACCAAAATAATAACAAAAGTTATCAGAATTATATTAAAAGTTATCAAATATCAAAGAATTACAAAAATTATTAAAAATATTAACAAAATTATATCAAAAGCTATCAAAATTATATTAAAAGGTATCAAAATTATATCCAAGGTTGTCAAAATTATATCAAAGATTATCAAAATTATATCAAAAGTTACCAAAATTATATTATAGACTTTCAAAATTATATCAAAGGTTACAAAAATTATATCAAAAGTTACCAAAATTTTATTATAGGCTTTCAAAATTTTATCAAACATAATTAAAATTATATTAAGGATTATCAAAATTACATCACAAACAATAAAAATTATATCAAAATTTACTAAAATTATTTCAAAGGTTACCAAAAGTTTATCCAAAGTTACCAAAATTTTATAAAGATTATCAAAAATTATCAAAATGACAAAATGACAAAATCATATTGAAGGTTACCAAAATTATATCAAATGTTACCAAACTTATTTTAAAGGTTACTAAAACTATATCAAAGATTACCAAAACAATTACAAAGGTTATTAAAATTATATAAAAAATTATCAAAACTATATCAAAAGTTATCAAAACTATAAAAAAAATTATCAAAAGTTATCAAAATTATATTAAAGGGTATCAAAATTATATCAAAAGTTATTAAAATTATATCAAATTCATATAAAAAAATTATCAAAAGATTATCAAATTATATCAAAGGTTATCGAATTTATATCAAAGGTCACCAAAATTATATCAAAGATCATATAAAAGGTTATCAAAATTATATCAAAGGTTATCAAAATTGTATTAAAGGTTATCAAAATCATATCAAATGCTATAAAAATAAGGATTAATATTTGATACACTGTCAGTGTAAAGGGCCATACATTGACAGTGCATCTTACGATATCACCTGTCAGGTTAAGGATTAGTGGTTAGAGTTAGGGGTTAGGAGTTAGGGTTAGGGGTTGGTTTTTTAATGAGGTGTCAGTATAGGATTTACTATCAGTGTATAAAGTCTATAAACTGACAGTGCATCAAAAACGAACTCATAAAATAATATCAAAGGTTATCAAAATCATATCGAAAGTTACCAAACTTATTTCACAGGTTACCAAACGTATATCAAGGTTACTAAAATTATATGAAAGGTTATGAAAATCATATTAAAGATTTTAAAATAATATAAAAGGTTATCAAAATTATTTTAAAAGTTAACAAAATTATATTATAAGCTTTCAAAATTATATCAAATGTTATGAAAATTATATCAAAAGTTACCAAAACCAAAATTTTTATCAAAAGTTAACAAAATCATATCAAATGTTATAAAAAATTATATCAAAGCTTATCAAACTCATAGAAAATGTTATTAAAATTATATCAAAGGTTACCAAAATTTATCAAAGGTTACCAATATTATATAAAAGGTTATCAAAATTTTATCAAAGGTTATTAAAATCATATTAAAGGCTATCAAATCATATCAACGACTGTATAATGGTTATGTATTTACATTATATAAAAGGGTATCAAAATCAAATCATATCAAAGGGTATCAAAATCATATCAAATGTTATATTATATATTTACATTATATAAAAGGTTATATATTTATTGTTACTTATTATATATTTATGTCAAAATCATTCATGTCTAATCTCATATAGTAATATATATTATTGTAATTTAACATAATTTTATAATCCACGTGTCCTATCATACTACCAATTTAATCTTAATTATCATATTTGATTATATCTTCATGTTTCGATTCTTGTCAGTAAATAATGTTTTAAGATTTTTCGTCGCCTAATAGCTAGATAAATAAGATTTTGATTTTTAGCTAATAAATATTTTTTTAATTATTTCAAAACCTTATTATTATTTTTTATTAACAATAAATTTGGAAGTGTTGTTCTTGTAAAAATTTTAATAAAAAAAGAAAATAGATAAACCAAAATTAATCAATTTTTAATTTAAATAAAAAAATAGAAATATTTACTTTAATAAGTACTTTAATGTTTAAAATAAAAAAATAGTTAATATTTTATTAATTTAATAAGAAAATCAATAATTAAGGATAAAATAGTTAATTTAATAAATTGTTAAAGACATATATATATAGTTCACTATTTGTATTTTTGGAGTTGACACTTTTATATATATTTATTTTCAGGCACACGTTCTACACGTGTAATTAAGTTTATTTATTTAAAAAATTAATAATAAGAAAATTTTAAAAAAAAATTTACTTGTTTGGATGAGACATTTAAAAGAAAGATTTCATTTCAATTAAGATTTTTAAAAATCCAAAAATAAAGTACTTGTTTGAATAAAAATAAGAGACTTTCAAAATTTAATAAGAGTTTCATGAGAGAATTTGAGGTGCTCAAATTCTTTATTAAAATTCAAACTAAAGAGGTAGTTTTTCAACAACAAAAATTTCATACACAAAGACCACCATAAAATATATAATTAAAAATAAAATATTATTTTTATTTAACTTTAAAATATATTTTTTATATTATTAGTAATATCTATATATTTTTACAAATATAAGGATACTCATATTGCATATTTAAATATATATATATTTTTATCTTTAAATATCATTATTCTTCTTTTTATTATTATTTTTTAATCTTGTCAAATTCTAATAGACTAAATTTTCTTTTAAAAAATATTTATCCAAACAAAAAATTACAAATACTAACATTTTAAAATACGCTCATATCAAATTTTTTTTTTCAAAATTTTAAAAATTTTCATTCTAACATACTTTCTTTTATGAAAAAGCTTGGAGATATATATTTATATACTTTATTAATATCTAAAGCAACCAATCATTTTTATAGGATTGAAAAAGTTGATTCGACTCTAAAGACTCATTTAATGTACTCGAACATGAACTCTACCACATTCGATTTGAATCTAAAATTCAAAAGATTTAAATTCTACCTAACTCAAATTAAAAAATCCAAACTTGAATGAACACTCAATCTGAGTCCCTTTAATTTTTTTTCTTGTTTACTGGTAGTGATGTATTATTTTTATTGAAATTAATCGAATTAAAATTTTCAATTTTTTATTTTTATTTTTCCTCTTCTAATTTTGTTTTACATGCTAAATTGGATTTTTCATCTTATATAAATTTTTTTTTTTTTTCAAATTTATTGATATCTAGCAACCAATTGTTTTTCATGTAATTGAAAAGGATGGTTTGATATTTTTTTGTCTACTTTATTTTTTGTAAAGCGTTATTATGCAATACTACTATGCATTAGTGTAATTGTCACATATATATACACATTTCTCTTTGATTTTTTGAAAAGCATTATTTCCAATCCTCATTATATTTATGATAGTTATAATAATTTCTTTAAATGAATTAGTTATTGAAATAAAAATAAATATATTGCATATTCAATAAAAAAAATTACAGTATAGTAGATTGATAAATCAATGACACTATTTAACACTTTTAAAGTAACTTGTTTTCTGCTTTTCAATGAATATTGATGTTAAATACATTAGTATTGTATTTTGTTTATTATTTTATGATTGGAAAACCTTTTAATAGAGCAATGATGCACATTAAAATTTATATTTTAACAAAATTTTTTGGTAAATTATATTGCAATATTTAATTCTTAAGTTGTTTAACCTGCATTGCTTAATGTAATTTTTATGAAATTTTCTTTGCTGGCTAAAGTAATTTTCATAAACTTATCCTATTAAAGTACACAATAATTTTTTGTAATGGATTTAGATTATTGAGATGTTGTTACTTTAACCTATATTAAAGTAACCATTTATGTGTTGGCGGTTTTTTTTGGCAAAAATAGTATTTACATTATGATCTACAAATTTTCACTAAAGTAATAAAAATATAATTATTTACTTTTATCATACTTGATTTCACACATGCATGTACTTATTTTATTCTTTTATTATTTTTTAGAAAGTCAACTGTTTTATATATTTTTGCATTCACATTTAAGATATTTCGTAATTAATTATTTTTGTTATTATAATTCAAAATTCTATTATTATTATTATTATTCTTACCAATAACTTTGTTCTCATATAAATTTCTAGGAATATATTCAATTAATAAATAAGAACTAAGGATAGAAAGAAGAGATAATTAAATTGCTTATTGGACTACTAATTCATTTTGTTATCAATAATAATTTTGGTGGTGCAATTAGCTAGAGTCTTGATCGTAAGTAATTAACATTGTAATATTTTACTTAAATTCCATAAAATATAATGTTTGTCGTCAACCTTTTATTTTTGCTAATTTAATCATGAAGAAAGAATATTTTCGACAAATGAATTTGTGATGTAATGCTTAACCTGTCAACTAATGTTATATGATATGCTTCTCTTTATTCTTAGTTTTCATTTATATGTTTTTATTTGAATTCAGTTCTCCAAAATTAATAGTTTATTTTTATTTAATTTAAAAAAATAAGTTTATTTTTATTTGAATCCAAGTCTTTATTGTTAGTGCAAACAATTACCATAAAAAGTGTCAATAGCCTCTTTAGGCTATACGATCATGTTTTTTTTTTTTTGTGTGATTTTTTTGGTCAGATTTGTGGTGATTATTAACAAATAGCCCCTTTAGACTCTATGTCCATGTTCTTCTTTTTTATGTTTTATTTTTTGATGATTATTAACTATTTGTTATATTATAATTTCATTCTATTAAATGTTTTAATTTCCATTATAATTGTTGTGTTTCAATAAAAATCTAAAAATAATGAAAATTTATTAATATATACATTAATTTAATACTATTACGTCTCTCACAAAAATTACATTTAACTAAAATTTAAAAATATATCGAATGATAATTTTGTTATTTTGATAATTTTATAAGGGTATCAAAGGCGATTGATTGTGATAATTAAAGTAATCTAAAATCGAAAGCACAAAACAAGAAAAGCTACATAGCATAAAAATTTAAAATTAAATAATAAAACAATGTAAATTACTAAAAGATTAATACAAATTCATGCCATGCTTACAGAGAAAAATATAGATGCACAAATTGGTGAGATTCTTATTGATGGGTGAGGTTTTAATTATGTTTTTAGGATGCCTTAAATAAACTTTTAATTCACTCTTAAAACATAAGAATAGTATTTGAGTAAGAAAAGGAAATAATAAGAGTCATAAATTATTTTTAGGAGTCTCATAATTAAAAAAGTTAAAATTAAAATTTTCATAAGAAAGTAGTTTTCTAATAACAAAAAGAAAAAATATTTTTAATTAATTAAATATTTTATAAGGGTATTTTGGTCAATCACTTTTAGCATTTTGATGTTCACACTTTTATATAGATGATATATGCTGTCAGAAATAACCGATTAGATTTATGTTATTCGGTCTCTTAATTTTTTCTAAAGTATTTGTGTGCGGCACTTGTGTCTAGGATATGAGTATGTGAGTATGATCTTTCAAATATATGAAAACTTTTAAAAATTAAGTATACTCATGTCGGACGTATATCCGTACACTCATTTTCGAATTCGAATAACATAGGACTAGATTAAGTTTGCATGATCCTGAATGAGTGGTAAACAATTATATTTATGAAAATCCAATTTACTCAATCAGTTACTAGGTTAACTCTGCTATTTTAAAGCTTCCAAGTGGTTTTGGTCTGTATCAGATATAGAAGAAAATATCTTTCATATACCAAAAAAAACTCAGTGAGCAATAATTAGGGAAGTCGGAACAGTTCATTAATCACCAAACGTGGAGAAGTTAGACCAAATTATTAATCAAACTCAACAATCTAGAATAAGGTGTTTTGTACTGCATATATATCGTCCATTATTATGTAAAAGAGAAAAAAGGGTACAAATCCCAGCTTAGTGATAGTCATATATTTGACGTCCCTAAGCTAATTAAGAATTTTAAAATGCAACTAGAATTATAGTAATTGGCTGCAATGCCCAAAAAATAATAAAATAATTATAAAATCTCTCCCCCAAGGCATGAAGCACCTCAGTGCACTTCAACGCCTGTCCATTCGAGGATGTCCTGATCTTGAAATACGATATAAGAAAAGGGAAGGTGAAGACTGAAGACTGGAAAGAGATATCTCACATCCCATATGTCTATATGGGAAACTGTTGCCAGTTCCTCAAGTTCATAGGTAAGATTCTTTCTCGTTGCTTCTGTTTGATTTAGCTATATGAAAATGCAATCCCCGATGATTAAATTTTTATGAAATCTAAGTTTGGGGATTTAGTTCTTTCTTTTTTTTTTTTTTAGAGTTCTTCTTCATTGAGTATCCTCCTTTGTTATTTCCAAACAAGATTTGGTAAAGCATAAGGATGGAGTGAAACTAATGTAAGTTGTACCATTTACGCCCATGGAAATGGTAAGTGGGAATTGGTCAAAGGCAACTGTGGGTAGTATGAATCATGTGTAAAACTGGTGAAATTGAATGATTTGTAAATTATAAACCACAAAATTTTTCCTCTTTAATAACTCTTGGTGCTGTTCTAAATGCAGGCTGTTCAACCAGGTTTGCTAGTTTGCTCGCCATTCATGTGCTTCAAGGTCAACTGTAATTTACGTCCAACATTTGTAATAGTCTGTGTGCGGAAAATTTTTCCAATTCTTGTATAGTAGAAGTTATTTATGGAAATAAAGCTGTAAAATGACTGTTATTAGTATTTTTTTTGTTTTTTTATGTGTGACAATGAATTATTGATGTAAAACTCGTACAACTTTTTTCTTCACCCTGGTTCGAGTTTTCAGTAATATAATCTACTAGCTGAGGAAAGTTTATCGCCATGAATTATCAACAATCAAATCTGGGTTTGGGCCTCTTTAGACCACGAAGTTAGTGGCATTTTCTTGTGCAAATAAAGGTCAAGTAATACTAATAGTATAAAATGCAAAACCCAGCTCATAACCTTACAAGCTAAGGAATGCCATTAGCAACATCCAGACACAGAGACAAAAGGCCATTAGAGAATGGAGCACTTAAAACTCGGTCTCATGCACATTTACTGTGGTAACACAGTAGGACCATAATCCCCAAGGAGATGGAAGAACTGGGATTTAATCCAAGGTCTGGACAAGGTAGAGGGAGGAGTTAAAGTTAGACATAGACTTCGACACAATCTCGACAAATGTATTCAAAAATAATATTAGATCCTATTTGCATTTCAAAAGTAAGAGGTAAAAGTTTCAACATTATCTATCTCACTATCTGATCATAGGACAGATAAATTTAACACTTTCAAAAGACATTCTGTAAATTGTATAATTATGGCTGAGCGTTTATTTCTGAAACTCAAGGTACACCTTCAGATATACTAAGACTCATTAGAGGAGGCTGCGTCATCCTTATGCTTGATCATACCAGAATCCACAAGAATGGGAATCTCTGCAGCAAGCCATGGAGCAAGACCCAAACAAAGAGCATGTGCTATACCAAACCTAGGACTGCACAACGAGATCAGAGAAGAAAGAACTTTTGAGCAACAATTCCATCAGAAATAATATGAATAAGTGCGAAAGTCGAAAGGATCACGAGACCAATTATCCTTAGAATGGCGGAATTCTAGATTTCTAGTTAATCCAAAAGGTTGAGCAATCAGATCCTTGAACTTCCATTTCTCATTCCATGTACACCACCTATTAATGGAGTTAAAGAAGTATGATGACAAAGCATGGTGCACAATTAAACTAGACCTCACTGGAATTTCTTAAAATAGCAGCCTGACATCATGTTTCATAATAGTAACCCATTAAAATTCTCTTTCAACTCTTATTCTTCATGGCTTGATCAGCATTGCCTTCTCTATATCTTCCTCTAGCTTTACATCTAGCTTCAATTTCTATTTCCTCTATATTTTTAATCCAACTCAACCTAATTTCACAGCTACCCATTAGGTTGCATCACCAAGAACTATCACTGTTAATGATTTGTCTGCGTTGAGCAATCGTTGAAAGCAGCATACCAAGTTTTCGACCGGACAAATAATTTGTTCAACAGTGAAACTGAACACTGGGCAATAGCTCAAGGATTAATGGTACACTTAAAATGGAATTTTTCCTACAGAGATTATGAATACTTTCAAGCCAATGTCATGTAAATTTTCTCTACTTGATCAAAGGTCATAAGTACATCCACAGCTACTGAGTTCGAGTCGCTTCCATTTTAGACTTTGGATGCCATTTCCCATCAAAACCCAACGGCTAGATTAGTAATTGCAAACTACAATCACATAAAATACTAAGTTGAATTCTTCTACTTTCTATATCCCTGATTTCCTTGATACTGAAATAGATCAATAGAAAATACAATTCAACGGATAAAAATCACCAACATTCACAAAAGAAAACCTAAAATTCAGCATACCAATTTTTTGCCCAGAGTGGCTTGAAATGCACGGTCAAACAAATCTTCCCTCCTCTATACATCTGTAAAAAAAAACCCACAAAAAATGATTACCAAACCAAAAATGAATACAAAATCAAAATCAAATTTGACCTTCTGAGTCTTGCCATCGAGTTCGGGCAACTCAAGCTCGGGAGCAGTGGCCGGATAAGTAACGGGGATATCAAACTGGAGATCAAACTCGTACTTGAGGAGGTTATGGACGTACCAGCATTTGCCGGTCCAACGTGTCCCTTCGGGATTGGCTGCAGATATCCGGAACCAATCGTTGTCGTTGGACTTGTTCATCTGCGTGTAGGCGATCAGAGCCCTGTACTCTTCTTTCAGCCTCTGAGTCCATGCCGCTCCGTCTCTGGGGCCCGCCTTCGTCGTCAGTAGCGCGATCTGGGTCAGAGTCGATTTCGTATTGGGGTCCCAGCCTTCCATTTTCGGGTTTCCCCTCTTTCGCCAACCCTAACCCTAATCCTAAACTTGATTCTTGATTTAAGATTGAAATTTCACTGCCTTTTTCAGTTTAAAAGGTTCAGTTATTTTCTCCGGGGGAAAAAATAGTGTTATTATACCCGACCAATGAGGGCATAGTTGATTTTAAATTTAACAATGGAGGGTTTTTAAACAATAATTTTTATCATTATTTTATTATTTATTTATTTACTTACTTACGTAGAAAAGACTGTTCTTTTTGGGTAAAAAAATGGATCTTTTTTAATGGTTTGATGAAGACCACAGATTTCGAATATTACTCATCCTAAACAGCTGGATCTTGACTTCGCTCATCGCCGTCGGTCATCTCCCTCTCATACTTTCACTGGATCACCCATTTTCTCCTCACTTCGTTTCTGCTCTTGCCCTTGTCCTTGACAATCAGCTTCACCTACAGCTATAGTTCAAGATCCGAGGCCAGTCCCTGAAATTGCCGCAACTTTGGGTAGAAACTAACTGCCTTCAGGAATGGAAGTCGCTTCTTTAATTGTATCACCTCTTCTACAGGTGGTCTATGAGAAATTGGCTTCTTATCTCAGCGGTGTGGAAACTCCCAAAGTTCAGAAGAAGAATATCAAGAAGTTACAAGATAAGCTGGTAATCATTCAAGCTGTAATCGAAGATGCAGAAGAGAGACAACTGAAGGATAAGAGGGTGAAGATTTGGCTGTCAAAGCTTAGGGATGCGGCTTATGATGCAGATGATCTCTTGGATGAGATCAGTACTCAAGCTTTGCAGAGGCAGTCGCTGAAAATGAGGGTTCCAAGTGAATATTCATCCTGGAAGTGGAAGGATCCAGTCAAATACCAGCTCAGAAGAATTCTGTCATCGATAAGTAAACAAACTCGAAGACAGGTTCGGATCAATTCTTTCACTCTTCAATCAATCTTAAGTAGCTTTGAAATACGACGTAAACTGGCAGAGATTGTTGAAAGATTGGACGATATAGCAAGAGAGATGTCTACCTTCAATTTCAAGGAAGTTGTAGCTTATAAAAGATCAGATACTAGAGAGAAGCGGGAAACTGGACCTTACGTGGATGAATCACAAGTTTATGGTCGAACAGAAGATGTGAAGAAGATTGTTGATTTGTTATTATCGTCCGGTGCTGATAGTTGGGTGATTCCAATAGTCGGGATTGGGGGAATTGGGAAGACGACGCTTGCCAACTAGTTTACAATGATCAGAGTCTGGATGGTCATTTTGATAAGAAAATTTGGGTTTCTTTGTATGACAATTTCAGCACAAAGAAGCTTCTAAGTGAAATTTTGGAGTGTGTGACTGAGAATAGGTGTGAATGCTCCCATATGGGTGTTCTGCAATCCCAACTGCGAGACTCATTATGTGGAAAGAGATATCTACTTGTGATGGACGACGTGTGGAATAATGATCAAGAAGAGTGGGATAAAGTACGGAGCCTGTTAAGATGTGGAGCAGAAGGAAGCAAAATTATAGTCACCACCAGGAATGAAAAAGTTGCTTCTATAATGAGCAGTACTCCTTCCCACCTTTTGGAAGCCCTAACCAAAGATGATTGCTGGACTCTGTTCAAGCAGCAAGCCTTTGCATGTGGAGAAGAAGATGCCTTCACAAACCTATTGCCTATTGGTCTGCAGATTATAGACAAGTGCCAAGGTGTGCCTTTAGCAGCTAAAGTTCTTGGTGGCTTGTTACGGTCCAAAAGAGAGGAAGATGAATGGTTGCGTGTGCAAAAGAGTGATCTATGGAACCTTGATGCAGGTGAGAACAGAATATTATCTGTCCTGAGGTTGAGTTTCAATCACTTGCCATCACATTTAAAACGTTGCTTTGCATACTGTGCCATATTTCCTAGAAATTATCATTTAAATAAGGAAAAGTTAATCCAACAGTGGATTGCGGGAGGCTTAGTTCAATTATCTGCAGGTGATGATCCTAACATGCTTGAGCACATTGGCAATGAGTGCTTTAACGATTTAATGGAGATGTCATTTTTCCAACTCGCAAGCAGTAGCAATGCAGTAGAGTTTAAAATACCCAACCTGATATATGATCTTGCGAAATCTATAGCTGGAAAAGAGTTCTTGACAATAGCAAACAGTGATGAAGCACAATTAGTTATTTGTGGTGATCTTGCGGAAACTCGACATGCATTGGTTGACAGTAATTACAGGTCCAATCTGCTACCAAAAGCCTTGTACAAAGCACATAGATTGTGTACTCTCAACCTCTTGGCTTCTGGAGATATATCAATGGAAGCCCTAAGAAACCTAGTTCCATGTTTTAGGCACCTTAAAATTCTGAATTTGAGTGGAAGTGGCATCAAAAGGATGCACAGATCCATCGGTGATTTGATATATTTGAGATATCTTGACCTCTCAAACACTCCTCTCGAAACATTACCAGAGACAATTGGTTATCTGTGCAATTTGCGAACACTTGACCTCTCAGGATGCACCAATCTGCTAGAGTTACCCGAAGAAATAATAAAGTTAGAACAGCTGATACATTTAAACATAAAGGATTGTGCAAGACTTTACCAATGGTTATTGCTGGCAAGAGGTTAAGTATGCTCTATCATCTAAAAGATCTTCGAGGTGAGTTGAAAATTAAGCACCTCGAGAATGTTATTGGTGATTCATTATTTTGGAGCGAAACATATCCTGAAGGCCGAATGTATTTGAAACATATGCAACTTCACACATTGGGACTATTTTGGGGTGATGGTGATGAAGGTAAGTTAAATCGAAACACATCAAGACAAACCAGACAAACCGAAGCTGAATCTGAACGATTGATGGAAAAACTTCAGCCAAGCTCCAATATAAGAAGGTTGTCAATAAATGGATATTCAGGACGCCGATTCTCACTCTGGATGAATCCCGATGCAATCAGCAACTTGACAGTGCTCGAGTTAATCAACTGCAAAAGTTTTGAAACTCTCCCCGAGCTTGGCCAACTTCCAATCCTCAAGTGTCTCAACATCCAAGGGATGGACAACGTGGTGAAAATCGATAATGAGTTCTCCGGTGGAGGAATGAGGCCGTTTCCATCATTGAATGAACTAACCCTTCGAGACTTTCCTCAACTAAGAACTTGGGAAAGCATGGGTTCAACAGAAGCTTTCCCTTGCCTCAAGAGACTATCCATCATGAAATGTCCATTCTTAAAAACAATGCCATGGTTTTCAACTCTTCAACACTTAACGGTGCAAGACTGTGATCCAGTGTTACTTAGATCAGCAGCAGACCTAAGAACACTTTTGACTCTTGTTATTGACTCCTTTCGAGAGTTATCTTTCATACCAAAAGTACTGCCGGAAAACTGTTCGCTTCTTACGTCTTTGACAATCATCTCTTGTCCCAACCTTCCCACATTGCCGGCTAATTTGGGGAGAATCACAGCTTTGAAGTCATTGAAAATTGGTTGGTGCGAGATGCTAGACAGTTTGCCTAACGGATTAGCAAATCTCATCTCTCTAGAGAATTTGGATATTATTGAGTGCCCTACTTTGATTACTCTGCCAGAGCAAAGCTTAGAAAGATTGAGCTCACTCCGATCACTCTCTATTGAAAACTGTAATGGCTTTACTTCTTTGCCAACAGGAATGCAACATGCCACGGCCCTTGAGCGCCTAACAATTATGTATTGTTCGAATCTGGCTTCTCTACCTGATGGCATGCAAAATCTCTTGGCACTTAAGAGCTTGACCATTTTAAGTTGCCCAGAATTAGCATCTCTTCCTGAAGGAATTCAACATATGAAGATGCTACAAAATCTGGAAATTCGTATCTGTCCAAAACTCATGGCACTGCCAAAAGTAATGAACCTCGTTTCA
This sequence comes from Fremontodendron californicum, assembly GCA_030761205.1. Taxonomy (NCBI): domain Eukaryota; kingdom Viridiplantae; phylum Streptophyta; class Magnoliopsida; order Malvales; family Malvaceae; genus Fremontodendron; species Fremontodendron californicum. Next base: position 18,649,071 of record JAULJL010000026.1, read on the forward strand.
CTAAGATCTTTGGCAATTTCAGAATGTCAAAATATAAAGTCTCTTCCAGAAGGCATCGAGCAACTCAGTGAACTTCAACACCTTTCCATTCAAGCTTGTCCTGAACTTGAAAAACGATGCAAGAGAGGGGAAGGTGAGGATTGGCAGAAGATATCTCACATCCCATATTTACGTGAGAACATCAATACTTGAAAACAGACAGGACACTGCAGCCAGCTCCTCAAGTTCATAGGTATAAGAATTTTTCTCATTGCTTCTTTTCATTTTAACCTATATTGCTCCGACTATTATTTTTCTTGAAGTATCCGTGTCCAACGTATACCCGGATATGGGTATGAGGATATGATCCTCCAAGGACCCTCCAAATACATGGAAATCTTGAAAAAATTTGAACATACCCGTGTTGAACACATACCCGTATCCGACACTCACACCCGTGTCCGAGTAACATAGATTTTAACTATAAACAATCCCTGATGATTAGATGTTTAATTAGATTTGATTTTGGATTTAGTTCATTTTTTTTAATGGATCTCCATAATTTATTTTTAGTCGTGCTTCTATTCCTTCTGTTATTTCTTTACATGATTTTGGAAAATTAAGGATGCCAGTGAAACTAACTAATTTAAGTTGTACCATTTAAGCCAATGACAATGGTAATTGGTAAGTAGTTGTTGGAGATAACTGTGGATAATATGAATCCTGCATAAAATTGGTGGAATTGAGCTATTTGTAAAAAAATTCGTAAAGGAAAGTCAGAACCACAAAATTGCTCCTGGCAAATAACTCTTGGCCCTGTTCTTATTGCAGGTGACATTATGGTGGCAAAAAGATATGCAGTATCTGTTTGGCATGTCAACCATTTCCATATGAGCTGCTTCTGTGATTTACTTCACCATGAACATACAAAAGATGAGGCTAAATTTTCTTGTTTTATGGATTTCGGTTCCACCAGGTTTTCTAGTTCTCAGCATTCATGGGCTTCAAGGTCAACTGAAAACTAGGTTGTGCTGGTTCTTATGGGTTACTTATTACAGCATTTGTTATAGTCCGTGTGCAAAAATAATTTCCAATTCTTGTATAGTATAAGTAATTTGGGGGAAATAAAGCTGTAAAATGACTGTTAATGTTTTTTCCTTTTTATGTGTGACTATGAATTATTGATGTAAAACTAGTACAAGTTTTCCTTTTTCTTACTTCACCCTGGTGCATATCTTGAGTAGTTTAATCTTACTAGCTGAGGAAGGTTTAGCACCATGAATTATGTGTAGACATCGAATTTTATTCGGGATATGTTTTCTATTTTTAATTAATTAATTAATTATTTCTATTTTTTCTTTATTTTTCGGAATTATTAAAAAAAAAAACAAAAAAAAAAGGGAAAATCAGATAAAAAGATTAGTTTGGATTGAACTTGGTCTCTCTCCCTCAAATCAGGATTGGTTTTTGAAGATGAAAAGAACTCTTTATCATATTAGATTTCAAAACCTAAATGAATTGAAACTCTATAGCCGATTGAATTAGGATTTCTGTTTGTTCTTTCTATAAATTCATAGCAAATGACAATGGGTAGAGGGGGCCCCGGATGAAGAAGGCAGCAACACAATCTCAGCAAGAAAGGGGGATTTTGGAAACACACGATAGAGGGCAGACAAGCAATCGGTGAAAACAATTGCAAAAAAAGGGGGAAGGAGACTCGGTGCTTCAAGACTCAAGAGTGAACCAGTGAATAATGGGTTTGGATTTAATTTTTTTTTTTTTTTTTTTAATGATTCTGGTGATGCTAGCTTCATGGAACAATACTGCAGTGAAGGATAATCCGGATAATCTTTCGTTAGTTGGGGATGGATTTGACACTGTGATCAAAGCAAAGGCTGTTGTTAATAGTGTGCTTGAGTGCCGAAACAAAGTTTCATGTGCTGACATCTTAGCCGTGGCTACTAGGGATGTCATTGCTTTGACTGGAGGCTCATCTTATGCAGTAAAACTGGGAAGACTCGATGGTAGGATCTCTACAAAAGTCAGCGGGCAAAGCATGGTATCAGACTATGATCTCAGACAGTGATTACATGGAGTTTGAGAACTTATCTAAGGACTAGTTTAGCATTGTTGTTGAAAAAAATTTGGGTTGGAAAAAGTTCGAGTTGAAAAAAGTGTGGTGAAAAAGTGTGGTTTAAAAACTTTTAAGTGTTTAGCATTGCTGTGAAAAAATGTTGTATGAAATTGAAATGTCAAAAAATGATATGTTTAAAATAATAAAAGTGTAGAGATGTGAGGATAATAAAGTCATTTTATCCAAAAGTCAGTAATTTTTTTTATTTGTTTAGCATTGCGTTTGCGATGAAAAGCAACTTTTGATCTCAAAAGCTGTGTCAGAAACAATGCTAAACGAGGCCTAAGTGGTTGGGCGCGTCGCAGTATTTAGTTTTTGTTTTAGAAATTCCCGCAGACAATGTTTGCATCGGTTTTGGTTTGGTGTTGACATTTTATTTGTTTTGCTGTTTTCAAGTTGCGCATGAGAAAGGGTGGAATGAAAATTAGTGGAATGCATGCTGCCCCCAATTTTTTTTTTTTTTTGGTTTTGTTGTTTGTTTGTTTATTTATTTTATTTATTATTTTCTTTATTTACTAATTGGATTTTTAAGTTTTTTTGCAGGTTTTTATTTTGTGAATTATTTATTATTTGTTTATTAATTAATTATGAATAAATACTTTATTAACCATTATTTATTTTTTTATTTTTTTATAAAAAACTACTATTTATTTTAATTACTATTATTATATTCTTATATTTTATTGATTGTATCTTATTATATTTGTTATTAACCATGGATTTATTTATTGATAAAAAAATATTTTATTAATTTTAATTGAAGATTAGTTATTTTTAAAATCAATAAATTGATTTTTTCAATGATGAAATTCAAAGAAATTACGAATGGTTGATTTCTGAGAAATTTTTAGGTGAGAAATTTCTCTTAAAAATTCTCCAGAATGAATGGAAGGATTTTTTAAGAGATTATTTTCAATACCAATAAAAATCAAAAAATTATTTTTTAAGAATAATTAATTTTCAACTTCTTTTTCTAAAAATGATTTTCCATAATAAATGCTTAATTTAAATTGAAGGATAAATTCAGATTTTTTCCGATGATGAAATTCAAGAAAGTTGTGAATATATGACTTTCGAGAAATTTCTAGGTGAGAAAAATTCTCTTAAAAATTCTCCAGATTGAATGGAAGAATATTCTAAGGGATAATTTTCGATATTAAGATCAGAATTTATTTTTTGAACAAACATTAATAAAATGTGGATTAATTTTGGAAGATTAAGAGAAATAATTTGTTAAACAATCTAACTTTTCCGACGACGGAGCCTCTTCAATAGAACGAATGGTTTCTTTCGAATACTCTCGAGGTGAGGAAACATTTTTTAGTAATTTCTCCAGAATGAATGGAATGAAACCTAAAAAATAATCTCCGAGATTTCTAACTTTAACAATTAAAATGAAATAGGATAGACAAGACCATTTAATTAAGACTTTTTAAGTATCACAAGACTATTTAGGTACTATCTTTTAGATAGGCGTTGTGAGGGTGCTAATCCTTCCTCACACGTAACCGTACTCCCGAACTTAGTTCTGATAAGTAGACCAGAACCTATTCTTTTTAAGGTGCTTTAGTCAAGCTTAGGATTACTTTAGTCAAGCTTAGGATTACTTTAAATAGGATAGATTCGTATAAGTGACTAATCACACCTAGATTAGATGATTAGTGGCGACTCCATTGATTTGTGTCTAGCATGCTGAATTCGTATTTGGCACGTTATGACATTATGAATAACAATCTGGGTTAGGGCCTCTTTTAGACCATAAAGTTAGTGGCATTATCCTTGTGCAAATAAAGATTAGTCTAATCCTAATAGTATAAAATACAGAAACCAGCTCATAAGCTTACAAACTAAAAAATGCTTACCATACTGGCGAAATCCAGCCACGGGGCCAAACAGCCATTAGAGGGGGGAGCACTTAAAACTCAGTCTCATGCACATCTACGTGTATTTTCTTTTTTCTTTCTTCTCTCTTTGGCAGGGTAAAGCAATAGGATCATAATCCCCTAGGAGATGCTATGCAGGACCTGGGATTTGATTCGAGGACTTAGAGGAAGGAGTTAAACTTTGAAATAGACTTCGCATACAATCTTGACAAAGGTAATTAAGATATAATATTAGATCCTATTTACATTTCAGAAAATAAGAAGTCAAGAAGTTTTAACTTTCAACAGTATCTATCTGATCGTAAGACAGATGAGTTTGACACTTTCAATATACACTCTGTAAAATTGTATAATTATGGCTGAGCGTTTATTTTTGAAACTCTAGGTATAGCTTTAACACCATCTTATTGCTCCAAAGTTACGATCCCTCCTCTTATTGCTCCCAAAAGGTAACCTTGGAGAATCTCCCGTGAAATTTTTTCTAGTTTTAGACATTTGCGGATCCTGGATTTAAGCTGTAGTGACATCAAAAAGCTGCGTGATTCAATTTCCTCCACCATCTTTTTTAGATATCTTGACATCTCTAGCACCCATATTGAAATTTTGCCTGAAAGCATCTGCAGCCTTTGCAACTTACAAGTGTTGAATCTTTCTGGTTGCCTATGTTGCTCCGACTCTTTATTTTTCTTGAAGTACCGGTGTCTGACACCCGTGTCTGACGCATATCCGGACATGGGTATGGAGATATGATCCTCTAAGAACCCTTCAAATACAGGGAAATCTTGGAAAAAATTGAACATACCCGTGTCGAACACGGACACTCACACCTGAGTCCGAGTAACATAATGATTGCTATAATCTCACTGAACTACCAAGTGGCATAGCCAAAATGTATAAACTGAGACATTTGATAAGAAATGGCTGTAAGAGACTAATTACAATGCCCCCTTGGATAGGATAACTTGCGTACCTTCCAACATTGTCCATGTTTATTGTGGGAAAGGATGCAGGTCAACACCTTAACCAACTGCAAAATCTAAATCTTGGTGGAGAGCTTAATATTAGACAGTTAACGAATGTAAGGGATGCAACAGAGGCAATGGCAAGCTCACTTGATAGGAAAGTGAAACCTTCAGTCATTGAGTCTGTTGGGAAAGTGACATTAATGGCCTAAATGAGAATTTTGCCAAAAGATGAAATGCTAGAAGTGCTTAATTTCCTCCAAACACATCAATATCTGGAAAAATTGTCCATCAGAGGGTACCAAGGAATGCATTTGCCTAGATGGATGAATGTTCATAAACTTCCAAATATAATTGAACTCAGGTTGATTAGCATTAGCTGCAGGAGATGTAAATATCTCCCTTTGTTGGTCAACTTCCCCTCCTTTAAGGTCCTGTACTTGCAAAACGTTGGAACAGAATTCTATGGCGAAGGAACGGCTAGACCGTTCTCTTCATTGAAAGAGCTAGCATTAGTAGATGAATTTGTAGAGCACTTGCTCTTCTTGGAGAAGCTGCTTCAAAACAATCTTCTTCTCATGTCTCTTAAGATTAGCTCTTGTCCAAAGCTTCACTTCATCCCTTCAAGTTTAGAAAAAAACTCATCAATCTGAAATCATTAGCAATTCGCTGGTGTGAAGAGTCACATTCATTACCTCGAGGATTGCGAAACCTCACCGTCTTGGAGTCTCTGGAGATAATTGAATGCCCTAGTCTTATTTCTTTTCCGGAGGATATACAAGGCTTGAACTCTCTTCGATCATTGTCAATATAGAACTGTAGTAATCTGAAGTTCTTACCAGTAGAGTTGCAATTTCTGACAGCCCTTTGAGCACTTAACTATAATGTTACTGTCCAAATTTGGTTTCTCTACCTGACAGTTTCCAACTATGTTACTCAAATTCGGGTGTGAGAGTCGAATACGAATATCGGAATATGTGTCCAACATGGGTATTTAATTTTTTTAAAGTTTATGAGGGTCATATCCTCATACCCATGTCGGGATAGACGTCTGACACTGGTGTCGAACACGGATACCCAAAAAAAATGAAGAGTCAGAACAACATAACATTTGTCCACTCTCAATAGTTTGTTGTTTTGAACTGATGCAGTTGAATCAAGACTAATAAGTTCAGCATTTGATGATGTTCCTGAAGATACTTCTGCACATTTCCATCATGTTAAAGAACTCCTTTTGGTTTTCTCCATTTTTGTAAATTATGGACAGTGCTTATATCAGTCTTCCAGGACAATTTGTTTACAGTTAGCCTTAGAGTTGGATCCCTGATGATGGTTCCTTACTATTGAAATTTTTTGGATGTATGCATAGAAGTTGTTGAAATTAATTAACATGGATACAAGAGCAGTTAACTGGTTTTTTAGTCTTAGAATTCAAGAACTTGGGCAACAGACATCATCAGGTTGTTAAATTACTTTATTATTTAGAGAATTTTTTGCATATAATCTTGTTTATAAGATTTACAATTAAAAAAAGATGGTACATTAATTAATACTGTTAAATGATCTTTAATTTCTTTTTTGTTTGTTTTTGGCCATCAAATCATTTGAAAACATCAAAAAAGTTAAAAATCTTTTAAACGTTGGATTCCTTTCTGTCTTTCTTTTTCTTTTTTCTTTTTTTAAATTTAATAATTTTTATAGGATTGTAACTTGTATGGTAATTTAAAAAAAAAAAAAAAGTGACACGTTGAAAACAATAATATGCATTATACACCACTCAAAAAAAAAATCTACATTGAACAGTTCAAAGTCAAGGAGAAAAGGAGGGCTGTCGAGTGTCCTCCCAATGTTGTGTTTCTCAGTTGAAACTTGGAAATGAATTTTCAATAATGCTCAGACACGTGCCCACTAGTTTATTTGCCATTGAGAAGCCATGAAACTGGAGCTGAAAATGATATATAGTTTATTTTTTTTCTTTAGATAAATGAGTTTAAGGAGCTATTAACACGGTGAGAATCTGAAAGAAAAAATTTGAACTCGTGCAACTTTGCTTCAATAATTCAGCTTCCTTAGTCAGAGGAAGAAGCAAATTGCCATTATTTTGTACTACTTGCAACTTGAAAGTTGAAACCTTACTTGAACAGCGGTGTGAAGGGCAATAAGGGCTTGACTTCTTTGCAGCAACATTATGGCGGAGATAGTTTTGACCACTCTGTTGCAGGTAGTGTTTGAAAAGCTAACCTCTCGGGTTTTGAAAGAGATTGCTGATCGTTGTGGGTTCAAGGATGAGATCCATAAGCTTCAACGTGCTTTGCGGATGATCCAAGCTGTACTTGAAGATGCAGAAGAGCGGCAAGCTACTGATAAAGCTTTGAAATTGTGGTTAACTGAGCATAAAGAGGTAGCTTTTGATGCTGATGACTTGCTTGAAGAGTTTACCCCGGAGGCTATGCTGCAAGAAAATGACGGTACTTTTACTCAACAGGTCAGCAACATCATCCCCTCTTTGAATCCTTTTATAACATACCTAAGAAAATTGCCTGAGCTAACATAGATAAGGGGGAGACTAGACGTGTTATTGGAAGAAAGGTCTTGTTTCAAGCTCAAGGAAAAAAATGGTGATAGAGATATGAAACGTGGACAGAAAAAAGAGACTGGGTCTTTTGTGATTGAACCTGAAGTTATCGGAAGGGAAGAAGATAAAGAAAAGATAATAGAGAAGTTAGTGTTAACTACTGAGAGAAGAGCTAACAAAGTTGTCTCAATTATTCCCATAGTTGGTTTAGGGGGCATTGGTAAAACTACTCTTGCTCAAACAGTCTATAATGATGAGAGAGTGATGAGAAACTTTGAGCTGATGATGTGGGTATGTGTTAATGATGATTTCAGTGTGAGAAAGATTGTTAGCTTGATGATAGAATCTGCAACTAGGAGAAGATGTGATGATCTCTTGGGAATGGATGCTCTTCAGTTTCAACTACGAGATTTATTGTTGGAGAGAAGATATTTGCTTGTATTGGATGATGTATGGAGCGAGGATGAGGATGAATGGGATAAGCTTAAAATTTTGCTGAAGTTTGGTGCAGAGGAAAGCAAAGTCATAGTCACAACAAGAAGTGCAAAGGTTGCAGCAATAATTGGAACAGTTTCTTCTCACCATTTGAAGGGTCTGTCTGATGATGATTGTTGGGCTTTGTTCAAGCAACGTGCCTTTGCTCATGGCCAAAAGGACTATCCAAACTTGTTCCCAATTGGGAAACAAATAGTGAAGAAGTGCGGGGGAGTTCCTCTAGCTGCAAAGACACTGGTAGTCTAATGCGCTTCAAAAGAGAGCCAGGGGAGTGGCTATGTGTGCAGGAGAGTGATCTATGGAATGTTTGTGAAGAAGAAAATGGGATACTGCCAGTCCTAAGGCTGAGTTATAGTCGTTTGCCCTCACATCTAAAAGGATGCTTTACGTATTGCTCAATATTTCCTAAAAATTATGTCATCAAGAAAGATGAGTTAATTCATCTTTGGATAGCAGAAGGCCTGATCCAACTGACTGAAGAAAGAAAATCTCTAGAGGACATCGGAAATGAATACTTCAATGACTTAATGTGGATGCTTTTCTTGAAGATGTGAAGAAAAACGATGTTGGCGATGTAATAGAATGCAAAATGCATGGTCTTATTCATGATCTTGCAAAATCTGTTGCAGGAGAAGAGTACTTTGTATTTGAAGGTGGGTGCATGCCAAGAAATTTGGCTAAACTCCGATACTTATCCGTGGTCTGTGATTCTGGATCATGTATTATCCCAGAAGCCTTGTACAAAGCTAAGAAATTGCGAACTCTCATTTTGCTATTTCCAAAAGGTGACCTTGGTGAAGTCCCAACTAAGTTGTTTTCAAGTTTTAGGTATCTCCGAGTCCTAGATTTGGGTAATTGTGGCATCAAAAGGGTGCAGAGTACAATTTCTTGCTTGAAATATTTGAGGTACCTCAACCTTTCAAATACCTTCATGGAAATATTACCAGAAAGCATATGCAGCCTTCATAACTTGCAGGTGCTGAACCTATCAGGCTGCTATGATCTCATTGACCTACCAAGGAGTTTGGCGAGATTGCTCAAGCTAAGACATCTTATAATAAATGGTTGTGAAAGATTAACTCGCTTACCAGGTAACATTAATAGACTTATTCATCTTCAGACGTTGCCATTGTTCATTGTTGCAAATGAGACTACTAATCTCAGGGAGAATGCTAATCTCAAGGAGCTGAGACGACTGCAGCAGCTCAAATGCAAGCTGACAATTAGAAAACTGGAAAATGTAAAGCGTGAATATTTAGCTGAAGCAAACTTAGAAGAGAAAAACCTTCATTCTTTGGAGTTATCATGGGGAGATGATCATGAAGGTTTGAACTTGAACATGAACAATGATTTTATTTGCAATATGGGAGGGAATGTGCTCGAGTGTCTTCAACCACCCCAAAATCTCAAACGTTTGTCCTTAAAAGGATATCCAGGAATCTGCTTCCCAAGATGGATGAGTACTCTCAAACTTCCTGGCTTAACTAAATTGGAGTTGATCAATTGCAAAAGATGTGAACATCTCCCTACTTTGGGGGAACTTCCATTCCTAGAGATTATCCACATGCGCGGAATGGATGCTGTGAAGACTATTGGCAGTGAGTTATATGGAGAAGACACAAGGAGATTGTTTGGATCGTTAAATGAGCTAACCCTCATAGACTTCCCTGATTTAGAACTCTGGTGGAGCATAAGTGGGGGGAACGAATTCCACTCACTCGTTAAATTAATGATCAGTAAATGCCCTAGGTTGATGAATATGCCGCGATTTCTATCTGTTAAGCATTTAGAGTTGCGAAACTGCCATGAAACTTTGTTAAGATCGATGGTAAATGTATCCTCACTTTCTAACCTTGTTATGGATGTTTTTACAGGACAGTTGATTCTATTGGATAACTTGCTTCAAAACAATGTTAATCTCATGTCTCTAACTATCAGCTCTTGTCCCAAGCTTCATTAGATCCCTCCTAGTTTGGGGAACCTTGTTTCTCTAAAATCATTGACAATTCGTTGGGGTGAGGAGCTCATATTTTTGCCACCGCAATTGCAAAACCTCAGCTGCCTGCAGCCTCTGGAGATCTGTGAGTGTCATAGCCTTTCTGCTCTACCCCAGAATATAAATGGGTTAATCTCCCTTAAATATTTATCCATTGAGAACTGCAGTAACATAAGATCGTTACCAATTGGACTGCAACATCTTAGTTCTCTTGAACACTTAACGATAATGTATTGCCCAAGTCTGGCGTCTTTGCCAACTGAGTGGCATAACCTTTCCATGCTAAGGAGTTTGTGCATTTTAAGCTGTCCACAACTATCATCTCTACCTGATAGTATTAAATATGTCAGGACACTGCGAAATCTGGAAATCCATGGTTGTCCTGGTTTAAATGTGTTGCCAGAGTGGATCATAAATCTTTCACTTCTAAGATCTTTGGCAATATCAGATTGTCCTAATATCACGTCGCTTCCAGACAGCCTTCAATGTCTGAGCACTCTCCAACGTCTTTCTATTCAAGGATGTCCAAGGCTTGAAGAACATTGCAAGAAAAATACTGGTAATGACTGGCCAAAAATAGCTCATATTGCACATATTTACATCGGTTCACCAGAGCTCAAGAAAGAGAATGTTGCTAGCAGCTCGTTGCGCTAAAGTAGAATAAAAGCCATCTGGTCTTGCTCTTGGTAGGTCGACTTTGTTCTTTTCTTTTAATTGCCTCTCATTCAAGTAACCTTTTACAAATGAGAATGTTTCCCGGAATAATTTTGAGTTCTCTTATCTTTTAGTAATTACCTTATATGTTCATTGTTTTGAGTAAAAAAATGTTCTATATATACATAGTTCAAATGTAAGTTTAATGTCCTTTATAGTTGGGTATACCGGTTTATTTTGGTTATTTATCATTTGAATCGAAAATGTGATCCTAAATGGTTCTTCCTATTGAATCAAATTGGTGCAAGGGCCTTGCTCTTTCTGCAGACTGGAGTCTGGAAGGCATTACATACATTAATACTGTGGAAAATGGTTCAGGCTTTATCTGGATTCTGGATAGAAATAGACCAGGGACAAGACAATTACTCTTCTTGGAGTGGCTATTCCAAAACAATGCTCTTCTCATGTCTCTTAAGATTAGCTCTTGCTCAACGCTTCACTCCCACCCTCCAAGTTTAGGTAAACTCATCAATCTGAAATCATCGGTGTCATTTCCTTGTGGATGATATAAAAGGCCTGCACTCTCTTCAATTATTGTCAATTTAGAACTGCAGTAAACTCGTATCCTTTCCAGTAGAATTGCAATTTCTAACAACCCTTGAGCACTTGAGTTTAATGCACTGTCCAGAATTGGTTTCTCTACCTGACAGTTTCCAATGTTTGTCTATTCTTAAGAGTTTGTTACCTCAATGCAGAATCTAGAAATTCGTAGCTGCCACAGTTTCATGGCTTCGCCAGAACGGGTATCAGAGCTTACCTCACTCGGATCTTGGGCATTATCAGGTTGTCAAAATCTAACTTCTCTCCTAGTGGCCTGCAATCACTTAGTTAGTTGCCTTCAGCATTTGTCTATTCCTAGAATGTCCAGCTCTGGAAGAGAGGTGCAAGAAGGATACAAGTGAAGATTGACTTAAAATATGTCATGTTGCACATGTCTATATTGGATCACCAGAGTTCGAGGGCAGCTCATCTCATTAAGGTCTGAAAATTTCCCTTGATTGCTACCTGTTATATCAGTTCTTTATTTTCCATTACTTCATTTTAGTTGGCAAAGTAACATCTCTTTATATATGTTTTTGAGTGTTACTAAGAGTTGCTTTCTTGTCTTGAACAAAAGCCAGATTGAAAACTGCTATTGCTTAACGCAGTTGAATCAAGAGTCAAGAGTCAAGACTAATGAGTTCAGCATTTGAAGTTCCTGAAGATAGTTCTACACATTTCCATCATGTTTAAGAATTCATTTTGTTTTTTTTTCTTCTCCATTTCTGTAAATCTATGTTACTCGGATTCGGGTGTGTCGGATATGGATAAGTGTTCGACACAAGTATATTCAGTTTTTCCTAAGTTTTTTCATGTACTTGAAGGGTCTTTGGAGAGTCATATCCCATACCCAAATCCGGATATGGATCGGATATAGATGTCGGACACAAATATTTTAAAAAAAATAAAAAATCGGAGCAACATAGCTGTAAATTATGAACAATGCTTATATCAGTCTGCGAGGACAAATTGTTTACGGTTAGCCTTAGGCTCCATAATGCTGCTTTCTTACTGTTGAAAATCTTGGATGTATTCCTGTAAGCTCTTGACACCAATAGCATGGATAGAATCATAGAAGGGCAGTTAACTGGTTTTTTAGTAAAAGAATTCAAACTTTGGCAGGAGACATCACCAGTCAGGTTGTTAAATTATCTTTTTATTTAGAAGAAATTTGTGCATAAAATCTTTTATTTACAATTGTAGTTGAACAACTATGTTAGTTGAATTTTTTATTTTTTTTAAAATATTCGTGTTAAAAATTTGTATTCAATACATATTCAAAAATAATTATAATTTTTAAAGAAAAAAATACATTAATTAAAACTTTTTTTTTTTGGTTTTTGGCCAGCAAATCATTTGAAAACATCAAAAGATAATTGATAATCTATTAAACTTTGCATTCCTCGCTTTTTTTTGTGTGTTTAAATTAACTACGATTTAATTTAATTTATTATTTATATATATCATGGGTTAACATTTTCTTAGACCTGTCCAATGTGGTACGTCAGACTGGGTGGGTGTTGAACATTTTTTTTTGGTTTTAAATTGGTTAGGCTTATATTTTAATTAATAAAAATAAATTTTTATTTAATTTTACTTATAAAATTATTTAAAAATAATATATATTTTTAAAAACACGGGCTTTGAACAAAGAATCTCAAAGACCAACTGAGCTTATCTATTTCAATCCGGTTCATGAACTAAGGCCTAGTTTAACATTGTTTCTGGCACAGCTTTTGAGGTCAAAAGCTGCTTTTCACCGCAAACGCAATGTTAAACAGATAAAAAAAATTTAGCTTCTACTGTTGAAACTATGGTTTGAAAAGCCAAACCAAAAAGCCAAAAAATATAGCTTTTGAGCTTTAAAAGCTGGCTTTTGGATAAAATGACTTTATTATACTCACATCTTTATACTTTTATTATTTTAAACATATCTTTTTTTTGACATTTCAATTTCCTACAACACTTTTTCACAGCAATGCTAAACACTTAAAAGTTTTTAAAACCACATTTTTTAACCACACTTTATAAACACACTTTTTTCAACTCGAACTTTTTCCAACCCAAATTTTTTCCAACAGTAATGCTAAACTAGCCCTAAATTTTATATCATTTATGTATTTTATCAATGAGAAAAAAAGAAAAACAATTTAAGAGGCGCAATTTGCCAAGGGCGCATGTTAGTGACTCGTGTAGCAAACGAAGAAGCCCACCTTGACCCTATCCCCTTATAACGAGATTTCAACCTCTCTCTTCCATACCAATTTACATTTAAAAAAAAAAAAAAAAAAAACTCTTTCTCTTCTGTCTCTCTCTGACCTCCTAAAAATTTTCATATGCTCCCTCTACTCCAAACCCCTCACCCCTCAAAACCCTAACCCTTTCCCCCTTTCAACTATCACAACCCAAAAAATCGATCAAAATTCTTCAGGGGAAGCCGAAGCCATGGCCATTGCAGATTCTAGAGACCAAGCCCTCTCTCTCCTCACCGCCGCGAACAACCACGCCGATTTGGCGGTGAAGCTTTCGTCTCTTAAACAGGCCAAGGCTATTCTTTGCTCTCTCGATTCTTCCTCCGCTGCCAGCCTCTTCCCTTACCTCGCCGACCTCCAGCGTTCTCCTCACAGCCTCGTTAGGAAATTTCTTGTCGAGTGAGTTTCAAACCCTAATTCTGCTCTTTTTTTTTTTTATTTTTTATTTTTAAATCCTGCCGCTGCATGCTTAACTGTTTCTTTTCTTAGTTTTGAGATTAGGCTGATTAATGAGCTGCATTTTTGCAGTTTCTCGTGTATTTTGAATTTATTAAAATTGGTAACTTTTTGTGTTAAATTTATACAATTACTGATCTGATTGCTTAGGAAGGATTGCGTGCTTTCTCATCTCATTGTATGTTATTAGGTTCCTAATATTGTAGCTGGAGTTTTATTCTATTTTTTTGTCAATGGTTGGCAGGATAATTGCAGATATTGCATTAAAAGCGATAGAGCATTCTTCTATACTAGTGCTTGTGTTAGTAGCGTTTTTGAGGGATGTTGACTCCGATGTTGTGAGGCAATCTATTGTTAGTGGCAAAAATTTCTTCTGCTGTATTTTGGAAGAAATGGCATTACAGGTTACTTTCTACCTTTATATGTAAAAATTTAGTCCTAAGTCCTAACTTAGTCAGATGTATATATATTTATGATTTTTTCCCTTTTGCAATAATATTTTATGTCTCCATGTACAATTTGAGATTTTGAGCATATGTGTTTTAAACTATTAAAGATTGCCGCTGGTTTTTGGTATCTGTTTTCTGATTATTTTGAGTTCATGATAATATTTTTAATCTCAATTACTCCAAACAATGATGATAAGATCCTTTTATTTCATTTGTTGTATTTTCTTATTTGATTCACCTGTCAAACCATCAGGTTTTCTTACTTACACTTAATTTTCTTATTTGATTCACCTGTCAAACCATCAGGTTTTCTTACTTACACTTAAAATTGTTCAATTTTTTTTCTGGGAAATTATAGTTTCAGCAGCATGGTAAAGTTGACCAATGGCTTGAAGAACTATGGATATGGATGGTTAGGTTCAAGGAAGGTGTGTTTTCCATTGCATTGGAGGTATGGCATATTTACTTTGACTTTCCAAATTCTAAAGTCTAAACAAGTCTGGGCTGATTTTTAATGGTTGACTGCATCGTAATATATTGACCTAGCTAGATACTGTTGACAAATTGAAAGATTAGATGCTGAATTTTTAGTACTGAATTAATTCTAGGGAAACTTGTTGAAAGTTTATATACTAAATAGAGTTTGGTTGAGTTTCTGAAAAAAAGATGTATGTTTGAATAGAGACTTCACATCTAACAAGAGATACAAAAAATGACATAAAAGAAAATTTAATTAAAACATATGGGTAATGTAATTAAATGATATATTTAATTTTTTGTTTTTGTTTTTGATAGAATGCATTAAGTAGGTTTTAATTGCTTAACACGTTTGGCAGGTTCCATTTAAAATTTTCAATTAAGTGGTGTCCAAAGTGAGTGACTGAATATAGTTGAAAATAATCTTAAATCATTTCAAACTAAAAATTCCTAGTAATTGAAAATTTTCAATGATTTATCAAACACCACCTTTGTTCTGATGGCCTTCATTCATTTAATGTTATTGGATAAGTCTGTCCTTTTTCTTTCCTTGTTCCTTTCCCTTTGGGAAAGCTGATGGTGGGTGGACTTGCAAAAAGGAGAAGCTTTTGATTGAGTAGCTTCTTAAGGTTAACAGCAAGAAAAAGTTACAGGATAGTAGGTTTCATTTATGCCCATGTATACAACATAAGAAACTGTATGTTAGAAAGCTAATTTATCTCTATGAGATATGTGATCGAAATGAAAAACCATAAGTTTTCAACTAATCTCGATATTTTATTATTTGGAGGTTCTATAAATCAGGATGACAAGTCCCTCCCTTTATTTTTCTATAAACATTGAGTTGACTATGTTTGTGGTATTTGTTTGATGGTTTTTGTTTGCTCATGTGCTAACATGTAGGTGTTGTTTCCACTCGCATTTTCATTTATTTTCACTCACTTTTGTAATTCCTCTCGAAATTTATTCAGTTCTGTCTATTGAGAATTATTTAATTCTATATTTATAACACTTGATATTTTCCACTTGCTAATCATGTGTAATTAATGTTTCTTTGATTTAAATTTGTAGCCTGGTCCCGTTGGGACAAAGTTGCTGGCGCTGAAATTTTTGGAGACGTATATCTTACTTTTTACATCTGACAACGTTGATTCTGAAATTTTTCTTGAAGGTATTGCCTTCCAATTGTTAAGGGCCCAAAGTTCTCTAGGACATGTTTTGTTTTAAGGCGCATGCAACTGTGTTTGACTTTTGGCTTATTCTTAGGACTTCCATATAGATATATTCTAGTGGCTGGTTTCTTTGGAAACTTATTTCTTTATATGTTTCTCTAGCTACCAGAGGAAGTAGACGGGCTTTTAATGTATCATGGCTAAGTGGTGGTCATCCTATTTTGGATCCAGTTGCACTAACATCAGATGCGAACAGGACTCTTTTCATTTTACTGGACATGTTGCAATCAGTCAGCAGTCTCCCTGGCTCTGTGACAATCACTGTTGTCAATTGGTGAGTCTTCTGTCACCAGTAGTCAATTGTTTTTATTTGTTCTACAGTTTATGAGCCTTCTTCTAAATTTATGGTTTTTTTTCTTCTTGTTGCATCATTATTATTAATACTTGCGACTGCCTAGTTTTTGATAAAATCTGGAAACTTGGAGTTTAATTGCTTGATCATCTATTATTGTACCTCAATGTTAACTGTAGCATAAGCGTAAGATCATAATTTGAAAGACAAATGTTGCTGTGGCCTTTCTCAAATTCTTGAGAGTTCAAACTTGATCAACTGCTAATTTGTCCAGTGTGCAACCATGGATAAGCAGCTTATCACCCCTCCCCCCGCCCTAGAAAAAAAAAAAAATAATTGGAGATAAAAAAGGAGGGTTGGGAATAAAATATATTGGTAATCTTTTTTTGTTTATTTAGCTTCATAGATTAGGACATATAATTGTTTGAATGGAGTTGGAAAAAACTGTTTTGTTTGTTTTGGAGTTGATAAGCATTGGTATCAAATCTCAGTTGGTCAAGAATCCTGTACAGATTGCCTTTTGCCTTTTCCCATTAATGTAAGAGCTGGGAGTTTTATTTGTAGGTTCATTGTGCTTTCATTTTTCTTGTATCTTTTGAGTCCAAGATGATATTATACCATCATATCTGAAGAGCACTTACTTTGAAGCTAGAAGGTGACAGTGTCTTGTAATGCTACTACTTTTCCATATGCAAACTTATTGATTGCATTTACTGCCCGTATCTGATTATTAATATTAACTTTTATACATATGGGGACTACACTGCATTTAGCATTTGTCCTCTGTTTTACCATTTTTAAAAGTTTTGGAGGGATTGCCCAAGCTTGGAAACAGGTTGTAGTACAAGTTCAAGTGCTTGTTTGTGATACCATTGCAGCATGTGGTCCAGCTCTGTTTTGAGGAGTTAATGGCCTTGGATACTTCTGCATTACTGGTTCAGATATTGGGAGTTACAGGCCTAGACAATGTTCACATTTATGTGTACTATGGAGCTCCATTGGCCAGTGACATGATGCTTAAGCGATGGATATAATGGTCAGTCAACTTGTGCTGAGAAACTTGGTGATCAGGCAATGCAGTAAACTATTAGGGAGATCATATTATTATTTGGGTTTCTGCTGTATATTTGTACAGCTGAAAATGTGCAAGCTACTTTAAAATGTATTGGTTATTTTACAACAGTTGATGCACATTAAGTAATTTAATAATCAAAAATCTTTTTTAACTGGGGATTATCCCGCTAAATCTGCCATGGTTCCATTTTGTGGTTTCCAATTTTCGTTATACTTATTGTTGTGGTGCTGCATTCTTTTCATGAAGCTAAGTTTGTTGGTTTTGTAGTCAACAGTAAGACAGACTATGTTCTCTGCAAGCTCTTCCGCTGTTAGGATATTGGCTTAAATGCGTTTTTCTTGTATTACTTCTCTTGGTAGCTAATTGATTGGCCCTCTTTTGACCCTGGTCTTTAAAATAAGTTGTACTGCACGGGCACGGAAGTGGTTGGATGCAAAACTTGTTGCTTTCCAAGAAAATCTCTGAGTATAACCAATGACACTTCCTGTCATGTCTCAACCAGTTTCTATCTGCATAAAGGCAAGCATTTCGATTACGTGTAAGGGTTTTGCTCAAGGCATGATGGTCCTAAGTTATTATCCGTGGAGTGGTATTTTAAGCATTTCAAATGAACATTAACAAATAACTCTGAATTTTCTTTCTTTTCTTTTTTGTTTTCAAATGTACATTTTTATAGGTTGGCATTTTAAGGGGGGTTTGTTATTTTTCAAAGGGAGAAGGCATCATAATCACTTTTCTACCATTATCATCAAAACTACCTAGTTTCCTCTATTTAATCTTAGCAACGTTTTCTTTCTTTATATCACTTTCATAATCACTTTTGTACCATTATCAATATCATCAAAACTACTTAGAGGTTTTTTTTGGCCAGAAACAAAGAGAATTAGACGGGATTTCAGAATTTGAAAGATAATCCTCAATCTTGTCTTACAAGCTTGTTTAGAAAATTGTTCAAAATTTTTGTTTGATGAGATGGTGTGTACTTCCGGCTTGTTCATCGGTCCATTGCTACTAATATACAGTTTATTTGATTGGCATGTAAATACCCCTATTCAAGAACCAAGTGCAGTTAAGTTTGCAGGTTGCACCATCTTTTGTATGTTGAGCAGGTTTGCATACATGGTTGGTGGTGGTTATGCAAGAAGTACATTTACTGTTTTCTTAAAGGATAGCATCTTCATTGAAATTGAGATCCTAATTGTTTACATTATGGGATACCTAGCGGCTGGGAAAGAAGGGTGTATTTTGTTATATATTGAATATCAGGAGGACTTAACTGTCCAGCATGATCAAGAATAAACAAGCTTTGAAATGGTCAAAGAAACTTGTTTGCATTTTTAAAGCCTTTATTAGAGTAAATATTATTGTTTATAAGTAGCAAATACTAAGCTTTACTTCAAATGTTAGAAAATATATTCCAAAAAGATAAAATTCCTTGAACTCTCTGTCAAATTTGTTGAACTGTAATTTATTGACAATATTGAGATGTTGCTTCCCTGCATGGTATGTACTTAGGTTCTATGATATACTTAGGCATGAACTTGAAAATTCTTGAAGGCATCTTATTGCTGTTTCAACATGAAATAATTTTAGATTTTTTATGGTGGTTGGAACCATGAGGAACTTTGAGTGATACTTTTGAAAGAAGGTTTATAAAAGATTCTTATTTATGTGATGTTGCATTTGTTAGTTGGTCGTAGTGTGTGCTGAATTCTTCTGTGTATTGATTGAATAGAACAGGTGTTGTTGGTAGATATGCATAGTGGCTATATGGACATGGTTTTTAATAAGCTCAAGGTTATTTCTTCAGGGTTTCAGTGGTTGCATCCATTGAGGCACATTATTTCTGGGAATCAAAGAGTAAAACATAACATTTTCTGATTTCTTAGTAATATTTTTTATGTGACTCCCTTAAGGCAGCAGATGCAAGAGTTGGCTGCATGCCTGCTGATATTGTGATGCATGACTAAATTATTGCTTTAGTTACATTGCAGGTTAATTTCCTCTAGTTATCAGTGAAGTTGTAGGCTAATATGCCATGAAAATTTTAGTTATTTGCTTCCAATGTTGCTATTAAAAGTTATTATTTCCTTTCTTTTTCTCTCCCCAATATTTTAACTGGACAGCAATTCCTGTCACCTGTTGAGTTTTAGGGTAATAATGACATTTTTATTTTCCACAATATCTTATGTGTATATGTTTCAACAATGCTGACCTGAACTCGTTTGGTTGACTTTTATTATAGTTGGTGTCTCTATGTATTAACTTAAGTGTATGTTTTATGTATCTTAAAATAACCATGAAGTCATAGTGTTCAAGGTCTGAACTTGCTTGAGTCATCGATGTTTTAAATGGCATTCCATTTAAGTATTTCTTCAGGAAGTGATTTTAACTAGTTGGCAACAAAGTGACTGCTTTATATGTCATCAAGAGCATGAGTTAAAAGAGTGATGAATATGCTTTTAGATGTGACTTGACCTTTTTGAAAATTTAACAGTGCTCTTGAAATGCAAGCCTTGTTGAATATGGTGAACTAATCTCAATAACATGTTATTAGGAGTCAATTATTTAGTACTTAAGGGAGATTCATAATGTATTAGTTTTACTTTCTGTGAGGGTTGAGTTGTTTAAGGATTTACTCTTTTGTTTCTCTCACTTTAGAACTGCTTGAATTACATGCTCCCAGCATTTTGGATCATGTTGGCTTTAATTGCTATAAAGCATATGGAACCTTCCCTTTCTTGTGTTCTTTTCGGTTTTGGGGTCATATTCTGTTGGATCACCTAGTGTGGATATTCTCAACCGGTTTGTGAACAAATATAAAGGAGTAAAGAAAGCATAAGGAAGAAGGCCTCTCTCTCTCTCCCGTTCCCGATTGTGTATAAGATGTTCCATTTGAGCATTTGTGAGGCTGACTTTATTCATAAAGTTGAATCTTAGCCTGCCTAGTCAGAGCATGTTCAATTTGAATTATAGCTTGACATCTCTGGTTGAGAAACTAGAAATATTATAGAAAAACTAAAATGGCATAAATTTTTGTAAATCCATTGTTCTTGAAACTTATTATTAAAAAGGGTGTCTTGTGTGGAAGCACTTGGGGTGATGGTGGCCAAATGGATGATAGAGGTTGCAATGATGTTGACAATTGACTGTTAAGAGATGTTGGGAGCGCGATGGTGTTTGGTTGCTGCATGCTCTTTGCTGATGATAGTGGTGGGAATGGGTTTTTCATTCCAGTGCATGTCGGAGACCTAGAATTTTGGATTTTGAATTGACTATCTTAACTTTTTAGAGATGGGTTGTATCTATGAGTCATGAGATATGGTAAAGTTCTAATATTGAATTGTTTTATGTTCAAAACCAAAAATAGTTGAAAAGAGAAGTTTGTTTATAGTAATAACATTAGATGATTGTTGAATTAAGTATTATATTATTGTTAAGTGCTCTGTTGGTAATCACACCACAGTCAAGTATTTACTGTCACTGGCTTTCTATGCTTTATTTCTGTCTTTTATTCCTGGATATCCTGCTGAAGAGTTAAGATTTGTTGCTAAATATTGGTTCACCGATGACAGTTCAAATAAGCTTCTAAAAAATGTTTGCTCTGCTGGTTTAATGTGGATGAATGTGGAGAATTTGCTTGATCTATAGAGAGCTTCATTGGAAAGTATTGGTAACAGTCAGTAAAAGCTTGGTTTTGTTGCAGTGGTTTACCAGAGCAAATTATAAAATCTTGGAGACGGTGCATTGAAATGAATAATTG
Source organism: Fremontodendron californicum (assembly GCA_030761205.1). Classification (NCBI taxonomy): domain Eukaryota; kingdom Viridiplantae; phylum Streptophyta; class Magnoliopsida; order Malvales; family Malvaceae; genus Fremontodendron; species Fremontodendron californicum. The sequence goes on from JAULJL010000026.1 coordinate 18,670,345, forward strand.
ATTTCAGGGATGTCTCTTGGGTGAAAGCTCGTGATTAAAACAGAGATTTATGTCAATAATGGATGGTTAACCAAGGGTTTTTTTCTTGTCTTTGTTGTGAAGGCTTTTGTATATTTATTGTAGTCCTTTCATAGTTATCTTGTTTTGGAGTTACAATGTGTTGCTTTAGTTTTCTAGTGTTCTTAGAGTGCATAATTGCTTTTCTGGTTTCCTTTAGGCTTGGGTACATCTCATTACATTCTTCTTAAAAGCTCTATCACTGTAGAGAAAAAAGGGGGGGGGGGGGGGGGCTTATGGTTCTATCAAAGTCTGGCTCCTAGGAGGAGTGAATCAGAAACAATCTTCCTCTCTATTGTTCTATTTGGCTACTTCTATCCTCGAGATTGCTAACCTTGATTTGGACTTGTGATTGATTGAGACAACTAACAAGATGTCTCAAAATTTAACTCTTTTTTTTTTTTTTGTCTAGAAATAGCTACAGATCTCAGCTATTATTTTTGCATTCTTGTATTTGTTTGGTTGTGAGGAACTTGAATTCTTTTTTCATTGGTAGAGCTACTATTATTATTGTTTTTCTATAACTAATCCCCTTTTTTGTTTGACAGTCTTGCTGCCATAGCAAGGAAGAGACCCCTCCACTATGGCACTGTTCTTTCTGCACTGCTCGATTTTAATCCAAACTTTGAGACAGTGAGGGGATGTCATAATGCCAGTATTCAGTATTCCTTGAGAACTGCGTTTTTGGGATTCCTGAGGTGTACTTATCCAGCTATTGTAGAGGTAATTTCTTAGAATTTTTGGACAATACAGAATTACAGATATCAATTAAAGGAGCTAATGTTGTTTTTTGTAGTAACTAATTTGTTATTTATATATTATACGAATCGGTAAGAATTGGCAGCCAAATATCAGTGTTTTCTAACAGTTTAGATTTTATAATTATCTTTATTATCCTCTCTCTAAATGACTGATTGTTTTCTTGGTGGAATTATTATTCAAAATTCAAATGCCAAAAGGTCAATGGAAATATGTATTACAAAGCTTTTTTTGACAACTCCTGGCTTGTTGAATGTAAAAATGATACTTAGGCCTGTAAGGCCAGTAATTATGAACTTTAAGGCTGTTTGGTGCTCTTGTACCTGACAAGTTGGGTATTATTTTTGTTGATCAGTCGAGAGACAGATTGCTTAGAGCTCTACGAGCAATGAACGCTGGGGATGCTGCTGATCAAGTCATCAGACAGGTTGAAAAGATGATAAAAAATAGCGAGCGTGCTTCACGGGAAACTCGGTCAGGCAGGGTAATGATCTTTCAGAAAGCTGTTTAGTACATAATAGCAGTAATAAGTTTCTGTCAGTGATAAGAGTTAGTACTTGGTAGCTTTTACCGGTTTCTCATGGTAAATAGATTTGTTTGTCAGGATGATCAATCATCAAGCCAAGCATATGTTTTAGGGGATGTGTCAAAGAAAAGATCTATGCCTCAGGATAATGAAGAACTAACAAATAGTTTCGAGATGGTCTCCAAGCGTATTCACTCTGATCCCAATTCCTACTCATTATCACCCACTCAAATAAATGATTCTGGGCAGGATTTTGCTTCTGTTAATGGACTATCTCCTAATTTTCCTCTTTCGGATGGTAATTTAACTCCTGTTGAGCAAATGATTGCAATGATTGGTGCTTTACTTGCTGAAGGAGAAAGAGGTGCTGAATCTCTTGAAATACTTATATTGAAAATTCATCCTGATCTACTGGCTGATATTGTCATCACAAATATGAGGCACTTGCCTAAAAGTCCTCCTCCATTAACAAGGCTTGGGACTTTGCCTATAACTCAACAAGCGGTTTATGTAAATAGTCCGGCTCAAGTTGTGCCACCTCCTGCTCCAACAAATTCTTTGCACTCTCCTGTTTCCACAGCACAATTGCCCTTTACTTCAGCTGCTACAACCAGTTCATTAATATCTGATACATCCACTGTCAATAATTTTGCTGCAGATCCCAAACGTGACCCAAGAAGGGTAACCACTTTTGTCTGTCATCATTTGTTGCTTTTTAAATTATTTTAACCTTTCCCAGATTTAGGATTTTTATAATTCCATTTTATCAAAATGGAAGTTAACGCTAACTTTTTCAGGATCCCCGTCGCCTAGATCCACGGCGAGCTGCTGTATCTGTTGGACTGTCAACTCCACCTGTTCTGGAGGACACTGGCACTGCAACGGCTGAGTTTGATGGCTCTATTTCTAATAAGACTCTTCCAGTGCCTGTTGTTGAAAATCCTCCTGTGCATTTGATGTCTAACGTCCAAAGTGATGATAAGATAATAGAAGGTCTATCAGTTTCTGGTGTTGAGCAACCAGCTCCTGAAGGGGATGTTCGGAGTGGTGATGAAGACATTGTTCCCAATCTAGAGGTCAAGACTTCTTCCAATCGTGTACTTTCTCCTCCTCATACGGTGGATGAAGATTCAGCTGAAATGAAGGTAGATGCTGAAGTTAAATATGAGATTGATGCATCATCTTTTCCAGAGTCTGAACAGAGTTTTCCGGCTTCTATAAACATATCTTCTTTGGATGAGACTGGTTGGGATTTACCTGTGCTACCACTATATGTTGAGCTAACTGAAGAGCAGAAAAGAAGCCTGAGAAAATCAGCAGTTCAACAGATTGCTGAATCATACCTGCATCTTCATTGGTCAGACTGTAGCCAAACGCGCATGGCGTTGCTTGCTCGATTGGTTGGTCAGGTGAGAGGCTATATTTTCTGATTTCTCTCTCTCTCTCTCTTTTCTTTGACTTACCATTGTATGTTTTTAAACTTGAAGTTTGTTATTATGCAAACTGCTGATTAAATCAAGAGTTTAATGCTTTCTTGATATCAGTATGCAGCTTACATACTGCATAATGTATAGGGGCAGATTATCATAATATATTTAGATTTTTAAATAAAGGCATAAAGTTTGTTCTGAGCATCACCTGCTTGAGTTATGTGCCTTAAACCTCTCCCTTCATCACCATCTAAAAGTACTTGAGAAGAGAGACAACCACCTCGCCTAGAGCAAGAAAGATTCAAATATTAAGTAGATAGCATGCCAGAGGTTCTGTGAGAATAGCAGTCTGCTTCAAATGCCAATAGGCTGATGGCAGCTTTGATAGTATAAGCTTTTCCATTCTTATATAATGAACTGCAGTTGAAGTGCTTTGCAAATATGCTTTTCACTGTGTTTTGACAACTATTAACATAGGGCAGGCTTGGGGCAAATCTGCTTGTGTTACTTTTTTTGGAACAAACTACCAGTGTGTTTTTGTGTGCATAGATTCAAGAAAATGAGGGATTCTTAGGCTTATGGTTGTGGATAACATGTGTTGGATTCAAGTTATGATGGGAAAAGACAGACTGATCAATGTCTCAGTAACCTGAAATAAATTAGTTTCATGAATCAAAAGCCTTCTAAATTGGTACACCTTTGTCCCAAACTGAAAGTCTTAGTTTCCTTTCTGGGATATCCTGAAGTAATGTCCTCTTCCTTTTCTGGATGTGCTAAAATCCTTCTTTTTTCCCATATCCAAATTTATATTCCCATACCCTAGACTTGACTAATTGCCAAAATGCTCGTATCTTGTACAAGTTGTGCTCTTGAAAACTTACTAAATTGCATAACTATGAGTAACACCTAGAATTATGATGGATAATTTTACAAATTTCAGACCTTAGACTAATAGCATTCAATGCATGTTTTATTAAGTGACATACAAAATCACATGTGGTTATGTTTCCTTTCAGATTGATGCTGATGATGACATTGTTGGTATGTTGGGAAAACAAATTGTTGTGGATTACCGACAACAAAAGGTATTCAAGTTGTAATTTGTTACTTCTTTTCTGCTTTTGAAAATTTGCCTTTCTCTTCCTTTTGTTTTCTTCTGCCATTTTGAAGTTTTTTAGTGGGTGGTATAATAGCTTGAAATCTCTCTCTCTCTCTCATACACACATATTCTCAGCTGTGTGGTTCTGTTTATCACGCGATTTACATTTTATTTGATCAGTTTGCTGTTATGACTCTTTGGTGTCTGGGAACCAGTATCTTGTTTGTCCAGATAGTTTGCTTTGGATTAATTTTATAATGTTCCCATCCTACTAAGTTATTCTGATCTGATGGCTGTTTCTTGTTGATTGTTTGATTCTCTGTGCAGTCTTTGTGCCGTACAGTATGGTTGAATCTCGATTTTGCATTACCATCACTTGATTTTTTTTCTTGTTTATTTGTTGGTCTAGAAGGAAAGTTTGAAAGCAATTTTCTTGTTCATTCAGTTTATTTGCTTGATGGATCTCTGTACCTACTATATTGGATGTTATCCATGTTTAGTACCGAATTTCATACATTGTTGTTTTGACATTCACAGTGCTTCTAGGCTGTTTGTCTTGGTCGGATGAGCTTATGGGGTTCAATCAATCCTGAAATTATATTACATTTTGATTTTGCATATTGGTTTCTCCCGTTCAAACTTTTGTAACGTTATGTTAAACTGTGATGTTTGTCAGGGTCACGAGATTGTGTTGCAAGTTCTCTACCATCTGTATTCTCTCACAGTTTCAAATTCAGCTGATAACTCTTCTTATTCTTCCGTTCTTTATGAAAAATTTCTCCTGGCAGTGGTAAGCTCTTATTTAAGTGAACCAACCTAGTAATAATGTTTTTCTGAGTAATAGATTTATCTAATTTACTTTTCTGCAGGCCAAATCTTTGCTGGACACTTTTCCAGCCTCAGATAAGTCAATTAGTAGACTTCTTGGTGAAGTTCCATTCCTGCCTGACTCTTCCTTGAAACTATTAGATGATCTCTGCTATTCTGATGTGTTTGATGTTACCGGGAAAGAGATTCGTGATGCTGAGCGTGTGACGCAGGGCCTTGGTGTGGTGTGGAGTTTAATTTTGGGACGTCCAAATAATCGGCAAGCCTGCTTAGGTATAGCATTGAAGGTAAGTTGGCCAAAACAATATTTTAGTTATGAATTGTTCATTGGTTATATTAATCTACACTTTTTGAACGCCTGTCTTTTCTCCCCTATTATTGCCGATGTTTTACCTGTGGAAGGGTCCACACTTGCATGACAAACATCATTCAGATTTTCTAGGCTATAGTTTTCCACATGGAATGGTGAAGCATCATAGAATGCATTTAGTCCTACTCTAGTGTTTTTGTGCATGATTTATTTTTTCTTTTTGTTGCTTTCTTATATTTGTTACTTGTTCCCTGATGGCAGTGTGCTGTTCATTCTCAAGATGACATTCGAGGCAAAGCTATCCGGCTGGTATGAGAACTTGCTCCTTTATAATATCCCGTGTTTCTGCTATCAAGCCTTTCAAGATTTTGGCTTCGGTTGCAAAGACGAGTTCTATCTCAGTTTTCTAAGTTTATATTGCACAGGTAGCAAACAAACTTTATCAGCTGAGCTACATATCTGGGGAAATTGAGCAATTTGCAACAAATATGTTGCTCTCTGCTGTGGATCAGCATGCTGCAGCTGCAGAGATTTTGCAGTCTGGGTCCGATGATGAAAGAGGCGAAAGGGAGGTTAGGGATAAGTTCTAAAAGCTGCTTCTTGTTTGCTTTTCCAAGTGTGCCAAACTTCAATATTTAGCTGGTGTCTGATATGGATTTTACCATCATTATGGAGTATTTGTGAAATAAAGTTGGATTAGGGTTTTGTTGGTGTTTGGTGCATAAGTTATTAGCAATTTTTGCCGTTTATTTTCAAGGTCTTTATTTTACATATGCTTAAAAACTGCATGAACTCTATGTGCTTTTGCTGTCAAGCTCTATTTTCTGAGCTCTTTTGCATTCCTTGCCCTGAGAACCTGAGCCATTTTTTAGCATATATCACCAAGGAGCTGCACAACCTACATTTCTGCATGTCCTGGTCATAAAAATCTAGTCTTTTGGCCAGTTAAATTTGTTTCAATTTTTTTTTATCTTTCCTTAATTTTTCTTGCTGAAAATTCTTCTCAGGTTGGAAGTGGGGACACATCTACTACTGGCTCCCAACTTTTAGAGCCCAGTGATTCTGGAATTGACTCTATGAATACAGAATCAACTAGTAATAGTGCTTCAGTAGTGTCATTTCCTGAAGCTCAAAGACTAATTTCTCTGTTTTTTGCTTTATGCACAAAGGTTTGCTTCTGTTGACTGTTTCTTTCTGTCTTTTAATGTGTGCTTGTGGTGTGTATCTGTGTAAGGTTAATGGATTTTTTTTTTGGTTTCAGAAACCTAGTCTTCTTCAATTCCCATTTGATATTTATGGGCGAGCACCAAAAATTGTAAAGCAGGCATGTCTTGTCTGTTTCCATATTATTCATTATTTAATTATCAGGACCAAATTAGATAAGGCTGCTTGTTCTTGTAATCTTTCTGGTGTATGGCAGGTTGATGTAGCTTCACTGAAAATATGCATGGTTTATAACTTTTTATCGGCTCCAGTGAAAGTAATAGAGTAACAGCATTTGTTTCCTGGAAATGACATAGGTTGTAGTTTGACTTAGCTTTAGTAATTTCCCTAGAGCCACTTTTGTCAGGCATTCATAACGTCAGGTCTTTTCTGAGCTGGCAGCAGTTAGGTTGATTTGAAAGTTTCAGTTTGGTCCTCAAGCATGTCTGATACAAATATAAAATTAAAGTGCTTGTAGATAAGATCAAGTTCTAAAGCCAATAGGTGGTTTGATCTCATTTAAAGTAAACCACGGATCTTGGTTTGTCTGTTGTCTAATAAGTGTTTTGATTAGGTTGTCCTTTGGTTGTAAATCAAGACTGAGCTTAATTAGGTCAAGCTATCATGAAGTTCAATCTTTTTGTTTGTGGCCCTTGGTTGGTGCCAGTTTTACCTCCTTGTTGATTATAAATTATAACCCCATCTGAGTGAAATTGTAGGGTGCAATACGCAATTCTCTTTTATTTTAATACATAACTCTGAAATATTGTGAGAATCAGTGACTGCCATTTATCGGAACTGTAGATACTTGCCAATCCATATGTGTAGTTATATGAGAAAACTTGAGAGATTCTGCCAGATGCTGTCTAGATTGGTCACTTGCTCCATTTAGACTTTCTTGGAAATTTGATCCTTTCTTGACCGAGAAACTTAGTTCTGGTTGAATAATTGAACTTTCATTTCCACCAATTTGTTACTTTATTTAATCATAAACTGTTAGTGGTGCCTTCGCTGATGCAGGCTTTCCATCGTCATATCCCTATTGTGATAAGAGCCTTAGGTCAGTCTTATTCTCAGTTGCTCCAAATAATATCTGACCCGCCACAAGGAAGTGAAAACCTTTTGACACTGGTAGGCTCTTCATTTCCATTTTGAAAATCTATTTTACATTAGAACTCTATTTCTTCTGTTTATTCTTGAATGACACTGATAGCAGTTTTGTTTCCTGGCAAGGTGCTGCAAATACTGACTCAGGAGACAACTCCTTCTCCTGATTTAGTAGCTACTGTGAAGCGTTTATATGAAACTAAGCTGAAGGTTTTTTTCCAAATATTTACAGCTCCTATGGTTTCTGCCTGTTACAGTCTTTCCTACGATTATATTTCTGCCATATGAACCCTTACTTGTGACTGATTACTTGTAGGATGCTACCATCCTTATTCCAATGTTATCTTCACTTTCCAAAAATGAGGTTTGTTCAGAATTTTCCTATTTTTCTTTCTTTGCTTATTCACTTAGCATGATTGTATGTTCATTGCATTTCAAAAATAAAGAAAAGATTAATTATTAGTGGTGCTGATCTGATTTCATATTGCATGTCCATGAAATGGCTCCTACTCTCAGCGAAATAACTTAATTTTCTTGCAAAAGTGGCACTATTCAAGTTGGCTATATTCATTAACTGTTCTCAGGTGTTACCTATTTTCCCTCGGCTTGTTGACCTTCCATTGGAAAAGTTCCAACTTGCACTTGCTCACATATTACAGGTAAATGTGAATGATCCAATTTTGCAATTTTTTTTTAATATCTTTTTTGCCTCGAGTATAATAACGTTTTCCCTTGCTACTCATTTTCCACTGCTAGAAACGAATTGTTAGGACACATCAGGTCTGCATATTTGTGTACTGTCACAAGTGACTTCACATTAGTACATCGTTTTATCATTCTGAAGGAAGAAACAGGACATTTTCAGAATCAACAAATCTTGAGATATGTTTATAGGATCTTAATAATTATTTGGGTGGATAAAACATCATCTGAAAATAATAATGTGCATTTTCATTTCATAAAGCTGGACCTTTATGTGCAACTCTAATGCTGGTTTTAGTTTTGTTCTCCTTGGGAAAGTGAAATTACTTTCAAAACTTAGGCCCTGGCCCCTTGTGATTGCACTTTTGCTACTGGGTTTTTGTATTTACCTTTTTCTTTCTCAAATTTTACTATAAAGAAAATTACATTATATTTGGTTATAAGGGTAAACAAATTAACAAATGACAATAGTGAAACATGATAAATGTGCATTAAAGAGAACCTATCCATACATTAGTTTTAAGTTCAAAATCTTCAGCAATATTTGTTGCATCCGTGTCCAGACATTACTATTTACTTTCTTTTTCTACGGAAAGCAAAAGAGCTAGTAAAAGTAGCCATCATGTTGAGTCTTTATTTATGGATATCTTTCAAGTCTTTGCTTAGAGTTAAAATGTTGATTTGTAGAAAGACATTGTAATTTGAGGTTTTTCTTTGATTCTTGGTTCTTGCAGGGTTCAGCTCACACTGGTCCTGCCTTGACCCCTGCCGAAGTTTTGGTTGCCATCCATGACATCATTCCTGAAAAAGGTGGCCTTCCACTCAAAAAGGTATGTTGTTTATATAACGGGATCTGATTGTTTTGCTAATAAAAAATTCCCTCCTGTTTGACTGGCGCTATTAATGATATTGTGTCCCCATGTGTGCACAAACAGATTAATGTAATACTTAACCAAATAGGGTGGAATAGAAACTTTGGACCACTGTACTCTGCAAAGCATTGTTCATTTTGAGGATTCATAGATGGTTGTATTTTCTTCTACACTGTTACCGTAGTTGATATTTCTATATGGTTCTCTGTTAAAATTTTCCAGATAACGGATGCTTGCTCAGCTTGTTTTGAGCAGCGCACAGTTTTCACACAACAGGTCTTAGCAAAGGCCTTAAATCAGATGGTATGTATATGCACTCTGTATCTGGGGTTGATACCATGCTTTTATTTTTGTAGTAATGTTTTGCTTTACTTGATGGAATTCAGGTTGATCAGATCCCTCTTCCTTTACTTTTCATGAGAACAGTTATTCAGGCAATTGATGCTTTTCCTACCCTGGTAAGTCTTAATATTATTCACTTCATTCACATTTTGGTTCTAAATCATGTCCACTTCCTGGTAAAAACTTGTCTGGCAGGTTCAATTTGTTTTTGGATGTTTGTGACTTTGACCTTCTTGACCTGATCAAAAACCATATCTAAATGTTGTTTTCATCTGTTTATCAAATCATTTGCGACAAACTTCTGGCTGAGCCTCTTTGAGATTCACAACTCCAAAACCGAGTACGACTGCATGATCAGTTATTTGGGTTTCATTTTATTATGATTTCTTTTCATTACTTATTCCTGTATGTGAAGATTTTAAGGGTTTGTTGAATACATTTTCTTTTGTACGCCAAGAGCCATTGTCAATGCATGTTTTAATGGCTTCTATGGGCATGAATGAAATCACAGAATAATACAAAGATTGACCCAATGATTTTCTGAGCCCTATTGTGTGTTGTATCCAGGTTGATTTTGTCATGGAAATCCTATCCAAACTTGTGAGTAAACAGGTCAGTGACTCAACCTATCATTTGCCTTCGTGCTTTAGAAAAGAGAACTGCACAACCACGCCGGTTAACCTAAGTTTATTAATTGGCATGCCAAGGGGGCAACTAATATTCTGTCTGTTTGTTGAGTGTAGATCTGGAGAATGCCAAAGTTTTGGGTTGGGTTCTTGAAGTGTGTGGCTCAGACACAACCAAATTCCTTTCCTGTACTCTTACAGGTAACACAGGATCTACTGCATATGAACTCCCCTTTTCCCAAGTGCATATGAAGAAGCTGTGGCTCTTTGGTCGTTCTGTTTAGGTTTACACCTTTCTTTTCCTGTTTGGCGATTGCAGTTGCCGCCTCCACAGCTTGAAAGTGCACTGAATAAATATGGTAGTCTCAGAAGTTCTCTAGCTGCTTATGCAAGCCAACAACCTACAAAAGGTTCACTGCCTAGGTACAGTTCTTTAGATTCTAATCGAGAACCTTCCCTGTGCCAAAAACTGGTAAAAGAAGAAAATAAAATACTGGTTTCTACTCTTTTTCTTCTTCTTAATTCAACAAGTATTTCATATATCTTTCAGGATGATTATCTTGTGCACTAGTGCAATTACTGTTAACAAGGCCTTGTGATCATATGGTTTGGTCAATTTTTAAAACAAAAGCTATTCCTCGACAAATTTGCATATGTTTCAGGCTTTTAAAAGTTTTTGACATTTATTATAATTATCTTTTTTCGTACATATAGTGCATATAGTTTCTCATTTCCCTTTGTATTCTGGCTTTCTGTAGTGAACTCTAATTGCATATACATTTTGGCAGATCAACACTTGCTGTTCTTGGTCTTGCAAATGAGTCCCATATGCAGCAACCACATATGTCAACCTTGCATCCTTCAGACACTTCTCCAGTTCAGGGAGCAACTCTGACGTGATAACTCAAAGCTGTTCAGATTTTAAAAAATTGACCAGCTTCAGCATCTCAAGCAGTTATGTGGATCTGATCACCAAGTAAGTCCCCGTGCAAGGGTTTGATTCACCGAGGGAGGAATGTAAGAATGAGCCTCTCATACGACCGTTGCTCAAAATCCGGTATGAGAACTCCGATAACCAGTTGCTCATGCAAGGGGTCACCATTCAAGAGGATCTTATCCGTTCCTTCGAGCTGCTTCGAAGATTGTACCATAGTTCCCTTTAAATTTGAGAATAACTTACTGCCAATTTTCTGACATATGTAATTAACGCCTGTTATATTAGGTTGATAGCCGCCCCCAAAGCGCATAAGCTTATCAATGGTTCCCTTGTTTTGGCGAAGGGATCCTTAATTCTCAACAACATTGAGCTTTATGTAAGAGGGACAGTTCTATTTTGAAGGAAAAAATGAATGTCAATATATCAATTGGCTCAAGCCTAAACTTTCCTGATTCAATATCTCATGACAAACTGGTAAAATGACATTTCATTAGCAACGAAGCCTACAATAAATAGAAGATGGAAAAGGCTTAAAACATAGGACCGAACCCCAGCCATACAATACGAGTCGAATGTCATATGAAAAATACTAATACAAAGAAAAAGGTGGTTTTAGTAACAAGATTTGCTTGTTCCTTGGATTTCTCCATTGAGTTTCATGTGGTGGTGGGTGGCTCATGTTACCAATTCCAATGTGGTTTAAACAATTATGTCAATATCTAAACCTATATCTATATATGAAAGAATAAAACAAATTAAACAATTATATATTGTCTTCTCAAAAGAATTTCAAACAGGTCCATATATAGCATGGACATGTAGTGAGTTTCATTTTCTAACACTAAATTAAAAGATTAACAATAACAGTTGAACATTTTGTTTGGGTTTCTGTGAATAGAATATAAAATGTGGCAAAAGATTTTGGGCTACGGTGTAGGAAATGTCAGTATTTAGCTTTCAAAACGGAGGTTCTTTGAATGTTGATAATAAAAGCATTGAGTCCATGTTGATCCAGATAAATCAGAAGACTTGAAATGGTTACCAAGGTGAAATATATCGGTGAAAAATATGAAGAGTGACGTTTGTATTAACTATCTATTCTCCTCCTGCTAGATTTTGACATTGATGGATCAACTTGTCTATATGATTTAGGTCCAGCTCTCTGTGGGCTCAAGTTGGTAGCCCTTCATAGGCCGAATATGTGATTTAAATAATAAGTTTGTAGCTGATGTCTACTTTGTTTCCTGGTTTCAAAGACAATTTATTGAGGCAGATTGCCTTAGAACATTAGGACTGGGTTTGTGTCACGCCAAGCATTCGAGGGGTAGGCAGGATGTTTCAATCCCACATTGAAAAAAAAAAAATCTTAGGCTATATAAGCGTGGGTGTTGCACATCTTAATAAATTAATTTTGCGAAAAGAAAGGTAATAACCTCATGACATTTGCACCTGCTTAGGTAAATTGATGACTGACAACATGTAAATAAATGGCTTTGACTCATTTGTTTTTATCTCTGCCTCTTGTCCCCACTACGCCCTATCCCTCTTCATTTTTCTCATATCTCTGGGACATGGTGTCACACTTGCTGCAATTATTTGTGACATTGCATGCTCTATATAATGAGTTTTCTGAGTTGGGCCTAAAAATTGTGTTCATTATTCAGCTTCAAGGTCATAGGTTCTTTGAATGGTGATAGTAAAGACAGTTGTAGTGGTAATGTGAATGAATCTTATAAAATGCTTGCAGACATTAGTAGGGTAGAAATTTGAGTGAAGTACACCTGAACTCTGAGTAAGCATCATGACTTTTCTCTCTAGTTTTCCCCCCTTTTATCTTAGGTAGGGGCTTGAACTGGGTTTATTATTGTTTCTAGGCAGAGTGTTGATTGATTTGAATCTGCAATTCTAATAGGTCTTTGACTCTTTGTAGATTTTATCAATCTGGGCTTTTGTCCATTTACCTGGACATAGTTTATCAATGAGAATACACTTGCAACCATTTCCCTTCCCCCCACACCAGAGGTCCCCCTTTTTATCCTTTTCTTTTCTACCAAGTTTGTTCATTTCCTGAACTAGCTTTTTCAAAAATGGGTAAAGTGCAAATTGTGACTTGTAAGGACAAGAATTCCAGTCAAATGTTGAATATATGAACTGAAAAATGCAAGGTGGATGCCACTGCCATTTGCCAAGATGCATTACGAAAAGCCTTGTATAACATTTTTGTTTTTCTCTTAAATTCGTCCTCTAGGACAATTACATCTTGGATTTATTACCTAGACACGTAAGAATCACTGTTTCAATAATTACTTTTGACTTTTGGGATTTTAGGTCATTGTGTAAACTGCATCATTGGATGGGGGATCACATTCTATTTGCATTCAAGGGAAAAGAGAGAAAGTGATGCTCATTTTTTGAACTTTGAACTTTGTTTTACTCTTATTCGTTGTCCTAATTAGAAATGGTCCAACCAATTAGACTTTCTGGGATTCTAGAAAACAGTTCTTTGGCTTCAAAATTGATATGCCTACTTCTAACTGCGCATTTTTATGTAAAACAAACATGTCACTGTCTTGCACCCATTTTGCAACACTCAGTTTACACTTTACATTGAACACATATTAGTGGGGGGAAAATGTCCTGCTCCTGATGTATTGGCAACCCTTTTCCCTTTAATTTATGATATACATATCTTCAAGTTTAGATTTTGCTTAGTTTTTTGGGGTGGAAATATGCAAACCAACTCACTGAGATTAATTATTAGTGGTGCTGATCTGATTTCATATTGCATGTCCATGAAATGGCTCCTACTCTCAGCGAAATAACTTAATTTTCTTGCAAAAGTGGCACTATTCAAGTTGGCTATATTCATTAACTGTTCTCAGGTGTTACCTATTTTCCCTCGGCTTGTTGACCTTCCATTGGAAAAGTTCCAACTTGCACTTGCTCACATATTACAGGTAAATGTGAATGATCCAATTTTGCAAATTTTTTTTAATATCTTTTTTGCCTCGAGTATAATAACGTTTTCCCTTGCTACTCATTTTCCACTGCTAGAAATCGATCATTGATCTATAGCAAATTGTCATTGATGATTGTAACTCAAAGAGATTTGAATATTGTAAATGCAATCATCTCATACAGATTTTGGTAATCTTTATAAATTTAAAGAATCTTCTTTTCTTCAAGCTCAATTATAGATATAGATACATATACATGTTTCTTGACTTCTAAGCTACAAACTTGGACTTGTCTTGCGGCCAATAATTTGTTAGATAATAATTGGAATTGTATGGATATACTTTCGTGTTAACTCATTGCCTTAGAGTCTAAAGACCAAACCCCCCAAAGTCATGGTACTTTACTTGAAGGAACTTCTTGTCTCTAGTATTGATCGGAATGGGGCATGCATGCTTTCGTATTACACATTATCAAGACTCGTGCCCGAAGGCCCAAATCTTTGTCATGTTTTTTTTATGAAATTTGACTGAGTCTTTCTTTGACTGAAAATCATCTCTTGGTCATCAGCATAATCATCAGCCATTACGCTCGAGGTCTTGAAATTGCTTTTGCAAAAACCCCACCCAAAAAGGCAATGTTAACAGGGAAAGTTAAGTTTTAGTATCTTTTTCCTTTTGATTCCAAAGAGTTTATGGCTTGTTGGACTCCATTTTCTCTCTCCCTCTCTCATTTGTTGGGTTGTTGAATTAAGAAAATGGAGAAATGAAATTGAAACCCACCTAAAGCTTATTACATATAGTCAAAGCATAAAAGAAATGAAAAATTGGGTCAAAGTGTCAAAAACACTATGAATCCCAACAACAATAAAACAAACAAAAATGTCAAAACCACTAAGTTAGAGGAAGTGGGCATCTCTCTTTGTTTGTTTCCTTCGCTTTCTTTTTTTTTTTTTTTTTTTGATATGGTTTCCTTCGCTTTCACTTCAAAAGCAAAAATACTTTGGAATAATCAAACCACACACTTAAAACATAGTTCTTCTACTCCTTTTAGCTCTATCATCCACGTGTTTTTAAGCTAAAGAGTTTATACAATTTCTTCCCTTTCTTTTCCCAAATATAAACAAAAAACGATTATCCTTGAAAGCTTTGCACTCTTAGTGGCAAAAGGCGTGGCTTATCTTCGATCATGAAGGGTGTGGCTGGTGATTACTTTCTAATTGACTTTAATTAACAAAAATATCATAAAAGTGCATAGATTGACTTTGTTGTGGGGGGGAGGGGGAGCTATTAGACAAACTAGAAAACAATGAAATAGAGAAAGGGTTGATTAATGGGTCATTCCCAAAGTGATCAAAGTCGGTTCTTATTTAGAGGAACTGAAAACTATAGCTCTCTATAAAGAGACAAGAAATACCCTTAATTTGTCAAACCTTTCGAAAACAAAAAATGCCCCAAAACTTAAAGAACCGGCCCTGCCCTACAAATGACTATATTCTTGTTTCCTCCTAGTGGTACCCATGGCACCCCACACGAAATTAAAAGTCATTTGGGAACGTGTCGGTCCCTTAGTGCATGTGCCCTACGAAAAAAAAAAAGAAAGAAAGCAAAATGGCCCAAATATTTGCAACATGCAATACTTCTACAATCTATATGTAGTATAGGGTACCCTTTTGGGAAAAGCTAGCCACTAACCCCAACTGCTCACAACTGCTTCTTTCTGCTGTCCTTTGGTGACCATCCTAATGGCCACACGATTGGCATCTTTGAAGAAGAACTAACATGATCCAAAATAGCTAGCTAGCTAGGCTACTTACCCTTTCTATTCTAATTACTTCATTCATTAGGGGTCAGCACGGCATATTTTGATTGCTTGCAATGCAAGCCTGGCCATTCTCTCACTATAATATATGTATATATATATATATATATATATATATATATATATATATATATAATAGAATCAAACCCCACTATATGTTAATTACCTTTTAGCTTTTTACACATTCTTTTTTCTCTAAAAAATGCTCTGACAACTTCTTTTTCAATATTACATCCATTATTCACAATCTTATACATAGATTATTCTATATAAGATATGTATGAACTTGTGATTTTTTTTTTCTTACAATTCAAAAACTCATTTATCTGAATATACCTTAAATGCCTAATTTATCTTAATTTTGATTCAAATGCTGTATATGTAAAACTATGTCACATACCCAAGCATTTGACTGATGTCTTCTCGAAAAATAAAGTTTGCAAATCTATTTTCCAAATAAAAAGCCATATGTCACATAAAAACATATTCATTTTTATCAACTTATTGATTGACGAAATCAAATGCGTTATGTACTGGTATGCGTTTGTCCATATATATCAAGAAGGAATATCATCATACCATGGCATGCATAGACCAAAAGGACGATTAGATATAGGGCTGCATGCAATTCCAAGGTGTGCCAATGGCTGCAGGGGGGGGGGGGCATGCATATATCAGGACTATATATATAGACGATGCAAAATTATTAGCACTTTAGGAATTTTTGCAAGTGTAGACGTGACAATATAGGCTAACTGGCAAAGGCATATATATCAATAATGTAGATCATTGAGGAGAAGAATAGTTATTTGAATAAGTGAGTAAGTCACCCTTTTTTAAGGCTTTTTTAACCGAAAAGGGGTGGCTTTCGGCCAGGGGTCATGGCTGGCTGGCATAAAAAAAAAAAAAAAACTCAGAGTAGTAGGGGTTTTCGAGCTTTATACACAAATTCAAGGTCGACTTCAAAACACTTGTTATGGTTTAAAAGATAATGGCCACTGGCCACTGCGGCATAACTAGCTTCCTTCCCTTTCATTCACTGAAAAAACAAAGAAGATAAGGGCCGACCACTCACCACAGCATCCGCCCAAAGAGGGAGGGTGGGTTCTTTGAAAAGACGTTTTACAAGGCAAAAATAGGCTAAATATATAGCACATATAGTTTTACCATTTTTTAGGTATTAATTGTTGCGTGCCTTAGTCAATCTGTTTATACTGATTAGTACTTCAAAAACCCTTTCTTTAAGAATTTTTCTAATCAACATAAATGTACTTGTTAAAGTTAATTAAATTGTTTTTTATAATAATATTTTATATTAAATATAATAATTGATAATTAATCTATGCTTTACAATATTTTTAAGGATTATTATCCTGTACATTATTAATGGAGTTTATAAACTCTACAAACGAGGTTTAAAAATTATCACATATTTTATTTATTTATTATTTTTTTAAATATAATCTAAGAACATGCGACAGTAGACATGTGATTTTTTTTAATTATGTTTGTTAAATTAAAAATTTTTACTGTTAGTGTACAAAATAATAATATTTTATTTAATATGATAATTTTAAAAAGTGACCTAAAATACTAGTTACCAATTTTTTTTAATCCTAACCCTTTTTTTAAGTTTTTTTTTTTTTTTTGTCGCATTCTTTAGTGCATTAACACTCTACACCACTATTTCAAGCAATTGGGGCGGTTTGATTAATTTTTAGGGTTTCTTTTTTCTGTTTTAAATTGTTTCCTTTTCTTTGGGATTTTTAATTGGTGAAATGGGATTCTTGTGGCATACAAAATGATGCCATTTGTGGACTATTTAAGCTCAAGCAAAGTGGGTTGAGATGCGAGACACGTGTCACTTTTTCAAAGGCCACTTGTCCAATATAACATTGAAAATGACTTGTAATTACACGTGGCTTAAAAATATTCGATTTAAAGTTCAGAATAATGTGCTTGAAAATGATGGCTTGATTGATATATCCCATAATGGGTGGCAAATTGGCAATTGTGAGCAGATTCCCCACACCAAAAAGTTTACATATTCTTTTCTTCAAAGGGTTCATAAGAAATTTAAGTGTTAGTTTATTCAGAAATAAATTTCAATGCAAATGTTAATAATAAATCATATAGTCCGTTGATAAAGTATTGAAATTTTATTTTAATGATTAAAATTTATCTTTTGTTAACTTTAAATATAAAAAAAAAAATCAATACAAATTTTAGTTTATCCACTTTTCTATTGTTTATTCATAGTAGCAATATAGTTAAAATTGTCATAATACGAGCTAATATGATTGGCCATTGTGCATGAAGGAAAGCTCTACTTATAATTTGCTCCAAAAGTTGGCTTTTCTTTTTCAATTTTATAATTTGACTAGATAATATATACATATATATATATTAAACCGGTTCCATTTAAGCACCTTTTTTGATAAAATATATAACACTTTTTATAACTTGGTTTGAAACAAAATTTACCTAAGTTTAGGTGAAACCTAATCAATTAGTTTGGGGATAATTCTTGTTTATTCAAGTAGCTAGCTAGTGTTTTCCTCAATCGATTTGTAGTATGATTGTCATATAACATATATTATCTATTAAACATCTTTAGAATTAAAATCAATATTTAAATATAGTCACTTTCTTCTTAATATAATTAAGATAGTACAGGTTTTAGGGGGAAAAAAGGGAAATCCAAACCTAATTTCACAATATATAAAAAAAAGAATTGTTAATCATTGTTTAATCGTATTAGTTAAGATAATATCCAAATAAAAAATTGTAATTAATGCATTTTTTAAAAATTTGGTAAAAATAGTGCATAAAATACGAAAAAAAATCTTAAAATATATCCTTAACCAGACTCATAAAAGAATTATTATGAGTGAAGGATACAATGATATATGCCACATTGGTTATTTTAATTTGCATTTTAGGAAATTCGAATATAAGTTTGAGAGTATAATATGAAATTTTAGAAATCATAATGGAAAAATCAGAGAATGTGGTATAGACTAATATTATTTGATATATATAGAAAAAAAATATCTTGTGATAATCTAAAAAGATGAGACAGAAAAGAAGTAGTAGTATAGATCAGCTCAGGTAGGGATATATTTTTGAAGGGTCCAAATTCAATCTAGGGCTACATGGTAACCTAACTTCGCCATTATGAGACCAAAAAACAATTTTCAGTAAATTTTGGAAGGAAATGGGTTGGGTGGGTTTAATAGGTTTTTTTATTTTATTTTATTTTACAAGCGATATTAAAAGATTGTTATATGTTTTAATTTTTAAAATTAAAATTTTATTTTTTAAATATACCTTGAAAGATACGTGTTATTTTATTAACCTCGCTAGTGGAATCTAAAAACTCGTCGTGGATTGGATAATTTCTCAATATATGTTATCAAAATAATTAAGAGCTTCAACTTTGATTTCTCATTTGCATTCAAACAACTAATTAATTCTATTTAATTTGTTGATTAATTGGAAACATAATCATATAAATGTGATATACTTTTCAAATTATCACACCATCTTAATCATATTATTATATGAATTTCAAATAATATTTTAATATAGTATAATGCAACTTAATTTGGTCCCTCCAAACAACAAAAATGTGGGCAATATTGCTACAAATAAGCTCTTGCATGTATATACCATAATATTAAGATCACATTTCATATATAATATTTATATATATGAGCTCTTAATATATAGTATTTTATTTATTTTTCTTCATAATTAATATGTCAAAATCACATTTTTTATTAATTTGACATGTAGTTCAATTAAAATGTAATATATAAATTAAATTATCAAGATGATGAGGATATGGTATATTACTTTATAAGTAGTACTTCATACGACCAAAAAGTCCAAAAGCTACAACTTTTGGAATATATTGAGAAAAAAGATATACAAAAGAATAATAATAAAAATAAATTTTAAAAAAAGTGCAGCATAACCCAATTCATGGAGTTGGAATATTTTAAAGATATATAAATAAACCGATAAGAAGATAAGGGAAAAAATTAGAAAAGAAAGGTGGTGTTGACTGTAGAGGAGGAGCTAGAAGAAATTAAATCAAAATATATAAAAATAAATAAATATAAGAAAAGGTTGAAGGAAATGAGATGGCCGTATCTGTACCACTCAAAAGCAGAAACCCAAAATGGAGCAATTTTCATCTTATTATATATTCTCTATTCTTTTTTATTTTATTTTTTTTTTTTATCTCATTCTCTAATGTTGCATGCACATGTTGTATGGATAAAAAAATGAATAAAAATCAATTTTTCAGTATTGGATTTCTTTTTAGTTTTTACTTTTTGTTTGGGGTGTGTTAGACTTGCAGAAGCAATATATAAGTGGTGGTGGTGGTGGTGCCCTCTTTTCAGACTCATCTTTACTCCTCGGTAGACCTGCTTATGGTCAAGCAGTCCGTCCAATCCGATAGGTTCGATCCGTATTGAATCAGATTTGGATAGAATTTTTTTTAATTTTGATCGGTCCGGTCTGAAACAGTATTTTTTTATTATAATAATATTATTTTATTTAATTTTAATTATAAAAATATAAAAAAATATTTTTTTAATTTGATAAACAGTGAATTCAGGCCTATCGGACCGACCCGACCCAGGCCCTGACCTGAACAAAAAATTTGAAAAAAAATCGAACCGCGACCCGACCCGACCCATGAACAGGTCTACTCCTCGATCCTCCCAATTATTACTCATTCTTTCACTGCTTTTTTTCTTAGTGTTATATATATATATATATATATATATATATATATATATATATATATATTCTCTCTATCACCATATATACTCTCTTTCTAAGGATTTGATTTTTTTTATTTTTTATGTTTGCTATGACATATATATCCCATCATAAACATGGAATCACTGTTAGCCCTTTGATTAATTCAAAGAAAATAATAATAATAAAAAGAATTATATACTGTTAGAAAAATAAGAGTAATACTACTATACTAACTTAAGAGTAGAAAAAGAAGGATATCCACAATTCCACATGTTTTAGATTCAATTTCCTATATGTATTAATTTCCAAAGTGATTTTGAATTCAGATTGTACTTTAATTTTTTTTTATTTGGTGATGGCAATTAATGTACCCAACTTATCCACTCAGAATTAATGCCATGTAGGTATATATATATAGAGCTCTACAGATTCTAGCCTAAGCTTAGACTAGCCTTTTTTTATATTAAAACACAACATATGTATTTAATAAATGAATTTTGTTAATGAATATCTTTAAAATATTTTTTAAAGTTATCACATATAATAATATTTTTATTTAATGTATTAAAAATGATAAATAAAATTATCGTTTATTATATTTAATACAAAATTATTACTATAAATGATAGATTAATTAATTTTAAAAAATATCTTAAAAATATTCGTTAGTAAAATTCTTAATAAATACTACTTTATATTATGTGCTTTCAAAATTTTCAGTGGAATTTTTTTTTCTTGAAGATTGGTCCAATTTTAAAGCAAAAGAAAGTTTTGAGGATACAAATATAAAAAGTTAGACTTTATTAATTTGTAAAGTATTAAGATAATAAATACTATTCCATACTAAAAGGGTTAAAATTAAAATTTAAGATTTAATCAAATTAATTTATGCAATTATTTTTAAAAGATAATATCTTTTAAGTTTAAAATTCGAATATCAACATCTGCAATCATTTTTCATATTCTCAAACTATAATTTTTTTTTTTTATAAAATTTTTTATGAACTATGGTTAATATATATATATATATATATTTGAAATAGGTTAATATATATATTTATGTATTAAGAAAAGAGGATGGTTTTGGGGGAAAAGTTATTATGCTAATTTTCCCTTTCAGGAAGTGCTCAAGCTCTAGGTTACTGCCTTAAAAGGAAGGGAACAACAAGAAAGGCAGGCAGAATCCTTTTCCACACGTCTTTAAAACAAACGACAGCTTAACCCTTTTTTTTTAATATTATTTTCCTCTCTTTTCTCTTTCTTCTCAATCGGTCCAAAGCATATAAGGAGAAGTAATTTAAGTATATGTCTATTTCATTCTACATTTGTTATTAAAACAACATGGGGATTTTTTAAAAAAAATGAAAGAAAAATAAGCTAAACAAGAAAATATAAGAAAAAGGGTTCTTTTACAATAGAAATTAGAGTGGGAAATGTCCTAAAAACAAGTTATAATTTTCAGATCAAACTCTTTTATGAGGTGTGGGGGGCAAAAATTGGGGGGGGGGGGGGGTGGCGGCAAGGGTAACTGAACTCTAATTAATGCTCATCAGTGTGTGAGTTAGATAGGAGAGGGTCTGTTTCAAGTGAAGCAGACTTCACAAGTTCATCAACATTGATGCATAGTATCCCTTCAAGATCAGCCTTGTTCTTGTTGTTAGTTTCCTTAGGCTTAGGGTTGGAGTACTCTTCTTGTTTTGTTGAAATGGGCATTAATGGAGGAACTGCTTTATTATTACTGCTACTACTTGTTTGTGTGAGCTCTCTTGCTCTCTGTACTTGAACCATCCAATCTGTTCTACGAAGAACTAATAGCATGAGGAATGCACAGGATGCTTGAGCTGCAAGCAAACCAAGCCATAGCCCTGCAAACCCCATTTTGATCAGGAAACCCATCAGGATAGCTACCGGCATCCCCACCAGGTAAAATGACCCCAAATTTATGTTTGCTCCGATGGTTGGCCTGGCGCTACCTCTTAGCACCCCACAACCGGCTGTTTGAGGGCAATTCCCAAGCTCACACAGCCCAGCAATTGGCAATGCAAGTGCTGTAAGCTCAAGGATTTCAGTATCATTAGTGAAAAACTTGCCCCACTGGTGTCTCATCAAGGTTGTGAACGTCATCGCCGACAGGCCTATAGCTACGGCGCAAACGAGAGAGACGATCATGGAAATGCGAGCTTTTCCAGGCCTGTTTGCTCCAAGTTCATTCCCAACTCTTGTGGATACTCCAACACTTAAAGCTGAAGGGAAGCAATAGACTAGAGAGGTTGTCTGAATAAGGATCCCCATGGAAGCAATGGTAGCCTTGGGGTTAACAAGTAGGCCACACATCAATATCATGAATTCATACCACCACCATTCGAGGCAAACTGAGGCACAAGTTGGAACAGCAAGAGCAAGCAGAGAGGACCATCCACTGAGACAGTCAATGCTTGGAGTTACCCAAGAATCTTTATATACACCAGAGAAGTAGACGAATGAAGAGAGCAAGAGGAAGACGTTGAGATTAGTCCAAACCATAGCTATAGCCACCCCTGCTACACCAAGCTTGAAATGGGAAACAAGAAGGAAATTCAATGGGACGTGGAGAAGCACAGAGATGGCTGAGCAGTAAGTTACAGGTAATGTAATGCTTTGAGTCCTTAGGTAGATGCGAAGTGGGTGAAGAAGCGAAAGGAAAAAAAGGTCAGGAATGGAGAAAAGAATAAATGTATGAGCCACGGATGATATTTCTTGGTCTTGACCACACCAAAGAAGCATAGCTTTCATATTGACCCACATAAAAGAGATAGGGATCGAAGCGGAGAGGAGGAGAAGCACCGTTCTCTGTAGGGTTAAGCCAAGAAGTTTCCATTGTTTGGCACCATAAGCTTGTCCACAAATGGGTTCCATTCCCATGGCTAAACCAGAGATTACAGAGTAGCCAGTAATGTTTGCAACACCAATGGCAAGGGAGCCACCAGCAAGCTCAAGTTCACCAAGATAGCCAAGAAAGAGCATGGAGATCATGGCTCTGGAATATAGAAGTAAACTACTGATCGCTGTCGGGCCTGAGATCTTCCCTATGGCTTTGATTTCTTCCAGGGCCTGAATACAAACAAAGCAAGATAATAAGCCATTGGCTGATATTGATAAACAAATAAAAAGTACCCTTTTCTAAGTGGCTACAGAAACATAATATAAAAGCAAGTATTAGTTTGTGTTTAGGATAATTTAAGCTGTTTGTATACCTCAGAGAGAGTTGGCAACCTATGTAGTTGTTCTTCATCATCATTGGGAAGATCCACAGTTTTGTTGAAAAGGGTTTTGCTAGAAGGGAGAAATGAGGAAGTTGGAGAAGATGGCTTTGTGTTACACATAGCTAGAGGTTAGCTATCTTAAAATTATGGATAAAAGAAGTTATGGGAAAAGAAAACAAAAGAAGGGAATGGATATGTTAAATGAGATTGATTGCAAGGGTAAAGAACGACCCAATTTGTGCTTATTATGCGGTTTGTTTGTTAAGAGGGTGCTATGGGGTTGGAGAGGGAAGAATGCCGATATTTATAAAGAGGGATTGGGGCCTACTCTTGGGATTCTCAGAACGTGTCAATATTACAATATATCGAAGCCAAGCCAATGCTAGAAAAACGTCTACTAAAAAATGCTATGGAAGTTGGAGGGGGGGCCGCCCATCTTATCCTTTTTTTTTTTCTCTCTTTATCTACTCTCTGAATGTGAAAGTTAGTCAATTCGAATTTGAATTCCTTCTGTTCAACAACTGAGGCGGAGAGTACTTTGAGAGAAAGAGAGCAAGAGTTAAAGTTCTTGAGTGTGGAAGGGAAACCAGATAAGGCCTTGTAATTCTCATCTTTTCTTTATATAATAATAAATATATTATTAGGAATTATGTGGTGAAACCGCACGAAGGTGATTTTGTATAGCATTTGTTTTTGCTGTCTGTCAATGAAAAATTGTTTGGTATAATCATAACAATGCACCTTTTTTTTGGCATTTTATATTGATATATATATATATATATATAATCTTGAAAACCATTCCATGATCATTCTTTAGGTTATTGTATGTATTTGTATTACTATATTAATTAAAAGAGATAAAGAAGTTTATATATCTTGAATTTGTCAAGTGAGAATGGATTGACAAGCAAATTAACTTGATCCTCTGTTTGGCGAAATGACAGGAGCATATCGGCATAATATTTTTTTTTTGTTGACAATGGCTGCTAATGCTATATTTATATATAACTTTGTAGGCGGATAATTTGTATGCATGTTCTAAGGCAGCCATGCATGTTCCATTTTCGCACAACCCATGTGATGAAATCCATTCGAAGCACCACTTTTTTTTTTTTTTTTTTTGTTGCTTTTCTGCAACCACTGGAAAACATCGATCTCTGGACTACTTGCCCAATATGAGATGTGACAAGCTTTTGCTGATATCTGTGTTTCTGGTCCCATCTGTTCTGCCTTTCTCTCTTTACTTCATTTGTTTTTTAGGGCATTAATGAGTAAGAGAGTGAAACAGATACTGGCTTGGCATTGAAGCAACTAAAATATACTACAAAAACTTGTGGTGGAGTTTTTTTCTCAAACATATATGGTTAATAAGTTCTCTGCTACTCCAGAAAAGAAAGAAATAATGCTTGCTGTTGCTCCATCAAGAGATACGCTAAGATCTTAGCCTCGTATAAAATATTACTACAATTGAGTCTTGCAGTTGGAGAAAGGCCTTTTAAAGTTTATTTTAATTTATAAGCTGCTGGAGGTTAATATAGTAATAGGAATTAGGAATGATAAATAATAATCAAGAGTGGCAGTCTGGTTTGTGTATATATATATATATGCGCTGATGAGTTCAGTTTCCTGATCCTCCAAGTTGCAAACTCCTCGGGTGTCGGGATTGCAAGATTTGAGAGATGAGATGGGCTAAGAAACTGCCCGTGTTTTCCAAATGGGGGAACAAAATCATATGCTTTGTTTGCGGGAAACTTAATTGAGAGCTCAAGGAAATGCTAAACAACATGTGGGGATTTAGGGGTTCAATTCAAGTGACCAAAGTGTCATATCCAGTGGATCTTTTTTCTTTTCTTGCCCCCTTTTTTTTCACAAACAAACAAAAAAAAAATGAAAAATGGGTTCTTGTTGTTTAAAAAGGTTATCTTCATGGGTATTTCATATTTGGAGGTAGGTACTGTGTCATGAATGGGACCACCAAGTGTGTTTAATGGAGATGACAGTAGATGGCTGTATGGAAAACCGGCAGATAGAAGAAAAAGTGAACACTGAGAGACAATTACGTGCTCCAATTGCAACCTTTTAATTTGTATTCCTTTTCTCAATCATAACAGTGATGATATAGTCGCTCGCTCTGCTGGAGAGAGACCCTTTTTTTTTCTTTTCTTTTCTCATTTTGCAGAGTAATCTGCAGCAGTGAAAGCAGCTTCAAGAATCACTTTTGCTTTGTGTCTTGTTACTATAAGATAATACCCCAATGTCAGACTCCATGTGTCTCCTACTGCTCGATAAGTTGCTGTAGATAAGAGCAATACGTCATGCAACTCAACCCAATCGGACAAATGTTCGTCTCAAATAAAGAAAAAAAATGTGAACCCAACTTCGAATTTAGCATTTCTAATTGGGAAGTGGGGGTTCACCAGAGGTAGATTCCCACACCAAATTGTAAAAATACAAATTTGACATGTTCTAGGATCAAAAGACTGAGTGAATGATGATGATGATATTCGTTTCTAGCGATTAACCAGAAAAAGAAACTAATAAAAAAAAATAAAGAGAAAAAGAAAAAGAAACATTATACTTTTACAACAAGTTGTTGTTGAAGTGGAGTTGAGACAGAATTTTTATTGGCATCACCAAGAGAAGAGAGCTTCGTACAATACCAAATATACAAGTTTTCAATGGAGCAAAAGGATATGCGACAGTGACAACACCTTTCAGGATTTGACATTAAATAAAGATTATATTATATTATATACTTTTTGTCTAAAAACTCGAACAAATTCAT
Organism: Fremontodendron californicum; assembly: GCA_030761205.1. Classification (NCBI taxonomy): domain Eukaryota; kingdom Viridiplantae; phylum Streptophyta; class Magnoliopsida; order Malvales; family Malvaceae; genus Fremontodendron; species Fremontodendron californicum. The sequence continues at coordinate 18,696,725 of JAULJL010000026.1, forward strand.
AGATTCCATATACCTCTCTCACTGCCTTTATTTTTTTTTCCCCAAAAAAAAGGTTGATGCTTGCTCAAGTCTTAATAAGCAAAAGAAAAAGATGGAACTGATGCCTTGAATAAGTATCTCATATTTTCAACAAATTCAGCTTGATGAAACTTGAATGTACAAGAATGCAATGCTTTGATTTTTGTGTTGTACGGGGAAAAGTCCACAAATATTCCAATATTATTACTACTGTTTTCCTGTTTCCAATGTTCCATCCAAAATGCCACAGCTGTGTCAGTGATGATATATGCAAATGGCACCAAATTCAATGCATTTCAGGCACATTGAGAGTACAATTTTTTACCAAATTATTATGCGTAAAAAGTTCTTCAAACAGGGGCTCCATAAAAGCTAATAATGTTACTACTGTTAATCAGCTTGGATCAACAAAAAAAAAAAAAAGAGTCAGGGTCTTTTAAATGCTGTTCTCAGGCCTCGATAGAAAGTGTTATGAAGGAGCATTGAAAGCAAAACAGCCTTTCATGGATACTGATAAAGTAAAAATAAACACAAGAATTTATTCCAACGTTGAGATGGCAAGCAAGCAAGTAAGCAACAAAAAGAGAGGAAAATATATGTAAACTATAAAAGAACAGAACAATCATAAAGAGCATCCTTCCATAAAAATCAATCAAGCTTTTTCCAGGGAAAAAAAAATCAGAGCATAAAAGACATGTCTCTATCAAGGTTTCAATCAGCACAACTCACATACTTACTGTTGGCCACAAAGCACAATTCACAACCTTCATACAACAAATTCGGGCACACTATGCATGAGATTCCAATACATCATGATTGAACCACAAATGGGCAATTGGAAGATTTCCTTTCACCCAATAAAATAAAAAAAAAAAATAAATAAAAAGAGTTGATGTTTTCGTAAGGAATAGATCCCAATCAGCCCAATCAACAGCAACTTATCTTGGTGCTAAGGGAAGTAGTAGTCTCGGGATCAATTCTCGAATTAAACACTCGAGGCTTTCACCAACATTTCCAGCAGGTGGGCAGATTTTTCATCCAAAAAAATTCTCCACTGATTTTAGATAACTTGTCTCATCCAGAATTCATGAAAGCTACAATATATCTTTATCTCTTTTTTTTGGACAAACTTCATTGAAAGCTACAAATATTTGTTACCATTACATTTAAGTTGCCATCATGATCAGAATGCAAAATGATGCCCCATTAGTGTTTCATTTTCCATCGTTTATTTCCACGTGGTTTCCACCATTTCCGTTTTGAAGGGCGACCTCAATGAATAATTCTGGAAACTTACTGTTCTAGAAACAATCTTATTCTAAGTTCCTGGTTTCTAAGTTCTAAAAGATGTAAAAGCTTCAAACTCAGTATTTGCAACATATGATAATATACTGTTAGTATTTCAGTGTTTCAAATGTCAAACGAAATAATGTATTGGCAAAGAAAACCTCAGATCGTAATGATTATATATATTGATCAATAAAAGTAACAATAGCTATATACAAATTCTTGATATCTGAACAATTTAATATTTCATGTTGATGGCATACAAAAAAATAAGGTACAACAAAATACCTCATGGGAGGGCCCTGGGCTTCTGTGAACTACTTCGAGGGATAGCCAAGATTGCCATCAGTCCACTGGTGAGGGCTGCAACACCGGCTACAGCAAAAGCTGGCGAGTTTCCACCACCAAATAGTTGATCCCATGGTCCACTTCCCACAGACACCACAATCTGTTGTTAACAACCCAAGTTTCACAATTTAAATTGAAAGATAATACAAGAATTTCTGTCACTGAAAATAGCAATATTATGGACATTGAGTACATATTTGCTTAATACTATGCCCCAAAGATGGAAGACATCTTAGAAGAATACAGTTGATGTGGTAAAGGGAACATATTGATAAATACTTTAATAACGTATCAAGATTGCCATTGTAATTTTCATCTTGCATTCAGTAAGGGGTTAAGTTAAGAACATGTAAACTTAAAATTTATAATGCTAGATGTTCAGAATAAAAGTAACATTCTCTGAAGTTGCCAATCTTGGATGTAAAATTAATCTGTGGTTAGCATAAGAAATTATAAATTTCAAACAGAAAAAGACCAATAAATTCAAATTTGCAGAAGTTTGAGCAAAGGACTTCCAGTTGAAAATATATTATGGAAACTGAAGTACAGCTATAATAAACACTCATAACAAAGGAGGATCTTTGCTGGCCAGAATAGATCCGAGTTTAGAAAGGATAACATTGTCTTTGCACTTAAGTGGGGCAGGACAAATCTTATGAAATTATGAATAAATACAAATGATAAGTTGATCCAAATTAGTTGCCCAAATATATGCAACAAAGTTTTATAGAAGCATTTTAATGACCTTTATTTTTCTGTCGAACTTCCACAGAAACATAAGCAAGCCTCTGCTTCTCCGAAATTTTCAAATGATTATTCATCCAAAGTCTCCAAATTTTCATCTTTATAATCAGAGAATTAAAATATGTTCCTAAGAATTAATGTTTACATACATATACGCAAATAAAATTATGCAAGTCAAATACAACAAGTTCATAAGACCATATAATTTCAAAATCAAGTTGTATTTAAATACCAACAATTTCCAGGAAAAAAAAATACAGAAGTTGAAAACTAAACTACAAGAATTGAAAAATTAATGAATAATCTTCCATCAAATTGTTGGAGTGGGATGTTTGGTAGCATCTAAAAGGTTAATGCTAGTATGCATGCATTATCTGTGTGCATGACTGTTTCCGTGAGAGAGAGAGTTTTCGTTCCTATTAAAATCCTTGGTGAGTTGAACATGATATAACAACTCCTCCCAAACCTAATAATCATTCGCTACAAACACGAGTTAACATGGTTCCAACTTATTAAATTATTTGAATGACATGAAGAAGAATGAATTGTTTAAACCTCATTTAAGAAATTTACAAGAAAGGCTCAAATCCACTCCACTTCAATTTTTCAAAGGGTTATTAATGAATGAAAACCCAGTCCACTTCAATTTTTCCAAATGTGCATCAATGAATGAGATGATCATTTCAAACAGTGGTCCTATGCTTGACAGGCTGATATCACATTTTTATTTCCAATTAGATAAACCATCAAACCAAAAAGTTACTGAGGCTATCATATTAGTGCTCCAACTATTAGAGTGTGATGAAGATTGAGAGCCACCCAACAGGTGATTTTATTATGTCAAGAATATATAATACTACCAAATAAATATTTTAATGATATCTCCATAAGGAGTAGGTGAAGATGGACAGCGGCTTCTAGGCAATGTAATTGCAGTGCACTTTTAGCACTCCATGTGATAGCCTGTTTCCCTTCATCATAAGACTAACTATAAAAAAACTATTGTAACAACATGCTATTTTCATTAAACAATTACCAGTTCATAATTTATGAACCCTCCCCTTTTATAATGAAGACTCTGCCTCCCTAAATTCATGGATTGGGAATGGGGACAGGGACATGTCAGATATTCCCTTCCCTGCCTGGACATCAGTGTAATTTTTAATATATTATATGATTGATTTAGTAAATTTTTGGATCAATTTTCTTGAGGAGTGATTGTCATTTTAGTTGATTTCAATTCTTATTTAATTAGATTATTAAGCATAATAGATGACAATTGCGCAAGTAAATGTTACAACCTTTTAGTTCTTCTTAAAATATATATGTATATATCATAATCACTTCATGGGTCCTGTCCCCATCATGAATCCACAGGGGCAGGGAGGGGATGTCAATTGAAGTTAGGGACAGGATAGGGTGAAAAAATAAATATCAATCAAGTTGAATTTAGCCCCCAGCCCGCAAAAAAAAAAAAAAAAAAAAAAAAACAAGAAGGTAGATCGCAATAAAATGAGTTCAGGTGCAAAGCAATACCTGTGGAATGACAATAGCAAGATTTAGGACACCCATTGATAATCCTGTAGAAAACAATGAAGAGAATAGTGCCTTAACCACTTATCCAGAAGGTAAAAAAGAGCAAAATTCTAGATAAAAAATAAAAATATTGCCTACCTTGGCCAAGTCCCAAAGACTCAATACGTGTGGATATCAAGGCATATGGAACACTATAAGTAATCTGCAATTTAATACAGATAGCATTAGTTAAATGCAAAAACTCAAAGCTCACAACTTTTTCTTTTTTTTTTTAAAAAAAGAAGATTAATTGAGACATTAGCAGAACAAGGTTAACCTCAGGCCCTGTCATGTAATGCTAATAGTATTGACCATTAAATTACAGTCAACAGGACAATCTCAATGTTTTAGTACTTTCATGCCACAAGATTGATAATGTTTTATGCTTTGAACCAAGAACAACACCAAGTTGAGATTGATTAAACTGCAATTTTCTGAATGGCTACACAATCCATGCGGAGAAAACAACTACAATCTCGATGCCTTTTATTCTTGACAAATTCAATTAAAAGTTAACATGATTTTCTGTAGGAAAAAGAGAGCAGCTTACAGCCAATGGAACACCAAGAATGGAAAAAATCACTAGTGCCGCAATCACAATGCCATCTGGGGGTAGATCATGGCCTATATAACCCATATGGTTTGCCACATATGATAGAATGAGCATTGAGAGAAAGCACAGAGCCATGACAATGTTTGAAACTCCCCAGATAAAACCAGCTCCCCATTTGCTACAAAGCTTCTCCATAAGCACTGAAGTAATTCCCAGAACAACTGAATTCAACATCAATCCAAATGCGCCCATTCTGACCCCAGCATTATAATTCTCCCCTTCATTTGGCTGACCACCATAAATCTCTCGACCCATCCAGTCAGTATCAAAGAGAAGAAAAGGGAACCATCCAATCCAATTCAGTGCAGTAACAGACAAGATTATCCATATAGGCCCTGAGAAATATCTAAATGTTCCAAATAATTCCCACAGAAAAGCTTCTTCAGCATGGCCAGCTGACTGTTCAGGTCCCTCTTCATGAAAGGGTGTAGATCTATCACATGAACCTAGAGGTACTTCCTTAGCAGCTAAAATGCTTAGATATGTTGTAATTGCAATAAAAACAATGTCTAGAAAGAAAGCAGACTTGAGATTTGCACAGTCAACATCACAGCCAGCAGTCATGGTAAATGGAAGAATCTTAAACCAACCACTATATGATCCTGTTGCAAAGCCAAGAACATTGCCAACAGCCATGAATAGTGAGAAGTAAGCATTTGCCACTCGAGTTCTTCGATGATCCTTTCCTAACATAAGAAAGAAAGACAGAAGACAATGTCAATTTGTAGCTGGTTTCATGGTTTTTATATTTATACATTAAACAGTTGCAAACACGATTTTTTTTATGGTATTTGACAATACAAATACCATTGTGATTTTAATTTGTTTGTGTATATTTACACAGCAAAAAATGTACAACACAGAAACATCTTCACTTGCTTTGCGGATAGAATTCCAAATTGGCAACAACAGCTATCAAGTTTCTTTTATTTATTCTATGTGAAGGAACTTTAGGTATTATTATCATAAAATGTTGTATGACAAGGATAATCTGTTGAAAACTTTTTGATAGAGAAGTTTGGCTCCATGCTCAGAAAATACATTCTAAGACTAAGAAGCATCACATAAGAAATTTTAAACATGAAGATTTATCTCTTAAAATGGAAATTTTATGATAATTACTATGTGATAAAGGAATTAAAAAAAAAAAAAAACTAAGAGAAGATTTTTGTACGTCTAGTTCAAAAAAAAAAAATTTTGCCAACTACTTCATGAATCGCACGAGTAGTTAGTAGTAGGTATTTATTAAGCTCTAATTAAACTTAGAGACTTACAATGCATACCCATGATTGCCAAATATGTTGGGGTCGAAACCATCTGATAGCATATATACACCATATAAATGCCGAACAATCTGGGAAGTTTATTCATTCTTGAAGGAAATGAACTGATTATTAATAGGTAAATGATCTGATCAAGCTCCATTAATAAGACCCTAAATTGGTACCGCTTACCTACTTCAATACTTAAGTATCACATTGCATTTGCAAACCAACCAAACTCAATTGAAGCAATCAAATAGTCCAACAAACTGTAAGGAACCGAAATTTAAGAAAAGATTATTGTAATATAATTATTATAAATAACAAACAACATTGTATCTGAACTCGAAGGGGCACAACCGTCCACCGAATTTATGTTTTAAAAAACTAAGTTTCGACAAGTACTCACTAGAGGCACAATCATAAAAAGATAAAGTAATACCAATTATCAAATGCAAAATAATTTAAATTCCATGATGATTGATGAGGGATGGCTTCTTTGCTTTACTCTTTAAAAAGATGCCATAGAAAACGAAATAATCATATTTTCCCCATTAAAAAAAAATAAGCTAACAGTATTCTAGGGTTTTCTATGATTCTAACAAGACAAAAAAAAAAAAAGGGCAAAAAAACTAACCAGTAAGATCAGCAAGAAGCGCTCTACAAGGACCTTGAGTCATGTTATTAGCAACATCAAGAATCCAAAACCCGAAAACAAACGCCACGATAGCTCTCGGCCGAGAACTTCCCCGATCGCCGAACAACCATCCGATATCGGCGGAGTGACCGATGATCAAAACGGAAACGATAATCGAAACTGCACCAGCCACAATAAAAGGTCGGCGACGACCGAAGCGGCTGGTGCATCGGTCGCTCATGTGGCCCACCAGAGGCTGCACCAGGAGGCCCGAAAGCGGCCCGCAAAGCCATATGATGCTGGCCCACTTGTGAGGTATACCTAGCTCTTGAACGTAAGGTGTCAAGAGAGAGAGCTGTAAGGCCCACCCGAATTGTATCCCGCACGCCACGGAGGCGACTCGAAGCAGCTGCCGGAGCGGAACTCTAGCTCGAACCGGCGGTCGAGTCGCCGGTCGAGTTGAAGACGACGTTGGAGGTCTTCCTCTAGGTCGTTGGCGGTCTGCTTCGGGGATCGCCATCCCTTTCCTTGGAATTTCACGATTTTTTCTTTCTCTCTCTGTAACCGTTTCAGTTTCTCTCTCTAAAACCGGATTTTTCTGATTCTCTGGTCGTTGAAAATTTGAGATTCCCTTAGGGAGAAGTGGCGGTTCCCGTTGAGAGAGTGGAAAGAAGGCTGGCAGGTTAGAGTGTGACGAGAGAATCAACGAAGAAATCGAAATGACATTAGAATTGAAGAAAATTACAAACAAAGCCACACGCGAACAGAAGCTAGAAATTAGGAGATTGAAAGACTGAATTGGAAACTTTTAGTCCTATTTCAAGGGCAAATTGGGATCGGACGTTTTTGTTGTTTTGGACAGTATGTCAAGTATCGTAACCTTAACGGCCAAGTTTTTCTCTTATAATAAGGTTTCAGTTTCGAAATCCTAGGACTACTCTTGAAATGACGAAACTACCCCTTTAAAAATTGAAAACAAGATGGTTATTATAGACAAAAACAGAAACAATCTTCAATAATTAAAGATTTCCTTTAGCTTTCGGCCTTTTGGGTTGTTAAAGTTAAAATAAAGAGTAAAGAGCTTATGCTTATTTGCCAAGTATACCCAAAGGATTGCTTCATTTTCTTGCTATTTGGATTGTCGTTTTATTAGTGTCATATAATTCTTTCTAACTTTTGATAAATTAATAATTATGAAAATATATATATATTATACGAAAATATTAATAATAATAATAATAATAATTAATTAATGTGTTATTTTTTTAAATACAGTAAAAAAAATTTAATGTAAAAAAAAAATTCTAAAATGATAATAAAATAATTTTTATAAACGACAATTAATTGAAACCATATATTTATATATTTATATATTTATATATATATATATACTAATGAGAATGGATCCATTTATATTAGTGTAAAACTAAATTACTTTTACATATTTTTATAATATTTTATATGATTTATATTTGCTTAATTCGACCGTCATATTTCATGTTTTATTCATGTAAATCACGCACGTCGAGTTTCGAGTAAATTTAAAATGTCTAACTATTTTCTAGATGTAAAAAACTTTCAACCGTTAAATATATATTGAAAAATATAATATTCTCGATCGATATGATAGAGATATCGAATTGATTCAAAATTTTACGTACACGACGAGTGCAATTATATTATTAAATCCAATGATCGATTTGTTAAAATATAAATCGTGTAAAAAAATTTATAAAAATATATAAAAATAATTTAATTTTACATTAACATAAATAAAACTCTCTTCTATTTTAATATTAATCATTGCTTTCGATTACATTGTTAAACGTTTTAAATATGGCAACAAATTAAAGTGGGGTTGGATCTTAGCTGGGTTGGCAACATGATTTTAGCCTGCCTTTTGGCTTTTATATTGCATGTGGATATAATTAGTCCATCGGTCACTACTCACTACTTTGGTCAGTGTCTTTCTTTTCAAAATTTAACATTAGTTTAGTTCACATGATATGAATGTTAAATAGATTCTTAAAGATTGTAGATTTAATATTATTTTTATCAATTAAATTAAATAAATAAGATTTTGGGATTAAAGGTAACTTAAAATTTTCAATAAAAAAGAGTTAATTAAAATTATAATTTATGGTTGGTAATTGAATTTGAGCCATTAATTAATCAAGGATAAAGAGGTTGATAATTAATGTGGTTTGTCCAAAGAGAAATAGCCAAGTTTGATGATCACAACTGTTAGAGATGACAGATATGGCATTTTATTAAAATTGTTTTTAGTAAGGGAAATGTGATTTTGTAAAGATATATATATATATATATATATATATATATATATACATATACTCACGTACTACTTGAATCGGCGAACAACCGAACCCTTGGGACCTTCTTCAATCCCAGGATATATATATATATATATAATGACATGCTTGATTATATAATTTGGATGCTGATCTGGTTTTTAATAGTGAACTTACTCAATCAATTAAAGGTGGAATATTTTTGTAGCCAACTATTTGCTTGCTTGTACCCCAAAATAGATTCTTTGGGGTTTGCTACAGCTAAGAAAATGACGATTATGATGCAAAGAAAAATAACTAAAACTCTACGAAACACCCTTTTAATTAACCCTTGATTAACGCATAAATAAATATTAAGAAATCCAATGAGTTGATTTACTTATTATATATATATATATATATTAGTAATATGATTAGAGCTTCTTAAATTTTGTTTGATCCAAATTTCTTTTTTGGACGATCTTAAAGATGCATTCTTTTCATTGATCTATGCATTCAAAAGTTTACCTTTGAAATGCTTTTCATAAGAATCGAATCTTGATTAATAAAAAAAAAAAAAAAAAATTTCTTTTGGGTGATTAACTTATTATATGGTTGGCTCAGATAGAAGTATTCAAATTCAATAAATCTATATAGCTAGAAAGCCTACTTTTGATCATAATTTAGCTATGCCTTGCAAAACAATGACAAATTTGTCATCTCAAATTAATAATGGAGGGGTTTACTGATTTAGCAAATTATTTATCCCTTCAAAAAGTCTGTAAACTAGGGCTGGAGAAAAAGATAAGATGGCTGGAGAAAAACCAAGTAACTGACCTCAGTTAACCTAGCTCGACGACAAAAGCTGCCCATTCTCAGTTGCACTTTAAGACGAAAGACAGATGAGGTAGGCCTACGCGTACTATATAGCCTTAGAATATTTGTGTCGGCGGGTTTCCCCGTCACAATGAACTACATAATAAACCGCTAGAAATATCATTTTTTGCCAGTTCTTTGGTATCTAGGAGTGTAATCTTTTGTACGAAAAAAAGAGAGAGGAGTTGCTGTGTTTTGTTATGGAAGGGAAAAAGAAAGTGCGAGCTATGCATGAGGGTTTGAATCATACTGATAACATTAATTAACTTGGAATTGCTTGTATCAGCTACCGATCCATGGACTGCACCATTTAGAGGGTTTAAATTACAATTGCAGACGCATATTTTAATCGTATTGTGTTTATCGTATTTGCAAACATAATATATACTATTGCAGTAAATTATATACGGAAAGTATCAATAATGAAAAAAGCTGAAATCATAAAAATAACAATTATAATATCGTGTTGCAACGATTAGCCAGCAAACTAATTTATCTTGTTTCTTATCCTGATAAGAGGGTCAAGGTGTCTTCAAGTTTTCATTAGAGCTAATCTTTTTATCTTACGATTTTAAAAACGTATTCTCCCACTATGCATTTAGGATTTCATTACTGAAATACTTAAAACTTTCTTAACCTGTGCTAACTGCTAACCCGTGTGGATTGACTAATTTATCTTGTTAACGAGCAATGTTGTATAGTTTCTGTTTGCCAAAAAAGAAGAGAAGAAAAGGTAGGCTGCTAGCCTGACATTTACCTCTTTGCCTTTGGATTGATAGTACCCAAGTCCAACATGAAGGCCTATTTTAGAGTTTACACCATTTATTCTTCATTGCAACCCAGTGTACATAGAAGTAAACCAAGCCCTTTTTAGCCCACTTCCTGGAAAAAGGCCACTCTTGTTGTCTTGTGTTCATTGGCACAAGAAGGGACGAAGGGCTTGCATTAATAAGATTGACATTTCACGCGTCAAAGTGATTATAAACAATTAATTTCTTATGCGCGTCAAGCCCGTGTCGGTACTTGACTTTTTAGATTCTCCAATGTTCCAAAACCCAAAACCCAATATTAATTAATTTTTCTTGTTTTCTTTTTTGTTTTCAGTTTGAAAGCTGATGTTATTATTTCATAAATCCAATGGCTTCTGTCTCTCTAGTATAGGCAGAAGCTAGCCTTCACCGCCACAACCTTGCCAAGCACTCTGATCTGATATACTCCTTGTCCATTAAGAAAATGTCATTCGCAGTAAGCCAACAGAATTCCAGCAACATTGCATGGATGGAAGAAAAGCAAATTTTTTTTTATTCTCGTAAGCTTTTTTCTGCAAATGCTTACCCTCGACAATGTTCCAAAACCCAAAACCCAACATTAATTAATTTTTTTTGTTTTCTTTTTTGTTTTCAGTTTGAAAGCTGATGTTATTATTTCATAAATCCAATGGCTTCTGTCTCTCTGGTATAGGCAGAAGCTAGCCTTCACCGCCACAACATTGCCAAGCACTCTGATCTGATAGACTCCTTGTCCATTAAGAAAATGTCATTCGCAGTAAGCCAACAGAATTCCAGCACATTGCATGGATGGAAGAAAAGCAATTTTTTTTTTTATTCTCGTAAGCTTTTTTCTGCAAATGCTTACCCTCGAAGAAAATTCTAAGTTTTTGACTCCTCCGTACGTCGAGGAGGAACAAGCTAACAAGTAACAAGTAAACTATCCTTTAAAAAACTAATTTAAATGCCAACAAATTCAAAATGACACTTGGTAATTGGTATTTTCAAAACTCTATATAAAGCCCCTCCCTTCCTGCATAACCTTTCCACTATAACACTGACTACTGCTCCAATACGAAACAAATACTAACATCAATGGAGGATAGAAATGGCTCAAGCATTTGTGATAATTTTGAAACTTTCTTCAATAGCTGGCTCATTCGTCAGGAAAGCTTCCTTGAACAACTTGTTCAAGCACTCACATCCCAAGATGAACACGAGATCGAACAACATGGGAGTTTGATTCAAGAAGTCCTGTCTCACTACGAACAGTACTTAGAAGAGAAATCCAGTGCAGCGAAAGAACAAGTGTTCCTCTTCTACTCTCCTCCATGGTTAAGTTCTTTCGAGAAGACTCTCCTCTGGGTTGGTGGGTTTAAGCCATTCTTACTCTTTAAACTACTCGCCAACTCAGTAACAGAGTTAACCCCGGAACAGGAAGAAACCATCGAGCGAGTTAAACGCGAGACTAGAAGAGAAGAACGAGAGTTGACAGAGGCAACGGCGACGATTCAAGAGAGCTTGGCGAATCTTCCGCTGTCAAACCTGTTTAGGCGTTCTGGGAGACTGATTGATTGCGAGGAGTCAGAGCTTGAGTCGGCAATGGAGACGCTAAAGGTTGGGATGCTAAGGACACTGGAGAAAGCAGATAAACTCCGAGGCTCGACTGCAAGGAAGGTGATAGAGATACTGAGTCCAGTCCAGACAGTGAAGTTTTTAGTTGCTTCTACTGAGTTTCAGCTTCGAGTAAGGAAATGGGGTTTACAAAAAGACCAACAGAGAGCAACAGGATTGGGATGATAAGCCTGGGAGTATTCCTGGAACTTTCTATTTAATTATTATATGGTATTTCGTGCTATTGTAGAAATAGAGAGTCTGCCATCAATTACTTTGGCAATATTTGCAATGATGAATTTTAAAGCACTTATTTTTTTCATCTTTGAAGTGGTTGAATAAGTGTGGATCAGGATTCAGGACTAATGTCCTCGAAGATTGCTGCCAAAATGATCTGGGTTTGCAAGTTTAATTATTTCCTGTTTACTCGTAATTTGATATTTTAATGGCAATGATTTCACATCAGCTTTGTTTTCATTTTCCCCTCCGTTTTGAATCATATAAATGATCAAACAATCATCATAAACTCAAAGGAATCACAAGTGGGAACTGAAGCAAATTGTTTCTTTCAAGAACCTCACGGTCGATAGTCCTCGACAGTGATTCTTATGGGCTTAAAGAAGCGTGAACAAAGGATCTTCTGGTTGGTAGGTTAACCTCAGTTAGACTCGGAGCGAACTAATTTCAGCCCATGTGTTTTCAGTTCCAAGATTTGAGCCCACTTATAAAAAATGGATCTCCTAATCTCCTTTGCTGTTGGATTGATTTTTAGGAAAATGGCAAGTCTCACGGGCGGAGATTAAAGCTTCAGGCTGAAGCTCTTGAATCTGGACAAGAACCCTTTTGGTCTCGTACCCGGGCTCGGATCGGTGCAGCTCCAAGCCCATTAACGCCTTCAAAACGGCACTAAACCCATTGATCAGCTTCCCTATTAATAATTAGCAAATACATTACCTTATAAATGATTCACATGTCGATGAATTTCTTGGCCATTTTTTTCCCTTTTTAGAGAGCTCAATATTACAAATTGTATCTTTTGAATTTTTATTGATCACACATTTCTTTATTGGTTTTTGTTATTTATTTATACGATTAATTTATGGTGCAACCATAAATACCTTGTAATTTTAATTTATTGTGTTGAAACTCATTTTAATTAGGTTTTATTTAGAATGGTGGTGAGATTAATTTCGATGAGATTGAAAATAGTAGTGACGGTAAGATTAATTATTGTAGCAATGAGATTAGATATGTGAGATTAAAATTAGTGGTGAAATATGTGTTTAGATGTAAAAGTAGCAGTAGCGATGAAGTAAAATCTAATGAGAAAAAATTAACTATTAAGGACATTAAATTAAAATTTATATATAATAAAATTAAAAATTACTAAAATTAAAATAAATAAAATAAAAAAAAATATTTACTCATCTTAAAATAAAATATTTAATATTTGAAGAGATAATACTTACAACAATTATAAATACTATTTAACAAATAAACAAAATTAAATATAAATACTTAAGTGAGAGGATATTTTGATCCTGCACTGTAGATTGAAGGGTTAAAAAGAAAAAGAAAAAAAAAAGGATAGCATCGGCATAAGGGGAAAGGAGGGGTGTGGTGTAGATTTGTTCACGGGTCGAGTTACTTTTTCAAGTTCAAAAGTTCGTCCGATATTTGAGAGGATTTGAACAAAAGTATTAAGTCTGAAAATGGGCTTGAGCAAAAAAATAAGATCCATTTAAAAACAGGTCGGGTCTTGACTCCAACATTTAAAGTCCGAACCCGTTTTTTAATTATATAATATATATTATTTATATATTATGTAATTTATATTATATAAAGAATAAATATGTATAATATTATAATATAAATATTAAAAAATATGTTAAATTATTCATGTTTAAAATTTAATAAAAAAATTTATTAAAAATTAAATTTAAGACTCATATTTTAAGTTTAATTTGGACATGCATATATGATATTAATATTATATTTAAGTCTGACTCAAATCCTTAAAGGTCCAATGAAGATTAAAGGGTTCAACGCCACTGAAAGAACTCAACTGAGTCGAACCATTATATGCCAAATAGCCTTCGATGGAAATTAAAACCCAAACCATGCTGCCCCGAAATTAATTGGCAATCCAAATAAAACCTTAATCATTAATTTCAAGTCATTTCAAACCATACATTTTGCAATGTGGTGATGATATTGATGACCATAGTATAATATTTTTGCAATAATGTGGTTGAAGAAATTTGTTCAATGAAAAGTTAATGCAGCACTAGATGGCTTATCTGCCCAATATAATTTTATTTTAATAGAAAATTATTGCCAATTACAATAATTCTCGTTGAAAGTTGAAAATACCCAATTTTAAAAAATAAAAACCGATCGTTCCATTTCCAATAGAATATATTAAAAGACATGGTTTTTGTTTCATCTCTAGCCTTTAATGACTGCCAACAACCCCACTCCTCCAGATGATATATTAAAATATGGACAAAAGAATTAAGTCATTAAGGGTTAAAAAAATAATTTAGTATAATTTTTTTTCTTTTATTTGTTCAATTAATTAATGATTAATTTAACTAAATTGAACAATAAAAGAAATATATGCTTTTCCTTTTCATAAATCTCCATTTCAATAAAAATTGGACTGATCTTAAATTTAAATAATTGGATTACAAGAATTCTATTATTATTATTAAAGAAAGTCATTTTTTACACTCTAACATCCTAATTAAGCCTTCATTTTTTTAAACATAGTAACATTCTAATTAATAAGGTTCTTTATTATTACTATTATTATTATTTATGGATAAGCTAAAGCTTCATTGAAGTAAGAATCCTACTATAATAATGTACAATACTATTTTAAGAACATAAACAAATGAAAGAATTAGCAAAAGATTTTAATCTTGTACTATATATTTATAAGCACCAAGCTTCCATCAATTTTATCTGCAATGCTATTTAAAATTGTAGAAAGAGAAGTAGCTTATTACCCATAAACTCTCTTATTTTTCTTCTTTCAAATACACTACAAACAAATTGCCATATAGTGACGGTCCAAAAAGCGTTGGTAAAACTTCAAAATCCGTCGCTAAAAGTCCTAAAACTCTATACCGACGGTCAAAATGACTATTACGACAAAAAATTAAGCGACGGTAAAACCCTCGTCGGTATAGACCTATACCGACGGAAAAGGTGACCGTCGGAATAGGATGTATAACCTATACCGACGGTTTTAGGCGTCACTAATGTTACTACCGTCGGTATAGCCTATGTTGGGGTAGCCCCTTTTGCTTTTACCTATACCGACAGATTTTGTATCCGTCGGTATAAATATCGCATCTATACTGACGGCTTTTGTAGCCGTAGGTATAGATACCGTATCTATACCGACGGATTTTGTAGCCGTAGGTATAGATACCATATCTATACCGACGGATTTTGTAGCCGTCGGTATAGATACCGTATCTATACCGACGGATTTTGTATCCGTCGGTATAGATATCGTATTTATACCGACGAATTTTGTATCCATCGGTATAGATACCATTGATATACATATACCGACGGTTTTTTTTTGCGTCCGTCGGTATAGATTAAAATGTAAAATATACAAATATCCTATAGCGACAATTTGTTGTAAATTTACTGACGGTTTACTCCATCAGTATACTATACATTTTTTTTTGTTATATGAACTGTCAGTATAGAGGTCAAAGCGTCGGTAAAAATAATTTTTTTTTCATATTTTCAATTACTAATATTGATATATTTATAATTTAATCCAAGATATTTCATATAAAAAAAACCATTATAAGAAAGTACAAAATATTTCATAATATTAAAAATAAAATTAAAAATAAATTGTCTTAATTATATAACTTTTACAAGCTAAATAGAAGTCGCAAGCTAAATAGAACTTGTAGCTGATCAACATGCGCAATTTGTGTCTGCGAGTATGACACAGGTGCTAGAGGGTATAGTTGAAAGGAAGGAAACCCCCCATCTATAGTCCCCCCAATAAACTAACACAGTCAGTGGTCATAACTCATAAGCATGAACAAAGCAATGAGATTACTAAAGCAATTCTAATAAAGGACTGAAACCTCAAATCAACTAGATCGTTACCATCAGCATGAAACCAATG
Organism: Fremontodendron californicum; assembly: GCA_030761205.1. NCBI lineage: Eukaryota > Viridiplantae > Streptophyta > Magnoliopsida > Malvales > Malvaceae > Fremontodendron > Fremontodendron californicum. The sequence goes on from JAULJL010000026.1 coordinate 18,712,919, forward strand.
CGCTCCACTGGCATAACAGGCCAGGCTTCCAACCGAGGGACATGGGTAATTCCAAAAACATACCTGCAGTTATAGTTAGAATGGTCAGTCAAAGTAAAATAGAGAACAGAAGATATATTTTAATTTGTAGGAAAATTTTGAAAAGCATTCAAAACCACAACCATTCCAGATCCTAGGGGGCAAAACCACAAGTGTCCCTAGGCCAGCCATAAAGAAGATTTTTAAGGAAAAGGGCAAGATTAGTTCTTCATCATCAACTTGACAAGCATAATTATCAAAACAAAAAGCTTGCTTGATGTGAGACATAAAGTGTTCAAAAACCGATTCTTTTATAATAAAGTCATAAGTGGAAAAGAAGGATCAATTCAACCAACCAAAGAACTATATCAGTTTCCTCTAGAGGGCGATCCTGCTTAACCCATGTAGCCAATCCTTCACCAGCACGTGGATTTACCTACTGCAATAACATCTTCATTTGCTGGGTTTAAACCAGGTAAGTCAACCAGTGTATCATTGGTTGATGACCCTGATTCATCATCTTAACCTTCTAAATTAGTGATGATTTCTGCATGAATTTCACGGCAAGCCAGTATGAACATAGCAGCTGTGTCTGGTTGCTGTGCCTCACGGAGGGCTGCCAATGCCTCCTGGATTGCCCCAGCTACAACAACTAGAATTAGAGCCCTGCATTGAACCATCTTAAGCTTTAGAATGCAAATTATGCAATGGATACCAAGTATTAGAAGAACAATAAGAAAAATTATTGTACCTCCAAATGTTGTGTTCAGCATGAAGGACATGCTCTGCCCACCTTTGTAACACCCTGCAATAAGAAGAACAATGTAAAATGAAGGTATCCTAATTCCTAACCATGGTTAAAGGCAGAGCCTCTGTTATCTTGAGAAATAACTCAAATTGATTGCTTTGCAACATGGGATCAAATTTTCATTGGCTTTAGAATTAAACATGGCAGATGAGCATGTTACATAGAATAAAAGGCACATGGTTAAGCCGTCACATAGGCAAACTTCCGCATATCCATGGAATTAAAATGGAGTAATGCTAATGCTAGGAATTTAAATGCTAGAAAAATCTAAAATGTTCTTCCTCAAGAAAGAAAAAAAAATCAGAAACCTCGCATAATCAGATCCCTTTAAATGTGCCGCAGCTAAAGTAGCAGCATCAGTCCAGCATCCAGCATCTTGTAGCTGCATATGGTTAAAATAACCATCAGTGAAAAGACGGACAACAAGAATTAAGCATAATACGTAGCTGCTCTATGCAATGTTGAGAAATAATATCATTCTCTTTCCAACTCAAGTACCTGGTGCCTTGAAACAGGTTCCAAATTATAAGAATATTTCCAACATAATCAGTAAACAGAACATTAAGAAATAACGATGCTTACTCTCATTGTATAAATTCCATTGAGAGCATCTATAGCTGCTAATGCCATTTCTCTATCGGAGTATTTAACAAATCCACATCCTTCAAAATGAAAATAATATATACTTGAGAAATGAAAAGAGAAAACATAATGAAAGTAATTTTACATAAACATCTGTTAACTAAACAGAAACTATCTAAAAGATACAATTTTTGATAATATAATGTAACAAACGAAACAAAAACAGAAACCATTCATCAAATCCGAGATGGTCATATAAATAGAACTCAAGGACACACCACGACTCTGCTTTAATTCATCACGCATGAGGTAAACATCTTCAACTCGACCAAATCGAGAAAAAACCTGCCAAGGAAGCAGCAATTACTAGTTTGGCAGCATGTATAATCTACAAAAAAATTATACTAAAACAAACTAGTAAATAATGCCAACATACATAAGTTCTGCATAATAAGAAGAAAAAAAGAGACATATGTGACAATTGAAGTGATACTACAAAAGGTCATTAGAAAGAATTTCTTTCACAACAGAATAATAAATGCCTCAAAAATAGACAGCATGATTAAACAAAATAAAATATTCATATGACATACTTCCTGAACATCCATTTCAGTAGCTTGTTTGTTCAGCGACCCAACAAACAATTTGTACTCAACTGCACCTGTCAGTAAGGAAACTAAATCTGTTATGGAGAAATTAGACGATATATGGATAAGAAGCATAAGCATGCACCATCATGTAGAATGAAGGACAATCTCCCCCCTGCATCCACCACAACATAAGAAAGTAGAAGGTACAGATAAATCTAGAGATTTCTGTCAATGGAGTGTTTTATTCTTCAAATCTGGGACAATTTAACTAAGCATTTAAATCATTCTCCTACTAATGCTCACACAGGAAACCATACTGTTTCTAATCATGTGTCTATTGCATTCTTTCCTATTTAATGTTCATTTTCTTCAATCTTTTGGAGTTTCAATTATGAGACATGAATTCAACAATAGACACAAATATGCTTGAACTGTGCAATACATGAGAGAATGTGCACAAACACATGTCTAGGCTTTTGAAAAGGTGCTATTTGACACATATGCCTGTACCAACAAAGGGATACATGCCCCTCAATTCTGAAATTAAAGGCCATGAAAAAAATCACGGTAAATAAGGGCATGCAGCATCTAAATTCAAAAACCACAAGTGTCAGTAACAGTGAGTGCCATGGACATCACATGCTTTAAGGCTGAACATTAAAAGAGAATATACTGCATCTAACAACCAAAAAGATCTTCTATTGACACATATTCACACGTAATTACAGATCAAGCTTCAAAATCCTACAAATATGTAAAATAATTACCAAGGCGTTCTCGTTCCCCATCAGCGTATCTGACTTGGATAGGACCCACTCCCTGTGAATATGCGAAAGAGAATGTAAAACAATTTCAGTTATAAGAGAATGTAAAAACATTTCAGTTATATACGTAAACAAAAAATAGAAAGGGCAAAAGGACTCACCCCAGGCAGACTATGTTGATTGTGTAATGCTCTAATAGCCCTATCGGCTTCTTCTAAGATTGCATATTTTATAAAACAACATCTTGCACAACCAGAGAGTTTTAATTCTGATTTTGTTAGATCACTTGCACCCCCAAAAATGGTGCAGATAGGCAGGCACATAAAAAATCAAGCGACAGTAAAATACATGTCATGGAGATATGCTGTTACAGATGCATATGAATGTAACTAGAAAGGGAAAAAAAGACCCAAAACATCTATATATGAAGCAGTGAAAATGAAGAAATCGTGGAGAGAAATGCAAACATTATCGAGTTCAATAAATAAATTAAAGAACAAAAATGACGAAAATCATATACAGGAAAGTGGAATCCTAGAAAATGAGAATAAAAAACGGTTTAAGAACCTAAAAAAAATACAAGAAAATATAGTTATCAACAATGTAATGCCAGATGAAATCTTGATTCCGGTGGTCGAATCAATCACCAGAAAAAGGGGGAAATGGGAGAGCGATTGGTACCTATTAAAGAGTATTTTCAATAAGAAATGAATCAAACAAAAACACAACTCTGTTAAAATCGGGAAATGAGAGTTAATCCAAAGCACTGGAAGCGAGAGAGTGGAGGATTTCAAGGAAATAACAGATGAGTTTTTTAGAATATCACCGGCGAACGATAAAATCCACGCCGTCGGAGTACGACGGCTAACTGTTACGATGTCGGCGGTAGCAGAGAGAGAGAGAGAGAGAAAAGACTTTTGGGGGAAAAATCAAAAATCAAAAAAATTAAAGAGAGAGCAATTGATGATAGCATCAGACTTTTAGTCAAAACCTGACTTTTACCAACGGTCAACAATAAATAGACCGCTGGTATATCCTTACTTTATTATTTTTTTTTAAAGAAATTAACTAAGAAAAAATTAAAGTGCCCGCCATACAAAAGAGGCGGGTTTTTTTTTTTTTTTTTTTTTTTCATTTGGAACATATTTATAGTGACGGATAATTCAAGCGTCGGTATAAATTCTGTACCTATATCAACGGTTTTTATTAACCGTCGGTATAAATTATGTACCTATACCAACGGTTTTTCATTAACCGTCGGTTTAGGTGTATCTATAATGACGGATAATTAAAGCGTCGGTATATATTATGTACCTATACCGACTGTTTTTCAGTAACTATCGGTATAAGTATATCTATAATGACGGACAACTAAACCGTCGGTATATGTTATGTACCTATACCGACGGTTTCTCATTAACTGTCAGTATAGGTGTATCTATAATGACGGATTATTAAAGCGCCGGTATATGTTATGGACTTATACCGACGGTTTCTCATTAACCGTCGATATAGGTATATCTATAACGACGGTTATATAAAGTGTCGGTATATGTTATGTATATTCCGACGGTAACAAAAATCCGTCGCAATAGATCCTTTTTACCTACGGATTTCTAGCGTCGGTATAGGTAAGCGTCAGTATATGGCAATTTGTTTGTAGTGATATAATATAGCATTAAGTTATGTTAGTAGTTTGTAATGTTGATGAAAATTAATCTCATATTGCTTAGAAAAGTCAAGAATAAAGAATATATAATAAGATATTCTTTTTAGCTTAGACAATTAAACTAAATGTTATGAGTCCAAGTTGTTATTAGACTTACCTAGTTGAGTACTTGGATAACTTCAGCTTAAATTTGTTAATACAATTTTTTTTTTTATTTTTGGAAATAATTAAATATTAATTAAATAAAAAATTATATTAATTAGTAATCAGTTGCATTGAATAGTTGAAAAAACCTTAAGTAAAGTATTTTTCAAGGTTGAAAAAATCGGACCGGAGTTCAAACCGGTGTTACCTTCAGTTCCCGGTTTAATCGGTTGGACCGGTTGGATACTTTAAATAAGATTTTTAAATATTTTTAATGTTAAATAAATATTAAATATAGTAAATAATAAATAAAATAAGTATTTAGCTTAGTGTTATGGTCTTTAGTATATTTCTAAGAGGTTATGGATTCAAATCTCATCAATTACAAAAAATAATTTTGAAAAAAATAATTTAAAAAATGATTTTTCCCTTTTTTCCGATTTTTTCCCGTTTTTTACCCGTTGAACCGGTTTTTTACCTTTTCGATCAAATCCGATTTTATTACATCTATCGAACCGGATAGGCCACAGGTTCCCGATTCAACCGGTCCGACCGACCGATCCGGTCTGATTTTTTATTCACTGATATTTTTCTCATGCCTCAAAATCAGCATTCAAATCTCTTATCTCCATTATTTATTATACCCCAAAAGTTTGTATATTTCTATTTACTTGGGTACTATAGTATTTTTTTTTTTTTACTTGATTAATTTGTAGTATTCAAGTCATTTTCAAAAAAATGTTGAAACATTGAATGTTGACCAAATAATATTGGACTAAGAATATGAATGTAATATATAGTCAAATTTGGATAGTGACTATGCATTATTATACTTTGTAACAAGTTGTATCGTTACAACAATTTCTTGGTCAAATCTAACATTATTTATCAATGAGAAAATTCTCCATCCGGATACTAATAAATGGATCAGAGATAATGATGTTTTAAGAGATAAGATAACTATTTAAAGGGTCAATAATGTTGGATCAATAATTAAAATCATAAATGACTGAATGAGCCATATCTGGGTTCCAGTCTTCTAGAAAATTCATGGTGAATTATGAGCCATGAGCCATGTATCAAACTCTTGATGAATAGTTCATTTTTCTCTTTCACTTGGACATTGATGACTTTTCTTGATTTGATTTTCTCTAAAATGGTTCCGGTGGTCTCGTGTCAAGTTTAGGCATGGTAATTTTAAATATAATATGAAAAAAAAATTAAAACATAACATAAAATATGATGACACAAAAAAAAATATATAAACACTATAAAAATACACAAATATATCAAAATATTAACATGAGCTTCATCAGAAATATCATCTCATAGATGTTCAAGGATTATAATATTTAGCTAATGCTGTATAATTTTGGTGTCATAATCCCTGAGGCTGATTTAATTAACATGAGAATGACAAGGAAAAAAAAAAACCCTGAAAAAGAAGATGATTTAAATCATTCTCCAGCATTCTGAAATAAAAAAATAAAAAAAAAAAAAACCAACGTTGAATTTACTGTTGAAATTTAGATATTAAGAGGGCCAGAACAACAGTTATAAAGTTCTTTTCTAGAGCACTAGAAAGATTAAAGCTGCTTTAAATATATGCAGAAGGAAGAAAAAAAAAAGCTAGGCCAAAGTGAAAAAAGTGAAAGTTGGGAAAGCTCAGGGATGAATGGGGTGGTCAAAGTTCTTTAATGAAGTGGGTTAGTGAGTTGGAAATTATTTGATAAACAAAGATCGAGCAAGAAGTGATGGGTTATGACACAACATGCACTTCAATTATTGTTTATTCTTTGTAGTTTATAGATACATGGTGCCAAAAAGAAATGGACCCATCACTAATCCCACAATCAATGGCCAGGTCAAGAACACCAATTTCTTTTGTTTTTTTCTCCCTTTATGTAAAAAAAATATATATTTGATAATTTACATATTCGTATTATATTCATATTATTTTTTTTATTATAATTGTATTTAAAATATTATCAATTTATTAAAAAAAATTGATATATTAATAATTCATATTATATAATTATACATATTCGTATTATTATTATTATTATTATTTTTATATTATATTATAATTATTTTTTTATATTATTTTCGTTTCGTACAATTATATCATCTTTTAAATTAATCAAATCTAAGGAAGAGTGATGGCAATGGAAGCTGATCTGATTCAGATCTGATGAATGGGAGACAGGTGAAACTGTGGTCCAAATGTGAAAAGGAATGGAAAAATTGGACCTTTGCATCTCCCTTTTGAGTTGTGATAAATGGTGTTGATGTTTCTCTTTAAAAGGACAAAAGATTAAATATATGTTGCATATTCAGAATGATCATCTTGGAATTTTGTGATTTTTCCTTTCTTTCCTTTTTCCTATTAATTAGTACTATTAATCAAAGGAATCCAAATAGATACCTGTTTAATTGTTGATCTTCTTGGCTTTTGCTTTGCTGCCATTTTTTTGGCTTTGATTAAGAGTAGAATCTGATGATCATTTAATATTCTTTCAGATTTCGGAACTTCCCTACATCAGCAATTGGGAAACTTTAATCAAAATATAAAATCAATTATTTCTATTATGTTTTGAGCTACTCTCCTCTGCTGCTAGCTGATTTTTCCTTAACGATTCTTTTTTTTTTTTATGAAAAATAATTTTTGTATTTTTTGTATTTATTTCGTGAAAAATAGTTTGAGTAACGAAAATAAATTTCGGGTCAACTGCTAATTAACTCATTTTTTTGAAAAATGACTTACGTTTAATTTTTCAGAAACTGAAACAAAGAAAAAAAAAAATCGATGCCTTAAGTATAAATATCGATATCTTCTTGAAGCAAAGCTAAATATCGATATCTTCTTGAAGCAAAGCGAAAAAAGATTGATCTCTACATGGAAAAAAAATTAAAGTAAAAAAAAAAAAAAACGATCCTTTAAATGTAAGGATCGATGCTTTTTTATATTAATACAGATTTTTCGAAAAAATAGTTAAATAACAAAAATATTTTACACAATCATCCAAACAACAAAAAATATAAATTTTTTCAAAAAATAAATTCATCTTCTAAAACTTATTTTTCAAAAAAGATTTTTCAAGAAACAAACAAACCCTAAATTAAAATGTCTTCTCCTATTACATCCTATTGAAATAGATTCAAGCTAAGTAAAAGAGGTTTTAGCACTGCAGCTGATGAAATTTATTTATCGATAATTGGATGTTCACATTGGTGGTTTTAAATGCTTATAGTCTATTTTCATTTTTTTCATCATCAATTTTCTTCGATTAGCATCCTTAAAAGTGTTTGAATAATAAAAAGACACTCGAATTGTCAATTAAATATTGGATTTTTTCCCCAAAAATTCAAAGATTTTCCTTGAGAGATTGAATGACTGTCTCCTCCATTATTTAACTGTCCCTGTTCTTAAGTCATAGAGCCATTGACATCTTGGATTCCCTACAATTGACTCAGTCAACCCTAATTCCCTGTTCAAAATGTTGCTTCTTGCATCTGCTGCTATCTAATCTAAAACTTGTCTCTGGCAATTAGCAAATCACAATACTCAGAAAAGCACACTTCAAGTAGTGTTAAAATGGCAAATCATCTCAATAAGTCCCTTCTCCAGTCTCTTCAAGAACAAAGGAATTAAACAACAGCTACATTCATAACTTACATAAAATCCATTGTTATTTCCATCTCTTTATTTACTTTTTACTTTTTATATTATTATAAAAGGAATGATTGAGTTACTGTCACTGAGTCAAGTGATACAAACTCAGTTGATAAAATTACAAAAAATCAAATAAATTATTATAACAAATAATAACATATTAAGGGTATTTATGTATTTTTCAATTTTTTATATAATTTTTATTTTAAAAAATTTTACCAATTTTGTTGAGTAAAACTTAGAGTAGATAACTCTAATTTTACCACTCAAAAAAGAAAGTTTAGATTTTAGGAAAACTCACAAATGCTCACACTTCACTCTAGACTACACTCTTTAGAGAAGAACTCTTTAGGAAAACTTAGAACTTTTATTGCTTATTGAAGCTTACTACTTGATGATTTACAAATGCAAGGGAGGGGGTATTTATACAATACCAAGACAAACACAAGCCACACAAATATAAAATCTAAATAAATTACAACCACCCATTGTTGTTTAATAACAACCACACATTTAAATCACACAACTACAACCACACATTAAACCACACAACTACAACCACACATTTAAATCACACAACTACAACCACACATTAAACCACACAACTACAACCACTCATTAAACCACACAACTACAACCACACATTGTTAGGCTTTTATTTTTTCCTTGGGCTGGTATTGGACAATTTAACACTCCCCCTCAATACCAGCTCTTCCTCTTTGCACCATGTTGAGTTGACGACGAAACATTTCAAATTTGTTGATACTCAAACCTTTTGTGAATAAATCTGCCATTTGATCATCTGTCTTGATCTGCTTCATCTCAATTTCTTCTTGTAGAACCTTTTCTCTGATAAAGTGATAATGCACTTCTATATGTTTGGTTCTTGCGTGAAAGACTGGATTTTCTGCCAAACGAATTGCTGACTGGTTGTCGCAATACAACGGAACTGCATAATCTACTGGTTGATGTAGATCACTCATTAGTTGTATCAGCCACGTACACTCTTGAGCTGCCATTGCTGCTGCTCGATACTCAGCTTCGGTAGTTGACAATGATACCGTTGGTTGTCTCTTACTGCACCAAGAAATTGTTCCAGAACCAAGTTTAAACATGTACCCAGTTGTTGATCTCCTGGTGTCATGATCTCCTGCATAGTCAGCATCACAATAACCAACTAACTTACAGTCTTCACCTTTCTTGTACAAAAGACCATAATCTATTGTACTTTTCACATATCTCAGTATTCGTCGAACTGCTTCTAAATGAGGCTTCTTCGGATTTTGCATATACCGACTCATCACACCAACTGTATAAGAAATGTCAGGTCGAGTCAAGGTTAAGTAGATCAGGCTACCTACCAATTGTCGATACATAGTTGCATCTTCCAAGTCTTTGCCTTCAAGTGCACACATCTTGCCATTTGGTTCCATCGGTGTTGAAATTGGCTTGCTCTCGAGCATTCCAAACCTTTTTAGCAAATCTTTAGAATATTTTTGTTGACAGAGAAATATTCCTTCTTGTATGTGATCAACCTCTAGACCAAGAAAGTGCTTGAGTTGTCCAAGTTCTTTCATTTGGAAACGAACTGATAAATTCTCCTTGGTTTGAAGAATTTCTGCCTCATAATCACCAGTTATGATTAAATCATCCACATATATCAATACGATAGCTAGCTTTCCTCCATTAGCTTTGACAAACAAGCTGGAATCTGCAGGTGTCACTGAATAACCACTATGAGTTAAAAATTCAGCAATCTTACCATACCATGCTCTAGGTGCTTGTTTCAATCCGTAAAGTGCCTTTCGCAGCTTACACACATGCTCAGGATGATTTTGGTTTTGAAATCCCAATGGTTGAATCATGTAGATTTCCCGATCTAGCTCTCCATGAAGGAATGCATTCTTCACATCCATCTGCCACAAGTTCCAGTATTTGTTGGCTGCAAGGGCAAGTAGGACTCGTACGGTTGTAAGTCTTGCCACCGGACTAAACGTTTCATCATAGTCTAGCTCATACTTCTGAGAGAAACCACGAGCCACCAACCGTGCCTTGTACCTTTCAATCGACCCATCTGGACGATGTTTTATCTTGTAAACCCACTTGCAGGATATGGGTTTCACATCTCTTGGTTTTGGCACTAGATCCCAAGTCTGATTCTGCTCAAGCGCAGTGATCTCTTCTTTCATAGCCATAATCCACTCAGAACTCTGTGATGCTTCTTCAAACGTCTCAGGTTCTGTTGCAATTGGTTCTTCCACTATGGCTGCATTAGCATATTTGGGATTTGGCTTCTGTGCTCTTGTTGTCCTTCGGATTTGTGATTGTGGAGATGGTTCTTCCACTTCACTCGATCTAACATCTGGTTGATACACACCAGTTTGCCAAGGACTCTGGACTAACACTTGCTCGTCATCGTTATCATCACATAGGTCTTCTACTTCATCTGAAGTTGATTGAAGTTGGACAATATACTCTCCCATTTTCTGTTGTAACATGTCTTCAAATTCTTTTGAATCTGACAACACCTCCTTTTCTGAGGACCACCAAGAAGATGCTTCATCGAATACCACATTGCGTGAAGTGTAACATCTTCCACTCGTAGGATCACAACATTTCCATCCTTTCCTTTGGTTGTCGTATCCCACAAAGATACACCTAGTTGCTTTCTTATCAAACTTGCTACGTAAATGATCAGGAACAAATACATAACATACACAACCAAATACTCGAAAGTAGCTGACTGAAGGTTTCATTTTCCACAATTTCTCAAAGGGGGAAACAAACTCTAACCTTGGTTGAGGAAGTTTGTTGATCACATGGGCTGCGGTTCTCATAGCTTCGGCCCAAAATCTTCCGGGTACATTCTTTGCATGCAGCATACTCCGACAAATTTCTGCAAGATGCCGATTCTTTCTCTCTGCTACACCATTCTGTTGTGGTGTATTGACACAAGTATACTGATGACGTATGTTGCATTCTCGTAGGTATTGAGAGAATTCGCCTGAGCTATATTCTCCTCCATTGTCTGTGCGCAAGCAACATATCTTCTTTTCCACTTCTCCTTCAACTATCTCTTTGAACTCTTTAAACTTTGAGAAAGTGTCAGACTTTTCTTTCATAAAGAAAACCCACACATACCTGGAGAAATCATCAATAAACGTCACCATGTACCGCATTCCACTAATTGATGGTTGCTTAACGGGCCCAAATACATCAGAGTGAACTAACTCTAATGGTTCTTTTGCTTTAAACTTTGACTCCTCGTATGGCAATTGGTGTGCTTTACCATATTGGCATCCTGCACAAACTGTGTCTGTTCTTATGTCAAGCTGAGGAAGTCCCTTAAGCATCGACTTCTTCATCATCATACTTAGCTTGGAATAACTAACATGACCTAACCGCATGTGCCATAAATCTGCTGTATCGCTCCTTCTTGTCTTGTCTACATATGCTGACTCTGCTGACATCACGTAGACTGACTCCAGACGTCGTCCTTCCATCATCGGCTGTCCTGAGATTTTGAGATCACGATATACCTTCACATCCCTTGGACCAAACAGAATATGGTGACCTGACGATGTTAATTGTGCCACTGAAAGCAAATTTTTCTTCATGCCTTGGACATGGTAAACATCTTGTAGTGGTACCTGATTATGACTATATCGAGGTGCTACTACCGTCTTACCGATGTGAGTAATCGGTAATCTTGAATTATCAGCTGTCACAACAATGCGATTTCCCTTGTATTCTGACAGGTTCTGCAACTTCTGTTTATCGCCTGTCATGTGATTTGAGCAACCTGAATCGACAATCCAGTCATTCTCATAGTCAATTCGGTCAGCCGTTGTTACTGTGAGAGCTAACTCTTCCTCTTCCATAGCAAAAAATGCTTCAGCGTCCCAATCATCTTCGCTTTTCTCCTTTGTACTAGAAGTAGCAGCATTGCTCTCAGCGGGCCTTTTGTTAAACCAACAATCTTTTGCCATGTGACCTTTCTTGTCACAGTTGTAACAGTTACCTTCAAATCTTTTATTGTTGCTACGATTCTTTGAAGCTCCCCCTGGACGAGAGCTCCCTTCTCCTTGATGACTTTTTGTCTTGTCACCATACTTTTTAGATCCACCACCGACGTGCTGTTTGAATTTGCCTTTGCTTTTGTTGGTGTAGAGTGCTTCCTCTTCACTTTTCAACGAGACCCCTCCCATTTGCTTGGCCATAGATTCTTGACCAACAAGCAAATTTTCAAACTCTACAAGTGATGGTTGAGTTGGCCATCCTTGTATAGCGGCAACGAAGCTGCGATATTCGGGCCTCAAACCATGGATAATTATTCTTTTTACCCTGGTATCTCCAATAGCAGCTGTAGGATCTAAATCAGAAATTTCACGGCATAACGTTTTTACCTTGTGAAAGTATTGAGCAATCGGTATATCTCGTTGTGCAACTGATAACAATTCATTCTCAAGAAGTTGAAGTCTTGTGTCATTCTTTCTCGAAAAGAGTGCATCTAAAGTATCCCACGCTTCTTTTGGCGTTTCTAGCTTTTGTATGTGTTCCAACATTTCTTCTTCAACTGTGGTCTTAAGGGCAAACATGGCTTTACCCACTTTAATCTTCCATTTGCGCAAGGTTCCTTGAGCATCTTCTTGCTCGGGCTTCGTAACTTCACTACCACCAACGATTTCCCAAAGGTCTTGACCTTGTAGGTAAGACATCATACACGTCTTCCACGTGTTGTAATTTTTGTGATTGAGCTTCTTGATTCCTCCAACTACTTGAAGATCACCCATCGTGTCGGCAAGACTCTAACAATACCGAACAAGCTTGATTTTGAGACACAAACTTGTAGAGTACAAACTCCTCACGACTCAAGAACGCTCAAACCAAAAATAGTACCTGAATAACTATTTCACCGTGAACAGTACCGTATACGTGAATAGTATCGTATACTATATACTTGAATAAATCTCGTATATGTTAACAATTACTATAAAAGTATATAGTGACACGTGTGAATAGTAACTATGGTAGTAACTCACAACCTCGCTCTGATACCAATTGTTGAGTAAAACTTAGAGTAGATAACTCTAATTTTACCACTCAAAGAAGAAAGTTTAGATTTTAGGAAAACTCACAAATGCTCACACTTCACTCTAGACTACACTCTTTAGAGAAGAACTCTTTAGGAAAACTTAGAACTTTTATTGCTTATTGAAGCTTACTACTTGATGATTTACAAATGCAAGGGAGGGGGTATTTATACAATACCAAGACAAACACAAGCCACACAAATATAAAATCTAAATAAATTACAACCACCCATTGTTGTTTAATAACAACCACACATTTAAATCACACAACTATAACCACACATTAAACCACACAACTACAACCACACATTTAAATCACACAACTACAACCACACATTAAACCACACAACTACAACCACTCATTAAACCACACAACTACAACCACACATTGTTAGGCTTTTATTTTTTCCTTGGGCTGGTATTGGACAATTTAACACTCCCCCTCAATACCAGCTCTTCCTCTTTGCACCATGTTGAGTTGACGACGAAACATTTCAAATTTGTTGATACTCAAACCTTTTGTGAATAAATCTGCCATTTGATCATCTGTCTTGATCTGCTTCATCTCAATTTCTTCTTGTAGAACCTTTTCTCTGATAAAGTGATAATGCACTTCTATATGTTTGGTTCTTGCGTGAAAGACTGGATTTTCTGCCAAACGAATTGCTGACTGGTTGTCGCAATACAACGGAACTGCATAATCTACTGGTTGATGTAGATCACTCATTAGTTGTATCAGCCACGTACACTCTTGAGCTGCCATTGCTGCTGCTCGATACTCAGCTTCGGTAGTTGACAATGATACCGTTGGTTGTCTCTTACTGCACCAAGAAATTGTTCCAGAACCAAGTTTAAACATGTACCCAGTTGTTGATCTCCTGGTGTCATGATCTCCTGCATAGTCAGCATCACAATAACCAACTAACTTACAGTCTTCACCTTTCTTGTACAAAAGACCATAATCTATTGTACTTTTCACATATCTCAGTATTCGTCGAACTGCTTCTAAATGAGGCTTCTTCGGATTTTGCATATACCGACTCATCACACCAACTGTATAAGAAATGTCAGGTCGAGTCAAGGTTAAGTAGATCAGGCTACCTACCAATTGTCGATACATAGTTGCATCTTCCAAGTCTTTGCCTTCAAGTGCACACATCTTGCCATTTGGTTCCATCGGTGTTGAAATTGGCTTGCTCTCGAGCATTCCAAACCTTTTTAGCAAATCTTTAGAATATTTTTGTTGACAGAGAAATATTCCTTCTTGTATGTGATCAACCTCTAGACCAAGAAAGTGCTTGAGTTGTCCAAGTTCTTTCATTTGGAAACGAACTGATAAATTCTCCTTGGTTTGAAGAATTTCTGCCTCATAATCACCAGTTATGATTAAATCATCCACATATATCAATACGATAGCTAGCTTTCCTCCATTAGCTTTGACAAACAAGCTGGAATCTGCAGGTGTCACTGAATAACCACTATGAGTTAAAAATTCAGCAATCTTACCATACCATGCTCTAGGTGCTTGTTTCAATCCGTAAAGTGCCTTTCGCAGCTTACACACATGCTCAGGATGATTTTGGTTTTGAAATCCCAATGGTTGAATCATGTAGATTTCCCGATCTAGCTCTCCATGAAGGAATGCATTCTTCACATCCATCTGCCACAAGTTCCAGTATTTGTTGGCTGCAAGGGCAAGTAGGACTCGTACGGTTGTAAGTCTTGCCACCGGACTAAACGTTTCATCATAGTCTAGCTCATACTTCTGAGAGAAACCACGAGCCACCAACCGTGCCTTGTACCTTTCAATCGACCCATCTGGACGATGTTTTATCTTGTAAACCCACTTGCAGGATATGGGTTTCACATCTCTTGGTTTTGGCACTAGATCCCAAGTCTGATTCTGCTCAAGCGCAGTGATCTCTTCTTTCATAGCCATAATCCACTCAGAACTCTGTGATGCTTCTTCAAACGTCTCAGGTTCTGTTGCAATTGGTTCTTCCACTATGGCTGCATTAGCATATTTGGGATTTGGCTTCCGTGCTCTTGTTGTCCTTCGGATTTGTGATTGTGGAGATGGTTCTTCCACTTCACTCGATCTAACATCTGGTTGATACACACCAGTTTGCCAAGGACTCTGGACTAACACTTGCTCGTCATCGTTATCATCACATAGGTCTTCTACTTCATCTGAAGTTGATTGAAGTTGGACAATATACTCTCCCATTTTCTGTTGTAACATGTCTTCAAATTCTTTTGAATCTGACAACACCTCCTTTTCTGAGGACCACCAAGAAGATGCTTCATCGAATACCACATTGCGTGAAGTGTAACATCTTCCACTCGTAGGATCACAACATTTCCATCCTTTCCTTTGGTTGTCGTATCCCACAAAGATACACCTAGTTGCTTTCTTATCAAACTTGCTACGTAAATGATCAGGAACAAATACATAACATACACAACCAAATACTCGAAAGTAGCTGACTGAAGGTTTCATTTTCCACAATTTCTCAAAGGGGGAAACAAACTCTAACCTTGGTTGAGGAAGTTTGTTGATCACATGGGCTGCGGTTCTCATAGCTTCGGCCCAAAATCTTCCGGGTACATTCTTTGCATGCAGCATACTCCGACAAATTTCTGCAAGATGCCGATTCTTTCTCTCTGCTACACCATTCTGTTGTGGTGTATTGACACAAGTATACTGATGACGTATGTTGCATTCTCGTAGGTATTGAGAGAATTCGCCTGAGCTATATTCTCCTCCATTGTCTGTGCGCAAGCAACATATCTTCTTTTCCACTTCTCCTTCAACTATCTCTTTGAACTCTTTAAACTTTGAGAAAGTGTCAGACTTTTCTTTCATAAAGAAAACCCACACATACCTGGAGAAATCATCAATAAACGTCACCATGTACCGCATTCCACTAATTGATGGTTGCTTAACGGGCCCAAATACATCAGAGTGAACTAACTCTAATGGTTCTTTTGCTTTAAACTTTGACTCCTCGTATGGCAATTGGTGTGCTTTACCATATTGGCATCCTGCACAAACTGTGTCTGTTCTTATGTCAAGCTGAGGAAGTCCCTTAAGCATCGACTTCTTCATCATCATACTTAGCTTGGAATAACTAACATGACCTAACCGCATGTGCCATAAATCTGCTGTATCGCTCCTTCTTGTCTTGTCTACATATGCTGACTCTGCTGACATCACGTAGACTGACTCCAGACGTCGTCCTTCCATCATCGGCTGTCCTGAGATTTTGAGATCACGATATACCTTCACATCCCTTGGACCAAACAGAATATGGTGACCTGACGATGTTAATTGTGCCACTGAAAGCAAATTTTTCTTCATGCCTTGGACATGGTAAACATCTTGTAGTGGTACCTGATTATGACTATATCGAGGTGCTACTACCGTCTTACCGATGTGAGTAATCGGTAATCTTGAATTATCAGCTGTCACAACAATGCGATTTCCCTTGTATTCTGACAGGTTCTGCAACTTCTGTTTATCGCCTGTCATGTGATTTGAGCAACCTGAATCGACAATCCAGTCATTCTCATAGTCAATTCGGTCAGCCGTTGTTACTGTGAGAGCTAACTCTTCCTCTTCCATAGCAAAAAATGCTTCAGCGTCCCAATCATCTTCGCTTTTCTCCTTTGTACTAGAAGTAGCAGCATTGCTCTCAGCGGGCCTTTTGTTAAACCAACAATCTTTTGCCATGTGACCTTTCTTGTCACAGTTGTAACAGTTACCTTCAAATCTTTTATTGTTGCTACGATTCTTTGAAGCTCCCCCTGGACGAGAGCTCCCTTCTCCTTGATGACTTTTTGTCTTGTCACCATACTTTTTAGATCCACCACCGACGTGCTGTTTGAATTTGCCTTTGCTTTTGTTGGTGTAGAGTGCTTCCTCTTCACTTTTCAACGAGACCCCTCCCATTTGCTTGGCCATAGATTCTTGACCAACAAGCAAATTTTCAAACTCTACAAGTGATGGTTGAGTTGGCCATCCTTGTATAGCGGCAACGAAGCTGCGATATTCGGGCCTCAAACCATGGATAATTATTCTTTTTACCCTGGTATCTCCAATAGCAGCTGTAGGATCTAAATCAGAAATTTCACGGCATAACGTTTTTACCTTGTGAAAGTATTGAGCAATCGGTATATCTCGTTGTGCAACTGATAACAATTCATTCTCAAGAAGTTGAAGTCTTGTGTCATTCTTTCTCGAAAAGAGTGCATCTAAAGTATCCCACGCTTCTTTTGGCGTTTCTAGCTTTTGTATGTGTTCCAACATTTCTTCTTCAACTGTGGTCTTAAGGGCAAACATGGCTTTACCCACTTTAATCTTCCATTTGCGCAAGGTTCCTTGAGCATCTTCTTGCTCGGGCTTCGTAACTTCACTACCACCAACGATTTCCCAAAGGTCTTGACCTTGTAGGTAAGACATCATACACGTCTTCCACGTGTTGTAATTTTTGTGATTGAGCTTCTTGATTCCTCCAACTACTTGAAGATCACCCATCGTGTCGGCAAGACTCTAACAATACCGAACAAGCTTGATTTTGAGACACAAACTTGTAGAGTACAAACTCCTCACGACTCAAGAACGCTCAAACCAAAAATAGTACCTGAATAACTATTTCACCGTGAACAGTACCGTATACGTGAATAGTATCGTATACTATATACTTGAATAAATCTCGTATATGTTAACAATTACTATAAAAGTATATAGTGACACGTGTGAATAGTAACTATGGTAGTAACTCACAACCTCGCTCTGATACCAATTGTTGAGTAAAACTTAGAGTAGATAACTCTAATTTTACCACTCAAAGAAGAAAGTTTAGATTTTAGGAAAACTCACAAATGCTCACACTTCACTCTAGACTACACTCTTTAGAGAAGAACTCTTTAGGAAAACTTAGAACTTTTATTGCTTATTGAAGCTTACTACTTGATGATTTACAAATGCAAGGGAGGGGGTATTTATACAATACCAAGACAAACACAAGCCACACAAATATAAAATCTAAATAAATTACAACCACCCATTGTTGTTTAATAACAACCACACATTTAAATCACACAACTACAACCACACATTAAACCACACAACTATAACCACACATTTAAATCACACAACTACAACCACACATTAAACCACACAACTACAACCACTCATTAAACCACACAACTACAACCACACATTGTTAGGCTTTTATTTTTTCCTTGGGCTGGTATTGGACAATTTAACAAATTTTTCATAAAAACTACCCTATTCTTAAAAAAAACTACATATATAGTATACATATAAACTACCCATTAATCAATTTATTTTTAACATAATTTTTACTATTTTTTTTATACATCTACCCACAAAAATGGGTTTTGCTAACGAGTGACGTTAGGGCACTCTTTAAGGTTAGTTAATGTACTATTTATAGTAATAACATTGTATTAAATGCAAAAGTTGATAACTTTATTCATCATTTTTAATGTATTGATTGAAAATATTACTATATTTAGTAACCTTAAAAAGTGCCTTTAAAGCATCCGTTAACAAAATCCAAAAAAATGTTACAAGTCTTAACTTCAATCTTGTAAAAATTCATCTTAAAAAAAAATCGATCATTTGGACTAAATGTTAAATTTTTTTTAATCATTAGTAATTAATGATCAATAATTAGAGAGTAAAGAAAGAAGGTAAAAAAGAAAGTTACTACTTATTTATTACTCTACATTATTGACAGATTAAAAAGAAAGCAACCGACAATGAAATTAAATCACATATTCCACAGTAACAACATGGTAAGACCAAAAAAAAAAAAAAATAAGGTGCATGAATCTTAGTTAGGTAAGTTAATTTATGTAATTATTTTTTAAAAAAAAATTATTTAATTAATGTTTATAGGTATCAATTAAAAATTATTTATTTATCATTTAAAAAAATTTACATTTAATATATTATTTTTATTGAATTCAAAAAAAAAATAATGCAATCATTATACTTTTCTTTTTATAAATATCATCTTAACTAGTATCATTAGACATACTGTTTAATATTTTTCTTTTAAAAAAAATGATATTTAATAAATTTCAATACAAATATCAGTATTTATAATTTTTTTTTATTTTTAAATTATGATTTTTTTATATAAAAAAATTAAGGAGCATAAATTAATAAAAAGATGCTAATTTAGGGTAAGATTCATAAGCTAGGAAACAGTTTAAACCTTGTTGTGCCCATTGATTAAACAAGATATTCAAGTAGCCAAGGACATGGTTTGGCTAAAAGGCCTGCACTCAAGAGTGATAAAACTTTGACTAGGAAAGAATAAAAAGCAGCACAAGACAAAAGAAAACAAGGCTAGAAATAATGTTGATCAATTATTTTCAATAATCTGGCAATTTCTTATTAGTCTGAGTGGCTGAGCCCACATCATGAACATCAAATCAAGAAAGGCAATTACCGAAGAAAAATGAAACTTGGATTTCTTCTCTTCTTTAGTACTCCATTTATCAAATCCTATTGCTAGGTTTGTTCATCTATAGAGTAGCTACGAGAAAATGAATCGAGTGCCAAAGTTAGAAGAAAAAGAAAGGAAAAAAAAAAGATATACGTGTATGGTTTCGAGTGAATTTGACTTGATCTCTCTTTAGATTAATTGTTTTAAAATGTGAAAAAAGAAAATGATTGTGAATTGAACTTGAAATAACATAAAGCCATATTGATGAAAGTTAAGTATCCCATTGAATTCCAACTCTGACAAAACCCAAACTATGGGAATCGAACACCAAGGAAACAATCCCGATTGCCATCTTTAGGATGATCGACAGATTAATTTGCAGCATCATTTCGTGTCTTGATCACATGAAAGAAACAAGAATGGAAAGTGAAAACCGTGTAAAGAGAAAAATCAAGGAAATTTCAATATAGAGTTTGATCACGTTCGGATCAGAATCATTCTAAATCAAAGTGGGGTAACAATCTATGTTATTCAAATTTCGAATAATTGTCGAATATGAATATGTTTCAAATATAAGTATATTCAGTTTTTAATTTTTTTTTTTCATATTCTAAAAATCGTACCCTTAATCCATTTTCGAATATATGTCTGATATTAGGTGTCAAAAATGAATATTTTAAAAAATATAAAAAGTCCGGAAAATATAAGTAACCACTAGCAAGGCCTAGATGTGGAAAATATTGCATGGCCAAATAGCTTATGTTAATTGTTATCATAAAAGGGATGGAAGATGACTGAAAATAATGAAGAAAATTTCAGTACTATAGAGTTTGATCACATTCGGCGAATTACACCGACCAGAATCAATCTGAACCAAATTGGGATTACAATAAAGGCCTACATGTGAAAAAAAATTGCATGGCCAAAGAGCTGATATTGTTATCATAAAAGGGATGGAAGATTTCTGAAAATATGAGAAACCCTTTCCATCATATATTATATATATAAATCTATTCTACCTTATGAATATTCCTTGAGCTGTTATGAAAATATATACTATTTCTTTTTGGTCTTATTTTCGAGGGTTAGCTACCTTATGAATATATATATATATATATATATATATATATATTCCTTGAGCTGTTATCCTATTATATTTATATATACTTGTCTTTTTGGGGACCAACCAATAAGAATAAACAGAGAAGGAGGGTATGTAGCTATATAAACTCTTTGAACAGCATTTTGAGATTAAATTAATAAATCCTTAACCTAACAAATTAAGTCTTCTTCCAACCCCATATTATAATGTTTAATTACATGGACAAAGTTGTTGCTTCTAGTAATTAAGTTCCCCTTAGCTCGAGTCCTTCCTAACCCTTTTTTTATACCCAAAAAAAAAAAAAAAATCAAAGCAACTTGTTCACATAATATTAAACATTCTCTAATGATTCTTCAATTTTTGTTTTTTTTAGAGTTTATATTTGATTCACTGACAGTGTCAGTGAACTATAACAAAACACCTCATTAATGAGTAAAACAAAAAATAATGAAAGACTTATAAATAAATATTAATGAAGTATATCTTGTTTCTTTTTATATTTATTTATAAGCCCTTCATTATTTTTTATTTTACTCATTAATAAAGTGTTTTGTTGTGGTTCATTGGCAGTATATAAGACTTATACATTGTAGTGTATCAAATACAAATTTTTTTTTCATCTATAAATATATTTAGTTGTTTTAAATTTTAATTTACAGTAATAATTGAGATTTGTTGAATCCATGAGCTTAGTCCAGTTGATTCATGCAATAACCTTTAAAAGATGATATCTAACATATTTGAAATTTGAATCTTAACATATATAATCTCTTTTCGTATTTCTAGATTGCGATCTCTTTCTGTATCAAAATTTTTTTTTTTGAATTTTGTTAAAGAAAAAAGAAAGTAAGTAGGTAGGTAGGTAGGTAGGTTAAAGTTTCAATCTTAATTTCACAACAAAACAAAGGTGATATTTTTCTTAACTAGTTAATGAAATAAAATGCTCATATTTACATTGTCCTTTTGCTTTTTTCTCCTTCAATAAACTTTAACTTTGATAGCTTTTTATCAATGGTTTTATATATATATATATATATATATATATATATATATATATAGGCAAAAAGAAGAAACTATACTTTATAAAAGCAAAATGAAACTTTTATAGTCCAATATATATAAAAAGTTAGACAAAAGATTTCTTATTAGCTTTATTAATGCAACCTTTCATTGTTCATACTTTCTCTCTGCTTTTCTTTTTTCTTTTCTCTTTTGTGCTCTTTTACAATTATTTTTTGTTCTTAGTGGTATACAAAATAATAATCTCTTAGTAGTAATCTCACAATAAACTAACTTTAACTAATTAATTTACAGCTTAAATATATTTTTTTATAACAAAAAAAAAGACAATAAAGTCAAGCAAGAAAACAAAAATACTAGGAAAATATATGTTTATATTATTGTCTGATTCAACAAATTATTATTTAACTTCAAATTTTATATTATTTAATTTATCAAATACGATTTTTTTTTTTTGTGGATAAGTAAGTGTTTTATTTATCCAGAAAGCAGTTAAACTGCTACATCCAACATCATGTGCAACATGTACTTAAAGCTATACATACTTAAACAATACTTGAACAAAACTTAAGACCACTAATCAATCAGGGAACAATAGCAACATACTTCAGCAATACTTAAAGCTATTCCAGAATGGACAAAGATCCTAGGAAAAAAGAGACAGTCCCCAATCTGCATCCAATCTTCGGTTCACTTCATCAGGACTAATGTTCTTGAGCCCCAACAATCGCATTCTGATGATCTCTTTTATCTGCTCAATGATGGCTCCTTGTGTGGATTGAAGGCGATTAAAACACCTATTATTTCTCTCCCTCCAGATCGAGTAAAGAAAGGCACTCCATGATAAACGCAAAATAACAGAAATGAGAGTTTTTCCTCTGATTCTGTTTACTGCCCATAGCAGCTCTGCTTGCCAGCTCCTTATGCTTCTATGAAGTTGACATAAGCATAGTATATGCCCCCAGATTTCCTTTGAATAGTCACATTCAAAAAATATATGATTCCGGGTTTCTTGCTCAGTTTGACATAGCTCACATTTGCCATCCACCTCCATGCCCCATGACATCAATCTGTTCTTTGTAGGCAGTTTGTCCAATATAGCCATCCAAGCTACCAGTGCATGTTTAGGAATATGAAATGGAAACCAGATCAGTTTATCCCACTCCACCTTGTCCTGCCTAGGCCTGAGATCATTCCAGACTTTAGCCACCATAAATATGTTCCCAGGGAACTTCCAAGTTAGAGCACCATTCTGGTTGGAGGTGAACCTCAAAGCCAAAGCCCTCAGCTGAAGCATTTTACGCCATGTCCAGCTGCTTCCTGGGGAAGGTTGAACCTGCCACACTGTTCTTCCTTTCAGCACATAGGCATGAAGCCAGGCAATCCACAATGAACCTGCCTGAGAGAGAAGTGCCCATAGGTGCTGAATAATGCAAGCCTTATTCCATATTCCCAAGTCTTTTAATCCAAGACCCCCCTCTGACTTTGGACAGCAAATGGAACTCCATTTGACTCTTGCTCCCTTAGCTGAGTCATCTCTTCCTTTCCAGAAGAACCTGCTGCATAATTGATTAATTCTTTTAAGAACAGCCTTAGGCAAAACAAAGTGCCTGCACCAGAAATTGGACACATTAAAAATAACAGATTGAATGAGCTGAAGCCTTCCTGCATAGGATAACATGCGTGCTGCCCAGCCATTGATTCTCTGAGTAATTCTATCGATCAAAGGAGAACAATCCTTTTCAGAGAGTCTTCTTGTGACCAAAGGGACCCCAAGGTACCTAACAGGTAGTTTGCCAAGTTTAAACCCTGTCAACTCTTGCATCTCAAGTATAGTGGTCCTACTAACACCAGAGGAGAAGACTTCACTCTTGGAAGGGTTTAATTGCAAACCAGAAATGGTATAAAAGTAATGGAGAATACCCTGTATGCCCACAACAGAATCCAAGTTACCCTTTGCAAAAATCAGCAGATCATCTGCAAAGCACAGGTGAGTAAGCTTGATTCTGTGACATTTAGGATGGTAGCTGTAAACTCCATGAAGAGCCCCTGCATCCAGAAGTCTGGATAAAACATTCATAGCAATGACAAAAAGATAAGGAGAGAGAGGGTCTCCCTGCCTTAACCCCTTTGCTCCTTCAAAGTACCCTACTATTCCTCCATTAAGAGAAATTGAGAACTTTGGGGAAGTGATGCATGCCTTGATCCATCCTATGAACTTATCAGGCAATCCATAAACTGATAAAACAGTGAGAATGAAGTCCCAATTTAATGAATCAAAAGCTTTTTGGAGATCAATCTTCATTGCAAAACGGGGGGATAAGGTTGCTCTTCCATACCCTTTGACCAGTTCCTGAGCCATGAGAATATTATATGAGATGCTTCTCCCTGGTATGAAGGCACTCTGATTGCTGGAGATCATAGTAGGAAGGAGTGGAGTGAGCCTGGCAGTGATGATCCTGGTAATACATTTATAAATGACAGAGCAGCATGAAATAGGCCTGAAGTCCTTCATATGATTAGGATTCTGGAATTTTGGGACAAGAGCAATACATGTAGAGTTAAAGACTGATATCCTGCTCCCTGATTGAAAGAAGGATAAGATTGCTGCAGTGACATCCTCTTCCACAATAGGCCAAGCAGTTTTAAAAAACTGTGCAGTGTATCCATCTGGCCCTGGGGCTTTGTCCCCATTCTGCTCAAACATGGCTCTTTTCACCTCCTCTTTTGTAACAGCCTTAGCTAAATTGTCCTTAGCTTCAGCAGGCAAGGCAGGCTGAATAAGTTCAGTAAGAAGCCATGTTTGAGCAGAAATTTATATGTACCAATGATAAATATTTTTTTTTATCAAATTTCAGGGATAAATATATTTATCTCAAAAATATAAAATCAAAAATATTTCTTTTTATTTATAAAAAAATCATATCTATTTTAAAAAATTATCCACTCATAATAAAAATAAAAAAATCAAATATTATTTTTGTTTTTTTTTCTTTTTTGCCCTTTTAAATTTAAGAAGGGAATCCGATTAAAAAAACAAAAAACAAATTGACACCGATCAAATATCTTTTTTAAAATTTTTACCGTGAGGCACGTGTAAAATATTTAAATACTGCCTTTCTAGAACGCGAGATTCAATGTATCAAATCTTCTTCGAAACAGCGACCTTTTGATTTTATCTTGTGTTTGATAGGATAACAGAGAGACAGCCAGAGAGATGTTCTTCCACGCGCACGAAAGGAGCGTTTCTGATTTCTCCCCCAACTAAACATTATCCACGTGGTTTTTGGTAGACCCCATGAGCACTATTATAAAAAAAAAATTGTTTTCTTAAGAAAAAGTCAATGTCGGCGGCTCGACGAAATTCCGTTCTTCTTCCACTCTCCAGGCTCCACCACGTCATAATTTTAAATAAATAAATAGTGCAAAAACCCACACTCCATGTTTTGCTAAGTGCAATCCCATTAGGGCTTGATTTTTACTTTTGAAAGGATTGGATTAAGAAAATTTTCTTCTTGTTATAGCAAATTGCAAAAAAAATCACATATTCTTCTTGTTATATTTGTAAATTAGTAGATAAATAAAAAAAATGTCTTCTTTTATTACCTTTTAACAAGATACGATAAGAAAAAACAATAAACCCACGAAACTAAAAGTGCTTTAAGATCATGTTGAGATATCACTCAATCTTAAGAAACTTGTAAGGGTTGTCAATAATTGTATGATTTATTGAAATAAATGTTGATTTTTTAACAACAATCTCAAATATGAAAAAAAAAAAAAAAAGTATAAGGGTTGGATTAACTTTTGATAATGTCAATTTCTTTAGATTATATTGTTAGCACATTTAAAAGTTTCTTCCTTGGTCCTTTGTTGTTGCTCTCTTCCATTTGTAATGAAAAGCTCAATTTTTTTTTAACCTCCTTTCTCAAGTCTTCCTTTGTCTTTTACATGTCAACTGCCTACTACCCTATGGCTGCTTCTTACTGTCATCATTGAAAGAGTGGGAAAACCCCTTTAGTTCACAACTTTGGAGATAAGACCAGAACCTTAAATACAAATAAAGAAAAGGTTTGAGGTAAAAAAAAAATGTTTACATGGTTTTAGCTAATATAGTTAAAATTTGAGACTGCAACTTTTTTGTACTTACAAAATTAAATGAACAGCAACAGCAGCTAAAACCTTTCTGTTCCAAACAAATGTGCTTTTGCAAATTGTTTTTTTAAGAATTTTACTACAAAACAATGACCGTTATAACAGAACGATGAAAAAGAAAGTCCCCCCCTCAACACTGTAATAACTCCCTTCAATATAATGACAATTTTCCTTTCTAGATATACCAGCCATTTCCTCCCTTGTTCTTCACAGTGTTTGCTTACTAAGGCAAATTAATGTGAATGCCAAGCCGCCACCCTTTTCTTAAATTCCACTACCTTGAGTCCACTCTTGTTCAGTTGTTCTTCTTCTTCTGTCTCTTAATTAAAAAGGAACCCTTTCAAGAAAAGTCCTCCCTTTCTTGTCTGTTTCAAATCTCCGGCATGTCAAACGCCTGTTCTTACCGGCAAATCTTTCTTTCTTTATGTCTCCTGTTCTGTTTCTGTTTGCCTTGTTGTGTAAAATCTGATGAACTTCAAATATTGCTGAACTTGAAATCTGCTGTTAATAAATCAAGCACCAATGTTCTTGATTCATGGGAGGCTGCCAGTTCTGTTTGCAGCTTCAATGGAATCACTTGCAACGCTGAGGGGTTGGTTAAGGAAATCGAGCTTTCAAGTCAGAAGTTGACGGGTGTTCTTCCTTTGGATTCAATTTGCCAGCTTCAATCCTTGGATAAGCTTTCTTTGGGATACAATTTATTGTATGGTGCGATCACCGAAGATTTGAGTAATTGTGTAAAGCTTCAATATTTGGATCTTGGTAACAATCTTTTCACGGGTTCGTTTCCGGATATATCTGCTCTCAGCGAATTGCAGTACCTTTATTTGAATGGCAGTGGATTTTCTGGCCCTTTTCCATGGAAAGCGCTTGAAAACATGACCAATCTTGCTGTTCTGAGCCTCGGGGACAATCCTTTCGATCGAACCCCGTTTCCTGATCAGATTCTGAAGCTAAAGAAACTGAATTGGCTTTATTTGGCGAATTGCAGCATTGAAGGGAAGATTCCTCCAGCAATTGGAGATCTCCCTGAGCTTATAGAATTAGAGCTCCAATACAATTATTTATCAGGAGATATCCCGTTGGAGATTGGAAAGCTTCACAAACTCTGGCAGCTTCAGCTTTATAGCAATGAATTGACAGGAAAACTTCCTGTTGGATTGAGAAATCTGACAAACCTTGAATTTTTCGATGCCTCAGCCAACCATCTTGAAGGAGATATCTCAGAAGTGAGGTATTTGACCAACCTGATAAGTCTGCAACTCTTTGAGAACCAGTTTACAGGTGAAGTACCAGCCGAGTTGGGTGAATTCAAAAAACTGGTGAACCTGTCTCTTTACACCAACACGTTGACTGGTCCTCTGCCTCAAAAGCTGGGTTCTTGGGCTGATTTCGACTTCATCGATGTATCAGAGAATTTCTTGACTGGTCCAATCCCTCCAGACATGTGCAAGAAAGGAACCATGAGAGGGCTCCTTATGCTTCAGAACAGATTCACCGGTGAAATTCCGACGACTTACGCAAGTTGTGCCACTTTACACCGGTTTAGAGTCAGTAACAACTCGCTTTCAGGCATAGTCCCGGCTGGAATATGGGGATTACCAAAGTTGGATATAATTGACATTGCTTACAATCAAATCGAAGGTCCAATTACATCTGATATCAAGAACGCAAAAGAGATGGGGATACTGTCAGCAGAATTCAATCGGTTATCAGGTGAGTTACCAGAAGAGATTTCAGAAGCCACATCTTTGGTTAGAATTGAGCTAAATGACAATCAGATTTCTGGGAAAATCCCTCATGGAATTGGGGAACTGAAAACATTGGGCAGCCTTAAATTGCACAACAACAGGTTATCTGGTTCTATACCTGAGTCATTAGGTTCTTGCGCTTCAATCAGTAACATAAACATGGCTAATAATTCTCTTTCTGGCAAAATCCCATCATCTTTAGGATATTTGCCGACATTAAACTCTCTGAATTTGTCTCAAAATGAACTTTCCGGTAAAATTCCGGAGAGCTTGTCGTCTCTCAAGCTGAACCTTTTTGATCTATCCTATAACCGGTTAACTGGTCCTATACCCCAGTTTCTCTCCGTTGAGGCATATAATGGTAGCTTGGCCGGAAACTCTGGCCTTTGCAGTTCAACTATCAGATCTTTCAAGCAATGTCCACCAGATTCTGGCATGTCTAAAGATGTTCGCACGCTTATTGTTTGTTTCGCTCTAGGTGCAATCTTGCTTGCTTCTCTTGGATGTTTCTTATATTCAAGGAGGACAGAAAAAGATCAAGATCGTTCATTGAAGGAAGAATCTTGGGATGTCAAGTCTTTCCATGTGTTAACTTTCACTGAAGATGAAATTCTTGATTCCATCAAGCAGGAGAATCTGATTGGAAAAGGAGGGTCTGGGAATGTTTATAAAGTAATGCTTGCTAATGGTGTAGAACTTGCTGTGAAACACATATGGAACACAGATTCTCATGGCCGCAGAAAGAGCCGGAGTAGTACCCCAATCCTTAGCAAACGTTCGGGAAAGGAAAAGGAATTTGACGCAGAGGTGCAGACTTTAAGCTCAATAAGACATGTCAATGTGGTGAAGCTTTACTGCAGCATTACTAGTGAAGACTCAAGCTTGTTGGTATACGAGTTCTTGCCTAATGGGAGCTTGTGGGATCGATTGCATACGAGTCGAAAAATGGAGCTTGATTGGGATACTAGGTATGAGATTGCAGTTGGTGCAGCTAAGGGACTAGAGTACCTTCATCATGGATGCGAAAGGCCAGTGATCCATCGGGATGTCAAATCTAGTAACATATTGCTGGATGAGTTTTTGAAGCCTAGGATTGCTGATTTTGGACTAGCCAAGATTGTTCAAGCCAATGGTGGCAAAGACTCTACCCATGTCATTGCAGGCACCCATGGCTACATAGCTCCTGGTAAGTTAATTTCAATTGTTCACTTTCCAATTTCCCTTGAATATTAAGTAAATTAGGTGATTATTTCTATCAGATTCTGTTTGTTAATAGTATAAAATGTTAATTCTGCAGAATATGGTTACACCTACAAAGTCAACGAGAAAAGCGATGTGTACAGCTTTGGAGTTGTATTAATGGAGCTAGTGAGTGGAAAGAGGCCAATCGAACCAGAGTATGGAGATAATAAGGACATAGTAACTTGGGTCTGCAGCAAAATAAAGACCAGAGAGAGCGTTTTAAGTATAGTGGACCCAAGAATTCCTGAGGCTTTCAAAGAAGATGCTATCAAGGTGTTGAGAATTGCCATTTTGTGCACCACCAGGCTGCCGGCCCTTAGACCCACCATCAGAACCGTGGTTCAAATGCTAGAAGAAGCTGAACCATGCAAATTGGTAGGCATTGTTATCAGTAAGGACAGTGAGCAGAAGAAAAAGGAAGCCATGGATTATTCTGCTGAGAAGTTCAATCTATAGTTACAGATCTTGTAACATTGTAACATTGTAGTAGGCATTTTTGTAACATATTAGGTAATTTGATCAGCTGTGATCAGTTGTAAAGTATTAGCTAGAGCCTGTAGTAAGGCTTTTATGCTTTGTATGAGACAAGAAATGCCAATTTCTTCAGCTAAGTCTTGCCAAAACAATGAGTGAAATGAGACAATAAAACAGTGTATTTTGTAATATATGTTGTGAAATTATTGGTGTGAATCAACCTTGGAGATGGAAATTCACCCTTGTTCTTCTGCTTTGAGACAATTTGATTCATCAGGATTTCGAGCTACCAAAGATTTGTTGTATTTCGTAACATACAGACAAGATTTAATCCAATTATTAGTTGGACGGCATTGACAATCCCAGGAACATAATCATAAGGCGTTGCGTCTACTCCAAATATCTGAAAGAAATTTCGTATGGCAATAACTTTTAGCTGACCAATCAAGCAAAGAGCAAAGTTAATTATTCTTCAAGCCTAAGCTTGATTTATCCTTGCTTCTTTTTCTTTCTCTCTCTCAAGTTTAGATTCTAACAAAGGCAATGTTGACGTTGAATTTATTAAATTGGATGTTTCATCTGTTGCTTTTGTACAACATTTACAAGAAAATTTGATAAGTGTAATGAAGTTTAGAATTTGTGTTATTTAAGCTATTTTAATTTATTTATATTAATAAAAAAAAAAAAGCAATAAAATTGGTGTTCAATCAAATAGCAAATGCTGATCTAAGCCTATATAATTTTAACAATTTGTTGAGCATAAACCTGAATGATAGTCATATATCTTCTCCATTTAAAATGAAAATTGATAGAATATGTAAAAAAATAATATTAATTCCAAAGTTGAATTTGTTTAAATATTTGACAATTTTGACTCTATTTTAAACGTGACAAGTAATAGAGTTTACCCAAATCAACCTAATTATTATAAATATAATATATAGGTTCATGTACTTAAACAAAACAAACAAAAAAAAAACCTTATAAACCATTTTAATGGAAAACCATAAGTTATTGGCTCGTTTATTAATAATTAACCTTTAAAAATATTATAAAACTTTAGAAGCAGGAGATATAATATTGGATAACTATATAAAATATTGTTCCAACTTATATAATCAGGTTTTGAGTATATATAGTATTGAAAACTCCAAAAATACCAAAACCGTCCTAAACCTTATAATACTAAATGATTATTCTTATTAAAATTAGGATGGATTGGACATCTTACTAAACTAGTCTCATATCGTTGCCATCTCCATCTTCTAACAGATAGGTTTCAATTTGCATTTGAAATCCTTTTTTTCAAGCAATCTGACAAAGAAAATGTAATAAATATAAATTAATTTTACATTAATATAATTTGATTTCTTTTAAATCTAAAAATCTATGTATGCGTATCTTATCTTGTATTTTTTTCCTACTAATCATGTAAACATAAATAAAACACAAAATTTAAATATGTTAAAATCCTAAATAAAAATATAATATGTGTATTAAAAGTTTCATGTTAATTGTATTAATTATGTTATGTTTATTATAATATTTTTGTGTTTGTTAAATATATCATTTTGGTGAGCAAAATTGTGAGGTGTAATCCCTCCTTATATATATCCGGTTGATTTTCTGGGTCAAATAGTATCATAAAAAAGGAATAGCTACGCCTAGGTTGGGTTTTGATGAGTTAAAGCCCTCAGGCTAAAGAACAAAGAGAGCCAGGCTTTAGCCCATTGAGCCAAGATGTTCAATTATCAATTGCTGGATCCTGGGCTTGTAGACACACAAAAAATCCCACTAATTGATGGTTATTATGGGCCTAGATGCTAGAAAAGACATATATAGTAGCACACTAGCACTTTAAGCTGTGCAATATAAGAAGTGTCTAGTAATATTGAACACGATAAGAATACGATACAAAATAAAATTAAAATATGACATGACACGAAAAAAAAACATGGACACGAATACACGAACATATCAAATTTATATAACACATATAAAATACTTTAAACACGATTATAACATGAAAAAAATACACGAATACGATACGGATACACGAATTGTCAGATCTAATTTTTAGATTCTACTAATAAGATTACAAAATTTTCATGTGTAATTTTGTTTCATTAAGTAAATTTTTCACCATTGAAAGACAATGATTGAGTTTTGAATAAACAAATTTTCTTATTATTCCCACATTCCCATCCAAAGAAAAAAAAATTAAGGCAAATGCTTTTGTGTGGAAGCAAGGAATTTTTAATAGTTTTATTTTTTTGTTAAAAAATTAAATAAATGAGAGACTATCTCATTTCAGAGTTATAGTATGGTTCAAGCCTCATGAAAACTTACATTGATCTTAAGAGTTCTATTTGATCTTTTATCTCCAATGTTAAATTGGTTTTATCATATATTGATTAAGTCTTGGATTACCAATGATCTTACATTCCAGTTGGTATCTCCATTTATTGTCAATTGATTTTAAATTGAATATTTAACCTGATATCAGAATTCAGGTTCTTTTATATGATTTTTGCTTTATATCTATATTGAATTTGTCACTTGATATGTACGTTTACATGTTATGAGAGCCTTTTGAAGTGATGTTATATCTATAATTTTATATTTAAGTTGGATCTCGACATGTTAAACTGTTTTAGCATATCAATTGGATTGACAAGGAGAAATGCTTATATTCGAAGCAAATTTAAATTTCATCTAAATTATGTGCTATGTCTTTTGTTGTGATTGTATATGCATCAATTTCTTGATTCTTAGATATTTTCGGAAAAAGAAAAATTCAATACACACTCTCAAAAGTTATTCTCTTCTCTTAATTTATTAATCATCAATCATTGAGTGATAATATTGATTGATGCAATAGACAAGAAAATCAACTACTTCAAATTAAAAAAAAAAAAAACTTAATATATGGTAAAGTATTAATTATTTATTTCCACTTTGATTATGCCTTTTTTCTATTACAGTTGGTTATCAATGATCAGTTTTTTGAATGAAAACAATATGCAATATTTAAATTTATTACATGAATATGATTATAAATTGAGTCATAGGGCAAACCATGAACCCTATTGTCTATTATGGAAAACAAAGAATAATCTTATTCTCTCCTCTTTAATAAAAGCATATTTATTATACAAATAGCCAGGGTAAGGAATTGAGATATTGTGTTGGGACGCGGCCTGCCGTACCCTAATTCAGCTAAAATAAAACATTGTCTGCTCATATTTTGGCCTTTAATCACCTATTTAGATCTGATAATACAGTTGATGTCGTATTTGTATTATTTTTATATGTTAAATTATGTTTAAGATATTATATATTTATATAAATTTTAACACGTTAATAATTTTTATTATATAAATTTTAACATATTCGTATATTCGTATTATGTATCGTGTTTTATTTTTTTTATATTATATTCATATTATATAAGGATATTGTGTCTAAAATTATCGGTTCAAACCTATTTTATGGCTGTCAATTTCAGCATTAAAGCAACGAGATTTTTTTAAGCTTTAAATTTTGCACTTACCAATTATAATTGTTTACTCCTTCAAAAGGAAATGTGATAAATTTTAAAAATAAAAAAAATAAGCAGCTTATAAAGGAATTGGCATGTCAGATTGTAGCAAATTCCCAGCAGCCAAATCAACAGCAAATATACTGTTTCAAGAGTGGGCATCTTTGCTTTGCTCTTCATCGATCATTGAGCACATCTCTATTCTCTAATCTAACCAACCCAGAGATTCCCAATATCAGTCAACAAACTCAGCCCATTAGCTTGTTCTCAGCTTCTGAGTCTGAAAAAATGGGAGAAAAAAAGAAAAACCTTCACCAAGAAAAAAATTCATAAGCTTATCCAAAATCTTTAAGCCTAGTGAATATTTTTCCTACTAACATGATTTATGTAAGCTTGTCAAGCATCAATCTTAATTTCCATAAATTATATATCAAGGTAACTCTACATCACCTACTTGCAAATAACAGAAATTAACCTAATTAAATTACTGGTAATAATCTAGTGTTTTTCTGGTTATGTTAAAGAAAAAGATTAAGGGTTAGTTCAGTTGGTAAGTGATGAGTTTTCCAGCAGTTCCCTCTTCCTTTGAACCCTTCCATTCGCATTTTTCATGAAATATTGTAATGCAAATGGAAGCTTACTTAAAATGATTTGGTACTTTAACAGCAATGGTGGTTCCCTGACAAGCAAAAAATGCATTACTGTACTCTTTCTGTACCTTAAATAACTCTATTAAATATCACTTAAACAATTAATTTTCCAAAATGGTCCCCGCCTGTATAATGCAAATTCCCCAACAAGATTATATAGTAGAATATATTATTCCCCAACTTAACCACCTTTATCCTGGAAAAGAATTTTCTAATCCTCTTGTGGGGTTTTACCGGGAGGAAGAAGAATAGGAAATGAGTAAAATATCAAGAATTTGGAAGGTTGAAGTCCAAACATGGATGCTAACATTCCATTGGCTCAACAAGGTCAACCGAACAATATTTTTCATTTGACAGCAAAAGATTCTTGGTGTGGGTTTTTTTTCATGTACAAACCAGGATAATCTGGTTGGTGAAAATTGGCACTCAACCATGGTGCAGCTGATGGGTTGAGTGCAATCAAGATTCGAAGTATACTTGTTTGACAGCGCCGGTTCAGAGAAGAAAATGAGGATGCTTGGCCAATTGGGTATGTTTCAAGTTTCAACTTGAATCATAGTCAGGTCAGAAACAAAAACAACCAGGGATATATATATATATATATATATATATATATATAGGAAAACAATAGAGATCATTTTATTCATTACAATTCAGTTTTATAATGAGGTGGAAGTCTACAAGTAATTGAAAAAAAAAGTACAGCAGGAACTTATACAAGGTATTGGACGGAAAACCAGATTCATATCCAAGTCTAGTTCAGATAATGCTGCTGATAACAAGGTATTGGTGCTTGATATATATATATATATATATATATATATATATATATATATATATATATATATATATCTCACACGTGAGAGAAAATTCCTGTTTGAGATGAAATGAAACTATGATAGCATAATCTTCCGTAAGCAAATAGCTAACAGCATATATATATATATATATATATATATAGGACCCGATAAAATAATTTATGTTTGTACACATAGAGGAATCATGATATCTGTCATGTAATGCCAGAAATGCAATTTGCTTTTGATTACAAAAATTCATCAGAAACATTGTACACATGATCATGCTTAAATAAAATTGTATACCGATGTAGGTGGCAATATTGGTAACATACCTGCAGCTTTGTAGAACTTTGGGCTGTGGCCATCCAAGAGAAAGCAGGAATGATCACATCAAGAGGGTCCACCTGATCGAGAGAACAAGTGGTGATCCGGACCGGGTGCAGATTATCCTAATAACATCTAATCTGTATAAAGTAGTAAAATTGATGTTATTCCTCTACATGAGCTAGTGGGGTATATAAACATAGAAAAAAAGCCTCTTCATGTAAAACCAAAACATATGCACAACACATCTTTCCATCTCTCTCAGTACTACAGGTGAACCTGTTTTTTTTTTTCATCCATCCAGGCTTATTACTGCTGCACCAAATGATCCCCTCAATCAGCTCATTTATATACTCTCTTTTTCTCTTTTTAACATAAGCCTCTTCTCTTTTCTTTTCTATGAAATGGCACCAAAAGTTATTTTCTCCTTCTAGTGTTGCTTAGTTTTGTGTTTTATTCTTCTCAAACCATAAGACATGATCAGTCGCAGTTCTTCACCCTCATGAAAGCCTCTCTATCAGGAAAGGCCTTGTCTGATTGGGATGTCAGTGGAGAGAAAAGTTATTGCAATTTCATAGGAGTTAGCTGCAACGATCAAGGGTATGTTGAAACTATTAACATCTCAGACTGGTCACTCTCCGGCAATTTTCCAGCTGATGTTTGCTCTTATCTCCCCGAGTTGCGTGTTCTTGATATCAGCCGCAACAATCTCCATGGAAGCTTTCTTAACGGCATCGTTAACTGTTCTCTCTTGGAAGAGTTCAATATGAGTTCCATATACCTAAGAGCAACACTTTCGGATTTCTCAAAAATGGCATCTTTACGTGTACTTGACTTGTCATACAACCTCTTTACAGGTGACTTCCCCATGTCGATAACTAATCTTACCAATCTTGAGGTGCTCTACTTCAATGAAAATGGTGAATTAAACTTATGGCTACTTCCGGAGAACATTTCCAGGCTTACAAAACTCAGAGTTATGGTCTTCACGACTTGCATGTTGTATGGTCATATCCCAGCAGCTATAGGAAACATGACATCACTTCTTGATCTTGAATTGAGTGGAAATTTCCTTTCAGGTCAGATTCCTAAGGAGCTTGGGTTGCTGAAAAACTTGCTGCAGCTTGAGCTGTACTACAACCAGCACTTATCCGGCAAAATACCTGAGGAACTGGGAAATCTGACAGAGCTGATAGACTTGGACATGTCAGTCAACCGGTTGAGTGGAAGCATTCCAGTGTCTATATGTCGACTTCCCAAACTTCGAGTCTTGCAACTTTATAACAACAGTCTTACAGGAGAAATCCCAGGTGGTATTGCAGACTCAACAACCTTGACCATGCTCTCACTCTATGGAAATTTCCTATCAGGACAACTTCCACAAAACCTGGGGCAGTCATCACCTATGGTTGTTCTGGACTTGTCAGAGAACAATCTATCAGGTCCATTGCCAACAGAGGTTTGTCGAGGGGGTAAATTACTGTACTTGCTTGTCTTAGATAACAAGTTTTCTGGAAAGTTACCTGATAGTTATGCAAACTGCAAGTCTCTTATACGGTTTCGAGTTAGTAATAACTATTTGGAGGGCTGGACATCAGAAGGACTTCTAGGACTCCCTCATGTTTCAATTATTGACTTGGCTGACAATAATTTTACGGGTCCTTTTCCAAATTCAATTGGAAATGCTAAGAACTTATCCGAACTGTTCATGCAGAACAATAAGATGTCAGGTGTTCTACCTCCTGAAATCTCTCGAGCTATAAATCTGGTGAAGATTGATCTCAGTAACAATCTCCTGTCTGGTTCAATACCTTCAGAAATTGGCAATCTGAAGAATATAAATTTACTGATGTTGCAAGGCAACAAGCTCAGCTCTTTTATCCCCAGCTCCCTTTCTTTGCTGAAATCTCTCAAAGTTCTTGATCTTTCCAATAATCGCTTGACTGGGAATATCCCAGAGAGTCTCAGTGCACTGTTGCCTAACTCCCTCAACTTTTCAAACAATGAACTTTCTGGCCCAATTCCTCTCTCATTGATTAAAGGAGGGTTGCTGGAAAGCTTTTCAGGCAATCCAGGTCTTTGTGTCCCAGTCCATGTTCAAAATTTCCCCAAATGTTCACACACTTACAAGTACAACCAAAAGAAGCTAAATTATATGTGGGCAATCATAATTCCAGTCATTGTCATTACTATTGGAGCTCTCTTGTTTCTGAAACGTCTTTATAGTAAACAAAGAGCTGTAATGGAACATGATGAGAACTTGTCTTCATCATTCTTTTCATATGATGTGAAAAGCTTCCATAGAATATGTTTTGACCAACATGAGATCCTTGAAGCAATGGTTGAAAAGAACATTGTGGGCCATGGAGGATCTGGCACAGTGTATAGAATTGGATTGCGAAGTGGAGAGGTTGTTGCAGTGAAGAAGCTGTGGAGTAGAACAGCAAAAGACTCTGCTTCAGAAGATCAGATGATTTCGTACAAAGGTTTGAAGACTGAGGTTGAGACTCTTGGAAGCACAAGGCATAAGAACATAGTCAAGCTATATAGCTACTTCTCAAACTTAGATTGTAACCTGTTGGTTTATGAGTACATGCCGAATGGAAACCTTTGGGATGCTCTTCATAATGGACAGCTCCATCTGGATTGGCCAATTCGACATCAAATTGCACTTGGGGTTGCACAAGGCTTAGCATACCTTCACCATGATCTGTTGCAACCTATTATTCACAGAGACATCAAGTCAACCAACATCCTACTGGATGTCAATTACCGACCCAAAGTTGCAGATTTTGGAATAGCCAAGGTTTTGCAAGCTAGAGGAGGGAAAGATTCTACCACTACTGTCATAGCAGGCACCTATGGTTACTTGGCCCCAGGTAATATTCTTATTCAACTCGATTTCAATTAAGATATTTTCATTTACAATACAAACACTCTTCCTTATAACTTTATTCTGTTTTGACTTTGAATTTACATGTTGGTTATGTTACTGCTCTTTGCTAGGATCGATATAAGTTCTAGATTGTCATATTAATTTCCTCGACATAGAGTTGCTTCTAATTAAATTATCCAGTAGAGACCCTAGACATTAATAATCATCAAGGATCATAGTAAATAGTCATATATATACATATTAAATAGAAAAGCTGTAGCCTGTAAGCTATGATGTACATCTTGTTAATTCATATAGTTCTAGTTTTTTTGTTTCCTCAAAATGTTTAACTAAATTTAATTGATGGCTTTGACAGAATATGCATATTCAAATAAAGCAACAACCAAGAGTGATGTCTACAGTTTTGGAGTGGTGTTGATGGAACTAATAACTGGGAAGAAACCAGTGGAGGCAGATTTTGGAGAGAACAAGAATATTGTATATTGGGTTTCAACAAAGCTGGATACAAAGGATGGGGTTATGGAGGCCTTAGACAAGCGGTTTCCGGGGTCGTTTAGGGATGAGATGATTCAGGTTTTCAGAATTGCCATGCGTTGTACATGCAGGTATCCATCCCTACGTCCAACAATGAATGAGGTTGTTCAGCTGTTGCTTGAGGCAGACCCTTGCAGATTAGATTCTTGCAAGTTGTCAACATAAGACCAAAGAAGCATCAAATGTCACAAAAATAAAGAACCAATCAGAAGTATGATCAGATCAGTGGTATATGATGGAGTTTTAGGTGAAGTAACATAGCATCTATAGAACAGTAGGGTCTCCTAAAATATTGAGAGACCAATCATAAAGAACAACTTAAGCTCTTTGTTTTTTCTTTTCTTAAATTTTGCTGATGAGTGGCTTGTAGATTCTTTTTTTTTTCACCCTTTTTCTTCTTTTTTACATTGGTTTTAGCTCTTGTAATGGACCTAAGGAATTTAATCACTATAACCGCTTTATGTTAACGCATAGCATCTGTATGAAATCATTGCATAGCTTTTGATAGCTTTGTTTTTTTCTCTTCTTTCTCTTTTTTTTTTTTTTTCCTTTTTTTTTTTTTTTCATGAGAGTGATTTCTAAAAGGCTTTCTTTTTTGCAATGAAGTGGGGTTCCTGATTCTGATTATAAAAGTGGAGGCATGATTCCCATGGTCAGGTCCACTCCATCCAAGCTATCCATTGAGAGAAGATGAATTAGCTTGACTTACTGAAGAGCATCTTTGTCTCTACATGTAAGTTAGGGACAGACAAGAAAGCAGAAGCCTTTATATTTCTTTGTTTGCTTTTTCCTGTTTCAGATTTCACTTTAATTTCATTTTCTTTGCAAAAGTTTCTATTATTTGGTTGAATTATAAGGCATTAAGGATTCAAAAGTTCCAAGCTTGTTTCACTGTAGATAGTGAGCCATGAACATCCACTCACAAGGTATTTTGAGGCAGAAACAGGATTCCTCCATTTGTCTATGAAAGTTCATCTAAATATCTTAATAACAAGTTTTCCGCTGCTAGACAGCTTTAGATTCAAGTTTCAGCTAATAATAATTTATCAATATTCTCTGATAAAGAAAAATCAACTAAAGAAACATCATGAAAGTAATAGTAAACTGCTATAGTAACTAGATCATGTCCTAGACAACATTCAGTTATTTGCATCAATGAATGCAAATAAGTGTGCATATAATTGGCAATTAGGTTTTGGGTTGTGGTTTGCAGGGTCCCCAAAGAAAGAATGAGATTCATTGGAGAATTATGGGCATGGTGGAGAGTCCATATTAGAAAAGTGGAAAGCTATGATCAATGGAATTGTTCTCAACCAAAAAGACAGGGTATCAAAGCAAGCTTGGCCATGATATAAGAAGCTGCTTTCCATGACAGAGATGTCCTCTCCTCTCCATAAGTACAATACAGGAAGCAAAAGTTAAACAACCAGGCAAACAAAAACAGCACATATTCAATCAAATCAATGACCATTGAAGTCAAAACTACATGAATTCTTCTCAAAAGTACAGTTTCTAGAAGGGCTTCAGCACAAAAAGGGAAAGGGGGGGGGGGGGAAGTACCTAAAATAAAGGATCAACAAGTAGGAAACTATGCCTGTTTTCACAATGATGGATTGCTGAGGTGAGTTGCCACTCTGTGCCCTGAAATGATAAAGTAGGCAGCGGTAGTAAATTGGTAAGTGTGGGCTAAAACAATTGACAGTTGCAAAAGAAAAAAGGTAGATGCTGATGGGAATGACTGATTGCAGCACAAAAAAAAAAAAAAAAAAAAAAGAACTTGATGTGCTCCATGGTGTAGAAATGGTGGCTCAGCAGCCCTGTTGAAGTGGCTTAACAGGGTTGACAGGCACTTTACGATGTTTTCCATGAAAAGAAGAAGATAAGACTGATATAGTGACCTTTTTACTTTCACTCCCATTGAAAGAGTAGTAGAGTTCAGTTCACATTGTGAAAGGGGTTGAGCTGGCTTTCAGGCAGTGTCCCAAACAGTTGAAATAAAATACTATTACATTTCATTCACTGTAAGTTATATATTTTTATTCCATTAAATAAGATTTTAATTTTTAAATTGTATTCATATCAACTTTTAATATGAATCAATCTTTTTTTCTTTTTTTAATAAGAGTTTATGCACTTTTGCAAAATGAAATGAGATTTTTTAATTTTTTGGATTATTATCTTGTACACTGACATTATACTTTTTTAATTTTATAAGCGGGGTTTATGCACTTTCGTAATTTTTTATATAATTTATATTTTTTTAATCCGATCATCGTATTTCATGTTCTGTTCGCGTAGATCATGCACGTCGAGTTTCGAGTAAATTAAAAATGTTTAACTATTTGTTCCGATATAAAAAACTGTCAATCGTTATATTTAAATTGAAAAAGACAGTATTCTCGATCCATATGATAGGGATATCAGATCGATTCGAAACTTTACGTGCACAACGAGTACGATTATATTGTTAAATCCAACGATCAATTTATAAATAGTATGAAAAGTTATGAAAACGTGTAAACTCGCTTATGGAGTTAAAAAAAAACTCCAATGATAATGTACAGGATAATAATTTTATTTTTTGGTGCCGTTTTTAGGTTTCTTTTCATCGTATTATTATTATTTTATATATATATATATATATATATATATATATATATATATATGAGGAGGTGAGTTAAGGCTGAAGTTAGAAGGCCCAAATGTTATAAATTTATGGACAAGCCCAAGTTTCTAACTACTTTGATGAATTGGACTTTTGAACATGAATTTCATTATTTTGATCCATCTTTTTTTTTAATTTTGGAGAATTCAGTAGACGCAATTTTAAGTAATTTTGTTTTTGTTTCTTTAAATGTAAAAAAAAAACATATTTAAGGTGATAATTAACCAGGTAAATTTCTTTGCTTATTGTATATTAAACAGATTGGTCATAGTAAAATCCAATGACCTATTCTTTTTTTCTAATGAAATTTGGTGGTTAAAAAAAAGACAGACACCCATGTATCCTTGCGATTTAGACAAATAACAAGTAAAAGAAATTGAAGTCTCCATTAGACCAATTTCAAACGAAAATTGTAAATTAATTATCGAGACAAGAAAAGAAAGGAAAGAATTATTTTTTTTATTGGTAACCATTACAAGTAGAAATTTTCATTACAATTTAATAACTTCGTATATTACATATTACACATGTTGATGGTTTTCTGAGTTGGATTGGATAAGTTCGTAGTTGGAGGGCTTTGTAGACTGGACGAGGTAGAACAGGACCTATGAACAAAAGACAAAGGAAAAGAGACGTTACGCTTTCTAATACTTAAGTCAGCAAATATCTATAGAGAAAATAAGAGAGTAAAAGAAAAAAAATGTGATGTAGGATATTCTTAAGATCTATTTCCTTACTTCACACATTTTATACTGTGTCTAGGAATCTCGATCATGTTAGTGGTCTCAGACATTGTTCTGTCTTTATCTATTTTGTGTGATTAAATTAATTATGAATACGTATCATTCTTTCCAAGAGCTAACTATTATAATTTTGTTTTTAGGGCCTCACGAGCTTAGTTAGGTGTTGGGCCAAAGCCCATTGGTGAAAAACGTTTGGAAAGAGAAGAGATAATGGTGGCAATTGGCAGGAATTCTTTTGTCGGATTTTATGTTTCTATTCTTTTTGAAGCCTTGAATAAATTAAAACCCTTGGAAATATATCTAGAAAAAATTTGTTAAACAAATGCTCTAAAGACATTCTTTAAAATTACTATTTATAATAATGTTTCATTCAATGTATTAGAAATAATGAATAAAATTGTAAATGCTACCTGCCTCATTACCCGACATTTACTACTACTTTTAAATGTACCCCAAATCAGTGTCTTTTACTTTATTTTTATTTTTTTGCATTTCTTTTTCATGTTGAAGTACTAGTTTTGGGTGACTACAATGTAAATTTATTTGGTAAATTTTTTTACGTAAATCTTTACTTTACACAAAATTTTAAATTTTTTAACTTAAAAATGGTTTACTTTTTCATTTATCTTTTTCTTGGCTTTTGATTGTTTGGCTCCAATTAGATAATAAAAAAAATATACAAAATAAGGTAAAGCAACATAAAAAATATTTAATGCTTGCATTAATAAAAAATTATTTAATAAAAATGAAATAAAATTTTGATAATTGCTAAAGAAAAAATTATCATTAAAAATGACAACGATTTGAGATACCCAAATTCAATCAATATTTTATTCAAACTCGATAAAAAATTAATATTTAATATCTAAATTCAATTACTAAATTTATTTTATTTTATTTTATCCAACTCAAATAGCGAAATTTAAAATAAAAAATCAATTTAAAATATATTTTTATACATATTATTAATGGAACTTAAATTAAAAAATTAAGTTAACTCATCAAAAATAATTAAACTTAAAATCATATTTAGAACCATTACTGAATTAATTTTTTTTGCCAAAAATTAATGAATTAATTTAGTAAGTATTATATTAATAATAAATAATTTATAACAAAATATTAAATATTATTATTTAAAAGTTGAGTTGAATAGTATGAGGGTATTTGATATTAAAATATTCATTATCATCTGTAACTGTTTCATTTTAGTTCAAATCATTTTTTTTTCTTCTTCAAGCCACGAAACTTGTCAATTAGGCGGGTCGAGTTGATGTTAGGACGGATCAGTCTGGTCATTTCGAGTTCAAATTATTTTGGATTCGGATCAATCGGGTTTGAC
Source organism: Fremontodendron californicum (assembly GCA_030761205.1). Lineage (NCBI taxonomy): Eukaryota > Viridiplantae > Streptophyta > Magnoliopsida > Malvales > Malvaceae > Fremontodendron > Fremontodendron californicum. Next base: position 18,755,984 of record JAULJL010000026.1, read on the forward strand.
ACTTGAGTTTTTTGGGTTCAGATCATTTGGGTTGGTCGGGCTTTTCAGGTTCGAGTCAAGATTGACAGGTCCATCTGATAATCTTGTTGCTACGTTCAACAACTTTCGAGCTATATGTGATCGTAGAAAGCATAGGTAGTAGAAATCTTGTTGTTAAATTTTTAAATTAAAAATGAATTTGATCCCATTGCATGAAAATAATTTTTTTATCTTATAATGTTTTTATTTATACTCATTCTATTATGAAAAAATTAATTTAAAGGGGAGATCAAAACAAATTTTTTTATTTCTTTAATTTTTATTTTTTAATAAATATATTTTGTGATTAATGCAAGTATAATTCTTTTCAATTTTTTATTTTTTTAATTCTCATATAAAAGCAAATTATTCTCATTATTTTCATTGAGAAAGTTGTAATTGTCACCATAGTTTTGACGACAATAATAATGTTTTCAAAATGTTTTTTTTTTTTTTACTGACAGAGCCTTTTCATTTCCTAGCTATAGGCCTATAGCTTAATCTTTGAGACAAACTACAAATTCAATCTGACAATTCTGTAGGGGATCTTTGATGGCCCCCACACGTTTTTCCTGTGTTTGTCTCTTGCAATATTTATTACCCAACAGCCAAAAAGAAAAAAAAAAAAAAAAACCCATAGGAAATTAAAATAGTTATTTTTTTCTTTTTATGGATTATTTGTTGCTTAAATCCAAATTTTTACTGCTCAAAATATTAATGTTATTAAACTTGACAATTCGTATCGTACTCGTATATTTTATTATATTATAATCGTATTTAAGATATTTTATATTTATATAAATTTTGATAAGTTAATAATTCGTATTATATATATTTTGAGATATTCGTATATTCGTGTCGTGTTCGTATTAATTTTTTCGTGTCATGTCGTGTTTTTAGTTATTTTTTTCGTGTCGTGTTCGTGTCGTGTAATTGTGTCGTGTCCAATATTGTCAGGTCTAAATATTACCGGACCTTCACCTATTTTTTTTTATGTATTACTACCTTTATTTTTTAAATTTGATCTTATTTCGTATTTTTTTAATACTAATTGTATAAACATAAATATAATATAAATTATTTGGTTTTGCAAATGCACGGTAAAATGCAGTTCAGAACTCGGAAGATAATAAATGCATGGCCGAAGAGACCCTAATTTGCTGTCACCCTAAAGAGAAAAACAGGTGAAGAGGGGGAAAAAAAAAGAATACTAACATCTGAAGAAGGAGAGGAAACGAACTTGAACAATCAAATTCAAAGCTCTAGACAGTGCAGGGAGCTGATTATTAACAATATAATAATAATAGGTCACAGTTGCAGCCAGTTTTTTAAATTCCTACAAATTTTATGCCTTCTATGTTTCTCTATTAATTCTAACAAATAATTAAGAATCATAAACATTTCAATTATTCAATCTTACTAATCCTCTATCTCTCTTTTGTTAGAGAATTGAAGTAAGTAGGTTACTGTTGATGTCTTCTGAATGTTGAAGCTGGATGAGTTATTGAAGATTGTTAGGTAAAAGTTAAAAATAATCTGTAAAGATAGAAAATATAAAAAAGATATCGGAGTTTGGTTTCTAAGACTTGCTCCTATGCATCAGTTAGTATGGATTAAGAGAATTTTTAGAGTAAAAGTGGTGAATAATAAGAGGGTTTAGTAGTTTATGCTTTTTTCTTTCTTTTTAAGTTAGTGTAAACTTACCTATTTATACATGATTGTTAGATATTTGTGAGTTTGACAGGTGTTGATCAAATGTCTATACTATTTAAAATTGCTGTCTGTTGAAAAATTGTGAATTCGACAAATATTCTACATTTAATATATGGGTATAACAATTACTTAGACCAAGTATGTATGTTTATGCTATTAAAATTTCACAAAATTCACACAAACACCATAAGAACACAAAAAGAGTAGACTTACTATAGAAAGTATGGAAAATTGGAATTGGGTTTTGGTTGATGGGTTGATACCAAATTTGCCAATTCTAGGCAGGATTTGGAAATGCAATGCAATGCAAAAACAAAAACAAAATAAACGACCAGTTTTGGTCAAAACAAAAGGCGACAAAAAGATCTTACGTCACTTTGAAGCGAAAAAACGCAGCAGATGCTGCCTTGCTTGCTGTGTGCCCCTCTGCCCTGTGCTCACTGATGCTTGCCTTCGCTCATCTTCATCACACCATCACCCCCCCACCAATCAACTGCTGTAGCCTTAGCATTTCTCCTCATTTTTCATATTTTTTTACTATATTTTTTTTTTCATGAATTTTACAAAAATAGTTTTTAATTTTTAGTTTTTTTTAAAGCAAAAAGTGTAAATATTACATAAGAAAGAGAGAGGAAAGAAATTGAGAGACAAAACGGTGAGTCTTACCAGAAGAGGAACAAAGATAAGGTTGAAAATGGCTTTCACCGGCCTTTTTTTAAACAAAATAATAATAAAAAAAGTACCTCTATTTTTTTTTTTCTTTTTATTTTAACTTTATTGAAATTCCCATTTTAGACATGAACCCCACTTCCTGTTATCTTCCTCCCCCTTCCACGTTTCTCTCTCTGAAAAAAAAAAAAAAAAAAACCAGACAACCTCAAAGAGAGGAAAGAGCTGTTTCTTTTTTTAGAGGCTTAACTTAAAGTTAAACTCAGCAGCAAAACCTTAAAACCTGTTACTGTAATGGCTGTTGAGAGCTTCAATGACCAAGCTACCCTTGATCTTCAAGAGGTACCTTCTCTCCACACCTTTGTAAATCCAAAGGTCATTTTCGTGCATTCACAGATGAGAGGGAGTACAATGTAGCTCTGTTTCTCCCTGTGTAAAACCACCCCCTTCCCTTATTGCTTGCAAAAAGGCAGACAGGATGGAGCCAGGCAAATATAAATATTTTTATATATAATTTCTTTCTTGCTCAAAAAAAAAAAAAATCTCATCCCCCCTTTTTAGCTTTTTTTTTTTCCTGATGAGATTTTAAAGGTGGAGGAGAAGCATACGGTTCATCATCAATCATGGGCATTCATTATCATACATTGAAATGAAGAGGAAGAAGAAAGTGGGATTGAGAAGCTTTTTCTTGATATTGTTATTATTCTTTCTTACACATGTATGTGACATGTTTTACTTTGTTTTAATATATTTAATGGCCATGAAGGTGATGATGTATGTTTTTCCCAATTTTCCATAGATTGACTTTGCTTCTATAAATATAGAGATATAGTTGCTCTATTTCTGATTTTGCCCACATTTTATTTTTTTGAGTTATTTTTCATGCATTTTATATTTTATTTTTCACTATTTGCTTGCTAGATGAAGTATAAAGGAAATGTAGGTGATTCCGATGTACTTGGTTTTTGAAATGCAGAAGCTACCTGAGGATGGAAGGATTCCATTTTGCCTTTAATGGCATTTAGAAATTTGTTTGTATCTTTAGTTTCATTGCTGCATTTGACTTCATTCTATCAGTATTTCATTGGTCCATAGAAAACCAATTGCAGAAGTGTGGGGGAAAAACTGGAAAAGAATCATTTCATTTGTTTGTGGTCCATGCATGTAACAAGCATGGATTTTTTAACCATCTCTTTTAGTCTTTGATATGTATGCTATTGGTATGTCACTTCATGTTGGATTCTTTATTAGCGAAAAGGGGAACAGTTAATTTATCAATTCTGAGGTTTAGGGATACTAATGTGATTGACTTTTATGTGTTGATTTTACATTGATGCATTATTGGGATTTGAAATTTGAGTGCCTTGTGGTTTTACTTTGCAAGAATGATTTTGAAAGTGATAACAATGGTGATGCTGCTTGCCAGTTCCCCTATCACATTTTTATATCACAAGGTTTTGTGTCAAGAAAAGATGAAGAAATATGTAAGTAAACTTCCTCCCTAATGCATGTTAGCATCTTAAGCAAATAATGCTGAGATAAAGTATGGATTGGTTGATTTCTGCAAATGACATGAGTGAATTTGATCAATATTCCCAAGTTATGTCACTTATTTGTGCTTTCAGAATTGGCTATCCTTGTTATATTGTGTTAAACATTACATATTCAGCTCTCTATGCTGTACGTCATTGGTGTGAATACTGTCTTTTACTTTCAAACTGTGCAACTTACGCTTTACATGCGCATGGACGTTTGGCATTGGATATGAAACCGACTTACCTAGGTTTCCAGAAAATCCTCCAAACCAAGTCTACACATTGCAATAACTGAATGTTTTCCTCATTCATGGTTTGGTTTTGTTTGAGACATATCTGTACTATGGGTTGGAACTCTTTTCAAACTTCTATGTTCTTGTAGAAATCATGTGGAACAATGCTTCATTAGAGCAATTTTTCTTGCTGCTTTTATAAGAAGATCTAATGACAAAAGGCTTGGAGAACCATGTCTGCTGATAGAGAACAGTTCTTTAATTAAATCATGGATTTGGTCATGTATGTGTCCCCATGCTACTTTATGTTAAATCATGATTGCAATTGTTTCTTATTAATCAAAAGATGTAGTATATTGTTTCCTGTCTAACTAATCAAAGTAAAGCTACAGTAGTTCACATGAAAAATTCCCCTTTCCAATGTAATTATCAACTCAATATATGTTTGCCTTGCTCCTTTCTGTCATCAATATCTCCTATTTGCTGATTACTTGATAGTTCCTTGAGTTTGTTGAGATAAGACATACTGGTGAATATTATTGAATGCATGTACCTTTTGATATCTCTGCATCTAACTTGTGAGGTAATATGTCTGCCAAACAAGGTAGAATCCAAACTTGTTATTCTTTCACTTTGAGAAGTAATTTGCTCCAATATTCTACTATTTTAATTAATGGCTTGTTTATACCCTTGCTCATACAAATATTTTATGAGTTTCTCTTATTATTTAGATTGCTGTATCTAGGTTTCAACTTCTTCTGATATTGTTTCTTTTGCAGCCTTCAGTTGCATGACAGTCTAGGGTTCTCATTTTTGTGGCATATTTGGCATGTGCATTTGCTTTTGCTTTTTGATAGGCAGTTAGATTCCAAACTGGATGAACTTGGAAGCTAAGGAGTATATTATGGAGTATTATATATGTTCACAATTTGATGCCACAGTATATCTTCTGATGCTATTACTGGTGATTACTTCCTATGTTGCTCCAACCCTCTATTTTTCTTGAAATACCCGTGTCCGACGCATATTCGGACATGGGTATGGGGATATGATCCCCCAAGGACCCTCCAAATACATGAAAAAACTTAGAATAAATCAAACATACCCATGTAGGACACATACCCGTGTCCGATACTCACACCTGAGTCCGAGTAACATAGATTACTTCTTCAGTTAGAATCCAACTCTACTTCTTTCCTTGCTTTTTCCTCATGAAGTTTGTTTGAGATCATTCTTGTAGAATTAAACCTCAGTTAAATGGGGCCTAACTGTTTTTTCGCTGCAAGTATGGTTTCCTGTTTATCAAGTCTAACCAAGTGCTCTGATATGATTCTGTAGTCTGTATGTACTTTTCTAATGGCTGCTACATTTTCATTCATACATCAATTCAGTCTTGACATGTTTAGAATCTTTTTTAATGCCACACCCGATTGTCTTGAAGCTTATTTTTGTTGCTTATTGAATTGCATAGATTTCTTCCATTGGTGATTATGCAGTTTCACGTTCAGAAAGCTTGTTTGCTGGATTAGATGCTTAGCTTTTGGCCAGTTGGATAATATTTTCATATGTAGGACATGCATGTTCTTTAGAGAAGGCGGCAAAACTTTGAAGAAATGTTGTTGTCTGTCGTTTGTTTATGGAGTTTCCTCGGCCTGCATTTTATATAGGAACCAAATAGAAATCGTCAGAAATCTGTTCATGACATTTATGAGAAGTCAAAAAAATTTTATTTAAGTTCTGCTGATATAGTATTAAACTTTTAATTTCAATAATCAGTTTTAATCTCAGATACCCAAAAAAAAAAAAAAATTCAAGCGATGGGGAAGCTGCAGTCAGCAGCTGCCTCGTATGATTGTATCCCTTAGATTATAATTACTGTAAATGCAAATGTGATACGAATATAATTAAAAAATTATTCAAGGTTGGGAGTAAATTTGAAAATTTTAGATACAACACGAACATAATATTAAAAAAATAATTATAATATAATATGAAAAAAACAATATAAATATGATACAAACATATGAATATGTTAAAATTTATATATCATAAATTATTAACGTGTCGAACATGATTATGTTGAGAAAAGCTTAGAGTAGATAACTCTAATTTTACCACTCAAAGAAGAAAGTTTAGATTTTAGGAAAACTCACAAATGCTCACACTTCACTCTAGACTACACTCTTTAGAGAAGAACTCTTTAGGAAAACTTAGAACTTTTATTGCTTATTGAAGCTTACTACTTGATGATTTACAAATGCAAGGGAGGGGGGTATTTATACAATACCAAGACAAACACAAACCACACAAATATAAAATCTAAATAAATTACAACCACCCATTGTTGTTTAATAACAACCACATATTTAAATCACACAACTACAACCACACATTAAACCACACAATTGCAACCACACATTGTTGTTTAATAACAACCACACATTTAAATCACACAACTACAACCACACATTAAACCACACAATTGCAACCACACATTAAACCACACAATTGCAACCACACATTGTTAGGCTTTTATTTTTCCTTGGGCTGGTATTGGACAATTTAACACTCCCCCTCAATACCAGCTCTTCCTCTTTGCACCATGTTGAGTTGACGACGAAACATTTCAAATTTGTTGATACTCAAACCTTTTGTGAATAAATCTGCCATTTGATCATCTGTCTTGATCTGCTTCATTTCAATCTCTTCTTGTAGAACCTTTTCTCTGATAAAGTGATAATGCACTTCTATATGTTTGGTTCTTGCGTGAAAGACTGGATTTTCTGCCAAACGAATTGCTGACTGGTTGTCGCAATACAACGGAACTGCATAATCTACTGGTTGATGTAGATCACTCATTAGTTGTATCAGCCACGTACACTCTTGAGCTGCCATTGCTGCTGCTCGATACTCAGCTTCGGTAGTTGACAATGATACCGTTGGTTGTCTCTTACTGCACCAAGAAATTGTTCCAGAACCAAGTTTAAACATGTACCCAGTTGTTGATCTCCTGGTGTCATGATCTCCTGCATAGTCAGCATCACAATAACCAACTAACTTACAGTCTTCACCTTTCTTGTACAAAAGACCATAATCTATTGTACTTTTCACATATCTCAGTATTCGTCGAACTGCTTCTAAATGAGGCTTCTTCGGATTTTGCATATACCGACTCATCACACCAACTGTATAAGAAATGTCAGGTCGAGTCAAGGTTAAGTAGATCAGGCTACCTACCAATTGTCGATACATAGTTGCATCTTCCAAGTCTTTGCCTTCAAGTGCACACATCTTGCCATTTGGTTCCATCGGTGTTAAAATTGGCTTGCTCTCGAGCATTCCAAACCTTTTTAGCAAATCTTTAGAATATTTTTGTTGACAGAGAAATATTCCTTCTTGTCTGTGATCAACCTCTAGACCAAGAAAGTGCTTGAGTTGTCCAAGTTCTTTCATTTGGAAACGAACTGATAAATTCTCCTTGGTTTGAAGAATTTCTGCCTCATAATCACCAGTTATGATTAAATCATCCACATATATCAATACGATAGCTAGCTTTCCTCCATTAGCTTTGACAAACAAGCTGGAATCTGCAGGTGTCACTGAATAACCACTATGAGTTAAAAATTCAGCAATCTTACCATACCATGCTCTAGGTGCTTGTTTCAATCCGTAAAGTGCCTTTCGCAGCTTACACACATGCTCAGGATGATTTTGGTTTTGAAATCCCAATGGTTGAATCATGTAGATTTCCCGATCTAGCTCTCCATGAAGGAATGCATTCTTCACATCCATCTGCCACAAGTTCCAATCTTTGTTGGCTGCAAGGGCAAGTAGGACTCGTACGGTTGTAAGTCTTGCCACCGGACTAAACGTTTCATCATAGTCTAGCTCATACTTCTGAGAGAAACCACGAGCCACCAACCGTGCCTTGTACCTTTCAATCGACCCATCTGGACGATGTTTTATCTTGTAAACCCACTTGCAAGATATGGGTTTCACATCTCTTGGTTTTGGCACTAGATCCCAAGTCTGATTCTGCTCAAGCGCAGTGATCTCTTCTTTCATAGCCATAATCCACTCAGAACTCTGTGATGCTTCTTCAAACGTCTCAGGTTCTGTTGCAATTGGTTCTTCCACTATGGCTGCATTAGCATATTTGGGATTTGGCTTCCGTGCTCTTGTTGTCCTTCGGATTTGTGATTGTGGAGATGGTTCTTCCACTTCACTCGATCTAACATCTGGTTGATACACACCAGTTTGCCAAGGACTCTGGACTAACACTTGCTCGTCATCGTTATCATCACATAGGTCTTCTACTTCATCTGAAGTTGATTGAAGTTGGACAATATACTCTCCCATTTTCTGTTGTAACATGTCTTCAAATTCTTTTGAATCTGACAACACCTCCTTTTCTGAGGACCACCAAGAAGATGCTTCATCGAATACCACATTGCGTGAAGTGTAACATCTTCCACTTGTAGGATCACAACATTTCCATCCTTTCCTTTGGTTGTCGTATCCCACAAAGATACACCTAGTTGCTTTCTTATCAAACTTGCTACGTAAATGATCAGGAACAAATACATAACATACACAACCAAATACTCGAAAGTAGCTGACTGAAGGTTTCATTTTCCACAATTTCTTAAAGGGTGAAACAAACTCTAACCTTGGTTGAGGAAGTTTGTTGATCACATGGGTTGCGGTTCTCATAGCTTCGGCCCAAAATCTTCCGGGTACATTCTTTGCATGTAGCATACTCCGACAAATTTCTGCAAGATGCCGATTCTTTCTCTCTGCTACACCATTCTGTTGTGGTGTATTGACACAAGTATACTGATGACGTATGTTGCATTCTCGTAGGTATTGAGAGAATTCGCCTGAGCTATATTCTCCTCCATTGTCTGTGCGCAAGCAACATATCTTCTTTCCCACTTCTCCTTCAACTATCTCTTTGAACTCTTTAAACTTTGAGAAAGTGTCAGACTTTTCTTTCATAAAGAAAACCCACACATACCTGGAGAAATCATCAATAAACGTCACCATGTACCGCATTCCACTAATTGATGGTTGCTTAACGGGCCCAAATACATCAGAGTGAACTAACTCTAATGGTTCTTTTGCTTTAAACTTTGACTCCTCGTATGGCAATTGGTGTGCTTTACCATATTTGCATCCTGCACAAACTGTGTCTGTTCTTATGTCAAGCTGAGGAAGTCCCTTAAGCATCGAGTTCTTCATCATCATACTTAGCTTGGAATAACTAACATGACCTAACCGCATGTGCCATAAATCTGCTGTATCGCTCCTTCTTGTCTTGTCTACATATGCTGACTCTGCTGACATCACGTAGACTGACTCCAGACGTCGTCCTTCCATCATCGGCTGTCCTGAGATTTTGAGATCACGATATACCTTCACATCCCTTGGACCAAACAGAATATGGTGACCTGACGATGTTAATTGTGCCACTGAAAGCAAATTTTTCTTCATGCCTTGGACATGGTAAACATCTTGTAGTGGTACCTGATTATGACTATATCGAGGTGCTACTATCGTCTTACCGATGTGAGTAATCGGTAATCTTGAATTATCAGCTGTCACAACAATGCGATTTCCCTTGTATTCTGACAGGTTCTGCAACTTCTGTTTATCGCCTGTCATGTGATTTGAGCAACCTGAATCGACAATCCAGTCATTCTCATAGTCAATTCGGTCAGCCGTTGTTACTGTGAGAGCTAACTCTTCCTCTTCCATAGCAAAAAATGCTTCAGCGTCCCAATCATCTTCGCTTTTCTCCTTTGTACTAGAAGTAGCAGCATTGCTCTCAGCGGGCCTTTTGTTAAACCAACAATCTTTTGCCATGTGACCTTTCTTGTCACAGTTGTAACAGTTACCTTCAAATCTTTTATTGTTGCTACGATTCTTTGAAGCTCCCCCTAGACGAGAGCTCCCTTCTCCTTGATGACTTTTTGTCTTGTCACCATACTTTTTAGATCCACCACCGACGTGCTGTTTGAATTTGCCTTTGCTTTTGTTGGTGTAGAGTGCTTCCTCTTCACTTTTCAACGAGACCCCTCCCATTTGCTTGGCCATAGATTCTTGACCAACAAGCAAATTTTCAAACTCTACAAGTGATGGTTGAGTTGGCCATCCTTGTATAGCGGCAACGAAGCTGCGATATTCGGGCCTCAAACCATGGATAATTATTCTTTTTACCCTGGTATCTCCAATAGCGGCTGTAGGATCTAAATCAGAAATTTCACGGCATAACGTTTTTACCTTGTGAAAGTATTGAGCAATCGGTATATCTCGTTGTGCAACTGATAACAATTCATTCTCAAGAAGTTGAAGTCTTGTGTCATTCTTTCTCGAAAAGAGTGCATCTAAAGTATCCCACGCTTCTTTTGGCGTTTCTAGCTTTTGTATGTGTTCCAACATTTCTTCTTCAACTGTGGTCTTAAGGGCAAACATGGCTTTACCCACTTTAATCTTCCATTTGCGCAAGGTTCCTTGAGCATCTTCTTGCTCGGGCTTCGTAACTTCACTACCACCAACGACTTCCCAAAGGTCTTGACCTTGTAGGTAAGACATCATACACGTCTTCCACGTGTTGTAATTTTTGTGATTGAGCTTCTTGATTCCTCCAACTACTTGAAGATCACCCATCGTGTCGGCAAGACTAACAATACCGAACAAGCTTGATTTTGAGACACAAACTTGTAGAGTACAAACTCCTCACAACTCAAGAACGCTCAAACCAAAAATAGTACCTGAATAACTATTTCACCGTGAATAGTACCGTATACGTGAACAGTATTGTACGTATGTCGTACACTAGAACAAATCCAGTATACGTTAACAATTACTGCAAAAGTATACAACCACACGTATGAATAGTGACCGTATACTGGAACAGTGACCGTAGCCCGTGAATAGTGCACCAGGTAGGTTCCCAGGAAAGAGAGGTGGGTCACTGATAGACACACTTAAATACCAAGTCTTTCCTAGCCAGAACTTCCCTAGACACTTTCACACTACCACACTTTATTTCCAGCAACAAGAATAATTCTTTTCTGATGTGGAAGATCAGACAATACTGCAACCACAGAGCATACTAAGAACCAACACTTTCACTGCAGCGGAATAAGGACCACGAACCAATGGCTCTGATACCAATTGTTGAGAAAAGCTTAGAGTAGATAACTCTAATTTTACCACTCAAAGAAGAAAGTTTAGATTTTAGGAAAACTCACAAATGCTCACACTTCACTCTAGACTACACTCTTTAGAGAAGAACTCTTTAGGAAAACTTAGAACTTTTATTGCTTATTGAAGCTTACTACTTGATGATTTACAAATGCAAGGGAGGGGGGTATTTATACAATACCAAGACAAACACAAACCACACAAATATAAAATCTAAATAAATTACAACCACCCATTGTTGTTTAATAACAACCACATATTTAAATCACACAACTACAACCACACATTAAACCACACAATTGCAACCACACATTGTTGTTTAATAACAACCACACATTTAAATCACACAACTACAACCACACATTAAACCACACAATTGCAACCACACATTAAACCACACAATTGCAACCACACATTGTTAGGCTTTTATTTTTCCTTGGGCTGGTATTGGACAATTTAACAGATTATAACATAAAAATAACACAAATATGATAAAAATACGTGGATTATCATGTATATTTATAAGATAGCTAATGGGGTGAAAGGCGTTAGCACATTCCAGCTCCATTTGGATGGGCTGTGAGATTGGTTCCGGTGAGATTAAAAACAACGGTGGAGGTGAGATTAGTTACTGTAGTGGTGAGATTGGATGCTGTAATGGTGAGATTAAAGTCAGCGGTGAGATATATGTTTGGAGGCAAAAGCAACAGTGGAGGTAAGATTAATTATAGTGAGAAAAGAAAATATTATTAAAGATATTAAATTAAAATTTGTATATAATAGAATTTATAACATATTTGAAAGATTAATAAATTATTAAAAATTATTAAAATTAAAATAAATAAAATTATATTTATACATTCAAAAATAAAAAATAGTATTAAATGAATATTTAAATAATTTATTTAAAATATAATTTATTAAATAATTATAAATTTATTTTAAATAAACAAAACATAAAACTAAAGCTAAATATAAAGATAAAATAGAAAAAACAAAAAGAATATAAGGTCAATATTGTAAATAAAACCTCCAGTGGAAGGAAAATTTTCACTCGAGCTTTTTTTCACCAGTGAAATTTTTTTCCTTCCATTGGTATCAACTAGATAGTTTAAACTGAAATTTTGTTATTCAAACGGATAATTTGAGTACGTTTACCCCAAAAAAAAATACATTAACGCACTGAATTGGTGTTTACTGGTGTTCCAAATGCACCCTTGGAGCCCACTGATAGCACACCAACTCACCAGCCCCTTTCATAATAATAAAATTAAATTTATAAATTACAAAATTTAAAAAATAAAACCACTATCAAAAATTCAAAATGACAAAAAATCAAGTCTTTCAAAAATCAAATTAATTGACAAGTGGTTAGAGAAAAGCTAGGCAGGCTGGCTGGCACTGGCTTAACAATAACGAGTAACGACAACCCGCTCCTCTCCTCGCTGGCTCGCTGCCTCGCTGTCATCATTAACCACGGTTAACTAACCCTAATTTGTCCAACCACAATTTTCTTTTTTTTCTTTCAAACATATATTCCTCCCTATATAAAAAACCCCTCCCAAGCTAAACAACTCCTCCTCAGATCTCATATTCGACAAGGCGTCTTGATACACGCCACCATCTTTATTTTTTCAAACAAAATTTCCTTACATTTTCATAGAATTTCCTTTTGTTATTTGAATCTCTGAAAAAAAGAAAATGAGAGAGTGTATTTCGATTCACATCGGTCAGGCCGGTATTCAGGTCGGAAATTCTTGCTGGGAACTTTACTGTCTCGAGCATGGTATTCAGGTATTTTTTTCGTTTTTTTTTCGAATTAATTTTTTTTTCATTTCTCTGCTGTTAGATTTCTTTTTCTCATTTTTTTAATAATTATTTTAACATTGTGGTTTGGTTCGATTATATTTGAAATTTATTGCGTAATTAGATTTCTGTTGTTGTAAATCGTAATCGAACTCATTAAATCGATAGATCTGGATCAATTGGAATGTTAGCTGAACGATTTCCACTCTGTTAGATCATTTAGGCGAGATCTAGGGTTTAGAATGTTGATTGTGGTGGTGATTTCTTTTTTGAAAATTTTATTTTCAGCCTGATGGCCAAATGCCAAGTGATAAGACTGTTGGCGGAGGAGACGATGCTTTCAACACCTTTTTCAGCGAAACTGGTGCTGGAAAGCACGTCCCTCGCGCCATATTTGTTGATCTGGAGCCTACCGTTATCGATGAAGTGAGGACTGGAACGTACCGCCAGCTGTTCCACCCCGAGCAACTCATCAGTGGCAAAGAAGATGCTGCCAACAATTTCGCTCGCGGCCATTATACAATTGGAAAAGAGATTGTTGATCTCTGCTTAGATCGAATCCGAAAGCTTGCTGATAACTGTACTGGTCTCCAAGGGTTCTTGGTTTTCAATGCTGTTGGTGGTGGTACTGGTTCTGGTCTTGGGTCTCTTCTCTTGGAGCGTCTCTCTGTTGACTACGGAAAGAAGTCGAAGCTTGGCTTCACTGTCTATCCTTCACCTCAGGTTTCTACATCTGTTGTAGAGCCTTACAACAGTGTGCTGTCCACTCATTCACTCCTTGAGCACACTGATGTTTCTGTACTTCTCGATAATGAAGCAATATATGACATCTGCAGGCGATCTCTGGACATTGAACGGCCTACTTATACCAATCTTAACCGCCTTGTCTCTCAGGTAATGATAAGAATTCTTACAACAATACTAGTCTTTTTGTTACAAAATGTATATTGATCATTGTTCATAACTGTGGTATTTTGGCATGTATGTTTCAGGTTATCTCATCTCTTACTACCTCTTTGAGGTTTGATGGAGCCCTGAATGTGGATGTAACTGAGTTCCAGACTAACCTGGTCCCTTATCCTAGGATCCATTTTATGCTTTCCTCCTATGCCCCTGTTATTTCAGCTGAGAAGGCTTACCACGAGCAGCTATCAGTGGCTGAGATCACCAACAGTGCTTTTGAACCCTCTTCCATGATGGCCAAATGTGACCCGCGCCACGGAAAGTACATGGCTTGCTGCCTCATGTACCGAGGTGATGTTGTGCCCAAAGATGTGAATGCAGCTGTGGCCACCATCAAGACCAAGCGCACGATCCAATTTGTCGATTGGTGCCCTACAGGATTTAAGTGTGGTATCAACTACCAGCCACCAACTGTTGTTCCAGGAGGAGACCTTGCCAAGGTGCAGAGAGCTGTCTGCATGATCTCCAATTCAACCAGCGTTGCGGAAGTGTTTTCCCGCATTGACCACAAGTTTGATCTCATGTATGCCAAGCGTGCCTTTGTGCACTGGTATGTTGGTGAGGGCATGGAGGAAGGAGAGTTCTCAGAGGCTCGTGAGGATCTTGCCGCACTGGAAAAAGATTATGAAGAAGTTGGTGCCGAGACTGCTGAAGGAGATGAAGGGGATGAGGATGAGTATTGAGGGGAGGAGTACCTTTATATGTTTGCTGCTGTGTTGCTTTTTCTTGTTGCTTTGGATTTATGTTTGCAGACTTGGTCGTTGTTGAATCTTTGTTTTTAAATGTTTTTTGGTACCTTTGGGTGATATATCCACTTTTTGGTATTTTCTATGAATGAAGTTACCACCTGAGGCCTTAATTTACCTTCTAAATATCGCCGTCTCCACCATAGATCTAAGCATCAGAATTCCATTTTTGCTAAATTGTAGAGCAAATGGGGTTCTAGGTGTGGTATTTCGAAACGGTCTACATTATAATACTTCGTATTTTATACAAAAGTAGCTTTGGCTGAATATTTTATGCCGATGATATTATTTATGATCTTTCCAAGCAAGTATAGGTTTATCACCAAATGTGTGTATTTTTTTAAGCAAGTAGCCAAATGTCTTTTTTTCCTTACGGTCTGTGTAGGCTATCTCCAAATGTCTGTTAAATCATATTCTCAGTTGGATGAAAGAAGTATCACTGCTAGACCGTCTAATTGTAATTATAAAGAGCTGTTAAATCAAGTTCTGAGATTTTTTGACGTACATTCCTACTAATGTGTTACAGATGGACAAATATTTTTATCTTCAATGATGGAATCAGACTTGCTAATTAATGTGGGGATTTCAGGATAATTCCCTCTGTTGCATGCAGAAATTTTTTATTTTCTTTGGATAACGTTCAAATTTTGAATTTAAAAACTTGGTAATCGAGACAAATTTAAGGCTTTCCCACTTTGTAAGGAGATGTAAAAAGTTTGAATTTTCTTCGGATAACGTTCAAATTTTGAATTTAAAAAACTTGGTAATTGAGACAAATTTAAGGCTTTTCCCACTTTGCAAGGAGACGTATAAAATTTGAAATGTTTTGGATGATGATGAGGATTGCTTATCCGACCAACGTAGAGTCAAAGTGAAACATTCATTGTTCATTGCTAAGTTGATAAAACATGGTGATGGTATCATGCTGCAAGCCCCATGTCATGGCTTACCCATTCAAAAAGTTTATGCAAAGATAAATTTCCAAACTAAGCCTAAGCCCTAAGGGACCCAACATTCGAATACTTTGCCGACCCTTTGTTTTAAGTTTGCAGACAAATATCAATTGATACCAACAACAATGTGAATGAAATAAAAGGAAAAAAACAAAGGTAGAAGAAAACCGCAAACTGAAAGATGATAAATATTGGATCCGTTTAACGATTAAAGATTACTTATTTATCATTTTTGGAAAGTTTTTTTACATTTAATACATTACTTTTACTGAATTCAAAAAAAAAATAATGTATTAATTGTACTTTAATACATTATTTATTTATTTACCAAATGTAACATGCTATTATTGTTTGTAGACATCTATCAGAAAACCTCAATAAACTGATTTTACTTTCTAGCAACGGCCCAACTTTTTGACAAGGCCATTCTCTATTTGAATTCTCTTCTTCATCAATAAAGCATACTTGGAAACCAGATTCTGGTCTCCAGCAGCCATTGAGAGCTTGCAGCTCAGGGATGTCTTGTCCAAGTCCTTGTACATATATGAGATTGGCACAAAACTACCTTTTTTGCTGCACAGCCAACCATGTGCAGCCCTCAATGCAGCTCCCAGAGAAGCCGAATCTGTTCAAAGTAACAAAGTACAAGGTAATCATGTAATTCAGACTTCAGGCTTATACAGTTCGGACCAGGTACGCATCTATGGTCTAAACCATAATATAACAAAATTTGAGCAAGGATGAGTTCATTGACTTAAAGAAAGGTTCAAACTAGATATAAATTTATTGTAAACCAGTGCAGATGATAACATACCGGGTCTTTGAACCGTATAAATATCAGAGCCAAAAATCGATGCAATTGAGGTGAGAATGCTTTTATTTGCTGATGCTCCACCAGTAGCAATGATTCGTTTTGGAGGAGAAGGCATTCCAAATCTTTCTGCATGAGCACGCATCGAGAGAAATTGGCCCTCGATCAAGGCGCGGACCTGCAAACATATTCATTGGTTTTCAAGAAAGAGCGATAGTAGAAAACTCATCAGTGTATAACACAAAAAAAAATTCATGAGTAATTTACCTCAGAAGGAGGATCAAATTCTAGGACTTCTTGTTCATTCAAGCCATCCAGAGTTTCACCGGTGAAATTTTCAAGAAGGTAGTGGTGGAAGCCAACTGAATGTGCAAAGAAGCTTTTAGATAATTATTAAGCTTGGGAAATACACAAACTTGAGAAGGTTGAAGATTGCTCAGCAATATAAATTATCATGTAAATATGCTCATTCCATCACTATATCAAATTATCCCATCATAAAAGTTTCCTATCTTGTTCATATGAATGCCATTATTTAATTGACTGGAGTGAAGGCCAATTAATCTTCTTCATGTATTAATAGAAAAATAACTATGAAACTAAACAATGCATTCGACAGGTGATCTCCTTACTGAAACCTTAGACTTGAAAGAAGAGAAATCTTGAAACTCACCAGGCAGAGGAGGAAGAATCTCATGTTCCTTGTAATAGAAACCTATCTTCCCACCTGTTGCAGGAACTAGAATGAGAAATAAAGAACAAATAACTTTCATATACAGGAAATTTCATTAGAAGACATATTTTTACCGACCATTTAGTGGAGGAGTTTGCTCTAGAAATTTGTTAAAAACATCCCAAGATTTCTCAGCATAGCGATTACGAACATCTAAATACATGGAGACCATGTTAGATAAGTACAAAAGCAGATTAATCCAAAACAAATAGGAAGGAACTTCTGATACCTTCACGCGTCAGAGACCCATTTTTGTAGACCAACATTACCATGTAGCCTTCTGTATCAACAGGATTCGGGAAAACATGCCCTTCTAAACTAGGTTGAGGATCCTTAGTGATCCCAAAGACCTGCAACAAGCATGGGCCATAATCAAGTTAGTATACATCTGTGAGGGAACAGCTTAAGAGACTAACATCCGAACTCATTTGCACAGTAGACTAAACAATGACTTGAAAGCCTTGAAAAATACACCTAGTGACAAGCTGAAAAATATTAAAAAAGAAGAAACCTTATTTCTAAAAGAGAAAACTAATTCCACTGCTAAATGTTATTTGATCCATTTGTATTTCCTGAATATGTTCTTGGTGATAAAAGAAAGAGTTTGTAGTGCTTTAAGTTCAATTTGTTCAAGGAAAAAAGAAAAAAAAAATTATTGCAGAACAAGTTGACAATTTCCAATTGAAGAATTTATCTCATGAAAAACATTATAGAAACGTTTCAGAAGATTACTGAAAACAAAGAAGCTCAAGAAACACGAAGCAAAATATCATTACCAGTAATTCATGCAATCAGAACCCTGAAAAGAAACTCTTCCAACAAAAGAACACTCTGAGTTAGTTGTGTATTGTCAAAGACGAAAGCAAGCAAAAACTTCAAGGGAGTCTCAGACATGAACTCTTTCAAGTAGGCCCTAGTTCCAGTGTTGTCAAGGGCGCAAGGCGCACTCTAGGCGCTAGAACCCTTGTATTGCCTTAGGCGCAAGGCGCAAAAAAAGCGCTCGCCTGAGTGAAGTAAGGCGCAATATTTATGTGTCTATGTATGTATATATATATATATATAATAAGCTTAAGATATATAATTATAATAATAAACTCTAAAGAGTGGTCTAGTTTATCTACAAAACATGCAATTTATTTTTTGCCCAATATGCATGATTTCCTTATGGTCCCATATCTGTTGTTGAATACTCAAATATTGAGAAGCGGAGAGTTTGATATTATCTCCTTTCTTACTAGTAAAGGTACATCTAATGAAAAAAGTTAAAATTAAAGAAATTAAAGAGAACTTCAATCAGGCAAGCTTTTTTTACGCCTATCGCCTTACAAAAAAGCGCGCCTAGGCGCACCAGGCGTGCGCCTGATCAAATGAGCCTCGCCCGAAAGGGTCTAAGGCGCTTTTGTTATCTAACGCTAAGGCGCAAGGCGTAGGCGCGCCTAGGCGCACGCCTTGACAACACTGGGCCCTACCACTTAAAGATTCACATAGGAATGTTTGTTGACAAGACATGGGACTTAAACAAACTAAAAAGGTTCAGTGATGTTGCTTATGATGTTTCCAATAATGAGAGCAAGCATTGAGACAGTTACTGATCAAATAAATAGGCATAAATAGCACTTACAGTGTCACTGGTGCCCAAACTGATTGCCAGATCCCCAGGAGTGTTTAGGGTTAAACCTGCAAGCATAAAAAATTTTAATTGATGAAAACCTAAGACTAAAAGAACTATCACTGTGTATTCTTATTACAATGGTTCTGCACAAAATTATGCAATAAATGCCAATTCATTTCATTTTCTATTGGCCAGAGAGAATGAGGCAATGAATGTATTGGCAACCAAATTGATGTAAAACTTTCAAGGAATTGAAAAGACAAGAAATTGCTTAATTTTGACATAGACAATTCTAATATTGCAAATATTTCCACCCCAAGGGACTAGAATAAATTGAAAACAAAACTCTAGCAACAAATGAGGAAGAGGAGACTACTATACATTTGTCTGGCTGTCTACACTCCAAAGACTGTCAAACACTTTGAAGAGTTTGAAAGCTGAAAAGATCAAGATGGGTAGGTTTTAGCATTTATTTCTTTAGCCGCTCTTCTGAGTTTTCTAAAGTGGAGGCATTCAGACATACATTTACACTGTCTTCACCTCTATGTAATAGATTAAATATTTGAAGGACAGAACAATATTCCTTAAATTAAATATATAGTTTAAGTGCATATTGAAAGGAGACTACTATTAACCTACATTAGGATTGATTAGAAAACCAGCACAATTGAGTAGCAAAGATATCAGTCTTACAAAGAATTCAATTTATAATAGATCAAGAGAATCATGGACCTGCTAAACTGTTAGGATTGTCTCCAGACCACTGAACCACCAGGCAATTCTTATTGAAATTAAACCTGAAAAGACATTAATGAGTTTCAATCTGTCTCTATACTGTAGTTAGAGAGATGTAACAACATATGCCTCTAGATACAAATGCACATGCATCAACACACAAACACACAAAAGGTATTTTGATTCATATCAAAGCATGCAGAGGGAAATATATACCACCATTCACTATAAGAGCTTGTCTGGATGAAGTACACAACCACTGCCCACAATTAGATACATAGTGCAAATACTTTACCAGTATACATACATAAGCACTAATAATTTGAAGGTCATATATACTATACCCATATGCTAAGTAGAGTGTTGTTCATCACTACAGACAATGGAAATATTACGAGTTTAATACCAAATTCAAACCCTTTTAAATGTTGGTAATAGATCATCAAAGGTGGACTTTTAGCAAGCAATATGCTACTAACCTCTCCACAAAATAGGACGCTATAGAACCAGCAACAGCATGTGCAGGAGCTAGCTTTCCAAGCTTTTCCTCCAAACCTGGAGCTGTAGCCTGTAATAAAATTGAAGTTCAACAATATAATTAATTCCATAAAAGGCTTTAAATTGAAAAAAACAACCTTAACATAAGAAAAATCAATCAACAAGAGTCAGGGATTGATAAAGAAACCATAAAAAAATTAGCATCAAAACAACCTCTAATGCAACTTTAGACCAAGCCCTTTGCTTTATATCCATCAAATTCATCCCTGCACCATCAGTTTCATCAATACAAGCATAAGCCCCTATAAATAGACATGCCATGAAAGAGCTAACAAGAGAGATCCTCTCAGTATTCTTATAAGCTTCTTGTTGTGTCTCAAATATCTTCCGAATCTGTGGTCCTGTATATCTCTCATAAGCACGTGAACCAGTAATTTTAGACAACTCCAATGCACTTCCAACAGCTTTCTCTATTTCTCTACACTGAGCTGTGGTGCTGCAATCCATCCATATCGGTGATTCATTAATAGAAAACGCATTGCCAAGCTGATCAACTAATGGCTTCTTGGGGTCCAATGATGATAATAATGCAGAACTGCCATTGTTCCAATAAACACTGCCATGTTGCTGTCCACTACCAGAAACGGCAGCAATTTTCCCAAAATCCAAATTGGATTTAGATAGTCTTTGAAGAATGAGATCCAAAGCCTCCACCCACATTATGGTGGGTGAAACAATTCTGCCATTAACAGAAGGGTCTCTGTAAACTCCATCCTTGGTCTTGTAATGAGGCAAATCAGAGTCAAAGTTAACTAGCTCTGAAGCAACAATAACGAGATTGGAGTCCAAAACAGTTGCCTTCAACGACCTTTACACAAGGGGGAGAAAAAGAAAAGATCAAAAGTGCATTTCAAGCTGTCAATTCAGCGTAAATAGATTCTAATTTTTCAAATAGCAGAATTCTCAAGAATAACAAAATATCAACCAAACCCAATTGGATAAGCCTTAAACCCTGATCATAACAGTTTCAAAAATTCAACTTCTTTACAGCATAAGAACAAATAAGCAATTTGGCTACATGGGTGCTTCTAGTTTTCGACTTAGAATTTAAACCCTGATCATAACGGCCTCAAATTTTCAACCTTTTAATTTTTTTGAACATTAGAAGTATAAAAAACACAACATGGCTAAATGGGTGCTTTTAGTTTTTGTTTAAATGACATTGGACCATGAAACTAAGCGGAGATAAAAGAGAGAGTTACTGAGTAGAGCTGTCAAATCCAAGGAACAGAGCGTCATGAGGAAGAGATAAATCCGCCATCTTTGAAAGCAAAATGTACCCCAAACCCAATGCCTCAAAAGCTTTGTTTTCGTCAAGAGAAATCAAGAGAAAGCGGCAATGGTAGCTTAACTCTGGTGCTTTGGTTAAATAGCAAAGGTAATTAAAACAGTTACCAATTATAAAAGCAGAGTTTCTATAAGATGGGGATAGTAAGATATGGATATGAGAGATTTTTGTTTGATAAATAAAAGATTTTTAAAGAGTTTTCCTCTTTTGTAATGTTTACGGATTAGTTTTTCCTGTAGAAATTTGGTCAACCTTCGACCAAACAGAATCCTAGCGACATCAGAATTCTAGTTGACGTTAAATTATGTTCTACGGGGAAAGTTTTGTCAGTTAACCGATAAGGTCATGCCATGTCAGCGTCTCTGCATTAATTTTATTAAATTTAATTACTTCTTAGAATATTATTCTTCCGTTTTTAGAAGTTTTCAAAAATCAAATTAATCGAAAGGACCAAAATTTATAAATTAACTGATAATCAAATTGAATCGGTTAATTAGATTAACCAAAATTTACCTAAATATTAAGCTAAATTTCAACATCAAAATTTTACTTTTTAGACTATTTTTGTTAAAATTTATTTGATAGACATGACATCATCGGCTTACAACAGGATGAGTTTTGTTTATTGAACTATATAGATAACTATATACATATTAAACTTTTAGTTAACCAATTAAAAAATTTCAAAGCCGTAACCAAATTTATTAATCAAATTAACTGAGTTTATTTTCGAAATTAAGCAAATAATAAAAATAACCAAATCATTTTAACTGAATTACTTCGCTTAATTTGGTTAATTAAATTTTAATCGAAAATTGCTTAGTATATTTTATTGGAATAGGTTGAATTTTTACCTATTTATAAAATAAGATAAAATAAAAAAATTTAGATGAATCTTAATGATAAAATGGATGTATCACTTTCTTTAAAAAAAATGCATGTATTGTATTTAAAAAAAAGTGTTTATATTTGATATACTAACAATGTATAAATTTCATACATTATTAGTGAACCACAACAAGACATTTCATTAATGAGTAAAATAAAAAATAATGAAGGATTTATAAATAAATATTAATAAAATATCTTATTTTTTTATATCGATTTTTATATTTTTTTATAATTTTTTTATTTTTTATTTTACTTATTAATTAATTATTTTATTATAATTCACTATGAAACATTAAATATAATCTCTATTATTATTACGTTTGTAGTGAATTTTACGATGATGTCATCTTTTAACGTGTTGTTTTGGAGTTAAAGTACAGATTACACATACATACATGCATACGAGCCTCAGCTCAGCCTCAGCCTCAGCCTCAGTGCCATGGTCCTAGAGAGGAGTCATGAATCCCAGATCGGCTGTGTACTAGAGTTCAACTGGGTATATAAGTGTTCACACCATTTTCAACCTGCGAGGCGCCTTTTGTGGACAAAATCCTGAGGCCCAATGGGCCGAAGCGGACAATACCTTGCAAGTTGGTGTGGACCGTGACATTTGGTATCAGAGCCGGCTCTGTGGGTACTAGCGATGTGCCACTGAGATGGTCCTAGAGAGGAGCCATGAATACCACATCGGCTGTGTACTAGAGTTCGACTGGGTATATAAGTGTTCACACCATCTTCAACCTGCGAGGCGCCTTTTGTGGACAAAACCGTGAAACCCAATGGACCGAAACGGACAATACCTTACAAATTGATGTGGACCATGACACTCAGCCTGAGTCTGTCTTGTTTGTGCGCCAAAATCTGTCGCAGCAGACCGAACGACGATAATAGAAATTAACAGCAACGGCCCGACAACCTCGGTCTCGGTTAGGGTCTCCCTCAAGCTATCTACACGCCCTTTTCAACTTAGGAGTTAGGCTTAGGCCCATTATTAAGGTGTTCATAACTTACACACTAGCATCTGAGATTTTTTTTTTCACAAAAAATTATCTAATAATATATATATAATTATATATACCTATTATAAAAGTAATCCCTTAAATACATAAGAGAACAGAATTGAGAATTTTAAATTCTTACTTAGTTGACAATTAAGTATGGGTATTAAGGGGTTTGGGGGATTAGTTTGGGTATTTTAAATTTTTTAATTAAAAAAGAAAAGAAAAGGAAAGGAAAAAAATAGAGAAAAAATTATGTGTTCGTGTCTTTTTTTTTGTGTTCGGGTTATTTTTTCTGCATTCAAAATATTATAAATTTAAATAATTTTTACACGTTAATAATTTGTTTTATGTAAATTTTGACACGTTCGGATATTCATTCGTGTTCATATTATTTTTTGTATCGTGTTCGTGTTATTTTTTCGTATGTTCAAAGTATTATAAATTTATATAAATTTTTACATATTAATAATTTATTTTATGTGGATTTTGATACATTCATGTATTTGTGTTGTGTTCATGTTATTTTCGTGTCGTGTCGTATTTTAATTGTTTTTTTCATGTGCTCGTGTCATGTTCCAATTCATCCAAATATTTTGCATAGTTTGTCATGGTGATCTAATTTAGAGAAAATTTTGTGTGTTAGTGCCGTGTCTCAATTCATCCCATATTTTGCATAATTTGTTATAATGATTTAATTTAGAGAAAATTTTGTATGTTCGTAACATGTTCGTGTTATTTTATCGTGTGTTTAAAGTAATATAAATTTATATAAATTTTTACACGTTAATAATTCGTTTTATGTAGATTTTGACACGTTCATGTATTTTTGTCATGTTCATGTTATTTTTCGTGTCGTATTTTAATTACTTTTTCATGTTGTGTTGTATTGTGTTCATGTCGTATAATCATACTGTGTCCGAAATTGCCAATTCTAATTGACACTATTCAAATAACTCTCAAATTTATGTCGCGCATCGTCATGTTCGTATTACTTTCCTAGTTATAATCGTATTCAGGGTATTATATATTTATATAAGCCGAATCGCTATCTCTGGAATCAAAGTCGTAAATTTGACACGTTAATAATTCGTTTTATGTAGATTTTGACACGTTCGTGTATTGTGTCGTGTTCATGTTATTTTTGTGTCATGTCGTGTTTTAATTATTTTTTCATGTTATGTTCGTATCGTATAATTATGTTATATCTGAAATTGCCAGATGTAATTAACCATATTCAAATAACTCTCAATTTTATACTAGGTGTCTTATAAGAATATCAATTATTATTTTTCTAAATTATTATATTTACTACTTTTACATTTTTATCTTTCAAATTTATTACAAAATATTAATTCAAATTTGATAACATACCGAGCATTATCTAGTATGAGTAATTTTAAAGTTTTATTTTAGAAAAAGAAAAATATTATTCATCTGATCACGTTTGTCTCAAATATTCGTACATCCTCACATGATATATAATTATTAATTTGATTATAATATTTTATTTATGAATGTAAAATAGTATTTACTATCTTTTTATATTTTATTTTTGCAATATTTGTGATGTCATAACGATTTTTTCGGATCGCTACGACGAATTTGATGAAAACACAAAAAATGGAGTCGCCACCAATCTTTTTTTGCTAGGTGTGATTGGCCACCTATTAAAACCGATTTTAGTAAAACATTTTAAAAATAATTAAAACATTTTGTAAAACCAATTTCGAAGTCTGCGCTTTGAACCAGAGAGAAAACAAAATCGGGTTCGGGAGTCAGTTACGTGCGGGGAAGGATTAGCACCCCCGCAACGCCCGTTTAGAAAACGGTACCACTTGATCACGTGTTATCTTAAATCTCGATTTAATGGATTTAACATCGGTATTTAAAACTAATTCTCTTTTCTTTTCTTTTATTTTAAAAAAAAAACATGTTTATTATTTTTTGAATTTTCTTGAACTGCTTTTTAATTTTTTAAAAATCGAAAGTGAACATAAATTTATTATCGAAAATACTCATTAAATATTCCCGACACTCTCGGTGGTATTTAACGAGATCTTCTCACCTCAAGACATCTTGGGAATCACAACCGTGATATCCTTCGAATTCCGTCGTCGGCAATTTTCATCCATTTTTTATTTAAATGCGTATGATGCGGATATTTAAACATCGGATGCACACGACTTAGCACATAATTATAAACTTAAACATGCAACTCATAATATTACAAACACGTGCATGGCAAAATATCGAGCGCAATAAACATTCGCTCTTTATTCATTTTTTATTTAGATTATTTCCATTTTTTTTAAACGAAAACGAATCTTTGTATCGAGCTTGTCGCTAAATACTCCCACCACTCGTGGTGATATTTAACGAAATTCTCGCACCTCAAGATATCTTAGGAATCACTACCGTGACGTCCTTCGAATTCCGTCGTCGGTTATTCGCATTTATTAAAATCCTTTTTTTTTTAAAATTAAAATGCTTTTAATAATTTTTTTAAAATCGAAACCGAATAATAAAAATACGTCGAATAGTGAGCAAAAATAAATAAACAAAAATAGTAATAAATAAAGAAATTGAAATCATACCAAAAATATCGAGAATCCGAAAAATTAAAATGTCGGACTTGATCTTCGTAAAATCACCTGAAAATGTCAAAAATCAAATCTTCAAAAACGATTATCGTGAATTTTTCTTTAAATTTTTTTATTATATTTTTTTTCTTTTTATTTTTTTCTATTTTTTAAAATTAATTATTATTACTATTTTTTATTTTTTTATTTCTTTCTTTTCTTTTCTTTCTTTTTTTTTTCTTTTTTTTTTCTTTTTTCTTTTTCTTTTTTCTTTTCTTCTTTCTTTTTTTTTTCTCTTATTTTTCTTCCTGGCCCAAAACCAGGCCTGCTGAGCCAGGCCTGGTTCTGGCCTGGCCTGGCCCAGCTTTTCTCCTTTCTTTTCTTTTTTTTTTTTTTTTGGGCGGGTGGACCCGCGCGGACCCGGGTCGGATCCGGGTCCAAGCGCGGATCCTCCCCGCGTAAAACGGCGTCGTTTCGGCGCCCTTTTTTTTTTTCTTTTTTTTTTTTCGGGTCGGGCGCGCGGACCCCGGGTCGACCCGCGGGTCCACGCGCGGACCCAGGGTCAAAATGGCGTCGTTTTGACGCCGTTTACATTTTTTAAAAAAATCGGGTGACCCGCGCGGACCCCGGGTCGACCCGCGGGTCTCCTCGACCCGCTCCCCCAAACGGTGCCGTTTCGGCACCGTATAAATACCCCCCAATCCCTTTTTTTTTCATTTTCTTTCTTTTTTTTTTCTCCTTTCTCTCTCTTTTCTTTTCTCTCTCACTCTCTCCCACAGAAACCCAGTTTCCGGCAGCTGGCCACCGTGCCGGCCGCCGTCCACCGTCGCCGGCCGCCGTTCGCTGGCTGCCGTTTTCTCCAAAACCTCACTTTCGAGGGTGTTTCGACCCCCTCGTTACGGATCCGGGCTCCGTTTAGCCCGGATCCCCACCGAATTTTGTAGATCTAGGTTTTTCTTTTTTTTTTTTTTTTTTTGGATGTTGGTTTTTTTTGTTTTTGCAGGTTTGGGTGTTGAAGAAGGGTTTGGGGAAGCCGATTGAAGGGGTCCGAATCTGGCTTTCGGACCCCGGATCCGGCCTTTTTGGTGAAGGAGGGGGCTTTTTCGGATCTGCTGAAAAGGGGGGAGTTTCGATCTGGCTCCTCCTTGCTTCGGGGAAGTCCGAACAGTGGGGAGTCCTCTGAATCGGGCCTCCCTCCTCCCTCTTTTTTGGTGTTTTTTTTTGCTAGCTGAGGGGCCTCCTCCTTGGCTTTTTTTGGTGGGTTCGAATCTAGGGGGATCCGAATCCGGGGGCTCCCCCCTCTTTTCTGTTGTTTCTCCTCTCGGTTTTATGGTGGGGAAAAAAAGGGGGTTGAGTGTGGCAGGTGGATGGCGTGTGGAGATGGGTTGGCAGGAGGTTGAGTGTGGCAGGGGAGGTTGGTAGCGTGTGGCAGGCTGGTGGCAGAGGGCTGTCAGGTTAGGGGAAGAGGGGGAGGCGGCTAGGGTTTCAGGGGTAGGGGATTGGGGTTTGGAAATGGGGAAATGGGCCTGCTGAGTAGCAGGCCCTGTTGATTTGGGCCTGGACCTGGAGATTGGGCCTGCTGGTTAGCAGGCCCAAACGGGCTTTGGTTGGGTTTGGGTTTTGGTTGAAAAGGGGCCGAAAATTGGGCCTGGTTTAGGCCTGGTTTGGACCGGCGGATCGGGCTTGGTTTGGGCCTGGTTTGGGCCCGCGGATCGGGTTGGGAAATGGGCTTGCTGGTGGTCCGGGTCGGATTCGAATCCGACCCGGACGAAAATTGGTTATTACAGCTGCCCCTCTTTGCACATTGCTGAGAATCAGGAATAGGGCAAAGACAGTATAACCAATTTTGTTCGGTTATTGAGATCCATTTTTAGTGACGCTCTATCATTTGGAAAATAAATTGCTCCTCTAATCAGAGGCTATATCACTTGAAAAATAAATTGCTCCTCTCATCAGAGGCTCCATCACTTGAAAAATAAATTGCTCCTCTAATCAGAGGCTCTATCACTTTAAAAAATAAATTGCTCCTCTAATCAGAGGCTCCACAACTTTGAAATTAAATTGCTCCTCTCATCAGAGGCTCCACAACTTTGAAATTAAATTGCTCCTCTCATCAGAGGCTCCACAACTTTGAAATTAAATTGCTCCTCTCATCAGAGGCTCCACAACTTTGAAATTTAAATTGCTCCTCTAATCAGAGGCTCCACAACTTTGAAATTTAAATTGCTCCTCTCATCAGAGGCTCCACAACTTTGAAATTTAAATTGCTCCTCTAATCAGAGGCTCCACAACTTTGAAATTTTAAAAATGAACTTCGAATTTTTGACAATGAGTTTGAACACAACTTAGATCATCACCTCACTTACTACCTTAGTCTTACGAAAGTGAAGACTCATTCTGGATATTCCCACCTCTTTCTCGTTCAGTTTTGAAATTCCTTGTCAGATTCTTCAGATATCGCCACTCGACTAATCCTACCGAGGCTCGACCTTTCTTAAAGTAACGAAATTGACTTTGCAAAAATTGAAAATGGTACCCGGAGGTTTTGAAAAATGTCATTTTGAAAGATGCTACCCGAAGGTTTTTGGATACAGATACTTGGAGGTCTGAAAATGTTACTTCTTTGAAAGTGGTGCCCGGAGGTCTTATTCTAGACTTTGAGAATGATGCCCCGAGGTCTTGAAAGCATGACTTTTCTTTGAAAATGGTGCCCGGAGGTCTTATCCGTGATTTTTGAGAATAGTGCCCGGAGGTCTTGAAACAGGTGCCCGGAGGTCTTTAAAAATGTCTTTTCTTTGAAAATGGTGCCCGGAGGTCTTATCCATGCTTTTCGAGAATAGTGCCCGGAGGTCTTAAAAGAGGTGCCCGGAGGTCTTAGAATAGGTGCCCGAAGGTCTTCTTTCTTCCTAACTTTCCTTCTCTTTTGCTGTGCCCGGAGGTCTTGAAAATGTAACTCGGAGGTTTTAAAACGGATGCCCGGAGGTTTTTTTTTTTTTTTTAATTTTCTATCATTTTGAAAAATAAATTGCTCCTCTAATCAGAGGCTCCACAACTTTGAAAATAAATTGCTCCTCTCATCAGAGGCTCCACAACTTCGAAAATAAATTGCTCCTCTCATCAGAGGCTCTACGACTTTGAAAATAAACTCTTTTCCTGTGCCCGGAGGACTTAAAAGAGGTAACCCGTATCTTTTTTTTATTTCCTTTTTCCTTTGCTGTGCCCGGAGGTCTTTAAAAATGTAACCCGGAGGTTTTTTAAAACGGATGCCCGGAGGTCTTCTTTTTTAATTTTCCATCACTTTGAAAAATAAATTGCTCCTCTAATCAGAGGCTCCACAACTTTGAAAATAAATTGCTTTTCCTGTGCCCGGAGGACTTAAAAGAGGAAACCCGGAGGTTTTAAAAGAGGTGCTCGGAGGTCTTGGTGATCATACCTGAAGATCATATCTTGGAAGAAAATCTCACTGAATGTTCGAATTCAAATGTCAAATTTTCAAATAATCAATGCCATGCATGAAATGTAAATGTCATGCGATGTCAATGCGTATGCCCCTGATGATGCATGTGCAAGTACCTTCGGATACTGTACACATTTTACGACACGATGTAGATGCAAAACTTAATAAATATGCGAATGTTCATGAATGATGCGAATGCCCCCAATTGTTTTTTTTCTGATCTTGGTTTAGCTTTTCCAAATTGTTTTTCCTCTTCGAAACAGAGTGTATCCTGAAACGCTCGTGCCTCGTAAGATATCAACATTTTTCTTCACTTTGGAACTATCCCTTTGCCCCGATAGTTTTTCAACATTAACTGGAATCCGAGTGTTCATTTCTTCTACCTCAATAGTTCCATGCCTCTGGGCCAAAAGAACCTTCGTCTTATGCCAACATCGAAAATGGTTTCTTCCAAAAATATTTTCATTTATCTGCTTTTGCTTGCTTCTTTTTTTGAAAAATGTTTGCTTATTTACTGAAAACTTTTGAGCTGAAAATGTCATCGTCTGATATTGTGATATCCACATCTCTTGAAAATTGATGATCATTGTTAGAAGTTTTTCTCAGTGTCAATTCGGGTTTTTTCAAATTGAGTCGGAAGGCTTGGTACCACAAGATTTTGGTTGATCCAAGGAGACTTCGCAACAGGAAAAAAATGCATATCCTTTCTAGACTCACAAATGGAACATATTTTATAGAACATGATTTTTTGGACTCAAACAAATTCAACCTTCTTTTAGTTTCCAAATTATGGCATTTTGACAAACGTCAAGACTAGCTGGGATATTCAAACTGGAGAATTGATTCTAGAAAGGAAAACGGTATCAGCTTTTAAAGTCAAACCTCCAAACGAGCGTTGACAGTTTTGGGATGTTTTGGAATTCTCAGATGTTCCTTAACTTCTTCAAAATTGACCTCTTCTTTTGTTATGGCCTCGATAATACCATAAGCAGCACCGAAATTCTCCCATTTTACTCTAGACTGCCCGTGTTGGGTTTTCACCCTAGAGTCTCCTTCTTTCCATTTTTTCATCATTTTTTTTTCATTAAATGTTTCACCATGCATTCAAGAAATCAAGACTTATCCAAAAAGATTTTTAACCAGAAAGGAGACCGAAGTCTCATGCATTTCTCTAAGAATAGACTCATCAATTTAAATGACCATGCTCGATCGAAATGGTCTTTTCCAGGTACGTAATGTAGGCCAAGGTTCGAGGTTCTGAAAGAAAAGATAAATAGGCCCAAACATGTGTTTAAGGTGATCAAATCAAGGATCATTTCATGAGGAGGATTCTTTTCAAAACATTCGTCTTTTCTGAGCCTTCTCTTTATTCGATGATTTTCATCCGTTCTTTTCTTCCTTTTCTGTTTTTGCTTTCATCTTTCTTTTTATCTCCTTTTTTTTTTTTGCATCTCTATTTTGACAAGGTGAGCCCGTAGTCATTTGGAAGCTCAGATTTCTCTTTGATTCACGACATTCTTTTTCGTTTTTGAACCAAGACTCCACTATCCGTGACCTTTGAAAAGATCCTTCCTCGAATTTGCCCCCCTAGTGTGGAGGGTGATCCTTGATCGGGGTTGAAAGAACAAAAGTATTCACTAGGCTCAAAAGGGGTAGCAAAAGGATATTTTCTATTTTGTGAGAGGATGATGAAAGATGGCCATTTTTCATCTCGAACACAAGCACGTAAATCGAAGAGTCATTCCTTAGAGGAAAATAATGAAAAGTTTTTTTTTTCTTTCTTGAAACCGTCTTGAATTTCATAAATGCATGATGTCACACTCATTTTTCTTTTTTTCATTTTTTCTTTTCTTTTCTTTTTTTTTCATTTTTTCATTTTTTTTTGCATGCTCCGAAAATTACTCCATCTTTATCCACCACGCGTATTTCGTATCTACAAATGATGCACCATTTGATTGGTCATACAAATGAGACTTCGTATCATAACGAGGAATACCTCGAGTCTTTTTGCTCTCCGAAGGGATAAGAAAGAATATGGCTCGAAAACAGCTTTTTTCTAAGAACACGAGAAAATCAGGTTTAATCATTGTTACCCGAGACGTTAATCATGAAGTGACGTCTGGGCAACTCTTGTTTTGTGGTTATGGAAAGGGATGTGAATGGTTTTGGAATAACCTTGACACACATCAATTTACCATAATCCAGATTCTTGAAAAAGGTTTCACTTGTTTGAGACACAAAAAGCTCGGATTTGTTTTCAAAAAGTTTGTTCCATTGCTCATAACCTAAATTAGGATCTGCATTTTTCTTATTGCACTGACAGTGGTTTCTGAAATTCAACAATATATTCCTGGAAGCATTGGTTTTTCCAAACTCAAAAGATTCAAGCATGGGCAAGTCCGAAAGAGAGATGGAAGAATGTTGGGTCATTTCTAACATTGATCATGAAAAATCTCAAGACTCCTCATCATTTCCTAACGTGAAGAAAGATTTTTTCTTTTACGAATGCGCTCTTCAAAAATCAAGAATTTCTTTAATGTTTATTTTTGCAAATTCAAATTAAAGCACAACAAACACAAAGCTTTTGAAATTCAAAATTTATTTATTTCATGTGGATGCCAACATAAGACAAGTGCTTTCATGACGAGGCATAGAACTACATGCATATTCCTCGATGCTTGTTGACATGCTTTTAGAGGTAACCATTCTCATCCTCCAAACCCGTGGCGAAGAAACTGATTTATGACAATGCGGATTTCCACTGTTCGACTAACTCTGGAGTCAAAATGCAATCATGGACAAAAACCTTCAATCTTTTCCTTCAGTTGTCTGCATGCTCCAGTTTTCAAAACTAAACCGACTTCTTTTTTTTTATTCCTCAAGTGTGCTTCATGATGCATGAGCTATGAATGCCGCGAATGTAACACGATGCCCATATGATGCATGTAAAGAATAAACAAATTAATGCATGAGTATATACAATGAGTGACCATGTATGTCACGAATGCATGACCTTATTGTTATGACTGCAATCACGATGTCGATATGATGCATGTAAAGAATAAACAAATTAATGCATGAGCATGTAAAATGAGTGACCATGTATGTCACGAATGCATGACCTTATTGTTATGACTGCAATCACGATGTCGATATGATGCATGTAAAGAATAAACAAATTAA
The DNA here is from genome assembly GCA_030761205.1 of Fremontodendron californicum. Taxonomy (NCBI): domain Eukaryota; kingdom Viridiplantae; phylum Streptophyta; class Magnoliopsida; order Malvales; family Malvaceae; genus Fremontodendron; species Fremontodendron californicum. The sequence goes on from JAULJL010000026.1 coordinate 18,788,677, forward strand.
TGCATGAATATATACAGAAAACTATTCATGATTTGGACTGAACTTGATCATTCAACAATTTTACTGCACAAACTTTACCCCCAAATTCAATCCGCAAATTTTTTTCTTTTTGTAATTTTTTTTTTTTAAATGTTTTTTTTTTCGTAAAAATCAAAATATTATTTTCACAAACCAATTTTTATCAAAAACTTTTGTGGTAATGGGTCTTATTATGGCACTGATGTCCAAATATTTACTCAACACTACCGGTTTGCAATTCTCATTTAATCAACAACAAATGTTTATGCAATTTTTCAAATTAGATTATTATCACCGTGAAATAAAAAAATACAACTATAAATGTACATGCTTTATTTACAAGTGCATTAGTGCATGAAATGTACGAAAAGAAAGAATTTTCATATTTACAAACTCAAAAAGTTAACGAACATTTGCTCCGATAGTATCAACTTATTTAAGCACCACGGTGCCTCCGGAGCGAAAAATGAAACTTATTACGGGTAGCACGATGTACGTTCATCATTACCCGATTTACAGTGTTTGTTCGGAGTGTAAACAAATAGCGAAAGATCACAATGTTCCTTCCTAATTTCGAGGATATCCGATCGGAAATTTGATATGGCTCTACTCAAGTTCACTACATGAGGTTGAGTTAGGTTCTAAAAGGCTCCAAATTGCTCCTTACTGTCACCCGTGAAGGCTAGTAAGGCATCCCGATTTAAAACGGGTTCAATTTGTTGGAGTATATTTTCCAGGCTTATGCGGAGGTTATTGCCTCACGAAAGCGTAGGTACTTTATTACTCCGAAAGTGTTTCGCTAGCCCATGCGGAGGTTATTGCCTCACGAGAGCGTAGGTACTTTACTTTCACCTAAAGGGATAAAGCTCGGGTATAGAGCTTATGTATGAAATGTATGTGCTCGTGTGTGAGAAGGAACAAGCAAACCTTCGACTATTTGTCTACGACTCTTTATTCTACACATTCCACGATTTAAAAAAAATAAACGACATAAAAAAAAATATGAATAAAGAATTAACAAATATCAAAGTCTAATTGCAAGCAAAATAAAAATAAAGAAAGAAAAAGAATAAAGAGAATTAAAATTAAATATCGGTTAAATCCATTAATTCGAGATTTTAAAACAACACATGATCAATTTGTGGCTCGACTCTCAAAAGGGTCCCCAGCGGAGTCGCCAAGCTGTCATAACGATTTTTTCGGATCGCTACGACGAATTTGATGAAAACACAAAAAATGGAGTCGCCACCAATCTTTTTTTGCTAGGTGTGATTGGCCACCTATTAAAACCGATTTTAGTAAAACATTTTAAAAATAATTAAAACATTTTGTAAAACCAATTTCGAAGTCTGCGCTTTGAACCAGAGAGAAAACAAAATCGGGTTCGGGAGTCAGTTACGTGCGGGGAAGGATTAGCACCCCCGCAACGCCCGTTTAGAAAACGGTACCACTTGATCACGTGTTATCTTAAATCTCGATTTAATGGATTTAACATCGGTATTTAAAACTAATTCTCTTTTCTTTTCTTTTATTTTAAAAAAAAAACATGTTTATTATTTTTTGAATTTTCTTGAACTGTTTTTAATTTTTTAAAAATCGAAAGTGAACATAAATTTATTATCGAAAATACTCATTAAATATTCCCGACACTCTCGGTGGTATTTAACGAGATCTTCTCACCTCAAGACATCTTGGGAATCACAACCGTGATATCCTTCGAATTCCGTCGTCGGCAATTTACATCCATTTTTTATTTAAATGCGTATGATGCGGATATTTAAACATCGGATGCACACGACTTAGCACATAATTATAAACTTAAACATGCAACTCATAATATTACAAACACGTGCATGGCAAAATATCGAGCGCAATAAACATTCGCTCTTTATTCATTTTTTATTTAGATTATTTCCATTTTTTTTAAACGAAAACGAATCTTTGTATCGAGCTTGTCGCTAAATACTCCCACCACTCGTGGTGATATTTAACGAAATTCTCGCACCTCAAGATATCTTAGGAATCACTACCGTGACGTCCTTCGAATTCCGTCGTCGGTTATTCGCATTTATTAAAATCCTTTTTTTTTAAAATTAAAATGCTTTTAATAATTTTTTTAAAATCGAAACCGAATAATAAAAATACGTCGAATAGTGAGCAAAAATAAATAAACAAAAATAGTAATAAATAAAGAAATTGAAATCATACCAAAAATATCGAGAATCCGAAAAATTAAAATGTCGGACTTGATCTTCGTAAAATCACCTGAAAATGTCAAAAATCAAATCTTCAAAAACGATTATCGTGAATTTTTCTTTAAATTTTTTTATTATATTTTTTTTCTTTTTATTTTTTTCTATTTTTTAAAATTAATTATTATTACTATTTTTTATTTTTTTATTTCTTTCTTTTCTTTTCTTTCTTTTTTTTTCTTTTTCTTTTTCTTTTTTCTTTTTCTTTTTTCTTTTCTTCTTTCTTTTTTTTTCTCTTATTTTTCTTCCTGGCCCAAAACCAGGCCTGCTGAGCCAGGCCTGGTTCTGGCCTGGCCTGCTGGGCCAGGCCTGGCCCAGCTTTTCTCCTTTCTTTTCTTTTTTTTTTTTGGGCGGGTGGACCCGCGCGGACCCGGGTCCAGGCGCGGATCCTCCCCGCGTAAAACGGCGTCGTTTCGGCGCCCTTTTTTTTTTCTTTTTTTTTTTTCGGGTCGGGCGCGCGGACCCCGGGTCGACCCGCGGGTCCACGCGCGGACCCAGGGTCAAAACGGCGTCGTTTTGACGCCGTTTACATTTTTTTAAAAAATCGGGTGACCCGCGCGGACCCCGGGTCGACCCGCGGGTCGACGCGCGGGTCACCTCGACCCGCTCCCCCAAACGGTGCCGTTTCGGCACCGTATAAATACCCCCCAATCCCCTTTTTTTTTTCATTTTCTTTCTTTTTTTTTCTCCTTTCTCTCTCTTTTCTTTTCTCTCTCACTCTCTCCCACAGAAACCCAGTTTCCGGCAGCTGGCCACCGTGCCGGCCGCCGTCCACCGTCGCCGGCCGCCGTTCGCTGGCTGCCGTTTTCTCCAAAACCTCACTTTCGAGGGTGTTTCGACCCCCTCGTTACGGATCCGGGCTCCGTTTAGCCCGGATCCCCACCGAATTTTGTAGATCTAGGTTTTTCTTTTTTTTTTTTTTTTTGGATGTTGGTTTTTTTTGTTTTTGCAGGTTTGGGTGTTGAAGAAGGGTTTGGGGAAGCCGATTGAAGGGGTCCGAATCTGGCTTTCGGACCCCGGATCCGGCCTTTTTGGTGAAGGAGGGGGCTTTTTCGGATCTGCTGAAAAGGGGGGAGTTTCGATCTGGCTCCTCCTTGCTTCGGGGAAGTCCGAACAGTGGGGAGTCCTCTGAATCGGGCCTCCCTCCTCCCTCTTTTTTGGTGTTTTTTTTTGCTAGCTGAGGGGCCTCCTCCTTGGCTTTTTTTGGTGGGTTCGAATCTAGGGGGATCCGAATTCGGGGGCTCCCCCCTCTTTTCTGTTGTTTCTCCTCTCGGTTTTATGGTGGGGAAAAAAAAGGGGTTGAGTGTGGCAGGTGGATGGCGTGTGGAGATGGGTTGGCAGGAGGTTGAGTGTGGCAGGGGAGGTTGGTGGCGTGTGGCAGGCTGGTGGCAGAGGGCTGTCAGGTTAGGGGAAGAGGGGGAGGCGGCTAGGGTTTCAGGGGTAGGGGATTGGGGTTTGGAAATGGGGAAATGGGCCTGCTGAGTAGCAGGCCCTGTTGATTTGGGCCTGGACCTGGAGATTGGGCCTGCTGGTTAGCAGGCCCAAACAGGCTTTGGTTGGGTTTGGGTTTTGGTTGAAAAGGGGCCGAAAATTGGGCCTGGTTTAGGCCTGGTTTGGACCGGCGGATCGGGCTTGGTTTGGGCCTGGTTTGGGCCCGCGGATCGGGTTGGGAAATGGGCTTGCTGGTGGTCCGGGTCGGATTCGAATCCGACCCGGACGAAAATTGGTTATTACATGTGACATAAACTTATTCATGAGTCGAGCGATCTGGTAGACTTGAAAGTCTAGCTCAACTAACATAGAGTTTTAAACAAGATTTTTGGCTCAAAATATTATTGTTTTTTAATATATATGAGTGAATATAATCGTTTAGATAACATACGCTCTAAGTCGCGTTACACTTAATAAATTATCTTATAAATGTCTTAAAAAAACAATAGGTGGGCTGTTCAACTTAGTAACCTCAATACTAGAGGTGGCAATTGGGCGGGCTCGGGCGGGTTCAAGTCGGGTTCATTCGGGTTCGGGTTTATTCGGGTTCGGGTTCATTCGGGTTCGGGTTCATTCGGGTTCGGGCTCATTCGGGTTCGGGTCCATCCGGGTTCGGGCTCATTCGGGTTCGGGTCCATTCGGGTTCGGGCTCATTCGGGTTCGGGCTCATTCGGGTTCGGGCCCATTCGGGTTCGGGCTCATTCGGGTTCGGGCCCATTCGGGTTCGGGCCCATTCGGGTTCGGGCCCATTCGGGTTCGGGCCCATTCGGGTTCGGGTTCGGTCTGGGTTCGGGTTCGGGTATGTTTTACATCATTTTATTTTATATTAGATGTAATCATTTTTACGTAATTTAAATATTTATATCTAAAAACAAATTATTATTTTATTATTATTTTTATACTTTTGCTATTATATGATATTTTTAATTATATTTATTTTTTAAAATTAATATTTGTTAGCACCAAAAGAATAAGAAAGTAATTTGTTATATAAAATCAAATTTTGAAATAATTTATTATAAAAAATATGATATGTTATAAATTAATTAAATTGATATTTAAAATAATTGATTTGATGAACTCGAATTTCAAAATATAAATACATTATAATTTATATTCACTATAAAATAAAAAACTTTTAAAAATAAATTCTGGCCTTCATCTATTCGTTTATATACTTATAAAATGCAAAAAATTTATGCTTATAGTCAAGATATATATATATCTATCGAGTACTTATATTTTTTTCATCAGTATAAAGTATAAATTATAAAGTAGTACTAAAAAAATATAATTTATATTTAAATTATACGTAATAAATATATAATTAATATGATTATTTATTAATATATAATAAATATACCCAAAACCAAAAGGCCATAAAACCCAAAACCCCATTAAACCCACCCGCTAAAATAAAATCTCATGAAAGCCATAATCCAATTAAACTCACCCTAACCTAACCATATAAGTATAACCCAAAAGGCCAAAATAATTGAATTATTGTCAAATTTTTTTACCCTTAAAGAATAATTGAATTATTGTCAAATTTTTTTTTCACATCTCTAAAATTTTCAAGAATTTAAAATATTTAGATTGTAAATTCATCATGATATGAGACGTTAAAGTTATAACTTATAAGTACAAAATATAATTTACTTTTTGATAAAATTATTATTTCATCATCATCATATATATATATATATATATAATATTAAATTTTAAATTTTAATTAAATTATTAAAAAAAATAGAATAAAATTAATAATTAAAGTTATTGCTTTGTAAAAAAAAAAAAATTAATTGCAATTTGATTATTTTTATTTTTAGTATTAAATTCGGGTTCGGGTTCGGGCCGGTCTCGGGTTCGGGTCCATTCGGGTTCGGGCCCATTCGGGTTCGGGTTTTTTACTTTTTGGTCAAATCGGGTTTGGGCGGGTTCGGGTTCGGGTTTTTCTGGGCGGGTTTTCGGGTTCGGGTTCATTTTGCCACCTCTACTCAATACCGACATTGTGATCTGAAAAAGTTAAAAAATCTGCACAAAAATTTACCTTCTTATAGATATGATGTAGTTGACAAATTTAATCCCGATTCAACATTTGTTTGCATCTATAAATTAATTGATAAAGAGGATTTTACTCAAAATATTATTATGTTAATAATAAAAAGTATTTTACTCAGATAGGGCTTAATTTAAACAATATTTTATTATATTAATAATAAGTTTAATTTAAACAAGCTTAATAGCTGATAAAACTTGAATTTAAGATTTTAAAATATCAATGGATATGTGATTTATGAGGTAAAATATAAATATATAATTGTTTCATTTGATAAATAATGAGAGGTTTTTAAAACTGTTTTTAGTCAAAATTAGATGGAGGGAAGAAGGCTACTATTATTACGTCCCAAAGGGAGGAAATCAAGGCATTAAATTTTGTCATTATTGAAGAAAAGGCACAAAAAAAAATTATTAACGAATATTTTAAGAGATTTTTTTAAAGTTATTATATATAATAATATATTTCATTCAATAAAATTAAAAATAATAAATATTGTTAATTATTGTACTTAATACAATATTATTATTATAAATAAAATGTTAATTAATCTTAAAGAATATCCTAAAAACACTCATTAACAAAACAAAAAAAAAAAGCTATTTCAAGAAATAAAAATATTTATCATTTTTTTTTAAATTTAAAAAGATATAAATATAAATTTGACTTTCAAATTATGTAAACTGAATTATTTTAATCCCTATAGTTTTATTTGAATTAATTTGACTCATGCTAATAATTTTTTATCAATTTATCTCTTATGCTATTAATTTTGGTCAATTTAATTCTTATATTATTATTTTTTGTCAATTTAGCTTAAATTTAACGAAAACGTTAAATTTTTGTTAAATTTTTTTGTATGTTTTGGGTCAATTTTTATTAATTTTTAATCAATTTTGACTTAGATTTAAATAAATTATTAATCACATGTTTTCACGTGATCAATTTTTATTAAATTTAAGAAAAAATTAACAAAAATAATAGAATAAAAACTAAATTAATTCAAATAAAAAAAATAAAGACTAAAATAATTCATATTACATAATTCAAATGCCAAATTTATATTTATGTAATTTCTTTTATTAAAAAAAAAATCCTCAAATGCTTCTCCTGCTCAAATCAAAGAATAGGATTCCAATTTTTTTCTCTAAATTATAAAAAAAAAAAAAAATCATAAAGATAATGAAGTGGCAATTATTACTTTGGATGATAATGGGAATGGCGGTCCGTTACAAACTTACCAAAAAGTGGGGAATTTGGCTATGTATAAAGGTCTCTCTCACTTAGGGGTGTAAATGAGACACTTGTATTCGCAAGCTACTCGAGTTCGATTCGAAAAAAACTCGAATTCGATTCGGTAATTATCGAGCCGAGCTCGAGCAGCTCGAGCTATCGAGCGAGCCGAGTTCGAGTATCTTAATACTCGATTCGAGTGGCTCGCGAGCCTAATCGAGCTTTTTATTTTATAATATATATTTTAATATTAATTTACTATTTTATCCTTAATATATATATATATATACTAAAAACCCCAAAACCTAATTTTTCTTCCTTCTCTTCGTCTCAGCCGCACCACATTCTCTTCCTCACAGTCTCACCTTCTCTCCCTCACAAGTTCTTCTACTCCCTTCCATCAAAATCTTCTGGATCTCTTTTTCACCGTGCATATTGTGTATAAGTAGCTACTTCACAAGTTCCGTGTTGTTTCATCTTCTTTTCTCCTTCTGGGATCTCTACACTTGAACAACCCCTCTTCCTTCGACTGCTGCTTCCCTTTCTGTCGCCGGTGCATGGAAATTCCGTGGATCCATCTCTAGGGCACGATTTTTTTACAGATTCATAACTAATGGCTTCGTGGGTCAAAGTCGTCGAAGGTGAGGCTCTTCTCTTTCAGTTATTTCAACCTACAATTTTTTTTTTTTTTTTGCTTTTTAGACTTTAAATTTTTTAATTGAATTTCACTATCTTAATTGCTGCTCTAGGCAATGCCGGCCTCCATCAGTAAAAATAGCATTCCTATTTCCTTTTTATTGATTTGATAATAATTGAAGGTAAAATACTATTTTGGACCAGATTTATTTGAAGTTGTAGATCGAAGAGCAAAGCTGGTTGCTGATGAACTGTCAGAGGAGCAATCTGATTCTCAATCACAAGTTAAGGATTTCAAAATCAATTTGGTTATTTGGATGTATAAATCACCGGAACTACTTATACACAATTTATTTTTATTTTTTTTATACACAATTTATCTTTATTTTTTGTTAATATTTGGATTTATGAAATTTTGAATTTGATTGTCGTGTAAGATTTTTTTTTTTTTTTATAATTATCTTTAAAAAAATTATCATTTAAATATAAAAAATTTGTATATGAAACGAGCTCGAACTCGAGCTCGAGTAAATTGATTTAACGAGCTTAATCGAGCCGAGCTCGAATAGTTCGATTTTATCTCGAGCCGAGCTCGAGCTTAAAAAATAGTATTCGACCGAGCTCGAGCCGAGCTTCGAGCAGCGAGTATCGAATCGAGCTCGAGCTTCTCACTATTCGGGCTCGGCTCGGCTCGATTACAGTCCTACTCTCACTGACTTATAAACTTTCAAATATTCAATTGAGGGCTGAGAGGTTTATTTTCAAATAATGGTGGGCTCAGAGCTGGAGGAGGCCATTCTCTTTTTATCTCCATGGACCCTCTTTTTCAATATGTCAAAGAAATTAACTTAAATATTTTCTTAAAATTGTTCGAGAAATGAATTAGATTGGAACAAATTTTAAATTTAATAATATTTTTATCGTGTTAAAAATGAAAAATATATATTTTTCGTTGTTTAATTTAAACTGCTTAAAATGTAATGTAGTAGTATAATTTTTTCATGTCACAAGAAAAGCAATTTAATGAGATATTTTCATTAGGGCTGTAAATGAACCGAGCTTGAACGAACAGGTCTATGTTCCTGTTCGTTTATTTATTTTTGAGCTTGTTCGTTTTTGATTCTTGTTCGTTAAGGATTTTAAAATTGTGTTCAAGCTCTGTTCGTTTAAAATTGAGTGTGTTTGTGTTCGTTTATTTAATGTTTACGAACAAATTCATTTAAATTAAATGAACTTGTTCATGAACATTAAATGAATATGTTCGTGAACATATAATCGAACATGTTCACGAGCAATTAAAATTATGTTCATGAACAATAGACAAACAAATCTAATTAATTTTAACAAATAAATAAAAAATAAATCAATTTTAAATTATTATTATTAAATTTAAAATAATAAAATACAAACGTAATAAAAATAAACTTATTATTAAATTATTAAATTTAAGTTATTAAATAATATTAATTATATTATAAGTAAATAAAATAAAATAATAAAAGAAAATTATTATTTTATGGTCCATTCTACAATTCGCACCTCAGAGTCATAAAATTTTTGCTTCAGACTTCTTAAAAAAATTTAGGTTAACTTTACTTGAGACAAGACAAATGTTTATTTTTTAAAATAATAAAATAAAATTATTAATTATATAAATAAAAGACAAAATAATATTATTATTATTAAATTATAAACGAACATAAACGAGTTTTAAACAACCTAATAAACGAGCTTTAAACGAACCATAAACGAGCTTGTTCGTGAACATAAACGAACCGAACACACATATGTTCGAACTTGGTTCGTTTAATAAACGAACATTAAAATTATGTTCATAATCGTTTATTTAGCTTAATAAACGAACAAAAATCGAACTGTTCACGAACGGTTCGGGGACGACCCACCGAATTCACATCAGAAATCGCCAACATGAACACAAACGAAATCGAACGCTCTATTCGTTTACAGTCCTAATTTTCATGTGCTAAAATTTTTTCATATGGATCTACTACTTCTCATGTGCAAAATTTTATGAGATTCATTTTAACTACATGTCCAAAGATTGTCAATTCTTGTTTAAGATAGAATTTTAGTTACCTAGCTCTTCAAATGAAGTTGCTACTTCATGTTAAGTATTACTAATTAGAATTCGTTTTTTATTTTTAATTCTACAAACAAAGTTAAAAAATTATCATGTGTTTTATTTTTTAAATATACCTTAAGAGGTATGTGTTACTTTACTAATTTCGTTCGTAAAATTTAAAAACTCTACCTATAATAAACGAAATAATTTATCTACAAACTAAGATACTAAGTTTTTAAAGAAAATTTCCAGATTGGTCTAAAATTAGGTATTATAGCTGATTGGCACTAACTATCTTGAAGAATAATTAAAAAGCCAAGAAAGATGCCAATGTGACCCATGAATAAATTTGTTCAAGAGTTGAATAGGTAAGTGCAGCCTGACTCGTGTCGGATCTTGAATTAGATTTTTTGAATGCGATTTTGATCAAATTCAAAATATTATTTAATTAATAAATATTAATTTTAAAATATATTAAAAATATAATAATTTAGTATTTAACAAAATTCGAACCTCTTAAAGCTCGATGAATTGAACTGAGTCGGGTTTTAAACAAAAATTTTAAAAGACTAATTAATTTGACCCGATCCATGATTCTAGACCTGTCCATGGGCTGGGCCGCGACCCAAAAAATATTTTCCCCTCTTGCCCAAGCCCATTCGGGCCCAGGCTGGCCCGTTTCACTATTCAAAAATATTAAAAAATTATTTTTATATTAATATTAATATTTTATATAATTAAATTTAAATAAAATAATATTTTTTATTTAATAAATAGTAATTCGGATCGATCCGAATTATTAAATATCTTGTCCAAACCCGATCCAATATGAACCGGACGGATTACTCAACCCGTGGAGAGTTCTACATGATTCATCTCATGAATACGTCTATCAAGATCATGTCTAGAAGCATAAGCATTAAGCACCAAGTTAAAGGAGATGTGATAAAATAATTTAGGCACAATCCGAACTAAATAAAGAAAATAAAGCCAAAAAAAAGGCATCTGAATAATTGGGTTTCATCTTCTTCACACAATAAATAAAATTTAGAGCACAATAGCATCTTGAACTAGTCATTAAAATTCAAGTGAATGATTGTAAAGCAAAAGATTCTTCTTAATTGTTAGTGCTTCAGTCTAAGGATTCCTGACAAGTGACGAGAATTTGTTCTTCGACACTCCTTTCCAAAGGACAATTCGTCTATCTTCAATTTTTTTTTCTTTCTTTTTAGGTAAAAAATTTAATGTTAGTGAGCTTATAAAAAAGAATAAAAAGGCTTTTGGCATCTTTTTAATTATTTTCCTCATTATTATTCACAATCATCCATCGATGTAAAGCAAAATTTGATAACAGAACTGCGACATGTCATTGCAAACGTGGTCCCTTGCTAATATTATTGACAAAAAAAAATGTTAATGTTCTAACTTCTAAGTAGCAATCCATGTGAAATTTAGTTTTTTTTTTTTTTGGTTGATATTTGAGGCTACCAAAATTTAATTCTTAATTATCGAAATTAAAAATTCAGTATTTTATGAATAGATTACATGCCTGTTGACAATTCAGTTTCCTCTTTTGTTTGTTCATAGATAAACATATAAATGTTTATGACTTATAAATTATTTATCAGAATTTAAAATTTCTTTCAATATTTCAAAGAATTTAAATAAAAATATTAAATTTAAAAACGAATTTGAATAAAAAATAAAATCTATTTTATTATTAGTTATATATAAACTTTAAGAAAATTCGATTATTTTTAAAAATAATCTTTTTTTTTTCTAAAGAAAAATCGTTTAATTCGAAAAGTGTTATATAATCTAGCTGAGTCTAGACCTAAACTTCTACTTATAATTCAGATCAAATAAAATCTAAACAATCACAAAATTTGTTAATATCTTGACTAAATCCAACTCAAACCTATCCCGACTCTATCATGAAAGATCTAGAACTCTAGATAAACACACATTCACTTTTACTTTAATTCTTTAGCTTTTTTAAGTCCATCTTGCACCTGCTTTTAGCAGAATGGCACGTCTTCAAGTTAAGGGGACCCATAATTTTTTTTTTTTTTGGTTGCCATTCTTTATGCAAAAGCCATAAGCTGCTGCTGCTGATAAGAGACACTCAACATTACTCGTGGTATGCTTCGGCCAAAAAAAAAGCCATACATATGGCTTCCTTTTAAGTTCATTTATTGTTCTTTGTCATCTAATCCTTTACAACCCCAAGCACTATCTGAAAATTTCTATAAAAAAACCCTTTAAAATAGGCTTTCATAAACTTCAAAAATTTATATAATTTATGTCATATTTATATATATAAATTTTTTTACATAAATATATGATAATTTTTAATTTATATAAATATATGATATATATTTTTTAATAATTTAAGTAATTTATCGTGTTTATATATATATAAAAATTACATAAATACATAATAACTTTCAAATACATATATAATTTTATCATATTTATATATAATAAAATTTTTATTTTAAAATCACCGTAAAAAACTTATCTTAAAACTCTCCTTTTTCAGAATCCCCTTATTATCTAAGTTTATCAGATTTTATCGTCCTCGGTGTCTCCTACCCTTAGTTGAGACCTCAAAAACTTGTCCAAATTCTTGCAAATTTGAGAGCTGTCAAAATTGAAGATTTTGAGGATAATCGTGGTTTGTCAGGTGTCTTTCGATAATTGTTGGATTGACCCAACGTGATTTTGCTAGGCACAATAAAGCCAAACACTTTGTGTGAAAAGTAAAAGTGCAAATTAAGATCAATGAAATTTGACTTGTAAAAATGGCAATTATTACGATCTAAGTGCTGGTACTAGTGGTGATGGTCTAGAGGCGGCGACGAACTTATCAAGAAGGTCGTGACTCGTGAACAAGATTGAAACACGATTTCTATTTAATGAAGAAAAAAAATGCTTAATTTTGCATTCCAACATTTAATTCAATTAATTAATATATTATTTTCTTACTGTTTGAGAATAACCTATATTTCGACTTGGTACAAAGCAAAAATTTATTATAATTGAAAATTTTGCTCACTATCAGAATCAGGATCGTTGTACAAAGCAAATTGTACTTCTTGTTTCGCATAAAATTGAGTATTAGATTGATTCGATTTTAAAATTTTAAAAATTGAATAAATTGATCGAATTTAAAAAATTATCTAAATCGATTGAATTTTATAAAAAAAATGAAATAACCGAACTGAAATTAATAAATTCGGTCGGTTATGTCGGTTTAAGTTTTTTTTTGAGTTTATGAAATTAGATAATATGGCTATAGATTGGGTATGATTAATATAAATATAAATATATAATTTATTTATTATTTTAATTAGATATCGATTTTTCGATCGATTCGGATTGAAAAATAAAAAATCAGCAAACCGATAAATAAACTTATTTAAATCGATTTTTTTAATCGAATTTTACTGAAACCAATTAAATCGAATCAAATGAATCGATTAAAATCGATTTCGATCGATTTAATCGATTCACTCGACTAGTGCTCACTCCTAGTTTCAGATATTAAGATCAGTGCATCTTTTAGTCTTCCAAAGATATTTAGCTCATATTGTTCATGCACCAAGCAAGTTGTAGTTCAATCAAGTCCAACTTCTCGTAGACTTCCAAGTAAAACTTACCACGTTTTTGGTAGTAGTCAATGCAAGATCAATGAAGTCAACCCATTTTCAGCCTCGTGAATCCAAATTCCACTTACATTATCAACCAATAATTGAACTTCAAAGTTCAAACCCATTGCTCACGTATGCAACAATTAAAACACTGTCGTTACTCACATGTATGAACACGAAGAAGAAATAAAAATAAGAATGGAAAAGAAAAGAAAAGAAAATGAACGAAAACGAAAACGAAAACGAAAGAAGAGCTCTGTTTCAGAGATCTTTTCCAACACCAACTCTGAAAATGGCCGTTAGCATAGCAGCAAGCAAGCAAGACGCGGCCACCAGTGACATAATATATTCCAATCAATAGTACAAAATTTTTCTCTCTGTTAACTTGTCAACTTGAAGTAAGCAAAGCCGGTTAGGATTGATTGACTCAATTATAACAGGCTAGCTGTAGTCATTTCCTGAAATTTCTAATGTTTTGGTTTCAAAACATTGTCCCTTTGAAGAATATTTGTTACTTTTATAACATCTCACCTACAAATTCTAGCGTATATGGTTTTAATTGATGTGTTCTGTCCCTGATTATTTTGATGGGGATATGTCTCTGGCTCTGTTCTTGCATCGATCCTTTGTTTAATTAATCAGATTTGATTATCTGGAACAATCACGCGCCAAGTTGTTAAAAAGAATGTTGAAATTTCCAACAAAGTCAATCAGATAATGAAACTCCCTTGACTGTTGTTATTGCCTCAGTACAAGATTGAATTTCAATTCAGTACATCTTGTCTCAAACAAAATTCTCAAAGCTAAAGCAGAACCAAGTGTAGGCCTTTTTATTTTTTTAATTTTGGTAGTCAAAATATCCAAAGTTAGGAGAAGGAGAGAGCCAAAAGGATTAAGTTCAGACAAAATTTAAGGATACCTCTTATTAGATTTGTCCAATGATCAAACTCGTCCGATTCGATTCATATCAGATCGTTGACAAAGCTTTAAAATTTATTTTTAATTCTAAAATATAAAATAAAAACAATTAATAAAAAAAGGACCTCAAAAACCCGACAGATTGTACCGAACTTTGGGTAGGTAAAATTTTTTGTTATCCGAACTTGACCTGAATATATTACTGAAAAGAAAAGAAAAATATCTGGAGTTAGGGATTAGAGAATTTAGTGAGTTAGGGGGTGTTATACCAAGAAATACCAGAAAAGTGAGCATGATTTGTAAGCCTACCGTTGTATAAGAAAGTCGGGATATCACTGTAGGGGATGTAAGAGCAGGCCATACTCTTTAATGTGTTGTCACCTATGAAATGTAAAAGTCGGCCATTATCGATGAACTAAGTCATGAAACTTATAATTATGGAGAGCCCCTCCATTATAAGCACGGTTCGCGGTTGTGCTAAAAGGTTGCCAAATTCCATGGCTAACGTTGGCTACCTAATTATATATATATATATATATATATATATATATATATATATATATAGCATAGCATATTTGTAAAAGAGACTTAAAATAAAAATAAAACAAGAAATTATATTGGATCCAAGATTTATGAAAAGAAAACATGGTTTACTCCCTCCAACATAGGGGCCGACTCTTTGTACAATATAATAATACTGGTAATTCATGCACTAAGAATCACTTGTTTATTCGGGTTAGGATTCAGTTCATTTTGAAATATATACATATATTTATCATTATCATTTACATATATATATATGATTCATTCATTAATTGTGAAAGTAAATATTTATGAATGACGATTAAAGATGTATTAAAAAGTAATGAACTGAAAAATAATATGGAAGAGAACCATACATGTTTAATTAAATAGAATTATTAGTTTTAGAAAAATGTTAATCGGTCTCTAATGACACTAATTAAAGTGATATTTAAAAAAAAAAATACAATTAATATATTAATTTTTTCTTGAATTTAATACAAATAATACATTAAATATAAAAAAATAATTAAAATAATAATTAAATTTCTTTTAACGATGCCTATAATCATTTGTTCAGAACCCTAAGCTTTATTATTGTGTTTTATACTCTTCACAAACACATTACTTTTAATTAAAAACAGTGTAGGCATTTGGAATTAAATAATTCAAGTCGGTTCAAAAATGAATTGTAGAACTTACTATAATTATCAATACGGAATCATTTGGAAGTCAAGGTGAGGCCTGATTCACCTAAAAAACCTCATCAAAGAATCCATTAATTAGGACCATTACTTTGAGCACTTAATGCATAAAAAAATGATCTTTGCCTGCATCTGATACTCATCACCATCGGCATGTGGACTGTGGAGGGGTCAATCAAATTTTCTAAGTACGTGTGTTCCTCAGCGTCTTGGGGAAAAGAAAAAGTTGCTTTTAGTACCCGAAGCTAAAATCAAAGAAAAGTGGCATACTCAAAACCAGATTTGTTGTGGTTAGCTTTGAAATATATCACAATGGAAGTTAAAGTATCTATGTAATTACAGTATTATAATTAAAATTGTATTTTAATTTTTATATTATAAAAATAAATAATTTAATTTTTATACGTTTGAAATTAATAAAAATAAAATAAAATTGATAACAATATTAATGAAAAATCGTCTAAATGCTGATGTGGACATGTGAAACTGACAGAATGAATAGATGACTTGAAAAAAAATGATAACGTGTTAAATTTTTTTGCTCAGGTGAAATTTAAAAACTTACAAAATAGATGACTTCGAAAAAAATATATAACATGTTTTTACGAGTAAGGGAGAGAATTGGGTAAAAAAAATTATGTTTTTCTAAATTTCGCTTGAATAAAAAAATTTGACACATCATTATTTTTTTTTTAAGTCATTTTTTCTGTCAGTTTCACATGTTTATAT
The DNA here is from genome assembly GCA_030761205.1 of Fremontodendron californicum. Classification (NCBI taxonomy): domain Eukaryota; kingdom Viridiplantae; phylum Streptophyta; class Magnoliopsida; order Malvales; family Malvaceae; genus Fremontodendron; species Fremontodendron californicum. Next base: position 18,804,975 of record JAULJL010000026.1, read on the forward strand.
CAATATTTAGATAATTTTTCATTAACACTGTTATTAATTTTATTTCTTTACATCAATTTTAAATATATAAAAATTAAATTACTCATTTCAATAATATAAAAATTAAAATATATTTTTAACTATAATATAAAAATTATTTAAGTACTTTAACCCACGATGGATGGTTATCATGTAATACATATTTTCCGAAAACCAAAGTGTAGGGACCGCCCACAAGCACAAACTAAACGATGACCATCGATTGTGCTCAAAACCCTGTCATTGTCAATAATTCCACTCCCCAGGCTCCAACCATGCCTATATAATATGCTTGCTTTCTCTCTAAACTCCTTATCATTTCTTGCAAGCCTCAAAACCCAGTTTTATTTTTCTTTCCTCTCCTGTCCTAGCCGTTAATTTGACCCCTTTGCTTCAACATCCTACTTTCTTTATTACTGCCCCACTTATTGTTCTTCTCTTTATTAACCATTTTAGCTTGAAACAGTTCAGAGAGCTTGAGGCAGAGATGGCGAGAGAGATGCAGAAGACTAGCATGTTCATTGAGAAAAACCCTGGAGATTATGAGAATGGTGATATCTGCAAGAACTTGGATGATGATGGTCGAGTCAAAAGAACCGGTAGTTATTTGTCCCCCCCCCCCCCCCCCCCGTGAAATGCTTATTATCCTTCTTTGCATGTTTTTTTTTTCCTTCAATTTGTTTTATGGGGTTATGTAATTTATTTTTATTATTTTTTTGAATTGAAGGGACTTGGCTTACTGCAAGTGCTCATATTATCACTGCTGTGATTGGCTCTGGAGTGCTATCTCTTGCATGGGCTATTGCTCAGTTGGGTTGGGTGGCTGGACCAGCAGTTCTCATGGCTTTCTCCTTTATCACCTACTTCACCTCCACCCTTCTTGCTGATTGCTATAGGGCTCCTGATCCTGTCCATGGAACGAGAAACTACACCTACATGGATGTTGTTAGAGCTTACCTAGGTACTAATATCAGCAGTTAATATCTTCACATTCATACTATATAATTTATTGTTTACCATGTTTGATTTCTACTGCTACCTCTTTATAACCTGTTTAAAGTTCCAAAAGAAAATATTATTTTAAAGAGAAACTACTTCCCCATGTAGATATTTCAATTCAATATTTCAATCCCAAAATCCAACTGGGTTTTTGTCAGGATGATTAATGAAACATCAAATTCAATGCTTCTTTGTGTTTTTCTTTTTCCAGGAGGAAGAAGAGTCCAGCTCTGTGGATTGGCTCAGTATGGAAATCTTATTGGAGTAACCATTGGTTACACTATCACAGCATCAATTAGCATGGTGTAAGTATAGTCAACACAAGGGGGTTTTGAAAATTTGAAGTTTGAAATTCTCTTATTTATTAAAAGATTTTGCTAACAAATGCTTTAAAGATACTTCTTAAAATTATTAATTATAATAATATCTTCATTCAATATATTTAAAATGATGAATAAAATTATCAAATACTACATTTAATACAATGTTCTTTTTATAAATAATATATTAATGTTCTAAAAGCATTAGTTAGCAAAGCTCTTTATTAAACTACCTTTTTTTGACTAAAGCATTGAAATTTATAGTGACAATGATTTTATTAATTGTTCTTTTGTTGTCTGCTATTTAATCTAATCAGGGCCGTCAAAAGGTCAAATTGCTTCCACAAGCATGGCCATCATGTGAAGTGCCAAACATCAAACAATCCTTTCATGGCCATCTTTGCTTGCATCCAGATCGTTCTCAGCCAAATCCCAAACTTCCACAATCTTTCATGGCTCTCAATTCTTGCAGCCATCATGTCTTTCGCTTATTCTTCTATTGGCCTTGGACTCTCCATAGCCAAAGTTGCAGGTAAGTTACAGCTGATCATAAGGACAGAAAAGCTCGCATATATATATATATATATATCCACATAAAATAACAAACAAATCATCAATTAATTTCGTTTCTGGTTTATTTACTTGATAAAGTAGTGGCTTGAATTTCATCTAAATCTAATTGTTCTGTGAATTAACATGAAGGTGGGGAACATGTAAGGACAACGTCCTTAACTGGAGTGACAGTAGGGGTGGACGTGTCAGGATCGGAAAAGGTTTGGAGGACATTCCAAGCTATTGGGGACATTGCTTTTGCCTATGCTTACTCTACCGTCCTCGTTGAGATTCAGGCAAGTATATATATAGGATCATGTGATGAATGCATGGAAGTTGAAATGTGTGCCTGATTAAATGTCGACATGAAATAGTGGTAGTTCAAAAAATAATTCTTGCTGGGTTGTCTCTCATTTTTCAGATTCTTACATATAAACAAACAAAACCCTTTAAAAATCATTTGTTTGTTAGGTATTTTGATTTAGATTTATACTTCCAAGAACGTATCATGTGAAATTATAAGTGTAAGAATCTTAAAAAGAAATAATAATCAAATTGCAATGACCAGAGAAAAAAACTTGGAACTGCCTTTTGGTGGCGGTCCTGAGATGTGGGGGCAAGTGGGAGTGGGAATTAGGAAAAAGCAAGTCAGAGATGGAGGGCTTGGGAAAATTATTATTACTATATTTAATTTAATAAAATCACATAAGGTTGATGAAGATGAAAAACTTTATTTTTTTTTAAAGTATTTGTATTCGATACATATTTAGACATATATATGAAAGTAAGATCGTCTAAATATAGAAAAAAAATAAAAAAATTAAGTATACTCATATTAGATACATATTTATATCAAATATTCATTTCTAAATCCGAACAACATAGATATGTAGGATGACTGAGTTACAAAGATTCCAATGGATCATAATTTTCAGAATTTGGTCCAATTATTCTATTAGCTTTTTTTCAAAAAGAAAAGAAGTGAAAGCACAATTTGTACTCTTTCCAATTCGATCTTTCATTTTCTACCATCCTTTTTCTTTTTGGGTGTTGTCAATTATATATCATGAACCTATTAGCAGCGGATTGTGACGTCCAATCTAGTTGAGTTTCAACTGTTTTTGTCCCATCTCAACAAAAAAAAAAGAATCACTTTTCAAAGTGCAGCCTCTCAATTCGTTGCAATAGATAGGTACTACAAAAGAAAATACTACATAATTAACACATGCTGATCTAAATGGTGAAAAAGGGATTATATAGAAGCATATGAAAGTCATGTTTATTTATTTATTTATTATTTATTTATGATTTCAGGACACGATCAAATCGAGCCCACCAGAGAACAAATCTATGAAGAGAGCAACTAGCATTGGTGTCTCAACAACCACTTTATTCTATATACTTTGCGGCCTTGTTGGATATGCAGCATTCGGAAACGATGCACCAGGAAATTTCCTTACTGGCTTCGGTTTCTATGAACCCTTTTGGTTGATTGACTTTGCCAACATCTGCATTGCCATCCATCTTATTGGTGCATACCAGGTAAAACCTCAAAAATCCTGAAACAAAGTTCAAATTCCATTGACGACCTTTGGTCTAACATGAATGACATAAATCCAGGTTTTTGCCCAACCGTTATTCGGATTTGTCGAGGGCTGGTGCGCCAGACATTGGCCTGACAACAAGTTCATCACAAGAGAACATGCTGTTGATGTTCCATTCTATGGTGTTTACTATATCAACTTCTTCAGGTTGGTGTGGAGGACAGCATACGTTATTGTGACAGCCGTGGTAGCCATGATATTTCCTTTCTTCAACGATTTCTTGGGTCTTATTGGAGCAGGCTCGTTTTGGCCATTAACAGTCTACTTTCCGATTGAGATGCACATTGCACAAACGAATTTGCCCAAGTACTCGTTCAGGTGGACGTGGCTGAAAATACTGAGCTGGGTTTGCTTGATAGTATCACTCATTGCTGCTGCTGGATCTGTTCAAGGACTGATTCAAAGCCTCAAGGCATACAAGCCCTTTCAGACTCAGGATTGATCGATCCTTGTTTGCCTACAGCTTGATTATCTGAAACATGTAACATTGTTCAATAAGAAAGAATTTGTGGGAACTTTAATTTGTTCTCTTTTCTTCTGTATTCCAAATGAAAATCTGCTTGTATTGTGTTACCTTCTGAAAGAGAATGTTAAAGACAAAATTTCTGCCATTGGTGCTACCATCCGACATGGGAGACAGATCACATTATGAACATGTCAATGACAAATGCCACTGTTTTATTGAAAACACTTATTAAACACATGTTATCATCCGATTAGCGAGAGTTGCACACGTCATCGCCATGTCATCAACACATAAGCCCATTTAAGTTTGTCCTTAATTGAAAGAAAGGGAGCTCGAGAACAAGGATTAAAATGCACAAAATTTTGAGTTCATAGACAAGTACTTTTACTATTATACATGATAAACAGTTTTCTCTAACTAAGAATCCATGCTCAACAACAGATTATCAAGGGAAAGGGATTGTACCACGCCAAACATGGAAGCAGCCTCTTACAGATACGGATGCATTAGCCATGTGTTTGTTACAGCAGTAGCATTTGCAAACAGCATCATCTGAAATAGTATATTTGTAAGTATCTATCAAGGTAAAATCAAAATGCCAAATGTTCTCTAATCTCTACCGTATATGTAGCTAACAAGTACCTCAGTTATGTGATATGAAAACAAAACAAAATAAAACATGAGACAATGCTTGATGACGTGCGAGAATGTTACTAAAATGTATTTATGTATTCACAGTCTATTGAAACCTCATCGAATCCAAATGTTTATGTAAATCAAAAATAGTTTCCTTTCTTCTCCACTGTCAAAGGCTAAAGTACAAATTGATCACTAGTAAAATTCTTCATGTGAGATTGAAAGGAATGCTTTACATAACAGACTAATTAATCTGCAAAGTATGGTATCATTCCCTAGCTAATTTCAAATAAGTTTCTGCATACTCACAAAACTGTCAAATCAGAATCCGGGCAATCTGCAACCAGCATGACCTTCAGATTCTGTGATGAGTTTTAGCAGCAGAACAAGGACCATAAATCAAATCAGTTCCTTCAAAAAACTTTAAATAATAATTAGAAAATTCAGTTTAAAACAACTTATTATATATATCAAACGGAATTGTACCAAGCATCAAATATGCCTAGTTTCAATGGCCAAATAAAAGAAGTTACAGATTATTACCTTATTATAGTTCAAGCAGATTCTGTCTCGCTCATTACAAATGCCTGAATTAGAGACTGTGCCGCATGCGTTTGTTCCGGTGTTCCATATATTATAATCGCAGTTTCAGTTGCTGCAGGCTTGGGTTCAGTAATTGTAATTTTGGCATCAGAAATCTGCAACGATGATATTCTTTTGAAATTTGATAAAGCTATAGTTTAATATAGTTATCATTTGGAGTAATGCATAAAAAATAATTATTATAAGGGAGTTTCCAGTAAATATACGCGAAGAAACACCTGAGAGGATTGTAGGGATATATATGTACCCATTTCTCTACGTTGACAAGTATAGAAGTGTAAATTAAGACAATTATGGATCTGTGTGTGCCCTACTTGTATTAACTGAGTTCCTATTCTTTTAATTTAAGGTAGTGAGTCTAAATAAGCTTCTTTTTCCGCATAAAAGAAGGAAAGCATGATAAGTAAAAATGAAGTACCAGATTCATTAAGGTACCTGACGTATCTGTTTCAAACATGCATCATCTTCTCCATAAATTATAGGAACAAGGGAATGAGGAACAACAACTTCAATGTGGTGCAAGTAATAATTGCTGGTTGGCTTCCTCCACTTATCCATAGATTAAAGAAAACAACTAAGATATTGCCATTAGAGGATAACTTTTAAAGTAATACAATACTAACAGCCAAATTTCAATTCATTTACCCTCCAAAACCAGAAATTCAGCCGTGGGGAGGTCCAGCAAAATCTGGCATTCCTATAAATCCCTACAAACAAACACAGGAAACACAAAATAAATTCACATCTGAAATAAATTTGTTACAGAATTTATTTTTGTCTATCTGTCTCCTACTTTACAATTTGTTTCTCCCATTTCAAATTTTAGAGCAGTCACCAGCATTTTGTCATATAATTCAGATAGCCAGATACAAAGAAGTAAACCACCACTACATGTTGCAAAATGTCATAGCAACTGGATAAAACTCTTGAGAGGCTCATGTTGCTTAGCTATATATATGTATAGAAAAACTTTGCCTTGCAAGTCAATTTATCACCCCAATACCTGAGTGCCCCATGGTTTTCTTTCAGATATATGAGGAGGCACGTCTGGTCGGTGAATATTGCGCATAAAAAGAGGATCATCATTGGGATGAAAACCACCATGTGGAGGTGAGCCACCAAAAGCATCAAAATGATGAAATGGACCTAACCCTAGAGGTGAAAATTCCCTCCTTCCCATAAAAGAAGGGAATGGGGGTACTTGATCCAGGAAGGGAGGATTTGAAGGATGGTTAATAGAAGGAAATGCATCATGAAAGAAATGATGCCGCAGCCTAGTTGTTATTTGCAAAAGAGCATCTCGAACAGTGTCATGTTCTCCATTAATCTGCCATAACAAAAGAAAGAATCAAAGAGAGTAAGACAACTTGAATCTGAAACTAAACTATGCTGGACCATGAAGCAAGCAAAGATAATTGTCATTATAAGTAGATAACATACACAAATACTTCATTACAATCAACAAAAAGATAATGTTACTCTCTTCGAAAAATAAAAATGATAATAACACTAAAATTTCCAAAGTTATACAACTTCAAATAAACACTTAAGCGAACCTGAACAACTTCTTCACCTTCTGAAGCACACTTTGGAACCTGATCCTTTCCCAATATACGAATATGAGCCCCAGATGACTTCCTCATTTCTGCTATAATAGTACCACCCTTGCCAAGGAGACAACCAATTTGATTAGATGATACAAGAAGCCTGACCATCATAGTCTTGTCCTTACTATCAGGTATAGCCCTATTTATCCTGCCAAGCACACGGAGAACTGCATCTTGAGCGGCTGATATCCTATCATCTGGATGCTGAATTTATTAATTTATCATCAGGCCCATCAAAAACCACTGTAATACTAACAACTTAAACAATCAAGCAATAGAAGATCAAATTTTCAAAATCTAGTCATATTTAAACAAATCTAGAGCAAATCATACCGCTGGACCAGATATGACAATTATGCGGTCGTCTGAATCAGAAATAGCTTCCACAACTTTGATCTCACAACCTGTCTCTTGCTGAAGAGTCTTAATTATTGCTCCTCCCTTTCCAATGACACCACCTACTCTTTCATCATGACACAATAATCGGAATGTTAGCATTTCCAGAGAAGGCATCATTCTGCCAGGGATAGGAGGGGGAAGAGGTGAACGAATATCAACATCCCGAGGTCCTGTAGCAAAGGTTGCTCCTTGAGAACTAATAGAATGGTTTGGTGGTGGGTGGACTTCAGGCCTAGCACCAAATGAATGGGATGACTTTCCTGTTGTGTTGAGAGGGAAAGAGTTATGATCCCAAGGTGGATTTTCTATAAGCTGTTGAGAAATAGGTTGAAGAGCTTTCCTAACTGCACCAACCTCCCCCGTAATCTGCAGCATAACCACAGAATAGTCCAAATAAAAGTCCATAACAAGTTATAATGATATCTAATTCACATATGGAATCATGTGATAAAAGTTTAAAGATAGCAACAGCCACATAATAAAATTCAAGTCTAATATAATTGTTCACAAAACAAAAACAGGATTACTAACCTAAAATTCACTTCAACTAACATTCATCAAACTATGTGACACATTTGTTACTAATAAGGGTAATATAGGAATAGAACTAAGGTACCTGAACTAGTTCATCAGAAGCTGAAGCACATTGAGGAAGTTTGTCTCTGGGAAGAATTCGAATCTGTGCCCCACTCTCAGCAGACATTTGCTTAATTACACTGCCACCTTTTCCAAAAAGGCAGCCAACTTGACTAGAAAGAACAAGTAACCTTAAAACCATCGTGAAAGACTTAACATTGTCCTTGTCAACTCCACCTGAATCTGGCTCTGCTTCAATTATTCTTTCAAAAACAAGTAATAATGCCTTCTGCACATATGAAGTTTCCTTTACAGATTTTAAATCTTTCACAGGATCAGAAACCTTATCATCATTGTTTTCACCATTTTCCTTTTCTTCATCACTCTGATTGACTGCACTAGCCTCTTCACAACCATCCTCGTTCCCCTGCTCGATACCAACTGCAATCTCTTTATCAGAAGATTCAGAACCCATGATGACAAGTACTCTCTCATCACAACCAGAAACCACTCCCTAAACTTTGACCTTTGCACCAGTTTCTTGACGAATTTGTGATATTATGGTGCCACCTTTGCCAATGACACTACCAGTTTTAGATGCAGGACATAGTACACGGAAAACAATACCACCAGGCAAAAATTTTGAATGGCCTGACTTTTGCAACTTTCTTTTCCCATTTGGCTCTGAAGGGCTCCTATCATGTGGTCTCTTAGAAGGAGTCAATGGAGTAGACATGGTTGAGAAGTATATGCAAATACCTGTTTCATTAAAATGCAAATAAGAATTCCACAAAACAAAATTGGAACATACAAAGAAGACATGACCAAAGTTAAAAAATCATCCATTTCTCGAATATCTCAAATTCATCAATTTCTCATTTTAGATCTGCAAGGTCATTTGACAGAAGGGAAAAGGGGAAAAAGAACACGACAAGAAAACAGGCCACAAGTCTGTTTCTTTTTTCCATTCCTTGACTAAATGGTAATAGCATCACCTAAATCCAAAAAATTGACCCCTTTATATGTCTTGCACATTAAGCTGCCCTTGAATGCTTAAAAAAAAAATCAACATGTGTAAAAAAGAAAATATCAATTTACATTCACCAGCAATCTCCAATCTTTTCCACATAAAGAAATGCAATCAAACATTTATAATCTTAAATGCCCAACTTTAAGGTGCAAAAAAAGAATCAAAACTTCAAAATTAGTTGCCCATAACGTAGCTAAAGACCAAGATTTAAACATAATTGTCACTTCTAATTTGAGAATGCAACCTATCATGTGCTAAATTATGCTTCCTAGCGGTATCTTTCTTCAATACTGCATTCTTATTTTTTTAATGCTAAGGAGCAATTTAGAGGACATTGTTTGGTACAAGGGTAAAAGTTTTAAGCTGACAAGCATGAGCTGGAAGACTCAAGTCTTGAGAACTAGTATCACTATCATTCCACCCTTCCCAATAACCCATTATCTTGAAACTTATATTGCATATATTGGAATAAACCTCGAACACACTACATCAATGGCAAAGAAAAACTCATAGCTTTCTAATCCATGGATTATATCTATTCTCAGTTTATCACAATTCTTTCATTTCTACATTCTGGGGCTAAATAGTTAAGTTCGGATAAAGTTGAAGCTTTAAAATAACTGGGAATTCAAGCTTTTGGGGCCCTTTAACACTGGCATTCAAAACTTAAAATTCACGTAGCTCTCATTCAAAGTATAGAATAAAGAAACAAACTCTAACAACTATTCATAATAATAATAAACAAAACAAAAAAAAAACTAGAGTACTAAGTAATTGAAGAAGGAAAAGAACTCACCGTTTATTCGAGAATTCGAAGAAGCAAAACCCAAAAATAAAATCAATTTACTGACAGCTTCGGAGACAATGAGGATTGAGAATGATAACAGAGATTGAAACAAGAGTTTCTTGGAATCTTAGGACTAGTTTTCTATAGTAGTTTTGTGAATTGTGACGTTTGATGGGCCGGGTACGGGTTGATTATTTTTTTTTGGATAAGTAGATTTTCATATATCCAAGAAAGCAGCAATGCTGCTACATGTTACAAAGCAAGCTTAGCTTAGCTAAACAAATCAGAAAACCAATGCCATTAGACAAACATGTCTGCATTTAACCTCCAAGAATTACATAAAAACGTATTAACTAAATCTCTTTTAATCTTCCTAAGATCACTTAACCTGATCGAGATCATGTCTCTCACTTGCTCAGTGAGGTGCTCCTCCTTTTGCTCAGTTGAGTTGAACAAGCGATTATTTCTTTCCTTCCAAACTAGGTAGATAACTGCGTTCCAGGCAAGCCTCAATATCGTTGTGATTAGAGCTTTACCTCTGAGGTTGACAGAGGCCCATTGAAGCTCTACAGTCCAACATGCAACCTGCCTTTTTAACCTACAAAGTACCATCACTCTCTGCCATATATGTTTCGAGTAGGAGCAAGTGAAGAATAGATGATCTCTGGTTTCCCTCTCTTGTTTGCACAGCAGACATTTATCATCCACGGCCATTCCCCAAGAGATAAGCCTATCCTTTGTGGCCAATCTATTTAGGATTGCCATCCAAGAGAGAATAGAATGCCTAGGAATATTATAATTGCACCATACCAACTTATACCAAGCCACTTTCCCAGCTGAAGGTCTTATCTTGTTCCACACTGCTGACACTTGGTACTTTCCCTCTGGAAAAGGCCATTTGCAGCTTCCATCAGCAGTTGTGAGAACTATTCTGGCAGCCACCTCTCTCAATTGCATGATCTTCCTCCAATTCCAGCTGCTCCCACTCTGGATAGAGATGTGCCATGGGTCTCTATTCTTCAACACATAAGTCTTGATCCAGGCTATCCATAGGGAGCCTGCGTCAATCAGTACAGCCCAAAAATTCCTTAGAATACATGCCTGATTCCAAGTGACAGTGTCCTTTACACCAAGTCCCCCTTCTGATTTTGGCAAGCAAATAGACTTCCAGCTAACTTTAGCTCCCTTAACTTGGCCTTCCTTCCCTTTCCATAAGAAGCTTGAACATAGCTGCATCAACTTCCTTATGCACTGCTTGGGCAGAACAAAATGTCTGCACCAGAAGTTCTGCAGGTGAAACAGAACTGATTGGATAAGCTGAAGCCTTCCAGCATAAGACAAGAACTTTGTTGCCCATCCTCTAACCCTTGTTGTCACCTTCTCCAATAGTGGCTCGCAGTCCGTCATAGTTAATTTTCTAGTGACTAATGGAACCCCCAGGTATCTGACAGGCAGTGTGCCTGTAGTGAACCCTGTGGACTCTCTGATGAGCCTTAATTCTTCTCTGTCAATTCCTGTGGAGAAGAACTCACTTTTGGCGCTATTAAGTTGGAGCCCTGAGTAGGTGTAGAATTGACTTAGCACTAGCTGAATACCTTTCACTGAATCAAGATTGCCCTTGGCAAAGATAAGCAGATCATCAGGAAAACTCAGATGAGTTAAATGGAGCTTTTTGCATTTTGGATGATAAGAGAAGACCCCATACTGTGCTGCTGAGTCCAGCAACTTAGACAGGACATTGATAGCAATCACAAAGAGGTAGGGGGAAAGGGGATCACCTTGCCTGACTCCTCTTGCCCCCTTAAAGAAGCCCATAAGTCCTCCATTAACAGATATAGAGAAGTAACTGGTGGAAATGCAACTTTCAATCCAATCTATGAATTGCTGAGGGACCTGCATTGCCTTCAAGAGGGTTGATTATTCCGGTTAAGGCTATGGGCCTTTTTTAAAAGATGCAATGGGCAAGCGAAAATGGCAGAAAAGAGAAAACTTGAGAATTTGAATTGAGTTTAGTGATTTGTGCCATAAAATTTTCATAACTGATGTTGGAATTTTGATTGTTGAAATTCAATAGTTATTTTCTTTCATAAAAATCCTCAAATTTCAGCAAACTATACCAAAAACAATCCAAATTCAAAGCTGTAATAGCAAAAACCCCATTGGCTCCAAGGAAAGGGATCTCTTAAATTTTTCTCCACCCATTTGATTTTCTTCAAGCTGCAACTTTAACTTCTGATTCTAAAGCCTTACTTTCCATCAACCCCCACCAAGCTGCATAATATATATATTTTTTTTATAAGTAAAAGTTTTATTCATCCAAAAGAGCAAAAAGTCTGCTACTGGTAATTACAAACTGCTTGGAGTAACAATTTATCTACAAACAATCAAACAATTCAGTTATCACTAATATTAATGCTTGTGCCTACTAGTCGATCTCTTACAACATTGCCTATCAAAAGAACTAGATCCTGCTCTTCTCGACCTCGTCCTCCGTGAATCGTTCTGTTTCTTTCCTGCCATATGTAATATACATATGCATTCCAGGTCAGTCACATGATAACCTTGATGGGAGTCTTTCCCTTTAAATTCTTCACAACCCAACATAATTCTTCTTGCCATGATCCAATCCCTCGATTGATTCCTTGTGAATGCAATAACCTTCCCCACACTCGTCGTGAGTACTCACACTTGAAAAAAATGTGATCTTTGGTTTTCACTTCCTTGTTGCAGATCACACTGCAAGACCCCAAGTGCTCATTCTGCTCCTTGTAGGCAAGCGATCCAGAATACATAACCAAGCAATGATAGAGTGTCTAGGAATTTGGAAGGAGCACCAAACAAGCCTATGCCAGTCCACCTTATCCTTCTTGTGTCTCAATTCTTTCCAAATCTGGGCAGCTTTGTATTTGGAACCAAGCTGTCGCAATGCCCCATTCCCTGCTGTTGCATAAACTGAACTGCCAGGTTTCTTAGCTTCAGTAATTTCTTCCAAGCCCAGCTATACCTCTGCTTGATAGGCAGTTGCATGACATTACTGCCTTTCAAGACATAAGCTTCTATCCATGCCACCCATAACGAACCAGCCTGTGTGAGAACCATTCAAAGATTTCGGAGGATGCAGGCTTTGTTCCAAATGGATAGATCCTTGAGCCCCAAATCACCTTCTGCCTTGGGGTGACAAACAGCTTGCCAGCTGACTCAACCTCCTTTAGCATTGCCTGCAGTCTCTTTCCAAAGAAAGGCATTACAAAGTAGTGATACTTTTTTGACAACTTTGGATGGCAGCAGCAAGTTCCTACTCCATAAACATTGATTGCTAAATAAGACAGATTGAATTAGTTGCAGTCGACCTGCATAGAACAAGTGCTTTGCTGTCTAACTCCGAATCCTTTGCGTGATTCTATCAATAAGAGGAGAACAGTCTCTATCACTAAGTTTCTTGGTGGTCAGTGGTACTCCAAGATATCAAACAAGGAGGGTACCAAGCTTAAAACTTCTCTTTGCCACAATATCTTGCAGAACCTCACCACTTATCCCAGCACTGTATATCTCACTCTTCAAGCAATTGAGCTGCAGACCTGAAAACATATAGAATGCTTCCAGGAGATTGATAATGGCCTCCACAGATTCAACCTTCCCCTTTGTGAAGATAAGAAAATCATCTGCAAAGCACAAATGAGTGAGCTTCACTTTCTTGCATTTGGGATGATATGGGAACACCCTATGAGCAGCTGCTGTGTTCAGAAGAAATGAAGCATATTCATGGTGATGGCAAAAAGATATGGGTGGGTCACCTTGGCGTACACCTCTTGCACCAGCAAAGTATCCTACAAGACCTCTATTGACTGCCACAGAGTATCGAGGAGTTGAAAGGCACACACTAATCCAATCAATGAAAGTTCTAGGAAACCCAAGCACAGAGAGCACCTGAAGAATGAAAGTCCAATCAAGGGAGTCAAACGCCTTCCTTAGGTCCACTTTTATGGCACATCGCGGGGATAAGGAAGTTTTGTGATAGCCATTCACAATTTCTTGGGCCATTAGAACATTATCAACCAAGTCCCTACCTTCAACAAAGGCACTTTGGTTGTTAGAGATGATCCCTGGCATACACTTCTTAAGTCTTCTTGCCAAGATTGTTGTAATACACTTGTAGACTATAGAGCAACACGAAATGGGCCTGAAGTCAGACATACTAGCTGGGTTAGGGACTTTAGGCACAAGAGTAATGATTGTTGAATTAACAGCTGGAAGCAAATTTCCAGTGTTAAAGAAAAACTGCACAACATCCACCATATCCTTCTCCACAATGTTCCAAGCACATTTAAAGAAATGTGCAGAGTAACCATCAGGGCCTGGTGCCTTGTTGCCATTCAGGGAGAACATAGAGACTCGAATTTCATCCCCACTGATAGGGCCAGCAAGCATTTCCTGCATTTCACTTACTAATGTGATAGGCATAAGTTCTTTCAACAAGTCATCAGAACAACCAGTAATGTTAAGATCAGGGGAACCTAACATTTGCTGATAATAAGTTACTGCCTCAGTAGAAATTTGCTCATAGGTTTCAAGCTTATTCCCATTAGCATCAAGCAATACTCGAATAGTGTTATGTTTTTGTTTAACAAGCACATGTTTGTGAAAAAAACCTTTGTTCTGATCCCCCTCTTTCACCCACTTAATTCTAGCTTTCTGCATGTAAAACATTTCTTCTGCAGCTGACAAATCATTAAGCTCCTGTGCCATGCACCTTTTTTGCAATAATAGATCCTTGGTAGGATTCTGAGTCCTTAGTTCGAGTTGAACAGCATCAAGCTGAGTTTTCTTCTCCTTCACTCTGTCAGAAATTCTGCTAAAGTTATTGTCAAAGGTTTTCAGCTTAACCTTTAACCTTTTAAGCTTCCTGTGCAGCCTCATCATGGGGTTACCCTCCTCTGGTTCAGTCCAAGATTTCTAAATACTTTCATGAAGTCTGGGTGGCTGGTCCAATAGTTGAAGAACTTGAATGGTTTGGGGGGGAAACATCAGGAGATTGAAGCCTCACAAATCCAGTTCAGTGATCTGATACTTCTGGTGAGATAAATTCCACATAGGAGCTAGCATAGCAAGCATATCAGCTGGGATTGACAAGAACTCTGTCCAGTTTTCTTGATAGCACATCATCATGCCTGTTATTGCACCAGGTGAAGAGTGGACCAGTATAAGGGTTATTAGTCAAATCAAGCTTAGTTTGGCAGTCAACAAACTCACTCATCTCTGGACTAATGATCTGAGAACCATTGTAATCTGAGCTCTCCCTTGGATGATTGCAAATATTGAAGTCTTCTGCCACAATCCAGGGATCATCCCCAACCTTTCTACCAGTTTGTTGCAGCCTAGCCCAAAGTTCTCTTCTGTCAGTTCCTCTATTACACGCGTAGGCCGTGGAAAGAAACAGCTTTTTATTTCCATTTATGATGCAACAAGTTATCACTTGATCAGTCACATCCACCATGTCCACCCGTTCTTGATCCTTCAACAATATCCAAATTCTTCCATTATAGGAAGAGCTATAATTGTGAACAACACTCCAATCTGCAAACAGGTTATTGATTGTTGCTTGAAAATACTGCTGTTTAATTCTAGTTTCCAGTAGGCACAAGATGTTGATCTTCAATCTACTTATTCTCCTAACTACATTTCTTTGCTTGCCAGATCATTCATTCCCCTGACATTCCATACTAGGATATTCATAAGGACATGGAGGAAGAAGGACCCCCCAAAGCTGATTTGTTAGCTTTAACAACTTTATTATTTCCCTTTGAATGTTGGTTCTTTTTTTTAGGCTTGAGCTGATTCATTAACTCTGCAACACCAACTGCTGCAACTCTTGTTTTCTTGGGTGAAATACAAGAAGTAACTTCCTCCTCTTTACTATCCTTATACACTGTGGATTTTAGAATGGCAAACCTGTTTGCTGTCCCAGGGAGTTTCTCTCTTGGCTTTACAGGTGACTTTCTAGGAGAAATAGATCTTCTGGGGACTGATTCCATCCCCATAACCTCCTCCAGACTTCAAACATCAAGTGCTATTGACCCATTATCTACCTTGAGATCCTCACCCAACTTAGCTTTCTCCTTAGGAATCCACTACTGAGTGACAGCAGGCTTCTCACGACATTGCATCTCCCCATGCCCAAACACCTTGCAATGTGCACATTTTGGGGGCATCCATGCTACCTCTACAGAGATCGAGACCACTATCCATTACCCAATTCAATATCAATAGCTCTTGGCAGATCAGACTCCACATCAATCTCAACACATACCTTGGCAAATTCAAGCTTTTTCTTGAGTGCTGTAACTCTGTCCATGTACAGTGGTTGGCCTATAGCACAAGCTACATAATTTTAACCACTTTTGTAATAATCAGTAATTGAATCGTGATCGAATCCGTAGATGTAACTGTTGCAAGAACCGAGAGAATGTAAAAGTTAGTTCTTTTTAGTGGAAGGGTTCCAAATAGCCATGTCTTCAAGTCGGTGAAAAAAAAAATGATGTGAATATAAAAAAAATGTTTTATCATAGGAAAATAAGTTAAGTATGAGAAATTTTTATGCGTAGATGGTTATTTTTTAATATATAAAAATATGTAATTGTTTTAATATTATTATTTTTTTAAGTTTTTAAATAATTTTTTATTGAGTTTGTGTATGAGTTATTTGTAACATCAAACTCAATAAAATATTTTAATAATAATATAAATATTAATATTAAAAGTTTTAATTGAATTATCAAAAAATTAAAAATTAAATAGTAACAAAAAATATAAGAATAAAGTATTTATGTATTTCTAATTTTTATTATTTAAAAAATTACAAAAAATTATTTATTTTTGTTATAAAAACTATCTCGATAACTTTTATTTATTTTTAAAAATTCACGTGTATCAAATTTTATTAGATCTATAAAATTAAGGATATATATTATTTATAAAAATACATTTTTATTAAAACTAAAATATCAATTTCTTAAAAAAAAAAAAAACAATTTTAGTAACGTAATTTTTTTTATTAAAACACATTTTTTTTCAAAACATGCACGTAATGGATGATCAAATCTATTATCTATTACTATATATAAAAACAATCCCCAAATTCTGAGATGAGAGAATTAAAGATTTTGGGTTAAGAGTTAGGTGACACCTAAGCATATGTATTAAGGGGATTGAAGGGTTATTTTGGATATTTTAATTTTTTTTTATTAGAAAGGAAAGAAAGAAAAGAAAGGAAAAGGAAAAGGAAAAGAAAAGAAAAGAAAAGAAAGGAAAGGAAAAAATATAGAGAAAAAATTATGTGTTTGTGTCGTTTTTGTGTTCGTGTTATTTTTTGTGTGTTCAAAATATTATAAATTTATACAATTTTTACACGTTGATAATTCGTTTTATGTAGATTTTGACACGTTTGCATATTCGTGTCGTGTTCGTGTTATTTTTTATCTGTTCAAAATATTATAAATTTATATAATTTTTACATGTTAATGACTCATTTTATGTAGATTTTGACACGTTCAGATATTCGTTCGTATTCATATTATTTTTCGTGTTCGTATTATTTTTGTGTGTTCAAAGTATTATAAATTTATATAAATTTTTACATTTTAATAATTCATTTTATGTGAATTTCGACACGTTCGTGTATTTGTGTTGTATTCATGTTATTTTCGTGTCGTGCCGTATTTTAATTATTTTTTTCATGTGTTTGTGTCGTGTTTCAAATCATCAAAATATTTTGCATAATTTTTCATGGTAATTCAATTTAGAGAAAATTTTGTGTGTTCGTGTCGTGTCTCAATTCATCCCATATTTTGCATAATTTTTTATAATTATTCAATTTAGAGAAAAATCGTATGTCCATAACATGTTCGTGTTATTTTATCATGTGTTTTAAATATTATAAATTTATATAAATTTGTACACGTTAATAATTCGTTTTATGTAGATTTTGACACGTTCGTGTATTTGTGTCGTGTTCATGCTATTTTTTGTGTCGTGTTTTAATTATTTCTTTCATGTTGTGTTCGAGTCGTATAATCATGTTGTGTCCGAAATTGCCAAGTCTAATTAACACTATTCAAATAACTCACAAATTTGTGTCACGCGCCATCATATCCATGTTATTTTTTCTATTATAATCGTATTCAAGGTATTATATATTTATATAAGTTTTGACAAGTTAATAATTCGTTTTATGTAGATTTTGACACGTTTGTGTATTTGTGTCGTGTTTATGTTATTTTTGTGTCATATCGTGTTTGTGTATTTGTGTCGTGTTTATATTATTTTTTCATGTTATGTTATGTTCGTATCGTATAATTATATTGTGTCTAAAATTGTCGGATGTAATTAACCATGTTCAAATAACTCTTAATAAGAATTATTATTATTTTTTAAACTATTATTTTTACTACTCTTACTTTTTTATCTTTCCAATTTATTATAAAATGTTAATTCAAATAAGATAGCATTCCGCAGCGAAATACTAACATTATCTAGTTTTAATAAATAATGACTTAATTAATTGTCAAATGGCAGTTATACAAGGGCTTAATTGGGCTTCAATTAAAATCTATAACAAAAAATAAAAAGTTGTCCCCAAATTGATTGTGATTGTTTAATTAGAGATTTAGCAAATATAAGTTTATGCCAACTAAGATGTGCCATATAACATGATTAGAAGGTTAGTTTTGACTTTTAACCATCTATTAAAAGAAGTTTTTTAGTTAAAAAGAGAAAAAAAAAATTGAAGCTTTTTTAGTCTTTAAGAGGAATATAACCGAAAAAAATAAAATAATTAGAGGATTAATCTATAATCACATTAAAAGCAATTCTCAAAGGATTGAAAATTTGAGATTTTGAAACACACATTTTTTTGTCATATAATACATGTCATTAGTTATAGTTTGAGAGTAATTATGGTATCACACTCTTTTTATCACATAATACATGTCATAAGCTATAGTTTGGGGATTAATTGTGATATCCAATTAAAAAAAAAAAGGTTGATTTGGACTTTTGTCATATGATTTTGGGATTAATAAGGTCATTTTAGATTATTTTGGACCTCGAGATTATTTTGCGTTCAAGTCATATAGAGTTTGGATCTTTTCGGGTTCGTACCTTCTCGGATTCGGATATTTTCGATTTCAAAAATTTTGTGTCGTGTTTATGTTATTTTTCGTATCGTATTCGTGTTATTTTTTAATGTGTTCAAAGTATTCATGTTCGTGTTATTTTTCATATGTTCAAAGTATTATAAATTTATATAATTTTTACAAGTTAATAATTCGTTTAATATAGATTTTGATACATTCTTGTTGTATTCATGTTATTTTTCATGTCGTGTTCATGTTATTTTTTCGTTTGTCCAAAGTATTATAAATTTATATAAATTTTTACATGTTAATAATTTGTTTTATTAGATTTTGAGATGTTCGTATATTTGTATTGTGTTCATATTATTTTTCGTTTCATGTCGTATTTTAATTATTTTTTGCATGTTGTATTCGTGTCATATCTCAATTCATCCATATTTTGCATAATTTGTCATAATGATTCAATTTAGAGAAAAAAATGCATATTCGTAATGTTTCGTGTTATTTTATCGTGTTTTTTAAGTATTATAAATTTATATAAATTTATACACGTTAATAATTGGTTTTATGTAGATTTTGATACGTACGTGTATTTGTGTCGTGTTCATATTATTTTTTGTGTCATGTTTTAATTATTTTTTTCATATTCTGTTCGTATCGTATAATCATGTTGTGTCCGAAATTGTCAACTCTAATTGACACTATTCAAATAACTCTCAATTTTGTGTTATGTGTCGTCGTGTTCGTGTTATTTTTTTGTTATAATCATATTCAAACTATTATATATTTATATAATCTTGACACGTTAATAATTAGTTTTATGTAGATTTTGACACGTTCGTGTATTTGTGTCGCGTTCATTTTATTTTTCATGTCGTGTCATGTTTTAACTATTTTTCTCATGTTATGTTCGTATCGTATAATTATGTTATGTTCGAAATTGCCTGATCTAATTGACCATATCAAATAACTCTCAATTTTGTATCAGGTGTCGTATAATGATGAAAGTTATTATTTTTTTAAATTATCTTTATTCATTTTTCTTTTTTAAATTTATTATAAAATATAATTTAAATTTATTAACATGCGGCAGCGAAACGCGAATCTTTATATAATAATAATAATAATAATAATAATAATAATAATAGTAAATCCTATAGATTTAAGTGATTGGATAGCAAAGTAAATATAAGGATGGTGACTCTGAGATGGAGATTTTTTATTACAAACAAAAAGCCTACCTAAATTTTTCTTGGAACTTAATGTTTAAGTAGTCACTCATGGGTCATGGCTGACTTTTTTTTATTTATTTACGGTGTACGTTTCAAACACAATTTGCAACACTGTTCACATTCCACATTTTGCTCTTCCATAAAACGATTTTTTTTTTCATACTAATATTAAGGTGTAAATAAAATATTTATGTTTGCAAGTTATTCAAGTTCAGTTTAAAAAAAATTAAATTCGGTTCGATCATTATCGAGTTAAATTTAAGTTTGAACAACTCGAGTTATCGAACGAGATTAGTTCAAGTATTTTAATGTCCGACTCGAATGATTCGCGAGCCTAATCGAATTTTTTTATTTTTAATTAATATGAAAAATCTTAATTCGAACTCGAACTTGAGCACAAATAATAGAGTTTGAAATCAAGTATGATAATCGAACTCGTTTTTATTAGGTAAATGAGTTTAATTGAATGAAATCGAATAATTCAATTTTTATCACGAATCGAATTTAAACTTTATAAATAAAACTTAATCGAATTCGAATCGAATTTCAAACCACAAAATTTAAATTAAACTTAAATTTTTTATTATTTAAATTCAGCTCGACTCAATTATAAACCAATTCTCATGATATTCACGGCTCACCAACAAATCTTTCGAGATTGTCAATGGAGAAAATAATGAAACAAAAATAATATATATGTTTTGTTAGAATTTGTTTAAATTATTTAGAAATCAAGCCGATTCCACCTTCAAATAAAACAAAAATACTTCAAATTTGTCAAAATTACAAACTCACCGCTGACAACATTTTTAATAGAACCAAAAGATTGGAGAATATAAAAGCTAAGAAACTAGGGACAAGACTACACAATTGACTTAAAATTGCCTTTGTATTTCCCAAAATTTAATTTATTGTTGAATTCTAATTATTAAGTTATAAACAATGATAAAGACATCTTGACTTGCATGAAAAGTAAAAAAAAAAAAAACATGAAATTTAGGATTCATTTAGATGAATTATGAGATTGATTTCGGTGAGATTAAAAATAACAGTAAAAGTGATATTAATTACTGTAACGGTGAGATTGGATACTGTAGCGGTGAGATTAAAATCAATGGTGAGATATGTGTTTGGAAGTAAAAGCAGCGGTAGCGATGAGGTGAATTATAGTTAAAAGAAAAAATGACCATTAAGGACATTAGAATAAAATGTGAAAGTATAATGAAAATTTTAGATTATTTGATATTATAAAATTAATAAATAATTAAAAATTAATAAAAATAATATTTTTGTATTTTTGTATTTATTTATTATTAATTAATTTATATTAATTATATAATAATAAAATTTATATATTTATTAGATTTATACAATAATAAAATTTATATATTTTGTTAACTTATTATATAATAATAAATTTATCATATATTTATTATATATAAAAAAAACTAAGTGAAATTAAAAGTGAGGTAAAATAGAGAAAGGCCCTCTAGAACGATGAAACACTGTTCACCGCACTGATGCCAAGTGATTCAAACGTGTATATCGGTGCGGTTGGAATAAAAAAGTGTCTCAATCACATCGAACTGGGGTCCTTTTGATTCCAAACGGACCCTTAATTAATTGATTTTATAACAAATGATTTAAGGGTATTATTTCAATGAAAATTATTTGATATATTATTAGTGGAGTTTGCATGTTTAATAGTATGACAAATATTTTTTGTAAAATATAATAAATAAAAATACATTTTTTTAATTTTTTAATTTCACTTATAAAATTTAGGAATTTTATCGACGGTGTGTAAAAAGGGCTCTTATTTAAAAATACTATATTTTATTTTATATAAAAAATTATAAAATTAATTGCCAACTATTTTTTTTTAATACAAAAAATGTTGATCGGTATTATTAGACACGAGTTAAGATGATATTTAAAAAATATTATAATTAAAGCATTGTCACATTTTGAATTTAATAAAAATAATATATTAAATATAAATCAAAATATATAAAATATTATTATAAAGTGTAAATAATATTAGTACACTCGTTATAAAATTCATAATATATGATATTGATTAAAATGATATTTTAAAAAAAATATAATTAATAAGTTATTTTTTAAAATTTAGTAAAAAAAATATATCAAATATAAAAATTAATTAAATTAATAATTAAATAAATTTTAATCAATATTTATAGATATTAATTAAGAATTTTGCTAATGAGTGTCCTAAGAGCACTTTTTAAATTACTATATATAATAATATCTTCATTCAATATATTAAAAATATTGAATAAAATTATCAATTTTTATATTTAATACAATACTTTTATTATAAATAATATATTAACTAATTTTAAAAAATACTCATAAACTCTTTAGCAAAACCCCTTAATTAATCTAACCCGAATGTTAATTATTAGTATGAAATTCTTGAAATTTTTTTTTTCAAGTTCAGAGCACGCGATTTTGAATGCAAGTTTAAAGTCAAAAGTCGGGCATTTTTTTTGTTGACCTAACCTAAGGCATAAATTCTTCTTTTTTTTTTAAGTCGGGCATTTTTTTAAGTTCTTCTTTTTTTTTTTAGTTATAAATTTCAAATTTCTTTGGGCCGAAGAAAGAACAAAATTGGCGAATAAGCACAATCCGACGTGGCATAGTTAAGTAAACGAAGCGAAAAGCTGCTACTTAGCCAGCAAGTTTGTTCTTTAATAATCTTCTCTCTCGAACGTTTCTTTCGGGCCCCAGAAATCCGTAACCGCCTCACTTTTAAATTATCTAAAATACCCTTATTCATTTCTATCCATTCCATCATAACGTTCCTGAAAACAAAGACCTAATTTTGTAATTGCATTAAAACCCTACTCCTAATTCTGCACGGATTTTTCAGGCTTTCATCGCGTTTATATAACGCGGGTTCCAATTTCTTTCACTTCCGATTCTACCAGTTCTCTTGTCTTTTGATTTTTTTTTTTGGTTGTAGTTCCAAGAAAACTCAATAGCCACGATGACGAAGAATCTGGTGGAATCCGTTGGAGTTAGGGTTCCTCTTCCTCCACCGCCATCATTTTCCTCACCGAAAGGTCCAAGTAAACGCATTGGCAGCGGCAGCGGCGTCCGATCTGGTTGCTCGAAGCGAATTTTCTCGCAGAACAACGCGAATTTCGAACGAAGCGCGGTTCCGTTGCGGTTCATGTACTTTCGCAATGATTCGTGGATGAATTTCTCGGCCGATGTTGTAGAAACTCTGCGAACCGGTTTCTTGGAGCGGAAACCGATTATCGAAGCATCGATCGACGGTGCAAAGTATATCTTCGATTTGAAGAGGATGTTGCAAATCGATTACCTTACAGGAAATTGCAGGTCAATTTCTTGGATCGATGAAAGTGGCAAGTGTTTTTTCCCAAACGATTTTTTCAGCGAAGAGGAATTTATCCAATCAGAATATAATGAAGGGGGTGATAATACTAGCTGCAATTATAAAAATAAGAATAGTAATTGCAATCCTGAGATTGAGATTGAGGTTAAGATTGATCGAACTTCATCGAAGAGAAAGCGAGAGGAGGAGCCTGAAGTGAGTTCCTCTTCCAAAGCCGTGGGACTAGATGTGATTAAATATCAGCGTTTGGAGGAGGGAGGAGCTGCTAAATGGCCTAATACGAAGTTGTTAAAAGAAACAGAGAGAGCGTATTTGGTCGTGAAGGATCATTTCTTGAACGGAATAAGGAAAGTTGATGCTGGGGTTAGGGTTACTTCAATTCATCAGTGTAAGCGGGAAGGGCATTTGGACAAGGCTCGTCTCGAGGTTTTTCAAACTTCGATTGAGATTACTAAGGCTGCAAGAGGCACTTCAAATATGGTTTATGCATGGTTTGGGGCTTCCGCCAAGGTTGTAGAGAGTATTCTGGCTCATGGGTTTGGGTTGCCCAGTAAGCTTCCCGCGACTGATGTATACGGGATTGGCGTTTATTTATCTCCCGTAGGGTTGCCACACTTGAGGTAATTACGTCTTTTGTTTATTTTCGTTAGCTAGTTAGCTTTCCTCAGTGGCTAAGGCTGTATGGCTCACTCGGTGGGGTTACAATTAAATTCGAAATCAAGTTAGCTTCAGTAGTAATTGAAGTCAAGTTAGTGCAATGCTAATTTTTGGCTTGAGCAATTCTATAGCTGAATCTAGAAGTAATTTAGTACCATATATTTATGTCATATTTACACCAGTTGAGCTCAAGAATGAACAAACAGCCAAGTCTTGCTCAGTTGTTGATAGGTTTAATTACTCCTTAATACGTAACTTTTTTTTTTCTTTGTTTTTGGTAATTTTAACTTTTATACTGTTATTTTGATCCGTGTTTAAATATGGGTTAATTGTTGCAGTGCAAAGCTGGCAGATGCTGATGATAATGGTGTAAAACATCTTATTCTGTGCCGGGTTATATTGGGAAATGTTGAAAAAGTGGAAGCTGGATCTGAACAGTATCACCCATCTAGTGTGGATTTTGACACTGGTTCTGATGATCCCAAGAACCCAAAGTGGTATGTGGTATGGTCAACTATTGCAAACATACATATTCTTCCTGAGTCTGTTGTGAGTTTCAGACCCTCTGGTAACATACAAGGTAAGCTTTTCTACTCTCCTTGGTATCTTTTTTTTTTCTTTATATATTTGAGAAATTAATATTTTGGATGTTTTCTTGTAGGTCAAACGAGGCCAGTAGTGGGTGTCAAGTATTCCCTTGAAAAATTGTTTTCGAAGATTAAGAGCTCTCTTCCTCCTGTCAAAGTCCGGGAAATATTGATGTCATACAGCACATATAAGGTAAGTAGGCTGCATGTCTTTTAGAAGAAGATATCTCTTGTTGCTTGTAATGGAAGTTGCATTTTAAACTATAAACACATTTTGATTTTTTCAATTGTTTACGACAGGCTGGAATGGTGGCGAAAGATGCTTTTATGAGGCAATTACGACTGGTTGCTGGGGATGAGGTTCTGAGATCTGCTATTCAGGAAATTAATGCTTCTGGATGATTTGGAAGTGTTGGAATTGTTTGAGTTGTTGATTTCATTTGCCTATCCTATTTGGAAAAAAAAAAAAAAAAACAAATGTAATTGTTACCTCACAACTAGTATAGGAAAGCAAATGCTTTGGCCACAAAAACAACAAAAATCATTCTTAGTTTTTTTTTTTGTTGGGGGGGGGGGGGGGGGGGTTCCTGTTAGTTTTAACCCCAGCACATGTAGTAACCATGATTCAAGACATTAAAAAGTTTACAATTTCGGTTTCTGAATTTCTCTTCCATTTTTTTTACTATAGATTTTATCTTTGGACTCTATAGACCTTCTAAAGATTGCAAAGTGGAGAAGAAATGAGCAATTGAAGTTCTTTGATAGTTTTATTCAGACTGCATCAAGATTATATGTGTAGCATCTACACTCTGGACATCTTAATATATTGTCAAGCTTATAATCTGAAATGAACTAGTTTATCTCCTAAGCTGTAAAATCACTGCATGTTTGTCTTTACTTTTTAACATTATTACCGCACCTTAGGCAATTTCACCTATATATATCTATGGGTTTTTTTGCACTTGAGGCTTAATCTAACAATTTTTAACAATTCATTGGTTTTGAGTATTTTTTAGGTTCTGGTGGTTTCCATTTTAACTCTGTTCCGGTTTAGAATAGCATTGGATGTGGTTTTATCTAGTTGTATTTTTTGGCTTTTGGTATCATAGTTTAAAAGGGGATTTATTTGGATCTGTAGTATGATCTAGTGTGTTGTTGACTTCTTTCCCCCTCTTTTTTCCTTTAGGCTTACTTAAGTAAAGCTTGTTAAGAAGTACTGGCCTTTGATTATTTAAAAGTTGATTGTTTAAATTGTGTCTTTTGCTTCAGTTCAAAGAACTAGATGCTTACAGATATCATACTAACATGGTTTTATGACATTGGACTTTTTGGCGTTTGCTATTGTAGTTCAAAGGAATTTAGTTGTATATGAAGAACTAGAAAGTAGAAACAATGATCTCACTCCATGTTTGTTTATTATTTCATTGTGGGATAAACATGTCTGTCTTATTTTTAAGTTATGTTCTTTAGTTGTGTTTTTGTCCATTTGGTTTTATCTAAAGTAAATTGTTGCATCTTTTCTGCAGTTTGAAGCAGCAGATGATCAGAGATATTAAACTGGATTTTGTTGGGATGGTTTTGTTGTCTTTTCTTATCATATTTACCATCATGTTACAGAATCAGACCTACTGAATGAGGAAGGGAGAACTACTTGAATGAGAAACTAAGCTATGTTAATAAAGTACTGAGCGTCTTTTATACCTGTATTGAGGTGTTGTTTTGCCTTCATCCATCATTATTTATTTATTTTTGGTTATTTATTTTTTTTTTTTTTGTAGCCATAAGAGGTTGTGAGAGCTGCCCAAGGCATGTAAGATGGCAGGGAGTTTTGGCTAAAGGCTTAACAAGGTTTCAATAAGCCAGTTTGGCATGCTATGCATGATCTTTGTTTGACAATTGTAGACTTTGCTCTTGAATTGGTTTATTTTATTTAATTTTATTTGCATATTGATGTGGTTTAGTTTTGGTGTACTATTATAGTATTATTCACTCTACTTGGTTCTTTATTTGCCAAGATTTTTGACAAATCAGGCTCAAGTTGCATTGATCGTAAACATTGAATTTATCAGGTGCAAACAGTAAGATCTGCCTAGTACTAGAGATACTGGATGTAGTTGTTTGCTTTCTTTTGTGCCCCCCACCTGCGGACTTATGTTACTCGTACTCTTCATTTTTCTTGAAGTACCCGTGTGAAGTTGGATGCATATCTGGACATGAGCATGGAGATATGACCTTCCAAGGATTCTCTAAATGCATGGAAAAACCTAAAAAAAAAAATTGAACATACTTGTGTCAGACACACATCCGAGTCCGAGTAAACATAGTTGTGGACCACGCTTATAAGTAGGATTACTATATTGAAATCGGTTCTGGGTTTAATAATATTTGCGTATGTTATATAAAGTTGCCTCTTAGGAAAACTTACGGTTGATGGCATGTATCATGGTACATTACAGGGTCAGAAGCTGGTGAAAGATGTTTGCTTAAAGCATTTTGCATCAAATTTTGCCAGGGCTGGCATCAGCTATTAATGACATATTTTCAGAAACAAAGGTCCCCTCAGCCCCTCTTTTATATTTCATTTTTGTTTTCATGTTATTGTGGCATTTAGGAACTGGAGTACATGTTTGGCATTTCAGGTTATCTTTACGTGATGTTTTTCTCAAGTGAAATCAATGTTGGATTGTCTGTCCCATTTCATGGTGTTTCCTATGTTTTTATTTGTTCCCTTTTTTGGGGTTTATTATTTCTCGTCTCTTGTCAATAGTGTTGAGGGTTTTGCAATCATTCAGATTATTCATTCAAGCAAACAGTTGTTGGATGATAGTTGAATGATAAAAGAATGAAGCTAATTACAACTGGAACGATATAAGAAAACACTGAATTTCTTGTCATTTTAATGATATTTGATTAAATTATAAGTCAAACTCAAATATAAAAAAATGGAACTCGATCAAGTTTGACATCTAGAAGTGAGCTGAGCGCCCTGAGCCGGATTATGAATGAACATTTTATTTATTTATAGCCGCGTCAGTTTAAACCAAAAAAATTGTTACTCAAAATACCCTTATTCATTTTTCCTACACTGTCCTTAACGTCAACGGTCCTGGAAACGAAGACCTAATTTTGTAATTTCATAAAACCTCTAGTCCAGATTCTATACGTGTTCAGCCTTTTATACAACGTTCCAAAACTTCCGATACTACCAGTTCTTTTTTCATTTTTTTTTGGAGAATCTTGAGAGTTTCTTTTTCTTAATTTCAATAAACTCAAATGGCTAACGAGGAAGACCTTAGAGTGGCGATGACGAAGAATCTGGTGGAATCCGATAGGGTTAGGGTTTCTCCTCCACCGCCAAGTTCAAAAAAACGCATTGGCGGGAATTTCGAACGAAACGCGGTTCCGGCGCGGTTCATGTACTATCACGATGATTCTTGGGTGGATTTCTCGGCCGAGGTTGTAGAAGTGCTGCGAACCGGTTTCTTGGACCGCAGACCGGTTATGGAAGCGTTGATCGACGGGGCAACATTTATCTTTGATTTCAAGAAGATGCTACAGATCGATTGCGCGACTGGAAATCATCGGCCTATTTCTTGGATCAATGAAAATGGCGAGTTTTTTTCCCCTGAATTAACCAAAGAAAATGTAATGGAAATCGAAATCGAAAATGAAAACGGTGATAAGATTGATGTTGAGGTTAAGACTGATCGAACTTCATGGAAGAGAAAGCGAGAAAAGGAGCCTGAAGATGGTTCTTCTAACAAAACCGTGGTACTAAATGTGATTAAACATCAGCGATTGGAGGAAGCAGGAGCTGCTAGGTGGGCTAACTCGAGGCCGTTGGGAGAAACAGAGAGCGCATATTTGGCTGTTAAAGATCGATTCTTGACTGTAGTAAGTAGAGTTGATGGTGGGGTTACGGTTACTTCGATTCATCTGTGTATGTGGGAAAGGCCTTTGGGTAAGGCTCGTCTCGAGTGTTTCCAAAAGCAGATTAAGATAACTGAGGCTGCAAGAGGCACTTCAAATATGGTTTTTTCATGGTATGGGGCTTCCGCCAAGGTTGTGGAGAGTATTCTGGATCATGGGTTTGGGGCCTTTGTGTTGCCCAGTGAGGTTCCCGCCACTGACGTTTGTGGGATTGGCGTGCATTTGTCTCCGGTGGAGTTGCCACAATTGAGGTAATTGATTCTGTTCTGTCTTTCCTTTATTTTTCACTTAGCTTAGCTGCTTAGATTTCCCTCGTTGGCCAAGGCTGTGTGCTCTCACCCGGCTCCGCTACCATTAAGCAGACGCGAACCCACTGTGGGGCTGGCAAGGGCCTTGCCCCCTTGGCTTCCCAATCCTGGTAAAGCAAAGAATTTATAGTTATAACATGGTCCCATTCTGTAAACTTTACAAACTTTTAACAGTTCTAATTCTACATTATAAGTATTAATAATTTTGATTTGCTATGGTTTTTAGAAGCTTTTGCAAATTATCTTACATTTTTAAACAAAAGTATTAGTTATTATCTTAACATGTGATATAAACTAGGGTGAATTTGAAAAATATCCTTTCAACAGTAGCATAATTATTAAATGGTTTAATAACTTAAAATAATTTGTAAAAGAGAAATAAAAAAAATAAGAAATTGTTGGTAAAAACATTGTAAAGACAAATATACTCTTAAAATCTAATTTTATTCCTCTTCTATTTTGGGTGGAATTTTCTTTCTCTCTTGATCGTTCTCTCTCTTTTAAAACCAATCCATTTTCTCACCTTCCAAACACTAAAAAATTATTCCTTGTTTTTGCTATTTTCTTCTCTTACTCTTATCTGTCAAATATGTGCTTTTTCTATGTTTGCCTTAGGTCTTTCCCAAGATTCCATGCACAAGAGATGTGCCACTAGCAAACTACAAATTCAATCAACAATTAAACAACTCTTTCTCAGGATTCACTAAAGAAATTTGTTTTTTTCCCTAAGAATGAATGTTTCGTTTATTTTCTAAGTTAGTTTCATATATGAGCATATAACGCTGGTAAGATAATAAGTGAGAGAGAGAAATTTTGATGAAAATTGTGAGGGTTTTGTTGGATACTACAGAGAGAAAGAGATAAGAAATGTGTTTTGATGGAGATTGACTTTTAGTCCGTTTATATAAGGGTATAAAATGAATCACAATATCCTTTTTACTAATTTTATCTTTTCATATTTCCTTTCCATAATTTTTTTGTTTGTTTTGTTTTGGTACCAAATAATAAATATTTTTGGTGGAGGGCCTATAAACTATAATGTTCTAAATTATATATTTTTTACTTATTAAAAAAATTTGTACTTTTTGTGTAATTATTTTATTTGAATTTGACACATACTTTTTACATATATGTATATATATATATATTTATCAGAAGAGTTATAGTTTTTACTCATCTTATAATTGTACATGTTCCTTTTATTCCTTCAGACCGAAAGTTGATTTCGAGATTGAATTCAAGTCAATTTAGTAGTAATTTAGTATTGTCATATTAACACCAGTAGAGCTCAAAGATGAACAAACAGCCTACTGGGCTTAGGGCAGTGCGGTGGAGGGACTCCCCACCGTGCTGGACCCAAGTTTTCAGTGGACCATCAATGGGCTCTAGTCTTGATCAGTTCGTCTCTATAGGTTTAATTACTCCTTACTGCATAATCCTTTTTCCTTTTTCATTAATTTTAACTTTTATACTGTTATTTGGGTTTGTGTTAATGTTAGATTAACTCTTGCAGTTTGAAGCAGGCAGATGCTGATGATAATGGTTTAAAACATCTTATATTGTGCCGGGTCATATTGGGAAATATTGAAAAAGTGGAAGCAGGATCTCGACAATGTCAGCCATCTAGTGTGGATTTTGACACTGGTTCCGATGATCCTACGAACCCAAAGTTGTATGTGGTATGGCCAAGTAATGCGAACATGCATATTCTTCCTGAGTGTGTTGTGAGTTTCAGACCTTCAGTTAACATGCAAGGTAAGCTTTTCTACTCTCCTTTTTATCCTTATATATATATATATATATATATATATATATATATATATATATATATATATATTAGAAGTTAATATTTTGGATGTTTTCCTGTAGGTGAACCGAGGCCAGTAGTGGGTGTCGAGAATTCACTTGAAAAAGTTTACCACAGGCTGGAGCGGTGACCAAGGATGAGTTTTTAAGGCAATTACGACTGGTTGCTTGGAATGAGTTTCTGATAAGAAAAAATGTAATTGTTGCCTCACATTAAAAAGTTTACAATTTTGATAATTGAGTTCTGAGCTTCTTTTTCTAGTTAAGATGAAGCATATATATATATATATATATATATATATATCCTTTTAAAACCCATGGTAGAGTTTAATTGGTCAATTGCTCTCCAATATGCTTGAAAACATGGTGGCCTGCCTGCCCCACTCTATTCAGAAAAATGTTCACCTTCCATTTTCTTGCCTTTCTAAATGTTTAAGAAATTAAATCCTGTTTGAGGATGAAACAATTTCGTTGAGTTTCCAAAGCAAAATAGATTTTTAAGATTCATTTAACAGAAAACATTTTTTTCAAGATTTTTTAATCATAGTTTATCCTATCAATAGTATGGTCTGTAATTTTGTTGTGAAGAAAGGTGAACCATGTTTTTTAATGCAAGAATGAGAGATACCGAGTGTACTAAATTTTGCAAATTTCCTATCTCTGGTATTATAATGCCTAACTACCTCTCGATTAGATCGGTAATTTTACATTCGATAAAAAAATATAATACAAATATGATATATTTAAACAAATATAAAATATATATATAATAAACACAATATACATATACAAATTATCAAATCTACTTTTGACTCTCGATATCTCAATGATGTATGGGCAATTTCCTCATTATTTTTCCAATAAGACAGATGGAAATAAACTCGTGGAGTCCACCAATTTAAAGACGACACCATGCCGATGCCTCTCCCTTGCTTGGAAAAGCATTAAAAACAAACATCTTGTCTCTGTTTGTTTCCTTTTGTTTTGTCTTCTTTCCCGACACGTTTTACTTATTTCTCGAGTAAAATCAGATGAAAGGAAATTTACCTGAAATTTGTTTAGATGTAAATCTTTGTTTTCATTTCTTTTTAACTGTTGTTTAAGCAGTTAAATTCAACTTTATTCAGAAAATGACAAAATATGTTGAATTTTTGCTTGAGATAGATTAAGCTTATAGGACCTAAAAGCAAGCATGCAGTGAAGCGCACTAAGATCAAATCATGGACCCATTGGCGAGATGATGGCCTGCTTTCATTATGATTTGTACCCCTCGAAAGTTGGAGATCTGTTGTGGCCCAACTGTATCCAACTATAGGGGTTGAAAATCATAAATTTCGTTGCTTCATATTTTTTTTATTAATTATGTAGATATAAATATGACATTAAATTATAAACATATTAAAATTTTAAACACGAATATAATGTGTATTAAAAGTATTAATCGTGTTTAAATATATTATGTTATGTTTATTATTTTGTTTTAACATTTATTAAATCATTAAATGTGTAAGATTCATATTTTTTTTATATCATGTTTAAAATTCTCAAATCTACTACTGAAACAACTAAAATCACTCGACCCAATACCAAAAATTTCCCATATCGGAAAACTTAAATCTCATTTCAGCTGTCAATTAAGCACTAATTCAGACATTGTATTAAGAGACTCTTAAAGGTTGCGGGTGTAATATCTTTGATGAATTAATTAAATAAAAATCGAGGGTTATGATTAAATTAAAATTTTCAAAAAAATCTCATTTCAGCTTTTTCAAAACAGTTTATCTTTGCTGCCAATGAATCTTTCAGTAATGGCATTGGCAAGTACTAAATGTGATAAAAAAAAAAAATTTAACGAATTTTCAGGTTTGGCTCCATTTTATCACATGTATATTTAAGTGTACATCTATTTTTATTTTCTAAAAAGAAAAAGTAAAAAATAAATGTGATGATCCTGAGTGCTTTAAAATTCTAGATTTAGGCGGTAAATGAATCGGGCTTTAAACGAATAGGCTTATGTTCGTGTTCGTTTATTTATTTTTAAGCTTGTTCGTGTTCGGTTCGTGTTCGTTAAGGATTTTAAAATTGTGTTCAAGCTTTGTTCGTTTAAAATTAAGTGTGTTCGTGTTCGTTTATTTAATGTTCATGAACAAGTTCATTTAAATTAAATGAACTTGTTCGTGAACATTAAATGAACATGTTCATGAACATATAATCGAACATGTTCGCAAACAATTAAAATTATGTTCATGAACAATAAACAAACAAATCTAAACAATTTTAACAAACAAATAAAAAAATAAATCAATTTTAAGTTATTATTATTAACTATAAAATAATAAAATACAAACGTAATTAAATTAAATTTATTATTAAATTATTAAATTTAAGTTATTAAATAATATTAATTATATTATAAGTAAATAAAATAAACGAACATAAACGAACATAAACGAGCTTTAAACAAACTAATAAACGAGTTTTAAATGAACGATAAACGAGTTTGTTCGTGAACATAAACGAACCGAACACAAATCTGTTCGAATTCAGTTCGTTTAATAAACGAACATTAAAATTATGTTCATAATCGTTTATTTAGCTTAATAAATGAACATAAATAAATAAAAATCAAACCGTTCACGAATAATTTATCGAATGCTCTATTCGTTTACAGCCCTATTTTGTATGAATGGCTAGAAAACTTTTGGGAAAAAGTCAGGTTTACTAAGGAAGGCCAAATATATATGGTGGAAAATGAGAAATGCTTTCATAAGCAGCTTTGTCAGACCACACCTTTTCAGCAGTATCTTGCAGCCATATCCAACAAAAATGTTGGAAGGAAATTTAATATCAATGTTTTTGAGTACCCAACTTTTCAAAGTCATATACAAAATACAAGAGCTGTTATGTTAAAAAAATGCTCAACTTGATTTATCAAATTTCCAACCTAATGCCACTTGTTTATATATATATATATATATATATATATTTTGGGAGACAATTCCTAACTTATATCCAATAAAAATGTTTATATTTTGTTTATATTGTTTTCTCTTATACAATAGGTTATATGTTCAAGTTTTCTCAAGAAAGTACAAAAAGTTGTATAAAAAAATAAAAATGTGATAAGGGAATAGAATTGAATAGAGACATTTTATTCAACAATGGAACTATTTTTATTGATAGGAGCTTGAGCTACATAAATTCTAATAGCCCTCTACCATCTTATGATTTTTTTTTTTATTTTTTATTATTAGAATTTAGAATTTAAGTCTTTCGAGTTTTTAACTGTTGAGATATTCTCTCGATAATTTTTTGATGCTAGAATATGATGAAACCTAAGTTGCCAATCGAGGAGATAATACATCCAAATATTCTCAGCATCAAGATGTTGGCACCACTAGAAATTGTGGCAAAGTAAGAGCACAACATACAATACCATTATTCAATGAACCTTGCTAAGATCATAGGAAAAGTAAAGGTCCAAAAGAAATCAACAAAAATATGACAAAAACCATCAAAGTCCCTCGCAATTACAGCTATTCATGAGCTGATTGAGTCGAGTTAAGTTTGAATATAAAAAAAAAAAAATTATTTACCCAAAACTCAGCCCGTCAGGTTTAAAAACTTATTTTATTGTTTAACATATTTTAAAAAATATTTTTATAATTAAATTAAATTCAAATAAAATTTTATTAATTAAATAATAATCCAAATTGAACTAGATCCGAGCCTAAAATATCATATTGGACATGTCTACTCCCAATTTTGTGGCAACTTTGCTATGAGAATTTTTAAAGTATCTCAAATCTCAAATTCTCAAAGAGTAAAACAATATATATATATATATATGAAGACGGACTCACTTATCATTATTTTTTAATCGTTAGATCAAAACTAAATACGTGGCTCAGATTAAAACACTATTTTAACATGTTTGTTTTTTATCATTTCATCTCTTTTTCTTTTTTCTCTATGATTGTATCTCTATCTCTGTTTCATGATTTTAGCTTCTCTTTCCTATTTTCTTTGCTTACCAATTCTTTCTTTTTGCTTACCGATTCCGTTTAGTCAATATGTTAAATTGGAACAAGCTTGGCTCATGGATTGGCACATGCCTTTCCCAATGGCCATGAATGAATAGTAATTGGTGGTAATTTCAAGAATAATTTGGTACAGATTGAATAATTGTAGATAGCAGATTGACTAAAAGGATGGGTGGTAAATCAACATTTAGTAGAAAATGACTAAATGAAGCTTCGCAAATTTTTGATGCAACAAAT
The DNA here is from genome assembly GCA_030761205.1 of Fremontodendron californicum. Lineage (NCBI taxonomy): Eukaryota > Viridiplantae > Streptophyta > Magnoliopsida > Malvales > Malvaceae > Fremontodendron > Fremontodendron californicum. The sequence goes on from JAULJL010000026.1 coordinate 18,839,888, forward strand.
TGCTCTTATGATAAATCAACAAATTGTGCTTGGTTGCCCACGTCACCACACCTTTCTCATCTTCTCTGCAAAACCAAAACCCTGCCTTTTCCTTTCAAGAACAACGGCCTCTCCATCTCCCGCTTTGAGCACATATTTAGTTTTATCTAACGGTTAAAAATAATATAAAATTTATATTAATGTAAGTGGATCATTAATTAAAATATCATATTGAACATGTCTACTCTCAATTTGTGGCAACTTTTCTATGAGAATTTTTTTAAGTATCTCAAATCTCAATTTCCCAAAGAGTCAAACAAATATATATATATATATATATATTATATACTCCCCTTGAGTAAGACTTTGATTAATGATAGAAACATAAAATTAATGTAAAAATATTAGTGAGGCGAAACTACTTAAGAATGAGTCTCATATTTTCCACATGGTGAGTAACAAGTATAAGTGGTCCTTCAATTATTTTGATGATAGCTTTTAGTAAAGATACATTCTATAATGCTAGGAGAAGCATCCATCATTTTCAAAGTTTTGTCTCATTTTCCTTTTAAAGTGAACTGAATCAAGGAATCACTATTTGCTATTTTTTGTGGTATTTTCTATTTTGTGCCCAAATTCCTTTATGATGACAATTCCTTCTTCTTTTTTTACTTTATTACATATGATTTTTTAAAATGCTCCGAGAAGCATCCATCATTTTCAAAGTTTTGCTTTATTTTCTTTTAAAGCGAACTGAATCAACGGAATCATTATTTATTCCATTGATTAAAAAAAAAATTTGGATTGGTTGAATTAAGAATTGATGACTTATTTGGTATGACGAATGTATTAAAATCAGATATTTATCAAATCAACCAAAAAAAAAATGGTTAAATCAATAAAATATCAAATTGAACCGATAGAAAGTCAATTTTATATGTATTTTATATTTTTATTTTTTAAAATTTTATTTGTAATTAACTAGATTTAAATCTTTAACTTTTTAATTTTATATTAAAGATCATATCATTAAGTCAAATGCATATTTTTTATAATTATTAACTATATTTAATATTTATTTAACATTAAACTTAGTATTTAAATTTATTAAAAAAAATAAAAAACTTTATCAAATCGGCCGTTCTAACCGGTCGGATCGATAATAAAAAATCTAATTGGTTAGTCCTCCGATCCATTTTTTTTTTTTAACTTCTTTGCTTTTTTTGGTTGTATTCCTATTTTGTGTCCAAAATCTTTTATGATGACAATTCAAATTTTTTTTTTTTTACTTTATTACATATGATTTTTTAGAAATAACATGATATATGGGTTTTTTTCTTTCCTAAAATGATTTGAAAATCTATATCCAATTTTTTATAGATAAAAGTATATTGAAAGAAAAGTAGTAACATATAGCAATTAGACTAACCAATAACTAAAGAGATAAATTTTTCTGCCCAATATTTATTACACAAAGCATCACTATTCATATGTATAATTTTTACAATTTATAAGTGAATTTTACATATGTAATGGACGATAATAAATGTATTAAAAATTTAGATACAAAAATAATAAATACAAGACCAACTCAAAATGATGAGATCTCCCCACCTGGCCCATGTGGACCTAACACATTAAAAATGGCAAAAAAAAATATTATTCATTCACATCATACTCTATGAATCAAACACTCCATAACTAACTCCACCTTTGTTAATAAATGAAATATGATACTATATAGTAATTTATCAAAAGTTGAAAATCCAATGCTTATCCAATTGGCAACTGGCATATATATATATATATATATTATGTGTTACATCTTCAACCCCATAATTAAGGTATTATATTGGGAGGATGTATATTTTGTATGTATAATGTTTAACTTCTTCTAAGCCTAACAAAAAATAAATAAATAAAAAGTTGGGTTACTCTTCATCGAAATTGATTTATACATACAATATAGTTGTTGATTTTTATTCGTTCTATTTAATTTAATAATGTTTGGTGGTCAAATGGCATTGATTCCACTTCCACCATGGTCAACTACTAAGTTTGGTTTAATTTTTTGGTGGCTTCATATATAGGGAAAAAAGAAGAAGAAGATTCATCAACTTGTTGAAATTGTAGAATTTGCAACAAAGCATTTTTTTTTACTTGTTTAATTAGTGCTCACGTTTTAATAATCAATATCAAAGTCCTTATATTATACTTTTTAATGTAAATTAGTCCCTTTATTATAAAATTGAGTAATTTAGTCTCTGTACTTTTAAAATTGAAGCAAAAAGGTAAAATCACTAACTAGTGTAATGAAAACTGTTAAAAAAACTGACGTGGCATTTAACTTTGTGTTTATTTGATGATGTGGCACCAATAAAATATATTATTTTAAGCTGACATTGACAAAATAACAAACTAAGTTGGCAAAAAATAATTTGATGTGGCATTTTTGCTAACTTAGTTTGTTATTTTGTCAACGTCATCTTAAAATAATATATTTTATTGATGCCACGTTAGCATTTGACATCCACGTCATCAAATAAACACAAGGTTAAATATCACGCTAGCTTTTTTAACAGTTTCTGTTACACTAGTCAGTGATTTTACCTTTTTGCTTCAATTTTAAAAGTACAGAAACTAAATTACTCAGTTTTATAGTAGAGAGATTAATTTGCACTAGATAGTATATTACAGAGACTTTCTAGGTACTTTAACCATAAGTTTATGAGTTCGTTGACGGTGAAATTTTTTAATTTCACACATAAAATTAAAAAATTGTGATATATTTTATTTTTTTAACTTTTTTTAAATATACATTAAAGATATGTGTCAATCTACTAAATCCGTTTATAAAATCTAAAAACTCCAAGATGAGATCATTTTTTAAAGTTTATTACTAAAATACTTTTTTAAAATCTGTTTGCTAAGTACTGCTTTAATAGATTTTTTAAGGTTAATATATAAAGTAATATGCATCGAGAAATCAACATATTAACTAATTATCCCGTTTAATGAAAATATATTATTATAAATAATATATTAATTGACTTTAAATAATAACTAAGATCTTAGTTAACAAAATCCTTTAAAAAATATTGTTATTGATTGAAAGCAAAGTTCCACTTCCATTTTAATGGAAGATTGCATTTAGCTTTAACAGTAGAGACACAAGGAAGATAAAATAAATGTTTCACCTATTTTTTGAAATTTTAAAATTAAAATTTATTAAAATAAAATTTTGTTTGATTAATACTTTTATTATTTATTTTTTGTTTTTGAGTTTTGAAAAAATCCCTCTTAGTTAAATGATCAACCAAATTAAGTCTAAAAATTAAAAGAAGACTAAACTTATTTTTTTTTATTATTTGAATTAGTTGATATTTTATCCAACAAATAGTTTTATTTAACATAGATCTTTAACTCTTTTTCAAATGATAAAACTTGTTCTTCTTTACTTAATGACTTTAAATTAAAGATTTCTAAAATAATGACTTAATCAACCAAAGATTTTCAAAATAATGACTTAATCAATCAAAATATTTTCTTTCTTAATTTTAAGAATTTAAGGAAAAAAAAAGTATGCAGACGTGTTTTATCATTTCATATGTACATCTTATCTTACAAAAAGAAAGAAAATATCTTTTTTTTTAGGAAAGGAAAAAAATATCTTAAAAATGGTATTTATACATGAGGTGATTATGAGTCATAACCATATCCATGAATTTGAAACTCATTGGTGAATATACATAATTTTATGTACTAAACTTATTTGTTACAATTAATAAAAATTATAAATATATTCAAGGTTCGAGTTCGTCTCATCTAGACCTGCTCACGGGCCGGGCCTGGGCAGGCAATTTCATGTTTCGGGCCGGCCCGGCCCGGAACAGTGTTTTAGTATTATTATAATATTATTTTTATTTAATTTTAATTTTAAAAAATAAAAAAAAATTATTTTTTATTCTAATGAATAGTGATTCGGGCCTAAACGGGCGGGCTTGGGCGACTCAGGCCCGGGCCTGGGCAAAAAAAAAATATATGGGCCGCGGCCCGGCCCATGAGCACCTCTAGTCTCATCTGATCTGACTCATTTTTTAATTATATAATATATATTATATATTTATATCATATAAAAAGATAAATATATAATATTATAATAATTTAAAATTTTAAAAATTTAAAAATACGTTAAATTATTCATATTTTAAAATTTATTAAAAAATATTTTTTATATTTTTTAAAAAACTAAATAGATCTAAATTATTTATTTTCAAATTTAAGTGGACCTAAATTTAAGATTCAAATTTTCAAATAAGACATAACTTAAAAACATATGTACTGTTGTACCTAATCAGCCCAAATCTAACTTAATCCGATGCAACTCATGCACATCTCTAAATAAAATAAAAAAGAGTGGATACAAAATTTGCATTATTTATCCGGAAAATGAATTAGAAATGCTAGAAGTAGTAAAATTGAATTATTATTCCCAAAAAATTAAACCCAGCTCTGGTGTCTGTCACCAACAATCCGCCACGTCATAAGCCGCCATTCCTTTGATATTATCTCCCACATGTGGAAATGCAGCATCGGCATCAGGCGACGCGTCACCATTTGATCATATTTAATCAAATCAAATCAAACGCGTCAAAACCTAAGCCAAAAAGCAAGCGAAACATCTAATCCAGACTCTACTACCCCCAACCAAAACGCTTATTTATACACGCGTTTTCATCCACCAAACCCCTCCTCCCCCGAACGGCAAACGCTAACCCTCCTATTTATCTTTCCTTCTTTTTCAATTCTCTTTTGCTTCTTCGTCGTTTTCTTTTGTTTTGTTTAACCGACTCTCTGAAATCTCGCGGATCTTCATTTTTACTCGCATTTTTTTTTTTTTTTTTTTTTTATACCCTGATTTTACTCGAATATGGGGCTGAATGAAGAGTTTTCTCATAGCGACGACGAAGAGGAGGAACCAAAAACGATGTCGCAGTGTTCCATCGGAGCTTTACAACAACAACAGAAGAACGTTATTGTTGTCGGTTATGCCCTTACCTCTAAGAAAATTAAGAGCTTTTTACAACCAAAGTTCGAAGGTTTAGCCAGGTGAATCTTGGCTTTTTTTTTTTATATATATTTTATTTTATAAAGGCTTAGCCAGAGGGTTTTTTTTTCTTTTTCTTTCTGGCTTCTGATTTTTGGGTACCTTTATTTCTGGTTGATCGTTTTGGAATCTAATATGTGGATTCGGAGAATGAGAATATGCTGCTATTTGATGTCGTTGTCGTTTTGGTTGTGTGGAATGAAGTAATTTATGTGAATGATATTACATCAAACACTTTAACTACAATAAGTCAAAGATTTTTATTTTATGACTATCGTTTATTATGGTGATTATAATATGCCATTTTCTGTACTTATTTGGAATTAATGCATGAAGATATTAATTATTTATAGTATTTCTTGAAGCAAAGATTTTGACTTTGCTAATGGTATAATGTATATTACTATTACTTAAGTCTATATTTTCCAAGCTGAACCTTAAACTGCCTCCGTGGCTCTACGGCAAGGTTTTTTCTCTTCTTTTTGATTCAGTGCCTGGAACATGAACCTCTGCTAATATTAAAATATGGGCTGTTTTCTGTTGTGTTTTTAAATTAAGGTATGTGGTTGTTCTGTACCTTGATAGGAGAAAAGGCTTGAATTTTGCGGTTATCACTAAGCCTCTGTTGCTGTTGATATGTTGTTTCTTTCTTTTTGTGTTAGTAACTGTGTAAAATGTGGAAATTGTGCAGGAATAAGGGTATATTGTTTGTTGCAATTGATCAAAACAGATCTCTTTCGGATCAAGGTCCTTTTGATATTGTATTGCACAAGGTTAGTAGATATTTCTTTGCATATATTCAAATGTCTTTCATCGCTCTATCTTTCTTAGATTTCATGATGAAGTGGAAAAAAAAGAAATGGTGCTAACAATCACTTGAGCATGCACGGTCTTACTTAACATGATCCATTTTTTATATCTGATGCAGTTGACAGGAAAAGAGTGGCGCCAGATTCTTGAGGTTGGTCCAAATTCTAGATCCTATAATTTATGGTTTCTTTTTAAATGATGGATGTCGTGGACTGATCGAGTATGAAGCTGCTTCTGTTTGATACATTACGTCATGGTTTTGATGTGTTTTTACATGTGAGGAGCCAAATAACCCAGTGACTGGTGTCAGACAATTGTTTTGTGTTAAATCTCATGAGTGGCTGACATAATTTGCAGACTTCTTGTTCTTTCCTTCCTCATTAAACCTGACTTGATAATTGAGGTCGAGGCCTTAAGATTCCAGCAAATGAGGATGTTTCTACTTCCATTGTCATCTAGCTGATTTTTCAGGTTTTCCTTAGCATTACCTGCAAAACAAGCTTTTTCATTGTTTTGAATGGCTTCATTTGTCCTGTGTACACTATTACCCCTTTCTGTCCTGACTCAAACCTAGTAAGTTTAGGATCTGGTGTACCTCTAGTATTTGCTATATCATGCTTGAGGAAGTGACTGGCAAAAGGATTCACTTCTCTTATTTGCAAAAATCCAGAATGTGTTTTACGATAACAGCAACAAACCTTCTGACCTCAGCAAGATTAAAATTCTTACATTCAAATTTATAAGTAGTTGTGCTTTGGAACTTGGATATTGCTATTTTTATTGTACTTTTTTAAGATTAAATGTAAATGTTTCAGGACAACAAATCTTAAATTTTATAGCAATAGATTTATAGAGGTATCAGCTGCTTAAATCATGCACCTGACTTCCTTGGAATCTTGTGCTAGAATATAAGTTCAATTCATTACTCACATGGTCCAACTTTTCTTTCTAATTCTGTTTTGAGTCAATTCTTTAGCAATATAAGTATAGGTACTGGTAATAATTCTAGCACTTGACTAACTCATTCATGTTAAATAAGTTCTTCGATGCAATATTTTTTTAACTGTATGCTTTTAGTTGTTGTAAACTTTTGTATGGTGGGCCTGTATTGATGTTGATTTTCGAATGGCTTCACGAGTTTTATGTCGCTTAATCCTAAGAAGTTTCTCTATTTTGTGGTGGTACGTTTATTTGGTTATTTAATGGGGTCCTACCTGACCTGTTGCTCTGCTTTCTTAAATATCTTGTACCTGTGTATGAGATGTTTTCAAGTTTCAATAGTTCAGTTTCGGCATGAATTTATGTTGCAATCAGAGGATGGTTTGTCAATCACAGTGCCCAATGGAAAAAAAATTAGAAATTTGCCTTGTGATTTTGTATGAATGCCTGACCAGATAATATACGTTATGAAGTATTCTAGGTGTCTCTTTTAAAAGCTTTTCTTCTGGAAAGAATGAATGAAATTCTTAAGATGGAAATTATAAATGGCGAAAGTGAAAAACAAGGATTGTAAAGCCTTTTCTTTTTCTTTCTGGCCAAAGGATTATGAAGTGTTTGATTTTGGACAATAATGGGCGTTACATATATTAAGAGTTAATTTAGAAAGTTGTTGTCTCAAGGGCTATTTGTTTGCTAATTACACATTTGTGTTGAGACCACTCAATCTTACATTCTCTGACATATAACTGCAGGAATATAGACGAACACATCCAGAAGTCACAGTTCTTGATCCTCCTGATGCTATACAACATTTACACAATCGCCAATCAATGCTACAGTGTGTTGCGGACATGAATTTATCTGACTCCTATGGTAATTTGTTCTGTATTTTTGTTGACATTAGAACCTAGGATTTTTTCTTCCTCTCTCACTAGCAACTTTTTGGTTTTTGATCAAAGGTTTAATTCCCATGCTGATCAAAGTTAATATTGACGTTTTACCATGCAGGAAAAGTTGGTGTTCCCAGGCAATTAGTCATTAAAAGAGACGCATCATCCATTCCTGATGCTGTAGCCAAAGCTGGGTTGATACTACCCCTTGGTATGCACATTTTGTCATGTATTGTTCTTATATGTGGTAGCATTCTATAGGGCCATTTAAGTTATACATAGTCTTCTGTAGGTTGTGCATTAGGTTTAATAATCTGTTTCATGTGAGATTACCCTAAAAACGTATAGAGATACTTTGCCTAGATCATGCTTCCAATTATGTGATTAATTTTTAGGGTTTCATTTTTTTTAATCTATTCTGTTCCTAGTTTTCATGGCAATTCTTTCTAATCTAACTTGCATTTTTCCCATATGTTTCAGTTGCAAAACCATTGGTTGCTGATGGAAGTGCAAAGTCACATGAACTATCACTTGCTTATGATCAATACTCTCTCCAGAAACTTGAACCTCCACTTGTTCTTCAGGAGTTTGTTAACCATGGTATGCAACTGCAATTTTTGTAGAGACTTAATAACTTTAGGGTTTCCAACTTTAATGAGCAATGCCTAACTGCTGTACTGCTTTTTTTTTATTGTCTGTAGGAGGTGTTCTCTTCAAGGTTTATATTGTTGGAGAAGCCATAAAAGTGGTCAGGCGTTTCTCTTTACCTGATGTAACTAAAAGAGAGCTCTCCAAAAATGCTGGTGTTTTCCGGTTTCCACGGGTTTCCTGTGCTGCAGCTTCTGCAGATGATGCAGATTTGGACCCTAGTGTGGCTGGTATGTTGTCCCGTCTAAGAATACCCTTTCTTCTTTGCTGTTTTCGAGATTTTGCTTGTTGGCCTTTTGTAAAATGAATGTGTGATCATGTAATTGTATTTGGAATTTGTTTGAAGAAATTTTCATGGTTGAGCCAGAAATGTTGAACCTTAGTTGATTGTGGCTATTTAATTAATTTCATGCAACACGTGGATTATGTAGAAGGGCACTATGTTCAAGTGTGAAAGACTGTCTTAAACCATGCCTTTAGTATATCTTTATAGGCCCTCTAACATATTTTTTTTTCCTTTTATTGCAGAGCTTCCTCCTCGCCCTTTACTTGAAAGACTGGCCAAAGAACTTCGTCGACGCCTGGTAGTTTTCTAAATTTTAACCATCATTTTTCTGGTCTGTACATATACCAATCTGTAGATTAATTTTGATATATTTGTATGCAATTTTTTGTTATATGTAGGGTCTTCGGCTATTTAACCTTGACATTATCCGGGAGCATGGAACCAGGGATCATTTTTATGTCATTGACATCAACTACTTTCCTGGCAAGTGAAACTTCTACTCTATAAGAGCATCATGGTGCCATTTTGGGACCTGGTTTAAAAGCCCCATGTTATTCTTTGTTCGAAGCACCTTTCTGACAGCTGACTTGCTCGGAATTGTTTGTGAAAATATTGCAGGGTATGGGAAAATGCCTGGGTATGAACATATATTTACAGACTTCCTCTTGAGCCTTGTGCAGAGTCGATACAAGAAAAGAACATGCTAGTAACTTTCGGAAAACCTTCAATGAATCAGGATGTTAAAAGATGGCATGCTATTTCACATTCCAAAAGCAATCAGATGGTCTCAATAATCATATGCAAGATGATGTTTCGTTCTTGTTTCGCTTACCTTGTATAGGATCATGTAATTCCTGCTAGCAGCTGGAGGGTGCCAATATCAAAACACAAAAAGAAGCCAACCTCCAAATTCTGTAATTACATCGAGCTGGTAGGATTGCCCCCCCTACTAAATAGTTTTATGATGTAAACAGCTCTCTGGAAATCAATTTGTGGTGCTCAATTCTTTTGTTCTACTTTGTAATTACACCCCTTTTGCTGTTAAGTGTAACATGGTGATAGGAGAAAGCACTTGCTGCAATCAGCCAATCACAACATCTGATGTTTTATCTTAATACACATTGTTTTGTTCCTTGCAATATCTTTGTTTTGTATTATCAGTAGAGTAGTTTATCAGAAGAAGGATCCTTGTTTTCTGAACTTAAACATATGTGCTGAAGTTAAGGAATTTTTTGTCCTAAAACCTACTTGAAAAAAGAAAAAAAAAAACTGAAACTAAAATAAACAAAGGCAAATCCACCTCGAAATTTAAGACAGGTTAAAAAGATACATATTCATGAGAGTACATTTCAATATCTTTCAATCATTTAAGCACGAAGGCCATAACTAAGCACAAAAACCCAGAGAACCAATACGACACAACCGACATAACGATGAACAAGAAACTACCCACTTGAAGCAGGTGCTTGTAGAGCAGAGGCAGCGAGACCAACCTCAGCAACACCAGCAACATCGCCATCATCATTTTCACCGCCGCTTGAAGCCAGGGTCCAATCAGGAGGGAGCGGAGGCAAAGGAGCGTAAACGGTGGGCTTCCTCCTTATGTCCCATGGCTGCGTCTTGCGTGGCCTTGTCTTCATGTGATGCTTCGTTGCCTTCTTCTGTGGCCTCGATGAACATTCTATCAGCAACCCACCATTGGAAATTGTTGAAGATTGAAGATTACGTGTCTTAAATGAAGGTACAGAGGAGATGGAATTGGGAAGAAAGGTTATTTTGGGTGCTAAAGTTATGGAAATTATTGGCATTGGCATGGTTTCTTTCTTCTTTGGCTTGGATTTGCTCCCTCTTTGGTTGGTCCTCTTTTGCCCTTGTTTTGGGTTTTACATAAAAGAGTATCTCCGCACCTTTGCTTTTGGATTACGTGCGTTATCCTCTGCACTTTTGCTTTTACCTTTGTAAGCTAATTCACTCACATCGACTAAATTTCAAATGCTTTGGGCCTCAAAGTTGGTTGGTCTTAATAATTCTTTGGGTCACACCAATTTCCTTTATGCTAATCCGTTTTTTGGACATTTGGCCTTTGGGTCAAACCAATTAGTACCCATTTGCCTCTTCTATTTTTTGAAAAGAATGTGTACTATGTAAGAAAATTATCTCATTTATAGTAAGTGGAACTGATTAAAAAGGATAACTTGTAATTTAGGTATATATTAACTCATTTATTAAAGTATATATCTTTTTTTTGTTTGAAGGAAAATTTCAATTTCAAACTTTGAAATTTTAATAATGAAATTTGATAATAAAATTTATGAAATGAGATAACCCCACTTGTCTAAAACTCTATTATTGAAACTAGATGCCTAAATCTTGAAGTAAGAGATTCTTAATGTCAGCTAACTTATATAGCTATATGCTAGTTTAAATGGTGAATAGATTATAAATGGAGCCACTGTTTTCAATGAGATTATTGTTTGATTATTTCACCATGATTTGATGGATTCCCGACCATATTGATAACTTAGCATATACTAATTAATTAGAATTCAAGATTTAATCTAAATGATTCATCCAACTCTTTTAAAGGGTAAATTTTCACAAGTTTGAACTCGATCCCGAGACTTGAAAATTCACTTTCTCTAATTCTCTTAAACCATACCTCTTTGTAAAAAAAAAAAAAAAAAATTCCAATACCCAACCATGATGGGCTTTTTTAGATGCTTATTATAATAAAACTGGATGTCCAATGTGTGAAACTAATTAAGTGTTTTTGGCAATTACAAAAGTGTGGTGAAATATATTATCTATGGTAACATTTCGGTCCACATTCATGATTCAAGCACATGTATTAAACTAGGAGACAGCATTTAAAAAAATATGAAAAAATTTATTTAGAATGCGTCATTGTTTTAGGATAAAAATAGAAGCTAATAATATCCGAATTATTATATCATTCAAAACAAAACCAACATGAATCTAACATTTGGGCTTGGCTACCTTCACGACATGGGCGAGGTCGAAGTCTTTCTCTCTCTCTCTCTGAAAAAATGCATTCCCAAATGACCCACATTTCTACATACAGCATGCAAAATCCTTCCTTCTTCTCTGTAAAATCAATAATCAGATTCTGATCCATCCTAACCACTGGATAAATTGAAACCCCACTCCATTGACTCCCCCCATCATATTCCAGATCAGAGATCGTCAGTTTCCCTCCCCACCCACTCTACCCATGTTTTTTCTTTGCAACTCAACTGATCTTTAATCTCAATCTCAAACATTTTTCTCATTAATCCCCTAGCTCCCAAATCTCAAACCCTCTTATAAATACACAAACTTGTGTCGAAAAACGAAAATATTTCTGAGAAAAATGTTTGGCTTTCTACTCGTTTTCCCATGTAACCTCCATTCACATCTTTACTGACTGTGGGTTTTTGAAGAGAGAGGGCGAATGCAAAAACTTTATAAAAAAAAAAATGGACCCTTGCACTTTCATACGACTTACCGTGGGCAATCTAGCGTTGAAAATTCCGGTTGCGTCTAAACCGGCGCGGTCCGTTGTCCACCCTTCTTCGTCGCCGTGTTTTTGTAAGATTAAGCTTAAGAATTTCCCTTTACAAACCGCCGTCGTTCGCTACATTCTGCCGGAGAATCAGTTTCCAAACAACCAGCTCCAAACATTAGACGCTACTTTCCACCTCAGCAAAGCCGATATCGACAAACTCGAAGAGAAATCGATCTTCTCCGCCAAGCCTTGTCTCAAGATCGCTATCTACACTGGCCGGAGAGGCACTACTTGCGGGGTTAACTCAGGGAGTATGCTAGGGAAAGTGTTGGTGCCGTTGGATCTGGCGGGAACTGAATCTAGGGCTTGTGTTTTCCACAATGGCTGGATTTCGGTTGGGAAAGAAGCTAATAAAGGTTCCTCTGCTCAGTTTCACTTGAATGTTAAAGCGGAACCGGACCCCAGATTCGTTTTCCAGTTCGACGGTGAACCGGAATGTAGTCCTCAAGTGTTTCAGATCCGAGGAAATATCCGGCAACCCGTTTTCACTTGCAAGTTCAATTTTAGAAATACCGGTGACCGGAATCAAAGATCCAGGTTGGTTTTAACCCTTTTCTAATTATTTAATTTTCAGGATTTTTGTAAAGTTTGTTAACTTATTTGAAGGCAAAACAGTACGGGAAATTCAAAGTTAAAGTTAGCCGGATTATGTCCTTAATTGAAAACTATAAAAAATATTGATTTCATTGAAAAAGGTTTTTTTTTTCCTTTTACTTTTTACTGTTTAGTTAGTTTGCAGTGTTTGTTCTTTGCTTGTGGAGTAATTTTTGTAGTTATAATCGGGCAGGTCGTTACAGTCAGAGCCAAGTAGCTCTCGGAGTTGGTTAAGCTCGTTTGGAAGCGAAAGGGAAAGGCCAGGAAAGGAACGAAAAGGATGGTCAATAACGGTCCACGACTTATCCGGCTCACCTGTAGCCGCCGCTTCAATGGTTACTCCTTTCGTGCCTTCACCAGGTTCGGACCGAGTCAGTCGTTCTAATCCCGGCTCATGGCTTATTCTCCGTCCGGGAGATGGCACCTGGAAACCCTGGGGCCGTCTCGAGGCTTGGCGAGAACGTGGCACTTCTGATGGACTTGGTTACCGTTTTGAACTCATTCCTGATATGAGCGCCGCGGCGGCTATTGTTCTAGCCGAGTCCACACTGAGTTCAGGTAAGGGAGGAAAGTTTGTTATTGACCTAGGGTGCGGAGGCGGCAATGGCGGTCCCAACGGACGGACGACGCCGGGGAGTGCGACGTCGCCGGCTTGTAGTCCGAGGAGTAGCGGGGATTTCGGGTACGGACTATGGCCGTTTTGCGTGTATAGAGGGTTTGTAATGTCGGCTCGCGTGGAAGGAGAAGGCAAGTGTAGTAAACCTTGCATGGAGGTGAGTGTGCAGCACGTGAACTGTACGGAGGATGCAGCTGCTTTCGTGGCTTTAGCCGCTGCCGTTGATTTGAGTATGGATGCTTGCAGGCTTTTCTCTCAACGTTTAAGAAAAGAGCTTTGTTATCAACACGATTTACTTGGCTGATTCAGATTTTCCCTCCCTTTTTTTAATTTTTTTTTTTCCTGAGTGCATGGGTTTTAGGTTCCGTCGTAGAAAGCGAGAGGTTTTTTTATTTACCTTTTTACCACTAACAAACAATTTAAAAACTCTGTACAGTAAAATAGAAAGGGAAAGGGGAGATTATCACGCTTTGTTTTTAACCGTGTGGCTTGTGTTAATTATTTTCTTCTTTTGAGATATTGTAGTCAAGCTGACTTCATAATATGTAATTATATTATGAGTTTGATTTTTATTTTGACAGTAAAACTTTACTTGCATGATTTAGTTGAATTTTCTTTTTTATCTTCATGTTATGGTTCTTTTTACCAAAAAATATTAAATAAAAGTTTTGTGGATGAAATAATTTTTCCTCTATTATTATTGCATTTTGCTAACAAATGTTTTAAATGCATTTTTTTTAAAAATTATTATATATATAATAATAATATTTTTATTTAATATATTAAAAATGATGAATAAATATATTAATTATTATATTTAATATAATATTATTATTATAAATAATATATTAATTAATCTTAAATAGTACTTTAAAAACATTAGTTAGCAAAACTTTTATTGATTCTTATTGAAATTAGTTTGTAAGGATTGATGAGAAATGGGTTGTTAATTTTTCTGATTATCCTATGATCTAAAAGTAGTTAAATAAGTAAGTTAAAAAGGGTGTTAATGATTGTTTATTTGTGTGTTGAAAAACATATATATATCAATTAAGGATGAAGAAATGGAGGGGTGGTTGTTGTTGGGGAATGGGGAATGGGCTAAGAGATGTGCGTGCACGTTACTACTACTGCTTACTGAAGAATTGCTTTATGAATGATAGCTGTAATCCGCTTTCATTAGTAGGCAGAAAGAATGAAAGAGAGAAGAAGAAAGGCAGGCCCTGTTTTAAGTTTGAAGCGTGGAAATGGGGGCAGGAATTAGAGTATTATTAGAGCATACTTTGCAAAGAATCATGGTTGTGGTTGGTACTTGGTATGACTTAATATTCTCTTTTAGTGCCCTTTAATTATTGAAGGGAAGAAGATTAATTTAGCAGCTGACTTCAAACAGTATTCCAATATTATATGTAGGTAAGTACCAATATATAAGTTGGTATTTTTTAATTTGAACCAAAGTGGTGTAAAGGGAAAGTGGGTAGCACCTGGATTTGATTGGTGTTTTGGAGGAAGCAGGACCTTCACCTTCACCTTACCGAAGCAGTCAGAGAGGAAGGAAGAGACGTAAAAGGAGTCAGAGAGGCATGTGATAAATTTTTACAGTTGTAAATCAGAGGACCAAAAGCTTTAAAAATAATCTGGCAGTGGCCATTGGCCAGAGATCAGATCAGAGTGGCTTATGTTGGATTGGCCTTTTTTTTTTTTTTTTTTTTTGTGACTAAACAAAAATTGCTCCATTCGGGACTCGAGAATTAGGAGTCACGTTTACGTCTCTCTGCTTGCTTGACTGTGCTTTTTTTATTTTTTTATTTATTATTATTATTATTTTTGTGAGGGAAGGGGGTTTCTCTCCTTCTCTTCACATAAATAAAACCGTCTCAGCTTTTACTGGAAAGTGAAGGGTGCTTAACTATGGTGGGGGATTGGGGAAAGAAAACCGTTGTGGGACTGGGGGGGCATTTCACATTTGTTTGCCTCAGACTCAGAGACTGCATCACTAATAACATGACGTGCTAATTGGTGTGGTACAATCGAAGGTTGGGAACCAGCCCCCACAGTTCTAGACCCTTTGTTTGGCCTATAGGAGTTGGGCTCGTGCCAAATGGGATCCTCGCTTCCCACCCACGAATGGTTTATGATCCAAGTTTCAACTTTCAACCCAAGTTAGTAAATTTTATGAGGAAAAAGTTTTTTTCCTGGGGGGGGGGGGGGAATTACAAGATGGGGTTGTGGAGTGAGAATAATGGTTTGTTTCTACAATGACCAAGAATATTTCTTGGAAAGAAAATGTTAATGGCTAAGTTGTCAAATTTGTTAAGATAAAATTATTTTTACTTTTTTTTTTACCCTAAGTTTAAAAAACAAGCCAGCTGAAAAGAGTTTTACACATGCTCCTGGTTCTTCCCCTTTTTTTCACCTTGGAATTTTCCCTCCCTTTCCATTGTAATTTGGTATCGTTAGGGTGGAGTGTTAGTTGGTTATAATTTATTAAATTAATCAAAAGTAACTCTATTCGATTAATTCGGATTAGTTTGGACGATTTTGATATTAATTGATAATTTTTTTTCGATTTAAACAATTAGTTTAATCGAGCAATGGGTTTAAGATTTTATAATCAAATATGTCGAACAAATCGATTATAATTAATAAAGCTAAGCTCAAAGAGATAAATTCTTAGGGTTTTGAAATAAAATTTTTGGTTTGAGATGTAAAAGAACCGATCCTTTAGTTTTTTGAAATAAAAATGTTGACTTGACATGCATAGGGATTGATCATCTTTAAAAAAATTAATCCATTTTCAACTTTAAAATTTTCCTTTGATTGTGGTGTTTAAAGTGATCGATCCCGAACTAACCGTTCAAACCGATCGTTTTGGTTATCTATGCATGATCGATTTAGTTGATTTTTAAAATTTTTAAAATCGAACTGCTCTCTCTAAATACTATTTTGTTTAATGTCAAATATTTTTATTGTAAATAATCTAACACTTTGACAAAAAGGAAATATATTTATTTTTATCAAATATCAATAATTGTTGTATTATTTTTTATAAAATTTTGATAAATGACCTTGGAGAGAATCTAAATCTAACCCTTTTTGGAGTGTTTTAAGGTTTTAACTTGGCCAATGGAAAATAGAGAGGATTGGTATTGGGTGTGAATTTAGTTGCTTTTTTGGCTGTAACTTGGTTTTGATTTACATCTAGTAATGATATTGTCAATTATTTCAACAATGAAAGTTTTAGGTAATATTTCCATATTACCCCATCAACTCTTGATTATTATTTTTTTTTTTTTACAAATTAAAAGTTTGGCATTAAAAAATAAGTGTATATATTTTATATTTAATTTAAACCCTCTTTATTTTAATAAAAGAAATGTGGCATAGTTAAAATAATAAGACCTTATTTTTTACACACATGTAAAAGGTTGGAATTTAAGTTAGTATGGTAAACTACATATGTAAGATATTGAAACAATTTTGTTATTTTATTATGTTTTAAGCAATGAAAGTTAAATTCAATCTACATTCATAATGTAACATCAATGGATTTATCAACTATAAAGGTCCATTTAGATTTAGTGAAAGGCACCACCGAATTGGATGACGAATGACGTTTTATGATTGAATATTAATTATTGAGCATTCATTTTCTTCTATTCAACAAAATGCTTTATTTTTTCCTATTGGAGTTTATTTCACCACCACACAAGCTTAAATGTGGTGAAAAACCTTCCATATTATAAGTCCATATCGATAAGAATTTAACAAAAAGAAAAAGAAGGTTCCATCAATATCCTATATAGTACTATTACTATTGGTTCTTAACTTTTTGTTTTTCTTTGATTTTTATTAAAAAATAATAATAATAATTTTGTGTATTTCATAATATAAATTAAAGTTTTTTATGATATTGAAGTACAATATTTTTATGGGTAAAAAGTTTTTGAAAAATCAAATTGAAGAAAAGTGAAAAAAAAAAAAGTATTAGAAGTTTAATACTAATTTTAAGTGGATTTTATTTTATAAAATAAAAAAGGTTTGCTTAACTGATATTTATATGTACTAGTTAAAAATTATATAATTACTAATTTGAAAAATATTTTTATATTTAATAATTATTTTTACTAATTTTTTTAAAAAATAAATTTTTAATATCATTTGAATTAGTGCCTAGTGCAACACTGGTTAATATTTTCTTAAAAATAATAAAGAAAATGGGATAAAGCCATAAAGGAGTAACTTTTCTATATTTTTAATACTACTTTTAACTGTTTTTTTTATTTATGGATTTTGCTAACAAGTGTTTTTGACATTTTTAAAGTTACTATATATAATAATATATTGATTCAATATATTAAAAATGATGAAAAAAATCATTAAATATTACATTGAGTCCGCTTAACCGGTGCCTATAGGCACTGGTTAAGTATTATTTATTTATCATTTCAAAAAAAAAAATTTATATTTAATACATTACTTTTAATGAATTAAAAAAAAAAATACATTAATTGTACATTTCTTTCTATATATAACACCTTAACTGATCTATAGACACCAATTAACATTTTTCTATTATATTTAATACAATATCTTTTTTATAAATAATATATTAATTAATCTTAAATAGTGTGCACTTATTAACAAAACCTTTCTTTTATTTATTCCATATAAAATTTTTTATGGAGGGTAAAAATGGGAATAAAAGTCAACCTGACGTGCTAAAAAACAGTAAAAACGGTACAACTTAAACTGGATCTGCTGTTCCCAGTTGAAACCCGCAAGGCAGATACATACATTACAGAGGAGGGAAGGGAAGGGAAAGAGGAAACCAAGAAGATGAAGGCGTTGGGATGCTGGTTAATGCTGGTGGGTTCACTTCGATTAGCCTCCGTTTGGTTCGGCTTCTTCAATATTTGGGCTCTTCGTCTCGCCGTTTTCTCCAACACCACCAGTAAGCTTCTTTTTCTGAAGCTTGTTATTTGGTTGCTTAATTCTTTACTTTTTTATTATTAAATGGTTCTCGATGTTTTTTTTTTATTCCGTGAATTAGAATATACAGTTTTCGAAAACATCGCTTACACTTAAAAGAACAAATCTTTAATTTTTAAACAAAGGAACTAAGTTTGTTTTTCTGGATCATGGAGACAACGTGTTGTTTTGGTGTGAGTGCCAAGTTTTGGGGTTATGTCTCTTTATGTTAGAGATCGAAGCTTCAATACCCAGATTAGAAAATAAGCTTCCAGATTAGAAAATAGGGAAAAGGTGTAATTTGGGATCCAAAGTTTAGACATTTTAAAGATTCTTATAAGAAAAATGTTAGCTTTGATTCTTTGGGAGCAATGCTTTTGGAAAGCTAGTTGCAATGAACTAATAATTTGTTTTTCTTCTAAAAGCAAGCAAGAAGTACTTTGAATTGGGTTAATTGAATGATGCATTGAGTGATGGAGTATTTTCTCCACATGGAGAGATTTATTAAGATCGTCTAAAAGTCAGTTTGTCTTTTTTTTTTTTTTTAAACTTTACTACTAATTAGCATGCTATTTAGCGTAAATTAATGGAATATTTTTGCCTTTTTAGATCTAATAACTAAGATTTGCTAGTTCTCATTGAAATGCTTCAAAAAATTTATCGGTAATGAACACATAAGGAGACATGGTGTATTAGACTTGTTTGTTTAGGTCCAATGTCCTGTTTTTTCTTTGCACTGAAACTTAGGTTCTTGCTTAATAGATCAATGCTGATGATGCATCTTACTTGAAGTTAGATTTTGATCCAATGCCTTTTTGATTTTGTCTTGGTTGATGAGAAGGAATGGGGGTTGAGGAGAGTGCAAGATTCATATCTCTACCTAAGTCAAAGTACCAAAACCAAGAAAGATACACACCGGTGGGTTTCAGAGTTTCAGATGTAATAGTTCAGTCAAAAAGTAGACAAACCTAGAATTGTCATGTGATGGTGGATACTATGAATAATAACAAGGTGGATGAGTTTGGTAATCAGACAGTTGATTAGGATGTGAGTATTGGAATAAACAAACACAACAGATTTGGTGCATTTGAAATTTTAGATGTGTTCATTGCAGCTTCAAGTATAGTTCTTTAAGTGCATGTATAAGCCATTGCATATTTAAAGTGAAAGACTATGTTGGCGGAAAAGGGGTCATTGGTGGTTTCCCGAGTGAAAACTTAATAATGAGGAACATGGATTTTGATTAAAGTTGAAACACATGAAAGAAACTATTAAATCACGGATTTTTGAAGGGAATGGGTTTGGCTTACAAGGTGATAGGCTTGAGATCAGAGGTCAAGAAAGATACAAAAATTTGGATTTTGACTGTGATATCAGAAAAATTAATACTCTTAGTACGATGTGAAAATGTCCCTGGTCCTTTCATGGTCTTTGGGTGCATGTATATACAGTTCTGTCTTTGTACATGCTATAGCGAAAGGAATCAAGAGGAAGGTTACCTAAGTTCAAGTTAATACAATGCACTCACTCTTATGCACTGCATACATGTCAGATGTGGCTTGAGCATGATATTTTGAGCATGTAATCCAATGGAGATAACTTTTTTTTTAGCGATCTTGAAGGTATGTTTCATGACAAAAATTAAAACTATTTTCCTTGGTGATATGCTTTTAATTCTTTTTGATGATTTCAAGTATCTGTTTCAAACAAGATAAAGGAGATTGGGATTGAATCCCTCCAAATATGTTGCTTTTTTTGTTATTAAGAAGCTCTAAATTCTTTTAAACTACTGCAACCTCATACCTGGGAGTGGAGAGAGCAAAACTTATGATAATCTGCCCTTGAGATATCAGTATTTGTCATTTATGGCATGGATAGATGGCAACTTTATTACCCTTGCAGTTTAGTTTTCCTTCTGTACCCTTATGTACAAGTAAAACCAGTTTTATTATTTTTTTTAATATATTTTTGGCGAAAAGAGCAATTTTTGCTGATAACTATTAGAAAATGGAAGAAGACTCTGGTATCAGTATAATTGTGAAAAGGTTTTAACCTCAGGTTTCAATATGTTTTCTGCTGAGGAATAATATGTCATTCCAGGTCTTATAATTGGTCATCTCCTATTTGTTTCTAACTGATATGCAGTGACCGAAGTTCATGGGAGGACATTTGGAGTTTGGACGCTTTTGACTTGTACTCTCTGCTTTCTTTGTGCATTTAACTTGGAAAATAAGCCACTATACTTGGTGACATTTTTGTCATTCATCTATGCCTTTGGTCACTTTTTGACTGAATACCTCTTCTATCACACAATGGCCCTCTCAAATCTGACAACTGTAGGCATATTTGCAGGTATGTTGTTCATGAGGAAACATCCCATCATATTGAGTTTGTGTTACATGTCACTACTTTTGCATGAAGTTTTAATTTAAGTTGCTGAAATCTTTCCCTCTGACTTTTTACTGTTTTTATCGCATCAAAATATGTAGATTGTATAACTGACCAAGAAAAATAATCAGTAATATAATCAGTTTAATATTTGATAAATGGCGATGGTATTCTCCGCAATTGCCGGGTTTGTACCTTTTATGTTGCAATTACAACCAGCATAGGACTATGTTGAACCAAGGCAGTCCTAAGCTTTTATGACTGCAAAAAGGAAAATCTCTGCTTGCCAAAGCCTGAGATCTGCATCTTTCTTGGCCCTTCTTTAGTAATCTGTAACAAATCATTGCATCAACGTTTTCAGCTGAAACAGCAAGTTGCTCTAAGATATTTAGTTAAAATACTAAAAAAGCCCTTGTACATTTCCAAAATTCCTAGATAAACCCTTAACTTTTTATCGTATCCAATTCAGCTCTTAAAGTACTTTTTTTTTTTCTTTCTAATTAAGCCCTTAAACTAAACCCTTAATTTTCTAACGGAGTTTAGTGGTTTTCAATTTTCATGTAAAAAAAGGGTTTCATTAAACAAAAATAGTACTTTAAGGGTTCAATTGGGTACAATAGATAGATAAGAGCTTATTTGAAAATTTTGAGAAAGTATAGAGGTTCTTTTAGTATTTTAGCCATATTTATTTCATTTTAAAGTCTTTGGTTCACCAATCACCATGGTCTGGTTAAAATGTTTTGGCTTATCATTTTCCAGTGGACTTTGATTATCATACAACTATGTAAAAGTTGCCATTTTTGCCTATAATTAATTATGTTTTTTTTTCCCTTCTCAAAATCAGGGACATCAATTATATGGATGCTATTACAGTGGAATGCACATCAACAAAGGCATGTCAAGCATTCCTGAAAGTGAACTCATTTACTTTCAGTTGCTTTAATCTTATGCTGACACTGGGATTTCTCAGTATTGATTTTATGTTCTCAATGAGTACTAATTGATAACGTCTGTTTACGATTAGATTCTGGAGTTCTGTCTAATAGACTCGCAAAGAATTCAGAACATTCTGATGTGCAAATTCTGTTTGAGTACTTAGATTATAGATTGCATCAAAGAGACATGATTCTAAACTTCTATAGCTTTCTTAATTGATGGTATTTTGAATCTGTAGTTTTCTTGGAACCAAGTTTTAGATCTTAGGAGCTTACACTTAGTGGATGTTGCTGTCAAAAAGCTGGCAACAAAATAGTGGGTGTTCGAAATACCCTGTCTTTGTGTTAAGTTGGCAAAGTTTTCCAATCTTTGCATATTTTTTTGCTTAGTCAGATGATACTGTGTACTGAAGCCAGTGATCCAAGGATTGTGTATGTGTTGATTATCTAAGCCAGAATCTGTATTGAAAACACATTTGATTTGCATGCCGTGCTTGAAATTCCAAAAGTTTTTCTTTGTTAAAACATTTTGTACAGTTGTTCAGCTACAGACATATTCTGAAGAAAGAAAGAAAGCAGCAGAAATCTCCCAAGGCAAAATAAACCCCAACAATATCTTTGTCGATCAGGAAATATGGTCAACTTATTCTGCTGCAACTTCACTATTATTTGCAAAAGAGATTGATCAATCCTAACAATTTTTCGTGACGAAATGAAGAATCCAAAGATCGAAAAGACTCGATTCAAATGGCAGGTTTTATGGCCCTTCTTATCATTAGCGTTCCTAACTTTGTTCAGCAACCAGATTCAAATGGCAAGTTTTATGGCCCTTCTTATCGCAAGTGTTCCTAACTTTGTTCAGCAACCAGATTGAAATGGCAAGCATGGCACATATCTGAAGAACATGCTTTACTTTAAAGCTTTTATACCTTTGGTTTCTACTAGCTGATTGCTTTAGCATGGTGAAGCCTTGAATATATTTCCTTCAGTTATCCGAAGCAAAGAGCCCCCAAGCTTAATCCGTCCAAGTAGGATCAAGAATCAGATGAAAATACTAATGTGTTGAATGCGATAAACAAAAACAAAGCCCTTCATTCTTTTTAACTTAACGTTTGCTTAACCAACTCCAACGTTGAAGATAACTGGTATAAAAGATAATAATTTTTGAGCTATTACTCTCTTTTGATTGACAAAATGTGGGTTCTTTTCCATAGGGTTTAACAAAGATGATCGGATAAGAAAGTTCACAGGGGAAGCATGATAGGGGGATGTATTAGTTTGACAAAAGATCAGTGACTGTTGCCTCACTTAAAAAAGAAAAAGAAAAAAGATCCCCTCTTTTCACTAATGAGACCTTGTCTCCAGTCTCCACCACATGAAATGTAGCTAACTGGCATTTGCGAACAACTATGCTATTCTTTAAAACCATTGATAAATTGATAATTCTATCATAAGCTAAGGCTAGGTTGTGATTACCATTGATAAATTGATAGCATGGGTTCGAAACTTCGAATCCTACTCTTTGAAATGGTCAAATGTTCAATTGAATTGTGATAAAAGTCATGCAGATAGATAGTTTTCACAGAAGACGGAAGCCAGTTCATTAATGGACTAGATTGAGCTGCAAAGCTAGAATGAAAGACATGGGAAGAGGCACGACATCTTTGAACTAAGAACCAGCTTTGGAAGAGTAACTTTATTTTTTTCTAAAAAGAAAAAAAAAATAGCAGCAGCAATTTAGTTGCAATTTGTGTTTATGTCAGACAACAAGAAAAAAAAACCATAGTTAACCCTTTTATGTCAAACAAGTCCTCCTAGATATTTAACTTTGCACAAACACAACTGACACCAACATTTATCTCTTTTTAACTTAAGAATCAGACAAATCCCTTCAAATTTGAGAATTTGCTCCGTAATAAAAAAAAAAAAAAAAAAAAGACTTGATAAGGAAAAACAGTACCCTTTTTGTAACCTGGAATCTTGGATTCACGCATATCCAAGGGAGTGTGTACTTTCACTAGCAGAAGCAGGAGCCACAGTAATATTTCTGAAGGAAATCTTTCTCGAAGGAAATGGTAAGATCAGAAGGGTGTGGTGGACACAATGGAATAGCCATAAAAAGGAGAAGTGAGATAGTTGAAAGAAAATGAAATGAGAATAAAACAAAACAACGTGGGGGGGTTTCTCTTTGAAGAAAGGGAAAGCGAGAGAGCTGAGAAGTGAATGTGAGAAACACTAAAACAGAAAAATGTCAGGGAACAATTGTTTGATTCATTGGCTTCATGTGTTGTGTGGGGTTTTCATGATATGTATATCATATCTAATTTATGGTTTTTAAAAGACTTCGTTTAACAATTATCTGCCATGAATGCTCCAAATTGTGGATGTTTGTTTTCTTGGTGTCACATTCCAAATTCCTATCCAGGTCATGTTCTCCATAGGAAACTTCACTATAGATATAGCATTCTTGAAGAATATATACAATATTCCTAGTAATTTATTACTATGTGTTAGTTGGCGTTTGTTCTTTCTTGGGGATATTACTGGTGGGTGAAAGAAAATATTGGACACTTTTCTGTTCATAAACGAAAAGCTTCAAATGCTCCTGAATTTTTTTTTTTTTGAAAAAATTGTGTGTTCCTCAATAAAATCTAATAATAAGTGAGATTTCGAGTAAATGTTTACGTATTTATTTTTCTGTTCGTCTATCAATCTGACTGGACTAGTTGTTTTGTATTTAGCATCTCAAGCTTTGAGTTCTATGAACAAGTCAATGAAAAACATGACTGGGAAAATCTTTTTTCCTCCAAAGAAAGATGATGTTAAAACTTAGTAAAAGAAAATAGATTATCAAAATACAAATGCATACAATATTAGCTCTTCCTCAAAATTCATGACTGAATTTGCAGGTTGCAGTTTTCTCAAAGAGCTGAGACATTGATTATCCCTTTTTTTTTTCCATTTTTTTTATACCAAAACTAATGATTCCATCCTTAGATTGAGGTTTTTGTTTTGTGTTTGACCTTTATTTTTATGGCTTTACTTTTGCATTGCTTAGCTAAAACTGTTGGGGTGTTGGTTTTTAGCAACTTTTACAAATCAATTCCTAATACATATTTCTGCATAGTAAATTTCACAATTTGAGTTTAATAATTTATTTTTAAATGATTATTACGGTGACTACTAGGGTGAAAAATCTTATAATGAGAATAGGTGCAAACCTTTAGTTGACACAAATTTCAAAGATTTCTTACATAAAAGTAGTTTTTTTTTTTTTTATCTATTTCTTTGCTTGGTTTTTGTTGAGTTTATTCAATTTAAAATAGCATGGACAATTATCAAATAAGGTGAAGCATCAAAAGTATTTAATATTTACAATAATAATAATAATAAATATTTAATTAAAAAAAATATTTAATAAAAAGTTTGATAATTAGAATTATAAATGAATTGGCTTGGACGAATCGATTTTTGTTCGTGTTCGTTTGTTTATTTTTTAGTATGTTTGTGTTTGGCTCGTGTTCGCTAAGGATTTTAAAATTATGTTCATTTTCAGTTCATTTAAATTAAATAATCAGATTCACGAATATTAAACAAACATATTTATGAATATATTATCGAATATGTTTGCGAACAATTAAAAATCTGTTAATGAACAATAAACAAACAAACTAATTAATTAATTAATTTTAAGTTATTATTAAATAAATGTACTATACACTAGACCTGCTCATGGGCAAGGCCGGGCCGCGGCCCGAAAATTTTTCAACTTCCTTGCCCAGGTCCGGCTCGTTGGCTCGAATTCACTGTTCACCCATAATAATTTTTTTAATATTTTTATAATTAAATTTAAATAAAAAATTTATTTTTTATTATATGAACAGTGATCCAAACCGACCCGGATCAGAAAAACACCTTCCCAGGCCCGGTCCAATACGGACATGCTACCCGTCCAGCCTGACAAGCTTGATCTGAATTAGACTGGACATGGAATAAGCTTTTAATAATATAGATCAGCTTGATCAGGATTACTGTTTAAATAATAAAAATAATATTTTTATTTAAATTTAATTATAAAAATATATAAATATTAATATATTTTAAATAGTAAAATTAGTTTTCAAACGATTAGATTTGTGTTGCTTAGATTTTAAATTAGTACTAAACAATTAGATTTCACCACGGAGGAAAAAATTCAAAGCAAATCTAATAGTTTGAAACAAAAAACAATTCCAACATGTTGGATTTGGCTAAATGAGATTATTTTTTATTAAAAATAAAATAAAAATTAGTGTTGATGAGATTAATATATTTTAGAAATATATAAATATTTGGCTTTAAAAAAAAAACTCTCAAAATTCAAACCTTCAAAATATTTTTTATTATTGATGCAAACATAATATTTTTTTTAAATCTTTTAACTTTTTTTTGTGATTTTTCACCTTTCTAACCATTCTCATTTTAAATGTTCTCGTGCCACCCATTATTACTCATTCAATAAAAAAGTTAAAGGTTGAAGTTCAAATTTGTTTTATTTATTTTCAAACCCTGACAGGCTGACATTAACCAAATGTGCCAAAAGAAAAAGGTGGATTTCACTTTTATTATAGTAAAACTTCTATTTGCATTGTTGGCCTCTCTGATATGTCTATTGAAGATATATAATATTAGAGCTCATGCTTCCAGGGAAAAGGACATGCAAAACAGGGTGGTGCCCTTTTCAACTGAAACCCTGAAATCTCTTTTGCTAATCACTGGTGGCTACGTACTGCCACTTACCACACCCACCACCAGAATCAGAAAAAAAAAAAAAACTTTTAACAAAGTTTGATCTTTACCTCTCAAGGTTTTACCATGCATAAATATTAACAAATTCAATCCAACCTTATTAGGCCAAAGATATTAAGGCTAGCTGAAGTATTTTATGTCCAAGTCAAGCTGCCAGCATGGTAAATACGTGGAGGGCACTTGACGAGTTCTCAGTTTTTTAACAATTCTATTAAGTTTCAGTGATAGGAGACATCTAAGTTATATTTGTCAAGATTGAAGCTTCTGGCACATACTATAAATAAGTATAAATAATCATAAGTAAAATTGATTTGAAGTAAATAAACATTAAAATCTATTGAAATTCTGACATTCTTTTTTCATCAGTTTTCTTTTGAAACTTAATGATCAAAAAAAAAAAAAAAAAAAAAAAAAACAAAACTCCTATGCTTCCTGACATTTTCCTGTTTTCTCAACAATTCCAACCTTTGTCGGATAATTCAACAACTTACTCAGCTTGCCATACGTCAACACACCTGTTAAATTCCTTCTCTTATTAGCAAACAAGCTGTTTCCTTCTTTTTAAACCAGGGTAAATCGCCAGCATTTTAAACTGTTCATGCATATTATTTGAAGATTGATTGAATGACAAATATGATATCATAATGGAGGACTTATGGGCTTCTTTAAGGGGGCAAGAGGAGTCAGGCAAGGTGATCCCCTTTCCCCCTACCTCTTTGTGATTGCTATCAATGTCCTGTCTAAGTTGCTGGACTCAGCAGCACAGTATGGGGTTTTCTCTTATCATCCAAAGTGCAAAAAGCTTCATTTAACTCATCTGAGTTTTGCTGATGATCTGCTAATCTTTGCCAAGGGCAATCTTGATTCAGTGAAGGGTATTCAGCTAGTGCTAAGTCAATTCTACACCTACTCAGGGCTCCAACTTAATAGCACCAAAAGTGAGTTCTTCTCCACAGGAATTGACAGAGAAGAATTAAGGCTCATCAGAGAGTCCACAGGGTTCAATACAGGCACACTGCCTGTCAGATACCTGGGGGTTCCATTAGTCACTAGAAGATTAACTATGACGGACTGCGAGCCACTTTTGGAAAAGGTGACAGCAAGGGTTAGAGGATGGGCAACAAAGTTCTTGTCTTATGCTGGAAGGCTTCAGCTTATCCAATCAGTTCTGTTTCACCTGCAGAACTTCTGGTGCAGACATTTTGTTCTGCCCAAGCAGTGCATAAGGAAGTTGATGCAGCTATGTTCAAGCTTCTTATGGAAAGGGAAGGAAGGCCAAGCTAAGGGAGCTAAAGTTAGCTGGAAGTCTATTTGCTTGCCAAAATCAGAAGGGGGACTTGGTGTAAAGGACACTGTCACTTGGAATCAGGCATGTATTCTTAGGAATTTTTGGGCTGTACTGATTGACGCAGGCTCCCTATGGATAGCCTGGATCAAGACTTATGTGTTGAAGGATAGAGACCCATGGCACATCTCTATCCAGAGTGGGAGCAGTTGGAATTGGAGGAAGATCATGCAATTGAGAGAGGTGGCTGCCAGAATAGTTCTCACTACTGCTGATGGAAGATGCAAATGGCCTTTTCCAGAAGGAAAGTACCAAGTGTCAGCAGTGTGGAACAAGATCAGACCTTCAGCTGGGAAAGTGGCTTGGAATAAGTTGGTATGGTGCAATTTTAATATTCCTAGGCATTCTATTCTCTCTTGGATGGCAATCCTAAATAGATTGGCCACAAAGGATAGGCTTATCTCCTGGGGAATGGCCGTGGATGATAAATGTTTGCTGTGCAAACAAGAGAGGGAAACCAGAGATCATCTATTCTTCACTTGCTCCTACTCGAAACAGATATGGCAGAGAGTGATGGTACTTTGTAGGTTAAAAAGGCAGGTTGCATGTTGGACTGTAGAGCTTCAATGGGCCTCTGTCAACCTCAGAGGTAAAGCTCTAATCACAACGATATTGAGGCTAGCTTGGAACGCAGTTATCTACCTAGTTTGGAAGGAAAGAAATAATCGTTTGTTCAACTCAACTGAGCAAAAGGAGGAGCATCTCACTGAGCAAGTGAGAGACATGATCTCGACCAGGTTAAGTGATCTTAGGAAGATTAAAAAAGATTCAGTTAATACGTTTTTATGTAATTCTTGGAGATTAAATGCAGACATGTTTGTCTAATGGTATTGGTTTTCTGATTTGTTTAGCTAGGCTAAGCTAGCTTTGTAACATGTAGCAGCACTGCTGTTTTCTTGGATATATGAAAATATAATTATCCAAAAAAAAAAAAAAAAAAAAAATATGATATCATATTTGGTGGGAAATTTGTTACTGCTTGATTGGTCGTGTCAGCCATCAATTAGTGCTCAAGCTCGTCTATTAAACATCTGAGTTTTTTTTTTCTTTCATTTTTTATGACAAAATTTTCTAATCACAACATCAAGTTGCAGTTGCAGCTTAGGTATTGTCACCAGTCAACTTAATAAACAATAAAGCAGAAAGAGAGGGCAAAGACCAAAGAGTGAAAAGAAAAAGGAGTTAACCCCACAAACCAGAATTAAAAAAAAAATTCCCATCCCCATCCATCCATGGTTTTAAAGAAGAAAGGCTGAAGGGAGGGAGGGGGGGGGGGAAGCAGAGGAGGCAGATAGCAGCCCTGCAAGACCTAATGAATGAAGATGATGAGTCCTTCACTAGTCTCTCTGCAATCTTTTTCAGGCCCATATTCAATGCTGCATTTAATGTTTTCTAACCTCCTTATTGACATGAAAGGAAACAGACAATCCTGCCCACCAACTCTTACAATTTTTCCATACATTTTTTTAAAAAAATTGTTAATCTACAATAAGATACAACAGCGCCAGTTCAATTATTTAAGTAAGATCAGCTTCAGAGAAAAGCCTGGTCCAAATCTTGGAATGGAACTCTTTATTTTTTTCATGTTGCAGCCATTTTTTTCATCAGCAAATAATAGCCTCATGGGTTAGTGAGTAGTCAAGACCTTTTTCATCAACTTTAACAGCACGTGAAGCTTACTTTGATCCTTTTACTTGTAAAATGTTTCCATATGAAAATTCAACCCTGTGGAGCTTGGCAAGAGTGTCTGGTAGCTCGTTCATTTTATTATTATCGTTCATTATTGTTAATCATGATTTTCATGGTTAAGGGGAAAATAGAAAGGAAATAATGAGATCATGAGGTAACGTTAGGTATTTATCCCTTCGAGGTGGGCTGTCTAAAAAATGCAACAGGAAGAACAGGGTCTCTCAGCTTTCTCTCTGGAGTGTGGTGAACAAATCTTGTAAGATACGAAAGCAGAACTGTCTGAGAAACTTGATACGCACCCATCTTAATCTCTTTTAAATTACCCCATGTCGTCACTTGCCATCAATATTAACAAATCTCTGATCTCTCCCCTCAAAAATATTTGAAAAAAAAAAGGGTAAATTTTTAATGACAATGAATTATTAATAGTCCCGAGTTAAGGGTTTCTTAATCTGTTACTGTTTAACTGTAACTAAAGAAAACAAATAGCAGTGGATGATGCCATGTTTAATACGAGAAGGATATAATCTTTGCAGGGAAAAGGGAAAACATTTTACAGTCAACCTCAAAGAAAGAAAGAAAGAAAATAGAGAAACGCTTTACGTTGCGCAACCCATATCTCTCTACCAGGCAAGAGAGGAGAGTGAAAACGACAAAGGTATGAATTGAAAGTCATTTTATCCACAGTTGAAAAAGGAGGGTGCTTTTACACTAAACATTTGTTTACTTTTTACTTCAATATATTCAAGGATTGAAAATCAGGTTTCCACACTTGCACTTCCAACTCATGGGCTTGTAGTTGGAAATGTCATCGCCTCTAGAGTAAGCAATTGAGAATAATGCAGCTGAGAATTGGCGGGTTCTGCGGTTGTGGGATTGTGTTGTGACAGGAACTTGAATTGCCTCACAGTGGGGGCAGGAACTGCACCTTCTCTCACACTTTGGTGGCCTTGATCCTATCAGACTTCTCATCACAAATGGCTTCTCCTCTTCAATTCCTTTCTGTTCATAGAACATTATTGAATTCTGTCATTTCTGATTGGATGTTAATTGTTAAGAAAGAAGCAAGAACATAAATGGAATTATGATCGTTTATACCTGAGCAAACCTGGAAAAAGACCTTCCTGGAATACACGAAAGTGAGTGAAGATGGAAGTCAATATGATTGGAATTTCTATTTTTTAAAATTTAGACAAGGAAAGAAACTTACCTTCTGCAGCCATGAATCTAACTTGGGTCAAGCTTAAAACCAGGAGAAACAGCAATGAAACAATAAGGTGTCTATTTCTGTGGCAACAAACATAATTGGGAGAGCAGCTCATTTTTCTCAAAGAGAGAAGGGTTGGGAATTCAAAACCTTAAAAGATGAGAGATATGGGGAGGGGGGTATTAGAGCAGTAAATTAATAGGACCAACGCAGGGAAATTAAATATGGTTGGCAGAGTGTAGAAGGCAACAGAATCTGAATTTCTGTAAAAGTGTCCCCAAGGAGAGTTTTTTTTTTTTCAGTACTTGAATGCCACCTCCGCAATGCAAAAAAAGATGAGTCTGTTTTTACCTTGTAAATCTCTGAAAGTCTGAATCAAGGATGGAACGTGGAAGGCAAAAAGAACACTGCAACGAAGCTAAAAGCAAAGGGGGAGGACCTCAACCGAAAAGGGAAGGACCTCAGCCTCGTTTCATGAGCCACCAAAAAACCAAGGTACACAAAGTGAAAAAAAAAAAAAAAAAAATGAAATAGAAATGAAAACAAGTGTAGTAGCAGAGGAGGTAGAAAAAGCAAAAAGAATGGACAGCACAGCCAGCCAAAGGAAAAGAGCGAAAATGAAAACAAAAAACAGCAACAAAAAAGATCACACAAATACCAAATGATGGAGAGTTTTCTACAAAGGGGTTTATGTAATGTCACAGGTAAGATGAGGTTATTGGGATTTCCTATTCCTATTCCTTCCCCATTTCTCCTTTCAATTTGTCCCCCCCGCCCCGCCCCACGTTTACGTTCCTTTTAAGGGGGTCTTGGTTTTGGGTTTTGGCTCGTGGACAGAGTCAGTGACTCGTGAGTCAAGCCAGTTCCACTCCAACACGCCAAATCCCTCCTCTCGCCCTTTCTCTCTCTCTCTCTGTATAGCTTGGGAAATAGACGAATAGTATTTGTATTACTATTTCCCAAGGAGGATACTAATCTGGGGTTGGTATGGAAGATCATAGACTATGGAGTTTGCTTGAAAATATTTTACCTGCAAGCAAGCTCACGCACGCTCTTCAGAATAAGACTCCTGTCCTTAACACACAACACTGTATATACTCTGCAATCCTAACTGCTTATGGTGACCATTTACAGCATAGTTCTCACTTCTCTGGTGCTCGTCCAACAAAAAATTACCCTTTCATGTTAAGTAATTTCAATGTTGTCAAAAAGAAATTCAGCTCCGTATCCAGAAATCATAGAGTTTTTTTTTTTTTTTTTTCTTTCTTTCAGAAATCCACGTTTGAGATTATACAAGAAACATCAGTTAAGGATCTGCTTATCATTCGTAAATTTTCATAATGGACCAATCTCTTTACTAATATAATATTACTCCAAAAACTTGATTTTTGCGGATTGCACGCACGAGAACCGAGAAAATTCTCATTGCCTTTCAAATTTCTTTGCTTATTTTAATATTTTTACTTCTGAATTCTGATACTGATACCTTCTCCGTTATTGATTACAGTGTTACACCAGCATTACGATTTACGGGCATTACAGCAGCAGTAGAATGGCAGGAGATTGGGCCAAAGTCCAGCTTTAACTAAAACGCCAACACAAGGAACAGAGAATGAGCTGGGTTGGGACCGACAAGACGCCACCCCCACGCATATTCTAAATTATACTAAATCTAGATCACCACCAACAATCCAACGCCTATATTATGTTACCCGAATTGGTATTGAATACGGATATTTGTCCGACATGATTATATTTAATTTTTTTATATATTTGAAAAATTATATCTTATACCCATACAAGGATTTTGGAAAAAATAAAGAATTCGAATAAGATATATCTTTAAAACAATGCTGTCATCTTCTTTCTGACTGAAAATAAAGCAGGTTTTGAACAGCTGAACCAAGTTATATTTCCAGCATTGGGCACACATTAATAGCAATTAGCAAGTAATCCATCTTTACAACACATGTAGATGTAGGTCACCTATATAAATTTACATGCAAATGTTCTAATACCTTCCATCGTGCTTTTGATAATGACATATGGTATTCCACCTTCTTCTGCTCTGTGTTAATGGCCACCCCGTCCCTCCTGAATGCCATTGGACCAAAAAGCCATCGGCAATTTATATATAGCTATAAACAACAAATCGGCACCTTTTACAATCGAAAATTGTCAATCATGTGTTGGACTACATCAGCTCCATCAGAATTAACCCAATGGTTTTTCACCTGAAAAGGACGGCATCTATCAGAGAGGTAACCTCTGAATGCATAATATTTGCATGGTAGAAACTAGAAAGAAAGAGTGAAAAGGGTTCGAAAGCATTAAGTTCATCTGATTCTACATCCAAAACAATGAGTTTGTAAAGAATAGACTTTGCCTGAATGGTACTATGTGCAAGAAGTCTTTGTCTGCTTCCTTTGAAGTAAACATCAACACGTTCCCAGTTCATTTTTGTTAAGCCTCTGATCATTTCCTCTGCAATAGTGATAAAAAATGAGTGAAAATTGAGTCAACTGGGAAATAACTAGTTAGTCAACTATGATCCTCAAATCGTAGCTTTAAATATGTAATGGGTGAGTATTTGGCAGCTTTCCAACAACAAAAAATGGCAAGCTGAGAAAATTAGAAGTAACTACTTGCAAGTACTTTAATTGTAAAAGGTAGATCAGAACTGCTTTGACAATTTCATCCCCTGCTTTCATTTGCAAAATGTTCCTATGCCCAATGATAAACAAACAACCAAATCAAGGAAAAAGAAATACTTCTTCTTTTTCTTCTCTTCCCAGCTTGCCTTTTCAATTGGCTTATAAGAAAAGACAGATTCATATGTTCGACAATTTAGCAAAGCATATGTGATCCTCTACAGAGGAGGAAAGTAAATATTACTCATTGTCAATGACCCTCTAAAGAATCAATTTCACCACTTAATCATATTCAACTACCCTCCACAACTTTGGATTTTACATTTGTACAACTTCCTCAAACATTAGGCCATAACCAAGATAGACCTATCATGTCTTCAGCCTGTTTTTAAATAGAGATTATAAACTATTGAAAATTGTATGATGATATCATGATTGAGTTTCTAATCCAAATTCAAAACGAATAAACAGCCTGACAGATTAAGGGAAATTTTTTTACTACTACAAGATAAAAGTTATTCGAATCCAATTGTTTATCGACTTAAAGTAAAGGCCATCCTACCTCATTAATTACTTTTCTATTCCATATAATTGCCTAGTGAAATTGGGAAAAGGAGTGCTGTTCTTTATGCTACTTTCAATCTCTTTACATCTACTAGAGCTCTCCATAATTAGTATGAAAATATTACAAACCAATTCCACTGAAGTAAAATGATGCCAACAACCCAAAATAACGCAGTAAAAGAAGTTTAAGAAGACCTCCAAAAGATTTTAATAGAAATTGATTTGATTACTAATTTTAAAAGATAAAATTAAGAAGCAAACCTTCCATGTTTATCTTCTCAGTTCCATTGATTTTGGCCTCATAAGGGACTTCATCAAGAGTAGCAGTATTTTCTGTCTCCACATTTACAATGTGTGGGTATTTGTCACCTCTTGGAAGAAGTTTAATCTGATAGGGGGAGAAATTCACATTAACATTAGCTTCATAGCAGGTGATACAATTAAAGGCCCACAAAAAATGCTTCATGGTTACCTTTGGAAGCTCATCTCGACGCCGTAGGGAAGAGGTACTCCACCCAACAATATCTAAGAAAGCTGTCAAGTTCTTAAACAGTCAGAATAGTTGGAATGTGGAATAAGTCTTGTCCTAGTGCCTAAAACAGTTAGATCCACTATTTAAATATTTCTTCAAGAATTAGTGTCCATGAGAAAGCATAACCACAATATCAACTGATATGTATGCATGATAAAAGGATACGGTCGAAACCTGCATTTGCATAAACAACACGATTCCTGAAGGACTGCAGAGCAGACCTGCAGTTTAAAGAAAACATACAACTATAAGTCTGTAATTCAACATCAGCTCTCACACGCTTTAAATCTAGGAAGCTTATGAAAACTCACATAAATTTAAGATCTTCACAATCACTGACCATCCGGAGAAGAAGAGGAGGTTTTCCACCCTTTCCATCAGTCAAAAACAAATGTTTTCCACTCCTACCAAGAAACCATGATGTGCGAGCAGCAACTTTTTCCAGCGCATGGGAGCCACGGAGAAATGGAATCTTAAGAATGCAAAACCACCAAAAGGAAAATATTACCGACCTCTAATGTAAAAAGCATGTGCAAACATATATGTATTCTTCAATGTTTTATTACTCAATTGCACTTTCATGCTATGTTGCTCCGACTCTTCATTTTTCTTGAAGTATTCGTGTCCGATACCCGTGTCCGAGACATATTCAGACATGGGTATGAGGATATGATCCTCCGAGGACGCTCCAAATACATGAAAAAACTTAGAAAAAATTGAGCATACCATGTTGGACACATACCCGTATCCGACACTCACACCCAAGTCCGAGTAGCATAGCTTTCATGTATACCCGCACAAACCTTACACCAGAACTTATTGAAAGGCTTCATTTAGCTTAAAAAACATGCATTTCATCATCAAATATCATGCAAAAGAAAACTATTTGATGATTTTCGAAGCAACTACTCATCACATATAAAGAAGCTGGTGAATTAACTTACCTGTTTATGCCACCGAGAACCAAGGTGTGGACTTGCAAATGTTATGAAATTCATGGGCTCTAGTCCAGCAATTTTGCCTTTGAATTTCCCTTCGGGGCATGAATCTCCCAAATGATCAGTTCCGCAATCTCCATTTCTTTGAGAATTTTCTCGAGTGAGATCTTGTTCATAAAGCCGTGCAATGGCGTACCTTGCTACAAGGCCACCTAATGAATGACCAACAAAAGAAATCTTCTGAACAATTGGGTGACGGCTTATGACATATTTAACCTGAAAGACACAACAGCATTATCCAATTGGCATGGCAACCTCAAATCTGACTTAATAATAATGATAAAAAAAACAAAAAACAAAGTACAAACAATATCACACTAAAGAACAACACCTATCTCTCAGCTGTAGGCAGGAGTTTAGCAAAATGGGAAAGTAAAGTGAGTTGCAATCATGGATAAAGGAAAGATATTTTTTAACATAAAAGTTTCATAGCATACCTCCTCTGCTAATCTGTCGCCCATTACATCCACACCATCAAATGTCAACATTGAAGAATTGCGCTCACTGCCTGCATTGCACATTAAATCATTAACCATTCAGTAATCATTTCATCATGAAACCCAAAAAACATTTCCAGCAACATCTTAAATATGAAAATAACACAATTTAATGAACCAACAATTTGCAAAAAAATGGATCTTCTTGGGTAAGTGAGACTTGCCTACTTATAAAGTTATATAGGTCAAAAGTCTAAACCATAGGTTAAATTAATTCAAATGTGGCTTGGAGTTGCTAGTTAATACTATAAATTACTTTGCATTATAAAGATATATTGAAGAAGAATCATGTAATATAGCAGAAATTAATTTTCAAAAAAAGAAAAAAAGTGCGAAAATCAAAATAATTAAGTTGACATTAATTAGTATTTAGCGTAATCACAGATTAAAAGTAAACAACAAAAAGCAGAGTATCAGAGAACTCACAATGAACAATAACATCTTCCGGATACTTCTTCAAAAACTGCTTTGCTGCAAATCTCCAATTCTGAGCACTGCACGAATATCAATCCAAAAATCAATCAAGCAGCTTCAAACAAATAATAATAATAATAATAATAATAATAATAATAATAAATCAACCGAGATTAACCTGCCAATGATGCCATTAACCATGACAACGAGATGAGAAGGATCGTTACGCTCTTCCGGAAACTGGAAGACCTCCATATCAACGCCTCCGTTCTCATCAGATTCCATTCTCAAGCATCCAAATCTCACCAAACTCGGTGATCCTCTCTTCTTCTTCTTCTTCATCTTCTTCTTCTGCTGCTGCTGCTTCTTTGTCATTTTAGTATTATTCTCGTTTCCATCTTTGATCTCTTCTGCATCGTCAACTTCCTTCTCTCGCACTCTTCTACAATTTCCCTCCATCTCCACCATTGAAGCTAAAAACACAGCTAACAGAGAAAAAAAAAAAGTTTAAAGTATTTTAATTAAGAGAGATTTTCGTCGAGAATCGAGAGAGGGTGTTAGATTTTGTTGGTGAGAAAAAAAGGAGGGAGTCAACATACTCTGCCAAGGTTTTAAAGAAGCGCCGACGCGGAGGTGAGATCGGTTTTAGTAGTTACGGGCTTGTTACCTAAAAGGGACCGCGGGCCCCAGTCGCGCTCTTGTTTTTAAGAAATTCCCCTTTTTTTTTTTTGGTTCATAATTACGATTCGTTTGGGTTCTTGACCGAGGGTAAAACTGGGATTTAAACGATTTATTTGAAGAAAAAGTGGTAGTAAATCTTTTTGTGCTTCATGGTTATGGTTCTAGAAACATACATATATTGAAACAGTTCGGTCCGTTGCACTTTTTTAAAAATTAAATTTATATTTATATTAATTTTTATTTTTATTTTAAAATTAAAAAAATCAAAATTTATCAATTAAAGATTATCATGAATCTTCACTTTAAAATTTTTATCTGACTCGAATCATATCAAATTAATTGATCAAATGGATAATTTGATTTTTGGATAAATTTAAATAAAATGATGTTTATTTTTTTTTTATTGAACTTTTTAATGCACTTTTTTAATTTTCATAGCATACATGTTAAAAACATTGGAGAACTCGTGCAACATGTGCCTATGCTATGACTAATAGTTCTTAATTTAACTGTCATGTAATGTTCTCCATGTTATTAATTCTTAGCACAAGCCCTAGCCGTAGCCAAGGCCCAAGGGTGACTTTACAATCTTACATTAATTATTGAGAAATGAAAATATAAGATCTGAGTATTTGTTTTAATGATAAATCATATGTTTATATTTATTATTTTAAAATTTTAGTTTGACATTCTTTTATATCAAAATTATATTTAGACAACTAAAAGAAAGAAAAAAAAACTTAAAAGTTATAACATTATCTTTGTAGATATTTATAAGACAGTAAATTATTTAATGTTTGAGCTTCGAATTTATTCTAAATGATTTACACATTTTAAAAAAAGTTGAATTCTTACAAGATTAGAATTCTATCTTTACATTTATAAATTCTTCTTCCATTATTCCTTCTAAGTTTCAGCCTTCCTTATAAAAAACTAATTTAATGTCTTTTTCTTTCGCCAAGAATTTAATGTCCTTTTCAATAGGCATAAATTATGCATATATGATTATGAGATGTACATTCAATGTACCATCAGCAATATAAATTATGCATATATAATTATGATTATGAGATTCTTTGTTTTGTTTTATATGACTTTATCATACTTTTTCTAAAACCATATAAAAGGTTAAGTTGTATCAATTGGGAAAAAAATATATTATACAAAAGATTAAGTATAATATAATATTGAGAAAAATACATGAATTAATGTTTTACATAACATATGAAGTTTCTTGGTCCAAGTCCTCCAACTTTTTTTTTATTATTATTATTAATATTATCAATGGCAGGACTAAGACTCTTCAAAGGATTACCAAAATAGATGAGAATCTTTCTCCAAAGTCTTTTTTTTCTCTCCTCAACTTTGTTCTATTCTATTCCATCTAGTTGTTTATATAATTCAAAAGAATAATATTATTTTTTGTAAAATCAAATAATTAAATTATCCTACCAATAAAAAAAACAATTTCATGATTTTTTTTTAGCAATTAAATGATTGTTGTGGACACTTTAGCATTTCATCAGTCATCATACATTCGTCAAATTTGACTCGGATCATATTTTGAATAAAATGATCAAACTCTATCTTAACTTATAATATTATTTTATTAATAAAAAGTTATTATTTTTATTTTAAATATATTTTAAATTATAGTAAGCTTAAATAATCGGATTGAGTCAAGATTTAAGAAGTATCAATGAACCTAACCTAACTATTCTATATCGATGCAAAAACACCTCTAGTCCTTTCTAGGATAGAATTAGAATTGTTCATAATCGAGTTACTTGTCTAGCCCGATAAATACGATCTAATTTAGATCGAGTTTGAAATAAATTTTTTATAATTCGAACTTCAAACTACTATTAAATAATAAAATATATAAATATTTTAAAATAATTTTTTAAATAAAATTAAAAATTATTTTTTTACTATTTAAATCTGATTCAACCAGAAAGCCCACTAAGTGCTACAAAGTAATGGTAATTGCAAAGCCTTGTTCTTTTTAACGAGTCAGGGAAAACGACAAGTCGTCACTTGCCGGTCACTACGGGCTGCGCTCTGTAATAATGGAAACAGAGTTGTAAAGCTGGAAGAAAGCAGAAATTATTTAGAACACTGCAAATGCTTTGCCATTCAACTTCATACTGAATTATTTGATTGAAACTCCACCAAGGTTTTTAATCCTATCTTCCATAACACTTTGCTTCTTTCCTGACTCGTCTTCAACATTCTTTAATAACTAATTATCTCTAGATGTTTCTCCTCTCCCTTTTTCTTGCATGCCAAATGGAACCTTTCCAAACTCAGCTCCATTTCACAGTCTTTCATGGAGTTCTTTTTCTCCCATCTTTTCCTTCTTGTTTTGCATTGGATTCTCTCTGTAGAAACTGTTTTTCTGCCAAATTTACCGGCATTGGACTCAAACCCTTCATTTCCAGTCACCAATCAGGTATTACCCACATTTTTCTTATGTTGATGTTTTACCTCTTGATTGTTTTTCCTTTTATGTGCGGAAAAAAGTTCGGTAAAAAATTGTGGAATAAGGCTTGTTAGAGCTTTGAGTTAACTCCTGCATTACCAAAAATATGAAATTAAACTAATGGCTTCTGCACTATAATTCCATGCTTATTACTTGACTGTTTAATGTAGGGATCATCTAGCAAGTAATTCATACTAATGGCTACTTTTTTATTGAAACTTTACTAATGGCTACTTAAGAAAACTGTTAAGTATGTTTAGAGTAATGCCAATGCCCAAAAAATCACAAAATCCTTTATCATTTCCTTGTCGATTACTCCATAGTCCATACTCACAGAAGAATCTTCAGATACTGCATCTATATAATACTACTTAAACTGAAGAAGTGAGAGATTTATGGCATATTCCTTGCATATGTTTGTGGATATTGATTTCTGATAGATAGATTCCTCTGTACGTACAAAGAGTACAAGAACAGGACATCTTGCCAATGGAAGCAATAATATCATACTAAATCCTACATTTGAGGATGATCTTAGTAATTGGTCTGGCAAGGGCTGCAATATTCTTCTACATGAGTCAATGGGAGATGGAACAGTCCTTCCACTATATGGAAAGTTCTTTGCTTCTGCTACAAATCGTACGGAGAGCTGGAATGGAATTGAGCAGGAGATCACAGGACGAGTGCAATCAAAGCTTGCTTATGAGGTTACTGCGGTCGTTCGGATATATGGTGGCAATGTCACCAATGCTGGTATACAGGCCACATTATGGGTTCAAAGCCCGGATATTCATGAGCAGTACATTAAAATAGCTATGTAAGACTCTTTTGCCCTCTTATATTGTAGTGCACTAGTATATACTTGCAGCTTCTCAGGCATCTTCTCTGGACAAACTTAAAGAATTATTTAGTTGGCTTTTATAACTATTTATGACCTTTATATGTTTGAAACTTTGACCCTTGATTGATTCTGTAGAAAATCTTGTAGGTTTTGTCACCTTTCACTTACCTCCAGTGAAAAATAAAATGAACCTATATTGCAGACCTACAGGGTTGTGGAAAGTTAATATGCTCAGCAAGTCGGGGCTATGTTGCTTCGACTCTTCATTTTTCGTGAAGTACTCGTGTCCGAAGCATACCCGGACATGGGTATAGGAATACGATCCTCTAAGGACCCTTCAAATACATGAAAATCTTGGAAAATTTTGAACATACACGTGTCCGACATTCACACCCGAGTCCAAGTAACATAGGGTTTGGGTAATTTACTTTCAGAAAGAGAAATTCCAGCAGCCTAAGTTCATTCAAAATCTTTTACTGCATCCTTGAGTAAAATGTGCTGAATTCGACTCTTTGCATCCATCTGAGATAACTAGTTAAGGAAAGGTTGGGCATGTAACATCATGTGTCTATACATCTGTCTTTTCTCTTTAACTTTCTCCTTTGAGATATATGGAATTATATATCATATTACAAGTTTTACTTGTATGTTAAGAGTTTTCTTTACTGGTCCTCAAATTTCTAATACAAAATTAGTTTGTTCTGAAGTTTACAGGCAACAGACAAAGACTGGGTGCAGTTGCAGGGGAAATTCCTCCTTAATGGTTCCCCTTTAAGAGTAATTATATTTCTAGAAGGTCCTCCTCCTGGAACTGATATTCTTATTAATAGTTTGGTTGTCAAGCATGCTGAGAAGGTTCCCCCTTCACTTCGACCAATCATGAAGGTTGGTAAACATGACTGGGACTTCTAAAATATTTTGATAGTCTTACATGTATAATTAATTGAGACACACAGACAAACACAAGATCTATAGAAAATGTGGTGATACCAGTTTTTAAGCTTGAAATCTGGGTTTTAATTATGGTTTTTCTCCCTGGGTTTTTGTAGAATGAAGCTTTTGGAG
Organism: Fremontodendron californicum; assembly: GCA_030761205.1. Taxonomy (NCBI): domain Eukaryota; kingdom Viridiplantae; phylum Streptophyta; class Magnoliopsida; order Malvales; family Malvaceae; genus Fremontodendron; species Fremontodendron californicum. The sequence continues at coordinate 18,881,370 of JAULJL010000026.1, forward strand.
TGAATATAATTGAGAACAGCAATCTCGATGATGGCATTAATGGATGGTTTCCTCTTGGCGATTGCTCTTTAAGCATGGGGATTGGTTCACCAATTGAACTCCCTCCAATGGCAAGGAACTCCCTCGGACTTCATGAGCGTCTAAGTGGACGGTACATACTTGTATCAAATCGTACAGACACTTGGATGGGTCCTGCACAGATGATCAGCGGCAAACTGAAACTCTACTTGACATATCAAGTGTCTGCTTGGGTTAGAATTGGTCCTGGATCTACCAGTCCTCAGATTGTCAATGTTGCACTTGGTGTTGATGGGAATTGGGTCAATGGAGGCCAGGTTGAGTTTAATGATGAAAGGTGGCATGAAGTTGGGGGGTCCTTTAGAATTGACAAGCAACCATCTAATGTTATGGTTTACATACAAGGTCCTGCTGCTGATGTTGACTTAATGGTTGCTGGACTTTGGATTTTCCCTGTTGATCGAAGGGCAAGGTTTAAACTTTTGAAAAAACAAACTGATAAGGTAATTGCAACCTCACCTTCATGTTCATCAATCAAAAGGGGCAAAGTGAAAAGCTATTTTCTATATGCTGGTCTAGAGTTTTAGAATATACTATAATTTTCATTTGATTGCCTTCTGCTAAGCTGAATTAATTTAATTGTCTTTTGTTGCGACCACAAAATTTTGGAGTATCATTGACAGTTTACAATATTTAGTGCAGTCAGGCATGCATGCTCTGGTTGTGACATGTCAATAAAATTTTCTTAGTCCACCATCCTTTATGAATCTAATCGGTATTGACAACACTATGTAAAAATAGTTTTTTGACACTTATGCTTTAGTTCTTTTCACTATTTTCTCTTCTTCATCTATTGGTTTAGAAATTGATAGTGTGATCAAAGATGTGTAATTTGCTTTATTTTCAGATTGATTACATGCAAATCTTACATTGTTAATTATTTTGTATACCATATCTAATAACAAACTGCAATGAAAAAAGAATATTAGTATATGCAGGTGCAAATGTTCTGTTTGGCATTTCGTTGCTAACTTCTCAAGATTCTAATATTGAAAAACTCATTTTTATTTGCATTGCAGATACGGAAGCGTGATCTCATACTAAAGTTCTCAAGTTCAGAGGTCATCAACGTCAGTGGTGGCTTTGTGAAAGTCGATCAAATACAAAACACTTTTCCTTTTGGCTCATGCATAACAAGAAGCAGCATAGACAACAAAGACTTAGTTCGGTTCTTGGTAACAAATTTTAACTGGGTTGTGTTTGGAAATGAATTAAAGTGGTCCTGGACCGAACCACAACAAGGTAACTTTAACTATAAGGATGCTGATGAGCTCTTGGACTTTTGTAAGAATCACAACTTGGAAATTCGAGGTCACTGCATCTTCTGGGAGGTGGAATATGCTATACAACCATGGGTCCGATCGCTTAACAAGAGTGATTTAGTTACAGCCATTCAAAACCGTCTAACAGATCTTCTTACACGTTACAAGGGAAAATTTAGGCACTATGATGTAGACAATGAAATGCTGCATGGATCTTTCTATAAAGATCGACTTGGTAAAGATATCCGAGCAACCATGTTCGGAACATCTCATCAACTGGACCCATCTGCCACCCTTTTTGTTAATGATTATCACATTGAGGATGGATCTGATGTTAGATCATCACCAGAAGAATACATAGGCCAAATTCTTGATCTGCAACAGCAAGGTGCTCCTGTAGGGGGCATTGGAATTCAAGGACACATCGACAGTCCAGTGGGGCCGGTTGTTAGTTCTTCCCTGGATAAGTTGGGTACTCTTGGTCTTCCAATCTGGTTTACGGAACTTGATGTGTCGTCGACCAATGAGTTTGTTAGAGCTGATGATTTGGAAGTAATGCTGCGTGAAGCATTTGCTCATCCTGCAGTGGAAGGCATAATTCTATGGGGATTTTGGGAGCTGTACATGTCCCGGGAAAATGCACATCTAGTGAATGCAGAAGGTAAGATCAACGCTGCTGGTAAGAGGTTTCTTGCACTTAAGAAAGAGTGGTTGTCTCATGCTCGTGGTTATATCGATGCGCAAGGTGAGTTTAGATTCCGAGGCTTTTATGGAACATACAACATAGAAATCAATTCCCCTACCAAGAAAATTAACAGGACATTTGTTGTTGACAAGGGAGAGTCGCCTTTGGCGATTAACATCGACCTATAGTTTTCTTGGACTTGTCTATGAGCTTGCAAAAAAAAAAAAACAAAGAGAAGAATCTTTAGCCAATTTATGGTCTTAAAAGGATTGGATCGTTCTTCGTATTGAAATTGTGGCATAGGAATCTTGACTCTCTAATACCTTGTATGTCTTGGAATTGTTTGGAAACTTTAACAGCTAATCCATTCCTGTCTGGTTTGAAACCTCAAAGTTGTTCAAAGAGGCTGCCGTCATTTAGCAAGGCGGATACGTTTTCTGTGATGATCCTAACTTGGTTAAAACGGCATTAAAGGTCAAGCAGGCCATCATAGGATGATTCCTTTTTCCTAGGAACACGCCATTCCAAAAGTTCATTCAATGATGCAATAATTCCTAAAACGAAAATCCTATGAACTATGAAAGCATTTCGAAAACTGGAAATCTGAAAGATATATAATCAACAAAAAAAATACTGCCAATTACAACCAAATGGTTCATTAATCCTTTGTTAACATTGTTATTCAGCTTGTAATAATACGAACAAGGATATCTCCATATTTGTCATGGCTTAATCCTCTTTTCAAGAATCTTAAGAACATATTTTGCAAGCACCTACTTTTGTAAGCATAAAAAAACATTTGCCTTGTAATCAAAGACTCATAAAACAAGCTCTAAGAATGAATATTAAAATCAGTTAACAGAACGGAGCATTCCCCACTCTTAAACCTTCTATTACAATTCAAGCATACAAATGCGAATTGGGAGGTTACCCCAGTCTGTAGGACAAAGCAATGGCGAAAAAATCCCAATCAGAGAACCAATCCTTCTTAAAAAAAAATACGAGAACAAAAAAAAAAAAAAAGGACAAAGAAAAGAAGGTTTTATTAGCATTAGAAGGTAAGAGATCGTCTTGTTTGGATTAAACCCCGACAAAACCGAAGTGGGTCAGACTGTTAACGAGGCTTTTTTTTTTTAGCCTGAAGAGTGAAGAGGTTTGATTGGTTGGTTGGTTGGTTGGGTTAGGTCCCGCGCTTTTCTTATACTCCACTTTCAAAGCTCTGCCGACAAAGGTTTCGCATGCGCCTTATAAATGAGGAGGCTCTGCATTTGCTGCTTCACAAGTCGAAAGCATAAGCATCCTCCTCAGGTATTCTAGTTATCTTTCTGCTTTGTTTCCTTACGAAAACCTGAGAATTTTTTTTTATTGCCATTTCGTTTTCTTTTTGTTCTATTAATTTTGTTGATGGTTTTTTTTGTGTGTGTTTGTTCTTAGATATCCGAAGAAACTATGGAGAACCCACAAATGAATTCTGACAATGGCAATCCTGAGGTTTGAGCTTTTCACTTTTTGCTTTATAGAATATTTAATTATATTTCCCACCAAATGGGGGGGATGATTCTTCCTTCTTGTTTCATAGTATAATATCAGCAAATTTAAATTTTATTGTTAATATAAGATAGTACATGTTTTGGGATGTACATTTCGTTTGTTTAATGTTGGAGTTGGAGGTCATTTTAAGTTATAAACCGTTTAAGGTCATATAAAATCTGTGCCTCTAAATAGGGATGAACAATTAATTATTAAATTGTGAAAAGAAAATGAGATAGCTGGGTGGTCGAATTTTGCTTGAGGTATTTTCATCTTTTAAGTTCAGCTTCTATAGTTATATTATATTCTTTTAGTGAATTTTTTTTTTCTTTTCATTTCCCTTTCTTGATAATTGCTGTTTTAAGCTTAACCAAAAGAAATTTCATGACTGCTTCTTTTCCTGACAGAACTTCAACCAAAAGATGATCTGTCCAAGTGGCAATCCAGCTGCTAATATCATAGTAAATCACGACTTCTCCAATGGACTGCACTCTTGGCATCCCAATTGCTGCAATGGCTTTGTAGTATCAGCTGAGTCTGGCAACCCAGGTGGATTGTCAGCAAAGTCAGGTGGTAATTATGCAGTTGTCAAAAATCGCACAGAAAACTGGCAGGGTCTGGAGCAAGATATCACAGGCAGAATTTCACCAGGTTCTACATGCTCAGTTTCTGCTTGTGTTGGAGTATCAGGGCCTCTTTCAGGGTCTACAGATGTCCTGGCAACTTTGAAGCTAGAAAACCATGGCTCAGCAACTAGCTATTTGTTCATTGGAAAGTAATGGTCTTTATTTTTATTGCATTTCATTTCATTTCTTTGTATAAAAACTTAACAAGGAAGTTTTTGTTAATGACATTTGTCACTGCAGAACCTGTGTGTCAAAAGGGAAGTGGGAAATGCTGGAAGGTACATTCTCATTATCAACCATGCCTGAACGGCTTGTATTTTATTTGGAAGGGCCTTCTCCTGGTGTTGAGTTGCTTATTGATTCAGTGGTTATTAGCTGTTCCAGTTCAAGCAAGTCAGAGGTAACATTGCCTTACAGCACTTTATCCATTTCCTAACTGAATATTATATTATATTCATTTTCATAATGTCAGAAAGGTTTATAAGTACCCAACAGTCGTGTGATCTATTAGTAGAGTGCTATACTCTTAATTCCTCGACTATAGTTCAATATCTAGCAACCTCAATTCCAAAAAAAAAAAAAAGGTCTATGAGTTATTTAATTTATTTGTGTTAAGTCCACTCTCTTCTGGCCAAGGGGAAAAACAAAAAGAAAGAAGCCAGTTTCTGTAGTCTTACAGTGTTTTATTTTTTTGGCATCCTCTTTATTTTGAAAGAGTACAAGCATAGGATGCGATATTTCTGGAGATGAGAACATCGTCATAAACCCTCAATTTGAAGATGGTCTCAGTAACTGGTCTGGAAGAGGCTGCAAGGTTGTTTTACATGATTCTATGGCAGATGGGAAGATAGTCCCACAATCCGGAAAAGTTTTTGCAGCTGCAACAGAGCGCACACAGAGCTGGAATGGAATCCAGCAGGAGATCACTGGAAGAGTGCAGCGAAAGTTTGCTTATAATGTAGCAGCTGTTGTACGGATATTTGGTAACAATGTCACTACTGCTACTGTACAAGCCACATTATGGGTCCAAACACCAGATCGCCGAGAACAGTACATTGGAATTTCCAAGTAAGTTCCTTTATTTGTTTTACTGTCCTTAGAACTAATGTTTTTTTCACGTGGAATCTCTGAACATTTACACATTTGTTTTCCCTGGATTTATTTGGCTTATGAAGATCCCATATGTTCCTGTGGTGTTGGGATCTTGATCCTTTCCTTTTCATATAAAAGTGTGCAGGCAACCGACAAGGATTGGGCACAATTGCAGGGAAAGTTCCTTCTAAATGGTTCCCCGTCAAGAGTAGTCATCTATTTAGAAGGCCCACCTCCAGGCACTGACATTCTTGTCAATGCCTTAATCGTAAAGCATGCTGAGAAAATCCCTCCTTCACCACCACCAGTTATTGAGGTGAGTTGAATAATTTCAATTTGGAATTTGGTATTGTTTTTCATATGCTTTAGAGAAGATATCAGATGCTTGGATTTGCTGTATGCTTTCCTATGGTAAAACCTCTAACTGATATCAGCATGCACATTTTGACAGTAGAATCACATATTGGAGTCAATAGAGTTTAAAATAACCAAGGGATGGTTTCCTGATGTGTTTTTACTTTTTGTAGGATCCCAATTTTGGAGTCAATATAATTACAAATAGCCAACTAAATGATGGCACCAATGGATGGTTTCCTCTTGGTAACTGCAATTTGAGTGTTGCATCAGGCTCACCACATATACTTCCTCCAATGGCTAGAGCTTCCCTTGGTGCCCATGAACCTTTAAGTGGTCGCTGTATCCTGGTGAAAAATCGCACGCAAACTTGGATGGGCCCAGCTCAGATGATCACTGATAAGCTTAAGCTTTTCTTGACATACCAAGTATCTGCTTGGGTTCGAATTGGTTCCGGAGCAAGTGGTTCTCAAAATGTGAATGTTGCACTTGGTGTGGACAGCCAGTGGGTCAATGGTGGACAAGTTGAGATTAATGATAATAGATGGCATGAAATCGGTGGTTCCTTTAGAATTGAGAAGCAACCATCCAAGGTTATGGTTTATATCCAGGGACCAGCTGCAGGTGTTGATTTAATGGTTGCTGGACTTCAGATTTTCCCTGTTGATCGCGTGGCCAGGTTTAAATATTTGAAGAGGCAAACTAATAAGGTAATATCTAGTTATGATTTCTGTAGTATTTGCTTTATCAAACCTATGCTGACATTATAACTTTAAACAGAAAAAATGGAAATTGAAAATTTTGTAACCCTATATAAAGTAGGGAACTTGTTTGTTGTCTTTGATCATCAAAGGTCTGAAAATTGCAGATAGAAACTGCAAATCTTTTCCTTCCCTACAGCATTGACTGCATTTGACCCATAGAATAAAATGTGGACACAACTTGTGGTTCATACTTATCTTTGAACCACTAGAAATTTCCAGTTAGAATTTCTCTATTTCACTGATTTCTCTGGAATTTTGATTCACTGAAAATTTCTTTTTTTTTTAATTTTTTTTTTCATCAGTTAGTTTCATAATATTATTATAAGCATCATCAAACTTGTCCCTCTGGAGGCCCTTATTGGTATATGCATTTTGAACTATTTAGTCATGATGAAAGGGCTGGAAAATGATTTGGTTGGTTTCTCAGTTCAGTTAATTGGATAAGATGTTTCCCTTCAAACATTGGGGGTCCTTTTAAGCCTTGCATATTCCTAGTCTTAGTCCTAGCTCACTTCTCACTTGTAATGGTTTTTGTTTGGCTCATATACAGGTCCGAAAGCGTGATGTCATCCTCAAATTCTCAGGAGACGGTTCAAGCAGTTTGTTCGGAACCTCTGTGAAAGTCGTACAAACACAAAATAGTTTCCCTATAGGGTCTTGCATGAACAGAACAAATATAGACAATGAAGATTTTGTTGATTTCTTTGTGAAAAATTTCAACTGGGCAGTGTTTGGGAATGAATTGAAGTGGTATTGGACAGAATCACAAGAAGGAAATTTCAACTACAAAGATGCTGATGATATGTTGGCTTTGTGTCAAAACCATAAAATAGAAACCCGAGGTCATTGTATTTTCTGGGAAGTACAGGCCACAGTCCAGCAATGGATTCAAGCATTGAACAAAAATGACTTGATGAAAGCTGTTCAAAATCGTTTAACAGGCCTTCTCACACGTTACAAGGGAAAGTTCAGACACTATGATGTGAACAATGAGATGCTGCATGGGTCATTTTATCAAGACCGATTGGGCAAAGATATCCGAGCAAACATGTTTAAGACTGCAAATCAGCTGGATCCATCTGCCACCTTATTTGTGAATGATTATCATGTTGAAGATGGATGCGACACCAGATCATATCCTGAAAAGTATATCGAACACATTCTTGATTTGCAGGAGCAAGGTGCACCTGTTGGAGGAATCGGAATTCAAGGACATATCGATAACCCGGTAGGACCAGTTGTGTGTAATGCTCTGGATAAATTAGGTATTCTTGGTCTTCCTATCTGGTTTACAGAGCTCGATGCGTCTTCTATCAACGAACACGTTCGTGGGGAGGATTTGGAAGTTATGCTTAGAGAAGCTTTTGCTCATCCTGCTGTGGAAGGTGTAATGCTGTGGGGATTTTGGGAATTGTTCATGAGCCGAGACAATGCACATTTGGTGAATGCAGAAGGTGAAATCAATGAAACTGGTAAAAAATTTCTTGATCTTAAACATGAGTGGTTGTCTCATGCTCGAGGACATATAGATGTTCAAGAACAGTTCCAATTTAGAGGCTTTCATGGGACATATGTTGTGGAAGTCGTTACTGCATCCAAGAAGGTTTCGAAAACATTTGTTGTTGACAAGGATGACTCCCCACTGGTTGTGTCTATAGATTTGTAAATTCTCTATGGCTGCTATAAACCTAATAAAGGAGGTAATATTAAAATCCCTCTTCATGGATCTTCCATGGTTTCTGTAAAGCCAAAAATATACATCATATAAAATCTTGTGATTATGATTATCAATTACATGGGTTGTTTGCAAAAGAAAATTTGTCTTGTTTCCATTGTAACATACAGGTAAAAGAAATAAAAATATGATCTTTTTCTTTTCTTTTATTTAACTAACTAAAAACTGCTTCAATCCATATGGAACAGTTAGAAACTCCAAAGTCACCTTGAATATTGATTTCAGAATAGTTCTGCTAATACTCTTGGCCCAAATATGGTCCAAGCTTGCCCATTTTTATTTAATAGTTTGGGCTGAAACATGAAAATCCCAGAAAAGCTTTGATTATGTAATAGTGGAACAGATTGCTGTGTTCCTTCTTACAAAAGAATCAAACCTTGATGATTTGTCTCCCATTTTTCAATCTGCTTATTATATATACTTTTTATTTTTTAACCTCAAGTAAGTTTCATTATCAGTCTATGAAATAAAAGTATAATCTGCCTACATTTTGTTTCCCATAGTCAGCAATTAGGCAGCTTTTTGGGTGAATAACAAAGAATGATTCTAGGGACTGAAAGACTGACTCAGCCCAATCCTTTCACTGTGAAAAGGTCGGGTCCAGGAAGAATTTCAGGCTACAATCTGCATATAGTTTAGAGAAGACCCAAAGGTTCAGACAAAAACAAAACACTTGATTTTAGTGACTAGAAAGGAGAAAATGACTGAATGTAGAATGGTTAGTGAAGGAGGTAAAGTAGCAGCCGAGAAGTAATTAAAGTGCAAAACAAGAACGGATTAGACAAGCTCCCCAATTAGGTTGAACTTGAGAGCAAAACAAAGAAAAAAGTTAGGTGGGAGATATGGAAGTTCTTGGCCTAAATGGGGACCATTCTTGATTTTGTATTGGATTCTACCATCATTTCAGATAAAATCCATTGGTGAATCCTTCAAATCTGATGTCAAAAACCAAAAAATTCTCTTCCCCTCAATTCACATTACAGTTTTAAGGGTAAAGTAGAAAATTGAAAAAATAGATAGGATGGATGAATAGTATAAAGAAAATAAATTTTAAGTGTGTTTGAAAGAAAAAAAAAAAGTGAAGGAAAATAAAATAAAAAAGATTATCATTTCTCACATAAATATTTTGAAATAATAAAATAAAATAAGAGAAATTTAAAATAAGTCTGCATATTTACAAATTATTTATTATTTTTTAGACTTTATCTTTTATCTTAATTTACAAAAAGTATAATAGTAAAATAATATAATTTTTTTAAAATTTTTAATTCTATTAAGTAATGGACGAAAAAAATATATATATATTTTTTCACTTTTTCTTTATTTCATTTCTATTTTCTTTTCTTTTTTCATTTTTCAATACATTCAACCAAATAAAACCTAATACTATAATCATAATGCCAGCTTCTGTTCACTTATTACAATACCCCTCCAGAATGTGTAAGAATCAACATCAGCTTTACACATAGCTGTAATTATATATTTATGATTTTTTTTTTTTTCAAAACTAGATTACCACGTAAAATGATTGAAGTTTTGGGCATAGGAAGCAGCATATTACTATCTTAATCAAACAATTGAAATGTAATCAATTTGATAGACTCTCGCCATCTAATCCTACTAGACTACCACTAATTGGTGTTATTGTACAACACTATGTTTCATTTTTCTTCAACAAATGCTTTTCAGTAATCTTGTATATACAGTATAAACTTAGTGTATATACTTATAATAATTGTTTGTTGTTGTGACATTTTCGATCATGTATATACGTATTTTCTGTGGGTATTTAACTCTATATACAACATCAAAAAAAAAACTCTATATACAATCAACAATACACTATGAAAAAGAGTTAGTTAAAATAGAAAATCTATTAACTACAGTCTTAATCCAAACATATACTTATGCTATAAGATGGAAGAATAAGCTTTCTAAATCCAAACACAACTAAGATGCAGAGATATAGAATACAAGTATCAGTTTGGTGAGTGAGTGAGTGATTGGAAGTAGCAATTGTTGTTGGTGTTGTTGGGTTCTGAGTTCTGCCTCATATGGTAGGTTTGGTCATTGGTTTTGTGTTTGATTGGACCCAAAAACAGTCTCTCTCTCTCTCAAATACTTTGTTCCAATGGACCCCATTTCCCACATGGGCGTATAGTGCACTTTAGCCTCAGCCCCTTCTAAAACCCTTCTTCCTCGCTCCTGTATTTCAAAGGAGAGATGGAATGGAAAAGGGTGTCTGTCAAATGATAAAAAAGGAGTTAACATTTGATGTGATTGGCAGCAGACCCCACGAAGTATATTAAAAAGAAGAAAAAAAAATGGTAGCAATGGGAGAGAAAGAGGTTGGCTAGTGGGGACTGGCAGGCAAGCAGGCAGAGGGATTTATGATGTCTAGTGCATCGGGAAACAGCTCCCGCGCTGTTTTCGCGCGCTTCTCACTGAAACAACGCCGGTAAGTAAGATGTTCATTTGATTAATTCGATTAATAATCAAATCGAATTACTCATAATCGAATTAATCAAAATTATTTTTTTTATTAACCGTTAACCGAATCGAATAATTAGTTTGGTTAATTAACCAAACCAAAATTATTTCGGTTAATTCGGTCGGTTTTCGAATTAATCGAAATAAATAAGAAATTTATTTTGCTAACCTATTTTTTTACATGATTTTGTATTCAAATTATCTATCCAAATCCAACCAATCAAAAAAATTTAATTTTTTAATTTTTTAATATATAAATTAATTTTTTTTAAAAAAATTATCTAAACGCATAAAATAATGCCGTTTTGAAGAATTTCGGTTAATTCGTGTAATTCGGTTATTTTCGCTTAACCGAAAATCGAAAATTTTCAAAATCTTTAACCGTTAACCGAACTGAACTTTATTTGATTAACCGATTAACCGAACCGAATTAAATTTCGATCGGTTAATTCGGTTAAAATCGAATAGTGAATAGGCCTAACGCCGGGGAAATGGGACCAAGAAACAGGCCCAGCCAACAAAAGAAAAAAGTGTGAGTTTTTTCTCTCTGGGAGGAGAGTTGAACTGATGAGACCGAGAGTGAAAGATCCACCATCCATATGGTTAACAGCTATATTATTCGAATTTGAAGTGAAAGTCGAATAAGAGTATATGTTTGATATGTGTATGTTTAATTTTTTTTTAAAATTTTTTATATATTTAAAGGATCGTATTTTTATATCCAAATCAAAATATGTATTGGATACGGATATCGGACACGAATATTTAAAAAAAAAAATTCAAAATAACATATTAACAGCATCAGCTAGCAGAGGGGAGTGGGAGTGATCTTCCATCTCTAAATAAACAACTGCAAGTCTGCAACTGGTAGTAGTGTGGGTGTGGGTTAAGACTTGAGATTGTCACATTTAAAACTTGAGTCAGAGTACTGTTGTTTTCGTATGGTAACTTTCAGGTTTTTTTTTGGGGGGGAAGGGGGTTTCAGGTGTAGTATTTCTGTCTTCCTCTATGTCTAGTCTCTGTTATTTGGGGTCCCCAGACCTTTGTGTGTGTGTTTTTTTTATAACATGTGCTTCCTCCTTTGATTAACAAAATAAATGAATGTCTATGGTTTCAAGACCGGAGAGGAAGGTAAAATAATTACTGTAATTAAGTAAATATATAAAAATAAAAAAAAATCACATACCATAAGAGATGATCGTAATTAAGAAATGAGGAATACAGTATTTTTAGTAAATGATGGATTCATTAGTGTAAAAATTAATTTAATTTTATATGATATAAGTTATATTTATTTAATTCGACTGTTACATTTCTTTCGCTATTCATATATATCTTGCAAGTCAAATTTTGAGTAATTAAAAATGTTTAATTATCTGTTTGATTAAAAAAAATTCAACCGTTAAATATATATATATAAATACGATATTTTCAATCGACATAATATAAATATCGAATCGATTTATTAAAATATCAATAACACACGAAATTATAAAAGTGTGTATAACTAATTAATTTTATATTAAAATAAATTAATCCCTCTTTTTATATATATGTCAAAGAAACGTTTACTCGAGTCAGAGCGGTTAATGAAACTATATTTTGATGAAATTTTGTAAAATGAAGATACACTGTTTATAAAATTTAAAAATTCTATAAACATATTAAGAGATTGACAAGCATATTTTTTTATTATATTAAATTTTTAAATATATTTAACAAGTATAATTTAATTATTAATTAACAAGTGCGTGATTCTCTTGAACTCCTCTCTACATAGATGAATTAATCATATCAAGGAATACTTATCCCATTATTAGCTCATATTCAAAAGGAATTAGAGAAAAAAATATGAAGATTGAGTGGGTACCACTGTATATTATATAGAATAGGAATATTATTATTATTATTCTTATTATATGTGTGTGTAAATTTGCTGTACTAATGGCTATTGACATCACGATTAATTATTATATACTTATCATTCAAAAATTTTCAAAGTGCAATTAAAAAAGGAAGAAGATTCCTTCCCACTCTCCTTTTTTTAATAACCTTTTTCTTAATTTGGTAAATCTCTTTATTTCATACTATAATCTCTATCATATTTTGTGCATGGGAGATACTATAATTTTTTTCTTAAGGCATATGCTAATTTTGTAGTTGTAGATATCATTAAGTATATAATACGTACGTACCTTATAAAGAAGCTTCTGATATGAAGAAGACATACATGGCTATGGGTAGAGGTGCTCATGGCCGAGCCTAAGCCCGAAAAATTTTCAATTTTTTTGCCCAGGTTTGCTCTGGGCTGGTCCGTTAGCACTGTTCACTTTATTTTAAAAAAATTATTTTTTTTACTAATATTTGTATATGATTAAAATTAAATAAAAATAATATTATTTTAATAGTTAAACAGTGATTCGAGTCGTGCCGGACAGGTTCGGATCACAAAATTTTCAGCCTAGTACGGTCGAATCTGACGAGTTGTTCGACTTTTGAGCAGGTTTAATTATGAGCACTTAAAAAAGAATAAAAGTCTTTCTCAAAAAAAAAAAAAAAAAAAGAATAAAAGTTAAGTAAGAAGAGTAAAAGGGCAAACATAAATATATGGTGAGTGTAAACTACGATATTGTCTTCCATTACATGTAATATGAAATAGATCAAACAAAAAAAAGAATAATGTGCATGGCATGTGGCACATATTTTAGAACTTTGAATTATATATATATATATATTTTACAATTGAGATTTGAGACCAAAGTTTAAGAAAAAATGAAAAAAAAAATTTATAAATGTTGGGACTGAATTATAGTCTTGGGAGAATTCATCTCTTAAGAGAGGTGGATGAACTTTCTTTCAATCAATGCAAAATTAGAAATTATAACTGTATTTTAATTTCCCTCATTTTAGGGATTGGATATAAAACAACCCATATCTTCCCTTTTCATAAAAAAAAGCAAAAGTTGATTTACAACCTTAATTTTCCTTGAGAAGGAATCCTAATTAGTTTCATTAATAGACATAGACATAAAGGTGGAATAATATATATTTACCTAATAAAGCAAAAAAGACATTTGTGTTAACTTAGCTTTAGTTTGTTGCCAATATTAAATTAAATGCTAATTAAGCAGCTGGAATTAATTAAAGGAGGATCAAAGACAAAAATTAATGATCCTATCTTGCTATCTACCTATCACATCTAAGTATATGTGCTCCATATGATTCGACATGAGACAATTTAAACTTGTTGATTGGGATTGGAAATTGCAAATCAAAAAACGAAATGTTAATAAGTATTTAATGGTATTAGTTAAAATAATATTTAGAAAATATATAATTCATAAATTATTTTTAAAATTTAATAAAAATAATATAAAAAAATATTTAGAAAATAAATTTTAATTACTATTTATAGATATTAATTAATCGAATTTATAAAAAACCAAAATTGCCAGTTATCACTTTGGGGTATCGTCATTAAGTTGATTTTTTTTTATTGGTTGTTTAAGGTAAAGTGCTGTCATTTTATCAATATTTATTGAAAATTTTGATTTCCACTTATCATTTCTTTATAATTTTCTTGGATTGTTTGGTCACTCATCTCGGTGATTACAATATTTTAAATGAAAAAATGTTAAAGTAATAAAAAAAATTAATGTAATTATGTAAAATCAAGAACTACGGAATTTTAGGCAAAAGACCAGTCAAAAGTCTGATTAAAATAATGTAAAAATTTTAGGCAAAGGACGTATTAAATTGCCTTTTTCATGCTTATATCAAGTATGGAATTTTAGGCAAAAGACCAGTCAAAAGTCTGATTAAATAATGTAAAAATTTTAGGCAAAGAACGTCCACCCTGAATTAATCTAGGGTAAATTTGAAAAACATTTTATCAAAAATTTAATAATTAAAAATGGTCTAATAACAAAAATTATTTGAAAAAAAAATGATCTAATAATTTTATCTTTACAATTTTTTTAAAAATAATTTTTCTTCATTAGATCATTTAACAATTATTGTGTTGTGGAGAATATTATTTTCAAATTTACCCATTAATTTATTTTAGAATTTGGTGGTATATTAATTTTAAGCATATTCCCTTCAATCCATCAATAGATTATAACTCAATTTTGTTCAATTTCTTTACCGAGTTTGCAAAGAAAAATTTTGTGTGATTTTTCTTATAAATTATATAAATATTTTACGATAATCAAAATCAGCTAACTTTTAATTATTGGTATCTAATTTAATTTATGTTTTTTTCTAGGTGTACCTATCTATTAATTCTACTATTTACTCTTATGACACCATTTTTTTCTTTTTAAATATTAAAAAATAAGTGGTGACATATAAATTGATGTAGTTGAAAGATGTCCATCTTAATTACTCATATGAAAATGAATTTATAACTGAATTTAATTACATCATAAATGACGCTAGTCGTAAAGTTATTAAACTCCTAAGTCCAAACCATCGCTACTCAACCAAAATCAAACATTAATTACACTGATTAATTAAGCTCAAATACCAAAAATTAATGACCAAAGCTATATACTATTAAACTACTTTTTTTTTTCTTGCTTATAACTTTTGTAGGGTCCAATTAATAGGTATTTATAAGTATCGATTAAAAGTTCTTTTATTTTTTTATTTTTTATATTTAAATTTTTAATATATTATTTTTATTAAATTAAAAAAATACATTAATTATATATTTTTTCTAAGATATCATCTTAATTAATACTACTAAACACTCATTAATATTTTATATTTTTGTAATGTAAGGAAATAAAAGTAATGGCATTAATTAATTTTTGTGATAAGTTCTCTACTTCAACTAGAGATGGTAACGGATTAGATATCTGCAATTTTTAAAATATCTGAATCCGCTTAATATATCTGATATTCGAATTCGTTTATTATTATTATTCGAATCCACGTCCGATTTATATAGCAATATCCGACGGATATCCGAATCTGCTAAATATCCGAATTTATTAAAATAAAATTTTAAAAATAAAAAATTAAATTAAATATGTAAACGAATATCGAATTTGAATATCCGTATCCGTTATTTATATAAATAAACCAAATTATGATAACAGATTCGAACATCCGACACTATCCACATCAAAATCAAAACGGATTGAATTACGGATATAAAAAAATTCATATCCAAATCCACTATAAATAATATTATAATATTTAAATCTAAAAATTATCCAAATTAAAAAAAAAAACGAATAGAATAATATTGAATATTCAATTTTTTATTATACATAGCCATTCTAACCTCAACCAACCCAAAGTGCTTTTACCTCGGAACAGTTGCAGGCTAGCAGCAGCTGCCTTTGTAGTTTTGAACTTTCACTAACCCTTTAATTACCAAAATAGAATGGGACATTCATTTCTTTTATTAAAAACTGAAAACTTGGTCTCTCTCTATATCTTTCAAGATTGCTACGGCAACTAGATTGTCAATAAACATTTGCTTTTTTTTTCCTTGATTTCCGGAGGTAAAGAAAGGAATGTTATTAGTACATTAATTAATTCAAAGGTTAAAACTAATGTTTTTGCAATGATAATAATTCTCAGAAATATTGGAGGTTAATGTGTCACTTCACTTGTTCAATCAAAATATATATAACATTCCGTCGAAATTACTTTTAGGTAACTTTTTTTTATAGTCTTTTTTAAATATTATTAAAAATAATAAGGATAATATTCTAATAATATTTTATATATTGTCATTATATATTATAATGGTCAATAATTATAGCATTTTAAAAAATTTTAAAAGCATTTGACATGTGCTGTTATAAATTTTATCATATAATTATAATTGTTATCATTTAGATCTTTTGCAGCAAATGAAAAATGAATGCAAAAAATCATGAAAAACTGTTATAAAGTAAAAATAACAGCATTTTGATAAGTGTTATTATACATATGTAAAAATGCTACTAAAGATATAAGACTGCGATTATATATATAATATATGAATAAATGTTATTTTATCTTACAGTAATAATTTTTTTAATTTTCATAATATTTTAAAATATTATTATATATTAAATTTGATGTAATGTAAAAATGACCAATCTTTTTGAGTATTTGGTTAAGTATATATTTTAGCTTTATTGCTTAACAAAATGTTATGCTAAAGGCCAAAGATCCAAGATCAAACATTTAACATTTTTTGTATGGTTTATTTACAACAATCCTTTTTTTTTTTTTTTTTTTAGTTTTTTAGAAGAAATAGTCACTAACTTGCTTCTGGGTGACATGACCGGAACAGCTCATTCAAAATGATGATTGAAGATGATGA
Source organism: Fremontodendron californicum (assembly GCA_030761205.1). NCBI lineage: Eukaryota > Viridiplantae > Streptophyta > Magnoliopsida > Malvales > Malvaceae > Fremontodendron > Fremontodendron californicum. The sequence goes on from JAULJL010000026.1 coordinate 18,898,314, forward strand.
TTTGACTGGCAAAAGGCAAGCACCAATAATAGACAATCGAACTGTAGATGATGAACTCAAACCTCAAAACCCTCCACCCCTTGTGTGTTTGTAGTAACTGTATCAAAATGATGATAATTAACTTATCCTAAGTCTTTAGCCTTATAGCCATCAAAATGAGAAAAAAGAAAGAAAGAGATTTTCATAAAATTGCCATGAAAATTGATTAGTGATTAGACAAAGTAATCCATGAGAAATTATACTCTTAATTAATAATTTAAATTTATTCAAATTTAAATTAATTCAATTGATTCATAAAATTTATTTTTAAAAAATGACATACAATATATTTAAATTCAAATATCAACATTTACAATTTTTTTTTTTTATTCCCAACTGTAATCGTTTTGTATCAAAAAAGTTTGAACTTATTCACATGTTCTCCTAGTACTGGAATTACTTCATAAGGAAGAAAAAAATATTCAAGTTTTGCGATGGAAAAGTTGATGCCAAGAAATTCATGCTAATTAACTTACAATATATATAGATCATTTGAAGTCTTAATGCTACTAGGGAGTAGCATTTTTGCAGGGGCAATGGCAGCCAAGTGCATTTATCCAAAAAAAAAATGGCAGCCAAGTGAGTGCATATACTATTGAGAATAGTGGCATAGGGAAGAGGCGAGGGAACAGCACCGTGACTGAATTCAGTGAATGACAAAATAAATATGGGGTATCTGACTACTTCACTATATACTACCCTTTCCCTGCAAGGTTTCCTGTTCCAGTTTAGACATGTCCAATCCTCTTCAGAAAGTTTTAAAAATAAAAAAAAAAAAAAAAAAACCCAAAAATTAATTAAAAAAAAAAAGAAACCAAAAAGAAAGGGCAAGAGCAAAGCAATACTAGAACCAAATTGACAGATCTCTTGATCATTTGGCCCCCCACACCCTTTTTTATAGCGCGCGACTCACGGGGCGGAGAGGCTGTTTTATGGCCTGTGGGTCTCTCTTAACTCTTTTATATTTGTAATTTTGTAGACTACACAGATATCTGTATGGTAATTACTAATTAGATGCTATAATTTCTCATGGTTTTTTTGTGAGACATCAGATGATAAAGAGTTTAAGATCGAGTTTAAACTTTGTAATGAACAAATATATGAAAAAATATAAAATAGTTTTTGGTGAAAACAACAAGATAAGATGATGGGAAGGGGGATTGATGGTCGTCGCCGCCAGCTATTACCTCGTTGCAGAGAGCCAAAGGAGGCCAGGCAAAGCTCTTTCAGTTGAGGTCCTTTTTCTTTTTCATTTTTACTCTCTGGGTTTAATGTAACATAACTCAAATCGCACGTGCTTTGCTGCCAAATGGTCATAAAAACGCAGTCCAATCTTGGTCAGACTAAAGCCAGGGGCCCTTTTCACTGTTTACCGTTGAAAAAAACACTATTTCGTACCATTAGCAAATATAAATCTTCTTCTTCTTCAAGTCCTAAGCGACCACATTCCCTTTTGTGCCTGCAGAAAGCCAGAAACCAGTCCATGAAATCACAAATTATTATAAACACCAAACACTTTATTTTTCAATAAATTTTTATTCTCGATATTCACTTTGGTGGTTGGGAAAAAAGTTTTGGAGGTGGATTTGCATGATGCAATTGCTATGATTAAAAAAGGTTCATTGATATTAAATTAATACTACTATCAGGGATTTAAATAGCGGTCGCAACGCGACGTTATGGTCGCTATTTAGCGGTTGCGGCTTCCTCCGTCGTCGATATTCACGACCGATATTTACCGTAATTGACCGCGGTAACATTCATTACGTCCGCAACCGCGATAAATACAACACAACCAAAAACGCGTCCGCGACCACAATTTAAATCCCTGACCACTATAACTATCTTGTTTTTCCTTTTTTCCTCTTTGTAAGTTTTGTTTGTTAGTTTATAACCAAAAAAAAAAGGATTTGATGAATTATTGGAAATGGAAGCAAAAAATATATACACATACTGCTTTCTTTGGTATGTTTCTATATAGTGATTGAGTGGTTGATATTTGAATGCAAATTAATTGTTCCAAAGGCTAATCTATTTATGGAATATTAAAACAGTTTGTTTTTAATATATTATTAGTAGTGAAGTTTTTTAATTTTACAATTGAGATTAAAAGATTATTACATGTTTTATTTTTTAAAATATACCTTAAAGTATGTATGATCTTACAAATTCAGCTTGTAAAGTCTACAATTTTATTAACGATGGAAGAAATGAATTCTCATATTAAAATGGGTAACCAAAAACAAAATGACATTTGCATTGTTCCATATTTAGTAGACATGAAGCATGTTAGATTTACTATCACATGAATATATAAAATAATAAGAGATTGAAGAAAAAATTCTTCATAATATATGATTTTAGTTGTTGCTTTGTCATATTAATCCAATAAAACTCTCCAAATGGGGAAATGAGTGAAACATCAAGTGCCCCACATATATCAATCTTAAATGATTTTGGTTTCTAATTTATAATGGTGATTTTGTACTCTCTAATAGACAGCAAGGAAAAGGAAAAAAAATGAAAAAAAAAGGGCCAATAAAAAACATTATGATCTTGACATTTTCTTCTTTGGACTCTCCTTATATATATATATATATATATATATATATATATATATATATATATATATATATATATATGATAGTTTCCATTGAAAGCAAGGCTTAGGTTTTTGGAGTGATCTTGACTCATTGTACCATCTTAAATTGTTGTGTTTGTATGTAGGACTCAAAAAAAGGCTTAATCAAAGGTTATTTTTATGCCTTAATTAATGGCAATATAAGGTGTGATCAATAACAAATTTACAGCAATAGTGGACATAATTGAAGAATTCACTTTTATTTTTCATTATAAAAAATAATTCAATTTATTTTATTAAGTACCTCACCATCACGCAAATTGATGCATGGTGTGGTAAACCAAAAAAAAAAATTATAAAATTTTAAAGACATTAAAAAAAGAAAAAAATTAAGGGTTTTTTAGAAAATAAAGAGGTTAATTAATGATGATTATGCAAATTAAACTTATAGTAAGTGAAGGTGAGTTTAATCGATCGTGACTTAGATAAGTTGTGTAAATGATGAATTTCGTAGTGATTTTTAGTCGTGTTCAACTGATCCACTCCTAAGAAAACTTGGGAAAATAAATCAAGAAAAAACAATAAATTGTACGTATGTGAGATTACTTTATATTGGTTATAATATATTGATCTTACAAATTAAAACACTTTGAATTTGCATAATCAACTTTTACATTGATGGTGAATTTTTTTAATTTCACAATCAATGTTAAAATTTTGTCACGTGTCTCGTTTTTAAAGTATTTTTAATATATCTTAAAAAGACATGTGTTATATTGTTAATTTCGTTTATGAAATCTAAAACCACAATTGATTATGAATAAAATAATTTCTCTATAATATATAGCCACATAAATATAATGCTTAATTATCACCTTTTTACTATAATTTTATAAAAATAAAATAAAAAAATTCATCGTTAATATTAAAAATAAATTCTTTTAATAATTAAAGTTACAACTAAAAATGGATTTGCTTGGTGTTTCCAACTGCCATCGCAGTTTAATACAGCTAGTACTAATATTTCCTTTTTGAGTTAATCTATGTATAGAACTATAGATCCCCCCTTCCCAAATAAATACCTGTAAAATTCATCGACTTTATTAGTACAATAACTAGTATTTTTCTAGTTGCCTCAGTAACTATTACATAAAAAAAAAACGGTCGGATTTAAGAAAATCTTAGTAATCTTTTATTAACCAATACCCAATCTTGTTCTAAAAATAACAAAATAGATACATGACCTAATTTTATTTTTTAAAAAGAGATTATATATATATATAGGCTAATAAAATTTATAATTACAATCAAATAATCTTTTTTAGAGCCTCATGTTCTTCTCAACTTCACGTCACTTAAAAAAAAAAAAAAAAGACTTGTTGACAAAAGAATAATTCCATGCCGAAATGATTAAAGTTTAAGTGACAAATGTTGATAAACTTCACCAAATTGACTTAGAGAGAATCTATCTATTTAAAAAATACTATTTTTTTTTTCTATTAAAATTTTAACGGTAGAAAACAATTCATTAAAATTAGAAAAGCAATTAACAAGGATGAAATGATTTCTATTTGGTGTGTAGAATAGCATAGCATTCACTGATCATTCTTGATCATTATAATTATTATAAAATAATATGGCAAAATTCTTATTTATATATATATATTATAGTATATGCAAAGCATATAATTAGGCTCATTAATTTTGACCAACTATTTTTTAAAAATTCTATCTATAATAATGATCACATTCAAATAAAATTATTACTACTTGGATTAAATATATAAAAAAAATTATTATAAAGAAAAAGAGAGTCTCTAATCTGGTTGATGTAACATGTTTCTTTAAGTAGAAAATTCACTACTATATAAAACTTTGTAGACATTGATGAATACTTAATTGAGTGAATAGTTTTCCCCTCAATCCTATCAGTATAATTAAAACAAAGCCAAGAGAGGAAGAAAAGGATTGTCAAAGAAAAAAAACCTCAAAAAGCAACTAAAATATAGAGTGAATAAATTAGGTACGTCCTTACGAAGGAAGTGCAATAATAAATACTTAGAAAGAAAAAAGAAAGGGGAAAAAAATCTACAAATCCAATTGCCTTATCTTGTCGTGGCCTTCTTTGCTTTTATTAATTTTCAAATATTTCTTTTTCTTTCAAAAAAGAACGTCTTGTCAACCACCCAATGCCACGCAGTCGCTCTCCGGTTCCGGCTTAAGCTTACCCTTTTCTCTCCTCTCTTCCTTTCTTCAACCCTTGTCATATCACCTCAAAATTCTCAGTCTATCTTTTTCTTTTTGGATTTATTTTTTTGGGTTACCCTTTTTTGATCTTCTCTGCAAGTCTTGGTGCAATTTCACTTCAAGCCCCACTTGACATAAAACTGCAAAGAATTTCAATATCTTCCCATTAATCCAAAGTTCAAGTCTACTCGATTTGATATGAAAATGGAAAACTTTTTGCAGTAAATGATCAGTAGGTGTCTATCTATATTCTTTTAGGGTTTCTATTCCTTTACACTACTTAATTTCTTTAGGGTTTTTACGTTTTTCTGTCTTTGCTGTCTAGCTAGTGATTTTTTTTTTTGCTTGTTTGGCTCAGCTGGGTTTGTTGAAAAAAAAGAAAAAAAAATGGAAGAATATAATCAGCTAAACGAGAATAGTACTCCGAGGGGAAATTTCTTGTACGCATCTCCAGTTCTTGCGCCAAATTCTTCTCCATATGGGAGAGCAAGTAGCGGCTCGAACGTGAGTAATCAGCAGACCGAGATGCCTTTAATTTCTTTTCATCTTCAATCGAGCGAGTGCTATCAATCGGAGGCACACCCAATTGTGAAAACTGAAGCCAGCACCTCACAACATGGTCAAAAATTTCACTACCCTTTACTGAGAGGGTATCAATCAATTCATCACCAACAAGAAGGGAATGAAAGCTCCAGTGAAGTGGAAGCTATCAAAGCCAAGATCATTGCTCATCCTCAGTACTCTAACCTCTTGGAAGCTTACATGGATTGCCAAAAGGTAAGTCACCCACAAAAGAAGTATATTCCGTGAAGACAACTTGCTTCAAACTCAAGAGAATTCGATTAACTCATTGACCCTTTCCCTCTCTCTCTCTCTTTCTCACCACAATCTTTTTATACAATTGTCACATAGGTAGGAGCTCCACCTGAAGTAGTAGCCCGACTAGCAGCTGCTCGACAAGAGTTTGAGGCGACGCAGCGTTCTTCAGTGACATCGAGAGACACCTCAAAAGACCCGGAGCTCGATCAGTTTATGGTGATTTTGTTTCTGTTTACCCTACTCAAATATTAGTCCTTTGTCTCTCATTAACCTTCTTCTCTTTGGCTTCTGATCACTTTTGGGGGTTTAATGACAACTCCTTGTTCCGTTCAGTACTTTTTTTTTTTGTTCTGACTCAAAAATTGTGGATCCACAAACCCAGGAAGCTTACTATGACATGTTGGTGAAATATCGGGAGGAACTAACGAGGCCAATACAAGAAGCATTGGATTTCATGCGGAGGATCGAAGCTCAACTTAACATGTTCAGCAATGGTCCCGTGCGGATCTTCAATTCTGGTACTTTTTTTCTTTCCATTTCCCGCATGCTTTAGTAAATATTCACACACTTCATGAAGGTGATGATGATTTTGCGCTTTGCTTACCTTTGCCTAATGCCTAGCCTGGAAAAAGAAACAGAAGAATGGAACAAAAATTTTGTCGGGCGTCTGTTGCAGAGACGGTATTAACTGTGCGTGCCTTCATTCTGTAATGTCACCAAAAGAACTGATAGTCTAATTTGCTTGCGGCTTCCTTTGGAAATTGTAGACCTGAGTCTATATCTCTCTCATTCATTCATTTGCCATTGCTGCTCCTCTTTCCCATTGAAGGAAAAAAAAAGATAACTTTGACCCCAAATCACGCCTTCCAATAATGAAGAAGAAAAAAAAAACCCACAAAAAATAGATCCTTAAAAACGGAGAAGAAGACCCAGCAGTGAAGAAAACAGCTACACTATGTATTTTTTAACTAATTGGCAAAACCCTAGCTAATAAATTGATTGCAAATTTGCAATGGCTTAACAAATCTATCTATATTTGTAAAGAACAAAGACAAAACGCACTTGGTTTTATGCTATTGCTGGCTATAAACAATAGAAATCACACGTTGGCTTTTCTCTACTGGGGTTACCTTTTCAATGATCTCTGACAAAACCATTCCTTATTTTAGGGTTTGTTTTTTCTTTTGCTTCCCAAAATCTGGATACTCTATTCTATTTAGTTCTGCTAAATCTGATTCTGGGTTTTTGTACATAAATATATACCTCGAGAGATGAATGGTATCATTATTGTCATCTTTTCCCCAGTTGTTCTTCGTTTAAAACAATAGTTTGTAGTATTTTTTTTTTCCCCGAGAAAAAATTTATAAAGGCTAGGAAAATTGGAGAACATAGGATGCTGTTCAAATCAGTGCTACCCCAATGCATGCTGTACGGCTTTGGCAGAAACTTTTTTTTTCTTTAGTGGTAGTCTTTTTTTTTTGTGGTTGCTTTGGGTCTTCTCACTCACAGTTGAGTTGAGTCCTGTTTTTCTAGTTTTTTAAAGCTGCCTAAACCATAGAAGAAATATATTAATTAAAGGATTTAACTAAAGAATGGTTAAGACATTGTGTAAAGTTATTATATATTAATATAATCATTTAATTTATTAAAAATAATGAATAAAGTTGTTAATTCTTATATTTAATAGAATGTTATTATTAAAAGTAATATATTAACTAACTTAAAGAATAAGGTATTCGGAAGCAAAACTCTTAATTAAAATCAGCTTCATTACTAGTATGAAACTTAGGTAAAATTTTCTTTTTAGCATTTGTTTGTCTTTGTGGGAAGGGAGGGAGGATTCTGATTTCTGGGGAAGTATGCTCGAGCCATTGTAGCATGTTTCACTCGAATTTAACCTCATACAAATGAATCAGAAAAATGCTTCAAAGCAACTGATTTTGGTGAGAGAAAAACCCCGCTCAGAATGGCGTACGAGGGATCTCCGTTTATGGTAAAATTGTGTCAACATTTGTTTATGAACTACATTATATTATATAGAATTATTGACAATTACCCATGAATTGTCTTTTAATTGTTGATCATTAAAGAAATGGATGAATGTGTGCTGAATTCAGATGGATAGCCTTGTTTTCTCTCTGAATTGTTAGTATTAGTTTATGGTCTTTAAACATTTTTCTGTCAAACACTCCAAATGCATATTTTCTTGGTTATTCTTTGCTATGAAAAATTGCAAATCTTTTGGCAAGTTAGTTGTCAAGCTGATGTTTTGAGATTATGCTTGTTATTAGTGCCAGATTTTGTCTGGTAAATGGTTTTAGGCTCTTTCTTGGTCCAACTTGAGAAACCTGAGAAGATTAAAACCTTGAATAGATTGGAAAGTGCTGCTAACATTTCCTAATATTTGCATGATAGCTTTGAGCCTTTGACATCATTGACTATTTGAATTTGAGTTTGGATGCTGATAATGGTGTTAAAGCTGATATGATTTTGAACAAGTTACATATGAAGTGATTCATGAGAGGGGAGAAGATGTTTGTGCATCTTTGCAAGTCTCATTTGACCGTATAAATAATTAACGTTGATTCAAGTTGAGAGCTTTAACGCACTAATCTTTTTCAATCATCAGCATCCCAATATTCAATGATTTTACTGATTTCCCCTTCATGCTATAGAATTCTGAAATGTGATGTGATCCTGATCTTTATGTTCTCACAGGAATGAGGATTTGAGTATTTAGTCGTATATTGCCATCTTAAACATATTAATTGTCATTTTTGATAAATTTGGCTTTTCAATATTGGACCCTTCTCCGGCATTCTTATAATCTTATTAAAGCACACATAGGTTTCCCCTTGTATCTAAGATAGAGAAGGGAAATGGTGGTTGTCCATTCCAATTAAGGCAGTGAAAAAGGTGGAAGGAAGACTTGAGTGGTTCCTGGACTCTTGATGCCTCTTGATGTGGATATTGTGATCCAAGTTCTGACTCAAGCCATTCCCTTCTAAGTTCTAAAGGGCTAAATTTATGATATCTTTGTTGGTTTACTTTGCTTATGCTAATGCTAATGGGAGCATCTATGCATGCTTAGAATGGTGGTGAGAGTACATTGTCATCTTAAGAATGGGTTGGCCTTGGAAGAAAGTTTTGAGTTGGTTAATTCAGATATTATCTAGCTCTTTCTCTGACACCACTCACAAACCTTCCTCTCTTTGTTCTCTTTGGCAATGTCAAATGTTTTTTTAAAATTTTTTTTTTTTACTGTTGTAGCTAACTTGGACACAGTTTCACTTCACTAAAGTCTAATGAGCTATAATTTTAATTGGTCAACTTTCTCTAAATTGAATAGGCAATGCATTCATTCTCATTATACTTTCTTTCCACTATCCTACAGTCTCTCTGACTTGTCTATTTGTGGCTCCTGACCTTTGTGCAAATTGAGGAACTGTTGATTTACATGTGCCATCTCTCTAGCTAGTTGCTATATCTTTGCTAGGGCTTCTGTTTGAAGTCAGTATCCTTATTCAAAAGATCTAGGGAAATGAAGTAAAAGAAGCCATGGATTGCTATGTTACTCGGACTCGGGTGTGAGTTTGGGACACGGGTATGTGTCCGACACGGGTATGTTCAATTTTTTCTAAGATTTTCATGTATTTGAAGGGTATTTGGAGGATCATATCCTTATATCCATTTCCAGATATGTGTCGGACACGAGTGTGGATACGGATATTTCAAGAAAAATGAAGGGTCGGAACAACATAGATGGATTGTTAACCGATGGAATTTAGTTTTGAGAAATAAGTTTTAGACTTCTTTGCCCAAATTCAAAAGGATGAAGACTAGTTGATATAGGTAGTTATTACCTATATTTGTTTGATAAAAATTTAGTGCCCTTTTGATTTGAATTCTTATGTTTGCTTTCATCAAATACTGTATACCAAGCATATATCTAGTCAAGTGCTTATTTTTAAGTCAGTGTACTTTTTCTATTAAAACTTGAACAGATGAGAAGTGTGAGGGTGTTGGCTCATCTGAGGAGGATCAAGACAATAGTGGTGGAGAAACCGAACTACCTGAAATTGATCCGCGTGTTGAAGATCGAGAACTGAAGAACCACCTATTGAGGAAATATAGTGGTTATTTAAGTAGTCTCAAGCAAGAACTCTCCAAGAAAAAGAAGAAAGGGAAACTACCCAAAGAAGCTAGACAGAAATTGCTTAGTTGGTGGGAGTTGCACTACAAATGGCCATACCCTTCGGTATGTATCTTTATATCCTCTTTTAAGATAAATTATTGTGATTTTTAGTTTTTATCTTTGGCTTGCTAAAAATCCCAGTGCTAATCCCACAGGAGACAGAGAAGGTGGCATTGGCTGAATCAACCGGTTTGGATCAGAAACAAATTAATAATTGGTTCATAAATCAAAGGAAGCGTCATTGGAAACCTTCTGAAGACATGCAATTTATGGTGATGGATGGTCTGCATCCACAGAATGCAGCTTTATATATGGAGGGTCACTACATGGCTGATGGTCCTTACCGTTTGGGGCCATGATAATGTGCAATTAATACAGCATTATAGATTACCAGCTGCCCCAGCAAAAATATATATAATATATATATATATATATATATATATCTGTGAGTGTTTGTTTTAGTTTACATTGCAGTCATAGTGTATGAGATCTATTAGTCTTCCAATGTTTTTTTTTTCTCTCGTTTGATAGAAATCAGCTTTCCCCTACAAGTTTGAATAACAAACATCCTTATAATTTTGTGCTTGCACTTACACATTGTGATGATCATTGAGGATGGGGATTTTAGTTTGTTGTCATTGCACCAGTTGAGCAGGTTCAGGATGTCTACCTTTGTTTCTTATGTTAGAAAGATATGCTGTTGCACTTTGTAACTTTATTGCTGTCTGAAGGTGAAGAGTATTTACCAGAGAGATGTAATGGTGTAATCTATAAGTTCACGTTTGTATGGGGGCATGCAGTACTAGCTAGCTGTGTTAAGTGTATGTAGTGAGAAAGTAAGTAGGGATCTTATATCAGTTAATGAAGTTGTAATACTTGTGATTCAGCTCATGTAGCCTGGCCATCTTGAACCATCCAAATGCTAGCTTACTCTTTTCTCTCTATATTGATTTCTTAGAGTTTGTCTTTGATGGATGCTTATAATTTGGCTTTCTTTTGTTTCTTGTACAAAAATACAAACCTACTCTAATCGAAGCAGTGAAAGGTCATAAAAGACTCAAGTAAAGACTTTCCCTAGGGTTATGGAAGGGATTAAACAAAGAATAATTTTTTTCTGATCCTGAGATTTGATCAGTTGATTTACGAAATCACTTTTAAGAAGTATAATTTAATCATTTTTAAAATATAAAATTTAATAAATTTAAAATTCGAATTCAGCATCCGCAAATGAATTTTTTTGGACCCCTGCTGCTGCTTCTTTATATGATCCTGGACCAAATATAAAAGCCCCATAAAACTGGGTTAGGGTTTCATTTGTCAACCAATCTAAGCCCACTTTGAGCTTGTTCGTCTCGGTCCATATTTAGAAATTATTTCGAAAGCTCATGTTTGGGAGTAACGATCGAGCTTAGATTAATGAACTTGATATGGCATGCTGCTCAAACTTTGCTTGCCTTTTTAACACCCTTATTATGTGAACATATTTAGGTTACAATCATAATAATATACATACCATTTAGCCATATAATTTTGTATTCTTAATCATAAAACGATGCCAATCAAATATTAACTCATATAACATGAATATTGAAAAGGTTTTTTATACAAAACAATTATTATAAATAATGTATTAATTAATTTTAAAAAAAAATATTCTAATAACATTTCTTAGCAAAACCTTTTTTCTATTTAATTTTTTTTATTGGATTGCATCATTTACTTACATTTATGTCTTCCAAAATGCTAATGCAAAAAGTTTGAGATAATTCCATATCTTAAATGATCACATTATTGAAGGAATTTCAAATGGTTTTAGATGCTTATCCACCGCAAATATTGAAAGTTTCACGCCCCGGCCCCACCGAGTAAGTTTTTGCTTCTTTCTTTTGTTTAATTAATGTCTCAAATTGTTAAAAATCTTTTAATTTTGAGTATTTAATACTTTCTTTTATTTTTATTTTTTACTTTTTATATTAAAAATTATTGAACAAAATATTATTTTAAAAATTTAAACATATTCATATATATTTTTTATATTTAAAGTTGTTATGATCATTAAAACTAAAACTTTAATATTTTACCGATCGACAATTCATATGACTGTTGACAAAAAAAAAATGTTACAGATAAATATATTAATATAAAGTAGACTGAAATAATTATTTCCTTTATTTTGTGCGAAGTCTAACATGGACAAAAAAACCTTGAGACAGAGGAAGTATGAAATAGGCAAGACTTAAGATGGAGTATATATTTTATTTTCTATGTGTAGTTAAATTAAATTCAAACACAACTTCAACGGTTAAACCTGAGAGTATATCCTCTGATAAAATTTATTGAATTGATCAATAATATATAACATATCAATTGAAGATTATATATATATATATATATGTTCGCACAAATTTACTCGTTAGATATTAATATTGAATAGTGAAATAAATAATCAATTATTATTTTAACTAGATTTGTTTATGGGTTGGGTTACTTGTCTGATTTGATAGTTTGAGTCAGGTCTGAACAGGAATTTATGTAATCTGACCTAACAAGATCTTGGATTACTATTCATTTTATAAAAATATTTTTTATTTAAATTTAATTATAAAATATATAAATATAAATACATTTTTAATATTTTTTAAATATTAAAATAGGTTTTTGGGCCCGACCTAGTTTGGATAAGGAAAAATAAAATTTTAGGATCTGTTCCGACCCATGATCACTTCTAATTTTAACTAAAATAAATTAATTTTTAAATAAACTATTAAAAATACTTGAATACATATTTTGCTCAACATATATATCAATGTTTAGTGTTTTTTTTAATCGAGAAATTGACCTAAACAATAAACACCTGCGAAAACATATGCCAATCCAAGAAAAAGAAATGGTAAAGAAAAGAAACATTAGTATCAAACATATATAAGCAAAGTTCATAGGATTTTGTCTCTGTCTACAGTTTAGTAATTTGATACATTAAAGAACATGTGAGCAGCCATGAAAACCTCCAAAATCTCCAACTTTATCAACAATATCCAGTAAGAAAACTGCAAGAAAATTAATCTAATTCTTCTTATCATGATGATAATTTACAACCATATCGATTTGAATATAAAAATCCCACCATCTTGTCCTACAGTTCAAGAATGGAGATAAGCTTAAAAACCCAGTTTTTTTAATTATTAAAAAAGCAAAAATCAGTTTAAAATCGAAAGAGAAAATTAATGAAAATTTGACACTAACCATTTGAAGACAATCCAAGAAGCCAAAGTCAAATTTTACTTATAATAAATTATCAAACACATGATTATCGACTCACTAATCATCTTCCTCGTATCTTAATTATTTTAGTTTAAACGTTGCTTTCCATCTCTCTCTTTCTCTTATTCGAAAATCATTTAATTTTACAACTTTTACAAACATTATCTTATCTTCTAATCTCTACCATTTCATTCTGATTTCTTTGATCATCTACATATGAAATGTATGTATGTATGTATGTATGTATGAAGGATTAGCCTAATCAGTATGAATTTGTAAGCTCATGTCTATAAACAAAACTCCTTTTTTTTTTTTTTTTTTTCTTTTTCTTTGTGACTGAGTTAGAAAAAAAGAGAGAAAGATTTCAAATCCAAATTCTCTTTTTCTTAGTCTAAACCACTAAAAAAAGGGTTTAGTTTATGAGCAAAGTGGTCGTCCTTGCATTCTTCTATGTTTCTCTTTCTTGGTCATTAAGCAACTTAAGGCAATTTCTATTGAGTTGCCTTTCGACCAATACACGAATTTCTTCCTGACCAAAAGCTATAGAAAATGTAATCTTTAGCCAATGGGGAGCAAAACTGAAATAAGACATGATATTGCTTGTGCCCACTCTGGAATTGTAAGCTGAATCAATGGCAGATTTCAACAGACAATATAGCAAAAACAATCCAGAAGAAAAAAGAACAGAAAACAAGAAAGAGATTGTGTAACATTTAAGAAAAATACGTACCAGCCAATAAATTTCACTAGTGCAATTATGACATAAATTACAGCACCATTAATCTGTTGAAAAGGAAATAATTTCTCCATTTCTCTATATGCCTCTTACAATATAGCCTAACTTCACTAAATGAATCAAAATCAGTAAGGATAGTAATCAATCAAAAACCTTCTCAGTTTTTGCTAAAAGTATGTACAAATATTTAATTTATACAAGAAATCTATAGATATAAATCTAGTAAGGTTTAATTGCTTCATACAGATATATATTTGACACTTTAGCTAGCCTTGAACAAAACTAGCACTGTTCTATGGCCTCAACAATTTCTCTAGCAGGCTGCAGATGGGTGAGTGAAGGGATTGAAGAAGTGAGATTTCTGTCCAATTGTAAAAGGGCTCGACGACGTCGAAGGGTTTTCACCCCCATTGGCAACCCTTTCACAGGAAGGGCACATGGTGAGGGTGGCTGCCGGTAGCTGCATATAATAAGATGCTGTTCGTTTCAATGATTTAAGCTCTTGCAGTTCCTTCTGCAGCCTCTTGTTCTCTTCTGTTAGTGTTTCACAACATTTCTTCAGTAACTCACAATCTACTTCAGTCTGTTTCAGCTTTGTCCTGTATAAAAGAAGGAAAAAAATAATAAAAAATAAGGGAGGAAATGGCTTATTTCATGACAAGATCAAATATTAACTCTCAAGCTATATATGGTAAGTAAAGAAACCTGGCTCTCCTATTCTGGAACCATACTTCCACTTGCCGTGGCCTTAGATTCAGCTGTTCTGCTAAAGCTTGCTTCTGTTTCTGTTAACACAAGAAAGAAGTAGTATCAAATAAGAGAACAGAACTCATATATGCCAATATATATAAGTCTATAAACATTAAATAGAATAAAGATTAAGAAATGGTAAATTACAGGATTTAGAGTGCTGTTTTCTTTGAAGCTGTCTTCTAAAATGGCAGATTGTTCTTTCCGAAGCCTAAGTTTCTTTCTGGGGCTGCCTTCTTCATCTTCGTCACTGACGACCCTTGAAGAAACTCTCTCCAATTCTACCTCTTCACCACCAAAATCTCTCTCCCTCTTAACACTAGAGTTAGAAAACGAAGATACTGCACTGGGAGAAGAGGCTTGTTGGTGCAAATCAATCGACTCGCCGTGTACTTTACTGGCATGAATCTTTGCAGCAGATTGGTATATGTCATCTGATGGACGTCCTAACGTAAGAGATGGGAAAAAGTGATCATGTTTCAGGAACAATTTCTTCTTCTTTTGTTGTTGATGATCCGACTGCGAAAAGTTTTCTTGCTTAACAAGGCAGCCTAGACCTAGACCAAGACCTAGGCCAGTGTTACAAATATCATCAAATCCCATTGCGGTTAAAACTAAATGTTGCCCAAAGCTGCTAACTAGCAGAGAATCTTGATGCTAAGGAGGCAAAAAAAAGAGGGTTTTCTTAGAGAGAAACGGAGGAGGTGGAGTGTTAATTAAGGGACTTATTGAGGGGGGCAGGGACATGGGACAAAGTATTAATCAAAGGAAATGAGTAGAATAACGAATCCAGTTGTGAATGATTAAAAATTCCCATCTCTCTTTGTCATCATAGGTTGACCATTCAGAGCCAAGAATAGTGTATAAAGTGCATAGAATGGATTGCATACGTGGAATCACATGGAAAGTGGGGATGTACACAACAGCACATAAAAGAGAATAAAATTATTAGACTCTTTTTTACTTTTTACTTTTTTTTTTCTTTCTTTTTGGACTTTTTCTTCTGATTTTTAGACACTCTGATTATAAAGCAAATTTATTTTTAAAACTTTGAATGATCAAAGTATACACAATTATAATTTTGGATATAAATTGAACTTAGAGTTTAGCCCAATAAGTTCATACAATCACTTTTAAAAAGTGATATCCAGTAGGTTTGAAGTTTGAATCTCAATATTTATAATTTTTTATTTATTCTCAAGCTGCAATTTTTTTTTTTGTAAAAAAATAAATCAACATCTACAGCAAGAATTCTGTCACTTGATTTTTTTTTTTTTTTTATATAAATCACTTTCTTTTCAGCGTTAACACCAAAGGGCGGTGATGAATTAAGGGAGTTTGAGATAGCTAAACAATTATTGTCAATTACAGGCAATGATGTTGATTTTAGTGAGGTAAATCAGAAGAGACAACATTTCATAGTAGAATTAGATAGAGACCCATCATCGGCAGTGTGTTTGTATGTATACCTAGTCGCAGACCACCCAAATGTCCCCCACTATTACATGCCTTACTTCTCTAACAAGATATATAGACTCTTGTAAAAACTTGCCCAAAAATCCAATATTCTTGCAGGACATCACCTTAACTTGATTCCTACCAAGCACATAAGCAGGCAACTACAGCAGACAACTTGGGATTATAAGAAAAATGAAATTGAACCCAATAGAGAAGTTTACGAGTATTGTAAAGTGGTCAAACTCAAACAAAGCTTTTGCCAAAGGGGAAAATGAATAGTGATTATCGATGGTAAATTCTGGGTGTAGTCATTAAGACAAGGAAAATTGATTTCTAATAAGCATGTTTCTCCAACAATTCCACCGTTTTCCCTCCTAGTGCTGTGAACTAGTCATGTTTTCAAATGCAACTTTGCTTTGGATATTTTTTTATTTTTTATAATTGAAAGTACTAGCGATTCAATCCTAATTATTGAAAATTAAGAATTCAATATTCTACTAAATAATATGACTAGACAACTTTTCTTGAATTTATCCCGCAAATGTTTAAATAAATTTTCAATAATCAATGTGATGGGAGGGAAATGACTCTGCACCGTTATAAGTTGTAGTGAGAAAATTATTTGTAGAGAATAGAGGACATGACCTACCACTTTTGGTTTTTTTTATCAAAATACTGCTGTTTTATTTTTTATTTATCGAATTATTGTTGTTTTCAAATTAATTTTTAAAATCCGTTCATTTTAAAATCAGCTGAGAAATCGCCATCTTTCATGGCGATTTTCCAACGTAATTTTTTTAAAAAATTAAAAAAATACCAAGAGAAATCGCCATGGGGGGTGGCGATTTCCCTTGGTATTTTTTTTACAATTTTATTTAAATTTTATAATATAACCGTTTGAAAAAAAAATGTAATTTTTTTAATAAAAATTTTGTATTTTAAATTTAAAAATTGCATACGGGTATAAAAAAAATTACCTTCGTTTGTTATTTAAAATAATATAAGAGAATATTATAATTTTTTAATTCTAAAAAAATAAAATTTATTATTTTAGTTTTATAAAAAATAATATTTTAGTTCTTATTTAAATTTTTATAAAAAAATTATATTTCTTATTAAAATTTTATATAAAAAATGTATTTCTTATTTAAATTTAAATATAAAAAACATTCTTTTCTTAATTAAATTAGTTATAAATTAAAATTTGATTTCTTATTTAAATTTTATATGTGAGATCTGTAACAAACGGGTATAAAAAAAACCTTGTTTTATTTTTATTTTTTTATAAAATATAGACACAAAAATTTTATAATTTATTTAATTTTATAAAAAGTAAAATATAATTTTTATTGAAATTTTATAAGAAATAAAATTTATTTTATTATTTTAATTTTATATAAAAAATAAAATTTTATTTCTTATTAAAATTTAAAAAAAATTAATTCTTATTAAAATTGTATATAAAAAAATTATTTCTTATTTAAATTTTATATAAAATAACAATTTATTTCTTGTTAAAAATTTATTTGAAAAAAATGTATTTCTTATTAAAATTTTATAAAAATTAAAATTTGATTTCTTATTTAAATTTTATATAAATAAAAATTTGATTTCTTATATTAAATTTATACAAATTAAAATTTGATTTCTTATATTAAATTTATATAATTTTATACTGCATAAAATATTGGAATTTGATTCCTTCTGCAATGGATGAGACTAATGATTTAGGGTTAGGGTTTCAGCTATTTTTCAGTGAATCAAATGCTGTAGAAAATATTGAAATTGGATTCTTTCTGCAATAGATGGGACTAATGATTTAGGGTTAGGGTTTCAGCTATTTTTCAATCAATCAAATGCTGCAGAAAATATTGGAATTGGATTCCTTCTGCAATGGATGAGACTAATGATTTAGAGTTAGGGATAGGTTTTAGCTATTTTTCAGTCAATCAAATGCTGTAGAAAATATTGAAATTGGGTTTCTTCTGCAATGGCTGGGACTAATGATTTAGGGTTAGGGATAGGTTTCAGTTATTTTTCAATCAATCAAATGCTGCAGAAAATATTGGAATTAGATTTCTTCTGCAATGGATGGGACTATTGGACAGTGCGGTACAAAGGATGAGATTTATCATCAGTTTTTGCATTGAATGAGTTATCAATTTTTCAGTCAATTAACCCTAGCCAGAAAATGGGAATCAGATTTCATCCTGTACAAATGATGGGATTTGTCATCCGGTACAACACAATGAACCATTATAAAATCATAAAACTGATAAAGGTTTACAATACCTCCTACAACAGTTTTTCAATCAGATTTTTTTTGAGTGCTAATACCTAGGGCTGTAAATGAACCGAGCTTGAACGAACAAATCTTTGTTCGTGTTCGTTTATTTATTTTTGAGCTTGTTCGTGTTCGGTTCGTGTTCGTTAAGGATTTTTAAATTGTGTTCAAGCTCTGTTCGTTTAAAATTGAGTGTGTTCGTGTTCGTTCATTTAATGTTCACGAACAAGTTCGTGAACATTAAATGAACGTGTTCATGAACATATAATTGAACATGTTCGCGAACAATAAAAAAAATGTTCATGAACAATAAATAAACAAACAAATATAAAACAAGTCAATTTTATATTATTATTAAATATAAAATAATAAAATACAAACATAATTAAATTAAATTTATTACTAAATTATTAAATTTAAGTTATTAAATAATATTAATTATATTATAAATAAAATAAGAATAATAATAATATTAATTATATTATAAACGAACAATAAACGAACATAAACGAGCTTGAAACAAACTAATAAACGAGCTTGAAACGAACCATAAACGAGCTTGTTCGTGAACATAAACGAACCGAACACACATCTGTTCGAACTCGGTTCGTTTAATAAATGAACATTAAAATTGTGTTCATAATCGTTTATTTAGCTTAATAAACGAACATAAACGAACAGAAATCGAACGGTTCACGAACGGTTCGTCGAACGCTCTGTTCGTTTACAGCCCTACTAATACCTCATCATTCTCTATTTCTTCTTTCTTTTGCTGAGTGATAATACCTCCATTCTCATCCTTCTCAGTTTCATTACTAAACAACATGAGCAACATAGTGATCGCATTGGTCTACTATAATGGCCAAATTCATAATACGGATGAAGGTGCTACCTTTGATTGTGAACGTCCTAAAGCCTTTCGAGTTGATGAAGACGTCACATTAGAGGAGCTGAAACTTCAAATTCATACAAAAATTAAAGCTGAAAATAGCAAAAGAGTTTCAGAGATTAAGTATAGGCATCCTCTTTCTATTGGTGAAGAATGTGTCCGATATAGAACATTTTCACTTGAAGATGATGATGATGTCAGATGCATGTTTTATGCTCACGAGACATTTGCAAATGTTGGTGTACTTGAGTTATATGCTGACATAAAGGATGTTCACGATGATTGTGGGCCTTCAAATGTTCGCACTACAAAAAACTTTCTCACAGAAGATGATGATTCTAGGTCATTCTATGTTCACACTACATACGACGTTCCCACAGAAGAAGTCGTTCCGCTATCTCAAGCTACAACGTTTCATAATTCATTAGTCTCACAAACAATTCCTATCCCTCGAAGATGAGCCAGTTGGTGTTGATCTTGTTCCCCAATGTGGAGTCCTTGGTGAATATGTTGGTGACTTTAGTGAGCAGGAAGAGGATGCTGAATTCGCAAGTGATGACAACAGTAATTCTTACCCTGACGTCGTCGCTGCTGAGATCAACACTCATGGAGATCTTCCCTCATATGAGGCTTCATCCCATATGCACACCCTGGATCTTGAGGCAATGCAACTGCCAAATTTCCTGAGTATGCTCATACATTTGCTACGCCTCTGACTTTTGATCCATCGACAGTTGATCTGTGTGTTGGGTTACAATTTCCAATGAAAAAGGCTGTGCTTTCAGCTATTAAGCACTATAACATCAAAAACTCTGAAGATTACAGAGTAATTGAATCTGAGCGGACCAAATATTATGCCAAATGTCTAATGTATAGGAAAAGGTGCAATTAGAGAATAAGGGCAACATTTATGAAGAAGAAACAAGCATGGGAGATTAGGACCTATGAAGGGCCTCATACTTGCACATCGGGGAGGATTTCACAAGATTATTGCAAGTTCGGAGATCTCCGTTTCAGTTTTGATCGCTGAGATGCGAATCCGGTATGGATACATCACCTCCTATAAGAAAGCGTGGAAAGCAAAGCAAAAGGCTATTGTTCGAGTTTTTAGCGATTGGGATAGATCGTACAATAAGCTATCTAAATGGTTAGGTGCAATGCAACATTTCGTTTTTGGTACAATTGTGGAATTGCAAACGGTATCTGCATATCACGTCGATCAGACATCAAACATATGCCAGGCTATTTTGTCACATGTTTACGCAAATTAGTGAGAAATAATGACCAAGCCTCCATTGTCTCACCCTCCACAATGGCAAAAGCAATTGGCAGTATGTTTCGGTTGCCATCTTGTGCAATAGCTAACAATAATGTTCCTTTGCATTTTCTACGGATACACTTCAATGCACGATCTAAATGTCCAAAAGAGTCAACAGAATATTCTCTTACTCTAGACCATTCGATCAGTGTGTCAGACACGATGGTAGTGGATGGAATCCTCCACATACATATTTAGTGTACTGTATTCGACAAATTGCAGCTAACTTTATGAAGAAGTTTAACAATAAGGAATTGCGTCGACACATTGTTAACATGGGTATGGAAAGTTATGAAAGTTATTTGATCTCTTATATTTCCTTGAGTATATAAAATAATACTGAAATTCATAAGTCTTTTGTTTTTAATTTTATCAGGATACGAGTTGAGGCGATCGAATTTTCATTTCATGTATGAGAATATTCGTGGAGAAAATGCAGAGGCGGCTAATTGGCTTGATAGGATCCCCAAGGAGAAGTGGGCCCAATCATATGATCAAGGAAGACGTTATGGCCATATGATAACCAACCTAGCTGAATCTATCAATTCGGTGTTGAAGGGAATCGCGTCATCTTTCCATTACTGCTTTAGTGCAATCAACATATTATAGGTTGGCTGCACTTTTTGTTAAGATGGGGAACAAGCAAATTGCAATTGTCATAACGATTTTTTCCGGACCGCTACGACGAATTTGATGAAAACACAAAAAATGGAGTCGCCACCAATCTTTTTTGCTAGGTGTGATTGGCCACCTATTAAAACCGATTTTAGCAAAATATTTTAAAATTAATTAAAACATTTTTAAAACCAATTTCGAAGTCCGCGCTTTGAACCAGAGAGAAAACAAAATCGGGTTCGGGAGTCGGTTACGTACGGGGAAGGATTAGCACCCCCGCAACGCCCGTTTAGAAAACGGTACCACTTGATCACGTGTTATCTTTAATCTCGATTTAATGGATTTAACATCGGTATTTAAAAATAATTCTCTTTTATTTTTTTTATTCTTAAAAAAAACATGTTTATTATTTTTCGGATTTTCTTGAACTGTTTTTTTTATTTTTTTTAGAAATCGAAAGTGAACATAAATTTATTATCGAAAATACTCATTAAATATTCCCGACACTCTCGGTGGTATTTAACGAGATCTTCTCACCTCAAGACATCTCAAGAATCACAACCGTGATATCTTTCGAATTCCGTCGTCGGCAATTTACATCCATTTTTATTCAAATGCGTATGATGCAAATATTTAAATATCGGATGCATACGGCTTAACATATAACTATAAAATTAAACATGCGAATCGTAATATTAAAAACACGAGCATGGCAAAATATCGAGCGCAATAAACATTCGCTATTTATTTATTTTTAATTTTATTATTTCATTTTTTATGCATTTTTGTATCGAGCATATCGCTAAATACTCCCACCACTCATGGTGATATTTAACGAAATTCTCGCACCTCAAGATATCTTAGGAATCACTACCGTGACGTCCTTCGAATTCCGTCGTCGGTTATTCGCATTTATTAAAATCTTTTTTTTTTTAAAAGTAAATTAAAATGCTTTTAATAATTATTTCCGAAATAAAAGAAATTATCTATGTAAGAGTAATTCCCGAATCACTCCGATACTTTCGATAGTGTTTCGATTATTATTCTTACTTGGACCATTTCGAAGAACGATCGATACTCTGACCATCCGAGAAAAAAAATCCGTTTTTAGAGAATTTTATTTACCGACAATAAATTTAAAAGACATGTATTAATTAAAAATTATTATTTTAATATTTTAAAATCAAAACCAAATAACAAAAATATATCGAATGCTGAAAAAAATAATAAACAAAAATAGTAATGACAATAAATAAGAAAATTAAAATCATACTTGAAAAATGTCGAGAATTAAAACGCCGGACTTGATCTTCGCAAAGTTCTTTGCTCTTTCTCGACCACCTAAAAATGTCAATAAAAAATCAAAACTTCAAAAAACGATTATTGTGAATTTTTCTTTAATTTTATTTTATTCCCTTTTTTTTTAATTTTTTTAATTTTTTTGATTTTTTTTAATTTAATTTTTAATTTTTTGATTTTTTTTTATATTTTTATATTTTTATATTTTTTTGATTTTTTGATTTTTTATTATTTTTATATTATTATTATTATTATTTTTTAATTTTAATTTTATTTTTAATTTTATTTTCATTATTTTCTTTTTTTTCTTTCCTTTTTTTTCTTTCCATTTCTTTCTCTTTTCTTTTTCTTCTTTTTTTTTTTTTTGGGCCCAGAATCAAGGTCTGGGCTGCCAGGATCAGGCCTGGCCTGCTGGGCCAGGTCCGATCCTGGCCCAATTCTTTTTTTTTTTTTTGGGCCGAAACGGGTCGGGTGCGCGGACCCCGGGTCGACCCGCGGGTCCGCGCGCGGGTCCTGTGGACCCGCTTCCAGGGACCAAAACGACGTCGTTTTGCGCCCTTGCCTTTTTTTTTTTTTTTTTTTTAAACAGACCCGGGTCGGGCGCGCGGACCCCGGGTCGACCCGCGGGTCCACGCGCGGACCCTGGGACAAAACGGCGTCGTTTTGACGCCGACCCTTTTTTTTTAAAAAAAAGCGGGTGACCCGCGCGGACCCCGGGTCGACCCGCGGGTCAACGCGCGGGTCACCTTGACCCGCACCGGGGGCTATAAATAGCCCCCTTTTTATTTTTTTTTCATTTTTTCAATTTTTTTTTTATGAATTCTCTCTCTTCTCTCCCTCTAAAACCCAGAAAACCCCCCAAAAACCCAGATTCCGGCGGTCGGCCACCGCGCCGGCCGCCGTCCACCGTCGCCGGCCGCCGTTCGCTGGCTGCCGTTTTCTCCAAAACCTCACTTTCGAGGGTGTTTCGACCCCCTCGTTACGGATCCGGGCTCCGTTTAGCCCGGATCCCCACCGAATTTTGTAGATCTAGGTTTTTTTTTTTTTTTTTTTGGGTTTGCTGGATGTTGGTTTTTTTGTTTTTGCAGGTTTGGGTGTTGAAGAAGGGTTTGGGGAAGCCGATTGAAGGGGTCCGAATCTGGCTTTCGGACCCCGGATCCGGCCTTTTTGGTGAAGGAGGGGCCTTTTTCGGATCTGCTGAAAAGGGGGGAGTTTCGATCTGGCTCCTCCTTGCTCCGGGGAAGTCCGAACAGTGGGGAGTCCTCCGAATCGGGCCTCCCTCCTCCCTCTTTTTTGGTGTTTTTTTTTTTTGCTAGCTGAGGGGCCTCCTCCTTGGCTTTTTTTTTGGTGGGTTCGAATCTAGCGGGATCCGAATCCGGGGGCTCCCCCCTCTTTTCTGTTGTTTCTCCTCTCGGTTTTATGGTGGGGAAAAAAAGGGTTGAGTGTGGCAGGTGGATGGCGTGTGGAGATGGGTTGGCAGGAGGTTGAGTGTGGCAGGGGAGGTTGGTGGCGTGTGGCAGGCTGGTGGCAGAGGGCTGTCAGGTTAGGGGAAGAGGGGGAGGCGGCTAGGGTTTCAGGGGTAGGGGATTGGGGTTTGGAAATGGGGAAATGGGCCTGCTGAGTAGCAGGCCCTGTTGATTTGGGCCTGGACCTGGAGATTGGGCCTGCTGGTTAGCAGGCCCAAACGGGCTTTGGTTGAAAAGGGGCCGAAAATTGGGCCTGGTTTAGGCCTGGTTTGGACCGGCGGATCGGGCTTGGTTTGGGCCTGGTTTGTAGATTGGGCCTGCTGAATAGCAGGCCCGGTTCGCACTTGGTCCGGGTCGGATTCGAATCCGACCCGGACGAAAATTGGTTATTACAGCTGCCCCTCTTTGCACATTGCTGAGAATCAGGAATAGGGCAAAGACAGTATAACCAATTTTGTCCGGTTATTGAGATCCATTTTTAGTGAGGCTCTATCATTTGGAAAATAAATTGCTCCTCTCATGAGAGGCTCTATCACTTGGAAAAACAATTTGCTCCTCTCATCAGAGGCTCTATCACTTGGAAAAAATAAATTGCTCCTCTAATCAGAGGCTCTATCACTTTAAAAATAAATTGCTCCTCTAATCAGAGGCTCTATCACTTGGAAAGATAAATTGCTCCTCTCATCAGAGGCTCCACAACTTTGAAAATAAATTGCTCCTCTAATCAGAGGCTCCATCACTTGAAAAATAAATTGCTCCTCTAATGAGAGGCTCTATCACTTGGAAAGATAAATTGCTCCTCTAATCAGAGGCTCCACAACTTTGAAAATAAATTGCTCCTCTAATCAGAGGCTCTATCACTTGGAAAGATAAATTGCTCCTCTCATCAGAGGCTCCACAACTTTGAAAATAAATTGCTCCTCTAATCAGAGGCTCCACGACTTTGAAAATAAATTGCTCCTCTCATCAGAGGCTCCACAACTTTGAAAATTTAAAAATGAACTTTGAATTTTTTTTTGACAATGAGCTTGAACACAACTTAGATCATCACCTCACTTACTACCTTAGTCTTACAAAAGTGAAGACTAATTCTTGACATCAAATCTCTTTCTCGTTCAGTTTTGAAATTCCTTGTCAGATTCTTCGGATATCGCCACTCGACTAATCATACCGAGGCTCGACCTTTGAGTTTGACTTCGCAAGAATTGAAAATGGTACCCGAAGGTTTTGAAAAATGTCATTTTGAAAATAGCGCCCGGAGGTCTTATCCATGATTTTTTTTTTTTAAATAATGACCAGAGGTCTGAAAAACGTCTTTTCTTTGAAAATAGTGCTCGGAGGTCTTATCCATGATTTTCGAGAATAGTGCCCGGAGGTCTTGAAACAGGTGCCCGGAGGTCTTTAACAATGTCTTTTCTTTGAAAATGGTGTCCAGAGGTCTTATCCATGACTTTTGAAAATAGTGCCCGCAGGTCTTGAGAATAGATGCCCGGAGGTCTTATAACAGGTGCCCGGAGGTCTTTAAAAATGTCTTTTCATTGAAAATGGTGCCCGGAGGTCTTATCCATGAATTTTTGAGACTAGTGCCCGGAGGTCTTAAAAATGTAACCCGGAGGTTTTAAAACAGATACCCGGAGGTCTTTTTTTTTTATTATAATTTTCTATCATTTTGAAAAATAAATTGCTCCTCTAATTAGAGGCTCTACAACTTTGGAAATAAATTGCTCCTCTCATCAGAGGCTCTACAACTTTGAAATTTAAATTGCTCCTCTCATCAGAGGCTCTACAACTTTGAAAAATAAATTGGTTTCCTGTGCCCGGAGGACTTCTTTTTTCTAATTTTCTTTTTCTTTTGCTGTGCCCGGAGGTCTTAAAAATGTAACCCGGAGGTTTTAAAACAGATGCCTGGAGGTCTTCTTTTTTAATTTTCTATCACTTTGAAAAATAAATTGCTCCTCTAATCAGAGGCTCCACAACTTTGAAATTTAAATTGCTCCTCTCATCAGAGGCTCCACAACTTTGAAAATAAATTGCTTTTTCCTGTGCCCGGAGGACTTAAAAGAGGAAACCCGGAGGTTTTAAAAGAGGTGCCCGGAGGTCTTGGTGATCATACCTGAAGATCATATCTTGGAAGAAAATCTCACTGAATGTTCGAATTCAAATGTCAAAATTTCAAATAATCAATGCCATGCATGAAATGTGAATGTCATGCGATGTCAATGTGTATGCCCCTGATGATGCATGTGCAAGTACCTTCGGATACTGTGCACATTTTACGACACGATGTAGATGCAAAACTTAATAAATATGCGAATGTTCATGAATGATGCGAATGCCCCTAATTGTTTTTTTTTATCTTGGTTTAGCTTTTCCAAATTATTTTTCCTCTTCGAAACAGAGTGTATCCTGCAACGCTCGTGCCTCGTAAGAGATCAACCTTTTTCCTCACTTTGGAACTATCCCTTTGCCCCGATAGTTTTTCAAAATTTTATCAACTGGAGTCCGAGCCAAATGTTCATTTCTTTTACCTCAATAGTTCCATACCTCTGGGCCAGAAGAACCTTCGTCTTATGCCAACATCGGAAATGGTTTCTTCCAAAAATATTTTCATTTATCTGCTTTTGCTTGCTTTTTTTAAAAAAATGTTTGCTTATTTGCTGAAAACTCTTGAGCTAAAAATGTCATCGTCTGATATCGTGATATCCACATCTCTTGAAGATTGATGATCATTGTTAGAAGTTTTTCTCAGTGTCAATTCGGGTTTTTCAAATTGAGTCGGAAGGCTTGGTACCACAAGATTTTGGTTGATCCAAGGAGACTTCGCAACAGGAAAAAATGCATATCCTTTCTAGACTCACAAATGGAACATATTTTATAGAACATGATTTTTTGGACTCAAACAAATTCAACCTTCTTTTAGTTTCCAAATTATGGCGTTTTGACAAACGTCAAGATCAGCTGGGATGTTCAAACTGGAAAATTAATTCTGGAAAGGAAAACAGTCTCAGTTTTTAAAGTCAACCCTCCGAACGATAGTTGACAGTTTTGGGATATTTTGGAATTCCCAGATGTTTCTTAACTTCTTGAAAATGACCTCTTCTTTTGTTATGGCCTCGACAATACCATAAGCAGCACCGAAATTCTCCCATTTTACTCTAGACTGCCCATGTCGGGTTTTCACCCTAGAGTCTCATTCTTTCCATTTTTTTTCATTTTTTTTCATTTTTTTTTCATTAAATGTTTCACCATGCATTCAAGAAATCAAGACTTATCCAAAAAAGATTTTTAACCAGAAAGGAGACCGAAGTCTCATGCATTTCTCTAAGAATAGACTCATCAATTTAAATGACCATGCTCGATCGAAATGGTCTTTTCCAGGTACGTAATGTAGGCCGAGGTTCGAGGTACTGAAAGAAAGATAGATAGACCCAAACATGTGTTTAAGGTGATCAAATCAAGGATCATTTCATGAGGAGGATTCTCTTTGAAACACTTGTCTTTTCTGAGCTTTTCTCTTTATTCGATGATTTTCATCCGTTCTTTTCTTCCTTTTCTGTTTTTGCTTTCATCTTTCTTTTTATCTCCTTTTTTTTTTGCATCTCTATTTTGACAAGGTGAGCCCGTAGTCATTTGGAAGCTCAGATTTCTCTTTGATTCACGACATTCTTTTTCGTTTTTGAACCAAGACTTCACTATCCGTGACCTTTGAAAAGATCCTTCCTCGAATTTGCCCCCCTAGTGTGGAGGGTGATCCTTGATCGGGGTTGAAAGAACAAAAGTATTCACTAGGCTCAAAAGGGGTAGCAAAAGGATATTTTATATTTTGTGAAAGGATGATGAAAGATGGCCATTTTTCATCTCGAACACAAGCACGTAAATCGAAGAGTCATTCCTTAGAGGAAAATAATGAAAAGGTTTTTTTTTTCTTTCTTGAAACCGTCTTGAATTTCATAAATGCATGATGCCACACTCATTTTTCTTTTTTCTTTTTTCTTTTTTCATTTTTTCTTTTCTTTTTTTTTTTCATTTTTTCATTTTTTTTTTGCATGCTCCGAAAATTACTCCATCTTTATCCACCACGCGTCTTTCGTATCTACAAATGATGCACCATTTGATTGGTCATACAAATGAGACTTCGTATCATAACGAGGAATACCTCGAGTCTTTTTGCTCTCCGAAGGGATAAGAAAGAATATGGCTCGAAAACAGCTTTTTTCTAAGAACACGAGAAAATCAGGTTTAATCATTGTTACCCGAGACGTTAATCATGAAGTGACGTCTGGGCAACTCTTGTTTTGTGGTTACGGAAAGGGATGTGAATGGTTTTGGCATAACCTTGACACACATCAATTTACCATGATCTAGATTCTTGAAAGAGGTTTCACTTGTTTGAGACACCAAAAAGCTCGGATTTTTTTTTTTTTTTTTTAAAAAAAGTTTGTTCCATTGCTCATAATTTAAATTAGGATCTGCATTTTTCTTATTGCACTGACTATGGTTTCTGAAATTCAACAATATGTTCCTGGAAGCATTGGTTTTTCCAATCTCAAAAGATTCAAGCATGGGCAAGTCCGAAAGAGAGATGGAAGGATGTTGGGTCATTTCTAACATTAATCATCAATAATCTCGAGACTCCTCATCATTTCTTAACGTGAAGAAAGATTTTTTTTCTTTTAAGAATGCGCTCTTCAAAATCAAGAATTTCCTTAATGTTTATTTTTGCAAATTCAAATTAAAGCACAATAAACACAAAGCTTTTGAAATTCAAAATTTGTTTATTTCATGTGGATGCCAACATAAGACAAGTGCTTTCATGATGAGGCATAGAACTACATGCATATTCCTCAATGCTTGTTGACATGCTTTCAAAGGTAACCATTCTCATCCTCAAAACCCGCGGTGAAGAAACCGATTTCTGGCAATGCGGATTTCCACTGTTCGACTAGCTCTGGAGTCAAAATGCCATTGTGGACAAGACCTTCAATCTTTTCCTTCAGTCGTCTGCATTTTTCAGTTGAATGTCCGATTGCCCCCATGTGATACTCACACTTGCTGTTCGGGTCATAACTCCTTGCTGATGGATTTGATGCTGTTTTCAAAGGCACAGGGGTGAGATATCGGTCCCTTATTAGTAATTGCAACAGGTCAGAGATTGGGACTGAAAATTTCTCTTGGTTGCCCCTCGGTCGTTTCTGGGAAGCATGCCTAGTTGCAAGGGCTGGCATAGAATGATGTGTTTGAATATCTGGAGGGTAAGGATAATGACTTGAAGAGACATTGGTAGAGTAACATGATTGATACGGAGAGACCCGGGAATACGGAGTGAATTCTCCCATAGTCTGGACATGTTGCTCATTCCTTTTAGGTGTCTCATTTCCCTCGGCATTGGATGTCTCATCTCCTTCGACTTTTTCGTTCTTGACAGCATTTTCAATCATCTCTCCTGAAGTTACCATATCTGCAAAATTCTTTGTGGCATTGCCAACGAGTCTATCATAGTACGGAGCGTGCAGTGTATTCACAAAAAAGACAGTAATTTCCTTTTGAGTCAGAGCCGGTCGTACTTGGGTGGCCATGTTCATCCACCTCTGAGCATATTCTTTGAAGCTCTCAGTGGCCTTTTTCCCCATATTTTCACGGTCAACCTATCCGGTGCCATGTCGATCATGTGCTTATACTGAGTCTTGAAAGCTTTTGCCAGATCTTTCCAAGAACGGATATGGTCCCGATCCAACTGATTATACCATCTTGCAGCTGGCCCTGTTAGACTGTCTTGGAAGCAGTGGATTAACAGCTTGTCATTGTTGGTGTAGCCAGCCATTCTCCGACAAAACATCATGATGTGGATTGATGGACATTTCGATCCGTCATACTTTTCAAATTGAGGGGCCTTGAATTTTGGCGGAATCAACAAATCCGGGACCAAGCTGAGCTCATTTGGATTCGTATTCCCGAAAACGTCTATTCTTTCTATGGCTTTAAGTCTCCTTTCAAACAGATCATACTTCTGTTGCACCTCTGTGTCTTCCACTTGCTTTGCCACACGTTTTTTCATCTTTTCTTGTTCTGGTGAACCATCTTGGTTTGGAATGACAACTGAGTCTGAGTGGTGAAATTCCGAGTTCACTTGAAATTGTCTTTGGCCTTGTTGACTCGCTAGGTAAATCGGATCTTCGTTGCCATTTACTCGAGGTCGAGGTTCTCCCCTTATGATCGATTCTTCAGCAACCCATTTTCCTCGGGTCAGCCTAGTCATCATTTCAATCATCTTGTCTATTTGCTCGCGTGACTCCTCTCGAGATTTTGCTATCTGTTCTCGTATTTCTTGCTGAGATCTGGCTAACTGTTCTTGTAATTCTCTCTGTGCTCTTTCTACTCTATCCAGTCTATTTTGTTCATCCTCCATGGTTCCGGCCTGTGTCATGGAGGTATGCAGTGATTCTTATACCTCTGATTCGGAAGAGGAATCCTTGCAAAGCTAAACCGACTTCCTTTTTTATTCTCCAAGTGTGTTTCATGATGCATGAGCTATGAATGCCGTGAATGTAACACGATGCCCATATGATGCATGTAAAGAATAAACAAGTTAATGCATGAGTATGTACAATGAGTGACCATGTATGTCACGAATGCAAGACCTTATTGTAATGAATGCAATCACGATGTCGATATGATGCATGTGCAGAATAAATAAAATGATGTACTGGTATATACAGAGAACGATCATGGATGTCACTAACGTATTCTACAATGAATGACCATGCATGTTATGAGTGCAATATGATGCTAATTTTGATTTGTCTAAAGAATAAACAAATTAATGCACGAATATATACAGAAAACTATTCATGATTCGGACTGAACTTGATTATTCAACAATTTTATTGCACAAACTTTACCCCCAAATTCAATCCGCAAAAAAAAATTTTTTTTTTTTTTGAAACATTTTTTTTTCGGAAAAATCAAAATATTATTTTCACAAATCAATTTCTATCAAAAAAAATTTTGTGGTAGTGGGTCTTATTATGGCACTGATGTCCAAATATTTACTCAACACTACCGGTTTGCAATTCTCATTTAATCAACAACAAGTGTCTATGCGGTTTATCAAATGAGATTATTATCACCGTGAAATCAAAAGTACAACTATAAATGTACATGCTTTATTTACAAGTGTATCAATGCATGAAATGTACGAGATGTACGAAAAGAAAATTTTTGTATTTACAGACTCAAAAAGTTAACGAACATTTGCTCCGACAATATCGACTTATTTAAGCATCACGATGCCTTCGGAGCGAAAAATGAAACTGAATTGCGGGTAGCACGATGTGCGTTCATCATTACCCGATTTACAGTTCTTGTTCGGAATGTAAACAAATAGCGAAAGATCACCATGTTCCTTCCAAATTTCGAGGATATCCGATCGGAAATTCGATATGGCTCTACTCAAGTTCACTACATGAGGTTGAGTTAGGTTCTACAAGGCTCCAAATTGCTCCTTACTGTCGCCCGTGAAGGCTAGTAAGGCATCCCGATTTAAGCGGGTTCAATTTGTTGGAGAGATTTTTCGCTAGCCCATGCGGAGGTTATTGCCTCACGAGAGCGTAGGTACTTTTTCTCTCTAAAAGCGTTTCGCTAGCCCATGCGGAGGTTATTGCCTCACGAGAGCGTAGGTACTTTACTTTCACCTAAAGGGATAAAGCTCGGGTATAGAGCTTATGTATGAAATGCACGTGCTCGTGTGTGAGAAGGAAAAAGCAAACCTTCGACTATTTGTCTACGACTCTTTATTCTAAACACTCCATGATTAAAAAAAAATAAACGACATAAAAAAAATATGAATCAAGAATTAACAAATATCAAAGTGTAATTGCAGGTAAAATAAAAATAAAGAAAGAAAGAAAAAAAATAAAAAATAAAGAGAATTAAAATTAAATATCGGTTAAATCCATTAATTCGAGATTTTAAAATAACACAAGATCAATTTGTGGCTCGACTCTCAAAGGGTCCCCAGTGGAGTCGCCAAGCTGTCATAACGATTTTTTCCGGACCGCTACGACGAATTTGATGAAAACACAAAAAATGGAGTCGCCACCAATCTTTTTTGCTAGGTGTGATTGGCCACCTATTAAAACCGATTTTAGCAAAATATTTTAAAATTAATTAAAACATTTTTAAAACCAATTTCGAAGTCCGCGCTTTGAACCAGAGAGAAAACAAAATCGGGTTCGGGAGTCGGTTACGTACGGGGAAGGATTAGCACCCCCGCAACGCCCGTTTAGAAAACGGTACCACTTGATCACGTGTTATCTTTAATCTCGATTTAATGGATTTAACATCGGTATTTAAAAATAATTCTCTTTTATTTTTTTTATTCTTAAAAAAAACATGTTTATTATTTTTCGGATTTTCTTGAACTGTTTTTTTTATTTTTTTTAGAAATCGAAAGTGAACATAAATTTATTATCGAAAATACTCATTAAATATTCCCGACACTCTCGGTGGTATTTAACGAGATCTTCTCACCTCAAGACATCTCAAGAACCACAACCGTGATATCTTTCGAATTCCGTCGTCGGCAATTTACATCCATTTTTATTCAAATGCGTATGATGCAAATATTTAAATATCGGATGCATACGGCTTAACATATAACTATAAAATTAAACATGCGAATCGTAATATTAAAAACACGAGCATGGCAAAATATCGAGCGCAATAAACATTCGCTATTTATTTATTTTTAATTTTATTATTTCATTTTTTATGCATTTTTGTATCGAGCATATCGCTAAATACTCCCACCACTCATGGTGATATTTAACGAAATTCTCGCACCTCAAGATATCTTAGGAATCACTACCGTGACGTCCTTCGAATTCCGTCGTCGGTTATTCGCATTTATTAAAATCTTTTTTTTTTAAAAGTAAATTAAAATGCTTTTAATAATTATTTCCGAAATAAAAGAAATTATCTATGTAAGAGTAATTCCCGAATCACTCCGATACTTTCGATAGTGTTTCGATTATTATTCTTACTCGGACCATTTCGAAGAACGATCGATACTCTGACCATCCGAGAAAAAAAATCCGTTTTTAGAGAATTTTATTTACCGACAATAAATTTAAAAGACATGTATTAATTAAAAATTATTATTTTAATATTTTAAAATCAAAACCAAATAACAAAAATATATCGAATGCTGAAAAAAATAATAAACAAAAATAGTAATGACAATAAATAAGAAAATTAAAATCATACTTGAAAAATGTCGAGAATTAAAACGCCGGACTTGATCTTCGCAAAGTTCTTTGCTCTTTCTCGACCACCTAAAAATGTCAATAAAAAATCAAAACTTCAAAAAACGATTATTGTGAATTTTTCTTTAATTTTATTTTATTCCCTTTTTTTTTAATTTTTTTAATTTTTTTGATTTTTTTTTAATTTAATTTTTAATTTTTTGATTTTTTTTTATATTTTTATATTTTTTTGATTTTTTGATTTTTTATTATTTTTATATTATTATTATTATTATTATTTTTTAATTTTAATTTTATTTTTAATTTTAATTTTAATTTTATTTTCATTATTTTCTTTTTTTTCTTTCCTTTTTTTTCTTTCCATTTCTTTCTCTTTTCTTTTTCTTCTTTTTTTTTTTTTGGGCCCAGAATCAAGGTCTGGACTGCCAGGATCAGGCCTGGCCTGCTGGGCCAGGTCCGATCCTGGCCCAATTCTTTTTTTTTTTTTGGGCCGAAACGGGTCGGGTGCGCGGACCCCGGGTCGACCCGCGGGTCCGCGCGCGGGTCCTGTGGACCCGCTTCCAGGGACCAAAACGACGTCGTTTTGCGCCCTTGCCTTTTTTTTTTTTTTTAAAACAGACCCGGGTCGGGCGCGCGGACCCCGGGTCGACCCGCGGGTCCACGCGCGGACCCTGGGACAAAACGGCGTCGTTTTGACTGATGGAAACTCAATTAAGAGTTGTAAACCCAAGTGCAGGTTATGTTCAAGTAATAAATTCTCGGGTGTCCGAGGTCGAACCACAGGGAAGCGTATTAGTAAGTATAAGTTTATAAATATATAAGAAAAAGAAAGTAAACAAGATATTAGGGAATCAACAACAAAACAAAATAAACAAGATATTAGAGAACAAAATAAATAAAATAACATAAAAGAAATTAAACAAAATATAAAAAACAATAAGAAAGGATGTTGAGGTTAGAGAATCCACTCTTGGTGTTATGCTAAGATTAATCTTGTTTTATTACACAATTGAAATCCACACATAAGGGAGGTTCCAATCGGAAGGTTTAGCAATTCAGTCCAAATTGTCCAACGTCCATAGCATATGATATTATGTTCATTTGGTGTCCTCAAAACTCATAAAAAGAGTCCAAGCATTCCTTATGCCAAGGTATATGTCTACAACAAATCAAGGTTATGAAACCAAGCATTTACTGTGCCATTTTCATTGTCAATAATGAATCAAGATCTCTACTTTGCAAGTATGATTTTAAACCAAAAGAAAATATTATCTATGCTAGTGCTTATAAATGATGATTCATTTTAGCTCATGTTTAAGAGACTAACCTTAGCATTTACCAAGAGCTTCACCTCATCACCTCAACAATATGATTAGAAACACATACTAGATATGAATAAAATGAAAAGAAATGTAAGAAGAAAAAGAAAACTAGAGAAAGGAAAGAAAAAGAAAACTTAGAGAATTTTATTACAATGGCTATCCTACCAATGTATCAATGTATATCCCCATACTCATCCAAGGCCCTCTATTTATACACATTTTGGAGGGCTAAATGACAAGAGACAAGCTTTACAAATTTCAAAGGTAGGTATAATAGGTGGGTGCATTTTTCTAACAATTTTCGTCATATTGTATGACAATTCTGATCAGCCAGCTTGATGGTCGATTTTGTCAATGTTGGAGGCTCGATCTGATAAAATGGTCTTCTAGAAAAATATACCCCTATCAGTTACGGATCCATAGCCGTTGGAATCAGATCATTTGCGCACGTGGATCGGGAGATATGGTCAAAATACCAAAACGGTGCAGAACAGACGTCATTGCACATCAGCCAACTTGATGGTCGATTTCGCTAGGGAAAACGACTCCGTTTCAAGAAGTGTAAAACATGAAAAAGATAGATATGCCTCTTAGCTTTGCAGGGATACAAAGTTCAGCCTTATTGCTTCAGTGAAACTCGAGATATAGCTGATATGGCAAAAGGTGTCGGAACTGGAACTGAACTGGATTTGCCCTTAATTCTAGTAATCTGAAATCACTCAAAGAAACTTGTGAAAAACACCAAATTACATAAAAATATAAAAGATCATAAACACAATTAGACTAAACAATAATAACTCGTATTTGACACAAAACAATAATAAAACATAACTAAAAACTATATAATTATACGAGTTATCACACCCCCATACTTAGATTGTTGCTAGTCCCTAGCAACGACTCAATAAAAATAAAATAAGAAAATCTAATCTAATCCATTTTCGTAGGAAATCACGGTGGCACTTAGCATGTGACACAAGCCTTTAAACCCCTAGGTGTCCCTAGTGGACGAGTTTAGTCTCGTGAGGGTTTACTAGGACGATACCCACAAACATTGAAGACATAAGAAAAACTAAAAATAATAATTATAACTAATCCTTCCAATATAAATTAGAGATAATCATTGGACAAGTCTTAAAAACTAATCAATAGCTTAAAGAAATTCACAAAAAATCTTGCTTGAATGTAAATAGTTTGAGTTAAGCCAATAATAACATAACATATTTCAATCAAAATAGTGTATATTCAAACTTAATCTCAACTTCTCACATGGGATACTCTCTTGATTTTCACTCTTTAAAGTAGTGGTAAAGTGTTTACACTCAATCAATCTCATGAAAACACTTCTACCATATGCTTGCTTGTCCACCTATTCTCCACTATTTAGATCATACAACTTCATAAATCAAGAGGTCTTTATTCAAGGTTGTAATGGGGCCAAAGGGTTATAATGTGGTTAAAGAACAAAAGGATAAAGATATCACAAAGGTTCCAAAGAGTTCATAGATTTTAGAGACATAATAAGATCATACAAATAAAACTTCTCAAAACTCTTATAAAGCACATAATAACATAGGCTAAATATTCATGTTGAGCCTTTGCATCATTCTAACCAACTTTGTAACATCTTTTTCTAGAAGTTCAAGAGAAGATTTTTTTTTTTTTTTTTTTTTTTTTTTTTTTGAATATGGGAATGTATTTGACAATGATCCCTTTCTTTTTCTCTTGACTTTTTCTTTTCTTTTCTTTCCCCCACACTTATCTTTTGTTTCTAACCCAAATTTTCAAATAAAAATATCCCTTGTTTTTTTGCAATATGTCTCAAAATATAAAATTCATCTTTAGAACAAGGGTAAGGATATAAGCATATTTAGGCTAGGTGTAAGTTGTGGTTACCAATAAAACATCATATTTAATGTAGGCTCAAATTGGCTCACTAGTGGGGATGTTCTCGTAGAACATTAATAATGGATGGCTGTTTGGCTCTGGTTATAATCCTAATGCCTCTATCATATTCATGTTGTCACATGTATCAATATAGTCTCAAACGGTTTAAAGCAAGTTCTAGAGAATCATGTAATCATAAGAGCACTCAAGAAAGAAATTAGATTGATTTGTATAATGCATCAATCATTATAGGCTCAAAAACTCACAAAGATGATTATACAAGTCAGATTAAGTCTAAACATGCTTCTTTCTCAATCAACATATCATATTAACATTGGCTCATAAAAAGGTTGACATCAAGCTCAATTCTCATGAAAATCTTCTCACTAATAAATCTGTTTTAGACTTATGCAATTCATATCTCATCATTGTATTGAAAGTAACTAAAAAAAAAAACACACTAAGTCTAAACATGCTTTTTTTTTTTTTTTTGTTTTTTTTTTTTTTTTTGTTTTTTTTGTTTTTTTGAAGAAGAAGATTAAATCAAACTGACAAGGTATGTCTCAAGTCTCCCTTACTCAGACCTTGTTCAGAATGAATACTTCTAAATGTCTTAAAACACAACAAATTTTTTTTTTTTTTTTTTTTTTTTTTTTTTTTTTTTTAGCAAAATATGTCCCTTACCCCCTACTAAAATATGACATTGTCCCCAATGTCAAATTTTAAAGGTAGAATTTAGGAGATATTACCTGCAGAGGTTGCTAACCACTTATTATAACTGAGACACAACAAACAAAATGTTAGATAATGTCACAAAGACAAAGTGCAATCCACTCCTTGCTCGTCCATATCTCTTTTTCTTTTTCCGAGCGTTTGCGAAACAACCGTAGCAGATAAACACTCATAAGCTTGTAGCTTTTTGAGTAAATCTTCAATGGTTGTAGCAGAAATTATGGTTCTCCTTGCCTCTGAAAACATGAATCCATTATCCACAGCATTATCTAAATATGAAAGTAAATTACTAAAATAACCATTAATATTAAGCAAACCAATGGGTTTCTTATTTGTGACCAAAGATGACCAAGAAGCCACGCAAGCTATTTCTTCCAATGTACCCAGACCTCCTGGTAAGGCAATGAATGCATCGGCAGAATGGTACATGATTGTTATCCGTTCAGGGATACTCCAGACTTGTATTTCCTTACCCACGGTAGGTCCACAAAAATCTGTGAATAGTTTTGGCACGATTCCTAGAACTGGACTTCCTCCGGCGTGTGCTGCTGTAGCGACTGCTCCCATTAAACCCGTACTACCGCCTCCATAAATCAAGTGGATCTTTTGTTGGGCAAGTATGACTCCAACTCTTATGGCTTCATCAGCGAATATGTTATTTTTCCCTGGATAAGCACCTCCAAAGACACAAATTTTTTTAATGCGCTGGGACGAAGTGCTTTCCATTTTTTTTCTTTTTCGAGCGCCTGAAAGAGAATGAGTACATGGTGTAATATATAGAGGACTGAGTAGTGAATCAGACAAGAGTAATAATGTCGCCGAAAGTGTATTTGACCTGTCAGAAGAAAATGTTAACCTAACAAAAGATTTTTGCGTGATTTCAGGAAGAAAATCAAAAAGAGAAGAAAAATCAACCGTAAAAGACCAATGCAAAAAAAAAAGAATAATTACACAAATCGAACAACACGTAAACTAAACCGAAATAAAATTATTGCAAATCAAACCAAAAGCTGAGAAGTCATTTATTGTAGTTGTGATTGTGGCTCACATCTTCCTCTGGTTTTACGTCCAGAAACGGCTTAAACGCCTTCTATGAGTCGAGGATATGCTTCCCATCCAATTTTCTTACAAGCTGGCAAACAGGGTCTTTTAACATCAGATTCCCAAGATGTTGCCATTCCCTTTGGAATTGCGGCCATAAATCAAGAATTTCTCTTTGTACGTCTCCACTAGGATGCGTCTCAAGAGAAAGTTGGATATTACCCAAATTCTCCTTACTCAGTCCATCCTTAATGAATTCAATTTTATCATCTCGATTAGAGGACGGAATCCCAATAGAACGACATTTACCGTTACACGTCCATCGTGCACACTTGTGGCAATTTGAACTCATGCGCTTTGCTCGTCGCTTCTTTGCATAAGTGCTTCTACCTGTACCTGGTAAATGCAAAACAGGAAGATATTCATCTTCACGTACCTTGGCTTCAATTATCCAACGTATGTCTTCAGGAATCCCTTTGTTCATAAGCATTCTTAATCTTTCTAATCGAACTTGGTAAAGCTTCAGTAAAATATTCCGAGGAAAAGGAGGAAATCGTTTCTGCAATCTTTTGAGAATATCATCCATCCTGAAAAAAAAATGAAATAAAATAAAATGAAAGAGAAATTTATATACAATATCAGTTTTGTGGGTAGCTGATGGAACCGACTTAAATAATCACGGAGTACCGTTATCCGCCATTTAACCGGGGTAAAAAAAAATTATATTTACATCTAGTTATTTTCAAAACAAGGATCAGAAAGAAAAACAACCTCTTCTTGAGTAACATGATTTTCCAAAAAGAGTTTGAGTCTTTGTCCATTTACCTTGAATACGTTACCATTTTTAGGATTCTCAATGTCAACTGCTCCATAATGATACACATGCTTAACCACAAATGGGCCAGTCCATCTTGATCTCAACTTACCAGGAAATATGTGAAGTCTAGAATTATAAAGTAGAACTTTTTGCCCAACATCAAATGTTTTTCTTGAAATTAACTTGTCATGAAAGGCTTTAGTTCTTTCTTTATGAATTTTAGAATTCTCATATGCATCATTTCTGAGTTCCTCAAGTTCATTTATGACTGGAAAAGTTTCATTCTCACCCAAAAAGGAATATTTTAGCTCGGATGGCAATGGTTTTAAATCCAGCTTGGGTGGTTCAATAGTTGATGGTACAGTGACATTTGTGAGTGATGGGAGTTCCTCAAACTTTTGTTTCCAACGATGCTTATCCTGAAAAGAATTTAACAAAGAATCAGTGTGTGAAATTTCTGAAGCATTATCCAACTCACATTCAATTAAATAAGCTTCTAAAGGATCATGGAATGTGGTAGTGGTGAGATGTTCATGAACAAGTTTTTCAATGAAGTCCACTTCATGTACTTCTGAATCATCACCAGGTTGCTTGCAAGTGTTGAACACATTTAATTCTAAAGTCATATTTCCAAAAGAAATGTTCAACATACCATTCCTGCAATTTATCAGAGCATTAGAAGTTGCAAGAAATGGACGGCCTAATATAACAGGAATTTGAACATTTGGATTTGAAACAGGATGTGTGTCCAAAACAATAAAATCAACAGGGAAGTAAAAATTATCAATTTGAACCAAAACATCTTCAACTATCCCTCGAGGAATTTTTACAGAACGATCAGCTAGTTGAAGTGTAACAGGTGTTTCCTTGAGTTCACCTAAACCTAACTGTTGATAAACAGAAAAAGGTAAAAGATTAACACTAGCACCAAGATCAAGCAATGCACGTTCTATTCTAGTGTTTCCAATGATGCATGAGATTGTTGGACATCCAGGATCTTTGAATTTTGGTGGAGTAAGGTGCTGAATGATTGAGCTCACACTTTCCGTCAAAAATGCTTTCTTTTGTACATTATGTTTCCTTTTAACTGTGCACATGTCCTTCAAAAATTTAGCATAAGATGGAACTTGTTTGATTGCATCCAATAAAGGAATGTTAATCTTAACTTGTTTGAAAAGTTCATAAATTTCTGCATTTTGATTCAAATTCTTTATTGTTTGCAACCTTTGAGGAAAAGGAACAGGATGCATACCTTTTTCTTTGTCCAAATTTTCAAGAAGTTCAGACTTACCATCATCCTTACCATTACTTTTCGGAGGGGAAAGAGGATCTTGGTCTTTTGATGGAATGTTTTTGTCAATTGCCTTTCCACTTCGAAGAGTTGTGATAGAACTGGCATTTTCCTGTTGAGTTTCATTGGAGCAAGAAACAAGACATTGAGTAGAAGGGTTAGGCTGAGGTTGAGCAGGAAACTTACCTTTTTCTTGAGTGCGTAATGAAGCTGTCAATGTGGACAAGGTGTTTTTGATCTCATTGATGTCCTGTGAAGTCCGGCTATTCACATTTGCTTGTGTTTGCATGAATGCTTGCAATGTCTCTTCCAAGGTTTGTACACGTGAAGGTTGATAGGAAAAAGTGTTGCCCGGCTTTTGAGATTGTGGTACCTGAACATGATTATTATTCCGCCAACTGAAGTTGGGATGATTTCTCCATTCAGGGTTATACGTTTCAGAGTAAGGAGAAGGAAAAGGCTTTTTAAATGTGTTTATGGAATTTACTTGATCATGCAACGCTTCTTTAAGAATGGGAATGTTTGGACATTCAGAAGTGGGGTGTCCCATGATTTCACAAATTCCACAACTTTCTTCATTTTTAACCGTTTTGACTTCTTTTACTTCTCTAAGTTCCATGGCTTCAATCTTTCTAGCCAAATTAGCTACTTTAGCTTTTATCTCATCTTCTTGACTAAAATGATATTTTCCTCTGTTAGAAACAACATTAGATCTATTGGAACTTTCAGAGGAATTATCTGTGTGCCAGGCTTGAGAGTTATCTGCCAAATGGTCTAAGTAGTCAAAGGCTTCTTCAGGTTCTTTTTCTAGAAATTCACCGTTACACATTGTTTCAACAAATTGTTTAGTTTCGGGAGTTAAACTTTCATAAAAGAAACTAATAAGACGCCATTTTTCAAAACCATGATGTGGACAAGAACTTAACAAATCTTTAAAACGATCCCAGCACTGAAAAAATGCTTCATTTTGATTTTGATTGAAATTTTGAATCTGTCTTTTCAAAGCAGTAGTTTTATGTGCTGGGAAAAATTTCTTTAGAAACTCAGTTTGTAATTCTTGCCATGTGCCAATTGACCTTGGTTTTAAATTATGAAGCCAAATTTTTGCTTTATCTTTTAAAGAAAAAGGAAATAATTTTAGCTTGACAATTTCATTTGTACATTGTTGGTCATTAAAGGTGACACATACATCTTCGAAGTCTTTTAGAAACGAGTAAGCACTTTCCGATTCCAACCCATAGAAATTTGGAAGCAAAGCTATCATACCTGGTTTAAAACGAAAGTTGTTTGCATTGAGAGGAAAAATAAAACAAGAGGGTGATGAGCTTCGAGTTGGTTGCAAGTAGTCACGCATGGTGCGTACTTGTCTGTTCTCATCTTCAGCATGAACACTTTCATTGTCAGCCATGGTCGGAGTTGTATTAGAAAGATTACCTGAAAAAGTTTCACAATAAAATCTAACTAAACGACGAGATCTAAAATCACGTCGCCAAACAAGCATAAAACAAAGTTAATATACAGATTAGGCGGTATAACCAGCCAATAAAAGAAAATTAGGCGGTATAACCAGCCAATAAAAATAAAACAAAGTTAATATACAATATAAATATAAATATATAGAAAATTAGGCGGTATAACCAGCCAATAAAAATAAATATACTTATAAACTTATATACTTAGTATTGCTTCCCCGGCAACGGCGCCAAAAACTTGATGGAAACTCAATTAAGAGTTGTAAACCCAAGTGCAGGTTATGTTCAAGTAATAAATTCTCGGGTGTCCGAGGTCGAACCACAGGGAAGCGTATTAGTAAGTATAAGTTTATAAATATATAAGAAAAAGAAAGTAAACAAGATATTAGGGAATCAACAACAAAACAAAATAAACAAGATATTAGAGAACAAAATAAATAAAATAACATAAAAGAAATTAAACAAAATATAAAAAACAATAAGAAAGGATGTTGAGGTTAGAGAATCCACTCTTGGTGTTATGCTAAGATTAATCTTGTTTTATTACACAATTGAAATCCACACATAAGGGAGGTTCCAATCGGAAGGTTTAGCAATTCAGTCCAAATTGTCCAACGTCCATAGCATATGATATTATGTTCATTTGGTGTCCTCAAAACTCATAAAAAGAGTCCAAGCATTCCTTATGCCAAGGTATATGTCTACAACAAATCAAGGTTATGAAACCAAGCATTTACTGTGCCATTTTCATTGTCAATAATGAATCAAGATCTCTACTTTGCAAGTATGATTTTAAACCAAAAGAAAATATTATCTATGCTAGTGCTTATAAATGATGATTCATTTTAGCTCATGTTTAAGAGACTAACCTTAGCATTTACCAAGAGCTTCACCTCATCACCTCAACAATATGATTAGAAACACATACTAGATATGAATAAAATGAAAAGAAATGTAAGAAGAAAAAGAAAACTAGAGAAAGGAAAGAAAAAGAAAACTTAGAGAATTTTATTACAATGGCTATCCTACCAATGTATCAATGTATATCCCCATACTCATCCAAGGCCCTCTATTTATACACATTTTGGAGGGCTAAATGACAAGAGACAAGCTTTACAAATTTCAAAGGTAGGTATAATAGGTGGGTGCATTTTTCTAACAATTTTCGTCATATTGTATGACAATTCTGATCAGCCAGCTTGATGGTCGATTTTGTCAATGTTGGAGGCTCGATCTGATAAAATGGTCTTCTAGAAAAATATACCCCTATCAGTTACGGATCCATAGCCGTTGGAATCAGATCATTTGCGCACGTGGATCGGGAGATATGGTCAAAATACCAAAACGGTGCAGAACAGACGTCATTGCACATCAGCCAACTTGATGGTCGATTTCGCTAGGGAAAACGACTCCGTTTCAAGAAGTGTAAAACATGAAAAAGATAGATATGCCTCTTAGCTTTGCAGGGATACAAAGTTCAGCCTTATTGCTTCAGTGAAACTCGAGATATAGCTGATATGGCAAAAGGTGTCGGAACTGGAACTGAACTGGATTTGCCCTTAATTCTAGTAATCTGAAATCACTCAAAGAAACTTGTGAAAAACACCAAATTACATAAAAATATAAAAGATCATAAACACAATTAGACTAAACAATAATAACTCGTATTTGACACAAAACAATAATAAAACATAACTAAAAACTATATAATTATACGAGTTATCATTGACGCCGACCCTTTTTTTTAAAAAAAAAGCGGGTGACCCGCGCGGACCCCGGGTCGACCCGCGGGTCAACGCGCGGGGTCACCTTGACCCGCACCGGGGGCTATAAATAGCCCCCTTTTTATTTTTTTTTCATTTTTTCAATTTTTTTTTTATGAATTCTCTCTCTTCTCTCCCTCTAAAACCCAGAAAACCCCCCAAAAACCCAGATTCCGGCGGTCGGCCACCGCGCCGGCCGCCGTCCACCGTCGCCGGCCGCCGTCCACCGTCGCCGGCCGCCGTTCGCTGGCTGCCGTTTTCTCCAAAACCTCACTTTCGAGGGTGTTTCGACCCCCTCGTTACGGATCCGGGCTCCGTTTAGCCCGGATCCCCACCGAATTTTGTAGATCTAGGTTTTTCTTTTTTTTTTTTTTGGGTTTGCTGGATGTTGGTTTTTTTGTTTTTGCAGGTTTGGGTGTTGAAGAAGGGTTTGGGGAAGCCGATTGAAGGGGTCCGAATCTGGCTTTCGGACCCCGGATCCGGCCTTTTTGGTGAAGGAGGGGGCTTTTTCGGATCTGCTGAAAAGGGGGGAGTTTCGATCTGGCTCCTCCTTGCTCCGGGGAAGTCCGAACAGTGGGGAGTCCTCCGAATCGGGCCTCCCTCCTCCCTCTTTTTTGGTGTTTTTTTTTTTGCTAGCTGAGGGGCCTCCTCCTTGGCTTTTTTTTTGGTGGGTTCGAATCTAGCGGGATCCGAATCCGGGGGCTCCCCCCTCTTTTCTGTTGTT
The DNA here is from genome assembly GCA_030761205.1 of Fremontodendron californicum. Classification (NCBI taxonomy): domain Eukaryota; kingdom Viridiplantae; phylum Streptophyta; class Magnoliopsida; order Malvales; family Malvaceae; genus Fremontodendron; species Fremontodendron californicum. Next base: position 18,942,583 of record JAULJL010000026.1, read on the forward strand.
TCTCCTCTCGGTTTTATGGTGGGGAAAAAAAGGGTTGAGTGTGGCAGGTGGATGGCGTGTGGAGATGGGTTGGCAGGAGGTTGAGTGTGGCAGGGGAGGTTGGTGGCGTGTGGCAGGCTGGTGGCAGAGGGCTGTCAGGTTAGGGGAAGAGGGGGAGGCGGCTAGGGTTTCAGGGGTAGGGGATTGGGGTTTGGAAATGGGGAAATGGGCCTGCTGAGTAGCAGGCCCTGTTGATTTGGGCCTGGACCTGGAGATTGGGCCTGCTGGTTAGCAGGCCCAAACGGGCTTTGGTTGAAAAGGGGCCGAAAATTGGGCCTGGTTTAGGCCTGGTTTGGACCGGCGGATCGGGCTTGGTTTGGGCCTGGTTTGTAGATTGGGCCTGCTGAATAGCAGGCCCGGTTCGCACTTGGTCCGGGTCGGATTCGAATCCGACCCGGACGAAAATTGGTTATTACAGCAATGATGGAGGGAGACCACACATACTGTGAAACATTCACACAGGCTATGCAAGAAAATCACAAGAAAGCTAACTCCCACTTTGTTCGTAATTTTACGCGAGTAAATCAATATTTTCAAATTGAAAAGTTAGTTGATCCACAAGAGGGTGTTCCTGCAATGAAGTATAGAGTCAAGCTTAGTGACATGTGGTATGACTGTGGGAAGTTTCAAGCACAAAGATTCCCTTGTTCACATGTAGTTGCTGCTTGTGCACATGCCCATGTAGATTGCATGCAATATGTGGACAATGTCTATAGACTGGAAACTATATTGAATATTTATAGACATGAGTTCCAATCAGTTGGAAATGAAGGTTATTAGCATCAATATGATGGTCCAGAAGTGTGTCCCAATCAAGAAATACAGAGAAATTCACATGGTCATAGCCGTCGAAAATGTCCGCAACAATCTGGCACATCGGGGGAGAGTTCGCATCAACAATAAAAGAATTACATGTTTTCATAAACTATAATATTTACTACTTATCATGTAATTTGGATTATGCAAGTTTTTTTCTACTTATCATGTAATTTGAATTATGCAATTTTTTTTTACTTAACATTTAATTAAGAAAATGTTAAAAATATTTTCATTTTAGTTAGATTGATGCGGACATAAAATTTAAAATAAATAACAAAATTAACATTTTTAAAAATATATTCAATAATCAATAACAAAATAAATAAGAAAATTAAAAATAACAATTAATTTCTCAACAAATTTAAAATAAATAACATGAAATGTAAAACATATAAATTTATATATTACAAATTTAAAATACATTATTCTCGTTATATTGATAAAACTACATTTATTATAATTATTGTGTGGTGTAGAGCAACAATGTCAAGCTCTCCTAGTGCATGGTGGTTGGACCCATCGTTCAACCTCGTCAGTGGCAGGTATTCACGGTCGACCACGACCTCTTGCTGTAACCACCACTGGTTTCGGTCGTATGTCATCCGCCATTTATTCTGTATCAAAAGTTTGAAACCCACTGCTGGAGGACCCAACACTTAGTTCACCCATAAAGTGAACCTGACTATTAGATGGACCCACAAATGATCTACCATCAAAAACTGACGCAGTGGTTCCAAATTGATACATTGATGTTAGATATGCTGAACTTGGACTTAGGATGGGGAGTTGGTCATCTAACCTCATCATTGGCGGTGATGGTCGGTAACACTCATCAACGTCATATCCGGGGTGACTGACGGAATAACGATGACTGGATGGTACTCCATGATCCCGTTTAGGTTTAGGATGACTAAATGACATCCTCGGTGCAGTGAACTCCGATGAGGCCGGTTGACGCGTCCGCCCACGTTGTCGTCTAGGTCTAAGAGCTTCCATATCCTATGTAGGAGGGACTGGAGTTGAAGTTCGTCCGGTAAATGACATACTCCTAACATCCTCATACACCGACGGTGGACAAACAAAAGGCCGACCTTCATTTTTATACCATCCTATGTAATCATCAGATTGGTCGAAATTATTTTCAACAATCGGATAACCTGTCGGAATTCGTTGAGAACGTATATTCCACCAATGGATCCAATGTTCATGTTTCGCAGGCCAGAATTCTTCATTACGCCCACGCATGTCGATCTTGTGAACCTAATCAAGGTTCACCGGTGCTTGCGGAATTGGTTGTTGCATCCTAAATTGTCGCAACACCCTGTCAGTTTGGTGTCACTCTACATATGAAAAGCATATCAATGCTGTGTTTGCTTTCCATATATTACAGTTATTGTAGGCATCCGATGGGAGGCATGCCATAATTTCACAAGAGGAATATGGCATCCACAGAAACTGCGAACAATTATTACAAATTATTAGTTTCATATGGATTAAATACAAAAATACTTGAATGTAACAATCGAAACATTTACCTTATCATATCCTACTCGATCTAGTCTCAATCTTATACTTGCTAGGTCGGTCAGAGTCTTGGTAAGATCTCTACTCCTACTCCACCTGTTAAAATGCGTATAAAATCTTAATAGAACTATAAAAATACAAGTTCGTACAAAATTAATAAAATAGTAAAGATTATTACCTGCTTGCAAGGGGGTATACAGTCGAAACATCCACGCGCGGAGCAAGAAATGGCAGCCTATACCAAGCCCATGATTGTAGAAGCACTAATCATCCACCTATGTCATGGCTTTTTGGAACTGTAGCCTGACACAGTTCTCTATAAAAAACCGCTAAACACGCAGAACCCCAACTATAATTTGCCGCATGCTCTAAATCACGTAGTAATAGAAGATACATTAAATGTACCCGACTGCTCGATTTGTCAAGCATTAGTAATCCCCCAATCAAACGTAAAATATATGCTCTAGCAGCATATTGTATCTGTTCTTTAGTTGCTTGTAATGAAAGATTTTGAAAGGATTTCAACCAATTTAGTCTCATCGTTGAGCCATATACATACTCATCTGGAGGTACCTCGCCCAATAGATTTTGACACTCTTCATTCAAATCTAGCAAACTTTCGCCTGTAACTACATCGCCATGGACCGGAAGTCCAAGTTGAAGCGCAACATCTTTTACAGTTATCGTGCATTCACCAAATGAAAAATGAAAAGTATGCGTCTCGGGTCTCCATCGTTCGATCAACACACTGATTAAGTCGGGTTGTAGCAAAAATCGTCGAATTTGAGTTGCGTGATAAAATCCGGCTCTTCTTAAGTGGTAGATAATATATGGATGAGGGTCCTCCAATGTAAATTTCCTCGAACGTATCACGCGACGAGTATCCTGTTGATAATTAATTAAATTAAATTAAAAATTATAAAAATTAATATATTATAAAACTATAATAATTAAAAAATTAAACAATATAAAAATTAAAAAAAATCTAAAACTATAAAATAACAAAACAATAATAATATAAAATTTTAAAATTATTTATATAATTATTAAAAAATTAAACAATATAAAAAATAAAAAACTATAAAATGAAAAAACAATAATAATTAAAAAATTATAAAACTATAATAATAAAAAAAAAATATAAAAGTTAAAAACTATAAAATGAAAAAACAATAATAATTAAAAAATTAAAAAACTATAATAATAAATAATTAAACAATAAAAAAAATAATTATAAAACTATAAAATGAAAAAACAATAATAATTAAAAAAATGATAAAATTATAATAATTAAAACATTAAAAATTATAAAAATATAAAATGATAAAATAATAATAATTAAAAAATTACTAAAAATTGATAATATAATATAAATAATATTATAACAATTTACTTACCTCTTTAAATATAATCGAGGATATGTGATTTTCTTGCAACCTTAGTAGTGATGATGAAGCCATCTTAAAATATTGTTGTAGAAAAAAAAATTGTAGTAGAAAGAAGAAAGAAAAGTAAATTAAGTTGTAAAAAAATGAGGGAGAGTGGATTTTATTTATAGAAGAATGGTGTGTGTGTGGAGGGAGATTTTTGAAGGCAACGGTCAAGTTACCGTTGCTTTCAAAAATTTTGATTTTTTTTTCTTCAAACGGTTATATTATAAATTTTAAATAAATTGCTCTAAAAAAAATACCAAGAAAAATCGTCATCGCCCATGGCGATTTTTCTTGGTTATTTTGCAAAAAAATTGAAAAAATATCAAGGGAAATCGCCATGGGGGGTGGCGATTTCCCTTGGTATTTTTTGAAATTTTTTTAAAAAAAATTACACTGAGAAATTGCCCTGGTGGATGGCGATTTCTCAACTTATTTTAAAATGAGCGAATTTTAAGAATTAATTTGAAAACAACGGTATTTCGATAAATAAAAAAAATAACAATATTATGATAAAAAATCCATCACTTTCACACAATATTTGGAGGAAGAGAAAGAAAGAGATGTGCATAAGGGTGTGAATGGCAATCTGGGGGCTCTCTACATCAAATCATTGTACATTTGGTATTATGGATGGATCATATATTGAATATTCCATGTTATAAATTTCAAAGATGATATAGTAGTACCCGAATACAATTCCTTAGCACAAACTTGACATTGAAAGTTGATGTTGAGTCTCGAACTAATTCATGTAATTTTCATATATATATATATATATATATATATATATTATTCTCAAAGCATAAGATTATATTATAATAATTAAAATTAATTGTGGTTCACAAATAATATCATATCCTTTTAGATATTATTGGAGATGTAATTAATGATTTTAATAAGCCTTTTTTCATAAATGAAACAAAGAAACAAGGAGCGATTCGGAGAGATAGAAGATGCAAGGATTATTAGGGAATATATTACATCAAATTCTGATACCATTTGTTCTTGAATCTTTTCACCAAGTGGTTTAGGTAGAAAATTAAAAAAAGAGGGTAGGCACTAAGCTATATAGGTTTTTCCCCAACCCCATAATTAATATGAATTTTGCCCAAGTTAAAAAAAGGAAAGTAATGTTTAAATGATGTTTTAGCATATTATATTACGTCTTGAATTTATCTATTACGTTGGAATTTAAATATAATAATTGTGTTCTTGAATTTTTATCAATTTAAATTTTTGGGACAATTATTCACTTAAGTTAATATGACATCAAAATTTTCGAGTTTGAATCCTGACAACCGTTTTTTTCGTTTAAATATTTTTCGTTCAGTATCTTTTCAATCTATTGGACTGTGTGTTACTGCTTTAATCTTTTTGCTTGTATTTTTTTTTCTATACTTAGATCTACATACAAACTCATTAATCATTTATTTGGCTTATACGTGAGAAATATGTTGAAACTTAAATATAATAGTTGGGTCATTTCTTATCAAATTATACTTTTGAAATAATTGATAATCCAATTTAATATTTTACCATATAATGAGTTTTAAAATTGTCATAAAAATATTTTGAAGAGAACTTGTAATTTATGGAATTTGGTAGATACAACTATATATCATCTGATCTTATCCAAAATGTGCCAAAACTAAAGTGTTCTATGATTTCTTTTAACAGTATATATCTATATCTATATTATTATAAAAAAAATATTGAGTTGGTGTTACTGAGTCAAGTGACTCCAACTCAATTGATAAAAATACAAAAAAATCATTAAATATTAAAAATAAAAAAAATTATGTACTTTAATATTTTATATAATAATTTTCACAAAAAAAAAAATTATTTACTTTTAAAAAAAATTATACACTTATAAAAATTATCCACTTACAAAAACTATCTATTTATTTAAAACACAATTTATTATTTTAAATAATATATATTTTCACTAATGTGTGAAATTCTAGTAGTCTTTAAAACGGATTGGAATACTCTTTTTCTTCTAAACATATAACAATATATAAATTAGCTCATGAAATTTCGAGAGCCTATATTTTTTTTTTCTTGTAATAAACAGATACTAATATATAGGTGATGGGAAAAGGATATTATAACCATATTATGGTACGGATAATCCACCGACGAATCTATAAGTTGAATGCATCCATTACTTTGTGGGTCATTCCGAAATTATTTTTCATTGATGAGACATCTAACCGTCGAATATATTATAAAGTGAATATGGAGAGGAGATTTAACCCTTTTTCTTTTTAAATATTTGTAGAGCCATGGACGTCAAAAGTATATATATTTTTTCTGATCATTAGGTCATGAAAAAGCATTTTAGCAGACTTTAAGATATAGAAATATCCAAGCCTTCATAGCCAAGTTTCTGTCTTAGTGCGGATAAGATAGACATTGACTTTGAAATAGTGGGAGAATATAGTATAAATATTAACTTAGTCCAAAGCATGCTTCATTTGGAATAATTATTTTTTTTAGTATAAAAGAAATCATAATTTAAGATTAAGAGAATAAATTATAAATATTAAAATTTAAATTCAGATTTATTAAATATTATATTTTAAAATGATTACATACATCATATGAATTAAATTCGAGATTTCAGAATAATTAATGTTTGTTCACAATAAACTAATTACTTTTTAATCAAACATCTAACCAAAAAGACGAAGAAAAGGGTAGCTTAAAAACAAAGATACTTTGGTAGGTAGCACTACTTGTGCTTGGTTCACACATGACACAAGAACACAACCAAAGTTGATTATTTTATTTTATCTTCGGAGGAATCCACGTGTCGAGAGGAGAGGAATGACATGTAGGATTGGCGGCAAAGGATAGACAGGATGGACCCCACAAATGATTTGGCAAAGATGGAGCATTCGATTCTAAAAGGATATGATGATTTGTGGGAGCAAAAATGAAGTAGCTAGCTAGGCAATGATAGAAGGGGTGGGGGTGGTATTGGAGATAAGGTTTTAGATGTGTGTTCCGTGCTTTAAGGCTTAGCCGACCAGTGGTAGTGAGGAATTGTGCTCTTTGCTTGGCTTTTCAACACACTTCTTTTCTTTCCCCATTACCAACCTCCCTATCAAGGAAGACATCACTTTTGTCTGCATTTCTACGACTCTTTTTTTTTTTTTTTTTTTTTTTTTTTTTTTTTTTTTATTGATTGTAATCTACGTTATCACTAGCTACACTTTTTAAGCATTATTATTGGCATCTATACTTTTCACTTATATTAAAAGTGATCAGGATTGATCGATCATTGAAGCATGACCCATGAAACAACTTTATATATATATATATATATATTAATGTTGTTATTCAAAATTAAACATAAATATGGTAACTTTGGACACAAATTACAAGATAAAAAAAATTAATTAAAATATTACACGAATATATGAATGTGTCAAAATTTATATAACACGAATTATTAACGTATCAAAATTTATATAAATATATAATACTTTAAATACGATTATGATACGTAAAAATACATAAATACGATACGAATACACGAATTGTGAAGTCTAAACAATATATATACAGAAAGGATTGTTTTATTAAAATAAAATAGACAACATTAAAGATGAATATTGTAGAACTCGCATGTTATACATTTGGTGCAATCATAAACATGAATTCAACTTGCCCACTCATTAATTAGTGACATGATGTTGTCAACACCATTATAAAGAAACTTAATTATATAAGCTTATAAATATATTGAATGGTAGTTGAGTTTTTGGTGGTTAAGATAAACAAGAAATTTAAAATGTTAGTACATTTTGCTTATGGGTAACGACTAACGTGGGATGGGATGTCTAAGAGTTTAATGATGAGAGGTATTTATGGAACAAGTTGGTAATGGGACCAAGGAGAAGCCTAGTCAGTGCAACATAAGTATACATATAATCCTCATGGACTTCCATTAGATGAGAGCATGATCAAGGCACCGACTAATTTCCTAAAGCAAATGGTTGCCCTACCCCCACTTGGCTTGTCCTGGATCTCTTTTTTCTCTCTTCTCGCTTACTGTTTTTGTGGCACTTGACTTTATTTCTAGTACGACCATCATGCTTGTGCTTCAAAAGGATAGGTGATGACCGACACCATTGTGACTTTCTCATGGAGTTAGTCTACAGAGTCTAAGACCAACCTGAACCTCTCCATTTATTTATTTATTTATTTATTATTTTGGGTGATTTTTATTGCAAAAGAAAATGAGAACTTTTGGGTACTTCTTGGAGATATATTTGAACTATCGGAATAGGAGGATTCAAACTTGAGTTGGTGGAGTTCTTTTATTGTTATTGAGTCCAATGAAATTGTAAAAAGATGCAAGCAAGGCAGGCAACTAGATTCAAGGAAGTCAAATTATTGGATGGTAGTCCAAAACTCCAAATACATGGAGAAAAAACGTTTTAATCCTTATGTGTTGTCTGAAGCTACGAGCTCTCTCGCCCATCATTCCATAGGAGCGGTTTGTCGGTGCTCACAAAGAGAGAAGCTTGTACTTCAGCTTGTTCAATGAGGTTCACCCTTAAATCAAATTTGAAGGCCTGAAAAGTAAGCCCAATACATTATATCCAAGTGAGAAAAAGAGCAAGCCCAAGTTTACCACAGGCTTGACATGGCTCTAATTGTTGATGGGCTAGGCTCAGTAGACCTGTCCACAGGTCGAATAATCCGTCCTGCAAGCCCGGCCCGTATTGGACCGGACTTGGACAAAGTATTTTATAATTCGGGTTGGCCTGGCTCGAATGGGCTTGGGCAAGGAAAAAATAAAATTTTCACAAGTTTAGGCTCAGGGCATCTCTCGGGAGCCACATTTGACCACGCACGGAAACGAAACGATCATCTCAATGTAGTCGTGGTTATGGATGGATTGCATAGAGGGTTTATATTTGATACGCTGTCAGCGTATAGGTTTATACACCGATAGTGAATCTTATACTAATACCTCATTAAAAAATTAACTCTTAACCTTAATTCTTAATTCTTAACCTCTAACTTGATCATAAGATGCACTGTCAATATAAACCTATACACTGACAGTGTAACAAATATAAATCCTAACAGGCAACAAGTAACAAAAAAGAAGTTAGAAACAATTAACCAGCCCATGACAGGACAGAGAGGAGGAAGAAAGCAAGAAGTGTTACGAAGTGAAGTGCTGAACATGCGGGAAGACAACATGGGGAGGCTGCGGAAGACATGTTCCATCTGTTTATAAGCGTGTGCCCGAAGCCCAACGCTGCCAATGTCGGAAATGGCCTGGGGTCAACTCTTCTGCCGAAGATCCTCAACCTTCTAGTTCTTGTATCATTTTGTAATAACTCCTTTTTTGTGTGTGTGTGTGTTTCCTATGTCCTCAGTTCTGATTTGCTGCTTCGAATTGCTTTTGCTCTTGTTCTATTGTGATTGCTATCAGATCGGTGTTATTTACAATTGTTCATAACTTCTTTTTAATAATTTTTTTTTTGGGGGTTTCTGGAAATCATTATGAAAAAAGAAATAAACTTGTTTTTTCCTGAAAGTGTATGTACCCATAAGAATAAACTTTTAGTTCAACTTAATCTGGTTTAATCACAATAGATTATCTGAATTCTAAAGATTGACCTGTGCATGCTTGATCCCTGGAATTCACCTGATACCAGCTCATTGTATCAAGTCAACCCAATGATTAAACTCTGTGGGTTCAGCCCGCTCCTTACGATTATTACCAATTCAGCCCAGTACTGTAGCACTTGGAAAGGACAATGCAGAACCCAAATCACAAACGAAGAAGATATTCGCTTGTATAATTTATTTCATGATTATGATGGTTTTCTAATCAACATACGTAAAGATTTGTGTGATTATTCTTGTTGAGGGCTCATTGTCATTCTAATGAATGCAAAAAAAAAAAAAAAAACCTCAAATAATTTGATCCACTTGAGCGAATTAAATTTTTGACCAAAGAATTATGGAGCCAAGTGTTGATTCTTCCAACTTTTTCAAGGAAGGGGTTCAATGGCGATCTGGGTGCTAAAATTTTGCATGATGCCACTAAAATTGTAAGAACAAAGAAAGATACAAGCTTTTTACTGCAAACAATATCATTTTTTTCTTATTACTTCAATATATAGAACCTTTACAGACAAAGAAAAATGAAAATTACACGTATTAGACCATATGGAAACTTTGTTGATCGTGTTTGTGTCAAGTCTAAAATGTCCGAAGGGGAGGGACAATCTTTCTGGCGAAAAACGTAAGCATCGGACATCTCACATCTCACTGAGTTATTTTACGATCAAAACTCGACAATCCTGGCATCCTCCCAAGGAAACGGGAAAAAAAAAAAAAAGAAACCGAGAAATATAGAGATGCTCGTTGTTCACATGAGCTTTACCAACGCTACTACTGTCCAATTCTCATCTTCTCTCAAGCCATCCACTTCTTCTTTTCTGTAACGATAATATAACAATAAACCCACTTCAATTCACCCTTTCTATTAAATCAACAGCTTGATTTCTTTGCACGTCCACCATGGCACCATGAGCTTCGATTGGCTGCTACATCTTCACATGGCTCCTTATCTTCCTCTTTTTCATGGTGCCGAGCTACTCCATCGGATGCTCATAGGTAAGAAAATAATTCTTGTTCATTTCAATGACGCTATTCTTGAGCCAAAAAAAAAGAGAAGAAGAAGAAGAAGAAATTGCTGTTTGATTTTGGTGGTTTCTTTTTCTGGCTATTGCCTAATGTGAGGAAACTTAGTAATAAAGTATTTATTATTTAAAATAAAATATGATGGGTATTATTGGAATTTTATGATTGATAAGATTATACTAAAAATAAAATTTAAAGGTCATATAATTATAAAATATATAAAAATATTAATATAAAATGATATTTTAATATTTTTGAATAGTGAAATGAGCTTATACAGGTCGGCCCGGAGTCGGCCCGAATGGGCTTGTGTTAGGAAAAAATAAAATTTTCGAGTCGCGGCTTGACCCGGCTCATGAACAGGTCTACTCCGAATGGGTTATCAAAGTTTTGATAATAGGATCGAATATATATAGTATATCTTTTAATGATACAATATGTATGTCAGATGAGTTCGTTTTTGATGCACTATCAGTGTATAAATTTCATATACTGACAGTGAATCATATACTGACACCTCATGAAAAACTAACTACTAACACTAATCACTAACCCCTAACTGTAATCACTAATCCCTAACTCTAACCACTAATTCATAATCCTTACAACTTAACTTTAACACGTGACATCATAAGATATATTGACAGTGTATAATTTTATACAGTATCAATGCATCGAATATTAATCCATATCAGATTTGGATATGCATTGATTCATAGCCAACTCGACTACACTTATTTTAGCAAGTGTTTCCCTTTTTTCTTTAATTGTCAAGTTAACGTGGATAATTCCGTGTTGAGCCAATCAATTTATATTTGGCGCTTTCTTTCGTTCTTGTACCATTTCTAGCCCAAAAACGTCTCTCTCGGTTTAGCTTAACAACTCAATAATTATTTCCTTTATTAGTTTTCAGCTCCTTTTCATTCCTGAAAATCTCTTTCAAATCTTTATCTGTCAGCTGTTCTACTCTGAATTTTCTTAGAGATCCCAACTGGGTTTTCTTTGTTCTTTGTTCAAAGACAATTGTAAAAACAAAAACCATGGTTCAGGGGAGTTCTTGCATACGCAATCTGGTTCAATCCTTACGGGCTGCTTCTTTTCCATCTAAGGTAAGGTATCCCTTATTCATAATATATCTTTAACATTTTTGATAGTATTCGTTCGTATTCTTTTTAATAATAATACGCAGTTGATAATTATCATTGCTACTGCTTTTTTTTTTTTTTGGCATGAAAAGTTGTTTCTTCATTTCTGGTATCATTCTTCTCTGTTCATCAGTGGATTTCAATGATTCTAATCTTCTTGTTTATTGGTTTAAATCAGGGTTTTCCGACAAGATTTTTTTTTTTTTACTTTGTCTGTTTTCTCTTGTTTATCTTTTGCTACTCATCATTAAACTCTACAACTATCCGAGGATGCATAACTTTCCTCATTTCAAGCCTTCAAGTCATATATATATATTCGGAAAGTCCAACACAATAAGATTTGTAATTTAGGCCTGTAATAATAGTACTATGTATAGTTTTTTTTTTTCCGATAATTGAAACAGGGCAGCAATCAGAGACATAACTGTTTCTGTCTCTGAGTTTGGAGTTTGACAATGAAATATAACTAAATTTCTTTTGAAGCCACTTGTTTTCACTTATGATTGGTTTGGAACAGATAATGTTAGTATATGTCTTCCTGAACATCTCAAAGACATAACTGAGACAAATTAAAATCCAAAGATGGTTGAGCTAGCTCCAACTTATGTTTTGTATTCCAGGTTTTTGTTATAGCTAATAAATTTTTATCTGAAATCCTAGGATGTAAACGCTGAACTAATATGTTTTTATACATGTTTATAGCTTGCAGATTACCGTGGGTACACATCTCAGGCTGCTTCTTCTCTGCGACTAGCGAGTCAACCATCTACTTACAGGTAATTGATGAAACAGGGGATCTGCCATTTCTCCTATAAAATTGTGCTAAAACACGGTTTCAGACTGACAAGTTTTATTAAATGTTCCTGGTTTTCAATTTCGTGTCGCATGAAAGTGTTTGGTTTTAGGCTTTTAGCTACAAAGTGCATGCATGTGTCTATTATTAACTCAAAAAAATTGGGTTTGGTTTTTAAAAGAAAAAAAAAAAAAACCATACACGTGGGGAGTTGTCTTCATGAATGTTTCTAACATTGTTAAAGTTTCTTGCAAATCTTGTCAAGTTTAATACATGTACAAAAATTGTAGACTTTCTTTCTCTCATTGTTCGCTGGAATATTATATTATTATGGATAGAAGATGGTGCTGTTCAAAACACTCTTGAGGAAGACAAGGAGTTGAGAATTCCTAAGTAAATCTTCTTCAAGATAATATTATATTCATTTTTTTGGGATAAATTCATGATAATACTCACGCTCGAAATTAATTATACAATTAGGACATTTTCATATTGGTAATAAACCCAAATTATTATTTTAAGGTTGGAATAAACCCAAGTTATTGTCTTTCTCTAAAGTGATTAATATTAGTATTCTATTTTATTTATTTATTTTTGGATAAGTGAAAATTTATTCAATTATTCAACGTTGGTGGGATTAACTTATTTTTGAATATGGTGAATATTTTATTCCATTTCCTAACATTTCTTTAGAAAAATTTGGAAATGGTGACTTTAGTGACGATGAGTACGCTGATGTGGATTGGGATAAACTTGGATTTGGTTTAACGCCAACTGATTACATGTACGTTATGAAATGTTCCAAAAACGAAAATTTTAAAGAAGGATGGCTCAGTCGCTACGGCAATATTGAAATAAACCCTTCCGCAGGGTCTTAAATTATGGACAGGCAAGCTCCCCCACCTTCACCTCCATTTTCCCTTTTCGCCTAAAAAACAAAAATTAATGGTAAGAAAAAACGTGTAGTTGACAATCAAACTTAAGAAACTTGTGAAATATTTTGACTGTTGCTGAGTTGGAGACAAGTGCACTTACCAAACTTTTTCATTATTATTATTATTATTTTGGGAGCTTTGATAGTATACATTTTAGACACGCAAGAATTGACAAACCCAAATCTAAACTTTGAGTAAAGATATGGATAAAGATGATTAAAAGAAGGCCCCAAGCCCTTGACCAACATTTCCCATTAGTTAAGAAATCAGAATAATCTAATTCAGCTTTCAAAACTCTTTCCAGGGTTTATATGAAGGCACGAAAGCTAACAGGGCAGAAGATGGAAGAATTCTTCTATTCCGTCCGGAACAAAACGCAGCTCGAATGAGGCATGGGGCTGAAAGAATGTGCATGTCATCCCCTTCCATTGAACAATTTGTTGATGCAGTGAAAGAAACTGTATTAGCTAACAAGCGTTGGGTAATTAACAAAACTGTGCTTCTCTCTTTCTAGTTTCCCGCACAATTAGCCTTCATTTTTCTTCTTACAATGTATGAATTGATTCCATGATTACGTGCAGATTCCTCCTCCAGGAAAAGGGTCATTGTATGTTAGGCCTCTGCTTTTAGGGACTGGTCCAATTTTAGGTTTGGCACCAGCCCCGGAATATACATTTCTTATTTATGCTTCCCCTGTCCGCAACTATTTCAAGGTGGACTTCTTTATAATTCTACGATTCTTTCCCACTTTGGCTTTCCATAAAAGGCTTATTTATATTCTCATCATCCTGGATTCAGGAGGGTACTGCACCTCTGAACTTATATATTGATGAAGAATTTGTTCGGGCTTCTCCTGGAGGAGCAGGAGGCGTCAAGGCAATCACAAACTACGCTCCAGTGAGTAATATGCTAAAATTTCAATGTCAATATTGAAAGTTTTTTTTTTTTTTTTGTAGAGCCTCTTTTCTCATTAATTGCAAGTTCTACGAGATGACGGCTACTACAAATCCTATTGTAAATTTACGAAGCATTTATGCCTTTGTTACAGGTTCTGAAAGCAATAGCCAGAGCAAAAAACAGAGGATTTTCTGATGTCCTCTACCTTGATGCCGTGAATAGGAAGTATCTGGAGGAGGTCTCGTCTTGTAATATTTTCATTGTGAAGGTATTGTTGGATTATAATTTCAGGCTAACAACTGGTATCTTAGCACATTTTTTGTCAGGCTAAACTAATAATTAAAGAACCTTAAGAACCATCATAAAATCCCAAGTCACGGGCTTGGCCTAGTCCTGGGGTAAAATGCACTTATTACCTTTTAAAAAAAAAAAAACATCACTTATTTGAACATTTACAGGGAAATCTTATCTCAACTCCTGCTACAAATGGAACTATTCTTGAAGGGGTAACTCGAAAAAGTATCCTTGAGATTGCTAGGGATCATGGTTACCAGGTGACTATTTGATACTTCCAAACTCCAATGTTCAAACTATGTCTTCAAAGTTCAAATACTGCAATAAGACAGGGAGAGGATTTAATACAAGACTAATGTGTTAGGTTGAGGAACGGGCAATTCCAGTCGATGACTTGGTTGATGCTGATGAAGTTTTTTGCACTGGAACTGCTGTTGGAGTTGCTCCAGTCGGTAGCATTACACATCAGAACAGAAGGTAACCGATAGAATTAAACAAATGTTGCCATTAAAATAATAATAATAATAATAATAATAAAAGGAAGCTAATTATGACCCAAAAGAAAACTGAAAATCAGTGCTAAATCTCTATTTGACCCTATATTAACTCCTGTAAAATTTATGCATATTTGCAGAATTGAATTCAAATCAGAGGGTAGCTTAGTCTGCCAAGAACTGTACTCGACTCTGGTGGGACTGCAAACTGGTCGCATTGAGGATAAGAAAGGATGGACGGTCGAGATCCATTAAGCTCTTGAACGCTTCTATAATTTGCTGTATTATATATGAACAGTGTGTAAATTCCTTTCCTATCCCATTTCCCATTGCGGTGTATATGAGTATGGGAATTTGGTATTCTTTTAAACTGGCAATAGATGCAATGACCACTTAAAAAAAAAAAAACTGGTTATAGAAATCTGGTTTGGCTTCAATTATGTACTTAGTAATTTGTTTATGAATAACATGGAAAATAATAATAGTAGGACTATATGATGGATTAATCAATTTTATGAAATTCAATCTTCCTAGATATATACCTTACTTGATAAAATCTCAATTTAGCCAACACTTTCCTTTATAAGGGTATCATTGCTAAATTCTAGATTGGGATCAAGGAACACTTTATGTTTTCATGGTAAAAACTGAAACAATAAGAAAAAGGAAGTTTTTTTCTCATAAGGTGGAAAAAAAAAAGAGAAATCCTGGGAAGAAAATGTGGAACAGAGTTGAGGAAGAACCAGAAATGACAGATATTGCAGAAAATGTGGGATAGACAGCCACTTTTGTTAAACTTAACAATTCTGGGAAGAAAGAGGATGATCCTCTGACTTGATGTAAAAGATCCAAAGAAGTTCTTAGTAGCTCTATTGGCAAAACTTTCTGCACTTACTCCGGGGAGATCAAAATCTTATTGTCTGTGCAAATCGAGATCAAATTTTGTAGATGTATAGCAATTGACTGTTTAACATGGTAGACTGAATGTTAAATTATCAGTTATCACCCATCAAAGTAACATAATTTATAATTTATCATGATTTTGTTTCCCCTTTGTACAGAGATTAGGATTCAAAAGTGTTTAGCAATGAATATCAGGTCAAGTTCAGTGAAGCACCCAACCAGGATTGTGGTATTGGGTATATAGTTCCTGAATGGGTTGAGGAAAAAGCTATTATTTCAGATGTATGTGAGATATATAGGGCCAGGGCCAATAAGATTTTACCTACAACCACCATCATTCTTCCTGCATATTGGGCCCAACAAAAACAAAATTTCCATACGACATAGAACACGTCTACTTACAACAAAAATATCGGGCCCATAGACAGGAAGAAAAATGTCAAAATGGTTTGATGGGTATTTACTTTTAATTCTTATATACTATTGTTTAGGCTAGATTTGTTTTATTTTATATTTTCATATAATATAATATATGTATATATATATATTTCACTTTTACAAAATGAACAGAAGGGATAAGAACTCCATCATTGATGCTATAGAAAGCAAGTATTGCTCCCAAATATTTATCGCACTGAAGAAAGAATCATGTTCTTTTAGTATCTTCATGTCTATTCCTATCACTCCATTAAAATTTGAAACTGGAACTGTTATAACTCGATCCCTATCAAATTAGGTCATGCATCATCAATTAGAGGAAAAGACAGAGATAAATTGAATACATAATTAATATCTAGCTATGTATATAATTCCTCTTGAAACGTGGGAAAAAGGTATCTCAATGTATTAGTCTTTGCAAATTCTGAAATACACTTGCTCTACGATCAAAAACAAAAGTCATATGATGCATGCATTAAATGGAGATTGAATCAGCAATAGAGAGATGGAACTACAGCTGTGTAAAATGGACTAGCTAGTGATGAACTAATACATGTAATTTTCTACCTTGTTTGACATAGGTATGTCTTTTCTATAGGCTTTTTTCTTGGAGAGTAAACTTTTATGTTCCCTTTCATTGATTGGAAGGCACAATTTTAGCATGATTCTCGATCGTTCACGTTATCTTATTATTTCCACCAGGCAGGTCTATGCTTCTTGATGTCTTTGTCACCAATATGTACCCTTTATATACAGCTAGTTCTGATTATTGAAATAGTGGAGTAATTGTCGTTAAAAGTGGCCTTTTTAAGTACGGATACATTACTTATACAAAAGGCTAATGTACCACCTAATAGTGTCGTCCATGTAAATTAGCCAATTACTCACCTTATTTTTGTACTCTTTTTCTTTTTTAGTATATATATATATATATATATATATATATTTGAATAGTTTCATGCGCGTCGAATTAATACGATCAACACAGCAGAAAATTAACTCTTGAAATTGAGACGCTCACATGGTTAGTGGTGTTCTTGTGTGTTTACGAAATCTCACAATTTTACATGAAAAATGGTTTGATACGAAAAGGGGAGGAAAAAAAAAAAAAGGGATAATTTATCAAATATTTTATTGTGATCACTGTACTTTAAAAATATTCAATGTAGTACTTAAACTATCAAATCGTCTATCAATGTGGTACCTTGATCTAACACCGTTAAATATAGATGATGATGTGACATTGACCAATCAAGTGATGGCACGTGGCAGTACCTGATTTTTAGAAATTAATATTTGAATTTTTGTAAAAAAATATTGTAAAAAATTTAAAAAATTATATTAAAAATATTAAAAATATAAAAAATATAAAATTATAAAATTATATTTTTAAAAATTAAATATGTTTTTTATTAAATTTATTTTAAAAATTTTAAAAATTTAAAAATTCTTTAAAAAATAAAAAAATAAAATATTTAACTAAAATTATTTTTAAAATATAAAATATTTTAAAATTACTTGTGAAAAAAATTATAATATCTGAAATTTTTAAAAAAATATTTCTAAAAATTACAAAAATCAAAATATAAAATTAAATTATTTTAATTATTTTAAAAATATTTATGAAAAAATACAAATATTAAAATAATTTTAATAAAAAAACATATTTAAATTTTTAAAATATAATTTTAAATTTTTTTAAATTTTAATATAATTTTTTTTTAAAAATAGATATTAATTTTTAAAAATATTATTTTAAATATTTTTAAAAAAATTTAAATTCTTTAAATTATTTTTTACAAAAATTCAAATATTTAAAATTATATTTTAATTTTTGTTAAAAATCTTTATTAAAATTAAAAGGTGAAGAGAGAAAAAATATATATATTTTAAAAATAATAAATTTTTTATTATTACACGTGGCATCACTGTGTGGTGCCACGTGTAAAAGAAAAAAATATAATTTTTTAAAAATTAAAATAATAAATTTTTTTGGTAATACACGTGGTATCATTATATGGTGTCACGTGTCAAGTTTTTATTAGATACCAAAGCCACATCATCAATATTTAACGGTGTTACTGATAGGTATTAAAATAGCAAACGTAGTAAAAATGTTAAGTACCAAAATAGATATTTTTAAAGTACAGAAATCACAATAAAAAATTTGATAAACTTCAGAGCTATTGGGAACATTATAAAAATAAATAAAAAAAATCCGTGAACAGAAAATGTAGAACAGCTTGTGTTCATTAATTCTGTCTGCGCATCATATTGTAGCAATTAACTAAATGATTTTAACTTGTTGTGGCTGTCAAACAGCGAAAAGAGAATAGAACCTGGAGAAGAAAGTTGGCTTGAGCTGTACTAAGGAAACATGATTGTCAAAGGGGAAGATTGATTTTTCCAAGGTGTAGGTCCATTCAAGCTTGGAAATGTTGCAAGAAAAAGAAGGTTAATGGTAACCTACTAAATTGACCACCTCCATGTGCACATTTTGGAAATTAAACCTCTTTTTTCCTTATTACTTTGTAATAGTTTATTCTTTACATTTTTTTGGTGGGAAGGTCGGAAACTCATTGTGTTTTACAAATTTCTAACATGTTATTGATTTTTCTTTCAAGAAATATATTCTTATGTTTCTTGTCCTTAATAATTCAACATATAATTTGGATTTCATTAATTTAATCCCATTCTTTCACGCAATCAAAACCAAAATGAATTATATATACACTACTAAGATATTTTGATTAGATTTTTGCTCACTTAAAGAGCTGTATTCATATTATTTTCTCTTTATTATTAAGTAGAGATCCTTTTTAGGAGTAGGAATTAGGGAATAGGAAAATTATCTTTAATAAAATGTTAGATTTTTAATTGTAGTGATCAGATTCAATTTCCGACGATCTTAAATATATATATAAAAAAAAAATCTTGTTCATTGAAAAGAAAAAGGATTTGAAGGTGAAAGTGTAGTGAATTGAAGTGCTAAAGCAATGTAACCAATGTTAGGTTTTTTTTGGGGGGGGGGGGGGGGGGGGGGGGCTTTGTTCAAGCATATACCGTAGGGTTATTGCCATGACAAATCCTGGAAAAGGTTAAAAGTTAGATGGTTGGGGTTGGATATGATAAACCGTTTTTGCTGCCTTCAAATATGGCTGCACCACTACATAAATAGCATACCTGTCTTGCACTAACGAAAATATATCAGCTCTTTCGGACAGCCAACAATTAATAGGGTCAAGCAAGGTGTGATGTTGACGCTTCGCCTCTTGGCCACCACTTGCATCTTCACTATGCTTATTTCTTTTTTTTTTTTTTTTTTTTTTTTATTGTTTCGTTTTTTTTACTGTATTATTATTTCATGTATATCTTATTCTCAATTATATCTGTTTATGAATTGGGTTAAGTTGGTTAAGTCCGATTAATAAAAAAATTTACTTCTCTAAGATCCAATCCAACAAATACGAAAAACCTGAATTATTATTCAAAAAATAATAAAATAAAAAAAATATTTTTATTATATATATATATTATAATTAAATTTAAATAAAAATATTTTTTAATTTATTAACTAGTAATCCAAGTCAAGTTGAATCGACTCGGATTTGAAAAAATCTATCTCAGACTTGATCCTATTCGAGTCAGATCTATTTGACCGGACTGGTAGATATATACATATATATAATTTCAATTAAATGATGGAGTCATACGTTCACTTTAGAGTTAAAGTTTTCTCCATATTTTCCGAGCTGAAAAGAGGAATTTTCGTTTTAATTTCATAATCTCTCCATTTGAGTAAAGATTAATAGTGAAAATTTGATTGTTGATCACTCACAATCCTCTATATGGCTTAAGATGAGAGAGTAGTTAAGCTCAAAGAAGGGAAAAAAAAGAAGGAAAACATGAAGTTTAATAGATAGTAATTAAGCTTACTTATCTCTTGAGGCATTAAACAAATTAAACAGGAATATATATATATATATATATATATATATATATATATATATATATATGAGTTCATTTTTGATACATTGGTAGTTAATTTTTTTTTTTAATTTTATAAGCAGAATTAAGAGACTGACACATGTTTTATTTTTTAATTTTTTTGATATACCCTAATGATATGTGTTATTTTATTAATTTTGCTTGTGTAATCTAAAATTTTACTAACGATAGATGGAATAATTTCTCTATATATAAGATGCATATTTCTTAAGATTTTATGGGACAAAGATGATCAATTCTTTTTGAAACGAGGACATGCATATAACAGATCATTTGAAAAGCCCTCTCTTCTTTTATATGTTTGTTCAATATATACGGTGAAAGTGGGGCATTGTCTCTTGTTAAGGTGTTGCCTTCACCAAGGATGCAGGCATTCAGCCTAGTTTTGAGGTAAAAACAATGCATATCACCAAATAATTTGGTGACCTACTAAGAAGAAGAAGAAGTAAAGTTCCTTTTAATCGTTTCAATATATATATCCCACTTTCTAGAATTTTGCTACTTCTCTCTCTGCAGCATGCACTTTTGGATTATATCATTCATATTATATATATATATATATCTATATATATATATACGTACCCATCATCAGATAGATGGATTAATTTGACATTTGTTTCTCAATTTCAACGCTTCATTTCACCCCTTCCTCTCTATGATTTTGGATTCTCATTTGATGCATGATTTTGCCGACATCTCTTCATTTCTTTTTTGCTGCAGCAATATCCTATGGATTTTTCTTTTTCTTTTTTTAAGTATATGAAGCTGTCAAAAATTAAGTTATGGTCATTAATTTTTTATTATTATTATTTTATTAGAGACGTTTATGGATTGGGTCGGGTTGAATTAAATTTGAATGATAAAAAAATTATCGATCTAGATTCGATCCGTCAGACTCGAAAGTCCGTTTTACTATTTGAAATATATTAAAATATTAAAATTATATATTTTATATTAATATTTGTATATTTTTATAATTAAATTTAAATAAAAAATATTTTATTGATTAAATAATAATTCAAATCAAATGAATTATAAAAATCTTATCCTAAACTCAACCCAAATTAAATCGAATTTATCATATCAAACCTTTAAATAAGTTTATACTTTATCAATAAATCACATGATTATTGATACCAATTACGTTAGTCTATGGCCACTTATTTTTGAGAATCATAATTTTAACGGATCCAAGTTATTGATCATATTGTTATCATTAGCTTGAAAAGTATCATTTAAAAAAGAGTTCTTTTCGACTTCGCAATGTTATGATGAGCAAAGTTTCTCTCTCTATCTATAAAGAAAAAAAAAAGCATTAATTCTTAATTAAATCATTATAAGTCTATAATTATTGTTATACCAAAATATATAATGATGTTATTATGAGGAGCAAATCCATGGAAAGTGCTGCAACAATTGTTTATGAAGCGCTCTCATCTAAATTAGTGGATATATAACATTTTTAAAAAATAAATTAAAGAAAAGAAAATTACCATCATTAAATATATTATGATTTCAGAATCTCAACAATAGCAAATATAATATTGCAAAAATTAGCAACAAGAATGATAATATATAATCCTAAGGTTCTGCAGTAAATAGTACAAATTAATATGAAATTAATATATATAGATTAATTCCATGTGCACATTTTAATAATAATGTGATAATGTAAGTAAACATAACGTTCCACTCAATGGAAAGAATATATATCATTTGGGGATACAAATTATGTTATTTTAAATTTTTTATTTTTTTTAAAGTATTAATAAGTATATTCATATTAGACACACTCTCACTCAAATTGGGTAACATAGGTTCCAAAGGAAACTGAAGCCCCTTATATATAAAAAATAAACATCGATTACTGGTATTATTCTAGACTAAGACAGACAAGTAGAAAAACCCTATTCTCCTGTTCTGGCATTTTCATTTTCTATAATTTTTTTATACCAAAGTCTTTCTTTATGCCATACCCCTTTTTTTTATATAAAAAAAAAAACCACATATATATATATATATGGATCTTCTCAGAAACATGTTTATCTTTTTCCAGCTTTATTAATCTCTTTCTCTCTCCTATAATTCCAATTGCTTCAGTGGAAAGAGAGAGAAGCTCAAAAGGAATACTAAGAAAAAGTATGGGGAGAGCTCCTTGCTGTGACAAAGCTAACGTCAAGAAAGGCCCATGGTCACCTGAAGAAGACGCCAAGCTCAAAACATATATTGAGCAGCATGGTACTGGTGGAAACTGGATCGCTTTGCCTCAGAAAATTGGTAATAATTAAAGTTAATCAATCGATCAGCTGTGCTTGCTTTATTGTTCTTTTTTTTTTCATATAGAAATACTAATTATCAGATTATAACTAGAGTAAACTTTTGTTTTATGTTGTCTGATGCGATTTCAAAAGGATTGTTTTTTGTGTCTTAGGCCTTAAGAGATGTGGGAAGAGCTGCCGCCTCAGATGGTTAAACTATCTCCGCCCAAATATTAAGCATGGAGGATTCTCTGAAGAAGAAGATAAGATTATTTGCAGCCTCTATATTAGTATTGGGAGCAGGTATTTTTGGTCTTAAAATCATTCATAAAGTCACCAAACCCTATATTTTGATTCATTTTAAACAAAAAAAAAAATTATGTTTAAGAGAGTAAAACTTGCATGATTATTATAGGTGGTCCATTATTGCTGCACAATTACCGGGGAGGACTGATAACGATATAAAGAACTATTGGAACACAAGGCTTAAGAAGAAGCTTCTTGGCAAGCAACGCAAAGAGCAACAGTCTCGTAGAGGCAACAGCCTAAAGCAAGATATGAAGAGATCGGGGAATGGGGATTCCATGGTTCCTGATAACAAAAACCAAAGCCCTTACTGGCCAGAGCTGCCTGTGCTGGCGGCGCCGCCCATACCACACTCAAGTCAAGAACATCGCATTGACAGCCAAGCCTCCATGAGAAGATTACTAATCAAGCTTGGAGGAAGATTTTCTGATGATGATCATCATGTGATTAATGATGGGACAACTCTTCATCAGTTTCCAAATGATTCATCCTCCAATAATCAGCAACTTTATTATGAGCAGACTGTCTATATGCCCTCTTCTTCTTCTTCTTCTCCCATGGATGCCTTCAACAATAATATCGGTACTCAGTTTGTAAACTCTCAGTACACTATAGATGGAGGAAATCTGCACATGCTGCAAGGACAAAGCAGTACTTTTTCATCAGAGCTCCAGGAAATGGGATATAGCAACCCACAGAGATTAGATGGGATGGAGTTTTTATATGGGGAAGACATGGTTAATAATAGAGCTGTGAATTCTTGTGAAAGCATTGGCTGGGGTGATACAAGCTCTCTGGTTTGCCCTCCTGCTTCTTCAGAATATGGAGGCATACAACAAGGAGTGCTTCAAGAATATGCTTTCAGTGAGTTGAGGTACCTAGGAGGAGCTCAATAGCATAGGAAATGGCGGTGTTGGAATCTTAGAGGAAAAACCCTAATAACAATCTCGTTCAGTTATATGCTTGCTTTCTATATATTGTTCATGCTTAATCAATAGTGACTGTAATTTATCTGACTTTAATTTGTATCGTCTTTCGTGAATTCTTTTCTTTTACTGTGTTTTCATACTCATTTTCTTATGCTGATGATGTTGAACTAGGGAATTCTGAAGCTTCAATGTCTAGTTTTTGCTAACTGTGGGCAAGTATAGATCAACATATCTCAGATGATTAACTGATGAATGGTATGCATTTTCTTACATTATATATCCATGTGTCATATTAATAGTTAATACATGTCACAAATGTTCCTTGGGAGGTCGCAGCCAGCATGCTAGATTCTTAAATTAAAATCCGTTGTAGCCTATGCTCTTGCTGATTAGCTCTAGCTAGGGATTAATTAATTAAAATCCAACATTACTATAATTGAAGATTAGCTCTAGGGATTAGTTAATTGATCATTTAAGCTCTTGTTGAAACCCTTGTGGTTAATTTCAGTACTTTTGCTAACTTAATTAGTTCAATATATTGATGATATCACTAGATATCTGATAGCTACTAAGGGCTTAGCCTACAAATGAAATAGCAGATAGAGGTCGGATACCAAAATCATCAAAGGATTTGTTGAAGAGAACAATCCCTTCTCTAATCCCACGACTATAGATTCTATAGGATTTATATCAAACATTTTATACTTGTTCTTCCATCATCTATATATACAAGCTCTTTTATATACTAGCTATTTCAAACTTCTTCTCTACGACTACGAGGCTCTCTTTTTTTCTTAGTTCTGATGTCTGCTTTCTCCCACCTCCACTCTTTTCTCCTTTCCTCACTAACAACAGCCTCACTGCATGATGTACATATATATATATATATATATATATATATATATAAGTATACATATATATTGGTCACGAAGTAGTAGTCAATCAACTAAAACTATATATATATATATATATTTGGTTTTGTACCTAAAATTTTAATCAACAGACATAATTTTAAAGTTCAACAGCAACACTTAGATTTTGAAAATGATAATCACATGTAATTCAATATTCATCCAAGTGTGTAATGCTTGTTTGTTTGCTATAGTTTATAGAAATTAAGGTGCACCAAGCTGGTAATTAGTTTCTGTTCAGGGAACTGATACATGTATATATAGAAGCTGTACTAATAATTAACACCTGCAACCAGCT
This sequence comes from Fremontodendron californicum, assembly GCA_030761205.1. Taxonomy (NCBI): domain Eukaryota; kingdom Viridiplantae; phylum Streptophyta; class Magnoliopsida; order Malvales; family Malvaceae; genus Fremontodendron; species Fremontodendron californicum. Next base: position 18,967,688 of record JAULJL010000026.1, read on the forward strand.
TAATTCTTTCGAACATGCATAGGTTGTCTACAAGGATTGTGGAATTATATATGATAAATTTTGAATCCCATTGTAAGTAGTAGCTCCTGATCATGCATCCACTGAAATCACAATAGCAACTGAATGTTGTGCGGAAGCGAATTGATATTACGAAAACCGATTTAAACACACTGAAAAAACACCGATATTTTACGTGGTTCGGCAACTGTGCCTACGTCCACGGGAGGAGGAGCTTGAAGCTTTGTATTAATGGAGTTTAGAGTACAAACATATACCGAATTCAAGGTGCTACACAAGCACTGAACTCACAACTCAACACAATACCGAATTACTCTATAAACACAGAGTATTTGCTTCAACAATTTAGCTCTAACACATACTCAACTCTACTCAACTCTCTCATCTCTACATGGCTATTTATAGCCAAAATATCAAGGTGTGAACATGCATCAAGTGGCAGCCACCATAGCCTACCATAGCCACCATCCACCACCTATCTTGGTGTGAACACATGCAAGTGGTAGCCACCATAGCCACCATCCATTTGCAAGTGGTAGCTTCCATTATTGGTGGTGCAAGTGGTGCAAGTGGTAGCTCCATTATTGGTGCTAAGCCACCTATGGTGAATGAGCCATATTCAAGCTATATTCAAGCCATATTCTAAGCCATATTCCAACAATCTCCACCTTGGCGAGAATCCACAGAGAGAATTCACAGATCAGAGCTTCCTCTTTTCTCCTTCAAATGTACACACCATTACTCACATATCAGGGCACCTACTGCATTGGCATGATTCATCAATGCACTGAGCCTGAGTCAATTTTTCTGTCTACTTCCCAGGAATTTTCTTAGCTTCTCCAAGATCATCTCGAACTCTGAGCTTAGTTGAGCCTTCAGCCTGTCGATCTCCACCTTGCCTTTTTCAGCAGATAGACAAATGATCCATCTTGAAGTTTCCGGAAATAAACACAGTGATCAAATTGACCGTGTGTGTACTTTTCATCCTGTCATGAAACAGTCCAACCGTTTTGTACAGCTGTCACGGGATTGTTTCAGACCACAGTGATCGGTTCAACTTGCTTTTGTAATCTCTGCGACCGGGGACTCCAGAACCATCTGGTTGAGTCATACAAATTTCCTCCTCTACGGAACCATGGAGGAATGCAGTTTTTACATCAAGTTGAACTATCTCTAGGTTATACTGTGCTACTAAAGCCAATAAGATCTGAATAGATGCATGCTTAACAACAGGTGAAAATACCTCATTGTAGTCTATTCCTTCTTTTTGAGCCTAACCTATGGCTACCAATCTGGCTTTGTATCTGATGCTGTCTTTGCCTGTAGCACTCTCCTTTTTGGCAAAGACCCATTTGCACTCAATTGCTATCTTGAGTGTTGGAAGTGGAACTAACTTCCAAATCTGATCGCCTCCTTCCACTGGGCATGCACAGGGCTGTTTACAGCTTCTTTGTAATTGATCAGAACATCATCATCAATTACTGGAAGGGCGTATGTCACCACGTCTGTGTATCGAGCAGGTTTCCGAATATGTCTATTCGGTCTACTGGTGACAACTGATTCAAGTTGCTGAAAGATTTCCGATGATGACTCCTCCACTTCAATTAAGGTGTCATCAGATTCTGATTCAAACTCCACCTGCTTTAGAGAATCTTGGTTCACATTCTCTGGAGTTGACAGTTTCAGCATTACAGATTCGTCAAAGGCAACATCTCGGCTTACGATGACTCTCTTTGACTCAAGGTTCCACAATCGGACTGCTTTTACTCCTTCTCTAAAGCCCATGAAGACAGCTTTCTTGGCTCTAGGATCCAGTTTTGCATCCGTTACTACGAAGCCGATCATATTCAATGGCAGAATATCCGGACTACACCTCTATGGGAGTCTTCCCATCAATTGCGGTGGAGGTTAGTCTGTTGATAATGTGGGAGGCGAACAATAAAGCCTCCGCCCAAAATGCTTTGCTCAAGCCTGACTGGGATAACATGCAGCGAACTTTATCAACCAAAGTTCGGTTCATCCTTTCTGCAACTCCATTCTGCTGGGGAGTGCCAGGAACAGTGAAGTGTCGGACTATCCCATCATTCTGTGAGAGGCTGCTGCTCTGCCTGTCACGGTTTCTCTGTCAAGGAGATACAGATTTCCCTTCATATAACCCTTCATTGCTAAGAATGCTCCGCGTACAACTCTCAGGACTCCATTCTGAATGGTCACCTTGTAACCATTTGAGTCTAAGACCCCCAGTGATATGAGGTTCTTCTTGAGATCAGGGACATACCTTACGTCTGTAAGTTGTCTGATTGTACCGTCATGCATTTTCAGTTGGATTGTTCCGATGCCTCTAGTGTGACAAGTATTGTCATTGCCCATATGGACAATCCCTCCATCAAACTCTTTGAAGTTTGAGAACCACTCCCGGTTCGGACACATATGGTAGGAACATCCGGAATCCAGAATCCATTGATCTGAAGAGTGTGTTGTTGTGGAAATTGTAAATGCAGAGTCTTCCTCTCCCTCAGATTCTTGAGCTACACTCACAATCGACCTCTCCATGTTGGGACAGTTATTCCTCCAATGCCCTTTCTCATGGCAAAAGGCACACTCGTCCCTCGAGAGTCGTGTTCTCGATGATCCCCTCCTTGAGCGGGATTTACCTCGCTTGTTTTCTCCGGCTCCTCGGTTGTCCGTCCTGCCTCTGTACACAGTTAAAGCTTCTGGTGTAGTATTCTGGTGATCATGCTGATCCTTTTTCCGATACTCATTATTCACCAGAGCATTACAAACATTAACATATTCTATATCATTTTTACCATACAACAGTGTAGTAGTTAAATGATCATAGCTATCAGGCAAGGAATTTAACAGAGTAAGAGCCTTATCTTCATCAGAGATATTTGCATCTAGATTTTCAAGATCAGCGAGGATTTTGTTAAAACTTACTAGATGCTCCTGCATGGTGATACCTTGCATATACTGGAAGCGGAACAGCTTTTTCTTCAGATAGAGTCTGTTCTCCATGCTTTTTGTCATGTACTTGTCCTCAAGTTGTTTCCAGAGAGTTTTTGCATTATTCTCTCTCATGACAAAGTACTTCTGGTCCTTGGCTAGGCATAACCGGATTGTGCCACAAGCCTGACGGTTGACAAATTTCCAGTCATCTTCCGAAATATCTCTGAGCCTGTCTTCCAGAGCGATATATGAACCCTCTCGGAATAACAGATCCTGAACTTCGCACTGCCACATGCCAAAGTTGGTGGTGCCATCAAATTTCTCCACCTCGAACTTTGCAGTGGTCATCGAGTTCTTTCTGATATAAGAACTTGATCGTGCGCTGCTGGTTGTTTCATGTGTCTCTAATGATTCTGCCATGGTAATAAAACAAAATTACCAACAAAGTGTTTTTCCGGTACCTGTATGGAAAAACGGATGCCGCGGTTGAGTCCGGAATAGTCGAAATAGCCAGGAACGGGTCCAACTGTGTAACTTTTGGACACACGGTGAATATTCTGCGAATATTCTGCTACAAGTGGCTCGAAATGGACTCGGTTTAGCTCAACCGGCTCGGAAAAGTCTCGGAATAGTGTTCTGAAACGGCTCAAAAAATAGCCCGAAAAAGTTGGTCGGACCTGCGGCGGCGCGTGGGCGGCGTACGGCGGCGCGTGGAGCGCGTGGAGCTGTTTGGGTTGCCGGCGCGTGGGGCGCGTGGGGCGCGTGGGCTTCACGCGTCTTCAACCTCTGGAGGCGCGTGTGGCGCGTGCTGCGCGTGGGTGTCACGCGTCTGCAGCCTCTGGTGGCGCGTGCGGCGCGTGGGCGCGTGGGGCGCGTTGGCACTTCTTCTGGTGGCGCGTGCGGGCGCGTGTGGCCTCCTCTGGTGCTCCGGTTGATTCTGTTGCACTCCTCTCAACGACCTCTTCAACCTGGTATTTTCAAAACACAAATTGGAGCACTTTTGAAAAACGGACAGAATCGAACAAACTCGGTTTTACGTAAAAATTGGCTCTGATACCAATTTGTTGTGCGGAAGCGAATTGATATTACGAAAACCGATTTAAACACACTGAAAAAACACCGATATTTTACGTGGTTCGGCAACTGTGCCTACGTCCACGGGAGGAGGAGCTTGAAGCTTTGTATTAATGGAGTTTAGAGTACAAACATATACCGAATTCAAGGTGCTACACAAGCACTGAACTCACAACTCAACACAATACCGAATTACTCTATAAACACAGAGTATTTGCTTCAACAATTTAGCTCTAACACATACTCAACTCTACTCAACTCTCTCATCTCTACATGGCTATTTATAGCCAAAATATCAAGGTGTGAACATGCATCAAGTGGCAGCCACCATAGCCTACCATAGCCACCATCCACCACCTATCTTGGTGTGAACACATGCAAGTGGTAGCCACCATAGCCACCATCCATTTGCAAGTGGTAGCTTCCATTATTGGTGGTGCAAGTGGTGCAAGTGGTAGCTCCATTATTGGTGCTAAGCCACCTATGGTGAATGAGCCATATTCAAGCTATATTCAAGCCATATTCTAAGCCATATTCCAACACTGAAAACATGTCAACGCCCAATATTCAGGGCATTCAGGGTCCCAATTGTTGACTTCCATCAGCACGTGTGAAAACTGACAAGATCCTTCAGATAACTTATACACATAGCTAGACAAATGTGGCAGCAGTATCCTTTTGTTTGATAGATATTGGAGTTTCAGATTACTGTCTACCATCCTACATATGTAAAACAAAAGGTTTGACATACATATTCAAGGGAAGCAGTAAAAACAAAAGCTTGCAGCTTCCCATCTATGTATTTCTGATCTGACAAAGTAACATTCCAAAACCAGGTATTAATTTTCCTAAAAATTAACTTTTCACTTCAGTCTTTGAGAAAACAAGCTAAGCTAAAAAACAAGGCCAGTTTGATGGGTGTACGTACTTTGAAGTTTAAAATTTAGAGGCCGGGAATGGACTACTGAACACATTAATTTAAAGAATGTCTCGATATGTGAGAGTGTGGAAATTAATGAAAACGAGACGAAAATCTAGTCTTAGACATTGCTCTCATAGCATTATCATGATTAATCAGGGTGCCATTAAAAAACTTGACACCGATTTCACCTAACTAGATCTAATCATTTAAGTTTTTAACTATCAGTTCCATCTGATAAATTACTGGGTCGCATTTGCTCATAGGCAATGACCGTTACATTTCATTACATTTGGTTTCAATCAATATCAAAAGCAGAAGAATCCCATATCCCTCCTGCTAGCTAATGTACCTTTCTAGCTTGGCGTCGACATATTAATGTTGTTTTTCTCTCACAGTCACATCTCATCGCAACTAATCCTTTTACTCAAAGAGAAACTATATATATTTCAATGCAGTACTAGTCTTTAAGGTTCTAATTTCCATGAAATTGATCTTAGTCAAACTAAGTTAGCAATTAATTAACTATACTATTGAGCTATAGGCTTAGACTCGTATCAATTTTTTTGGGTACTTCTATTATATTTTTCTTTTCAAAATCAACTTGGCTACAATCCCATCTAACTGCATCACATTCCAAATCAGAAAAACTCTCCAGCTTCTTCCTAGTTTAGGTTAGCTTAAGATTATTTCCAAGGTCAAAATCCTTGTTTTTATGTAATCTTTTGACTCTTCTGTGGCTGATTCTAGAAGTAAACTAAATTGATTACAGTTGTAACAATTCGGATTAATAAAACAATATGTTTTTCTTTTGACAATTTTTCTTGTTTGGTAAGCCATGGTCATGATATCTGTTAAAATTGGTTGACAAATTCCAATAACCCTACCTGTTCTTTGTCAAGCTATTCAAAACCTTTGGTCCCATCACCTAAACCAGCTTTCAAAACCCAGTTAGTACTTAATAATTGAAATATATTAACAAGTCAATTACATGTGATATATTTCCTTCACATGCTAGCTTTCACAAATCTTTTCACCGATTGTTCTTCTACATTTTGTACAATTTTTGCAATGCATGAGTGACACGCGTTTACGATTAATTATCTGAAATGAAACAATCAACAGTAGTTGTGTTTACTATTACGTCTGACCTTATCATATGTGTGAAATAGTGTTGAACTAACTTATTTGTTTATCTTAACCATGAAAAAAAAAAAAAAAAAATTCCCTTAGCCCCAAAATATTTGCTAGAAACGTTTACAATATCCTAGCATGCTCTTAATTAGTTTTGCAGAATGCAATTATAATTATTATATAGGCCAGCCAGACAGGCAAAGGAAAGTGCCATTGCCATAGCATGAGCCAATAATTCTGAAAAACAATTATAATAATATTGGTAACCATTAAAGAACAAGATTATAATTAATTTCAATCTGTAAAGCAAGAAAGAATATCCCTGGCGAAGAAGAAGCAGAACAGAAAAGGTCCAAAAGAAGAAACCAAAGATTTCCAAAATTTTGACTTACTAAATGAGAGCCACATAATAAAACCAAAAGCAATCCTTGATTAAGGCCCCTATCTCTGGATTGGAAGACGTCGCCCTAGCCATGACAACAACCAAACGACGACTTATTTCCCTACTTTTTTATATTTTATTATAAATCTTGTTTTATTAAATCCGTAATAAAAAAAATTATCTAATTTATTGTCATTAGAGCTTTTAAATTTCACGAACTTAACATGATAACATATATTTTTAGAGTATATTTTTAAAAATAAAAAAAATAATAATAATACATGTGATAATCTCTTAACATCGCTTATGTAATTAAAAATTTTATTATTAGTATATCAAAAACGAACTCCCATAAATAATCTTATTATATATATATATATATAATAGTGATAATGACACTCATTAGTCATTAGTAATGACTCATTACATGAGAAAATTTTATTGCTCCTTTCCAGGTCTTGGATGCGTTAATAATAGGGGGAAAAAAACAATATTATAGCATCAAAATCAAATGTAGGTCTAAATTAATTCTACTTTCGAGGGAAGATAGCCGTCGGAAGCCTTTCATTTCTTTTAGCTTTGTCAAAAGTGGGATTGAGAGATTATGATAGTTCTCTTGGGCTTGCATTTTGTCATTGTTAATATATACTAAATTAATTAATTATTACTAATATAATATAGCTTGCCTGCAATGTATAATATCCTATTAGTAGGTTATAAGATCAAAATATATTCTTACAATAGCTTGGAAGGCTAATGTGCATGATCAATTAATTATAAGAAAAAAGTGATCAATTATGATATATTAACATATCATAGTTTATAAATTAATTAAGAATATATATATGCTGCACTCGAATATTTGATTCAATTGATTGATGTATGATCTCCATGCTTAAAGAATAAGATTCGAATCCTTCTTCCTTAAATAATATATATATATATATTTTTTAAAATTTTCAAACAGAAACGTATTTCATAACGAGAGCAATACAAAATAAATCATACACAAGAGACTATTTAATATGATTTGATCTCAATGGATTACATTCAGGACGAAAAAGAAAACTTCTATAAACGTAAAAATTACAAAGAATACAAACATTAAAAAAAAAACAGCAACTTCCAATTATGATGATTCAACTTCACAGGTAGAATGAAACAAATAATCCTTCGTCATTCAAAAAAAAAAACTATCAAAAGTGAATCAGTTTCTAATTAAAATAAACCATTTGCTTGAAAATGGCCGGCTTTCATTTTCACTTTTCTGTTTTCTTTGAGAAAATAAAGAAAGAGAATGTATCTCAGATGGCATGTCAGAGGTATGGGGATCGATACCTCGCATCTCCATTTTTTGTCTGTCGTTTTCTCAATTTTGCTGACCCAAAAAAAGCCCAATTATACCCAGCGTTTTTGGGTTGAGATTCACCCCATTTGGCCCAAAAGATCCAAAATCCATCCCTTCAATCAATCCAAAGTCCAAACCGATGAAGCAAAGAAACCTCTGGTGAGAGGGTAGCCCATTTGTGTAAACAATGGCTCTTTCGGCGTCCTCCGTATTGCCTTCAACTCTGAATATTAAGGTACTATCTGCTTCAACTTGGTTGCTGCATTTGATTCTTTGCGAATTACTATTATCTAAACATAAATTGGCTTCAGATAGGTATATGAAGCTTTAGATGAACACAAAGCTCAGTTTTTCTTGTTGAGGGCACACTCTTTTTCTGTTTTTGATACTTTTTTGGAAGCATAAATCAGTGAATTCTTTCGTACAGGTGAAGCAATTTGAACACCAGGCTTCCTTTCAGCTCCATGGGTCTCTTTTGCAATTAAATGGTCATCGTCGAGTCTCTCCAAAATGTGGCGCAGCTTGGGGAGCCAAATAAGATTTAAGGAGCAACTCAATACCATCAAGGAAAAGTTATGGGGGAATACCCTTTACTCTGTAAAAGATTTTCCTTTGAAGAAAGCTGAGAATTTGCTGCTGCATACACTACTTTTTGTAGGACAGAAAGCATTGAAGTTGTCTCTCTTGTTACAGTTATTGTTTTTAGCTGTCTGTCTGATTTTATATAGATATCTAGAAATCAAGAATTGAAAATTGAAAATTGAAAATTTCCCTTTGGTCTAATTGTTGGATGTTTGATGACTGATTTCTTAAAAGAGACATCCCAAGAAGCATTTCGCAGCTCCGAAGTATGTTCTGTTCCTAAATATTTTCTGTGAAACTGTTTTATATTGAAATTTTAATCTGCTGTTAAAGCAGGGAAAGGGCTTCAGAATGAAATGGCAGCTCTGGGCAATCGGTGGCTTCTTTGTTGTTGTTAAGTTTGTTTCTACATATTTTGCAATACAAACACGGGTATTTCTTTTGCAAGCTGCAAATGGTGGATTGACGCAAGTTTTGTGGCTATTGGAGAAGTTTTCTGGAAGAAAATGGAGGCAATTTATTTTCCATGCTAGATGGATCTTCAGCTACATATTAACTGAACTCTTCATTTTCTTTAAAATATCTGTATCCGACACTTGTATTCGATACATATTTGAGCATGAATACGAGTGTGTGATCTTTAAAATATATGAAAAAAAAAATTAAAATTAAATATATCCATATTGAATATATACGTATTATACAACATTTATCCTCGAGTCCAATTAACATAGACTATGGCATTAACTGAACAAAAGAAATAGGGAGTATTTCAAAAAGTGCATACACCCAATGAAGAAATTCACCTTGTTACAGATTGAAATAAATGGGCAGGAAGTTGCATATATCTGAGATGCATACCAAAGTTATGACCCATCTTTAAACCTTATCACATATATCTCCTTATATGAATTATAAGACAATTTGCTCAAAAAATGAACCCATTGTGGCCAACAAAACTAGAAAAGAAACAAATATCTATAAAGACTATAACCAAAATTGTACAAAAGAGAGTACTCAAGGAAGTGTGGCTTTCTTCCCTCATTTCAGTCATATGCACATCAACAGGATAGAAAACTTTCCTTTAAAACTGTACAATGTAGGGTATACATATCAAAGGGCTTTTTGTCTAATTATATCTTCCCCATAAAGTGTGAGAATTAAAATGGAAAAGTAATTCATTTCTAGAGCAAAGCCTGTCACCTTATGTCCTGCTTCCTATTTCCCATTGCCACCTAACACAGGCTCTATAAGGACGTTTCTATGAATGTTTCCTAGATTAACAGAGTACTAATTCCCAGCAACCATCGGCTAAATAATGGTGCATTTTTGCATGATGATAACAGAAAAATGAACCAGTTTCACTTCGGAGTAGGTCCTCCCCTTCTGAAGTGCAATGAACTGCCCCCACTATTCATTTAATTTAACAAGTTGAATTCCTGAAAAATTTAAAAGTAAAGATTCAATTAAATTACTAATTGGTTCTGGATGGAAGGAACCACCAAGAACCAACAAACATACCTGGCTTCAGTGACTCTGGATCTTGGGAACTCTCCTGATCTTCGTGCTGCCCGGTGGTTCTAGCCGTGGACAAATCCTGAGAAATGGAAAAGTCCTTTGAAATTAACGGTAGTTGGCAGTACGCTGAACGCAACTGATTATAAATCTCTTCTACCCTCCCCCACTGCTCGTCTTGTCGATCCATCTCTATAAGAACCTGTACAACCAAGCCATCACACCCAAAAAAAATGGTTAGGGAGTTTTTTAGAGAGAAAGAAAGAGAGAGATTTCTGATGCTTACCTGTGCAGGACTCCTCTTAAAAACAGGGGAAAACCTCTGCCTACAATACTCATTGAACAGAAGAGTGAAAAGTATTAGGGGAATGGTGAAACCAGAAGCAATTGGTGATCTTTTTAAGCCGAAGACCCCAAGGGCAATAATTTGTGTCAACACTAAAGAGAAGATTGTTGTGTTGTGAACAATAGGCCAGAACTGTCCCCCACTTTCATATTTTGATACATATACATGGAGAATCTGCAAAAGAAAAAAAAATACATTATTAAGGAACAGGTAAAGTTGAATTCTTCTGAATCTGTCTCGCACTTGACTCAATTGTCATCAACAAAATTATGCTTGACGTAACAGTGAATATGTAAACAGAATGCTTCCATAACATCATCATGCACTGAATATACATACAACATAAAATAGACACTGCGAACTCCTTGTACTATAAATGTGAAAACTATACATGCAGATTATTTTTTCTGCTATTATGTAAGTATTGAAGCTTAGAATGTAATTCCATAAAGAAGCTAGAATTTCCTATCCTTTTCCTTCCTTCAAAGATTTTCCTTTTAACATTTTATATTCTTTTTAACAGGGATCACTTTATTGGTGTGTAAGAAAACTTAAAAAAAAGAAAAGAATAATCATCTCATGGATACTCCAGCAAGAGCTCAGTTCACTCCTCAAACAAAACTTTAAACATTTCAAGAACCAAAATCTGAATTTGTTTAAGAAATTTAATCTAGACACTCTTTTTCTCTTCACATTTTGGTTTTTATTTTATTCTTTCAAAACATGCATATTCACTCCTTTCGTATAATACCTCTTTACCAGTGTGAACGAACAAGGTCCACTCAATAAATAAAAGGCATTCCTATATATATCAAGAAACTTTGTGGGCACAAACTAAACAGTTACAAATGACATTGAGTCATTGACTATTTATTTGATTAACAAAAAGCAAAAAGAGGACATAAAATCAATCAGACAAAAACAAACCTGGTTTCGATAGACAAGGAAAGCAAGAAAGAAGTAAACCAGCAAGAAGGGCAATATTAAGGGTGCGAGGACAGAACAAGTGAAGCCAAGGAGTCCAAACAGAAGAAGTCGCGGAATTTCAGTATGGTGAGGGAAGGTTAGAGCACAATTAGATGGCTCTTTCTTAATTCTTAGAATGAATTTTCTGAACATATTGCAAAGAAGAGCAAAAAGTTGTATCACTTCACAGGACAAGCTTGCCCAGCCTGATGATAAAACATAAGTCGTAAAGAAGGTAGCCTGCAGATACTCAAGAAGACAAGAACCACAACTACAGTTAGAAGTAATCTTGAAGATTCACATTCACATGACATATAAAAGGGACCAGAAGCAACCTCTGTCCTATGTGAATGTGCTGATGAAAGAGAGGGCATAAAAGTGTGCCATTTTTAAGACTTTTGCAGTAAGATATAAGGTCTTGCTTTGCAGGCTTGTCAAAACCAGAAGCTGGATATCGGCAATTTTAAAACTCATGGAAGATAATACTTCCAAAAGTATAGTTTAGATTCATAGAAAAAAAAGTATCTCATGCATCTCTAATAGACCAAGATAAAATCTAAATCTAAATGCATCTAAAAAATCTGCCATGAAGTTGGAAGAAGTGAGGTTTTATTAAACCAACTATTACGGAGTGATGGAAAATTACCTGGGTTGGCACTGCTTTGGCAAGTTGTGCAGGTATGTCTCCAACACTTGAGAAAACACTTAATTGCCTGATTATGGATCCAGAAAGAACATTAACGAAGAAAACATTCCAGATTGTGAAGTACAAAACTTTAATGCATACACTCCTTTTCCTCTCACTACGTGAAACGTTTCCCTCCATTTTGGAAAACAGCATCATGGTTGGTGGAACAACATACAGAAATAATATCAGAATCACACTTGGTAGGTAACCTGTTACCAGCTGGTTCATGAACTTCCTGCAGAGACGAACAAACGGGATAGGTTCACAAACAAGTCAAAATATTCCAGGTCCTCTACAATAATTGCCAGATTTCCTCCTCTTTTAATTCCTTCCAATTTCCACTAATAACCATGAAACAGAAAATTAGGAAGAATCAAAGAATGAAAGAAAAGGAGCTGCTATAAACAAAATACTTCCATAAGTTGATCAGTTAGGTGCCAGCTGTACTAGCTCCTGAATAATTTTATGCTTCAGAGATCTTTTAATATATATATATATATATAACCAATTAAAACCCATCTTCTATAACAAGTTCATGAAATAAATTATTACTCGGGATAAAGTAACTACTGGAAGGAGTCATAGAAAAACTTCATCCAAAATCAGAAATAAAAAAATTCATCCGGAGAACACATATTTGCATTTATACATGCATCAGTTGTCAAAGGCAAATATATTGCAGTCGATTAAAAAAGAACAGATACAGATATGGACCTGAAGGACAAGGGATATTAGTAGTTATCCTTCTATCTACATGTATGTGCTATGTTATCCTGACTTGGCAGTGAGTGTCGGATATGTGTCTGACACGGGTATGCTCAAATTTTTTGGTTTTTTCATATATTTGGAGGATCATACTCCCATACTCATGTCCAAAAATATTTTGGACATGGGTGCTTTTGGGAAAATGAAGAGTTCAAGTAATATAGGGTATGTGCTTATTAATCCTATGTTACCCAGACTTCATTTTTCCTATAGTACCCGTGTCCGACACTGTGTCCGACACATATTAGGACATAGGTATGAGAGTATGATCCTCCAAATATATGGAAAAACTTGTTAAAAAAATGAGCAAACTCGTATCCGACAATCACCCCCGAGTCCGGGTAACATGTATTTAACTATTTATCTATTCTAGATTGTCTTTTGAGAGCCTTCACTGTAGGGCTGTTCTCAATATGCGCCACAAACAATGATGCTCATGTCATACCAATGCACATGAAATTCCAACCATTATAATTTCTATGTAATTTCCAAAAACAAGAGAACCAATAGCAACATTCTATTCGTGGATCCAAATCTCCTTAAGGAAGTCAATATAAACTTATGATCACATAGAAGGAGCTTAGAATGGTAGATATAGCAGTACAAATAGGGTTTCACGACTATGGTTCTTTTCATGCATTATTTCTGTATAAAGCACATAGTCTAACATGTAGTTGCAATTTCCATATCCCAATTTGTTGCATCAGGTAGCAGCCATGACTGCAATGTGTAATAATAGCAACATAATAGAGACTAACAAGCTAACACCGCTTTTGCAATAGAGTTTGCAGAATGATACTCACTGTTTTAAAATTCCTTTAAGAAATGGAAGTGCATGTGATAGCTGGTCTAGTTGAGTCAAGCCTTGCACAAATGTAACTGGAACAAGAAACACAAACATAAAAACAATAGCACCTAGAAGAGTTGCTATTTTACGGAGCCAAACTTGTCTGTATGGTATGGCGAGGTTTGACCAATAAACATCATGTGGCTCTGGGGCTAGTTGTGTCACCCATAACATGGGATTTGATGATTGAAGAACTTGTGCAGCAACAACAGCAGCATAACGAGTCCTAAAGAAAACAAAAGCAGCTGGACATTCCTGTATCGAAGGCCAAAATAACATAAGATATAACAATGCCATTTCCATCAAAGTTTTAAAAGTTGGTTATCAATATTTGCTTTCAAACATCAACACCCACATGATGGCAACAGGGAATGATAAGATTGAAACAAGTTAACTTTTGGCAACAAATCATTAAAAAAGGCAAACATAAATTATATATTACTTAAGCATACATACTATAACCCTAAAATAAAATTATTAGACTCAACTTATTCCAAGATTTTCAACCTTTTCTCTTTGAGTTGGTTGCAACCCATCAACGCCGGTTTTACCCTTAACACTTTCTACTTCATTGTTAAGCACCTTAAAGGAATGTGTAGTTCCTCCACAAAGAAAACATGGCAAAGAACCCCATCTATACTGTGGCTCAACGGTTTTTAGCATTCTGTACATCTTCTCTGCATCCTTCTGCAAAGACAGCATTGTTAGAGAATATACATAGAACTTGTTACAGATTATAAAACAAACAGAACATTGTGTGTGTGCAGCAGAGAAGAATGAGCATAGAAAAGGTGAAATACAAGTTCATTTTCACAATACTCAACTCAGTTCAACTCAAAAACCCCTAATGAGGACAATCAAATGAAATTGAGAAATTGGAAAATTCAACTTAAATGCAATGCACCGGCATCGGCACACTAAGTCCTATCTTATTTTGTAAAATTAGTAAACAATAATTGTATGGTAACTAGTAGCAAATCACAACTGTATAATAACACTGAATAAAGCCAATGTAAAACATGATCTCAAAAAACAAATTGGAGAAAATCAAAATTACCTATTAGAGGTAGTATGCAATGGACTTATTATCTTTTAATTCCCATTAAGCTTTCATGTCATGTGTTAAGTTGTGAATTCCATTAAAAAACCATTTTATATGGTCTAAGAACACAATGATAAAAAAGGAAAATGAGAGCAACATTTTCTGTTTATCAACACTAAGTACATTCACCTCGGATGAACACCATATTCATTCATTAGATGTCAAGAAACTAAGAAAGTAGTGAATAACTGCACTAAAGACATAACCGGCTAAGATTAAAAGAAAAGGTACTAAAGAAAATTTCAAAATTAAAGCCTTTTCAAATTACAAAATTCATATAAATTTATGTGACTAATATAACTCACTCAAGATAGATGCGTACCATTAATTTATCAACTGTACCAGCCTTATATACCATCTGGTGGGACACATAGCTTGCTGGATAATAAGTTGAAAAGAAACTTTCCACTGACTTACTGTATGAACGATCCCGAGACCACGGGATGCCACGGACTAGAACTGTGAAATGACTTGGATTGGGATGAGATCCAGTAATATGTGCTAGCCTCATTTTAGTGATACTTTTATACTCCTATACAAAAGCAGTAATCTTTAAATGAATGCTAGAAGAAATTTAAGAACGCATCAATACAGGGAAAACTATATATGAGTAAATAATGCATTTAGGTTTATAGATCCTTACAAAATAAAGTAGAACAGAAGCTGAGCAGGATATGACGTATAATGCAAGACAATGGGTCCAAAGCCTGGAAAATTTTAAAACAAAAAGAAAAACAATCAATATATAGCGGATTTTCTCCAATCAATTTTACCACAAAACCACTATGCAATATCTCAGCCTGGAGAAGCAACAGCTAATGGAACAAAAAAAAAAAATCATTGTTATTATATACTTGAAATTAATTCTTGATTAGAATCTTATAAAAGTGTAAAAGGAAAAAACAAAAGACTTGGATTCTTCCTCTTAGTTGCATAAGCAAATATGCTAAAGTAGAATTGTACAGGACATCTCAAGTCCAAATTCCATTTCTGGTCATGACATTCATGGCCCGACATGGCAGCATCCGGATAACATTTCATTTTAAAAAAGAACAAAGAAACTGTCTCATCATGATAATGGTGTTGAGAAAAACTTAGAATAGATAACTCTAATTTTACCACTCAAAGAAGAAAGTTTAGATTTTAGGAAAACTCACAAATGCTCACACTTCACTCTAGACTACACTCTTTAGAGAAGAACTCCTTAGGAAAACTTAGAACTTTTATTGCTTATTGAAGCTTACTACTTGATGATTTACAAATGCAAGGGAGGGGGGTATTTATACAATACCAAGACAAACACAAGCCACACAAATATAAAATCTAAATAAATTACAACCACCCATTGTTGTTTAATAACAACCACACATTTAAATCACACAACTACAACCACACATTAAACCACACAACTACAACCACATATTAAACCACACAACTACAACCACACATTAAACCACACAATTACAACCACACATTAAACCACACAACTACAACCACACATTAAACCACACAATTGCAACCACACATTGTTAGGCTTTTATTTTTCCTTGGGCTGGTATTGGACAATTTAACACTCCCCCTCAATACCAGCTCTTCCTCTTTGCACCATGTTGAGTTGACGACGAAACATTTCAAATTTGTTGATACTCAAACCTTTTGTGAATAAGTCTGCCATTTGATCATCTGTCTTGATCTGCTTCATCTCAATTTCTTCTTGTAGAACCTTTTCTCTGATAAAGTGATAATGCACTTCTATATGTTTGGTTCTTGCGTGAAAGACTGGATTTTCTGCCAAACGAATTGCTGACTGGTTGTCGCAATACAACGAAACTGCATAATCTACTGGTTGATGTAGATCACTCATTAGTTGTATCAGCCACGTACACTCTTGAGCTGCCATTGCTGCTGCTCGATACTCAGCTTCGGTAGTTGACAATGATACCGTTGGTTGTCTCTTACTGCACCAAGAAATTGTTCCAGAACCAAGTTTAAACATGTACCCAGTTGTTGATCTCCTGGTGTCATGATCTCCTGCATAGTCAGCATCACAATAACCAACTAACTTACAGTCTTCACCTTTCTTGTACAAAAGACCATAATCTATTGTACTTTTCACATATCTCAGTATTCGTCGAACTGCTTCTAAATGAGGCTTCTTCGGATTTTGCATATACCGACTCATCACACCAACTGTATAAGAAATGTCAGGTCGAGTCAAGGTTAAGTAGATCAGGCTACCTACCAATTGTCGATACATAGTTGCATCTTCCAAGTCTTTGCCTTCAAGTGCACACATCTTGCCATTTGGTTCCATCGGTGTTGAAATTGGCTTGCTCTCGAGCATTCCAAACCTTTTTAGCAAATCTTTAGAATATTTTTGTTGACATAGAAATATTCCTTCTTGTATGTGATCAACCTCTAGACCAAGAAAGTGCTTGAGTTGTCCAAGTTCTTTCATTTGGAAACGAACTGATAAATTCTCCTTGGTTTGAAGAATTTCTGCCTCATAATCACCAGTTATGATTAAATCATCCACATATATCAATACGATAGCTAGCTTTCCTCCATTAGCTTTGACAAACAAGCTGGAATCTGCAGGTGTCACTGAATAACCACTATGAGTTAAAAATTCAGCAATCTTACCATACCATGCTCTAGGTGCTTGTTTCAATCCGTAAAGTGCCTTTCGCAGCTTACACACATGCTCAGGATGATTTTGGTTTTGAAATCCCAATGGTTGAATCATGTAGATTTCCCGATCTAGCTCTCCATGAAGGAATGCATTCTTCACATCCATCTGCCACAAGTTCCAGTCTTTGTTGGCTGCAAGGGCAAGTAGGACTCGTACGGTTGTAAGTCTTGCCACCGGACTAAACGTTTCATCATAGTCTAGCTCATACTTCTGAGAGAAACCACGAGCCACCAACCGTGCCTTGTACCTTTCAATCGACCCATCTGGACGATGTTTTATCTTGTAAACCCACTTGCAGGATATGGGTTTCACATCTCTTGGTTTTGGCACTAGATCCCAAGTCTGATTCTGCTCAAGCGCAGTGATCTCTTCTTTCATAGCCATAATCCACTCAGAACTCTGTGATGCTTCTTCAAACGTCTCAGGTTCTGTTGCAATTGGTTCTTCCACTATGGCTGCATTAGCATATTTGGGATTTGGCTTCCGTGCTCTTGTTGTCCTTCCATCATCGGCTGTCCTGAGATTTTGAGATCACGATATACCTTCACATCCCTTGGACCAAACAGAATATGGTGACCTGACGATGTTAATTGTGCCACTGAAAGCAAATTTTTCTTCATGCCTTGGACATGGTAAACATCTTGTAGTGGTACCTGATTATGACTATATCGAGGTGCTACTACCGTCTTACCGATGTGAGTAATCGGTAATCTTGAATTATCAGCTGTCACAACAATGCGATTTCCCTTGTATTCTGACAGGTTCTGCAACTTCTGTTTATCGCCTGTCATGTGATTTGAGCAACCTGAATCGACAATCCAGTCATTCTCATAGTCAATTCGGTCAGCCGTTGTTACTGTGAGAGCTAACTCTTCCTCTTCCATAGCAAAAAATGCTTCAGCGTCCCAATCATCTTCGCTTTTCTCCTTTGTACTAGAAGTAGCAGCATTGCTCTCAGCGGGCCTTTTGTTAAACCAACAATCTTTTGCCATGTGACCTTTCTTGTCACAGTTGTAACAGTTACCTTCAAATCTTTTATTGTTGCTACGATTCTTTGAAGCTCCCCCTGGACGAGAGCTCCCTTCTCCTTGATGACTTTTTGTCTTGTCACCATACTTTTTAGATCCACCGCCGACGTGCTGTTTGAATTTGCCTTTGCTTTTGTTGGTGTAGAGTGCTTCCTCTTCACTTTTCAACGAGACCCCTCCCATTTGCTTGGCCATAGATTCTTGACCAACAAGCAAATTTTCAAACTCTACAAGTGATGGTTGAGTTGGCCATCCTTGTATAGCGGCAACGAAGCTGCGATATTCAGGCCTCAAACCATGGATAATTATTCTTTTTACCCTGGTATCTCCAATAGCAGCTGTAGGATCTAAATCAGAAATTTCACGGCATAACGTTTTTACCTTGTGAAAGTATTGAGCAATCGGTATATCTCGTTGTGCAACTGATAACAATTCATTCTCAAGAAGTTGAAGTCTTGTGTCATTCTTTCTCGAAAAGAGTGCATCTAAAGTATCACACGCTTCTTTTGGCGTTTCTAGCTTTTGTATGTGTTCCAACATTTCTTCTTCAACTGTGGTCTTAAGGGCAAACATGGCTTTACCCACTTTAATCTTCCATTTGCGCAAGGTTCCTTGAGCATCTTCTTGCTCGGGCTTCGTAACTTCACTACCACCAACGACTTCCCAAAGGTCTTGACCTTGTAGGTAAGACATCATACACGTCTTCCACGTGTTGTAATTTTTGTGATTGAGCTTCTTGATTCCTCCAACTACTTGAAGATCACCCATCGTGTCGGCAAGACTCTAACAATACCGAACAAGCTTGATTTTGAGACACAAACTTGTAGAGTACAAACTCCTCACGACTCAAGAACGCTCAAACAAAAAATAGTACCTGAATAACTATTTCACCGTGAACAGTACTGTATACGTGAATAGTATCGTATACCATATACTTGAATAAATCTCGTATATGTTAACAATTACTATAAAAGTATATAGTGACACGTGTGAATAGTAACTATGGTAGTAACTCACAACCTCGCTCTGATACCAATTGTTGAGAAAAACTTAGAATAGATAACTCTAATTTTACCACTCAAAGAAGAAAGTTTAGATTTTAGGAAAACTCACAAATGCTCACACTTCACTCTAGACTACACTCTTTAGAGAAGAACTCCTTAGGAAAACTTAGAACTTTTATTGCTTATTGAAGCTTACTACTTGATGATTTACAAATGCAAGGGAGGGGGGTATTTATACAATACCAAGACAAACACAAGCCACACAAATATAAAATCTAAATAAATTACAACCACCCATTGTTGTTTAATAACAACCACACATTTAAATCACACAACTACAACCACACATTAAACCACACAACTACAACCACATATTAAACCACACAACTACAACCACACATTAAACCACACAATTACAACCACACATTAAACCACACAACTACAACCGCACATTAAACCACACAATTGCAACCACACATTGTTAGGCTTTTATTTTTCCTTGGGCTGGTATTGGACAATTTAACAAATGGATCCAACAGAACATACCATTTTGAACCTTTTTTTACATTTCCAATAGTAAATACTCCCAGTGATTCTGCATGGATTTGCTTGTGCTGCATGTCTTGTCCATAATAATTTACTGGAAGCACTAGAAAAATGCAAATCATAGCAGCAATGATGAATATCCGAATACTGTAAAGAACAGGTGGAAAACAGCAGTGCAGTTATTAAACCGGCAAAAGCAAAAGCAGACACTGACCAAAAATAATTGAAATACTAAAGCACTTCAAAAAAAAATTGGATATAGTTTATTCACCGAGAAAATTGAAGACTTCAAAAATTTTCCATCTGGGGAGATTTAATCACCTGAAAACGACTATTCTCATGAAAACTACAGCATCAATACCACCTACAGCCAATATTTCTTCATCAGTCGCTTGCCAGGCCCTCATGATCCAGCTTGCAGAGGGAACAAGTCTTTCAAGGCAGAAAGGATCACTACGCTTTACCGGTTCCGAAACAAGCCTCCGCGCGAAATACACACTTACATTGCTTGGTTGTTTTCTCAGTATGGAATACAATGACAGAAGCACAACACATATAGCTATATTGATTCCGGCAGATGTTAAAAGAGCACCAATGTCCATCCCAATCCCCTATATCCTTTTTTGCAAGCTTTAGAAATTCAATTACTCAAGCACTTAGCCGCGGAAGGACATCATATCACTTTCAATTTGCTCGAAACGGAGGAATGATTGTTATGACAAAGGTAATGCAGAAAGAAGTTTGGCTCATTTGATACAGAACCAAGCGCTGCAAAATGGATTTGGGAATTGTCATGGTTCAGAAACCAAAATTTATCGTGATCATATGTCAAAATTCAAGTAAAAAGCCAATGCTAAAACTAAATGCAGGCAAAAAGCA
Organism: Fremontodendron californicum; assembly: GCA_030761205.1. Classification (NCBI taxonomy): domain Eukaryota; kingdom Viridiplantae; phylum Streptophyta; class Magnoliopsida; order Malvales; family Malvaceae; genus Fremontodendron; species Fremontodendron californicum. The sequence goes on from JAULJL010000026.1 coordinate 18,988,472, forward strand.
TCAGCAAACTTAAAAGATAAATAAATAAAACCCCTAAATAACAGTTACTTTTTAGTCTAATTTAGTTACTAGTAATATATAAAGCTAGCAAAAATTATAAATCTTTTGATACCTGATGAAATTTCCAAACCTTTTTTTTTCCCCTCTTTTTCTTTTAATTCTTTTTATAGTTCCAAGACATAAAAACCAAGAATTTTAAAATTAAAAAAAACATTAAATTTAAAATGAAAAATGCAGCCAACAATCAATCCAAGGAGGAAATTCAAACAAAATTAAATTATTTTGGATAAACAATCTTAAATATTTTATGAAGAACCACCTTCCAAAAATTAGTCATAGAGGTGGGAGAGTTTAAACGCAATACCGACGTCACCCGACATATGGTGTCAAGCTCTATACCAATTCATATGGATTTTTGAAAAACCATACCCAAAAATCGAAAACTAAAAGCTTAAATCCATATAAACAGAAAATTTTTATTTTTCAATGTGATATCCAATGACACATAACATAATATTAAAGATTAATTAAAAGGAAGTACCTGAGCAAATATCTGGGCCCAAAAAAAAAAAAAAAAGTAAGAACTTCGAAAAGGTTCCCAAACGTAGAGAGATTCTGAAGCAAAAAATATTCGCTTAAAAGTTGAAACAAAAAAGAAAAAGAAAAATTGTGGGCGTTAGCCTGAGCCTGTTTATCACTTATACGCCAACTCATACGCTTTTGCTTCAACTTCAAATAAAAACAAAAAGAAAAGAATTTAAAAAGGAAAAAATTCGACCAATTTGCAGAGAAAGAAATCAAGTACCCTAATTTAGAAAGATTGGAATATCTAATAAGGAATTTATTACACTTTTTTTTTTGTTATTAGTGTGAGAAAAGACGTGAAAATGAGTGATTTAACAATTAATGCGGAAAATAGAAAAAGATCGATGATTTTTCTCACCGTGATAGCAACGGAAAAGCCACGTGGCGACAAATAAGAGGACAGTACAAAAATGTGAGATCCAGTCCTGTCTAGAATCGGTTAAGGTTTAATTTAGCATTGCGATTGCGATTTGTAAAGCTTGATTTAAAAAAAAATGTGTTTGATTGAAAATTTAAAGTGTTTAATATTGTTGTCAAAAAAATACTGTGAAAAAATAAAATATATAAAAAAGACATGATGTTAAAAAGTAATGAATAAGATATTTTCTTTTATGTTTATTTATAAATGAAGTAAATAAATTATTATTATATTTAATTTCATTAAACTAAATATAATAAACAACAAATTTCAATTTTAAAAAAAAAGTAATTTAAGCTAAAAAATAAATAATTATTATTTTCACTATTTTTTATTTTAAATTTAATTTCTTTATTAAAAGATTATAATATCATATAATTTTATATATCTCATATAAAATATTATATTAAAATAATATTATAATAGTATAATTTAAAAATAAAAGAATGTGGCATTTTATCTTTGATGTTAGAGTTTTTCAATTCAAAAACACCAATCAATGAATTTTTGAGGTTGGTTAAAAAAGTAAGGTAAAAATTAATTTTCACTAAAAATCAAATATTATTTAGCATTGCGCTGCGTTAGAAAACTGTGTTTTGGAAAACGAGCCCTTAATTGTCTCTGTGACTGTGAATCTTTTGATTCTTTGACACATTTTATTATTTGCTGCATCACGACCTATTTTGTTTAAAGTGGAATCGCTGTCGGTCACGAATGAGGATTCTTGACTTGTTGACCTTCGGGAAGGAGGATTTGTCATCATTTTAATTTATTTTGTTTATAATGAAAAATCAATTAACTTTACATTAATACATTTGATGTATCCACTAAGATCATGATTCATGACTATTTTACATTTTTTTTATATATATTTTACCCACAGAATATAATTTTAATTCTCCAATAATTGTCATATTATTATGGTAGCTTTTCCTTATAGTTAAATTGGATCGATAATAGCAACTTATTCCGTCAAAATATATACTTTTTTAATAAAAATATCGTAATATAAAAAAAAAAATTCAATTTTAAATTTTTTAATAATTTTAAAAAAAAATAATTACATGACTATACTTGAGTTTATTGCGGTCCTTATCCATGCCTTGCCTTGCCTTGCAGCAACGACAAGGGAAATGGGGCCTATGACATACAGCAATGAAGTGACAATTGGCTTTGTTGGTGGAACTAAACTCTTTTACGAGTTTCAACTTTTTTGTAAACCCACCCAAAAGGGATGTTGCTTTCTATCCTAGAAAAGGCAATTTAAACTAGTTTTATAATTAATATAAATCAAGACAATCTGAATTGACTAGTTGACATGCTATATATAATAAAATACAAAACAAAAATAAAATAACCTAACGCTCTTGTTCATCACGATCAGCTGATGATAATTTGCGGACCCAGTTGGTGAGCAGTTTCCTACTTAAACTAGACATATTTTGCTGGTAACCCATCTTGCCAATCCTACCGCTAAAGCTCGAACGTTCGACGAAATCCTTGATTCGTCGCATTGCAACTTGAAGTGTTCCTTGGGACATGTTTGCAAAGCAAACTCTGAACCACCCTGGTTCAGTGCAATGGCAAGATGCACCAGGAGAGATATTCAACCCAACCTCGCATACAATTTTGTTCCACAGCTCTGTTTCTGCTTCGAATACATTGGAAGATAGGAGATGTCTCATGTCAACCCAGCAAAACAAGCCTGCATTGCCTTTCAGGCAATCTATTCCTGACTTTTTAAGGCCTGAAACCAGCATTTCTTTTCTCTTCTTAAGCCTCTTTTGGTTCTCCTTCATGTATTTGCTAGTGAATTTCTTGTTTGCTAGCATGTTGGAGAGGAGGTACTGAGTTTGGGATGAAACGAGTCCGAAACTTGACATTTTAGTTGCTGCACTAACAACTGTTTCATTGTTAGAATAAATCATGCCAACACGAAATCCTGGTAAACCTAAATCCTTGGAAAGACTGTAAACAATATGAATTCGGCTCCATACATCTGTGTTTTCAAGGTTTCTGTCCATTGCGGCTTCTATAAGGCTTATAAAACTAGGAGAGTCAAACACCGTTCCTGAAAAAACTTCGTCGCTTATGACATGAATATCTTTGGCCATGGCAAAAGTAATGAGGTGGTTAAGCTCATCTTTAGTCATTGTTGTGCCGAGTGGATTAGAAGGATTCGTTATCAAAACCCCTTTAACTTTGAGGTTAAGCTTTTGAGCTCTTTGGTAGGCTTCTTCCAGTGCAAACATGGTAACTCTGAACCCATTTGAGCTCGAGCAATGTACTGGAACAATTTCTACTCCAGTCCTCCATTTAAGATCCCTATCAAACCTGCAGAAACAAAGTATATAAATTATTATAACAGATCAATAATATTGAATGCAGTGCATACACACTCAAACACACACACACATATATATATATATATAGGACTACTAGGAACTTTTAAACTTACCCAGGGTAGTATGGTGAGGGAAGAAGGATAGCTTCACCAGGATCCGCCAGGCAAAAGATTAAAGTCTCATTAGCTGAAGTTGCACCAGCGGCAAGCACCAGGTTGTTGGGATCAAATTTAACCTTGTTTCCTCTAATTTTTGCCATGTACTCGACCAGTTCCTATACAAGTGAGGTGACCATATATATGTTTCCGATCAGTTTGAAATTCAAATGCTTTCCGAACTATATATATATATATATATACCATGGATCGATGTAGGATTTTTTTGGTTAGCAAAGATTAATGCTAGGAATAGTTACATTTTTGAAGGAAGGTAATCCGTGATAGTCTTGGAAGAGTGCTAGTTCTCTGAATACAGATTCTCCATCCTTCTTTAGTCCCATGGCGTCTGGGTTTTTTCTTAGCCATGATTCGACAAGGTCGAAAGAAAGCTGCGAGAAGTACAAAGTATAATTTAGTCCATGGACTACCCTTTTTGCAATAATATGCGTAAAATAAGAACTCGGAGTGAAGGTAGTATATTCAATTTCCATTTAGATGTTTTTCTAGAAATCCACTAGCTAGTTTTGTCACGTGGGCTATCACATGATAAAAGTAGTATGTAACATAAAAAAAAAAAATTAATGTAGTAGTTAAACTTATTGGTATATTATTTAACAATTGAGTTTTTAAATTAAAATATATATATTTTTTAATTTGACTTGTGAAATAAAAATAAATTACTATTAGTATATCAAAAATAAACTCATTATTTAATTGTCTCAATATAAAATATATAAATCAAAATTTTATATTAGCAATGGTTTGATGAATAAGAAAGGTTGTCGTTTGTCTTGAAAAGGATAGGAAAAATAAGGAAAGAAAATAACGAATGGGTTTTTATCAGTTTTTTTTTTATCTACTTAGGATTTATTAAGAAATGTTATGGTAAGTAAAACTTTATGTATCATTTGGGTTAATCACCTGATTCTCAGCAAGCCCCATCTGAATGATTCCTGTTGGATTTTCAACTTCATCAAATGGATTTTTCTCATAAACTTGCCACCCCAGGAAGTAGGAAGAATCTTGTCCATGAGAATTGCAGCTAGCCTTGCTAGACAACATATTTACACCACCTTAAATTAGCTAAGTTGCTGGATTTTGTTTAGCTGAAACAGTAGTTTTGCTTTTGGGTGACAGACTTTTGAGAGAAAAAAGGTGGGTGAGAAGTGAGAGAAGAAGAGAGAGCTGAGTTTTGAGGGTTTGTAAAGAAGGGAGTTTATATGGCAATTTATAGGAGCTAGACACTAAGTTTGGGCCCCGACAAAATGAATATTTGTGAATTGACGGTGCTGATTCAAAGACCGGAGTTATTAGGGAATGACAAAATTCGATTCGATCGATGTATTTTGTATTGATTCGTTTCGAATAAAGAGGTTTTTTTTTTAGCAGGGTGGAGCGGAGCGGTTTTGGTAAATGCTTGTTCCACTCCGTCCTGCCCCGACTTTTGAAATTATTATTTTATCTTTTTAAATATTTTATATTTTTTCTTATATTTTTAATATATATTAGATATATATACTAAAATCATATATATACTAATATTTTATATCTATACTTTTAGTATATATGTATTATATATATTATATTAAAGATTTTTATATACTAAAATTATGTTCATGAATAAATTATATTTTTTACAATATTAAGTTAAAAATAATTAATATAAATTGGGGTGTAGCGGAGTGGAGCACCGTGGAACGGTTATGGATGTAACCGACATCTATGGATGTGGATGTTTTCAACATCCATGCAAGAGTGAAATGAAGATGGATAAGATAATATCCGCTCTCGCCCCGCTCCATTGTCATCGTAGGAGTTACTCAATGGTACTGTTGATGCTGGGCAGCTTTGGAGGTTCTTTAATCTTTGTTTAATTTCCTTTTTTAATGATTTTGGTTCCTTTGCCTAAGTCAATTTATCTAATCCATTACTTAATGCCCAACTCTTTTTATATCGGAAGCTGTTAAAGAATTACTGAAATTAATACTTTATCAATCGATGACAAAATTTATTTTTTTCTTCAATGCAAGAAATTACTTAATCCATATATATATATATATATGAAAAACTGAAGAGGGAAAACCTTCAAATATATAAATCAGTAATATTATATTATATCAATTAATTTAACCCTCAGCTTTCTTACAAACAAATAATTAAATACGTGCAAATTAAAGTTTTAAATTAGATATTATATATAATTACAGTTTTATACAGAATTTGACACCTTCCCCATGACTTTCAAAAGATGACCAATTCTTCCATTGAATCATAAGTTAATATAATATTTGATGATTTCAGCCATTTAGTTTAGTTTGTACATTCGACTTAATTAATTATTTGCATTAATCTTATTTTAGAGCATATAAAATTAGTATACCGACATTCCTAACTCTCGTAACTATTCAAGTTGAAAGAGAGCATCCTCGTGCTACAGCAAAGTCATCGACTTCTAGATCAAGTCTTGGGCTCCATTTAGAATCAGTGGAACCCAGAAGATCAAAATTCATATTATTATATTATTAACTATTCACTTCATCATAGTCCTCAAACTAAATTTACTCGTAAACATTTCACAAAATCTTGGGACTAATCCCACTATCTCCTTGAATCCAAAGGAAAATATGTTTTCTCATATAATAATCTTCCACCTAGTTAGATCTGTTTATGGTTTGGGTTTGATAGAGTTGAGCAAATCTGAATAAATAAATGAAATTTTTGTATAAAATCCGACTCATTGTGTTTCAAAAGTTCATTTATTTTTTAATATTTTTAATTATATTTTATAATTAAAATTAAATAAAATTAATTTTATTAATTAAAAAATAAATTTGTGTCAAATCAAATTCGACGCGAATCAAATCAACTTAAAATCATTCACGCATTTTAAGTGTTATATTTTCTTCTGTGCATATATACTAAAATTTCTTACTGAATATTGTCGTACTTGCACGAATATTGTTTTGTAACAATGATTAAGAATCTTAAATATTTTAGTGGTATCCCCATCAAGAAAATAGTAAACATCTTAACTGATGACACCTTCAAGTTAAAGGTTATATTATATAGGGTCAATGGCGCCCTGATTATGAAAGAGCTAAGCCTAAACCATCAAAAACTCGGGTGTTCCATGGACCACCATTGTACATCACCAGAACCACTTTGTATTGCACAGAAATACAGGGTAAAAGATCTGATTATCGGCTGAAATGCTGATAGGAATGTTAAATTAGGTGATCAATTGATTTAAAAGCTTAAGTTGATAGGAAATTGTTTGACTATTATATTTAAGTTTCAATATGTCTCTTTACGTGCAAGTCGGATGAATAGTTAATGAGTTTGCACGTGAACTCAAGTGTATAGAAAAAATGTGCAAGTTGAATAAGAATTAAAACAATAACGCATAGTCCGATGAGCAATAAGACACTAGATGTAAAAATATTAAAAAAAACGATTGTCAAGATTCAAACTCGACAACTCTAATACTATACTAATTTGGATGATCAATTAAATTAAAAGCTTAAATTTATAGAAAATAACCTAACTATTATATTTAAATTTTAATTGACAAAATCTAGATATGAGAGAATTGTAGTCCAAGGATCACCTAATGGCTAAAGTAGGGAAAAATCCTTACAAAATGCGAGTTCGGACCAGGACTGTGTCTTTGGTCCACCTGATAGTCTCAGATCTCAATTTCATGTCGGCCATCTTCTCAGTCTCCCCCTCCCTCCCTCCCCCCAAATTGTAGTATTAAATATACCTGGTTAAGTATGGAGGGAACAGAATTTACCTGATCTCTTCATGATGATAATCAACAGCAAAAACTTTTTGTTGCTTACAAACCAATATCACATATGGTCCCAATAATGTGGGTGTTTTGGATTATAAACATAAATTCTCTGATTTATAAAATTATCTTTGAAATTAAAATTTCAGAACTTTATCTAAATGACACGGTTGTTATTTGTTAATAAAATGATGCCAAAACTGGTAAAAAAAATTCCCTGTTATTATCAATACGTCTCATTTGTTTTTGTACACCTTGAATAGCAAATAATTTCTGTCAACATCTTTCCTACCAAATTTTATGTGAAACTTAAATAGGTGACGTTTACTCCTTGCATTAACAAAAGCACGAAAAGAAGAAGAATAAGAAATGGGATTAAGGCAGTGGGTGAGGAGTGATGTTTCCAGGAGTCAGAATTCTTGATTGATTGTCGTCTTTCCTTCACCGTCGTAAGGGAAATGCCGCGTTTTTTTTTTTGGCTTTAGAGTGAGGAACAGCTCAGAGAGCAATGGTTTTTGCATGCAAATTAAAGAAATTATTAAGAACTAACTAAGTAAGACATACGCAATTTCCACTAATTTCATATTGGCTTAGAGTATCAAATAAAATAATCATGTTAGAGGCTCTAACTCTAAATCGGGGCCTGCCTTGAGATGTTTCTAAATAGACCTTTTTCTTGGAACTTTTGGATAAGAACTAACCTGAAAATGAAACCATAACGCGTTTTTGCAGTACACAGAAAGTTCGAATTAGCTTCATATTTCCAATTTATTTGGGCAAGTTGGAATTTTTTGTATAAGTGATTTCCTTATCTTGTTTTGGATTAATTATAAAGTGGGGTTCTTTGGTTTGTGGGGGGGGTCAAAACCATACTCACACTTGGGAAATTTTGCATCTTTGTAATATGTGTTAATTAACGATCACAATTGAAACTGACTCTTGCTTAGACCTGTTCACGAATCGAATAGTCTGTCTGATCCGATCCATATTGAATCGGGTTTAGATAAAATATTTTATAATCTGGGTAGATTTGGTCTGGTCTGGTCTGACCCGACTCGAATTCTATTTATTAAATTAAAAAAATTGTTTAAATTTAATTATAAAATATATATAAATATTAATATAAAAATAAAAATAATTTTTTAATATTTTAATATTTTTGAATAGTAAAACGGGCTTATACGGGCCGGATCCAAATGGACTTGGGCAAAGAAAAAATAAATTTTTCGGGTCATGACCCGGCCCGGCCCATGGACAGGTCTTGCTGCAGAAGTCATCAATTTAGACCAAATGGACCAACAATCGTGTGTTCTGTTGTTAAAATATTTAACTTTTAATTTTAATGATCAAAGATCAAATATTTCAAATATTAAAAAAATTTAACTGTGTGCATCTCTAAATTTTAGAGGGTAAGCTCTTTATGGACGTTGTGGCATGGGCCAATTTTAAATTTTCAAACTGAGCAAGAAACCCGGAATCATATATTTTTTGAATGTGACTATTCAAAGGAAATCTGGGGGCATATACTATGCTTATGTCAACTTCATAGAAGCATAAGGAGCTGGCAAGCAGAGCTGCAATGGGCAGTAAACAGAATCAGAGGAAAAACTCTCATTTCTGTTATTTTGCGTTTATCATGGAGTGTCTTTCTTTACTCGATCTGGAGGGAGAGAAATAATAGGTGTTTTAATCGCCTTCAATCCACACAAGGAGCCATCATTGAGCAGATAAAAGAGATCATCAGAATGCGATTGTTGGGGCTCAAGAACATTAGTCCTGATGAAGTGAACCGAAGATTGGATGCAGATTGGGGACTGTCACTTTTTTCCTAGGATCTTTGTGCATTCTGGAATAGCTTTAAGTATTGCTGAAGTATGTTGCTATTGTTCCCTGATTGATTTGTGGTCTTAAGTTTTGTTCAAGTATTGTTTAAGTATGTATAGCTTTAAGTACATATTGCACATGATGTTGGATGTAGCAGTTTAACTGCTTTCTGGATAAATAAAACACTTACTTATCCAAAAAAAAATTTTAAATTTTCACTATGCATTTTATAAGCAAGTAGGACCTCAATTTTTTAGACATTTTTTTTATAAAACGGTGGTCGCAATTTAAAAATAAAAAAAGAAATATTAGATATTTAAATTCTAAATTTATTGAATATTTTAAAAAAAAAATAATTGTATAAACCACTTAAATTAAAATCAGATTTAATATTTTAAATTTCATTATGTATAATTATATGATATATCAATATAACTTGTACTTTGGAGTAGCTACAATTATTTCCTTTTCTTTTTAAATGAGAAATCTTGCTTTTTCTCTAAAACCCAAGTGTTCAAGCTGAATCTGATTCAAACACTTGGCAATGCAAGTTGGGAATTTTGGAATTTGGATTGATAAAATGTAGACTCTATACCCACTTTTTTTTTTCTCATCTTTATTTTATAATCTGTTCGGATTGAAAAACATGATGATAGAGCTTTCGACTTAAACTTTTATACTCATCTTAAAAGTTAAAATTGTTTACCGCTTCAATTAACTAAATATTGATAACACTATACCCACTTATATAAGCTTAAAGTCCAATGGAATCAATATTTTTGGGACTGCCTTTTCATAGTTCCAAACTTCCAGGACCATTATTTTTTTTATCAGTACATGGCCAATGTTGGCCCCCCTTTCTGGGATAGAGAAGAGTCTATTTATGCCACTTGTTTTTCCAACCAAAATGCAAATACTAGTAAAGCTATAAGGAACAAAAAATTTCATTCACCATTAATAGTAACTCTTTAAATTAAAATTTATAATTTTGATCACGACATGAAAATATGACATGTTTAATAAATATGAAAATAATTAAAATACAAAAATAATTTAAATATTATATGACACGTTTAAATATGATTAACATATATGATACGTTTAATATACATATCATGTTCGTATTTAAATTTTGATATTAATAATTTATGTTGTATTCATATTTATAGAATTAACATAAAAGCTTTTACTTGCATATATATATATATATATTTATATATATATACGATTTCAATAAGGCTGAAAGAAAAAGGTGGAATAATCGGAACGAGGCACGTGGCCACGTGGGTTTGTAGTGGAAGAAGGTTTATTTGATCACGTGGAAACCCTTCAATTTGGACTGTTCTGTTTCTGTAGCTAAAACACTCAAAAAGAAAAACAAAATTGTTTCGTAAAGACTTTTATGGGACGCAGAAATGATCCTATTCCTAGTCTTCTGTGAAATTGGTGACAGGCTGACAACCAACATGAAGCCCATTAGGTCTTGCCTCATGGCTCACGCTCCATTGCCTCTTTAGGACATAGCCATTGACCATTTGCCTTCTTCTTGCCCTCAATAATGTGGACCCTTTCTCTCAGTCTCTGGTTCTATTCTATTTCTACAGGCTCTAGGGCTAAAGCTGAAACCCTGAAAGTTACATCTACCAAACTAATAGATTTGAGTTATTAACAGATCTGGAAATGACTTTTGCTTCAATCTATAAACTTAATTGTAGAGACTTCCAAGTTCCAAGATTGACTTTACTAGAGAAAGAGAAATTGCTAAGCCAATTCTTCCTTGTACTGAGGGTGTCAACTACAGTGAGAACGGTGAGAACACTTCACTTTGCAAGCGTTTGAAAATTTGAAACACATGCATTAATGGATGGAACATGGAAGTGTCTCCCGAGCTTCTTCCTGACACCCCCTTAGAAAAAGAAAATAAAAATTAAACGTGAAGACGTATGCGACAAAAACATAACCATTTTTCTGCAATCTTGCAGTAAGAAATTTGAAAACGTGTTGCTTGTTTATATGTTTAGATATGGAAGTAGTCAGCTAAATTTATGTTCAGGGAAAAGATTTAGAAACTACAGGCGGAGGAGCACAAAGTCAAAAAAGGTTGGATAAAGTTCATCAAGATAGCAGATTTTTGAGCTGTAATAATTGACAGACCAAGCTGGTTTTTCCTGGGGAAAACTAATTTGATTGGAACATGCAACACCATGAATTATCATATTGATGAAATTATGTTACAAATGTTGTTGGTCCTTTTTTACTTGACCTCCCAATTGTACAAAATAAGTAATATTTTCTAATAATAATTACTTAGATCAAAATTCTTGAGTCATGAGATCGGCATGGATGCAATGGTAGACTTGATAAGACTCCCCCCGACACCGCCCCAATAACTGGTTCTAAGGTGGAAATTTGAGTTAGAAACGATGAACAAGTAGTCAATTAATTGCTATAGTTTGCCATTATGAGTATATGGTTTGAAATGGATCATCACTTTTAAAATCAGAAATATGTTTATTGGAACAGTTTTCTTAGTAGACAACAGGACCTAATTATTGCAAGGATTAATGCGTAATTTGCTTCTTGAATTATATCATTTTTTTTATTTGGTATTTGAAAAAAAAATTCATATTCAAATACCTAATAACATGTCTCTGTTTTTTATTAAGAAAAGCCATATGTCATGTGAGATCAAGTAAATGCACACATAAATGCCACGTCAAATTGGATCCACTTGCCATGTCAGATAAAAAAACAAAAAGGTGATTTTTAGGAAGAGAAATTGAAAAGAAAAAAAAAATTGTTTGGGCATTAAGGATAAAAAAAAATATATAGGGTACAGAGAGAGATTTTGTTGCGACAAAAAATCAGAGATTTCGTTGTTAAAGAATTGATTGTATATTCGAATGATCGATTTTTCTTCCTTAATTAGTGCCCAGACCAAAAAAAACCCAATTTCTCCTCGTAAAAATCACGTGGCACTTACGTGTGCACTTACGTGGTCGCACATGACATATGACATTTATTTATTGAAGAACAAGGACACATATCATCATTTTGCTTCATGGTATTATTCGATGGTGCAAATTACTTGATGAAATGAAAATTGAAGTATTTAATTGTGACTTTTTTTTTTTCTTCAGACCAAATCGATAGAAATGGTAAAATTCAAAAGGCAAATTACACGTTAACCTTTATTGCAACCTAGAATTTTTTTTTTTTTTGGGTTTCCGGAAACCCGTGAATGGCATGGCATGGGAACTGGGAAGTATTGGTCAACATGTTTAAAGTTGATATGTATGGAGATGCCTTTTTCGACAATGTATGGATTAATTCTAATTAAAGTTGGAATTGGTCTCTTAATTAATCATTACAAAAGAAAGGATTTCTATCGACGAAATTTTTCGTCAGTAAAAGTTCAATTTTCATTGTAAATGGTATTACCGACGAAAAATTTCGTCGGAAAATTCCTTCGATGATACTATTTCCGTGGGTGAAAATATTTCCGTCAGTAATAAAGAATTACCGACGGTATTTCCGTCGGTAATTCTTTACTACCGACGGACTATTTTTGTCGATGAAACAAATACCGACAGAAATGTCCGTCTGAATTTTCCTCTGTAATGTTTTATCCACGGATAAATCCGTCGGTGAAAGACATTTACTGACTGACAATTTCGTCGGTAATTGTTTATTTTCCAAAATAAAAAATCTATAATAAATATTTGTAAAAAATAAATTATATAATAAATGTTTTAAAAAATAAAATTATATTTTAATAAAAAATAAACTAAAATTCGTAAAATTATTAATAAAAAAAATTTTAATAAATTACAATATTATTAATAAAAATAATAATCAAACGTAGCTCTCAAATATAAAACAAATGTTGTCATCACTCGGTACTGCTGTCATCGGCTTCATTGTCAACCTCAGCATTGACTCCGACAGCACTACCTCCGACACCACCTTCGATAGCAGTCAATCCAGCACCCATGCCTCCAACTCCACCTCCGACAGCACTCAGTCCAGCATCCATGCCAAGCTCTGCACCTAGTCCAACATCACTGCCTCCGACAGCATTGACTCTGGCAGCATTTAATCCAGCACCGATTCCGACAGCACTTTTTCTGATCCCGCCTAATCCAGCTGCAGCTACTTACTGTGACAGCAGTATACTGGTGATGAGATTCTCAAGTCTCACGATTGATGTCTGGATTTGCGAGACATCGGACCTCAATGCATTATACTGGTCCTCAGACGGCGCTGCTGGCGGCTGCTGTGTAGTACTAGGACACATGGAGTGTAACTGGCTACATCTGAACTTTGCTGACTCGCTGGTGGTGGTCGAATGGCGAAGGCGGTGGTCGGACGACGAAGGCACGTGATGGCTCGCTGGTGACGGTCGGATAATTCCGTCGGTGATAATAGTTACTCCATCGGTAATAATTTGGCGAGAAACTAAGCCGTTCCCGTCAAAGTATTATCGACGGAATTTACCGACGAAAATATTCGATCGATAATAGCCAATTTCCGTCGGTAATTCTAAAAAAATCCGTAAGTAATGTGCAAAAACATTAACCACGGAATTCCGTTGCTAAAAAAGTTTTTCGCCGACGAAAATATTCCGTCGATAAAGATTTTGTCGGTAATTTGACGTCCTCTTGTAGTGAATTAACACGATCTCCTTAAACATTTTACATGAACTTGTTTAATTTGTCGTCTAAACACAATCTCTTTAAACATTTTACATGTCCTCAACTATACTTTTATGGCAACCAGAAAGCGGCAAGGCCATGCATGTCAATGTCCATCCCTGCAGATACACTAGATGGATATGCATGCATACATTTGCATGGATCATGCATTTACATTCATACATATAGTTCGATAGCTAGTTCATACTTTTCGAGCACATATTAAAAAAAAAAAAAAAAACTCCATCAAGCTTGTTAATTGGTCAGTACACCATTCATCTTTATACGACGTGAAGAAGAAGGAATTTCCGACAGACTGGAAATTAGGTCCTATCAAATCATAATGTAGATTGAAAAATTAAAGCTGAAGCAGCCTTACAGGGCACCAAAATCCAACATAGAAACAATGAATCCGATCGGTCCAATTAAAAAGTTGTCTTATCCATGCTCTGGTAAATATCGGACCATTGAACATAACTTTAGTCGTCGTTTCACTCAACTAACTATGAGGGAGACAAACTGCTGCAGAAGGCACGCTTTGTTCAACCCAATTAGTGAAAGATTTTAAGTTGGTGACTTTGGTGGGAAAGTTCTGATTATTTTGGCTTTTGTAAGGAGAAACAAACAAAGTTTGCTTTGGAATTAGCCCCTGGTTCGATTCTTTGTTTGTTTCTCCTTACAAAAACAAACTTTGTTTGTTCTTACAAAAGGGGCTAATTCCAAAGCAAACTTTGTTTGTTTGATGTCTGCTCGGTGGGAAAGTTCTGATTATTTTGGCTTTTGTAAGGCAAATTGGACATAAAATTTGTCTTTATTTTTTGGCATTCCATCTGAGGAACAGTCCAGCTGGCCGTATTGAAAGTGATATCTATCTATCTATTTAACTTCATTTTTTTTATGCAGTTCCATTTTTTAAGTACTCTTTTGCCTTTGACATTTACAGCTTGGAGCTCTCAAAAACACACTGGAAAGAAGCATCATTCTAGATATATATATATATATATATATATATATATATATAGGTTAATTGCAAAGTGTGTAGCAAGCAAGAATGATAATCAAATTAATTTGGAAGTGAAAGTCAAGCTTCATTAGCTTTTCACGTGATGCAGAAAGCAGTAACCTACCAACCGAAGCACCAAATTCCACTGTTAAAATCACAGCCATTACTCTAGCTGAGACTTATCCATAAGTCAACTGTGGGACTGGGCCGTGACCCAAATTTTATATTTTTTTTATCCAAATCCGAATCGTATTGGACTCGATCCGCCTTGAAACCAATATTATTGTTTGAAAAGTAATAAAAATATTTTTACAATTAAATTTAAATAATTTTTTTTATTAATAAATAATAATTCTAATTGAACCGATCCGGCCCGAAACACAGTTTTTTTCAGAATATAAATATATTTTATTACAGATATAAACAATCAAAAGGTACAGTTGAACTTGAGAAATCACTGCCATATTTCGTTTTTATTGCTTGGGTTTTGGCCCGATCTTATGTCTTTCTTAATATCAATGAAGTATTATATGAGATAGTAGACTTTAAATCATCTCCTTGTATTCTACCATGGGAACTGTACCATAGAGTTCAACTCATTTCTGACCAAAATAAAAGGCTGAAGCTCTTCAATTCGGGTTTGCAAGAAATTGAATCAGAAGAAACGAGAATCATAGGAACAGGAACTTGAATCTTGTAGCATGAGAGATTGCGGTGTTTCCATAGCATTAATTAACTGACAGAAGACATGGAAATTTAAGCAAAAACAAATCATTAAGTAGATGTGTTTAATTACAGTATTGGTGAGTTAAATCAAAGAGCAGATTTTAAGTCTGGTAAGGTTTAGAGTTTAGACAGACAATGATGGGCGGGATAAGGGGAACATGTCTCATTTTATGTCCAATTTGCAGACATCAAGCTCTTATTCCATCCATAATTAGGAACAATAATGGACCAACCGAGCAGACCTATCGTAAAGTTTCTAGGTAAATTTACAGAAGGTTCATTGGCACTTAATTAGCACTAAGCAGACAGCTAAAAAGGAAGTGAGGTGATATGGTTAAAACATTCTTTGCTGCTCCAAACATGAAAGAAAAGAAAACAGTACTCAAAACTTATGTTACTCGGACTTGGGTGTGAGTGTCGAACACGGATGTATCCGACACGGGTATGTTCAAATTTTTCCAAGATTTTCATGTATTTGAAGGGTCCTTGGAGGATTATATCCCCATACCCATGTCTAGATATACGTCGGACACGAATACTTCAAGAAAAATGAAGAATCAGAGCAACATAGCTCGAAACTCAAAACTCAATTCATTAGGAATAACTGTCTTTTCTTGTTGGTCGGCATTTCAGCTTATTTTGTTTGTTGCAGCAAAGACCAAAGAAATTGTTTTGATTCAAAAGAATATCAAGTAAAGAATACATCATATATTGGATGGAATTCAAAGTATGCTAATGAAAGCAAAACAAATATTTTATACCAAAATTTAAACTGTCAGCTGCACTAAGGAACTTCGTAACAGTGAAGAGAAATTACCAGGTAAACAAATCAATGGTATGACCTTAGGTGAAAAATTTGGCAACCGGGGTTATAAGAGTTCTTTTCTGCGGCCTGACTGAACTTCTTGGCTGCAACTTCATTTTCTTCTAAGCTAGTCTGAACAAAATATCGTGCCCACCAAGACGAGCTCCTCAACTTAGCCTTCAGAAATCAAGAAATCCTTCAGCATGTCACATTTAGTTAAACCATGTAAAAAGTTACTGATAGATTGATGATATGGGAAAGAAAATCCAATAAATACCATCTAATTGGTAAAGGCAACCTATTACACCTCAGTATACAATCTTTAAGGTTGTCAACATTGATCAAAGGTCTACACATTTCCTAATTACTGTTTGGGTACAAAAATTAACATGCCTGCAAACATTCACATACATCTACACATGTAAAATTAAATGGAAATCCAGTAACCCATCTCCACAATTCAACATATTGACCCATGCAACAGATAAATTAAAAAAAATGCATGGTCCATACAGTAATGAAGGAAAAGAGATGCTCGTTAGATTTAGTGTCCCACCTCTCGATAATGATTTAGCCTATAAGACTTAAAAAATTAAAACAAAAAATTGCTTCAAACTAGCTGAAAAATGCTAAAGGATATGCACCAAAGCTACTCCATGCCACGACTAGTCTACTTCCTAGTCAGCAACCAAAAGGGGAAACAGTAGATAATCAATAACAAGGACCAAGTAAGAGAATTGTTTTAACCTTATAGATTATACCAAAAATTCCTGATTTCTGGTATATAAATAATTAAAAACGCTAATAACATTCTATACCAAAAGAACATATGATAATAGTGTTTCTATATTGTCATTCATATATTATTGAACTTTGCTGGGCTTAACCAAAATTGACTGCTGATATAGAAAGCACCTTTAAGAGCAACCTGGGGGAAATGTACTCTGTAAAGTGAATAATAAAAATAATATGGCGAAAGTGTTCCACCTCAAATAATTGGTTAATGAGACAATCTTGGAGTTCCAGTGTGATAAATTTTCGTTTTAGGTTGTCCATAACATCTTTTTTTCATTCACTTTCCGTTTCAGGCAGTATGGTTGGATTTGGAAATTTATCACTTCCAACTGCCAATTGATTATATATCATTTGAGCAATAGCTGAAGCTAGGCACCGCTCTTTCCCATAAATCAAAGTTACTAAAAGTTTTTTTTTTTATTTTATTATTTTGATCAACCAAGTGAAACAAATTTGTTAAAATGGAGTCAAAGGAGAACAAGGAGATACTCCACGTGAAAACAAAGACACTAAACTCCCTAACAAAACCTCAAAATAAATAGCTCCAAAAGTACAGAAACAGAACATCAAAGAACTGGTCGGTGAGACAAACACAAAGAAACTGAAACACTCAATACCACTCACACCCAAGCAATGAACATATCATGTCTCTTTACACCTGCTTAACCAAGCCATCAGCCAAAAAATTCTTTCCCCGTAAGATACACTGGAATTTGACAGACTTTAAACTATTGACTAGATATCTATTTCATTGAAGTGCATTAAAAGTTCCCAAGTCTGCCAACTGACTATTGAAAGTTCTACTTGATGACATTCATTAGCAGGCCTATCCAACAGTAAAAGATAAAGATAGTGTCCATGTTCATATGGGTCACCAAGGCTTAGCAATTTATATTAACAAGCAGTAATTAAGGAACATAGTAACAGCCACTTACTGCCCTTCCATATTTTGACACCTCTGCAGCTTTAGCTTTCCGCTGACCTGGAAATCCTACATTTGCAACAATCATAAAAGTCCTTGGCATGTCAAAAGGCTCAAATTATTTCTTTGTAATCAGATATAGCATATTAGCTACAGAAGCACTGCTATAAAAGCTTAATGCATGTTTTTTTATAACACAGACAGGACAATGATCTATTGTAAGTAGAACATGGAGAAGAAGACGGTCATGAACATAGATACAGCATATAAACAAAGAATCAATCTGACTCCCACCAACAGAAAAAAAAATGCTAAATTTGGCAAAAGTAAGAAAGCAAGTGGTTGAAACCATCAGCAAGCAAACAAAGAACATTGTGGGATAGGAATTAGGAAGGCACATGTGACTTGCAAATTCTGGAATCAGAATAAAACTTAAGCTTCTTTTACCTGTAAATAGTACAACTCCATCAGCCGATACCCTTGCAAAATCTGGAAGTGTCTTGTTGAGATATCTTGGAGACAAGTAATCTAATGCATCTGAAACAATTACAAGAGAGAACGACTTTGGCCTGTATGGAAGAGGAAATTTGATGTCAGACACACGCACAACGCCATTACGCACTAGTCTTTTGCAGTTAGTATCAGCATCCTCGATGTCATACGGCTCCACACCCCAAGCTTCAGTTTCATCTTCTTTTAACAAATTCGAAACCACTGAACAAGCATCAGGACCAACATTCAAAACTTTACGAATGCTATCACCATACGCTTTCTTCAAAATAGGAATCGCCCGTAGAACCTCAAATGTGCAGGAAAAGTCTCCTGCACACAAAGATCAAATCCTATCTTAAAACTGAAGGTCGCTTATCTAATAGCATATCAAAAGGCATAAGGAAATGATGCCTCAGCTGAAACATATCATTAAGATTTCGCATCTATAGCAAATCTAATTAATTCTAATTGAAGAAAATTCCAAGTTACCAACTCATCTTTATAAAGTATCAACAAATGCATTCAAAATATATATATATATATATATATATATATATAAATCCAAGACGCCCACTTTCTTTATACGCAATTCACTGAAAATATGCAGCAATGCCCGTGTGGTATAACACAAAAATAAGCACCAATATCATATTGTTAAATAAGATTAATTTTTTTTAAAGTGAGAAATTTTACCTTCAACTCTAGTAACAGGTTCCTTTATGCTTCCGGATCCCCCTATTGCAAGAAAAAAAAAATTGATTGATCAGCTTAGAAAAATACAATCATAATGGATCATTTATTACAGATTAAGTGATTAATCAATGCTTAACTAATGAGCCTAATCAGAAAATCAAACCTGAGCCGCTATGAAAATACGCAACAATAAGCAATGCGCCCTGAAAATTAATAATAAAAAAGACAAAATTTATAGAAACCTAAATAAATTTTTAAAAGTGAAAAGATTTTTTTTTAAAAAAAAGTACCAGGACAATGAGAGCAATGGAGAGAAAAGGGGGAGATCGAGACTTGGACTGCGAAAAGAGAGCAGCTCCGCCGCCGGCGTCTCCATATCGTCTAGAGGAATTCACTGGCCTCCTCGACATGCCTACAAATTTTTGTTTGGATTTTGCTTCTTTTTTTTCCGTTGTTGTTGTTGTTCAACTATTCTGATTCAAACCAATCAAATAAAGAAAATCAATTTGCAACATTGTTAAATAATTTAAATCATTTCTGAAAAAAAAAAATAGTATGATTAATTAAATCAATTTCATTTTCTGAAGTGTAGATCCGTAAAAAAATAATTAATGGAGTGAATTATTATTACCGAGAGACGGAGATTGAAGGACACGCATTTTTGTGCGGGAAGAGCCAGAATCGGATCTCAGTTTTTATATTTTTATTTTAATAATAATAATTAAAAAAAAAAAGTTGTGGGTAAAAGGCGCGTTTGTGTTGGCGCGTGATATCCAAATCCAACGGTTTTTATTCCTTAACGGGAAAATTAAGCATTACTAGATAAATGCTCGCACTTGGGTTGCGAGTATGTTATTGAGTTTAAATTAATATTTTATAATAAATTTAAAAGATTGAAAAGCTAAAAATGTAAAAATAATTTAGAAAAAATAATTTCATCATTATTCTACGTTTGATATAAAATTGAGAGTTATTTGAAATGATCAATTAGATCCGGTAATTTCAGACATAACATAATTATACGATACGAATATAATATGAGAAAATAATTAAAATACGACACGACACGAAAAAAAATAAACATGACACAGATACACGAACGTGTCAAAATCTACATAAAATGAATTATTAACGTGTCAAGATTTATATAAATATATAATAGCTTAAATACGATTGTGACACAAAAAATAACACGAACACGACGACACGTGATACAAAATTGAAAGTTATTTGAATAGTGTCAATTAGACTTGAAAATTTCGAATACAACATGATTATACGACACGAATAGAATATGAAAAAAATAATTAAAACACGTCACGAAAAATAATATGAACACAAAACAAATACACGAACGTGTCAAAATCTACATAAAATCAATTATTAACGTGTAAAAATTTATAATCCTTTAAATACACGAACACAAATACGTTACGAACATACATTTTTTTCTCTAAATTGAATCATTATGACAAATTATGCAAAATATGGGATGCATTGAGACACGACATGTACATACAAAATTTTCTCTAAATTGAATCATAACACGACACGAAAAATAACATGAACACGACACAAATACACGAACGTGTCAAAATCTTCATAAAATCAATTATTGTGTAAAAATTTATATAAATTTATAATATTTTAAATACACAATCACAAACACGTTACGACCATACATTTTTTTCTAAATTGAATTATTATGACAAATTATGCCAAATATATGATGCATTGAGACACGTACATACAAAAATTTCTCTAAATTGAACCACCATGACAAACTATGCAAAATATTTGGATGAATTGAAACGAAACGAATACAACATGAAAAAATAATTAAAATACGACACGAATGATAACGTGAATACAAAACAAATACACAAACGTCTCAAAATTTACATACCATGAATTATTAACATATAAAAATTTATAATACTTTGAATACATGAAAAAATAACACGAATACAACACGAATGTATCAAAATCTACACTAAATGAATTATTAATTTGTAAAAGTTATATAAATTTATAATACTTTGAACGCATGAAAAAATAACACGAATATAAACACGAATACTTTGGGTTGAGTAAAAATATTTATAAGTTGAATTTAACTAAAAATATTTATAATTTGTATCGGATCGACCTGACCCAACTTCCACCTTTTTTTCTCTTTCTTTCTCCTCCATCTTAAAAAAAGGAAATAAATGCTAAATCCCATATCAAATTTGAAATTACCCTATAAATTTTAATACCTTAATTACCCTCTAAATTTTAATTTATTCGTTTGCTTAATTGTCTCGTAAACATCCCCTCTAAATTTATTAATTCTGCAAATCTATTGTTTTTGGGGATAACTTTTAACTTTAGGTATAGATAGTCGGGTCCAATAACGGCCTGATTTTGGCTCAATTCAGGCCATTAGATGAATGACACGTGTACCATTGTTGCGAAATTTTAAGTTCAGAACTCTATTATTAATTATTATATGATAGTGAATATTTTTAATTTTACAAGTAAATTTACATATTTTTATAATTTTTTTATATGATTTATATTTGTATAAATTAATTGTTGGATTTAATAATATAATCGTATTTATCGTGCACGTAAAATTTTGAATCGATTCGATATTTTTATTATCGAAAATACTATTTTTTTTAATATATATTTAACAGTTAAATCAAAATAAATAGTTAAACATTTTTAATTTATTCGAAATTCGATATGCATCATCTACTTTAATAAAACATAAAATAAAATAATCGAATTAAAAAATATAAATCGTATAAAAAATTAAAAAAAATTTAAAAATTCATAAAGTTAAAAAAACCCGTCAACACTGTACAGAATAATAATTCTTATTATTATATATTATTACTGCAAAATCGGGCATTAGAGAGAGAATCAAATTCAAAGGCGATGAAAAAAAGGAGATTTAATTTTCTGCAAAAAAAAATTAAAAGAAAAAAGAGAGAAAAAGAAAAGAAGAAACCCTAACCATGCGTTAGGGTTTGGGATTGAAATTGACTTGAAGCAAAGGGGTTGTTGAAATTTCGATACTTGGAAATTGGGGAATCGAAAGAAATGGGAGGCGAAGATGCTGACAGGGAAAAGAGTAAGCAATGGTCGTCTCAGAACAGGGCTTATAAACGGAAAGAGGAAGACCCTAAGCTTTGGGGAATTCTCCTCTTTGGTTTAATTGGCGCCACTGTCACCACTTTCGCTGTAAGTTTTTCCATTTCCTCTTTTGAAGTTTCAAGCTTTTCCACATTTTAATTAATTGTTTTAAAATTTTGTTATATGTTATAATAAGCTGCACTATTAGGGTTTTTTCTTCTTTATTTGATTTTTTGGCCTTAAATATAATTTAAGAAGAAAAGTTAGGTTTTTTTTTCTGGAGAATGCAAACAATTGATGCTAATAAGTTAGTGTTGGTGGGAGCAGCTATTTGTTAGAATTGCCCATTTGATTGTAGTTGCAATCTGGCAGGTTAGTCAGCTGAGGAGGTCTGTTGATTGGATATATACTCAGGTATACAGAAAAGAAGTTCTTTCACAATTCAGCTATTGATAATTGCGTGCTACTGTAGTTGACATGTGGGCTTGTTGAGGGAAAATCTTTCCTTATAATATTTCATCATCAGTATCTTCATTGTTTTCTTAAAGGGAATGGTGGAAGGAAATATATATATTTTTTTATAGAAATTTTCAGTTGTTTTCTATGAGGATTGCTTTTGTAACTACAAATTTAGACTCATGGTTAGTGGTTTTGCTGAAAACATACTGTTTATAGGATGATATGCATTTACCTAAAGCAAAGATAAAATTGATTTAAACAGGAAGATTCACTTCTATGGGTCTATTTGAAATCAAAATAATTGCTTTGATACTGTGAGTGCTGCCATATTGTGCCAAAAACGTGTTGAAGGTCATGAAAACATTTATCAGGCATAAGTACCTCTGTTTTCCTGTGCTCATATTTTTAGATTTTAAGAATATGGTTGAGCTAGCTATATATGTTTGACTGCTGCGTTTTTGAATTATTGTATGGATCTATTATGTCTGCTGATATCTTACAAATTAACTTGATATCACAATCAAGTATTATGCACAATGAAAATTGTCTTTATGCCTCAAAACAGTTGAATATAGCATTTCTTATTTCTCTTTTATGTATTCACCAATCTGATCATGTGTGTACTTGCACCATGAAAGTTAGCCAGGTCACAATCATCTCGGAGAGGAGGTTCTTTTCGAACATCCTTTCAGGAGGAAGCATGGAGAAGGTATAATCGTCGAATGCAAGAAGAGTATGAGGAAGAAATGGAGAGAGTGGTAAGTTTTTGGTTATGTTATAACATTCTCTATATCTTACTACCACATTACTTCCTACAGGTCTTGCAACATGGTTTTCAAAGCATTAGTTTAGGTTGTTATCGGCAGTTATATATGAACTTTGAAGGAGTGATAAGTTGTAACATTTAGTATTTAATGATGGTGAAAACTTGTGTCTTGAGAATTTTTAATCTCTGGGACATATACCCCAGCTTCATGTGGCTATTTTGTGCCATCATTCTTATGGAAGTTATCTGTAATGATATTTTTCAGAAAGTCTTTTGTGATTTGGTAAATTGGAAAGGGAGAATGTGAGTCAGGTGGATGGCAAGTCTTGTGTGCAATTATCATTTTCTTCTTTTAACACGGATCACATCACTCTGTTCAGGACTTACTATTCTTAGTCCTTAATATTTTGTAGCAATTTCAAAAGCTGGGGCTGGGGAGGCCTGCTAGCACCCACCCCCCACCTTTAGCCCTGCTCATATTGATTGCTTTTTTGGTATGCCATTGTGATATTATCATATTGTTAATTAATTTCTGCTTCTCTTTGTAGGAGCGAATAAGGCGCATGCAAAGTGTGTTTAACAGGGAGCGGAATAAATACAGAAGAAGCTATGAGAGCTGGAAGGAAAATGGTCCTGGTGCTTATCATCAGCACTTCCAGCGAGACGATTGGTATTGGAAGGCTGAAACATCATACAGAGATCAAAGAACCAATTACAGGCAACCTCAAAGAGATAGTGCAAGCTATCCATTATCACATCACTACTCAGTTTTAGGTCTTGACAGGTAAATCTGCTGTAACACAGGGTTATTAAATGCTCTTCCATCCTATTATTGTCAGTATAGCCAAGAGCTCAACTGAGTATTCAGCAATAATAATTGGCATTTCTTGACTTCCTTTTCTCCACAGGTCCAGAACAAAACCATATACAGAAGATGAGATTAAGGTATACTGAATTATCTTTAAAATGCTTTTACATGGCTGCTGTTGTTTTTCGGTATAATAATTTATTTTTTAATTTGTTAAAGTGATACTTCATTTGATTTAATAGTTATGTTTGTCATTATGCTATTAGCTATATATCACGACATTTCTGGTACATCTTGATCAAAAGTTGACTTGCTATAACTTTATTCCTATAGTAGATAACTGATTGTCTTAGCCAGTTGATTCTTAATCTTCTCAAGGTAGACAGATTGCTAAATTATGTTAATGTCCATCAAATAACCATCTTGCTTTATTAATTAACAATATTTTGTCAGACTAGGAAGTCTGAAAGTCTAAGTTTGTGGATGCTTGAGTTTAAGCACAGTAATCACAAAAATTGTTCCTGTAGTACTCTGGGATATGTGCTCGTGCTAACTAAGCGGTCTGCTTCATTGATATATTACATTGTGACTGAACCACATTTTTATCAACAGCCATATCATGTTCCAATAGATGGAACACTCCTGCAAAACCCTTGTCGTAAATACTATTCATTTAAGGGTTAGTTTATTGCAATGTCTGCTAGTCTATGTCATTATTTCTTACTTGGTGTATGGTTGGTTAGCTTTTAATTCTTACTAGTTTTGTTTGGATCAATATCAATCAAAGAACGTGATAGAAAAACTGGGATTATTATGGTTTCTTCTCGTTACTGGATTTCATTTCCTGTGTCATGGTCTTAGAGAGGAGCTATGAATCCCACGTTGGCTGTGTATTAGAGTTCAACTGGTTATATAAGTGTTCACACCATCTTTAACCTGTGAGACGTCTTTTGTGGACAAAACCGTGAGGTCCAATGGGTCGAAGCGGACAATACCTTGTAAGTTGGTATAGACCGTGACATCCTGCCTGTGATGGTAAACTGATTATGTTGTCTGTCTGCAGACAGCATTCAGGGCCAAGGCGAAACAATTCCACCCAGATCAGAACCAGGATAATAAAGGTGAGATGTGTTGAGCAGTTATTACTAAAAACTTCTAAACCTAACGGCATTGCTTTGGGTTGTTTATTTAACGTTTATTCCTTGGACCTTGTATTATATTTCAGAATCTGCGGAGGCAAAATTTAAAGAGATAATGACCTCCTACGAGGCTATAAAGCAAGAAAGGAAGAACATGGGGGTATACTGAGGTTGTATTTTTCTAGGCATTTACTAAGAGATGAATAATTTGATAAAGAAAAAAAAAAAACCCAATATTAATACGAAGTTAATCTCAAAAGTTAATTGTAATTTCTTTAAGAAAATAGCATCAGTGCTTTGTCCTTCGTTATGATCAATATTATTATGGTTAATTTTATGTACTATGTCAACTTTTTTTTCTTCTTTTTTTTGTCGAACCAATGGTCTTCAAATCACATATGGTTAAGGTAATGAAACTCCAATTAGAGAATTCTTCGTCGTTGTTTTAATCAAGCAAAACGATGATCCAACGAAGCCATTGACCCATCCAAATGCTGTCAAATGATGCACACTTAGTATTATTTTAGTCTTGATTAATAGACTTATACTAGGCAAGACAAGACAAGGCAACACAGATCTTGTTGCAGAAGAGAACAAATCTTGACCGCTTCCGCTGGACAGGATTACTATGTTATCGGGTCATCAACACCTAGTAGCCAGCGAAAATCTTGTTTGCACCGCACCACGCACCAAGAGAATATATCATCATATATATTAAAAACATGTTTCAATGTATGTTATCGGACTTTTTTTTTTTTTTTTTATATCCAATTTGTGTCTGATACATATTTCAATAAATAAAAGTATAATTTTTTAAATATATGAAAAAAATTTGAAAAACATATATTCATATAAGACACACCTCGAATCTGAATAGCATAAGTTCGAATGAAAAAGATTGTAAGCCAGTAATTCACTGCGAGAAAGTCTTTAATAATGATAAAATAAATAAACAAATCATAGTTTCCTCATCCAAGATTCATTCCACAATTTTAGAAAACATTATATACTTTGATCTCAGATTTTTTTTTTAGGGAGGAAAAAGTAAAAACTTATAGACAGTCTAAAGAATGAGGTTGTTAATTGAGGAGTTTACTTTTCCCTACAACTTTGAAAAGGGGGAAGACAAAGGAGATTACAAACTAGTTTGATGTGGCGAAAGCTTAATTCTTGCTTCTATTTCAATTCTTCACATCTGGATCTCACTGAAGAGGAGGAGCTCTGTAATATGCAGGAACAGTCGCCGGGAAAAACATTTGCCTAACTCCTTCTGCCTTGATAATCGGGAAGATGATTCCTGATGCTCCCTGCAACACCATAACACCATATCTTATAAGTAAATAAAATATCAATATAGACAGGTAGAAAGATAATACTAATGTTATTATTATTATTATATTGTCAAAAGACAAATTAAAAAAAAAAAAAATGGCAGGGATCGGGAATTCGGGATCCGCACCGAGATCAATCTAGCTCCAACCCAAATTCTCTTAGGTGAAGGGAATGGCAATAGTAAACGACCAACACCATATATTGCCACGGCAAAGAAATGCAGAACCAAGCTCAAGGGTCGAGGGTTCAAACCGGAGAGCAAAGAGATGGGTCCTGTTGAGAATACACCACCAAGGCTTAGATAATCGAAGCAAGCTTCACGCATTTCCTTCCTCGCTTGATCAGGTGAAGCACAGAACACCTTGTACAAGGCACCTGCCAAGGTATTGATGGTGGACGCCACAGGCTGCAAAATATAATATTACGGTGAGTTCACTGCAGTAATATGAAATCATACCATAGAAAACGGTGAAAGTTTAGTTAAATTTTGAATTCAACATTTTGACAATGTGATTAGAGAATCTCAGCACATCAAATATCAGTAACAAATGGAAGTCAGCTTATTAATATAGTTTACCTTACGCAAGGTGTAAAATGATTCAAGATATTTGCAGAGGTTAGGTGAATCATTGAGGTCATGCAGAGGCCTTAGTAGATCACGGAGAACAACAATGTCAGATAAAGCCACAGTCATTCCTCCACCAGTTAATGGATGGCGCATGTTGAATGCATCTCCCATTAATAGGGCTCCAGGAGTGGGATAAGGAGAAGCCGGCATGCTCCTGTTTGGCATCGTCCTAATATTTCCCTTATCAACGGCAGCTACAAATGAATCATAGATTTCTGGGGGAAGCTATTACATATGCAGCACATTGTCAATCCAAGAGACCAATAAATATAAATTCAGATATCACGAGTAAAGAACAACTTCTATAAAAATAAACAGACATAAGTACTTCAAATGTGCAGAGATAAGAGCAGTTAAATACCTGAGGAGCCACGACGGTCATCAGATAGTTTGCCATCTCCCCATTTGCAATAGAAGGAACCTTCTGACCAGGTACATCAACCAGACAGCGAACCTCTGTGCTGCTAATAGGATAGAACAAAATGGGGGAAGGATCTGCTAGTATAACATGCCCATGATTTGAGTATGGAAGATGGCAATTCTCGAGGACCAATCCCACAAAACAAGAGGGTACATCTACCTGCAGATTATAAATTAGGCCTTTTAAATTTCTCAAATTACTTGTTTACTTTAAACACTGAAAAAAGGAATAAGAAGAAGAGAATATGGGGAATTTGCATTTCTTGACCATCAAAACAAAGGGTTGATGGGTCAACTCACCTTAGGGTTGCAAAGGGAGCGGCGCAAGTTTGAAAAACAGCCATCACAAACAATGGTCAGAGGTGCAAATGCTGTCAATTCCCGGCCATCTTTAGTTTTGTACTGCACTCCACTGATTGTCCCTTTTTCTTCAAGTAGAGAAGTAACTGTCCCTTGCTCTAAACGTACACTGGTATGGATGGGAAAAAAGGTATAACTACCTTAATATTGAATTACTATTGTTACCATAATGCTACATTAGGCAGTTCAAATCTTCATAATGAAGCAAATAATAGGTCACTGTTTTTATTTTTTAAACACTAAAAAGTTTGAACAATGAATATGAGGAACATAACAAATAAACAATTGATTAATATCTAAAAAGGGGAAAAGACATACTTGGGAAGAGAAGCTGATTTCTCCCGCATCCTCTGTATAAAACGTCCATTGTGAAAGCTTCTACCGGATACATCTGAGTGGAACTTTTCTAAGGGATAAGAAAGTCGGGTATGTTTCCCATCCTTGAAAAGAGCATAACCAAATATCTTCTGAGCATCAATTTCCTCCACACAATCTGCAGTCAGGAAATACAGAAGGCTCATTGAACTCATTCTGTAACATGTGAAAGTAATCAAGGACAATTAATAGTTAAGATATCAACAAATTCATAATCGAACACGAAACTTTTAACACCATGAACATCCACACACAGCCAAACAATTCAATGTTCACGTACCTTCAAGTCCCAACTCAATTAACTTGAGATAGCCCCCCGGTTGTAGCAATTCCCCAACAATACGGTCAGGCTCTGTTAAGTCTCTTTCAATCACATGCACTCGACGTCCATCCTGTAATTTATACCACAATCAATTTAGTTGAAATAACTTTCAATAAAAATAGTCACAAAATTTTTATTAAAAACAAAGTGCTTTTATCTGAAACGATGCTTAATTCACACATAAGTATCCCATTGAAAACTATAAAAGCAAGTTAAATACCTGAGAAACAAAAATGGATGCTAAATGTACATATATCAGTTAAAAAGTTCAAAAACAAAAACAAAAACAATTCTAAGGGGCCTACTATACGTATGTAACTAATACACTTCCATCAATTATTGGATATCATCTACAAAAAGTGGGCATCAGAACAATGAACGGGCAGATAGAGAATATGGGCAGAGGTTAATTTGGCTGAAAGCTTATATTTGTGAGTTAGGGTTAGTATTTGGTGACTAAATCAGCAACCCAACGAGGTCACAGATGATAATAAGTACAGGGGAGTGGGGACAGACAACTTGGAAAACCGAAGAGTAATATATATTTGTTATTACAGCAACAAAAAATGTCTACCTTGTCCTAAGCAATCTTCCGTTATAGCTCCAACACAAGATTATATTTAATTGAAGTGACTAATTATGTAGAAATTGAGTTATAAAAATTGTTAATAGCACCAGATGGTTCATTTTCTTAAAGTCCATTTCGGTAAAAGCTTGGTAAGTGGTAACCGGTAAAGTAAGCCTTATTTTTTCCAAAAAAAAAAAAGTCTGAGATATGATCCAATAATTAAAATTTTAAAAAATGGTAAATACTGATTTATAAAGATCATAAATCACTCCCATAATCCATGGCGGACAAGCTCGTAATTTTTTTTAATAATCGCATTTAAAAGTTGCAACATATTCGAAAAGAGAGACTTAAAAAAGTAAAAGGATTGTAAAGTTATATAAACAAATCGCATGAAAGAAGGAAAAAAAAAAAAAGAAAGGAAATGAAATGAAATGAAATGAAGAAAAAGGTGTATATAGCGTTTTAAACAGCTGAAGGTCCGAGAAAGTGCAGGCGTGGCACCAAGGGAAAAGGAAAAAAATCACTTAAAACTCTTCAAAAATGAAAACGAAAAAAAAAAATAGTGAAATGAAGAAATCTTTTACTAGTTCCTAATTGGTTATCGAGAAAACGCAAAGAAAGTATAGGAAAATGCAAAAGTGAAAAAGCACCTTGCCGAGAGTGTGAGCGAGGGCGGAGCCAGCAACGCCAGCTCCAACGATGATGACATCAGCGTCGCTGCCGTCAGCGGATCTGCATTCTCCGTTACTCGCGGGGACGCTCTTCACGGACTCAGTCCTCGTCGCGGAGGTTCCATTCCCGTTCCGTCTCTTCAAAACGAAACCGCGGAACGCAACAAGCGTCATCACGGAGCACAAGATCCATCCCCACACGTACGAATCCTCCATGTTTTCTCCTCCGAAAGCTAAACCAGCAACAGAGGCTCCGCCAAAACCGACGACGTCGAGAGATAGAGAGAGAGAGATTCGACTTTCTCTCTCTTATTCTCTCTTTTGTTTACGGTTCTGATTCCTTGAATTGCTGTTTGTTTTGGGCTTTGATTCAGAAATGCTTAAAGGCTTTCGATTCGCTGGCAATGTTATTGTTTTTTAAACGTTCTAAAAACCACAGGAGCACGCGAAAATACAGTCACAGAAAAGAGGGTGGTCCGTTTTTGTAGTCCACACAACCACAAAGTTTACAGTAAACTTACAACTCACCAGCCTAGCTTTTACGTGTCGTCTTCTATATATATATATATATATATATATATATATATATATATATATATATATATATATAGAAAGTGGATATATCTTATATATTTAGAGGTGGTAACTTCACGGGTTTGAGATCGGATTCAGGTTCGAATTCGAATATGTTTTATATCATTTTTATTTTATGTTCGATATAATTATTTTTACAAAATTTGAATATGTACTTTTAAAAATAAATTAAATATTTTATTATTATTTTTAAAAATAATTTTTTATTATAATTTTTAATTTTATTTATTTATTAAAATCAATATTTGTTAACATTAAAAGAATATAAAATAAAATTTTTATATAAAATAAAATTTTAAAATAATTTATTATAAAAAATATGATATATTATAAATTAATCATATTAATATTTAAAATAATTGATTTGATGAACTTGAATTTCAACATGTAAATACATTATAATTTATATTCACTATAAAATAAGAGACTCTTAGGGACGAACCGTGGCATTCAACTATCCGTTTATATATTTGTAAAATGTAAAAATTTTATGCTTATAGAAATAATCGAACCTAACATTCAACTCTTAATAGTAAGGATATTACGAAGTGAACCAATTTTAACTTTTGATATAATATGGTTTAAAAATAAATTATATCTTAAATTATATAAAGTATAATAAAACAATAATTGAAAAAATACTTATTCAAAATAAAATAAATAATAAATCAATTACAAAATTAAATTAGCTAATTATGTTAAATGCTTTTAAAATCTAAAGAACATAATACTTTTATAAATCAATATTTGTTGACTTAATTTAATAATCTGCCCAAAAAAACTATATATATGTTGCAAAGAGCAACACATTTTTTTTAAAAGTAGTTTTTATCTATTTTTTTTAATATAAGAAATACTATTATACTAGAAATAAGTTAAAATTAATGAATTTCTGTTAATTAATTTTAATATATAGGAAACACTATTATACTATTATAAGGTTACTCTTAAAATAACATAAATAAAGGACAAGTAATACTTCATGTCAAAAAAAATTCACATCTCTAAAATTTTCATGAGTTTAGAATCTGTAGATTGTGGATTCATCAATATATGAGACGTTAAAGTTATAAGTACAAAATATAATTTATTTTTGATAAAATTATTATTTATCATATATATAAATTTTAAATTTTAATTAAATTATTAAAAAAGAGATTTGAATGAAATTGATAAATAAAGTTCTTGTTTTATAAAAAAAATATTTAATTATAATTTGATAATTTTTATTTTTAATATTAAATTCGGGTTCGGGTCAGTCTCGGGCTCGGTTTTTTGGGTTTGGGCCATTTGGATTTCGGGCTTTTTCGGGTTTGGATTTTTTACTTTTTTATCAAATTGAGTTTGAGCAGGTTCGGGTTTTTCTAGGCGAATTTTCGGGTTCATTTTGCCACCTATATATATATATATATATATATATATATATATATATAAAGATTTTGCTAATAAATCTCTTAAGAGTATTCTTTGATATTGCTATATATAATAATATTTTCATTCAATATTTTGAAAATGATGAATAATGAATAAAGTTATCAACAATTACATTTAATAAAAAAAGTTATTATAAATAATATATTAACTAATTTTAAAGTGTATCTAATGGCACTGACCATTGCTAAGGTTTGAAAATGATGAATAATATATATATGCTTTGGTGGATAATTTGATTTATGAAACGTGAAACGAGTGCCACTGACCATTGCTAAGGTTTGAAATTTGAAAATAAATTGTTTGAAATTTGAGAGTAAAATTTACTAATGATCCATTTGAATAGGCGGTGACATTAAAAACAATGGTGGCAGTAAGATTAGTTACTGTAGCGATAAGATTAAAATCAGTAATGAGATATGTGTTTGGATTCAAATGCAGCGGTAGCGGTGAAATGAATTATAATGAGAAAAAAATAACCATTAAAGACATTAGATTAAAATATGTATATATATAATAAATAAATAAAAAATATATTTATATTAAATAATAATAATTAAAATTATATTAAATAATAAAATTATTATTAAAAATTATTTAAAATATATTTATATTAAAAATAAATTTTTAAAAAAAAGTAGAGGGGGTAAAAGGGGGATTTTCCTCCTCCACTAAGTCCAGTGGAGCCACTGGACCTTTGACTGGAGCTCCGGTCCAGTGACTTTTCCACTGGGTGCATCCAAATGCACCCCCAATGGAAACACTTTTCGATGGAGAAATCTCCCCCACAAATTTTCTTGAAATTCCACCGCATTAGAAGTGCAGTGGGTTCCAAACGAACCCTAATTCAATCAAATTTCATATACGAAGACATTGAAAGAATTAATAATATTTAAAAACATCAATCAAATAGGTTTATCTCAATAAAATTATTGGGTTTGGTAACGTTGAAAGTTAACTTTCTGTTTTTATTACAAGGATTCAACCAAAGCAAAAACTAGGTTTTAGACAATATTAACAAACCCTCAAAATGTTGGACAGTGATTTTTCCAATAACAAGATTTCAATTTGTCATCGTACCCTTAATTTCCCACTTGTGATTATTTGTGGTTTTTTAGCTGTCCCAATGGACTACATCTACACCATTTTTTATTTTTTTAATATATATATATATATATGTTAGGCAAGAGAAAAAGAAAATGCATGGAAGTAAAGGGAACATGATGAAGAAATTTACATTGTGAACGGAACTGGGAAAATAAAATATCAATAACATATAATCATATATATTGATTAATTTTTTGAAAATAAAATTGGCATAGACAATCTATTATTATTATGATCTTAAATTAAAATGTAATTAATATCAAATCAATGTAAAAATTGTACAAATTAAAATGAATCAATTAAATAAGCATCCTAAAGATATAAAATTTCAATTTAATATATCAAATTAACAAAATGTATAATAAGGAAAAAGAAAACCTGAAATAAAAGCCTAACTCAAATTAATCCCACCATAAATTTATCAAACATCTTAAAATGAACTCAAAATTAAACTCTTAATCTTCCTACAAAATGTCAAGGCTATATATATCTCTCGAGTCCTAATCTTCCTACAAACTACATTTTCATTATTTTCTTTCGTATATTAAATGAAACAAAAAAGTTATATATCTGATATCTCCCTCGTCTAGAGTCCTTCAATTTTTTTTTTATTTGAAAAAAAAAAGAAAATCAAATTTTGCTTTTTAAACAAAAAAAAAAAAATCAAACATCAATCAAATAAATCAAATGTTGGTTGTTTTTTCCACTATTTTCCCTCTCTTTTTAGTTTCTTTCCTACCAAATTAAATATGAATTTCGTGGGGGTTACCATTAAGAACAAAGGATGTCAAAAGCTGGAAAAGGAAAAAGGAGGGCAAGATTTACAAGAATATGACTTCCCCATAAAAAATAAAATATAATAATGGCTTTGGTAGGTAACAACAGATTTAGTGTGCGACTAAAACAACGTCGTCTTTGGCAGAAAAATTCCACACTTTATGAACTAAGTCAAGCATACATGCATAAAAAATTAAAATTGCAGCCTTTAATTCAGTTTTTTTATTATTTAAGATTGAGTCATTCAAGGGGAAGAAGAGAGAGTAGTGTTTGTTAGAAGATTTAGATCTGAAATTTTGAATAAAAAAATAATTAAAATATCATATGAAAAAATAATACGAATAAGATATGAATATATGAATGTATCAAAATTTATATAATATAAATTATTAATATTTCAAAATTTTAATATATATATAACACTTTAAATATAATTAC
Organism: Fremontodendron californicum; assembly: GCA_030761205.1. Lineage (NCBI taxonomy): Eukaryota > Viridiplantae > Streptophyta > Magnoliopsida > Malvales > Malvaceae > Fremontodendron > Fremontodendron californicum. The sequence continues at coordinate 19,023,043 of JAULJL010000026.1, forward strand.
AATATAAAAAAATTATAAATATAAAATAAATACATGAATGATATTTATTAATTGTGTGAGATTAAGTAATATAATTAAAAGAGTGGAGTACTAAGTACCAAATTATATATCAAATGCTTTTGAGTCAATAGAGGGATCATTCTGGCACACGCAGACAATGGAAGATTGACTGAGGAAAAGGTAACTAAGGTTTAATAAAGTGTTGAAAATTTTTAATTTATTGAAATAGAAATTTTTTAACATTTAATTTTTTTTAATGTCTTTGATAACTCATAGTAAATTTTACTTAATAGAAAATTTACAATAAAAAATGTTAAATGAGATAAATAGGTAAAGAGTTACTTATCACTTAATGTAAAAAATGTTAAATCAATTTTATTTTTAAAAAAAATTATATTTGAACTAAATTATCTATTTTTTTTTATTTACAAAAGATGAGATAATTAAATTATCCTTTTAATTTGTTATCCAAAATAATATAAAATATTATGTTAATAAGATTAAAATTATGAAATAAATAATTTTCAAAATACAAGATTTACTGTTATCAAACAATATAATTATATTCAATATTTAATTTTCAATAATATACCAAACAATTTTTATATTAAAAATTCAATACTTAAAAATTCAATACTAAAAATTCAACATTTAATTTTCAATTTATCAGTTTAATTTTCCGATAGATATTTTTTCCACCAACATTTTTGAAGTGTGCAGCATGTCATCGTATTCACACGCCGGCGTGCCACACATGCTTCTTTTTTTAGAGTTTACCCTATAGATCAAGTTGCTATTTACTGCTTACTTTTAGTTGTAAAACTATAGACTTTCTTTTTGGTCATTCGTGAATAGGGATGGCAATGGAGCGGGGCGGGGGCGGATTTTGTAAAATCCGCCCCCGCCCCGCCAGTGACCTACTCTGCCCCGCCCCCGCCCCGCTCCACCGTGGATGTTGGATTTTCAATACCACTACCACCTCCATGGATGTCGGTTAAGCCCCGCCCCGCCCCGCTCCGCCCCATCCGATTTTTATTAGTTATTTCTAATTTTTTTCAAATAATAAAGTTCTCTTATGCAAGTATAATTATTATATATTTTGGTATTCATTTACAGTATACTTGATTAACATTTTACTGCATATGTTGAGCTTCTTAGCAATCAACTATAGCTAGGACCAACAATTTATAATAGAAAGTGAGATAATTATAAAATATATACCTTCTGATTGAGTCAATAACCAATTCTGAGAACATGTCAAAGCTTCCACCATAATAGGATGAAGTCTATTGCGATGATTTTTAGAGAGACAGAGAGAGAGAGAGCTTGGCAAGTGTACCTGTGTACATCCAAAGAGTTTTAGCAGCCTCAATGACAAGCAACTATCAACAATCAGCCCTAGTGCCTCATCTGTTAAACTGCGGCACCATGATAGGTCCAAACTGAACAATTTTCTTGAACATTTGGCAAGTGATAATGCAGTGTTCAGCCCAACCTGTTACAAGTTGGTTCAATGCCGTGAGTTAGTTTACCAATTATTACCACATACTTGCAATATGGAATGTGAGAAGCTGAAGTAGTCCAACACATGCAACATCAATGTGATGGAATGAAAGCATTTGACATTAAGTAAAACAAAGTGAGCCAAACAGCAGATTTGGAAAATAATAAATTCAACTTGATATCTCACCAAAACAACGTTATTCAGGGCAAGTTCAGTTAGAGAACTTCCGAAGGCTTCCAAGAAGGCTGCAATAGCTTCATCACTGTCATATAAATAGAACTAAGTCGTGTCAATTACATGTTTTTCTTCCCTCAAGTCAAAATAGTGTAGACATTGAGAACTAAATAAAACACACTATCACAATGAATATATCATTAGCTACAGAGGCTATGAAATGAACAGTAGATATAGCAATAGAAGGAAACCTGAAACCATTGCGGCACAGTTTAAGCCTGTTAATTGATCGACAGCCACTGGCAAGATATCTCATTGATAAATCCGTCAAGTTACGCAAGTAAGAAAGGTCAAGGGAGCATAATCTGGAACACTTTTTCCCCACAAATTTGAGAGATATATCAGTCAATTCGCTGCATCTCAAAAACACCTTTGTTACGAAAACTGATCATAGATTATAGAAACGTATATAAAAAAAAAAAATGTGTTAGAGCTCCTATATGTACTTTTAAAACAATTAGAATGATCTCAGAGAACTCACACACAATTAGCGAAAACAAGCTCTTTCATATTTTTGCCACATGCTTCAACCATTCCGATGACAAAATCATCACAAACAGTCTGAATTCCAGCCAATGACAGCACTTCCAGACATTTAAGCTTCTTCATTGCAGGCAATACAACCATGGCTTCTATATTCTGACATTCATCTAAATAAAGCTCTCTTAAGCTGGATGCAAAACAGCTAGCTAGATCGTTGATGCCAGCAGATGTGAGAAGGGAGCACTGGCTCAGATTTATTGATTGCAGAGGATAAGGGCAGTGATGTTGTAAATGAAGAAACTCAAAAGGAGGCCAATGATTCTGAGGGATTTAAGGATATAGCTATGTTTTAGAGAACAAGGAAAGGGAAAGTAGAAGGAAAGGGAGCGGCGGTGGAGAGTGGAGACAGAGTTGTAGAGATAGAGAAGAAGTAAACATGTTAGGTTTTTAGGGAAGGGTAAAATAGTAATTTTACTAGTCGGGGCGGGGCGGATCAGGTAAATACTGCAACTGCTCCATACCCGCCTTTCAAAAAAAAAAAACCGCCCCGCCCCGCCCCGCATCCATTGTTCAAAAAAAAAAACCTCTCCATTCGGATCGGATCGGTTCGAAATCCATCGGTCGGTTCGGGTTTTGCCATCCCTATTCGTGAAATTGCATGCCCACTCATTTTTTTTTTTATTATTATAGGAGACTACGAGAGATTTTTTGTATTTTTTTTTATTTTTACCTACCCCTCGTGAATTATAATGTTAATGAACTTGTTTTCACCCTCACAAGTTAATCTAATTGATAAAGAGAAAAGTGTGATCACTTTCTTGATTAATAGAGAGATTATTTTTATGAAGTTTATTTCAGAAGTAAAATCTTAAATATATTAGATTGGGTATAAAAAAATGCATTTTTAAATTCGTTTCAGGAGGAATTAAATCCAAACAAAATTGTAATGTATATCTATCTATAATTGTAATACTAAAAAAAAAAAAAAATTGTTTTTCTTTAACTCTTAGACTTTACAAACTTTTTAAAGTTATATATGTTTAAATATATCATTTACCAAGGAAATGGAGAAAAAATGGAAGATAAATATACTAAAATTAGAAGAAAAAAGAAACACAAACGACCTTATATTAACTTGCAAAATAAAATAAAATAATTACTACATTAATTATATTATATATTTTCAAATTGTTTCTGTAATATATATATATATATAAATAAGCACGAATGTGGAGAATTTTTTAAGTTAACGAAAATAATCATTTTTATTCACTATATTTTTAAATTGTTATTATAAATATTTGTTATTATTAATAAAAATTATCTAATTTATAAATAAAAATTTTAATTTCATTAAAACACATTCGTTAAATGAATTAATTTGATAATAAATAAAAAAATTAAAAGTTTATATGAAACAACTTTAAAAGTTATAATTTTTCACTAATCTTAAAAAATAAATAATTTTATTTTATATAAATAAAAAAATTAAAATTTACATTGATTTTTTTACCTTCATAATTAATCTTAAAAACGATAAACTTTATAATAATTTAATACAATTTACACATGAAACAAATTTTACATTTTAATACAAATTTTAGTTAATATACACTTTATTAGTTTGATTTACTTTTAAGATATACAATTATATATTTAGAAATAAATAAATCAATGACTATTTACGTGCGAATGCATATGATAATATAAATACTAATTATTATAAAGGTCCACTAAACAATTAGAAAACCAGCCAAATGCCTAGATCAAAGATTTAAAAATAAAAATAAAAATTATAGCATTGCATTTAAACATTTGATTTAACGATAAGTGTATGTATTATTCATTTTTTAAAATAAAAAATAATACTCAAATAAGTTTTAAAACTTTATTCAAAAATAAAAGTAAAAATTTGATATTTTATTATATTAAATTAAGTTTATGAATTTTTATTTTATTATAATTAAAATCTTAACGTTATGAAATATTTTATATTTTTTGTAATTTTTAAAATTTTATTTTAATTTATTTGTATAAGTTAGATAACAAATATTTAAAGGAATGTTATTTTTATAATTTTAGCAATTGGACTTTATTTATATATTTTTAAAATTTAATGAGAATAATTATAATAAATAAAAATTCATAATCTTACTTTCATACAATACAATACAATACAATAAAATTTTAATTTTGTTTTAACAAAGTTTGAAAACTTATTTTTTTTTATTATTTCAAAAAATAAACCACTAAACTTACTAATTAAGCTAAATTTTTACACGTTTTTTAAAATTTTAAAAGTGTAATCAATCATAAGCCGAGATCTTTTAGGCCCAAATGGCCCGGTTCAAAATGATTTATAATAAATTAAAATTAAAAATCCCAATAGCAGAACAAAAAGGAAAACTGCCTAAAATATATAAAAAAAAAAAAATTCCGGCCAAATCAAAAACATTCATATGGATCTTCATTTTTAATGCACAAATTCGAGTATTTGGAAAGAAGCTATCTCCTCTTACAATCTCGAATTGAATCTCTAAAGTCTAAACAAACCAAAACTAATTTCTTTGGACGAATTTTACCGCGATGAACTTCCCTCTCTTCTCCACCAACGAAACCCTAACCCTTTCATTACCACCTCCGAACTCTCCCGCCTCATGCAATGGAAGCTCACGCGTGGCAAATGGAGGCCGCGTTTGTTAGATTTCGTTTCCTCTTTGGACGACTCTTCGGTAAAACCCACTTCTCAAAAGGCTTTCCAATCGCTTCCCGACATCTCTAAAGTCGTTTCCGAGCTTACGGTTTTGAAAGGAGTCGAGCCCGCTACTGCCTCCGCTGTTCTCTCTGCTTACGCTGCCGAAACGGCGCCTTTTGTGTCCTACGAGGTAAATTCTTCTCGAATCTTTTTTCGCGATTATTTTGCTTTATTGTTTATTTATGGTTTATTTTATTTTTATATTTGTATGCTAGGCTATGGAGGCTGCGCTTGGAAACTCGAAAGGTTATTCGTTAATGCAATACTTGTCATTTGTGGATAACATACAGAGCAAATCTAAGGATGGTGAGATTCCTTTTTGTTTTATTAGAGTGTTATTTTTTTAATGCATGGTCCATACATGTATTTAAGTTTGATGATATAGCTGTTAATCACTATTAAAGATTGTGTATAACTAAAATATGCTAGTAGTTCTCAAGTTAGTACAATGGGAGTTCAATAAACAAAATTTCAAACTAATCAATTATTGTTGATAGAATTGATTGGGCTTAAAATTATACATCTTTGCGTTGATCTTTGCTCACATGAGAAACGTGTTTTCGTTCCATGATTTAATTATCTGGTTCTGGTGATGATATTGGGAGTTAACTTTATACATTTGATGTGAAATTTATTTATATTTTTAGTATTTGCTTGTTTTATTGATTGAGAGCTGCTTTAGATGGTCCCTGAGAAATTCTGTTTTCATGCAAAGGATAATATTTTTCTTTTCATGGTCCCCCAAAAAATGCATTGGAAGTTTGTCTCTGCTCTTATGATGCTGTTTAGAAAAGATTGTAGAGTGATGACTCACTATCTGATTATGTTTTGTATATTAATGTGTACCATTTTCCTTTGGCTAAATTTCTTTCATTTTCATGATGTGAAGTTCATTTATATTTTACATACCTTATTTTGATTGAGCACCTATTTGCATGGTCCGCAAAAATGGTGTTTTCGCGGAGGAAATTACTTGACAAGAACTAAGATTCTAAAACTTAGTTTTGGGACCACAAGGGTTCTTTCTTTCTTTAAAGTTTTTGTTTCCAAAGTTGATTGCTGATCTAGGGTAATTTTATATTGTTCAGTAGCTTCATCATCTACTCATTAAATTTGTAGCTTTCTGATGCTAGTGGTGATATGCTTGTTTCTTTGCAATGTGTAATGTTGTTGATAGGTGATGCCCTTAACTGGTTTTACTTGTTTGTGATTCTTGGCTAATTAGGTTTTTGACTGGGAAACAGTATCATATTCTCAAGAAGGCACCTTCTAATATTCTGTAGTTGGCAGTATTCATTGAAACCTTTGCCCCATTGGATGTCTGATTGAAGTACTTTTTTAAGTCTCTCGTTCTATCACCAGAATAGAAGACACTGGACTTTCTGTATGCTGCTTATGAACAAAAATTAACAGCATTACCAGAATAAAATTGATAGATGAAAGATCCTGAATTCCTGATGTTCTGACAATTAGTGACAACCTTTTTACTGTTGTCCTTAATTACTGCCCCTTTTAGGCTCATGTGTTGGCTCTATTCATGGAAAAAGTATAATAACTTCTCATAATTATGTATGTTGTCATGGAGAAGAGGCATTAAATTATGCGAAGGCAGTTTTCCCTTATATGTCTGATAGTTATCAGATGTTAACTCCGAGAAATCTCTCTCTGCAAGGATGCTCTATGTATAGGCATCAATTATAGTTAGATTGTTCTACCTCCGAAATCTATCAGTGATTCATATATATTCAATGCAGTTATACTGTATATTTAAGAATCTATTCCTGAATGCTCTTGCATATTGACATCTTTTTTGCATACTGAGGTTACAAGTAGTCAAAGTACTGCCTGTTTGTTATTGCAAGGAACCAAGTGCAAAAGGTGACTCCTTAAAGCCATCAGATGTAGAAAGGGCTCCGTGGAGTTCAGCTGTAGGGGTAAAGTTGCAATCTTCACAAGCAGTTCTGGACAACAAGATCAAAGGGAAGCAACAAAAGAAAGAGAAAACATTGATTTAATGATGCACTGCATTTCGGAAACTTTTGTAAGCTCTAACTTGAATTATTAGTCTTGTTTCCTTTATGCTTTCCCCTCCCCATGTAATTATTATGCTGATAAAAGACGTCATAGTGACGACTGACGATCAACCCACTTTTGCGAATTTATTTACTATTACCCTTAGCATAATTTCATGAATGGAGCCAAAATTTGTGGGCTATACACATTAAGAAGGGCCGGATGCACCAGTTGACTGAGCCCCAGGTTCGGTCCTTGGAGTAACTTGAGTGTCGAAAGTCTGTTTTACAATAAGAGGTATATACTTGGTCCTGTAACTCCCATCTTCTTCAAGAAACAGATTGTCCATCATAGAGATTATAGTGTAAAATGTGCATTCGGCGATTTTTTTATTGCTCCAGTAAAAGAAGGCTGCATTCGCTTTGCTAGTGGAGCCTCAAACCTTCATTTGTATTTATATCAGTGACATGGCAAACAAATGTGTGAAGGTTGGGCGTTCTTCGGGCTTTTGATCATTTAAGACCTGGCTAGGAGATGAGCCCAGACTCTGGCATGGGCATATACAAAAGCAGACCAGAGGTTGACTGAGAGGCCCGTGATCACCTTAATGAGGGTCTACCTTTTAGGCCTTTTTTACCCACAAAAGCAGACCAGGGTTGACTGAAAGGCAACGGTCTGTTTAATGGCTTTACTCTTTAGTGGATAGCCTAGCGGTTGCAAATTGAAATGAAAGCTGAAACGCTCGAATACTAGTAAAAATATGTACACAACACGTACACCAATTAATTTCCATTTTAAGCACCAAAACAAAAAGTTGAAAAGAAAAAAAAAAAACCAGGCTTTTTTGGAAATGAACTCGTTGGCTGGTAGGTGTCTGGTCGCCATTGGCTTTCCTTCTACTTCCCGTAACCATTGTGTCATTCGAGCAGTTCCTCCTTGGTCTTTATAATCTAAAGGAAACCAAAAAAAAGGGCCGCCAACGGACGCAATCCTCAAAGTTGAAAGCCGAAGACCCCTGGCTACGGTTTTTTCTCCTGAATTTTCACTATTTACACATGTCAAGACCCAATTCGCGACGTCATTTCCCGCGTAACGTCCATTATATTATACAGCGACTCAAGACTTCCTCTCTTCTTCCACTCCTTTCAACGGTCTTAACCACCACCTAATAAAATGACGATTCTGCCCTCGTCAGGCCGTAAATTCCGACGGAGTCCCCGAACGTCTCTCCTCCCTCAAAAGCTAGGGGACAAATTAATCGAGGCTCACGAATCCGGCTTCAATGGGGCGTCGATTTCGGGAGCCGTATTCAACCTCTCGACCACCATCGTGGGAGCCGGAATCATGGCGCTCCCAACAACCGTCAATCAACTGGGCCTAATCCCGGGTCTAATCACAATCATATTCGTCTCTATGTTAACGGAATCATCAATCGATATGATTCTCAGATTCAGCCGAGCCTCCAAGTCCGCTCCGTATTCAGGCGTCGCTGCCGACGCTTTCGGTGGGCCCGGCCGTAACCTCCTTCAAGCCTGCATCGTCATAAACAACTTGGGCATGCTCGTGGTTTACACTTTACATGATCATCATAGGTAACTTAAAGCCAAAATTATGCCACGTGGAACTATTAATAGCCGTTTGATCAGGACTAAACTTGAATTATTTGGCAGGTGATGTGTTATCGGGAACTATTAATAGCTGTTTAGTGCTTCCAGTACTGTTCCTGTTAATGTAATCAAAATTCAAGAATATTAAAAGGATACCAACATGTCAACAAGGAAATAATCGTAAACATGTAAATCTGGAGCATCATTTAACTATAAAACAACACTTGCTAGTTTACACAAAATTTAATGAGGTTATAGAAATCTTGCTTTCAGCAAAAATACATAATTCCTCCATTATCACTAGCTCAGTAGAAAGTCATCCATTTCTTCTAGGTTGGGTTTTGTTTTGAGTGGGAATGTTTTGAGTGGGAAGACAAGACACTCAAACCTTTGACAGCATCCATTTCTTCTCTCCTTTCATTATTCTTTTGTTTGCTTTAAAACCTTAGTGATTAGGGTTAAAAGGGTAAATACAATTTATTTTTAATTAATTTTCAAACTTAACATTTCCTTCTGGGTAATAATATTTTTTTCTCTCATAATGCCAATTAGTAAATGATTTTATTTTTTTCGCTGGTTGTTTTTCATATTTACTTTTTCTTCATTCCTGGTGTCGTGTAAACCACTTTTCAAACGAAAGCTCAAAGTCCGTATTTCCAAGCTTTTAAGGTGATAGGTCAAAATGATTGACATGTTCATCAAAGTCTTTTATTAACAATTAGTATAATAAATAAATGCTATAATGCTGATCACAACAATAATTAAGTGATTAATTTTGAATATAATTTTCAAAATTAATTAATTAATTGGACAATGTAATTTAAAGTTAAGTTTTGTTAATTATTTTCAATACATTAAAAGTCATCAAATTAATAATTAATAATTATATTTAATATAAAATATTATTATAAATAATAACTTAACTAATTTTATTACTTATCAATATTCTTTGGGTTTATTCTATATTTTTAATTTGCCACAATCAAATCTTGTCTTAAAATAGGGTAATTTAAGTTTTGATGGGGGAACAAAAGTACCCACATGGAGCCATCGATGCTGACATTTCAAGGAGTTAATTTTTTTTGGGGGTAAATATGAAAAACATGCTATGTACAGTAGATTAATTGTTTAATGGTCTAATATCATAACATAATTTGAAAAAATGAATTGTTAATAAGGAAATTGTAAAGACCTAAACACCCTTAACCAAATAAAAGGTTTTCCTCTATCAGATGTTTCTTTCCTTTCTCATTCTCTATCCCGTGTCTTTCATCCCTCTCGACCCATCTCCATTCTATCTTCCCTTTCTTTTTTTTCTCATCAAATTTGTTGAGAACACAGAGAAGGTTTTCACATTTTTCCTTCATCAGCATTCCCTCCCTCTCGACTCTACGATCAACTAGATTTGCAGGATTATCAAGATAAGTTCGTGACCAAATAGCTTGAATATCCCGATTAGGGCTTCTCAATTTGCCGTCGTGAAGGAAACATCGAGCCACTATCTGGCAAGACTTTTTTCCTATTCTTTTTATTCTTTTCTTGCTGAAGTTCTAAGCTTTGTTTGAATGGCTTGTACTTTTAGAATCCTGATCATGCCATTTTTAAAATAATAATTTTTTTGCTTGTTTTTATGACATTAATTACCAATAACGTAAATATTAACTCTTCCTCCAACCACAAGTTGTGGAGCGCCATTTCCATGATCTTTTTCAAAGATATAGAGAAACCAAAGCAATGGATCTGACAGATAAAATAAGTGCTTGTTCTCTCTTCTCTTTGTTGTCAAGCAAAAATCTAGCATGTGATATAAATTGATTTTACATATCTTGTTTGGAAAATTGTTGTTAAGACCTGCTAGACATAATTGTAAGCTAACCCACCTTCCAAAGAAAAAGTAATCATTACTTATTTGCCTGGCTTGTTCAAACGCATAGGAGGTTGCAAAGTTTTATAGTATTTATTGACTCTGTATACAAGCTTTGACTCTTTTATGCGAAGCTCCAATATTTCATTATGCTCCTAATTAAAAAATATTTCCTCTTTCATTTATTTTGATATTTTAGCAAGGTGATGAAGGTCAATTAAGTGCTGCATATTCAGCTGAGATGCAAAAGCTTCCAAATATGAGGTGACATTCTATATTCTGATGTATTTAAATATATTAGTTTGCGATAATTTTTTAAGTAGTTGGCTTGGCTTGTTGTTACTTCTGGATAACTATTAGCTATTTTTTTGGTCTTTTCTTAGCATGATTTTCCATGAATAATCATTGATTCTTTGAGTATCTTTTTTTTTTTTTGATTTTTTATTGTGAAGATTGTTTCACTTGACATACTTGATAATATATACTACATAGTTTTGATTATTCCATGATAGTAAATAGCTTGGTGAATTTGTCACTATTTTGAAAACGTACATATAATTTTACTGAATGTACATATCTTTCTAATAAATGTACAGACTGTTATAGTGATATGTACATATAGGTCAAGCTTCTATTTTGTTGCATTAACCATCAAAGCTACTTTATTATCTCATATAATATAAGTACTCAAAAAAAAGTTATAGTTATATGTACATATAGGACGAACATATCACATTCTCTCCTTCAATCCTGCTCTACTATATATAGATGTAACATATTTCCTTTTTCTTTGAGTATAAATTTTCTATATTTTAATTTGCTCCTCTCTAAATCCTTGAGATATCAAGTTTGAAGCATTTTTTTTCTTGTAAGTATAGTTCTTTCTGAATTGTTTGATGATAGCTGTCTTTAGGATTTTTGCTTGTTCTATGGCATTGTTGGGTATAAATATATTTTAAATTTAATCTAGAAACTTCTAAACTTTGGGGTTTGTAATCTTTGCTTGAATATTTATTTTTGGATAGTCTTCCTTTGCAATCTTTGCTTGAATATTTGTTAGTGAAAATTGTTGTTAGTACATATAGTCAATATAAGAAGCTGAGGCTGCAGGATCTTCTGGTATATCTTCCAGGTACTGTACAAAAGATGCTACTTCCACTACCTCTTGCTCTGATGTCATAAGTGCCTCCAACAATGATGAAATATCCCAGCATCCAGATTTCAGGTTCTCTAGCTATCCTTCTCACATTGATGGAGCCATGCCAGGTCATGCTGGCGATATGCATGGTGGTGGGAACCTCCATCATATCTTGGTGGCGATGTACATATAGAAATTGTTAGTATATAAAAATGTACATATAGTTTGGAATAATGTACATATAGTTATGCTATATGTACATATTGTTTTGCTACATGTACATATAAGTTTGCTGATTTTGTTGAAGCATTTCTTATAATTTGTGTTAGTTTTTAATTGTTTTAAATGACAAAAACGACATGCAAACATATTATGATTAAAGGTTTGGCTTTAGGGAGCAAGACTCTTTTAATTGCAATTATGTTAGTGTTATCATAGTATTTACTATATTTGTTTTATGTTGCATGTCCCACAATATTGAGAGAGAAAAAAGAAGGTTAAGCCATTGGCAATCCATGGAGAATTTATGATAACTAATCTGCTATATAAAAATGTACATATAGTTATGTTATATGTACATATAGTTATAGAGAACTATATGTACATATAAGTGAGCTTATTTTGTAAAAATGTACATATAGAGAGAAAAAAATGGTAGAAATTATCACTATATAAAAATGTACATATAGTTTGAAAGAATGTACACATAGTTATATTATATGTACACATAGTTATGTTATATGTATATATAGTTATGTTATATGTACATATAGAAAACTATATGCACATATAAGTGAGTTTAATTTGTGGAAGCATTTTTTTTTATCAATTTTGTTAGTTTTTAATCGTTTTAAAAGATAAAAACAATTTGACTGAGGGATTGTGAAACTGCTCCCACGAACAGAAGCTGTTCAGATAGCAGAAATGGTAAGTTGTGCTCTTCTTATTCTTATTTTCTTCCTTGAAATTCCATATTTCTGCCATTTGAACACATTTTCTTATCTATTATATTTGATTTAGAAATGATATAGAGGTATTAGGAATGTAGTTGTCAATTAAATTCCAGGACAATGTCTGGAGAACAATTAACTATTTGTCTGAGAGGCAAAGCAATGGTTATTTATGAAAAAATGCATAATTTCATAACCATTCATATTAGTTTATGAATTTTGCATGATACTGAAATTTTTGCATTGATCTTCCTAATGGGTAAACTCAGTAACCATGTTACTGCAGAGACTACTTTATAAGCTAAAACCTGATATAATGAGATAAAGGAATTATGTTATCATTCCTTTGACCAACACATACACTTTACACTTGCAAGCATGAAGCATGAAGCAATTTTTGTTGACTCAAGATCAAAAAGTGTTAACTTGGACCCCTAGAAGTGAGTCTTTGACAGAAGTGTTAAGTATGGGAGATGGCTTGATTTTGAGGTAGAAGCATTTGAAGAGAGTGTAGAGATTGAGAAAAGTATATTAACTTCTTTAGTTGATGAATTATTTTGTGATTTGTTGCTTTAAGGCTCTTTTATGATAACCATTTTTTTGGGCTGGGTTCTATTTTAAATCTCAGTGTGTATAGGTAATTATTCACCTGATGGATCTTTATTTCTATTATCATTTTTGTTAAAAAAGAAGATATATACTAAGTTCTTAGGAAACCAATTAATAATTTCTTTTTGTTCAATAAATTATAAAATCATATAATTTATAATTTACCTCTTTCCTTTTCCTCTTCATAATGCTAATATGCTTCAAAGAATTTGGTGTTATATAGACATAAAAATCAAAATGATAAAACGAGTAAATATAGCTGATAGGTTTTTGCATTAATGGCTCCCACCTATATTCTTTGACAAATTACTTTTCTGATTTTGTCTATTTTCTCAGGCAGTGGATCCTAAATTTAGGTAGATTTCTCACAAAGAAAGAAAATAATGGATTTCGATATACTGTTGATAATTGGAAAACATATAAGCATCAACGATCAGTTGGTCGGTATTTAACTTATTCTGTAATAAAATGGAGGAATTATAGGTTAAGCAATAACAAGGAAAAAAAGTGAATGATCTGAATCAACCATCCAAATCAGTACATTAAATTGACCTAAATGAACCCAACATTTAATAAAGAAGCAATGGTAATTTGTATATAGGAGTTTGACAATTGAATATGACAATGATTGCCCCCTGAAAATGAAGCAAACATCTCAACAATTTCATCCCTTGAGAATTTGGTGATTTGGGTTCAATCATAGAGCACAAATATTTAATTTAACAGTATGAAGAACAGATGATGCAACCAAAAGTTAAAACTTAAGAAAATCCACAAGTTTCATGCCATTCCATTTCCATGAACATTTCACTAAGAGGGTAGATCCAAGGAGCAGAACATCCAAGATAGATCAAGGGCAAAATTAAGTAGCCTTGTACAATTGAAAATCAGATATGCTCTTTTAGTCATCTGAAGCTGTAATGTAAACAAATGCAACATTAAAGATCACCTATTTGTGAAGATGAAAAATACAATTATAGGGTGGGTTTGAGGTTTCATGGCATTTTAGACAAGTAGAGTATCAATTGAAACGCTAAAAACAATATCCCCAGTTCTTGCATCAATGTCAGAGAATCAAACATCTTGCTTCAAAACTCTTCCAAATACTATTTTATCAATGTGTTTACTTGTCTTTCCCAATGTACATCCAACATGCAATCTCTGGCAACAGAAGAAAAAAAATGCAAAATTTAACTTTTTTCAACATATAAAATTAACAACTACCTAGCACAGTAAAAATCGAATGTATTTAGAATGAAAAAGATGGGACTATACTGGAAATAACAAACTGAACGAGATGATCACATGTACTTAGAATGAAAGAGATGAAAGTACTCAAAAATAACTCAATAAAAGAATGCTTCAAAGAAAGAAAAAAAACTCACTTATATGTACATATAGTACAATTATATGTACATATAGCATAACTATATGTACCTTCAGCAAAACTATATGTACATTTTTTTATAGCAGATTAGTTATCATAAATTCTCCATGGATTGCCAATGGCTTAACCTTTTTTTTTTCTCTCTCTCTCAATATTGTGGGACATGCAACATAAAAGAAATATAGTAAATACTACGATGACACTAACATAACTGCAATTAAAAGAGTCTTGCTCCCTAAAGCCAAACCTTTAATCATAATATGTTTGCATGTCATTTTTGTCATTTAAAACGACTAAAAACTAATACAAATTATAAGAAATGTTTCAATAAAATAAGCCAACTTATATGTACATATAACAAAATAATATGTACATACAGCAAAATAATATGTACATTATTCCAAACTATATGTACTTTTTTATATTCTAACAATTTCTATCCTACACCTGAATGATTTAAGCTCTTACATGTTCCTCCTCTTTAAAATGACAAATAAAGCAAAAATATGACGATTCATATTTTATAAGACTTATATGTACATAAAAGTATAACAGTATGTACATATAATATAACTATATGTACATTCAACTAAACTTTATGTACAAAGAAGAAATTTTCATGAGAAAGTTGGAAAACATTCAAGATCACAAGAAAGTAAACTGCATTGGATCTGCCAAATTCTTCCCCGCCCCTCTTTCTCTCTTATAGGAGAGAACGAAAAAAATATTAGTAAATTTCTTTCTAAAACTATACTATTCTATGCGGCAAGTTTGACTTATTAGAGTAAGACAGATCCTACAAGTTTTATGGCAACTTTTTATGATAGTGGAAGCACATTAATAATCAGAAACCTATCTCAGGCTCAAGGCATTATGTTTTGTATGACATATTTGGGGTAATCCTTTCCATCATACTTTGCCATTCCATCTCCCCATCCTTCCCTTCAAGTAAATGTGAGAGGTGTGTTAAGTCATTCTCGGTGACAATATCTTGCTGTATTTCTTCAGCTTTACTGCTGGTGCTGTAAAGAAATAGGTATTAATCATCAATAAACTCATGCATGAAACAACATTAACCATGCCAATAGTAACACAACAAGATTATAATTATTGCAGCAATTAATATGTTTCCAACAGTGACCTTAAAACAATAACAATATGAAAGCATAAAAACAAAGTTTTACGTCAATACAGCGAAAATAAAGATTTTATTTCAAGAAATTATGGAACAAGAAAAAATAACTAGAGCATTAACCATATTATATGTACATATAGCTATAACAATATATACATTTAGCAAAATTGTATGTACAAATAGAAAATTTACCCCAAACACATGCCTTATTCAACTTTCTTTGCCATTTCATATAATATAGCACCTCCAACCTTCGTATTCATATACTTACACAGAATATTCGGTGTTGCAACAAAAAATATTTTTAATACTATAAACTAATGTACATTTTCAAAACAAGACCATATATGTACATATAATATAACGGTATGTACATTTAGCAGAATTATATGTACATTCAATATAATTATATGTACATTTTCAAAACTCTAATCAATTCTACCCTAAATCCCATTCAGTTAACAATGTATGCCAATGATCCTATCATAAAATAATTCAAAGACATTAATTAATTATTCAAATTTATCATGAATAAAAAAATCAATCAGAAAATAGTAATAATAAAAGAAAATAGTATTACTTGGACAACTCTAGAAAGAATGAAGATAATATTTTCAACAACTTCTTTACTAAGACATTCAATTTATTCTTTATCAACAGCTTCCAATTAATTGCAAAAGACTGTCAGGCTGCACAGGACTCATGTAACCAGGTGTTTTATTGCCTTTGTTCAAGCATCAGTTCCCTACAAAAAGGTTATCACATCAATACCAGTTCGTAACATATTCACATTCCAATTAATATAAAAGCAAAAGGCTGGTAGTCCAATGCCATGACAAAATTGTTCCATTTCTGCTTCACTATTCACATGAAAAATAAGTCTAAGGGACCATTACCAATGCCACTCCTATCAAACAAATCTAACCTTCAGAATTTTGCATGAAGTAGCAGCTCATACAATTCACAGAAGCTTTATTCTGTATTCGGGTCAAAACTTACCCCGTTATAGCAAACATATTCATCATTCACAAAATCATTAAGAAAGTCTATATAAAAAAGTTAGGTGAGAGGAATCATTTAACCAATTAATGATGGAAAATTGATAATATTGTTATGGGGATATAGAATTATTGGGGAATTGTCTCCAATTAGATAGATTATATCAACATATTGTGTGCATAGCAATCTTCTAAAGAGACAAGCAAACATATCCACCAAACAACTATAGACAAATTGATACTTCAAACCAAAAGATGCACCATAATTTACTTCACCTCCATTCCATGAGGTGTCATAAAGCCTGCAAATCCATCAAGTAAAGATATAAGCACAATTTAATTGAAGCAAGTAGAGAAACATAGTAAAATCTTAAGAAAAAACTAAAAGAGGTGGTCTTCCTCGGAAAATTGAAAAATACAAGGACACAAAAGACAACCAAATCAACAAGAATGTTTTATTACATAAAAAGCCATGAAAAATAATAACAAGGGCAACTAGGCCTAACTATTTTCCTCTCTTAATTCCTTATAAATGACAACACATTAAAGTTTAATCTCGGAAACTGATTTTCAACTTTGTGAGAAGAGATAGTGAAAAACATATTACTCTTCCTAATTTGTCTTCCTTATATTTTTCTATCAATGTCAACTACATCTGCATTATCATCATGCTTTAAAATAAACAAATCTTGGGCACTTCCAGTTCATCATAAAAATATAAAAGTCAAGGAAACAATATATATAGACCAAGCAGTTTTTTGCCTATAACAATACAGATTGGCTGCTGCCAACCACATTGAAAAAAATTCTAATTTCTTGTATATTTAATTTAGAGGGTAGAGATCTAGGTCTAATTAATAAAAGAAAATTGCTTAAACAATCATTGATTTCCTTAATCATCCAGATCAATCAACAAAATTTACAAACTTTACTAAACCCTAAGTTAGACAATAACATGCCCACAAATAAATTGATAAAGGAAAAAAAATTTACACTACCACATGCATACAACCATTTACAGAACCATATTTAAAAAAAAAAAAAATTACCTCACCATGTTTTGCCACTTGTGATTGCCGCTCTGTAAAAATGGATTGCTGCTGCTCTGTAGATAAGAGTCGGGGTGGGCACCAATTTTTGTTGTAAGGGGTATGAGAATGACTGTGTTTCTAATCTCTGAGAGGGTATGAGAATGGTTGCGTTTGTGTGAGAGAGATAAACTGCCGAGTTAGAGGGAGTATGATAATCGTACAGATGAAAGAAATGGGAGAAGGGTCGGAGGAGAATGGGGCAGGGAAGAGGAGGTTTATTTCATTAAGGATAATATTGTCTTTACAATTCCTTTTTGACAATTTCTAACTTTTTCATTTCCTTTTTTTTAAATTATTTTTTCCCATTAGACCCTTGAACAATTAATCTACTGTGCATAGCATGTTTTTCATATTTACCCCTTTTTTTCCTTTGGTTAAGAGTTGAAACTTTAAAACATTTTTTATTTTGAAATAATTTGTCTTTCGAGTGAAAGCCACATCCCATAACCCCCCACATGGCTTCTTGTTGAAAACAATTTTATAATAAATTAAAAATAGTACTATTCATACAAAATCAAAAACAAATTTGTAAAAATGCCAGCTTAATTAGTAGTAGTATTTTTTTTTTTAATGTTTGTATTGAAAATTTAGTACTTTGATTATCACCTTAATGATAGTATCAAATTCATGCTTAAGATCTATATAGAATAAATTGTACTTGAAAATAGTATCAAATTCATGCTTAAGCTCTCTCTCTCTCTATATATAAAAAAGACATATTTGAGCTATTAATTTTCCAAAAAGAAAAAGAAAAAAGACAGTCTGAAGTTCAGATAGTATAGTATAATAGTATATTAAAAAACTTAGGGTTTGGGTTATTTAAATAGTTTGTTGTACAATTAAAAAAATAATAATAAAGGAAGATATCACAGCTTGTCATCTCTTTCTTTTTCTTTCTTTTTTTCCCTTTTATAAGCCTCTACTTTTACTGCTCTTTTCTTGATAATAAAATTATGATATTAATAAAATATAATTTATTTGCACAAAAACAAAAACTTTATACAGCACAAATTGATTTTTTTATTTATTTGGATGCCTTGAGGGAAGGTGAATTGAAACTAGAATATAACTAGAAGGTATTCATATATCGGGTCAAGTTAGATTCATATCGAGTTTAAATCTCATATTAATAAATATTTTGTCTATCCAGGTTTAATTCGACTCTAAATATGGATAAATTTTTTTATTAAGATCCGATCCGATCATGAAAAAACATTATCCACACCCGCACAAATCTATTCAAATTTATACACAGAAAAATCAATTTTTCTTAAAAATAAATTGATTTTTGTTAAAAAATGATAGATCCCCCTTAATTGATCATTTTTAAAAATGTCATGCTAAAGAATCAACCCATTTTTTAAATGTTTTTTTTTTTCAAATCCGTTTTTCAAGTTTAATATTTTTGTTTAAATCCTTCCAAATATTGAATGAATCTTTGAATTTAGATGAATAACTCGACGTTTAAACATGTATTAATCTAACAACTAAAAACGAAACAAATTGTGTGGGAATGTGAGGTTTATTCTAAAGCTTATTTATTTGGCTATGAATTTCTCACATTCACACAAAAATATGTGGTATTCCCAATTCAACTCCCAAAGTAAAATATTCTTTAGAATACACCACCATGTAAGAATGGTATAAAATTTCCTTCCACTATATTAGCCTAACTTGGAAAAATCACCCTTTCATGTATTGCTAATTAGTTTATATAATAACAATAATAAATACTTATTACAATTATGGAACTCCTTACAACATCCTAGGCTTTGACGTTTGGCTTTTTGTTTATGGACATTAAAGCATTATTTATTTTGTTGAATTATGGATTTTTATTTTTTGCTTAGTTAGACCTTTTGAATTAGTTATGTGTACACACAAATTTCGCGTCAAAAATAGGACAAGTAAAATTTGCAGTCAAATAAGAATTTTATTTATCAAACTTTGAGGTTACAATCTCTGAATATTCTTAAAGAAAGAAATCCTTTGATTCTTTTCTTCAGCAAAATTTTGATTCAAAGGTCTTCACAACTTGATCTTGAATTGATGAGATCCACTTCAAGGGTCTTCTAGACTTGATCTTAAAATTTGATCCCAAATTTAAGAAGTCTTGGAAATCTTGGAATTATGCTTCAAGGGTCTTTGAGACTTGATCTTGAACACACGTTGTTTGCTTCAAGGGTCTTCGAGACTTGATCTAGAGCAAACAAGATTTATCTTCTTTCTTGGATCAACACAAGATTAAAGAGCAACTTCTTGAGAAATCTTTAAGAACAGGCACGATGGTGTTCTTAAGAATTTCTTGCTTCAATTCTGCAGAGATTTCTTCTTGAGACTTTGGAGAGGATTTAATTCTTCCAAATCTATTTCTACTTAAGACTTTGGAGAGGATTTAACTCTTCCAAATCTTTTTCTTCTTCAGACTTTGGAGATATTTAACTCTTCCAAATTTATTTCTTCTTAAGACTTTGGAGAGGATTTAACTCTTCCAAATCTTTCTTCTTCTCCTTAGGCTTGTGAATTATGTATTTGTGTTAAGGGGAGGTCTCTATTTATAGTGGTAGCCAGCCAGGTGAAAGAGAGTTCTAAAAGAACTTGTCTTCCTTATTTATCTCTTAATTAATTTAATTTAATTAGAGATAAAACTTCATTATTTATCTCTTAATTAATTAAATTAGAGATAAAATATTTATTTATCTATTAATTAATTAAATTAGAGATAAAATATTTATTTATCTCTTAATTAATTTAATTCAATTTAATTAGAGATAAAACTTCATTATTTATCCCTTAATTAATTAATTAAATTAAAGATAAAATATTTATTTATCTCTTAATTAATTTAATTAGAGATAAAACTTCATTATTTATCTCTTAATTAATTTAATTTAATTAGAGATGAAGTAATTATGACACATGGGTGAAGTTTAATTGGGTGACCCATGAATCCTTGCAATTTGATTGGTCAAGCCATGTGTACATATTTAATTAATTATAAAATAATTAATTATGATATGATAATGCATAATTTAATTAAAAATTTCTTAATTAAAAGAAATTTCAATTAACACGTGGCAATTTGTAATTGGTCAAAAAAAATTCTCCTTCTACAAATGCCCCCTCAAGACTTTGTCACGTACACGATTTTTGTTGATTGTAGAAAGTGAACAAATCTTGAAATTTATTTGCACCTTTGTATTGTCTTGATTCCAAAATGTTTTAATCAAAATGGGCAAAGAACCAACATTGGCTCACATAGAAGGACAGCCCACTTAAGAGAAGTATGGATAGGCATGCTTCTGAATAAATATAGCAATTGGTAAAAACCAAAGTTTATATAAAACATGGCCGAAGTGGAAGAACTGTTAATCTCGCGATCCCGGTGTTAGCCAATATTTACCATGGACTAAACCGAATCACACTTTCTACTCAAGCGGGCTCTTCAGATGCGTGTTTTCCAATTCACTATGTTTATGGGTGGCTAAGTTATTACTTCCGGACTCACTTTCAAAATCTAGATGATGTATATGGGCCTTTGATGAGCAAGTTTTGAGGAGAAGGTGGAGCCAAATACTTTGAGGATTATGATGCCCGCAAGTTGATTCATAGTGGCATAGTATGGAATGCTAACTTATATCCTAGAAATAGAGATGAAGTGATTGTTGATGATGACGCTCTTAGTAATATCAATCATGGCTACCTTGTTAATGTTCGTTCGAGCTATTTGCCCGTCCGATGTAACCAAGCCATCATTATAGAACTTTACAGTCCTCATCGATTTGGAAAACAATTTGGGTTTTGTCAAGATATTCCCGGAGCTCTTAAGGAAGACATTCGTTCTGGATCTGTGGATGATCTATGTAGGTTTTGGAGAATTTGCACTCGTTCTCATACAAATTCTAGATTGATCTCTCCAGCTCGTTCTCTAAATCCTAATGATCATGCAACCGCAAGATACATGGAATGGTGGTCCAAAGTTCATGAGCCATATCTTGAGCATTCTATTGATATTTTGATTTCAAGCATCCGTACATCACCATCAAAGAGAAGAAAACCTTCAAAGGCTGTTAAGAAAAAGTCTTTAGAGATTTCGCAAGACAAATCCAATAAAGCCAAAGTCTCGTCCACTATAGATTTAACAGAAGAGCATGTGAAGGCTTCACAAGAAGTTCCTCGATCAGTGTCATTAGTTGATGAAGGACAAAGGGTTTTACCGAAAGTCATCGAAGGGAAGCATAATGTGATCCTTGAAGATTCAATTGATGAGAGTGATCATGAAAGACATTGGAAGCGAATCAGGCCAAGGGAATCCTTTCATGGTGATATATCCCCTGCCAAAAGTGAAGCTTCAGTTTCTAGTTCGCATGAGTTCAACAAACTTGTAGCTGAGATCAAAAATAATGTTTCAAGTACCTTTTCCAACCAAGAAGATGCTTGCCCCAACATGATTCTTAATAATACTTCCCCTATAGTGAAGACTTCCATAAGCCCTCATGTTGAAGCTAGTCATCTCGCCCTTCCAGAATTTTCTAAGTTTAATGCTGAAAAAGTGATATCCGATAGTCAGTTGAAGCTTGAAACTATTTTGTGGGAAAGCATTCAACCAAGGATTATTCACGCTTCTTTTGATCGGGTTTCTTCACTTACTAGTGATGTCCACAAGATCTTTGGTGCAATAGAAGCAATTAAGTCCGTTGATTCATCCTTATTGAAAGGCATGGTGGAAGACTACTTTACACAAGTCCAAATGTTTAATGAGCTTGAATCTTCCATCTCTTCATCCAAGGATAGAATTGAAAGACTTCAAGTACTTGAAATCCGACTTAAAGATTCAATGTTACTTGAACATAAAACTGTTGAGAACCTTAACACCCTGCAGTCGAACTTGGCAGATATAGAGCAAGAGTTCATTACTTTGCAACGCAAAAACATAGACTTGAATCTTTGCTCCAAGAAACTGAAGATGAATTGAAAAGAAGAAGAATCGACACCTCCAAGATTCGTGAGGAGATGAATTCTGTTGAGTCTTTTACTACCCTTACTGAGAATGAAGCCAAAAACTTAGATTTGTTGCGAAATATGTTGGAAGCCTCTCGAGAAGACTTGAAAAATTTCAAATGGAAGCCCTGAATCCTTTTTGATGTAACTTTTTTCTTTTTTTTTTTTGAAATTTATATTAGTTCTTAGGATTGTTAGTTTTTTTTATTTTTTTTAGATTGTAAGTTCTTTTCAAGTTTGAAATGAAGTTAAATTTTTTTTTCTCCATATATCATCTTTCTTTTGCACTTTCTGAAGCATTTTTGCATCATGTATGGACTACGAATTAAATTCCCAAAGATCTTTAATTTGTAAAAGATTTGTTTTACTTGAAAAATAACTTGAATCATGAAATTTGAATGGAGAATTATCATGATACTTTCAAGTGAACAAAAGATAATATTTGAATCAAACAAAATTTTTTTTTGTTTGGACTGAACTTGGCAATGAAACCAAGCTGCCTACGTACCCTCGAATTTGAAGGATCAAGTCATAACGTAGTTCATCATTTTTTTTGTGCCCTAACTTTTGCCTAAGTTGTCCTAGAAAGGATTTTCAACATAGCGGGCTTTTTTTTTTTAATGTGCATTTTAAGCTCGTGCTTAGGAGCAACATACGACAGTTTAAGCTCTTGCTTAGGAGCAATATACGATAGTTTAAGCTCTTGCTTAGGAGCAACATACGACAGTTTAAGCTCTTGCTTAGGAGCATTATCTTCTTTAAGCATAGTAACGCTTCAAAAACTTTCCATTGATCGGTCCAACTTTGACACCATCTTGATCAACGATCTTGTATGCACCATTGGTATAAACTTCTCGAACAACGTATGGTCCATCCCATTTTGAAAGGAACTTGTTGCCAATACGATGTGAAGTATTTATGGGTATTCTTACAGCAAGGACTAAATCTCCAACTTGGAAAGATCGCTGCTTGACTTTCTTATTAAAAGCTTTGGATAGTCAAGCTTGATAGCACTCCAAGCGTTGTTGGGCTTCCAACCTTTTCTCATCCAGTGCTTCTAATTCTTCCAAACGTAAGCGTACATTGTCTTCACTAGAAAGATCTTCCTGGATTGCAATCCTCAATGATGGAATTTGTCGCTCAAGTGGTAGAACAGCTTCTACACCATAAACAAGTGCATACAGAGTAGCTTGAGTTGGTGTGCGATATGTAGTTCGATAAGCCCACAGAGCTTCTCCTATCCTTTCATGCCAATCTTTCTTTGAACGGTTAACAACTTTCTTGAGAAGATTGCACAAAGTCTTGTTAAAAGCTTCTGCTAATCCGTTTGCTGGAGCATGGTACATTGAAGACTTGTACTGCTTGAAGTCAAACTGTGCACATAATTTGCTCATGTCAAACTGCTTCCCATTATCAGTTATGATGTGACGAGGTACACCATACCGATAAATGATGTTTGTCCTGATAAAAGTTGCAACAGTTTCTTTTTTTACTTCCCTGTAAGGTGCCACTTCTGCCCACTTTGAAAAGTAATCTGTAGCGGCAAGTATATACATATGCCCTAGTGAACTCTTAGGTAATGGTCCTACCAAATCAAGTCCCCAAGCATCGAATGGCCAAGATGTGATTGTCGGATGTAATGGTTCAGGAGGTTGATGGATGAAGTTTGCATGAAACTAACAAGCTTGACATTTCTTGGAGTAGTCCATGCTATCCTTTACCATTGTTGGCCAGTAGTATCCCATTCTTTTAATTTGAAAGTGCAATTTAGCTCCAGACTGATGTGCACCACAAGTTCCTGAATGAGCTTCTTGTAAGATTTTGGATACTTCATCTTCTCCTAAACATCGAAGGAAGACACCATCAAAAGAGCGACGATAAAGCGTACCCTTGAAGTAAATAAATCGAGGAGCTTGACGTTTCACTTCTGTTTTATGCCTTGGATCATTGGGTAGCCTCCCATGCTTTAAATAATCAATCAATGATTGTCTCCAATCTTCTTTTTCAACTTTGCAAACTGAAACAACATTGGATTCTGAATTGTTATCTTTAAAATCAACTGGAGGCAAAATCCATTGTTTGCAAAGAGGGACTTTTACTTTTACACTTGGCATGGCAAGAGCTAATGCTAGATTAGCTAGAGAATCTGTTTGCTTGTTCTTTTTTCTTGGTACATGTTCCAAGCTTACATTGTCAAACCCTTCCAAAATCTTCTTCGCATAGTTGACATATGGTAAGAGGTCTGGCTTCTTAACTTCATAAAGTGAAAGAAGTTGGTTGATGACCAATTTGGAATTCCCAAACACTTTAAGTTGAGTGATCTTCATATCCACTGCCATTTCCAATCCAATGATCAGAGCTTGGTATTCTGCTACATTGTTGGAACAATTTTCAGTGAGAGTAAATGCATAAGGCAATACATCTCCTTCTGAAGTGACAAAGACAACACCTGCTCCAGCTCTATCTTGACGGGCAGCCCCATCGAAGAATAGTTTTCATGGCCTGGGAATTTCGATGAAAAGAGCATCTTCATCTGGGAGATCTTCAGAAAATTCCCAATCATCTGGAATCGGATGGTTTGCAAGGAAATCGGCAAGTGCTTGCCCTTTAACAGCCTTTTGTGGAATATAAGTAATATCAAACTCTTGTAACAAAAGAGCCCATTTTTCCAATCTTCCACTGAGCACAGACTTGGACATGAGATATTTGAGAGGATCTGCTCGCGAAATCAAACGAACAGAATGAGCTTGCAAATAATGCCTCAGCTTTTTAACTGCAAATATCAATGACAAGCAAGTCTTTTCAATGGGAGAATAATTTAATTCAGCGTCATTAAGAGTTATACTAAGATAGTAGAGTGCAGTTTCTTTTCCTGCGTCATTCTCTTGTGCCAACAATGCTCCTAAGGAACGTTCTTGTGCAGCAATATAAAGGATCAACGGCTCTCCTGGTATAGGTGCCTTCAGAATAGATGGTCGTAAAAAGGTCTTAATGCTCTTAAAAGCATTACTGCAGGCCTCATCCCAGACAAAAGGGACATCCTTCTTCATTAGCCGACTAAATGGTTGACATCGACCAGCCAAGTTTGAGATAAAGCGTCGGATATATGCCAATCTTCCTTGCAGACTTTTAAGTTCATGCAGATTGCGCGGTTCAGGCATTTTCATGATTGCGTCTATTTTTGATTGGTCGATCTCAATACCATGATGTCGTACGATGAACCCCAAAAACTTACATGAGGATACTCCGAACGCACACTTGAGCATTCATCTTTAATTGGTATCTGCGCAATCTTTCAAACACTTGGCGAAGATCAGCAAGATGATCGGATTTTTCCTTTGACTTTACTACCAAGTCGTCAACATAACATTCAACATTTTTGTGAAGCATATCATCAAAGATCTTTTGCATTGCTCTTTGATAAGTAGCACCTGCATTCTTTAACCCAAATGGCATAACTTTGTAATAGTATATTCCTTTTGGAGTTCGAAATGCGGTAAGTTCTTCATCTCTTGGAGCCATGCGAATTTGATTATAGCCGGACGATCCATCCATAAACGACAAAGCTTCGTGGCCAGTTGTAGCATCAACCATTATTTCTGTCAAAGGGAGAGGAAAGTCGTCCTTTGGACAAGCATTGTTCAAATCTCGAAAATCTACACAAACTCGAAGTTGACCATTTTTCTTTCTCATTGGAACAATATTTGAGATCCAAGTGGGATACTTGACTTCTCTAATAAAGCCAGCTTTGATGAGCTTATTGACCTCAGCTTCAATTTGGGGAATCAAGTCAGGATGGAAACGTCGTTGTCGGACACTTTTCTTGACAGCCAGATGATGCATAGCTACTTTTGGATCAAGTCCCAGCATCTCTTTGTAAGTCCAAGCAAAGATATCTCGATACTCT